>JAOEGL010000006.1:58971109-60358192 GCA_034509955.1 Urosaurus nigricauda
TAAACTGTCTAGATTTAATTCAGTTTTAAGGGGGGTGGTTGGGGTGGGATGTGATTGTTGTTTTTACTCTGTATCTTTTTATTCTGCTGTACCCCGCTCCGAGCATTTTATTAGAGGAGCGGGCTATAAATAAACATTATTATTATTATTATTATTATTATTATTATTATTTTCTTTATTTTTTTAAAGATCCTTCAGTTGCTACCAGTCCATTTGTCCTTTTGACTTGCCCCTTGTTCTTCCTCCCCTCAGTGATAATCCTACCCCCCCCCCCCAGCTCATCTTCTGCTCTCTCTTCTGAGACTGAGATTAAAAAGATTGGGGCAGCAGTTGTATAGAGCTATTGGCTACTATAGACTCAGTGCCCACAAGGAGATCACATGGCCCAAATCAAACAAAATCCCACACACAAGCCTTAAAATGAAGTAGTGAGAAAGTCAAGGATGACACCCTCAAAAGCTCACCTTCTGCTGTAATTTATCATTAAATATATTGTTTAATCTTCTTACTATATGTTGCCCAACAAGATAACTTTTAAAAGTTTTAAGACAAAATGACAAAACCAGAGTGGAAATAGCAATCACCTTTTGCTTTCAATAGAAAAAATGTGAAATACTTAATGTGCATTTAGGAGATAATCAGTTATCACACTATGGCCAATTCAGCAACAATTGCATTTTTGGATGGTAGCGCAATAGTAGCACTATAGTGATAGTTATTTTTACATGGTTCCACAACTGCATGACAATGATGGCATAAAATCTAATTAATTGCATGATTGTGTTCCACGCACCTGCATGAATGAATCGCTATTGTGTTGTGGGTGATCATGCGCATGTGCCATTTCAGCACTACGACGCATGTCTAACATTAATGTTTCCATCAAGAACAGAATAAAATTAAAGATTTTTTTTTAGTTTACATTAATTCTATCCAGTGCAAACAAAATCATGCCCTGTAGCTCACAACAAGACTGAAATCCACTCCAAAAACAATCCTAGTAATGTGAATGAATTGCCTCTGCTCAAGTGCAGTGTGGGTAAACGTCCCCCGGTTGCTCCCACAATAGCACGATTGAAGCACAATTGCTTTTCACAGATACGTGTCATGCTTCAATTGTGCTATTGGAAACTCATTCATGCCAGTTTCCCATGAATGAGTTGTTGCCAGAAAATGCCAAGTTCTTCATGGGAGCAGTCCAGGATGAGTGTGACGTCATCTGAAAAGGTTTGGCATGATTGTGCCATTTTTCCAGGATAATCCCTTTCACTTCTGGTTTTTCCTCTCGTCTGAAAATCTCTTTAAGCTGCATCTGCACAGCAGAAATAATCCATCTTGACACCACTTTAACATCCATGGTTCAGTGCTATGGAATTCTGGGAACTGTAGTTTTGTGAGCCATTTAGCCGCCTTTGTCAGAGAACTCTGATGCTGCAACAAACTACAATTCCCAAGATTCAATAGTACAGTGGTCCCCCGGGATACGAATCCCCCGGGTTAAGAAAACCCCGGGATCCGAAACCGGCGGGACCAAAAATTATCCCCCGGGATCCGAAGGATCCCCTGGGATCCGAAGAAAAGGGACGTCCCTTTTCCTCCGAGGCCAGGCTTCAGGGGACAAGGGACGGACTACCGAAAGGAAGGCCCGATCCGTGGGATCGGGCCTTCCTTTCATTAGGCGCGGAGGCCCAGCCTGGCTTCCTCAGCCAGGCTGGGCCTCCGCACCTGACCCGAAAGGGAGGCCTGATCCGCGGGATCGGGCCTTCCTTTCGTTAGGCGCGGAGGCCCAGCCTGGCTTCCCCAGCCAGGCTGGGCCTCCGCACCTGACCCGAAAGGGAGGCCCGATCCGTGGGATCGGGCCTTCCTTTCGTTAGGCGCGGAGGCCCAGCCTGGCTTCCCCAGCCAGGCTGGGCCTCCGCGCCTGACCCGAAAGGGAGGCCTGATCCGCAGATCGGGCCTTCCTTTCGTTAGGCGCGGAGGCCCAGCCTGGCTTCCCCAGCCAGGCTGGGCCTCCGCACCTGACCCGAAAGGGAGGCCCGATCCACGGGATCGGGCCTTCCTTTCGTTAGGCGCGGAGGCCCAGCCTGGCTTCCCCAGCCAGGCTGGGCCTCCACACCTGACCCGAAAGAGAGGCTCGATCCCGCGGATCGGGCCTCCCTTTCGGGTCAGGCGCGGGGGCCCAGCCTGAAGCCAGGCTGGGCCTCCGCACCTAACGAAAGGAAGGCCCGATCCCGCGGATCGGGCCTCCCTTTCGGGTCAGGCGCGGAGGCCCAGCCTGGCTGGGGAAGCCAGGCTGGGCCTCCCTTTCGGGTCAGGCGCGGAGGCCCAGCCTGGCTGGGGAAGCCAGGCTGGGCCTCCTCGCCTAACGAAAGGAAGGCCCGATCCCGCGGATCGGGCCTCCCTTTCGGGTCAGGTGCGGAGGCCCAGCCTGGCTGGGGAAGGGAACCTTCCCTTCCCCAGCCAGGCTGGGCCTCCGCGGCTGAGGAAAGGAAGGCCCGATCTGCCGGATCGGACCTTCCCTTCCCCAGCCAGGAGGCCCCCGCGGCTGACGAAAAGAATGCCCGATCCGCCAGATCGGACCTTCCTTTCCTCAGCCAGGAGGCCCCCACCAAAGGCCTCGGAACGGATTACCTATTTCCTATGGGAAATAGGCCCCGGGTTACGAAATTTTCGGCTTACGAAAAAGGTGCCGGAACGAATGAATTTCGTAACCCGGGGGACCACTGTATTAAGCCATGGCAATTAAAATGGTGTTAAACTGGATTATTTCTGCAGTGCAGATGTAGCCTTTGTGACAAAGTAAATACAATGTCCAATTATTGACTACACTGAACTGACTTGATCTGGCCTAAGTTTTAAGTTTTAGCAGTTCCCACTAAAATCAGTCAGATTTAACTAATGTCTAATTTATTAGCCCTGGTGGCACAGTGGTCAAATGCCAGCACAGCAACCAAAACATTGTGATTTCGACCCTGCAGGGCTCCAAGTTGATTCAGTAGGTTGGTAAAATGAGTAGCCAGTTTGTTGGGGGCAATTGGCTAACACATTGTAAACACCACTTAGAGAGGGCTTACCACTATAAAGCAGTATAGAAATATAAGTGCTATTGCTATTTCATTGAAAACTATGGTTATAAATAATTTAGGTGAGCCATAACCTCATGTGGCTATTCTGCTTTATTTTACACCAGAGGATGGCAGTTTGGGGGCCCCAGCACCCTGTTGTTTTTGTGGTCCTCACTGCCCTCAATCAGCACTATTGCAAAATTTGGCAATACTTCAAACACCACCACGAGAACCAGTGTGGGGTAGTTGTTTGAGTGTTGGATTACAACTCTGGAGACCAGGATTTGAATCTCAGTTTGGCCACGAAACTCACTGGGTGACCTTTGGTCCTATGCTCTCAGCTGCAGAGGACAGCAACGACAAACCTTCTCTGAACAAATCTTGCCAAGAAAACCCCATGATAGGGTCTTAGGGTTGCCATAATTTGGAAATGAGTTGAAGGCACAAAACAACAACAACAACAACAACAACAACTTTTTTTAGCCTAGAAGGAAAGGAGTCACTCTAGAAAGAAGAGCGGCTCTGGGGCTACCCTGGAGCACTCACGTATCACAGAACCACTATATTTGGTGCCACATGTTGGGGGCAAATGTGAAGGCTCCAGAAACATTGGTTGATGATACAGTAGCCTTTTTGGTAAGGAGAGCTCCCGCTCCTTGCCCTGCTCTAATCAATAGCTATGTGGAGGGGACTTTCAGAATCTGGAGCATATGGGGTGTGGGTGTGTGTCCTATCATGGTTCCAATGGCTATTTCCTCTCCTACCTGACATGGGAGGGAAACTATCATTAATGTTGTGAAGGCGAGACTCCTCTCTCCCCCAACTACTTTCCTACTGAATGATGGTGAAACCTAGCATCTACTGAAATTTGCTATATATGCCCTGGGAAAAAATAACAATCAAAAGTTGGATTTTAAGGACAACTCGATAACTCTGAAACAGTAAGTACTACCTGCAAGAGTACTAAAAAGAAGTACCACTCCCAAAGTCTTTTGCTTTGAAAACCCTTTGAGGAAACAGTCCAAAATGAAGAAAGAGATAGTGCAAGAAAAGGAAACTCCCAAGTAAGAAGGCACTCATCCAGCTTTTGGAGAAGAACAGAGGAAAATTACAAGTACCACTGTGTCTAATGACACAACTGGACTGAAGCCAAAAGGATGTTTGGCTGCTGACATGCACAGAGGTTAGGGTAAAAAGTCTGAAGCTGCACAGTTTTTGTAGTAGGGACATGGAATGTGGGAAGCATGAACCAGGGAAAGTTAGAAATCATAAAAAAGGAAGTGGAAGGCATAAACATATAGTTAATAATAATAATAATAATAATAATAATAATAATAATATATTTATAACCTGCTCCTCTGTGCAACAATTGGTATGTGTGAGCTAAAATGGACAGGGATAGAATATTTTCAGTCAGATATGGAGTGTTTGCTTAGGAAATACATGTGTTTTATTCTGGCTTCAAACAAGTATTTTACTCTTTAGGAAGAATCATAGGTGAGTAAAATACAAAAGTAGGAAACAGAACAGAATTTTATTTTTTTTAATTTTTAATTTCTAATTTTTAATTTTATTTATTTATTTATTTATTTATTTATTTTTGAGAATCTGGTCTAGGATGAAGAAAAGAAGCAGGAGGTTGACTAGTTGAATTTTGTGAGGCCAACAGTTTATTCATCACAAATATATTCTTCATGCAGACAAACAGACAGTTATTCACATAGGCATCACTATATAGCCAATATAGAAATCAAATAACTATATACTGTATATACCCAGGTATAAGTCTAGAAATTTTAGTCAAAAAATTGATCCCCACAAAGCCTGGGTCGACTTATCCATGGGTCAATGTAAGTCCTGTGCTTTAACTCTTCCCCCTGGTGAAAGGCAAGAGTATAATCTGTTCTGGAAGCACTTATCCCACTCTGTTCTCTCATCCATCCATCCTTTAGTATGAGCACAAACAGTTATGCCTGCTGGAATTTTTAAAAGTTCTTTGGCTTTGATTTCCTTTGCTTCCTCCTTTAGATCCTTTGTTACATGTCCCTAAGTTTTACCCTCGACTTATCTGCGGGCCATATAAAAATCCAGAATTTTTCCCCCAAATCTGCTCTCATAGAATCATAGAGTTGGAAGAGACCACAAGGGCCATCCAGTCCAACCCCCTGCCATGCAAGAACTCCCAATCAAAGCATCCCTGACAGAGGGCCACCCAGCCTCTGCTTAAAGACCTCCAAGGAAGGAGACTCCCCTACACTCTGAGGGAGTGTGTTCCACTGTCAAACAGCCCTTACTGTCAGGAAGTTCCTCCTAATGTTGAGGTGGAATCTCTTTTCCTGGAACTTGCATCCATTGTTCCGCTAGTCTCTGGAGCAGCAGAAAACAAGCTTGCTCCCTCCTCAATATGACATCCCTTCAAATATTTAAAAGGGCTATCATATCACCTCTTATCCTTCTCTTCTCCAGGCTAGACATCCCCAGCTCCCTAATTTGCTCCTCATAGGGCATGGCTTCCAGACCCCTCACCATCTTTGGACCCGCTCCAGTTTCTCCACATTCTTTTTGAATTGTGGTGCCCAGAACGCTCGACTTATACATGAGGTTGATTTATAGTCCAGTATGTAGGGTAATTGGAAACAGAAGATGGAGAAGCTCTCGTCACTCTGTAAAAACAAGAGAAGTAGAGACCATGAATGGTTAATTTCAAAAATTAGCATAAAACTTTAAAAAGTACACTAAGGACTAAAACTCACTGCAGAAATAATCCAATTTGAGACCACTTTAACCACCCTGACTCAATGCTAGGGAACTCTTAGAATTTTAGTTGTGTGAAACATTTAGCTTTCTCTCTCAGAGAGCTCTAGTGCCACAATAAATTACAATTTCCAGGATTCCCTACACTGTCAGGGCAGTTAAAGTGGTCTCAAACTGGATTATTTCTGCAGTGTGTTTTGGACCTGAGTCCAACATTGCACTAAAATAAAACCTGAAGAACATCCCTGTAGTATTTAAAGACCCTGTAGAGAGCAGATTATGACTCCTGAATGTAAATGGCAGGGAACCAGAAGATTTCTGGACTGAAACCTGGGACATTGTTGAGTAATTATGCAAAAAGACATATATGGGGCAACCTTGTCTGAAACCCTTTACAATGGGGCTGTTTCTCAAAGAAAATCCTCATTGGATTTGTTTGTTAATTAGGGTTAAACTATCTTCTGTGTTAAGGATTTTATCTGCCACTACCACTGTTTCTACAGGTGTTTCACATTCAATATTGGCAAGATTTAGTTGGATGTAGGTCAGTTTGTAACAATGCCTTCTGTCTATAAGAATATTATGTCAGAAAGCTAAGTGCGTCAGAAATAGTGCTTTGTACATTGCTGTTTGAATCATGGGTTTCCTTTTAAATTGCTTTGTTCACTATAATTCTTGTTTTGCACTAACTTTATTTTGTTTATTATACAGCTGACTATACAGCTGAAGAAGCTTATCTTTGGCAAAATGGGAAAGAAAACTACCCAGGATACTCTGTCCTCCTATCTGGTAACATTTTCTGCTGACTGCTAACATGTTATTTTCTACAGTTGTGAACTGATAATGATTCATTTCAACAAATGTAAAGGATTTCCTTCTGATGTTTGGTATTATTTTATTTTCATACTCCCTTCGTAATGCATTTGTCACCACCACAATTGAATTGGCTGTAATTCTATGTGTGTTTTTTCTAAATTATGGTAATATCATCATACAGATTGAACCAATTGTTGTGATGTAAGTTTTTCTATTACATGTGCATTTAACAGTGATACATAATTCAATTAGGTATTTTTATTTACAAGATACACCTGTATTTGTGATGCTATATGACCAACAGAGGAACACTTTATGTCATGATAGTAGATTCCTTCAATTAAGAATGATTTGAGGATGAACCCACAATTTTAGAAAGTGAAGTGGGAAATACTTTCAAAGCAATTGGAAGAAATAAATCTCCAGGAATAGATAGCATACCAGCATAGCTGTTGCAGAGTTGTAGAAACAGAGTCTATTCAAATTCTAACAAAAATCTGCCAGCACATATGGAAAACAAATGGCCCACAAACTGAAAATGTTTAATGTACATTCCAGTCCCTAAGAAAAGAGAGACATGCAAAAATAAAGTGATGCTTAAGATTTTACAAGAAAGGGTTTTGTTTTTTTTCATCTGAAAAATGCCAGATTTTCAGGTTGGGGTCAGAAAAGCAAGATACACTAGGAATCATATTGCAGACATACACTGGCTAATGGAATGCACCAGAGATTTTCAGAAGAAAATCAGCCAGTGCTTTATAGATTAAAGGAAAGACTTTCACTGTGTAGATCATGAAAAATTGTGGTTCACTCTATAAGAAATGAGAGCAATACGACATCTGGTCGTCCTGATGTGTAACCAATATTCTGGACAAGAGGGCATTATCAGGACACCGTATGGAAAACAGCCCCATTGTATTATTTTATTTGTATCATATGAAAAGAATGTTAAACTTAGAGGAAGCAGACATGAAAATGTGGGGAAAGAAGTTCATTTAGACTATGCAGACGACAACATATTACTCAAAACAGCATTCACTTGGGAGAACTACTGATGAAAGTTAAGGGGAAAAGTGCAAAAGGAGATTTACAACTGAACATTAAGAAGACAAAAATAATGATCATTAATTACTTTAAACTTTATAAATTTAAAGTGGGTATTGAAGATATTGATATAAAGATTTCCTATCAGTCATTGATCAAAATAGAGAGTGCAGTCAAGAAATCAGATGACATGGAACTTGGAAAGGGACATTAGATAAAATCCTCAAGTGTAAAGATACATCATTAAATAGTTTTTTTCCCCAGTTTCTGTGTGAGTGTGAAAGCTGAACAATTAGAAAGCTGACAGGAAGAAAATCAACTCATCTGAAATATGGTGCTAGAGACTAGTTTTATGGATGATGGGGCTTTACAGATTGCCCAAAAAGGGAGGTCTGTAGCCACATTTTTGTGCTGCAGAACTTCACCGCAGCAGCTAGATGCTGTGGCGAAACTGCAGAGCAAAAAAGGAGTGGGGAAACCCCGCTCCTTTTTAGCGTCGCAGTTGCAGCGCAATAAACTGAATAACCGCTGTAACTGTGCAGCTCTGTCTAGAAGTTGCACAGTTGTGGCGTTGTCATCATGCATGCCATGTAAACGGCATTACGTAATGACGCGGACATGATTACGTGCTAGGGTTGGGGAGTGTGCAAATGCTGCACGATCCCCAGCCCTAATCACAGCATGGGGACAGCCCTTTTGGGCAATCTGTACCGCACCATTGTGTACAGCTAAAAAGACAATAACTGGTATGGAAAATTTCTTATGCTTGAAACAGTATATGTTTTAAACAAGAATTTACATGTGTTGGTTTTCTGTCTACTTCTGTAGTAATAAATCTTCAATTTTCATATTTGAGTTCCTAAGTCTCTGACAATAATCTTAAGTGCAAGCACAAGGTGTAGATTTTGATCAGTTCAAAAAGAAAGAAACAACTTTTAACAGATCAGAATTCTCACACTTTAATATATTGACCCTTCTAATATAAATACAGTGGTCCCCCACCTTACGAATCCCCCGGGTTGCGAAAACCCCGGGATCTGAAAGGCGGCGGACCGGCTTCCTATCCCCCGGGATACGAAATATCCCCCGGGATACGAAGCGAAAAAAGCCGCGCGGCCCCTTTAAATGGGCGCGCTGTCCTTTGATTTTAGCGGTCCCCCGGGAAACGAAAGCTTCCGGGTTACGAAAGGTAATCCGGAACGGATTACCTTCGTAACCCGGGGGACCACTGTAGTTGTTTTAATATGTGAAAGTATTATGTATTGTACCAGTGTGTATCAAAAGCATATCATAGATTGAGCCAGGAGGAAATTCACCTTACCATTTTGGAGCAAGACACTCACAATCCATGAATTGCTACTCGTGGGATAAATACAGTCTACACAGTGAAAGGAGGAGCAGGGTTGGACCACCTCTAACCTCATTTGGCATGTAAAGGACCAACAACATTCCTATACCAAAAAAAGGTCCCCTATGCATACACAGCACTATTTACAAGCACGACCATGCATAGGTTCTTTCACCAGCTAAGTAAAATGGTAGAGGGATGGGGCTAGGGATGGAAAATAATTTAGTTGAGCTCACATTTCTCAATAGAAATGTCCATCTCATACCTCCCAAGATGATTAATGAGACAAAATATATCTCATCTTAGAAATGTGTACATTCCCGAGGCTGCAAGGATTTTTGGAAAATCCAAAAATGTGCACAAAACCATGCATACACCTGAAAAATGAACACAACTAAATATGCATAAAATATGTACAAACATGCATACATTAGGAAAACATATATGTTAAGGGAGGGAACCCGCACAAATTTATCTGTGGGAAGAAAAAGTCTCACAATCTGATAGGGAACTTGTCTCAAAAATGAGACAAGAAATGTTCACATCTCTAGATGAAGCCTATGGTCATGACCTAGCTCCCCCATTCTTTGGCTGGCTTCCAATAACCGGGCATGAGCTCTAGAAGGGCTGAACAGTGAAGAGTGTGGCCAAAAGCTAGTTATATAAGGAGAAAGATCTTTTTATTGCTCTACTCCCACACAATCAGCACAAGAAAGCTCCTCGGTAGGCAGGGGGTCAGAACCTGTGACTGTTTAGAACGTTTCTTTTTCTAATTAGAGTTTGGGTAGACTGATAGTTGTCGATGCCTACAGAGGTTTTTCCAGCACAAATGGTAACCTGAGGGACTCAAGACTTGCTTTCTGTCATTCTATGTAGTGGCTAAATAAGGCTATGATTGTCTGGATTCTGTTTAGGAACAGATATTTTGATAAATTGCTTGTGTGTTTCTTTTATTGACCAGAAGAGTTGTCTGGCAGTCAGTAAGATGTATGATAAGTAAGTCACTCAGGAGTTCCAGAATAATGTAAATGGTGCAAATTCCATTCAGTAATCTTGAGATCAATCTCTTTTTCATTGATAATAGATACTGTGAATTAAATAACACAAGTTTGCCTAAGGCAGCATGAGGGTTTTGTTTTTGTTTTTTACATACAGTAAAGTGGTTTGAAATCCTCATTGACAAATTTATAGCAGAGCTTGTAATAATACTGGAACTAGTTACAATACTTATTATCCTGATTCCCAACATGTAGAATAATAGAACCAGAGAGATGGAAGAGAAAACAAAGGCCCTCCTTCCTGTCATGTACAGTCTAAACACCCCTGACAGATGGCCAGTGTTTAAAAACCTATAAAAAGAGACTCCAAACCTCTACTCCAGGACAGTGTGTTCCACTGTCAATCCGCTACTGTCAATAGGTTTTCCTAATATTAGATGGAATATCTTTTTCTGTAGCTTGAATCCATTGCTCCAAGTCCTAGTCTCCGGAGCCGCAGAAAACAAGCAGAAAACATCCCCTTAAAGATTTAGAAACAGCTATCATGTCACCTCTTAAACTTATCTTCCCCAGGCTAAACATACCCAACTCCTTAAGGTGCTCCTCATAGGGCAAAGTCCAGTTTCCAGACTTTTCTTTATTTTGATCACTCTTCTCTGGACATACTCCAACTTCTCAATGTTCCTCTTGAATTTGGTGCCTAGAACTGGACACAGTATTCCAGACTAGTCTGACCAAAGCAGAATAGAGTGGTACTACTAATTCCCTCAGTCTAGACACTATATTCTTATAGATGCAGCCTGTGATAATATTTTAAAATCTCTCGATTGGCTGCCAATTACTTTCTGGGCAAAGTACAAGGTGTTAGTTATCACCTTTAAAGCCCTATGGCATTTGTCCAGCTTACTTGTGGGAGCACCTTCTTCCCTACAACCCATCCCACACACTCAGGTCCTCTGGGAAAAATTTACTGCAGCCAAGGAAGACCAAGCTGGCTACAGTTTCCCAGAGAACCTTTTCATCTGCTGCTCCTAAGGTGTGGAATGACCTGCTAGAGTAGGTCCATCATATCACTACTGTTGATGCGTTTAAGAAGACTGTCAAGACAGATCTCTTTCGGCAGGCCTTCCCAGACTGACCCTCACTACCCTGCCACCTATTATTTGACATCTGTTCTTCCCCACTGATGGCCTCTCTCCAAATCCATTTTTAAATCTATTTTAATTCAGATTTCATTGTTACGGTTTTTGCTTTGGTATGGGATAGGGATTATGTTTTATTGATATTATGTAATTTATGTTTTGCTATGTAATTTTATCATGCATATTATTGTTTTTTGTAACCTGCCTCGATCTGTAGGGAGAGGTGGGAAATAAATTATTATTATTATTATTATTATTATTATTATTATTATTATTCACCCTCTGTCACAGTTTGGAGACATCAGCCTGTCAAAGCAGTGCTCTCTCCAGTGGCACCGCATGCACTCACACTCTCTTTCTCCTTCTTTTTCTCTCCCTCTCCTCTCTCTTCTCCTGGCAATGAGAGGAGTCTCTTTCATTTGGACAGAATAGAGGAAAGCAGAAAAAAATAGCTTAATTTAAAAGTTTTGATTAACCTGAATTTCTACAGTAACTCATGCTTTCAATGTGTCTCCTCCCTCTCCCTCTTCCTCTCTTTCAACTCCCTCTATAAGTTCAGCTGTTTCCGGCTCCTATGGTCTTCTTTCGATTGCTCATATTGATCCACAACACACCCATGAATAAGTAGCAAGTATTATCCAATTATAAAAAAATTAGTGACAATCCTGGTATTTGCAAGCAAAAAACTATCACTGTTCCATTTCATTACATCTGCCTCTCACTAAAAACTTGTTGTGTATTTTGTTTCTTTAGGGTCTGATCTTTCAACCCCTAAATGGACAGGTATCAAGAATATATGGTCTATTTTAATTTTCATCAGAAAATGAAAAAAATAATAATAATGGTTCAGTAACTGGACAATAACCACTAAAACTCATATGCAAAACTGAGGAACAAGTTGCCTCTAAGGAATTTGTTTTCATTTAAAACAACAACAACAACAACAACAACTGAACCTTTATTGTTTTCAAAACTAAAGTGAAAACAGAGTTTGGCTTGATGAGTGAGGATGGGCTTGGGGAGGTGTAGTCTTGCTTAGAGGGGGATGGAGGGAAAAGGGATCATGGACTGGTGGGAAGGAATAGTGCCATGTTTCTCTCCACACTGAAAAACAGAAGAAGGGTGCATGAGGGGAAGGAGAAGAGGTCCAGTGCAGGTTGTGCATCTCTCTCTGCTGCCCTTGGGGCCTTACTGCATTGCTTGCTTACTTGCACTGCTGCTGGAGTCCTGGGGCTACATTATATCTGGGAGCTCTGGGGGTCTGTAGAAGTGATCAACACAGAGGGGCTCAAAGGCATCTTCATTGGCTCTGAAGGCCAAGCCAACTATTGCTGGGGCCTGGAGTTGTACTTTTTGACTGGTCAAGCCACAGTCTCTGAGAGTTTTGGTGTCATCCAACAGTTGGTCTACCTTGTACAATCTCTGTTCTTCTGGGGGGGGGGGGTGTCTTGAGAATCCCCTCAACAATTCTTTTCAGACTATACACTGTACTGGACTCCTTTGTGTCAGTGAAGATCGTTGTCTTGTGTCGGATCATTAGAAAGATGTCAGAAAGGACTATAGAGATCGAGAGAGGGGGAACAGAGTTTTTCTTTTTCTCTTATTAAATTGTACACAAAGATGGTTTTCAGTTACATACTATAATATAATATTTCAATATAACAAAGCAGAAAAATAAAGACAGAAGGAAAGAAAAAGCAATCATGTTAATAATATGTTTCTATAAAAAGTGACCAATTCTTCAAATTTAAGTTTTCGTAGGTTTTGTCTGCACATCATTTCTTTCAAATGTTGCTGACATTGTTAGATATTCTATTCATTTAATCACAGGTTCAGGAAAGTTATCTTTCTAATACTGAAGTATCAATCTTTTAGCAGTCACAAGGGTGTGAAAAATCCACTTCCTCTGATCCTTTGTTAGTTTTCAAGAGAGAAGTAAATAATTCAAAAGAACATGCAGATCTCTAAATATTAAAGAGCTTTCCAGTACCAAGTTTATCCATCTAATTACTTCTACCTCAAATGATGCAACTATGGGATAGCTTCAAAACTTATGTGCTAAGGAGGCATTTGCCTCATTTTTTCCTTATTTAGATAACCCTTTTCATGCCATTTTTGAGTGAAGACCTGCAACATTACATGGGACTCTGAACGCCAAGTGAAAGTAGCCTGCCTGGGTGAGACCCCTTCTCCACCCCTCCTCCACCTCTTTGGCTCTCAGGACAGCACAGCTGCAGTGAGACCAAGGCAACAAGGCTTTAAAACCTTCCCAGAATTCCATCTCCTTGACTCTGGACGCCAAGTGGAAGTAGCCTGCCTGGGTGAGACTCATTCTCCACCCACTCCTCCACCTTTTTGGCTCTCAAGACAGCTCAGCTGTCACCAGGCCAGGCATGGGTGAGAGACAAGATCCTGGGTAATCTTTGTAAATTGGAACTCACCTCTGCTTACCTGGTCGTGATAATAGCAGTGTGGATAGCAAGGTGTAAGGTAGATCCTGACACCAATTTTATGGCAATAGCCACAACCCTTAATGCTCTTACACCTTAGTGGGTTATACATAAAGTGATACTTAAGAGCAGTAATTTCACCTACCTTTTTATTTTT
The DNA here is from genome assembly GCA_034509955.1 of Urosaurus nigricauda. Classification (NCBI taxonomy): domain Eukaryota; kingdom Metazoa; phylum Chordata; class Lepidosauria; order Squamata; family Phrynosomatidae; genus Urosaurus; species Urosaurus nigricauda. The sequence goes on from JAOEGL010000006.1 coordinate 58,984,884, forward strand.
GTTTTTATTTTTAATTTAATTTAATTTTATTTTAAAACTTACATTCTCAGACTAGTAATAGCCTGGGAATAATTTTAAGACTTGGAACTGGTTAGTTGTCATAATTAAAGGGCAAACACATTTAAGTGAGAGTTGTACTATTTGACGAACAAAGTATTCCCTCTAGTTCTACTTGGCTGGATTAAACTTTGTGAAGTGCTTATAAGATGGTTTCTACTAGAAGTCAAAAAAAGGGGGGGCAAATCTAACAAAGATACAGTAAGTCCAACAAACCGTCTAATGTGGTCCTATGTTACAACAACTGGTAGTAAAAGGGTTAAGGCAATTGGGACTCAGGAGAGAAAGCGAAGGGAAAAAGGGAAACCTATTGCTGAAACAGAAAATGAACAGAATGAGGTCCAACCAAGAGTAAATGTAGATAGCCCCACTCTAGGAATCAATAAGAACAAGGATAAGTCTCCCTCTGTTAAAAACAATCCAGATGTCAAGGAAGCAATAGCCTGTGATTTGCATTAAAAGGGGAATGAAAAGACATCTTCTGAAATAAATAGTAGCCACCTAAATCACGATGAAAGCCTTATGGCATTTTTTGAGGACCCTCCTCCTCTTGATGAATTGCTACGAAATGAGAAAAAAATAATAGCTGAATCTCAAGAACACAGAGATAATATTATGAAGCAGTTATTAGCTTTGGAGGCAGAAACTCAAAACGATCATGAAATTATAAGTGAAACAGATCCAGAGCAAACAGCAGGGAATAAGATAGTTGAGGATAACATCGGAATAGACCCAATTCAAGATATATATACAATCTTAAAAGCTCATGGTAATATAATTAGTACCATAAAGGCAAACATTGAGGTTATTTGTCACTTGATAGGCGAAGCCACCTAAGGAGGCTAAAATAATGATGAAACACACTGAATTGCAAAATCAAACTGACACTGCTGTTGAAAATAAAAACAAAAACCAATATGAATCAAAACTTGGGGAAAGTGTTATGAAGCGTAGGAGGACAAAGAGGAAAAAATGTATAAAGACCTTAAATATTGATAATCAGAAGAAAGTATTTATTAAAATGAAAAGATCTATAAATTTTAACTTCAAAACTTTGTTTAAGATTTTGGAATCTAAAACAACCCACAAAACTAGAAAACTAAAAAAGACAATAATAAGAATGAAAACTGGAGATAATAAAACAGGCATAACTGAATCCTCACAAATAAATAGTTTGATTGATTCCAGCTGCATGACAGGGCAGCATGAACAGAACATATGAAATAAGGGAGTTATAAATGATAACAAAACTGATTTGACTAAGAAAACTGATTTGCAGAAACCTTGCCTTGAATTCAATAGCTCTCCTCCCGCACTAGTACTGAAAAAAACACAATTGGCTTTCATAAATTACCCAAAACCATATGGCATAATAACAGAATCTCAAAGGAAAGAACATTTGATTCATCAGCTGGAAGCTTCTGGGATAAGACTCCTAAGGGGAAAAGATATTGAAAGCATAGAATATTTGTTCTACAACTACCAAACTGTAAGAGCGCTTGTAACATTCAGCAATGATGTCATCACAGCAAGGATTTATAAATTAAGAAATGTACTTAGGCATCATCAGATGGAGGTCAGAAGAGTCTTTGACCACCTTACCCCTTACCCCTTACTAGACCCTCAGTTAACCCAAGCAAAATAAAAGCTTGTCAAAAAAACAAACCAAACAAAACAGACAGCAGATGTTGAGGATTTGATCTGTCTGGATGATACCCAAGACAATAATGAAAATAAAAGAGAGAATTCTCTGGCTTGTCTTGACACAGAGATCCCGGAAGAGGAAGGACTAATAAGTTCATTTAAGAAACTTCCTCTGCTTGACAAGCTAGTTATCATAGGTAGGCTTAATTCACTCCAACCTCAATTAAATAAACTCCACGAAGCAGAATATGTAACAAATGAGCTCCCTAAAACCCAGTTAAATAAGATCATAACTGGGTATACAAAAGGGCCACAAATAGATAATAATACTAACAATAACATCTCACCAGATAACAAATTAAAACCTGACAATAATTCGGATTTATTTTAGAAAGGACAACAACCTTGCAGTAAAAACTAATGATATCCATTTGCCATCTGAAATGTGCAAGAGTCAAGGAGGATCCTCCTGACCAAATACCAACGCAACTAGACTTATTTCGTGGAACATTGCCGGTTGGCAAAATAAGGTCCAAGATGCTAGCATTTCTGCAGACATACGAGATCATTTTCCTACAAGAAACGTGGGTTCAAAATGGGGGTGAAATCACCTTACAGGGATATTCAACATATGTTGCTCCAGTCTTAAAAAACACAAAGTTTGGAAGACCAACTGGAGGCCTTGCAATATTAATCTGAACCTCACTGACAGGCATAGTTCTACATCACCCATCATTATCTTCTTCCAACTTTCTGGTTTTATCAGTTGCCAATATCTTTCCTGAAACTGTATATTTAGTTTGTACTTACATTCCTCCACTAAAACCTAGCACCACTAAAAGATCTTTGTGGGAAACTTTTGATCAAGTGCTAGAAGAAATAGACAGCCTGACCCCTAATTCCTGGGTGATCATAGGAGGTGACTTTAATGCTCGCATAGGTACTACTTCCTCAAGTAAAATAGCATTTGGATTAACCCTTGATGATACACCTGAAATATACCAGAGAGCAGCCATGGACACAATTCATAATCACGCTGGAAAACATCTCTGTGCACTTATAATGAAACACAACTTACTGTTGTGTAATGGGCACGGAGCGGGAGACCATGAGGGTAATTTCACATACACTTCCCCCAGAGGCTATTTTAGCACTATTGATTACATACTAACCTCCAATAATACACCAATTGATAGAAATACATTTAAAATAATTATAAGAGCTGAGAGCGACCATTTCCTTCTTGAACTGTCACTCCCACAAACATCACCGGAAGTAGCAAGAGCAATAGATCAAACCCAATATGAGACTTTGAGTAACAGGAGGTTAAAATGGAATGGTCAGCTTCAGGAGAAGATTTGCAAGATTCTTGCTTCTCCTAAGTTTGTGAAACTTAGGGAAAACATCCTTCAAGAATCAAATGATGTCACTGGTGCATATCAGGATCTAATATCACAAATAAAACCCTTATTGAGTTTATCTTATGTGCCCCAAAACATCAGAATTAAACCCAGGACGTGGTTCGACCAGGACTGGTTAGAGTTTAAGAAAAAACCTAGTTAACGAAATTAGAAAACTGAAGACAAAGGGTATCAAAGGAAACACCTCAAACCAGATAGCCCAATGACGGCAAAATTACAAAAAATTGCTTAAAGAAAAGAAACAAAAATATTATGAGGCACAATGGAAAGAATTAGGAGAGGCAGCCATCCAAAAAGACTCCCAGAAATTCTGGCGTTTAATAGCCTATGGATCCAGAATAACAAATTATGCATTAGAGGCTGTAGTGCAAGGAAAAGACTGGGAGAACTACTTCTCCAATATTTACAAGGCTCAATATGACCATTTACACCCAACCCATCTCGTCAAACCATTAGACACTCCTGAATGGGCCGATGTCACTCCAAACCAAATTAAAGGAATCATTGCTAGACAATCTACTAACAAAGCCCCTGGTGAGGATATGATACCAGTTGAACTGTATAAGGCAAAACTGGAATACTGGTCCCCGGTTCTTGCAAAATTGTTCACTCATATAAATTGCTCTGAATGTATTCCAGAAGGTTGGAAACTGATTATTATTGCGCCTATATATAAAAAAAGGTGACAAGAAAGACCCAGCTAACTATAGACCAATTAGCCTTTGGATATTGCATCTAAATTATATGTTAGGTACCCTGTTCATAATCTGAAGCAAAAATTGTATGTTGCTTTTGTTGATTTGAAATCTGTGTTTGATTCGATCTCTGGATTTTTGTTGTGGCAGAAACTGGAAAAAACAAATATTGACCACCGTTTGTTATTCCTTATGTAATCACTGTATACTAACACATCATTACAGGTTAAAGTAGACCTAGCAGGTAATCTAACCCCAAAGATTGGCGCATCTGTAGGAGTCAAGCAAGGATGCATATTAGCACCTTTCCTGTTTAATTTTTTTATCAATGACATTGTAAAAGATTTGGAGGGTTTGCAATATGCCCCTGTTACAATTCTTGATGCCAAAATCTCTTTGTTAATGTATGCGGATGATTTAGTACTGATATCCAGAACCGAGGTGGGTCTAAGGAGACTCCTTGCAAAATTTTCTTCATACTGCAAAAATAACAAATTGACAATTAATTATGATAAAACCCAGGTTATGGTTTTTGGAAAACGCCCTGAAAAACATATTTGGTATTTAGATGGAAACATCATAAGTCAAGTGAAATCATTTAGATATTTAGGCCTAGTATATTCAGATACAACATCTTGGAAAGAACAACGGTTAAATATAAAAGTACAAGCTTATAGATCGGCAAAAGCTACATTAAAGTTTGCTGCAACTAGAGGGGGAAACTTAGTAAACCCCACCATGATAGTATACAAAGCCAAAACAATGGCACAGTCCCTCTATGGGGCTGAAGTCTGGGGTACCACAGGTAAATCAAGTATCATAAAACTGGAACCCTCTCAGAACTACTTCTTGAGGTCATTGTTGGGTCTCCCTAGAGATACACCAACTCCCATGCTTAGACTGGAAACTAACATGTTTAGTATAGAGAGCCAAGTAGATAAGAGAATTTCAAGGGATGGATAATGACAGACTTCCAAAGAAATGTTTGATAGAGCTAAACAACAGCTTGCCCAATAAAAACTGGGTACATCATGCTGCGCAACTGGTTATCAAATATGGAATTTCTTTAGCTAAAATTAAAGAACTCCAACTAGAGGCACAGATAAAGTCCATCAAGAACACAATAAGTGAAATATCTACACAAGAGGACCTGTATACTGTTTATTTGTCCTCATGTGCCCCTCTATACTATAAACTCAAGGAGTCCTGTAATCATGCAGACTATTTTAATAGTCTGACATTTGTAAAATTGCCGAAGGCTTTTACCAAACTAAGATTAAATATGATGGACACAGCATACAGAGATGGAAGACATAGAGGTATTCCAACAAAGGAACGTGTATGTATATACGGTTGCCAAGAAGCAGACGACCTTGTTCATTACATGCTATTTTGCCCCCTCTATAAAGAACCAAGAGAAAGATTAATCACACCTGTAATAGAAACTAGTCCTGGTCAGAACCCACAGGATGTGGTTTTTTACCTTCTAGTAGACCTGAATAAATATGTGACCTGGAAAGTAGCTTTGTTCGCCCTAGCAGCTAAAAAAATCAGGAAAAAAATATATAACAGAGATAGCCATAAGCTGCGAAGGTGATGTTTATATTTGACAAACTTTTACAAGGCATAATAAGTATTATTTTAAATACCAAGTTTAGAAATTTTGTGTTAAATATGAGATGAGCTGCTTATATTATACATATATTTTATATGCATTCTTATATGTATTGTTGTATTGTTGTACTGTGCAATGACCTTTGGTTAAAAGCAATAAATTTTGATTTGATTTGATTTAAAGATGGGTACAGCCTGAAACATAATTTGCACATTATTTGTCAAGGAATTATGTCTCTGCACAAAAATGTGAGCTGAACAAAATACTTCACCTCTCTTAGCAATATCAACTGGAAAGAGCCAGAAGCTGCATGCAATGTGGGTAACATCAAGCCCAGCATAATCTCAAGGGATTATTCTGTGTATCCTGTAAAGAGGGCTGTAGTTTGGTTGATAGAACTATAGACTTGAAACTAAAGACTGGAGATGTGATTCTTTTCTCTAATTTTCATCATGCTGGTCCTCTTTTTCCTTTGTGCAAGTATCCAATTTTCTCAAACTTCTTCCCCCCCCCCCCCATCTCTTCATTTCCAACCAAGGCTTGATTCTATTTTCCTTCTTTTCTATCACACTTTCCCCTCTTTTTCAAAATAAAGATTTCTTAGCCTTTTTTGTTGCTTTGTTTCCTTAAGAATTTAAATATGCCACAAAAGTCTTACAGAGCAAACTGGCAGAAAGCTAGACAAGAACATTGTTATATCTCTCCAACAAATACAGAACAATAACAAGAAATATCTTATTTTTTAAGATAAATTTAGGTTCAGCGCCACCTTTAGGGTAAAAGATGTAGTGAAACTACGCACATGTTGTTTACCAATTATTTCCAGTTATGAAAGCATTACATTAACGATAAATTCTCTCTTCTCTGATCAATATTAGATGGTGGGCATTAAGAGAAAGACTTCAGCCTCAAGCAGATGGCCCAAAAAGGCCTCCATTGGACTGATCTGGGGTGGGGTGTGCACATGATGAAAACCCCCGAATTGCTCAAAGGCTGTGCCAAGGCAGTGCTCAGGTTGCCAAACATGGCCCAAAAGTGGCTTCAGAAGGACCAGTTTATTACTGCTCCTTTTTGCAGCCCATTCAGGAAAATGGTGCCGCCTGACTCATCAGGCCGGCGCTGTTGCTGGGATAGGAGGCCCAGCATTCTCCCTGGCCAGGCTCCCGTGCAGCAACAGGGGCAAGCGCGGGCTTGCCCCTGATTGGCTGCTGCGAGAGTGGGAGATTCCGAGGGCCTGCCTCGCTGCCCTATTGGTTGGTAGCCCTGGGAGCGGCTGGGCCTTGCCCTCCCAGGGCTCTCATTGGTCCAAGGCCTCGTAAAAGGCCCTGCGCAGTGCAGCCAAGCGCCTTTGCAATTTTGCTCCCCGCCCTCCCTCCCTGCCTGGGAGTTGACTGTCACAACTTGTTGTTGGCGGCAGCATAGGCCTGGATCTGGAGTAGGGGTTTCCAGGGCCTGCTGGCACTGGTTCAGGAGTCCTCGGACCCGGGTATGGAGCGGTTTGCTGTGGCCATTGCGGGGGCCACAGTCAGTTTACACCCAGTGACTGGGATGCCTTGCAATTCGAGTGAAGCAGTGCAGTTGCCTAACTGCGCAGCAGGGCAGAGCTTGGCACCTACGTCATCCCGATGCTTGCGGTTGCAAGCAACCATACCTAATACGTCAACTAACTGGGGTGTTGCTGATGTCCAGATCCAGACCTTATGCTTTGGGCCAACCCTATGGTTATGCTGCTCTGTTTTGTAGCTGCTAATAAAGTTGTGGCCTCTTTTCCTCCAACTTTGTGTCTTGTTTTGTTGGGCTGGATCTGCACAGCAACTGTGGTGGTCCTGGGGTGATTGGGGTGAACTCCTTTGCCCTGACAGCTTCAACCTTTTTTGTGTTTTTTTTCCTTTCTTGATGAAGAACTTAGTTTACATTAATCAAATTTATCACTTTAAAAATATTAAAAGCAATTAGGGTTGCTGATTTTATAGAGAAAGCCTATGGATTGCAAGCAGGCAGAATGCTGTTCTTTCACAGAATCATAGAATCATAGAGTTAGGAAGAGAAGACAAAGACCATGCAGTCCAACTCCCTGCCATGTAGGAACTCACAATCAAAGCACCCATGAGAGATGGCCATCCAGCCTATTTAAAACCTCCAAAGAAGGAATCTCCATCACTCTCTGAGGGAGTGTGTTCCACTGTTGAACAGCTCTTGCTATCAAAATTTCCTTTTAATGTTTAGGTGGAATCTCTTTTCCTATAGCTTACATCCATTATTCCAGGTCCTATTCTCTGAAGCAGCAGAAAACAAGCTTGCTCCATCCCCAATATGATACCCCTCCAAATACTTAAACAGGGCTTTCATATCATCTCTTAACCATCTCTTCTCCAGGCTAAACACACCCAATTCCCCAATTCTCTCCTCATATCTAGAGAAGAATTCTGTTCTGTTCTGTTTGTGGAGAATGGGCAAAATGGCACATTCATCCAGAGCTGGAGACAGCTCTTTGGAGTTTCTACCAGGACTATAGCCTGAAGTAGAGCATTTTATGGGCATTTCAGGGGATCCACAAATTCTGAAGGCCCACTTATCTTTAGAAAACAGCAAAGTTAACTAGTGACAAATAAACTAGTTATCTATAACAAAGCAAAATTACACCCCATAAGTCACTGTCAAGTCTTTATTGGTGTAACAAGCAATGTACTCTAGTTACTTTCTTAGGGCATTGGAACACATACAGTACATAGAGGGTTTTTTGTTCCAAATTTTTTTCCAGCATCTGCCCTAAGGGATTTTTGAAGTCAGTGGAAGGCAACATATATAATGAAAAATGTAATGAACAGTGCAATAAGTTTCTTCTTTAAAATGGTAACAAATAGCAGTAAGGAAATAGTTTTCAAATATTGTTGTAATGAAACTGAATTACTTTACAAATAAATGTTTTGAGCAAAACTACACCAGAGTCCTGGAGGAAACTGAGTTAATGTCTTACATTTTGGTATAAATGGAAGAGAAGGGAATTTTTTAAAAGTGCAAGAAAAATTAATTCAGTCTTGTTTGATGAAAAAGTTGTCTTTAATTATCTAAAGGCAAAACATGTGGTGAGAAACTGAGAGCTAGTGACTACCAAACAATCCAGTGAGCGTCAAGTCTGTGGACCCTAAAATTTAAACCCAATCACTAGTTGCAACTAGAATAGAATACTCAAATAATTTGAATTTATTCAGTCTGATTTTATCCAATGCATCTATTCTTGCTGGTGTGAGAAAATTAATTTAGGGGAAAACCTATTATCCTTGGTTTAAATCTCGTAATCTATTCAGGATTGGCTGTTTAGATGTAATTTCCTCATAAAGAGTGGAAGTATATCCATCCTAAATAGGAAGGTCCATAAACAGTTTTCTTTTCTTGCAAATAGGTCAACTGGGATGGCTCTAAAGTAAGCAAAAGGGCCACTCTTGCCCTACTATCCTTATTTTCCTTATTGGACACTTGAGCCCGCACAACACTCCATAAATTTTCTCTGATCAACAAGACTTCGGCATAATCTGACTAGGATGAATAATTATCAACCCTTAATCTCTCAAAATGGAGGGTTGACTCCATGTTTTGTTTTTGTTTATGCAGCTTTCCGAGGACATAGTGTTTTGGCAGACTTCCAAACAACAGCTCACAGCTCACAGAGAAAGACTATCAAACAGGCACTTAGTCTTTAACTATTGTGCTTCAGAACTTTGGTTAAATGTGCACAACTGGTGAACTCACACAGCACTCCAAGCATTGTCCTAGTGGCATCTGGTCCTATAATCCTTGTTAGTGCTGAGGTACAACTGTATCCACATGCAAAAAAACTGCTAACCAGGAAGACAAACACTATAGCCAAGTCTAGAAATAGGGGTAGTACAGATGGGCAGCTAAAAGCCGCCCCTGTATGCCCTGGATCGTTGCTGCGGCAACCACATGCTGCGGCAACAATCTGCTCTCTCTGGGGAGCAAAAAGAGGCATTCATGTGCCATAGTGATGCCCCTTGCGGCCAGTGCAGTTTGAGCGCTGCACGGTATGGGCGCAGCTATGGCACCCACCATCTGGACAGGTGCACACACATGCAGTGATAGTAGGGCTGGGCACATGTGGACACCCAGCTTAACTTTAAGGTGTTCTTAACATTCCTTTGGGAAAATATTCATGTATTAATTAACATAGCTTTCATGGGACCTCACTTGCAATTGTTCTCAGGTGGCCTCAGTGACATAATGATAAAGCCAAATTTGAATGAGTCAGTGACATTCTAAAATTTTCGTGTGTGATCCCTCACTGGATCAATCCAGTGGTTCAACCAGGGGGAGGAGGATTCAGCTGCCAGGGAAAAAGGCAACACAGGAAGAAGAAAAAAAGATGGAAGAAGAAAGAGTGACATAAAACAGCCATGGGAATGGTTAATAACAAAGTTAATGTTCACTTCTACAAAAAGGTTCATGAAGATCAAAATGTCAGGTACATCACTAATATCTTTTATTCTCTAAGTAGAGTAAAATGTATGTTGATCCAAGCAGAAAAGAGATGTATTCCTTCACATAGGAGAAATTCACTAATCAGAGATTTTTATGGATCTATCTGTGGCTGTACCTGACTAGATATGGAAACAGATGTGATTTGGGGTCAGGAATTCATAAATTTTCCGTCTGACAATGCATTCTAAGAAAGAGAAATATATGTTTGACCACATGCTGACAAATGCAGAAAAACATGCTATTCATTCTTGAAATGTACATAAACCCTTGTTAAGCTAAGGGGACAAGAATCTATTTAGAAAATCAGTACATGAATATGTACATATATATTTTTACTGTGAAAAATTATCTACACAAAACTGGTATATAATGGCTTCATGGAGAAAAGGGAAGAAATTAATAGAAATAAACTTGGTAGACTTGCTATCCCTAAACCTTTGCATCTGGAAATATAGTCTACAGTTCTCAAAGGAATTATTTCAAGTGCCTTAGAGCACAATTCCAGGGCAAATACTCTTGAGTACTGCACCCCAAATTTCTTCCAGGGAAGTGCAACATCATTAAATACATAGTGGAATTTTACATAAGTAAATGAATTGCATATAATTATTCAAAGAATTAATTTGGAAATCCTCTGCTTAGTGTTTACCTTCTTTGAAGCAAGGTATGCACTGACTTTTGAAATACCATCAAAGCTATCTGATTTTGTTGTGCAACAAAAGACAGAGTTTCCAGATGGTGTAAAAGAAAACTGCTAATTTGAACTGAATTACTGAAACACCTTTCAAAGCGAAGTCCTTTTTGTTGATCAAAACCAGCTCAGGAATACTGTCTTGGAGTGCATAAAAAGTTTCCCTAGGGGAGAAACGTAAATTGTAAAAATGTGAAGTGCCCTAAATTTAAAGGACATGAAGGAGATCTACCTATCATATGAACACAGGTACAAAATTCTTTCATTCTCCATCTACATATGATTTCTTGTAAGTTCTGTTCTTCCAGTTTTATAAGAGAGCTGGCTTTAAGAAGCCCTGATCTGTTCTTGTATTTCACATTGGTCCCAAACAGCTATATAGAATGTGTGTGGGTAGGAAAGGAGATGTTGTAAAACAAACAAACAAACAAATGAAAACCTCCAGCCATTTTAAGCTCAGGGGAGTCCTCCCCCCCCCCCCCCACAACAGGAACTAACCTGTTACCTGGAAGTCAGCCTCAGGATCACTTTCTGCTGTAAGAATCATAGAATCATAGAGTTGAAAGAGAAAACAGGGATCATTCATTGGAAAAGACCACAAGGCAGTTCAATCCTCTGCCATGCAGGAACTCACCATCAAAGCATCCCCAACAGATGGCCATGCAGCCTCTGCTTAAAGACCTCCAAAGAAGGAGATTCCACCACTATCCAAGGGAGTGTATTCCACTGTCATACAGATGTTACTGTCAGGAAGTTCCTCCGAATGTTAAGGTGGAATCTCTTAGTCTTTTCCTTTAGCTTGCATCCCTTGTTCCATGTTCTAGTCTCTAGAGCAGCAGAAAACAAGCTTGCTTCATCCTCAATGTGACACCCCTTCAAATACTTAAAAAGGGCTATCATATCAACTCTTAATACTCTCTTTTCCAGGCTAAACATAGCCAGCTTCCCAACTCTTCCTTCATAAGGCATGGTTTCCAGGCCCGTCATCATTTTCTTGGCTCTCCTTTGGACATGCTCCAATTTTATAATATCCTTTTTAAATTGTGGTGCTCAGAACTGGACACAGTATTCCAAGGCATTCTGTGACCAAGGCAAAATAGAATGGCACTATTACTCTTGTTGATTTACACACTATACTTCTATTGATGCAGCCTAAAATATCATTTGCACTTTTTAGCTGCCTCATCACACTGTTGCCTGATGTTCAACTTGTGGTCTACTAGGACTCCAAGGTCTCTTTCACATGGAGTCTCCTTAAGCCAGATGTCCCCATCCTACGATGGGGTATCCAAAAGTTTTAATGATCACCTTTTAAAAAATTTGACAGAAAGTTTGTTTTGATTTGTAATTGTTAACTTATCTATATGTAGTCACTATCTAGATTTATACATTTTTCCCAACATATCTTGTCTCTCCAAATACCTGATATTGTAGAAGTCTTCAGTTTGCGCTTTACGAGGGGGTATTGTAAAGTAATAATTATCACCCAGAAGTTATTATGGCATATTGATGAAATTTTGTCAGAGTCATCACTGGTCCCTAACTGCACGTTGCTAAGAAGATCAACTCATTGAATCCTTTATTTTTGTGACAGGCTCTGCCAGAAGTGATTAAAGTGTAAAATCCTTGCCAGGCGCAAACTGAAGACTTCTACAATATCAGGTATTTGGAGGGTCAAGATATGCTGGAGAAAATGTATAAATCTAGATATTGATTACAGAGAGAGAGGTTAACAACTAAAAATCAAAACAAGCTTTCTGTCAAATTTTTTAAAGGTGATCATTAAAACTTTTGGATACCCCCTGGTGTATGTATGCATTTCATTTTTTTCTACCTAAGTGCAGTATCTCCCTGTTGAAGTTCATTTTATTAGTTTTGGTCCAGTTTTCTAGTCTATTTTGAATTTTGATCCTGTCCTCTGGGTATTAGCTGTTCCTTCTAAGAGAGACCAGTTAGGGTAAAAATGAGGCAAAATGCCCCCATACCACCTGGGGGAATGGAAAGGAAATTCAATTTTCAGGGAATAAAAAGGCCAATGCATTTTTAGACTGCATCAATAGAAGTATAGTGTCTAGATCAAGGGAAGTAATAATGCCACTCTATTCAGCTTTGGTCAGGCCCCACCTGGAATACTGTGTCCAGTTCTGGGCACCACAATTCAAAAAGGATGTGGAGAAACCGGAATGTGTCCAAAGGAGGGCGACTAAAATGCTGAAGGGTCTGGAAACCATGCCCTACGAGGAATGACTAAGGGAGCTAGGGATGTTTAGCATGGAGAAGAGAAGGTTAAGAGGTGATATGATAGCCCTGTTTAAATATTTGAAGGAATATCATATTGAGGAGGGAGCAAGGTTTTCTGCTGCTCCAGAGCCTAGGACCCAGAACAATGGATGCAAGCTACAGGAAAACAGATTCTACCTAAACATTAGGAGGAACTTCCTGACAGTAAGGGCTGTTTGACAGTGGAACACACTCCCTCGGAGAGTGGTGGAATCTCCTTCCTTGGAGTTCTTTAAGCAGAGGCTTGGTGGCCATCTGTCGGGTATGTTTTGATCAAGAGGTCCTGCATGGCAGGGGGTTGGACAGGATCGCCCTTGTGGTCTCTTCGAACTCTATGATTCTATGAGTTCTAGGAGGAGCAATACAGCTCAATCACTCCTGCTAACTGTCCAGCCCTGCTCTGAAGGATGGCCATTCTACAACCAGGGCACCACACCATATAAGACTTTCTCCCATATCCTCACACATTGTATTATCTCTGTCATGGGACACAAAAGAGTATTTCTTCAGAAGACATCATTCTTTAATAGAGTATGACCAGAGAATTTCTGATCCTTTCAAGTGAAAGCTGCAATTCCTATCATCCTTGATAATTAGCAATGCCAACTGGAACTATTGGGAGCCAGCGCCTAACAACAGCTGTGGGTCACATATTCCGTACTCTTCTTCTAGGCAGAAGAAATGCAGTTATTTTCATGGTAGTCTCCCAAACCCCTGCACCAGTAAAGTGCAGTGTTGCCTGTATATGTCATGGCTGACATATGACCTAGATATTAGAAGAGACATTTGTGGTGCAGCTTATTTCTCAATGTCATAAACTTCCCCTTTTGGAGCAGAAACAGCTACTTGGTACCAGAAGTCTAGTGACACATTTCATTCATTAACTGAAGCATGTCTGTCAAGATCTCCAACTGGGCGTAAATGGGTATGGCAGACAATTTTCTGAGATGCCTGTGCATCTAGGAATACATACATTTTATTAAACTCTGGAGCCAAGGACATATGAATTGTCCTTAGCAAGGGCCAAGCTTAAACCTTGCTCTCTTTAGACTGTGAGCATTGTGCCACAAAAGATTTAGCCTGTTGACTACTTTATACTGCTTGTCAGTACCATTTCATTTTCTGAGTTATTGTCATGGCTTTCAGAGGAAAACCTTGGCATAACAAAGAAACTTTGTTAAAAGTGCAAGGACGTGATGAAAAATTCTCAGCCTGACCAAGAAGGATATGACCTAGAGCCATCAGAGGTCCTCTTCAGGCCAGCCATTAAGGCCAGCCTGGGGGTGGAGTTGGGGCATTGTGTCCAGATGACACATGCCCCAACCCCATCCCCTGAGCACCAAGATGCAGCACACTGCTCCACACAGCGTATGACATCATGGCACTCCTCCGGCACTGCTTCCATACAATGCAGCACCAAAGGAGTGCTGCCAAGCCATGGAAACCCTGGAAAGACCAGATCAGGGCTGCAACATGTGGTTGTCGCGGCCCTGATCCAGCTAGGAAAGGAGCACTCTGTAGAGCCCCAGACTTAAATATTATTCCACATGTTCACACTGATGTTTGATGCACTTGATTCATTACTTCTCAAGTTTCTTTAACCATTCTAAAAACATTTCTGATGTCTGGTCACTGAAATACTGCTCTGCTGCTGCTGCTATCACCTCTGAATCATTCCAAAACAAAATTATTGCTTTCAAGTGCTTTTTAAGGTTTGGAAACAGGAAATAGTCAGCTGGAGCAAGATCTGGTGAGTAGAGTGAGTGAGTCTATGCACTCAAACCCCAATTCTTCAAAACATCTATGGTCTTGCCAGATCTGTGAGGAGGTGCATTGTCCTGCAAAAAAAGAACACCTTTCTGCAGCTTTCTTGTCATCTTTAATTCAATGCTTCCTTCTTCAAGGCCTCCTTTTTTTCCCCTTCAATGCCTAGTACTCTGCATTAACTGTTTGGCCAATCTGAAGATAGTCATTCATCAAAATACCTTCCTTATCCCAAAAAACTGTGGCCATGATCTTTTCTGCTGACCTGTGAGTCTTGAATTTCTTCAGCAATGCACTTGCTCACAGAGCTGGCAAGATAAGGTGAATTATGTACCCTGTAAGTATAGCCACCAGGTAAGGAGGATGGGCACCTGATCCTACCTTGTTTTTGATATTAAATGGGCCAGTATTTGTTTCTGGATTACATGTCTCATAATACCTGTAAATGGTTGTTCCCACTCCTGCATCCATCATGTCCTAACCATACTGGGGCTGAATCCTCTCTTTTATTCCTGCTTGAGGTATGGTTAACTGTCATATGGAAGGGATTTCCTATCCTCCTTCTCTTCCTCCTCCACTCCTTGAATTCAGTTCTTCTCCTCTTATGCACTTTTTTAAAAATATATTCTTTATAGTCATTGTGCAAAAGTGCCATAGAAATAAAGTACTACTTTAGCACAATACTTGCAGAAAGTCAGGGAAGAAGTTCATTCTCTGAATACAATGCAGCACAAAGGAACTTTCTAAGCTGGTAAGGCAGCAGAGAGGAACTGTAATGAGAGAAGGAAAACGTGATGAAAGTTTCCATGACAAAGGCCATACCCCCATTTAACATGTTATCAGCGGGACTACCCACAAGCAGGGAAGGAACTGAGACATTGGATACAGCATGGGGATATAGCATGGGGATGTACCACATCTGTCTTGGAAACTCCCAAGACAGGGGGAAAAACCTAGTTTGGGTTCAAAACTCAAAGCTATCCCTGAAAATTCCTGAAAAATAGACTGGGGCGGGAGGTAAGATATATGGATATTCTTTTTTAAAAATCCCATTAACTATGGATACAAACCCTGCCAAATGTTGAGCTCTCTGTTTGCCAGAGCCCATATAGAAAAAAATCTCTGAAGGTAGAAAACCAGTAGAACTGTGTCTGTATGTGTGCACGGGGAGGGGGAAGTAACTATCCTGAGCATCAGGTGAAATTAACAGATATATTTATTTATTTATATTTCCTGCCTCTCCCTACGGATCGAGGCAGGATTACAGCATAAAAAACAGTAATACATATAATATCAATATATAATTACAACAATCAGTTAAAAACCATCCAATTAAAACCAGTAACATCTGCCATGTGATCTATATCTAGGGTGTTTCAACACTGTAGGGGTTCAGAGAGATGTTACACAAGGTCTGGTGGATATGCCCGCCGGAAGAGATCCATTTTCACTGCCTTCTTAAACGCTTCTAGAGTGTTTATCGAACAGATCTCTTCCAGCGGGCATATCCACCAGACCTTGTGTAACATCTCTCTGAACCCCTGCACTGTTCCAAAGTTTCGGGGCCACCACTGAAAATGTGGTATGAGAAGTAGACGTCAGTCTCATTCAAACAGAATCTAACAGTTTTTTTATCTGATGTTCTGAGGGTGCAGGCTGGATTATGTAGGGAGAGTAACCTGGGCCGAAGTAACCTGGGCCCAAGCCATTTAGGGCTTTAAAGGTAACGACCAACACTTTGTATTGCGCCCCAAAGCTGATTGGCAGCCAGTGAAGAGATTTTAAAATGGGACCAATATGCTCCATCCTAGAGGCCCCCGTGATCAATCTGGATGCTGCATTCTGGATCAGTTGAAGCTTCCGAACTTGGTACAAAGGTAGCCCCATGTAGAGCACATTGCAGAAATCTAAATGAGAGATTATCAGTGCATGTACTACTGCTTCTAGGTCCCCCCTATCCAGGTAGGGGTGCAGTTGGCGTATCAGCCGAAGCTGATACCAGGCATTCCTGGCAGTCGCCTCCACCTGTGATGTCAATTGTAGAGACAAATCCAGGAGCACACCCAAACTGTGAACCTCATCCTTTGGGGGAAGCGTGACCCCATCCAGGACCAGTTGATGAATCTCCATCTCCGGATTAGGGGAACCTATTGCGAGCACCTCCATTTTCTCTGGATTCAACCTGAGTTTGTTTTTCCTCATTCAGCCCATTACCGAGTCCAGGCAGGCATTCAGAGGAGAGATGCCATCACTTGTCACTGCATCAGTCAGAGACATAGAGAAGTAGATTTGGGTGTCATCAGCGTACTGATAGCACTGTGCCCCATGTCTCCGGATGACCTCTCCCAGCAGCTTCATGTAAATGTTAAATAGCATGGGAGACAGAATGGCGCTTTGGGGGATGCTAGATGTCAGCTCTCTTTTACGAGTGCAACTGTCTCCCAGCCTCACCATCTGGAACCTGCCCGAGAGATAGGACCAGAACGACTGAAGTACAGTGCCTCCAATGCCCAATTCCCACAGGCGTTCCAGAAGGATACCATGGTCGATGGTATCAAAGGCTGCTGAGATATCCAAGAGCACTAACAGGGTCACACACTTCCCCTGTCAGTACCCAGACGGAGGTCATCGACTAAGGCGACCATGGCCGTCTCAACTCCATAGCCCGCCCTGAACCCGGTTTGAAATGAGTCTAGATAATCGGCCTCATCCAAGACTGCCTGGAGTTGGAGAGCGACCGCCCTCTCGATCACCTTGCCCAAGAATGGTAGCCAGACCGGTCTATAGTTGTCCCTTATCAGGGGATCAAGGGAGGGCTTCTTCAAAAGAGGCTTAACCACAGCCTGCTTAAGTTGAGATGGAAATTTCTCCTCCCTAAGAGATGCATTGATGACATGTTGAAGAAGTGTCACCACAGCATCCCCTCCCTGTACAGTCAGCCAAGATGGGCAGGGATCAAGAGGGCATGTCGTTCTCCTAACAGATCCAAGAAGCTTGTCCGCTTCCTCAGTACTCACAAGCTCGAATTGATCCAGTCTAACCAAGTCCACAGACTCACTGAACACCTCTCTCATAGTTTCTGTTCCAATGCTGACGTCTAGATCGACCCTTATCCGAGAGATTTTATTGGCAAAGAAGTCATTAAAAGCATCACAGCAGGCATTTGTTGGTTCTAATAGTAAATTCAGGGTGGGAGAAGGATGGATCAACTCTCTAACTATCCTGAAAAGCTCTGCCGGATGATACTCTGCCAATGCAATATGAACAGTATAGAAAGAGTTCTTTGCTGCACTGATTGCCACTCCATAGGAACTAAGAAGGTCTCCAAGGAGTGCCTTGTCAGATAAGTGTCGGTGTTTCCACCAGCAACGTTCTAGTCATCTCACAGCTCGCTTCATTTTTCTTAGATCTTGAGTATACCAGGCCTTTTTGTTAGGGGCGAGCTGAAGAGGACGCGTGGGAGCGATACTGTTTATAGTAAGGCCGTTGTTCCATGTGTCGACCAGGGCTTCAACAGAGTCACCGTCTACCCCAACCATATGATCCCCTAGGGCTTCTTGGAACCATTTAGGTTCCATCAGCCTTCGAGGGCGGACCATTCTAATAGGTCCTCCACCCCTGAGGGGGAGTAAGTAGAGGCCTCTAACTCCACCTTGACCAGGAAATGGTCCATCCATGATAGGGCAGTCGTAGCAATAACCTCTGCCCACGGACTTTCCTGATCCATGCAAAAGATCACATCGAGTATATTATCCTGTTGGCCCTGAGACCAACTGGGACAGGCCCATGGTTGCCATGGAATCCATGAACTCCCAAGCTGCCCCTTTTAGATCTAACGAGTTGGACTCGAAGGAGATGTTGAGGTCTCCCAGGACAAGGAGCCTGGGGGACTCCAATATCAGCTCCGAGACCAACTGTGTCAGCTCAGCCAGGGAGTCTGTTGGGTTACAGGGTGGACGGTAGACCAACAGAATCCCCAGACTGTCCCTGGCCTTCAGGGTCAGGTAAATACACTCGACGTAGGTCATCTCACGGATAGGTCTCTTGGTCAAAATGACAGAGTTCTTGTGAGTTAAGGCAACACCTCCCCCTCGCCCACTTTCCCTAACCTGCTCCTGGACAGCATACCCAGATGGGAGGGCATTTGCCCAGGTCACACAACTGTCCTCACCTAGCCAGGTTTCTGTGATACAGGCCAGGTCGGCATTCTCGTATAGTACGTGAGATTTGTTTTTCACTGACCTGGCATTTAAAAGGAGCAAGGTAAGGGCCTGTGGTATGGTTGAGGTGACCATAGGTTCTTGGGGGCTAACAGAATGCATGGAAGACGGGATAGGTATCAAGCATCGATCTCGTCTTCCCTTTATTTTCTTTGCTACTCTGTTAATGCTATATCTCCCATTGCCCCACACCACTCTTACAGATTCTTCATTACTGTGTGTTAAAGTTGTATATTTCTGACTATTTTCAATAGCCTTCCCCTGTATATACATTTTGTCTGTCTTATTGACTCCAATCTTATGACTGTGAGGGGTAGAGAAAGACTGAGCCCGATGGTTGTGGTGTCTCTCTCAAAGGCTGGGGAAAGGAAAAAGAAGACATTTCTCTTAGGCACAAGAAAACAAGCCTTTAGAAATGGATGACCTGGAGGATGAAGATATTTACTTTATTACACTTATAGACTGCCTAATAGCCAAAGCTCTCTGAAAGATTTCACAGAAATAAAGTTTACAACCATATAATTGAAATCATAGTAAAACATAATGTATAACACATAAAAAAGTTTTAAACAACAGAATATAAACTAAAGTAAAAACCAATTATAAACCAAATAAACCAGCAGCAGAGTGTAATCTAATACTTTTTTCAAACATTAAATGAGTAAAACACATGGAACAATGAGAGGGTTGAATGCTTTCAAGCCTCTGATGGCTTGATAACCTCTGTTTTAAAGTTTTGCTTGCATTCTCAGAACCACAAAAAAACAGGATATTTTTCAAGGCCATGCCATAGAGCCAGTGTGGTGTCATGGTTTTGAGTGCTGGATTGTGACTCTGGAGTCCAGCGTTCGAATCTGGCTTGGCCATATAAACCCACTGGGTGACCTTGGGCAAGTCACACTCTCTCGGCCTCAGTGGATGACAATGGCAAATCCCCTCTGAAGAAACTTGCCAAGAAAACCTCTTGATAGGTTTGCCTTAGGTTCACCATAAGCTGGTGAAAAACTTGAAGTCACAAAACAGCAGCAATATTATAAGCCCACAGCTGGAAACAAACTGTGACAGATGAGCTGTGTTTGGATTAATGGGTCACAAGTTGTGTAGAGCTATCATACAAACACATATAAAAGGTAAAGGTTTTCCCTTTGACAGGGTTGTCTAGTTGTATCTGACTGTAGGGGATGGTGCTTTTCTCCATTACTAAGCCAAGGAAGCCAGTGTTATCCAAGGATTACTCCAGTGGTCATGGGGCCGGCATGACTGCATGGCATGCTGTGACCTTCCCACCAAAGTGGTACCTATTTATCTATTTGCACTATTACATGCTTTTAAACTGCTAAATTGACAAAAGGTGGGATTACTGATGGGAGCTCACTCCAACAAACAGTGCTTGGGTTTTGAACTCCCAAATTACCAACCTTGCGATTGTCAGAGTCAGCATCTTAACCACTAGGCCACTGCATCCCTACATACACATATAACTGGGGTTATTGTCCAAACTTTTGGGAAGTCTTTAGTTGCAAACATTACCAAGACAGAACTCTGGTTGTGAAGTACTGTTGCTTTCACAAATTATTAGTGGTTAGCATAGTTGTGAATTATGATCCTTCTATAAGTGCCTGAAACTGTTGTATTCTATTTACTTATTGCATTTCTCTGTCACCAAGTAGCCAGAGCTCTTTCAGAAATTTATTAAACAAATGTTTTAGCTTTAATTGTATGCAGAGAGAGAGAAAGAGAAATGTCTAAAAACCCTGGAAGAATTTTTAAAAAGTCTTTACTAGTCACCAATAGTAGCTGCCATTACTGCATCTGATAGAATCTTGAGATTTATAGGGCTGATACAGATGGCCTAAAAGGGCTGTCTTTGCAGCTTGATTAGGGTTAGGGAGGGTGCAGCATCTACACCTTCCCTAACCCTAGCGTGTATGGATGCTGCCATTTTAAAATGGTGGCGTCCATATGGGTGCGTCATGATGATGTCATGGCGCATGCAGCATTTAGATAATTCTGTGCGCACCTGACATCATCGCACCACGGGAGGGCGCCAAGCACGCCCTTTCCGCGGTGCTAAAAGGAGCTCTGAAATTGAGCTCCTTTTTTGTGCCTGGTTCTTGGTGCAGCCTTTAGATGGCTGCGCCAAGGACCCCGAGGGGAAAGGCCTTTTTCTCCCCTTGGCAGAGCTGGGGATAGTGGGGTACAGGGGGCACCTAGGGCACCTAGGGCACCTCCTGCACCCGCTTTCAGGTCGCAGAGAAGTGGCATTTCGCTGTTTCTTCGCAGCCTGCAGAAGCGCCGGGATGGGGCCTATGGGGCTGCCGGTGAGGCCCCATTCTGGCGCTTCTTTGGGTGAGTACAAACTGCCCCTTTTGGGCAGTCTGTACTGCCCCAAAGTTTCATGAGGTACTTTGAAATATGTGCCAAAAAACTCTAATGCTGTAGTTCAGAGGAGTTCAGTAGAACTTGAAGTACCTCACCACACCACAAATCTCAGGATTCTATAGAATATAGAATTGTGCAGTGTGTACGTAAGCTAGCTTTTTAGTCTGTAGTTTAAAAGAGCTTTCCGTGTAGCTAACTCTATTTTGGGAATGGGGTTCATCATTTCAGATAATTCCTTTAAAATTCAGGGTTGAACCTAGAGTAGATTCACCACCCCACTGAAGTGGGAACCATGATTATTGCCTGGATACCCAAAAAGTCACTTTTCTTAGCAGTCAAAAGACCCACTTCATTTCACCAAGCAGTGTGTGCTGAACCATGGGATGTGTGCAACAGCTGCAGCTACTAAGCATGCATGAAAACAATAAGTATATTCATAACTATTATCCTGTAGCCATTTAGTGATGACTATGAACTATACCTGAGTTAACACCAAAAGAGAGGAGAAACTGATCCACAATATGATTGCTGGTTTCTGTTTATTCTTGCTTTATTAATAATAATAATAATAATAATAATAATAAGAAGAAGAAGAAGAAGAAGAAGCTTTATTTGTATACCGCCCTTCCTGCGATCAGGGCGGTGCACAGCATAACAAGATAAAAACATACAAAAGTGAACAAGTATTAAAATTAAATAACATTACAATAAAGAAATCATATTAAAATAACAATTTTCAGGTCTGGTCGTGTTGGGGGGGGAGTCATACAAGGGGAAGATATCAAGGATATGCCTGTTCAAATAGATGTGTTTTTAGGCCCTTTTTGAACAGAATGAGAGAGGTGGCAAGGCGGAGCTCAGCGGGCAACGAGTTCCAGAGGCTAGGGGCCGAGATAGAGAATGTTCTCTTCATAGTCGTTGATAGTTTAGCCTCTGGAACTCGTAGTAGTTGTTGCCCGGTAGATCTAAGTGTGCGGGGCGGATTATATGGGGAGAGGCGGTCCTTTAGGTACTCTGGGCCCAAGCCATTTAGGGCTTTATAGGTGATAACCAGCACTTTGTACTGAGCCCGGAAGCGAATAGGCAGCCAGTGGAGATCTTTTAATATAGGTGTTATATGGGCAGCCCTGGGGGCACCGGTGACCAACCGTGCTGCCATATTCTGCACTACTTGTAGCTTCCGAGAGTGATACAAAGGCTGCCCCAAGCGCATTGCAGAAATCCAACCGAGAGGTTATCAGAGCATGTACTACTGTTTCAAGGTCCCTCCGGTCCAGGTAGGGACGCAGCTGGCGTATCAGCCGAAGCTGAAAACAGGTGCTCCTGACCGTTGCGTCCACCTGAGAAGTAAGATGGAGTGACGAATCAAGGAGCACCCCCAGACTGCGTACAGTGTCCTTCACAGGAAGCATGACCCCGTTCAGGACAGGTGGAACCACCTCCATCCCTGGGCCGGGGGAACCTATCACGAGTACTTCCGTTTTCTCTGGATTCAGGCTGAGTCTGTTTTCCCTCATCCAGTCCATTACCGATTCCAGACAGGCCACGAGAGGAGCGACACCATCCCTGGTCACTGCAGCAGTCGGAGGCATAGAGAAGACTATTTGGGTGTCATCAGCGTACTGATAACCCTGTGCCCCATACCTCCGGATGATCTCTCCCAGCGGTTTCATGTAAATGTTAAAAAGCATGGGGGACAGAATGGCTCCTTGAGGGACCCCAGAGGGGAGGGCCCTCTTGTCGGAGCACACGTCCCCCAGCTGCACCATCTGGAACCTCCCAGAGAGATAGGACCGGAACCACTGAAGTGCAGTGCCTCCGATCCCCATCTCTGCCAGGCGCTCCAGAAGGATACCATGGTCTATGGTATCGAAAGCCACTGAGATGTCCAAGAGCACCAGCAGGGACACGCTCCCCCTATCAATGCCTAGACGGAGATCATCGACCAGGGCGACCATGGCAGTCTCAACCCCGTAGCCCGCCCAAAAACCGGTTTGAAATGGATCTAGATAATCCGTTTCATCCAAGATCGATTGAAGCTGGAGTGCAACAGCCCTCTCGATCACCTTCCCCAAAAATGGCAGTAGCGAGATTGGCCGATAATTGTTGTGAACCAGGGGGTCGAGGGAGGGCTTTTTCAATATTGGTTTTATGATGACCAATTTAAGATTGTCTGGAAAGTGCCCTTCCCTCAAGGATGAATTAATAATCCGGTGAAGTAACATAGTTACTGCTGGTCCCCCCTGTGCCACTAGCCACGAGGGACTAACCACGAGCTTCTAAGGATCTTGTCCACATCCTTGGTACTGACAGACTCAAACTGATCCAGTACAACCGAGTCCATGGAAGCTCTAGACACCTCTATTCTGGTTTCTGCTTCAACACTGGCATCCAGACCTTCGTTTATCCAAGAGATTTTATCCGCGAAGAAGTTGTTAAATTGGTCACAGCAGGCCTTGGTAGGTTCAAGGATCTGGTTCGGGGCAGGAGGGAGCAGAGTTATCTTCTACAAGGTGTGCCAGGTGTGCGTATTTAGTTGGAGTGACTGATTAGCTTATGCTATTTGGCAGTTTCCTTTGCTACTGTGTCTCAAGGCTAAAGTAAAGCTGCTGCATTAAAGAATCCACAGTGACTAATGAAAGTTTGTAATAAAACAAATAATTATATAGATATTTATACAATCTTTAAAAAGTCAGCTTTGCCTAAAATCATCCCAAGAATCCCAAAGCCACCTCCAGTTAGTAGAAAAAGAAAAGAAAGAGGCTCACTAGGTAACAAATGGGTATCCCTTGCATTGCAGATTCAATGCAATTCATGGCTCAGTTGAGAAACCATGCTCCTCGCCCTTTTGGATTTCTCCAAAATAAAAGTCAGTATACTGCTCAGAATTTTGACTCAAAATCCAACACCTCAGATGATAGAATAGATTCTTTAACTTCATGTAACACATGGGAGATCACATTTTTGAATGCAACTATCTTTTTTTTTTTTAATGTCTAAGGCCCAGTACACATGGGCCATTAGCAGCGATATTAGGGCTCTATAATGCTCAGAGTCCATATGTGCTGAGCCCTAATATAACCACATTAACATCGCAAGGCTGTGTCCCCATCAGCACAGGGTGCAGCCTTGTGACGTAAGGGCACCTGAGCACCCACACATCTGTAGACAGGAGAGATGTGATAGGGCTGTGCCACAGCCCTTATGACTTCTCAAAAAAGGAGCTGCCTAGAGTGACTCTTTTTAGACAGTACATCTGTGGAGCAGTATGTGGATGCTGCAGCACAGACAAGGAGGAACAGAGCCCCCTGTCTGTACTGCCCCTAAGGGGGAAAAGCAGTGCATGCCAGATGTTTTCAAACAAAAATTTCTTATAACATATTGAAAAAGAGAGCACAAATCTTTTTTTCAAAGGAGCATATATTTGCAATGAGCATGTTACAAGCAAAAAAAAATTAACTGTACTATATCACTTTGTTGAAGTAACAAGGGAATAAAAAATTATATAGTCAGCCCCCCTGATCCACGGATTTTTATCCACAGATTTGAGCAGCCACAGCGTGAAAATATTCCAAAAATTATTAATTCCAAATAGCAAACCTTGATTTTCCATTTTATATAAGGGATGCCATTTTGTTGTGCCATTATATTTAATGGGGCTTGAGCATCCATGGATTTATTTATTTATTTTATCCATGGAGCGTCCTGGAACCAAACCCCACTGGATAACAAGGGCCCACTGTATATGGATTTTTTTTTTGTTAAAACATGGAATTTTTTTTTTGTTAAAACATGGTTAAATTTTGATGGTAATGAGTATTTGCTATTGTTAACTGCCACCATCATCAGTTTTGCTTAAGTCTTGCAGACTCTCAACCAAGGGTCACACGGTATATATATACTCCACTCACTTCCATGCCAGCCTTCTCTGAAGATGCCAGCCACAGATGCTGGTGAAAAGTCAGGAATAAACTCTTCAAAAAGATGGCCACATAGCCCCCCCCCTCCAAAAAAAACTTTTAAAAAAACTACAGTAGGATGTCTCTCTGGCCATTGAGCTACTTCCCACCCCCCCCCCACCTCCCAACTAGACTCAGGGGTTCAGAAATGCACTCTTTGCCCACTAAGCACATTTGGGGAGCAGTAGTGTCAACCTACTTAGTGGTCTGCATCTCCCTAGTGACAGCTCTGACTGTAGATTCATTCTTTCAATGAATCTGCCATTCATTCATCTCTTTTATATACAATTTATAAAGTTCTTCCAGCAGGGACATAAGTGTGTACTTGCTGGGACTGTCACTTCAGTAACATAAGGACAACTCCTCCGTTTTGCTTCATCTGTTTAGAAATTCATATCCAAAATGCCCCTCAGGCACTATCTAGCAAAAGTTTCCCCACTGAAATCATTGGAGCATCTTAACTGTAAGACAATTGCAGATCCTACTGATACTGTCTCTTCTCTTGGTAACATGATTGAGTCTGCATTAAGAACAGATCTAAACAAAAAAGAGACCCAGTGAGATTAAAGGAAAGACATTATAAAGGAAACATTGGAGCCACATGTGAAAGGGACAAGAAAGAGGCAGCCCTGCATACCCTGAAACTCCTTACAAAAGAGGCTAAGCTCATTCCTCAATTTTGTCCTTTTCCCAGAAGGTAAGGACATTTTGTTTAGACAGGTCTTTGATATGTGAACTAGCCCATTGCTGAAGTTTGTCTAACCAGTTAGTTTTGTCATGTTGTAATCTTGATGTTGTTTTTCATCTATTTTTATTAGCTTGAGCACCTTTTTATGGGGGGGGAGGAAGTGTGGTATGATTAATTAAATAATACAGTCACCTGTAATGATATAAAAACTGTAATATGTTGGTAAATAATTAGGCGTTACTACAGTGGACCTTTCTTATCTATGTGGGGTTCAGTTCTTCCCCCTCTTTCAGATGGCAAAACATGCAGTTGGTTGCACCCCACAGTATTCAAAAATGGCAATGTGTGTGCAGACACTATTTCCTTTGAGCGGCATACATCTTTTTCAAGAATTGATATGTTTATGTTATCAAAATGAGTAGTCATAAAATTAAGAAGATGGATATTTTACGAAAGTATTTTTTTTAAAAAAAATTATTGAAATTCTAGAGAAACTTACAAATAAATTGTATACATAAAGTGTACAGATAGAAAATTATAAAGCAAGTTAATAGAAACAACCGTATATAATACTTCATATAAATCTTACCGTTTTTAACAGTACCAATTAAACTATTATCTTTTTTTTTAAGTCCAGTGTCTTCTCCCAAAATTGGATTATGGGGAGCCATCTTTCACTCCATTTTTCCATAGATATGTTGTTAATCAGATTGAAATTGTGTCTTGAAAATTTTTTGGATTGTTGAGTGTGTTTGTCCCCAAAACTTCTGTATTTTGTCACATGTCCACCACATGTGGTATAGTGAACCTTGATTTATTTATTTTTTTGCAATGCCAACATTTAATGTCTGGTATTTTATATATATATATTTTGATTTTTAATGGTGTGAAATACCATCTGTTTGTTATTTTCATATAGTTTTCTTTAAGAGTTTGTGATGCTGTAAATTTGTTTGTTTTGTTCCACGCTTTCTGCTACTCTTCAAAAGGTATTGGGCATCGTATGTCCTGTGCCCATTGTATCATATACTCTTTTACTACTTCTTTTTCCATTTCTATATTCAATAATACTTTATAGATTTTAGATATTTTCTTTTTATTTGGTTTCCACCAAAGTTCGTCTAATTCATTTATTACAGTTTCTATCCCTTTATGTTTAAGGTCGTCTTTGAATCTTTGCCTAATCTAATTTTACGAAAGTATTTTTCTAATCACAATGCAAAGATAAAATTTTGAATTTAAAAGAGACTGAAAGAGTTTTTGAAATGAATTTGGATAAAGGCACCAACTTGGAATGGTTTGAGATGAAAGTAAAGTAGAAATGCTAGGATGGTTCATGCAACAGAATTACAAAATTAGAAACAGAAGATAAGAAAAAGTGCAAAAAAATTGAATAAAATTATAGAAAAAGAAGATCAACTAAACAGAGAAGGAGCAACATCATCTATATTGCAAGAAATCAGAATTCATCAGGAACAATTATTGATGTGTCCTGTAGAAGAAATAGAGGATGAAGTGTGTAAAGCAAAAATATTTTGAATCTGAAAATAAAAGTGAAAGATGGCTGGCATATAAATTAAGAGGAAAAAAAAGAAACGAGAAGATGATTTTAAAAAGACTATGCCATTGAGTTTAATACTCCCTGAATTATGTACCACTGCAAATCTGCCACAGGTCATCTGGGAATTCATATGGATGAAGAAAACCCTGCAGGGCCAAGGCTTGAAACCTGTCCACCTGAAATCAAGACAATTAATCAGTAATCCCATTGTCCTGACCTGCAACATACCAAATTGAAAAGATTATATTAGCAGCTAAGCATGTGAGCACAAATCTCCTTTGCAAACTCATAACATGACCCTCTCTAGCCTGAATGCTGTCTGTTAATAATGCTGACTACCACTTCATTGTCACACCAAAAAAGCACCTTCCTGTTCCTGAATATGTCTGCCCAGATAGTGACAGACCCCTTGATAAGAAAATAATCAAGGAAGGTAGGGTCCTGGCTGATGTTGCACTGCAGCCAATCCAGTGACCACCACTGGGCACACCACTGTCCCAGAAAGTAGATCATAGAATCATAGAATCGTAGAGTTGGAAAAGACCAGTCCAATTCCTTGACATGCAGGAACTCTCAATCAAAGCATCAGCGACAGATGGCCATCAAGTCTCTGCTTAAAGACCTCCAAGGAAGGAGACTCCACCACTCTCCGAGGGAGTGTGTTCCACTGTCACACAGCCCTTACTGTAAGGAAGGTCCTTCTAATCTTTTCCTGTAATTTGCATACATTGTTCCTGATCCTAGGCTCTGGAGCAGCAGAAAATAACCTTGCTCCCTCCTCAATATGACATCCCTTCAAATATTTAAACAGGGCTATCATATCATCTCTAAACCTTCTCTTCTCCAGGCTAAACATCCCCAGCTCCCTTAGTCGTTCCTCGTAGGACATGGTTTCCAGACCCTTCACCATTTTAGTCGCCCTCCTTTGGACACACTCCGGTTTTTCAACATCCTTTTTGAATTGTGGTGCCCAGAACTGGACACAGTATTCCAGGTGGGGCCTGACCAAAGCAGAATAGAGTGGCACTATTACTTCCCTTGATCTAGACACTATACTTCTATTGATGCAGCCTAAAATTGCACTGGCCTTTTTAGCTGCCTCATCACACTGTAGACTCATTATTAACTTATGACCTACTTGAACTCCTAGATCCCTTTCACATGTAGTCTTGTTCAGCCAGGTGTCCCCCTTCCTGTATCTATGCATTTTGTTTTTCTGGCCTAAGTGCAGTACCTTTCATATTTGGTGTTGAATATCATTTTGAAGATTTTCATACCTGACTCAAATGTTGCTGAAAGGTGCCTGTAACATCCTTAAAAGGGGAGTGTCTGAAAGTCTGGAG
The DNA here is from genome assembly GCA_034509955.1 of Urosaurus nigricauda. Classification (NCBI taxonomy): domain Eukaryota; kingdom Metazoa; phylum Chordata; class Lepidosauria; order Squamata; family Phrynosomatidae; genus Urosaurus; species Urosaurus nigricauda. The sequence continues at coordinate 59,013,701 of JAOEGL010000006.1, forward strand.
CACTTCCCAAAATTGCTCCTCAATTGTCATGGAAACAGAAGCTGTCTCTTTGCGAAGCTGAATTGTTCAAAGGGAGTTGATTTCCTCTGGATTCCCCCTTGACCCTTCCTTTGCGTCTAGTAGAGCTTAGTGGCTTGCCCTTAAATTATGGATGAAGGTTATAGTATTTGGTGAGGGCTTAGGTTTCCTTAAACATCTGGCACAAGATAATTATGTTAGTTCCTGGTCCGAGTGTGTAGCAAAGAAAGCTGCATATATTGGGCTCTCCTTATCTCTTCTTTCACACCTTGGCTTGGATATTACTCTTAAGTCTGTTAAACTCAGGCTACTAGAGATAGCTTTCTGTAAACTGCATTCACAATCATGATTTTTGTTCCCCCAGAATGCACATACATTATGAGGGCCCTTTCCATATTGCCAGTTATTTGTTGAACCTGTCCCTAGGCAAGTATCAACATTTTTTTTCTCTAAAGCAAGGTGCAATGTATATTCCATAGAACTACTTCATGGCAGATTTGCTGGTGATCCTTATGTTGAAAGAAGATGGCCATGTAATAACTTGGAAGTAGGGTCTATGATACATATTTTATTGCACTGTAGTGTTTATAATCAGATTCAATAAGCCAAGATCTATTCATTATTAAGATGAAAAGAAGATCAGACTGTTTTTATGTAAAATTCTTGCTGGAAGACAAATGCCTGAATGTCACTCTTGTAGTTGCCAAGTTTTTATCTGAGGCAGCTAGGATTAGAACCTAGTGACAATTAGAGTTGAGTAACTTCCGTGATTCTTGTATTAGTGTCAGGAATTTTACTTTGGGGAATTTGATGACATGTCTGTTTTGTTTGAATGCTTAAATTTTGGGTCAGTGGACTGTAATAGATGATGATGATGATGATGATGATGATGATGATGATGACAAGCTCTCAGTCAATGCAGCCATTTCCAGCAGGAGGGGAAGTTTGAAGTATAACTTTGAGTTTGTACTTCAGAATAAGGCTTCATTTTCTGAGATGGACATGGTACAGGCCACCACCCTACTTTTCCATGATGCTTTCTTAACAATTTGTACAGACTTTGACAACAGACAACTTTCATGTCTTACTCATCTAAGTCTAATATTCATATTTATTGAGCATAAAGTGTAACACCTGTTTCATGTCCCCTCCTTTCCTCCCGCTTCCCCTGAATTAATGATGGTTAAACTACTTTAATTCCAAAAGAACAAAATAGGTCAGAGGGCTTTTGAGGCAAAAGCTAGAAGAGGCAGTTGGGAGACACATCACATACTCAAAGGGCTTATACATGTGTACCAGTTACCAGGGGAAGTTAGTTGACTTGTTTATGTACCTTTTAAAAGTCAGTGGCAGTTGTGCTGTGTTTTGGCACACTAGGGCTGAGCTAGGGCTGAGCATCTACATGCTCCAAGCCTTTGTTCTGCCACCCATGTGCCATTATGGCATGTGTGCCTGTCCACCTGATGCACACCATGATGATGTATGTGTGGTACAGTGCTCAAACAGAGCTCCGTGGAAGGGGTGTCATCATGATGTATGGGTGCGCCTGTGGTGCTCTTTCTGGGGTTCTTTTTGGTCCTTCTGAAGGCTGCAGCGTGTGGTTGCCACAGTCTCCATCTGGGCCTCAAAGGGGCAGCGTTGACCCACATGTCTGTAGAGGCCCACAGTTGGCAAGCTCTTGTCTTGCACAATATTATTTGTTTTGACTGGCAATGGTTCTCCTTATTCATAGGCAGAAAGGATTCTCCACCCCCACCCCAATATCCTGCTACCATTTAAAAATCAAAACCATGAGGAGCTATGGTTTTAATCCAAGGCCTATTCCATGCAAACCCTGTGTTCTACCACTGAGCAACTGTCTCTCCAGCACAGGAATTTCATGCTCATATTGAATTATGGCTAAAAGGCTAGTTGTGTTAGAGCAAGATGTGTGTTTCATTTTACCTCTCTCACAAACCCAGTAGTTAGCCTTAGGCCAGCAATTGTACTCAGTGACCCTCCTAGCAATATGGAGATGACTGAAATCAACCTTCCAAGGATTTGTAACAATTACTGAAAGAACAGATGAGAAGGATGTTAAAAACCTTGGTTAAATTAATGCATTTTGTGGATATGACTTTTTGGCTTTCTATTGTGCTTCAATAAAAACAATGCCATCAACATTATTATTAACAGTGGTGATGCCTCACCTCTGGATTTCTGTAATGTGCTCTACATGGGGCTATCCTTGTGCCTAACCCGGAAACTTCAATTAGTTCAGAATATGGCAGCCAGGCTTATCACAGGAACATCAAGGAGAGAGCACATAACACATGTGCTTAAAGCTCTCCACTGGCTGCCCATTAGTTTCCGGGCACAGTACAAGGTGTTGGTATTATCCTTCAAAGCCCTACATGGCTCAGGCCTGTCTTACCTTAGGGACCGCCTCTTCCCATATGAACTGCCCCGCACACTTCGGTCCTCTGGGAGGAATCTGCTGAAGCCTATGAAAACCAGGCTGTCGCAAACCTCCCAGAGGACTTTCTCAGCTACCGCCCCTAAACTTTGGAAGGACCTGCCGGACGAGATGCGTCTCATTACATCTTTGACCAGCTTTAAAAAGGCCTTAAAGACGCATCTCTTCCGGCAGGCCTTCCCCTGAAGAGGGAATAATATATCACCAACCCCCGACCCTAATAATGCAAATGAAAATGTAAATGGCACCGGGGGATTAACTCTAGCTGTCCCTCTGTTCAAACCTTCAGATCTCACCCACTGGGGATTGCACTTGTACTGTCCATCAACTGCACTTTATTTTTATTATTTTTATTTTTTTTTAACTGATGTCAATTTTAACTAGTTTTGATTTAATCTAGTCATAAGGGGGGGAGGTTGGGAAGGGATTTGACTGCTGTTTTATTCTTGTATTTTTTAATTTGCTGTACCCCGCTCCGAGTATTCTATTAGAGGAGCAGGTTATAAATAAACATTATTATTATTATTATTATTATTATTATTATTATTCTATATTTGATGCAGCAGATATTGTACTTCAGCTTTTTTAACTATAGTACTTCAGATGAGTACTGTACTCTGCTTGAGAACATATATCACAAAGTATAGTAGCTGCCACAAAATTCAGACATATTTAATGCCAAAATCATGATGCAGCTGACATGGCACCCAATACCAAGGAGGTGAAGTGGTAAATCTTATTATGAACTCAGTAGTAGACACACCTATAGATTTATAAACACTAAGATGAGAATCCACAGACTGATAATAGAATAATAGAATCAGAGTTGGAAGAGACAACAAGCACCATTCAGTCCAACCCCCTGCCATGCAGGAACTCCTTGCAGCGGTAATGGATTGGATGAGGAAAAACAGGCTGAAACTCAACCCAGACAAAACGGAGGTACTAGCTGTTACAGGCCCGAAACCAGGTTCGGGAATACATCTTCCAGTCCTAGATGGAGTCACACTCTCCTCGAAGGACCCTGTTCGCAGTCTGGGGGTGCTCCTTGACTCGTCGCTTCACATGACCAGTCAGGTGAATGCGGCAGTCAGGAGTGCCTGTTATGAGCTTCGGCTGATACACCAGCTGCGCCCCTGCCTGGATCAGAGGGACCTGGAAACAGTGGTGCACGCTTTGGTAACTTCACGTTTGGATTTCTGTAACGCGCTCTACATGGGGCTACCCTTGTGCCTAACCCGGAAACTCCAACTAGTTCAAAATATGGCAGCCAGGCTTGTTAGCGGAACACCTAGGAGAGAGCACATTACACCTGTGCTTAAAGCTCTCCACTGGCTGCCGATTAGTTTCCGGGTGCAGTACAAGGTGTTGGTTTTAACCTTTAAAGCCCTACATGGCTTGGGTCCATCTTATCTCAGGGACCGCCTCTCCCCATATGAACCCCCCCCCCCCCGCATGCTTCAATCCTCTGGGACAAATCTGTTGCAGCCCATGAAGACTAGGTTAGCGCAGACCTCCCAGAGGGCCTTTTCTGCTTCTGCTCCCAGGCTATGGAATGGCCTGCCGAACGAGATGCGTCTCATTACATCACTAGACGGTTTCAAAACAGCCTTAAAGATGCATCTCTTTCGGCAGGCCTTCCCTGAAACTATAAATTCTACCCGGCTCCTAAAATCTTTCAGCCAATTCCCAACTCCTTATCCCCCCCCACCCCCGCCGCCTGTATTTTGTTGCTACCCATGCTGTGGCCAGCATTGCGGTTTTTGTGTATTATATTGTATTGTATTTTTATTGTTAGTAATTTAATTTTAAACTTAACTAGTTTAATTCTATTTTAAGGGGGGGAGGTTGGGATGGAATTCTTGAATTATTTTAATCTGTAATCTGTTTTTTAACCTTGTTGTACCCTGCCTCGATTGTTTTACAGAGGGGCGGGTAAGAAATAATAATAATAATAATAATAATAATAATAATAATTATGATAAGCATGTCACCTGTTCTTTCTTCTCAGTCATTTATAAAGATGTTGAATAACACTGGGCCCAGGACAGAACCCTGTGGCACCCCATTGGTCACTTCTCACCAGGATGAAGAGGAGCCATTGCTAAGCACCCTTTGGGTTCAGCCAGCCAATCAGTTACAAATTCACCTAGTAGTTGCATTGTCTAGGCTACATTTCACTAGCTTAGTTGCAAAAATATCGTGGAGGACCTTGTCAAACAGATCAACCTTGCAAAAATGAGGCTGGAAGAATAGACTGACAGACTGAAAGGACCCTAAAAAGAAGGAAATAACAGAAAGCTGTGATCATAAAATCACTGCTCTTAGTCCAGGACAACTCAGGGATCAAACAGACTGATAGCTTGGAGTGGCCAGAGCCCTGATCAGACTAGGCCCTGATCAACCCCTGATCAGATTAGGACCACAGCAACCTGCCACTATGGTCCCAAGAGTGGCTGCTGCTGTGGTCCAGAACGGACCATGGCCAAGGAGCCTTTTTTTTTTTTTTTTTTTTTTTGCTCCCAAAGGTTGCTCATCTGTTTTGGGCCTCAGACACTTTCATACACTATGGCCCGAGCTAGATGGGCCTTAAAGAGCATGATAAGGGCTCTTTAAGGCGCCATTAGGGTTCGTGAGTGCACAGCTTTCACATGCTCATGAACCCTAGCACGTGATGACGTGAGCTTCATCACATCAAAGTTTTTACATGGCGTGCGTGTGCACGCCAAAGCAACTGTGCAGCTTCTAGACGGAGCTGTGCAGTTGCGGCGGTGGAAAGGCGCCAAATGGCGCCTTTTAAAAAAATTGTGCCGCCACAGTGGTGCAAAAAAGGAGCAGGGTTTGCCTGCTCCTTTTTTGCAGTGGAGCTTCACCGCAGCGTCTAGCTGCTGCGGTGAAGCTCTGCAGCAAAAAAAGGTGGTGCCAGACTGCCCCTTTTCAGCAGTCTGGAAAGCCCATATGAGATAACAAAACTATAGGAATCTTTATTCTATTCTATCAGCACCCTTTGATCAGATTCTGTTGTTTCAGACAGAAAGTAAGGAGAGCCTGCAGAAAATGTAAATAAAGGTGGTAGGGTAAAGTTTATTAAGTTACCTATTTATTACTTCCTAGGAAAGCTGCGGTTAAAGGGGGAGTACCCTAGTGTGGGAGTACTGAAGCAGATGGTCGCTTTCCCAATGCTCCTCTATACTTCCCTTAGGTACAGAGCCCTAACACCTGAGCCCCAAAGAGAACCCAAAAGCTGGGTTACTCCCTGGCGGGTCCACATCAGGAAGACCAACCAGAAAGACCCCAAGGATTAACAAGAGGATTTATCCTTCAGGCCAGTCTCAAGGGCTCTTTCTTTCCCCATTCCCTGGTCCCAAGACCTAAAAAGGTAGTTTCAGAGACCTCCCATCCACCAAAATGCTGACCTCGGTGCTCACCAGACTCTAAATCTCTCCCCACTCTTGCCAATAACAACCTATTTAGACACCACCGTAGCCAATCATTTATGTCCAACTGGGTAGGGGGGAAAAAGCCTGTGGGAAAGGGAAAAATCCTACCTAGAATGAAAGCAACCAAGAGATTTCATACTGTGTCAGAGGTGGGAGGATAGGTTGAGCCCCAAAGTGAAAGAAGCATGTGCTGGGGCACAGGGCATAAAAAGCCTCTGACCCAACCACTGGTCCCTCCTACCACAACTTACTAGCCATGGCACATCTGGTCTCATCTGCTGAGCGGAGGGGGGGGAATCAGCATTCTCATTGAGATAACAAACCTGTGTCCACATTATATCAGTTTATATTCAAATGGGAAGGATGTGCTTAAATGTTTTTTCCATTGACTTTAAGATATTTCTCTGTTTAGTCACTGAGATGATGTGCTCAGAACTGAGAAACTGCTATAATATAATATGTCTGTTTTAAGGGCAAATGCAACCTACAGTGGGGCTTAGCTCCCATTGGCTTTCATTGTCCTATTTGCCTTTGAACTGTTGCTCTTCAATGTTTGTCTGAAGGTCCTATCAAAGTCTGGGGGAGGAAGCAATTCTACTAACAATATGGGGAAGTATGGGCATCTGCTGGATTTCAGCTCCTGCTGTCTTTTCCTCTCATGGAATACATTCATTACCCTCCAATCAGGATAAAAATACATTCGCAGTGAGATTTTGGGATGCTGGTGGTGTTGACAAGTGGTTTTAGGGGGAAAAGGTTGCACTTACCTTTTGATTTATCATAAGTGGGAGAAAACAGGGAGTACCATATTCTTCCCAAATCCTCCCAAATTATATGGATATGAATGTGCATGACTAAAAATTCATATTTTAAAAATGATTGCAAGCATGCTTCAATCAACGTCAAAATGTGCAAGAAACTCAATATGTTAAGAAACTGGCATAAAAATTAGACATTAGAAAAAGTACATGCCACAGTTCCATGGGGGGGGGGAGGAATCTTGCACACTGTGGGACATTACAGACTCCCCAAAAAGAGCCGTCTGGCTCCACCTCTGTTTAGTCCGTACCTTCACCGCAGCAACCACATGGAGCTCCTTTTTGCATCACAGTTGTGACGAGAAAAGAAGTAAAAGGTGCCATTGGGTGCCTCTATGACATCGCAGCTGCGCAGCGCTGTATGGAAGCTGCAGAACTGTGACGTTGTTGCTGTGTGCGCCATCTATATGGTGCTCCGCAGCTACGACACCCTCATCACGAGCTATGGTTGCGGGGCATGTGTAAGCTCCACCCCGAGGCAACCCTAACATGTGATGAGGGCACCTCTTAGTGCCCGTCTCTTTCGGGCCTAACTTGGACAGGAGAGGACTAGTGGTGGCCTTCTGAAGAAAGCAATCAAAACAAACCTGACAGAATTTCATGTCCCTCCCTGCCTACACACTTGAATATACAAAATACTATCTCCACACAGGAGAACAGAGCTTTTCTTAAGTTTCTTGTACCAATTATAATACAGCTTCTTCCAACTGTCAATGCAAAATTCTGCTGATGTTATTCATATACTTTAATGAGGAGGCATGCAGAGTAATACCGGCGAACTCCACTCCCACTGTTGGCAGCTGTTCACAAGGCAAGATCTTCTGTTAATAACTATAAGCTATTTTATATGCAGGTTTCCCCACTCACACAGGAGAAAACAAGAACAGATATCTTCTGAAACAGCAACACATCAGAGAAATGGGATCCATGCCATTGAGATAAGGGAATAAGAGACTATCTATATAGAAAATGCCAACAAGAGGAAGTGTAGGAAGTCTCTAAAATCTTAATACCTGTACTATGAAGTCAAATTTATTTTGTACACTGTATTAGCACTTGGATGATCCTTTGCCAGAGTTCAGATACTTTTGCCTGGAAAGGTACAAATTATATAACCATTTATGTCTTTGGAGCTTTCATCCATATATTACCATAATGGCACAGGATAGAGGAATTATGAAGTGGTGCCCATGACATAGATGTAATCTATTCTTTGAAGCTAGTACAGGTGACCCTCTGAAATCTGAACCACATTCACAGAATACATTTCTCTGAAGAGCATATTATTGCCTGGTAATGCTTCTTTCAAGCAGCTCCCACACCATAATTAGCATGTGTGAACCAGGCCGGCAAACTTAATCCTGAGTCAGTTCCTACCCCTTAAACTAAAAGTTTGTATCTATGTGTCTTGGCATTTCAAAGTTTTCTTCTCCCAGAAAGCCATGAATGAGATAGAAACATTGAATTTACAGGGATTGTTGATAAATAGCTGCATAGTCTGGAATTAGGCTGGATTAGGCCACTTTCCAAGTGATTGTGTTTATGCCTTTATATAAATAAACAGGAGATACTGAGCCTAACTTTTGCTCCTTCTATCTCAATACTGTTTGTACAGATTAGTAGTGCTTCTCTATGGTCTCATACAGAGGTCTTTTCAGTTCTGCACTTGAGATCATCTATCAAAAGATGCCAGAGATTAATCTGACTCTTTTTATTTACATGCCATCTGCCACCTAAAATAGTTGAGTTCACACATAGTGTTATTATCATGTACAACCTTTAAAAAGTATGAGAATTTCTGTTGGCTCTGGCTCTTTTTCTTTCTCCATGCTGAAGTTTGTCACATTAATTAAATTAGTAACTCAGAAAAATACAAATGACACTCCTTAGGTAATTCCTTATATCTCTGGCATTTCTGTTTGCCTTTCTATATATATAGTTGGTTTAAAGGTAACGTGAAGCAACTGTCTAAGTGAGGTCAATGAGGCAGCAGCAGCAATTGCTTCATGGGTAGAAGGTAAATGGATGTCACTGATCTCACGCAGTGGAGCTTATCCTCTGGGTTATTAGGTTGAAGACGAGAAACCTGAAACAATGTCTGTAGCAGTTAATATTTTCTGAGAGCTCCTGATGACATTGGTACTGATAAATTGACACCTAGAACTAAAAATTCTACTGTTGAATGCAAGGGAATAGGTTTCAGATGCAAAGATGTTGGTGGGGCAGAGAGATAAAAGCACATTAAGGAAGGGGAACTTTCACAATCTTTGTGAGCAGAAGGTCTGCCTAATCCAACATTCGAATGTATACTGGCCAACAGTTGTCCATGAAAGCCCAGCCAGCAGTCCAAAAATGCAACTTCATTCTTTATCATGTAGTCACTAACAATTGATACATAGACGCCTACTGATTTTTAAATTGGAAGTGATACATAGCCATCTGCAAGGTGCCACTGATTGCCACATCTCCCACGAATTAATCCAACTTCCTACTAAAGCTGTTCGAGCTGACACCATCACTACATCTTGTGACAATGAGTTACACACTTTAACTATGTGTGGTGTAAAGAAGCACTTCCTTCTATATGTCTTGAATTTCCCACCAATCACCTTCAATGGATAACCCCAATTATATTTTGATATTATAAGAAGAAGAAAGAAGCTCTCCCTCATCTACTTTTCTACACTATGCATAATTATACAGGCCTTCATCACATCTCCTCTTACTTCATACAAAGCTAAACAGCTCCATGTGTTGTAACCTTTTGCTGTAGGGCAGCTGCTCCACATTCTTGAACACTTTGGTTGCACATTTTCCAGCTCCTGAATATTATTTTTAAGGCATGGGAACCAGAACTGTACACAATATTCTAGATGTAGTCTCACTATGGATTTGTATAAGGGAACTGTGATATTGGCATTTTCATTCTGGTTCCTTTTTGATTATGCCAAACATGGAGTTTGCTTTTTTGTAAATAGCAGACCTACACTGGATTGACATTTTCATTGAGCTTTCTATCACTACCCCCAAATCCCTTTCATGGTCAATTGTTGCCACTTAAGATCCCATTATTGTATAGATGAAGTTGGGATATATATTCTTTTGTCCCAGTATGCTTCAGTTTACACTTACACTTTGAATATCATAGGCAAAACTGGACACGTCACTACTTATCCTTAACTCCAGATTGCTCGTGAATAAGTGAAAGGGTGCTGATTCCAATACTGGTCCCTTAGGGACTCCATTGCTAACACTCCTCCATTGACCATTTACTCTTAATCTCTGCTTTCTTATCTTGAGCCTGTTTTCAGTCAGAAGAGAATGTAGGTGTCTTTTAGCATACTTGAAGTATGAGAAAACATATTCAGATATGTCATTCATTGCTAGAGCAAAACAAGATGTGACAAAGAACATGTATCTCTGTGTCTCTCCACACATAAAACTTGCAACCTTATGCTGAATTTGCCATTTGTATAATGATGGAAATGATGGTCTGAGCAACTGTCAGTGGTAAGAAACTTATCCTTAAATGCCATGTTTCCACTGCTACATATTACAGGTTAAAGAATAGAGATTCAACAACAAGAGGCCATTTTCTCCCCTGATATCCTATCTTTCTCGTCATATCTTTCACTCATTCTCTGCTAAACTAACACACATGTATCAAAATAGTCTTCATTATTGTTGTGTGACTTCAAGTTATCGCCAACTTAAGAAAACCTTAAGGTAAATCTAGTATGGGGATTTCTTGGCAAATTTTATTTAGAGGAGGTTTGCCATTGTCTTCCTGTACCACTTTATGCTGAGGGAATGCGACTTGCCCACGTGGATTTTGATGGTAGAGCAAGCATTTGAACCCTGGTCTCTCACATTCTTAATGCAACACTAAAACCACTACACTATAGAATCATAGAATAGAATCATAGAATCTTTGAGTTGGAAATGAACATAAGGGCCATCTAGTCCAGCCCCTTTACATTAAGAAAAATGGAACTAAAAATGCCCACCCAACCTCTGTTTAAACTTCTCCAGAAAACAGGAAAGTCAACAGTCCTCTGAGGCAATCTATTCTACTGTTCTTATACTAAATATGTTCTTTCTAATATTTGGCAGGAATTTATTTATTTATTTATTTATTTATTTATTTTGTAATTTGAACCAATTCATAGAGAACATAGAACATAGAATCATAGAATCATAGAGTTGGAAGAGACCACAAGGGCCATCTAGTCCAACCCCCTGCCATGCAGGACCTCCAAATCAAAGCATCCCTGACAGATGGCCATCCAGCCTCTGCCTAAAGACCTCCAAGGAAGGAGACTCCACTACGCTCCGAGGGAGTGTGTTCCACTGTCGAACAGCCCTTACTGTCAGGAAGTTCCTCCTAATGTTGAGGTGGAATCTCTTTTCCTGCAATTTATATCCATTGTTCCGCGTCCTAGTCTCTGCAGCAGCAGAAAACAAGCTTGCTCCCTCCTCAATATGACATCCCTTCAAATATTTAAACAGGGCTATCATATCACCTCTTAACCTTCTCTTCTCCAGGCTGAACATCCCCAGTTCCCTAAGGCAGTCCTCATAGGGCATGGTTTCCAGACCCTTCACCATCTTAGTTGCCCTCCTTTGGACCCGCTCCAGTTTCTCCACATCCTTTTTGAATTGTGATGCCCAGAACTGGACACAGTATTCCAGGTGGGGCCTGACCAAAGCAGAATAGAGTGGCACTATTACTTCCCTTGATCTAGACACTATACTTCTCTTGATGTAGCCTAAAATTGCATTGGCCTTTTTAGCTGCCGCATCGCACTGTTGACTCATGTTCAGCTTATGGTCTACTTGGACTCCTAGATCCCTTTCACATGTGGTCTCATTCAGCCAGGTGTCCCCCATTTTATATCTGTGCATTTCATTTTTCCTCCCTAAGTGCAGAACCTTACATTTCTCCGCGTTGAATTTCATCCTGTTAGCATTGGCCCAGCTTTCTAGTATATTCAGGTCAATTTTGAATTTTGATCCTGTCCTCTGGGGTATTAGCTACTCCTCCTAGTTTAGTGTCATCTGCAAATTTGATAAGTATGCCCCCAATTCTGTCATCCAAATCATTGATAAAGATGTTGAACAGCATTGGGCCCAGGACAGAACCCTGTGGGACCCCACTGGTCACTTCTCTCCAGGATGAAAAGGAGCCATTGTTGAGCACCCTTTGAGTTCGGCCACTCAACCAATTACAAATCCATGTAACAGTTAACTTGTCTATCCCACATTTTGCAAGCTTGTTTGCAAGAATGTCATGGGGAACCTTGTCAAAGGCCTTATTGAAATCGAGGTAAACTATATCCACAGCATTCCCTTCATCTACCAAGCTGGTAATTTTATCAAAAAAAGAGATGAGGTTTGTTTGGCATGACTTGTTTCTCTGAAACCCATGTTGGCTTTTTGTGATTATGGCATTGGCTTCTAAATGTTCACAGACTCTCTGCTTAATGATCTGCTCTAGAATCTTTCCTGGTATTGATGTCAGACTAACTGGACGATAATTGTTGGGCACCTCTTTTTTCCCTTTTTGAAGATGGGGACAACATTTGCCCTCCTCCAGTCTGCTGGGACTTCTCCTGTTCTCCAGGAGTTCTCAAAGATTATTGCCAATGGCTCCGATATCACCTTTGCCAGTTCTTTTAATACCCTTGGATGTAGTTCATCTAGTCCTGGAGATTTGTATTCATTTAGATTAACCAGGTATTCCTGTACTGTCTCTTTATTTATTCTGTGCTCAAATTCCCCCACTCTGTCCCCTTCTTCACTGTCCTCAGGTTGAGCACCTTTTGCCTTTTCTGAGAAGACTGAAGCAAAGAAGGTGTTGAGTAATTCTGCCTTTTCTCTGTCCCCTGTTAGTATTTTGCCATCTTCTGCACGCAGTGGTCCTACCATTTCCTTCTTCTTCCTTTTGCTGCGGACATATCCAAAAAAGCCCTTTTTATTGTTCTTAACCTCTCCAGCAAGCCTGAGTTCATTTTGCGCTTTAGCTTTTCTGACTTTATCCCTACATGTGCTGGCTATTTGTTTGAATTCCTCTTTGGTGATTTCCCCATTTTTCCATTTTTTATACATGTTCCGTTTAAAACTTAGCTCAGTTGTAAGTTCCTTAGTCATCCATACTGGTTTCTTGAGACATCTCCCATTTTTCTTCCTCATTGGAACTGTCTGAAATTGTGCTTTCAGTATCTCCCTTTTGAGGAACTCCCATCCATCTTGAACTCCCTTCTCTTTTAGTATTCTTGACCATGGGATCACCCCCAGTATTTCTCTAAGTTTATTGAAATCAGCTCTCCTAAAGTCTAGAATTCGTGTCTGACTATGCCTAGCTTCATCTTTCCACTGTATAACAAACTCCAGGAGGACATGGTCACTTCCACCTAAGGATCCGACCACTTGCATCCCATTGACTAGGTCATCCCTTATCTTAAGATAAGATCTAAGGTGGCTGATCCTCTTGTTGCTTCTTCCACCTTTTGGACAATGAAATTGTCTTCCAGGCAAGTGAGGAATTTGCTAGACCTTGAGGATTTGGCTGAATTTGACTTCCAGCAAATATCAGGATAGTTGAAGTCACCCATCACTACTTCATCTCTCCTTTCTGAGTGTGTGGTCATCTGTTCTAGAAAGGCATCATCCAATTCCTCTGCCTGAGTTGGGGGTCTGTAGTAGACTCCCACAGTAACATCCCTGTTATTTCCCTCTCCTTTAATTTTTATCCAGATGCTCTCCACCTGGCTTCCAGTATTGACTTCCTGCATCTCTTCACTGGTGTAAATATCCCTGACATATAATGCTATTCCTCCTCCTTTCTTGTTTGTCCTGTTTCTCTTAAAAAGGTTATATCCCTCTATTTCTACATTCCAGTCATGAGACTCATCCCACCAGGTTTCAGTGATGCCTATTATATCATATTTCCCTTGTTGTGCTAGGAGTTCAAGTTCATTGGTTCATGTTCTAGTCTATGGAACAAGAGGGGTAGGGGGAGCTTGCTCCTTCTTCTGCATGACATCCCTTCAGATATTTAAAGGTAGCTATTATGTCACCTCTCAGTCTTCTCTTCTCCAGACTAAACATCTCCAGTTCCTTCATTCCTCATAAGCCTTGGGTTCCAGACCTATGATCATGTTCTAGTTTGTCAATATCTTTCTTGAACTGGACACAGTATTCAGACTGACTGAACTCTCACACCAAGCTGGCTCTCACACCACACTTGTTCTGCTTCACCAATTTTTTTAAAAAGTCCCTTCTTAATTAAAATGGGTCCCTCCTGGATGAGTGAACAACTAATTTTTATTTGATTAATCTACAGGTCAAACTGATAATGTTTGACTTCCCTGCTCTTTAGGAATACTGAGGCTCTACATCATTTTTAACCTTGTGTCAAAGAACAAATTGTTCAGAGGAGGGGGGGACCCAGAATTACTTCCTTCACCCACCTGATGAAAAGCCCATCCTGATCTACAATTTAAATGTACATTAAAGAGCTTACAAATTCAAGAGCTCATTCATTTTAAAAACAGTGTACCCTTGGAACTGACATTCAAGGAGTTAATACAGCAGGCAAATCATGGTGTCAAAGAGCAGGACAAATGATATTGGCAAGCACTTGGAATAAATAGCTTCTGTAGACCTGTCAAGGCTCTGTCTTGAGTAATAGGGTTCACTTATTGTTTGGTTTTTTTTTCCCGGAAGAAATCAGAAAATTCACCTGTAAACTACTTTCCTCTTTCAGTACTTTAGTATACACAGTTGGATGTTGATCCAAAGTGCTCTGGAAGGGGTTTATATATTTTGGTTTTTAAGAATAATAAAAAAGTCAGCTGACATCTTCCAAAACCTTGCACATGCTGGGTGCAGTCATCAGCCTTCACCAAGCAGCTATCACTTTTCACATAGCTCAATTTTCACACATAGAACTTAAAAACTACTTTATATAGTGGTATGATATTATGATATGGTAGACTTAGACCAGAGCCACACTCACCGAATAAACTTGGGGAATCACTAGTTCTACGTCAGTATTCACCTGCACACATTTAGAGTGTGTAGTGTAACGGAAATTTTCATACAAGGTGCATAGTATCTTCTGAAGGCATTGTATGTATATCTGTGGGAAAGATTCTTCTAGCCCTGTCTAGATGGGGGAAGACCATTATGTCCTGTTTAGCTGATCACTGAAGCATAAGACTTTAGTATACCTACATTCTGGAGGCTATGTAATGGCATTAGACGGTTTGTCATTCCTAATCCTTTATGCCTTCAACATGGAGATCCATATGCCAGATGATTATAGACTTTCTGAAGACTGCACTCTAACCAGCAAGGATGAGCAACTGTCTATTTCATCTCTTTAATGTCGGAATCTCTGTGCATTCAACCACATTGGTGGTGCTGAATTAGGGCAGGGAACTCTTTGTCCCCACCTCCACCCCTTGGTAGATTTCTCATTCTTAACTGGCATTACATGCCAAGCAAGCAAGCAAGCTATGGTCCTCCCTGTGGTGGGAATAATGGTATCTGTTGGCCTATGCAGATGGTTACCAATTTCATTCATTCCTTTTGATTAGAACATCTCCAAATTCTCAAGGGTCTGCATAATTAAACAGAAAGATGGTTGCTGTTTTTTGTTTTTTTTAATGAATGAAGGAGAAAGTGAAGTTCATATATGTATTCCATGTCTGAGTGGAACACTTGCAATAATTTTGATCATTTTCAACAAAGGTGGTAGGATGTACCTGTACTCATAGTTAGATTTCAGATACCCAGCAGATGTGTTCTTAATTGTTTTAAATGAACCATTATGAATAGGATGCTTCAGTGCTTCCATCCTTTCCTATCCAGACTTATGCTACTGGGATAAAGAAGGATTTCCTATACTTGCATTTAAATTCAAGGTACACAATTAACTTGCCATGAAACAATTAAAAACACAGAGTCTCTAAAAAATGAGAATCAAGTAATAAAGCTTTTCCTCAACTGTATCACTTCAAGACAGAGATATGAAAGGGAATCCAATATTAAATGTCCCCCCTCCCCTACAAACAAATTCTATACGAGGGGGTATCGTAAAGTTTTAATGATGACATTTAAGGAAATTTGACAGAAAGTTTGTTTTGATTTGTAGTTGTTAACTTATCTCTATGTAATCACTATCTAGATTTATACATTTTTCCCAGCGTATCTTGACCCTCCAAATACCTGATATTGTAGAGGTCTGCAAATTGTGTCTTACGAGGGGGTATCGTAAAGTAATAATTATCACCTGGAAGTTATTATGGCATATTGAAGAAATTTTGTCAGAGTCATCATTGGTCCATAAGTGCATGTTGCTGAGAAAATCAACTCATTGCATCCTTTATTTTTGTGACTGCCTCTGCCAGAAGTTACTACAGTGTAAAATCCTCATCAGGCGCAGTTTGCAGGTTTCTACAATAATGGTATTTGGAGGGTCAAGAAACACTGGGGAAAATTTGTAAATCTGTATGGCGACTACATAGAGATAAGTTAACAACTACAAATCAAAACAAACTTTCTCTCAAATTTCTTTAAAGGTGATAATTAAAACTTTTAAGATACCTTCTCGTTTGTGTACAAACTAACCATGTCAAAGTGAAGGTGCAGCCTAGCTTGACCTCTGCCATTGCTTTCATATTGCAAGAACAGAATAATTTGCTTTGGTTTTTTTTTCCTGTGTGCTTTGCCTTCATGGGCTTGCTTTTATTGCCTGCTGCAAGTGCCAAGTTATGCAAAACCATTATGACTGGAACATTCACAATAACTATGGCAAATTCATAACACTATATTTGTTTAACAATGCTGTCTAGAGGAACAGAGGAATGACTGGTATTAATTCATGCTGGATCAGTGCTGGAAGTATGCTTTTCCTCTAAGTAGTATGTAGTATCATATTTTCCTTGAAATTTATTAATAATAACAAATATTTATTTTGCTGGAAATACATGAATAACATTTTTAATTAAAAATTGAACTAGCAATGCTGTTTTAAATAAATCATGAACTATTTGGATAAGAGAACTGGGGCACTCCCAGAGAAAAATAAATGAACTCTCTTAACACAAAAAAACATTAAAAACAATTCAGACTGAGGAACTGCACAGTTTATTTCCTATTAAGCTGAAGCTTCACAAGATCAATGATATGCCATATGCATTTTTAGCTTCCATTGGAAATTGGCAGATCCTAGTGATGCTGTTCAAACTAAAGCCCTAAATGGCTTGGGATCTCAATATTTGAGGGAGTGCTTCTTCCAGAATACACCTATCTATAGAATTAAGATTTGCTGAGATGGCTTTTTATCTGCATCCTGCTATTGGGATCAGTATACTTTATGTAGAGGTGAGAGAGCATTTTTGGCTTCATACCTCAGTTATGAAATGCCCTTGCTCTGGAGCCCTGGCTGGGTCTGGGTCTGGGTCTGGGGCCTCATTTCACCTGGCTAAGACCAGCTTTTTGGAGTTTTATTGATCACAGCACAGATTTAATTTGCCACTATTTATTTCATACTGAATTGTGAATTACTGCTGTTTTGCGGTTTTATGTTGAATTGTTTTTATTGATTGTATCCTGTGCTGAGAACTAGGGTGGGTTAGAAATATTTTAAGCAATCAATAATACACTTTGCCAAAAAAAAATATTTCTTTTCACTTAAAGGTTAAGAAATGAACACCAAAAGTTCAACAGTAAGTAGAATAGATGAATAAATCATTGTGTATATAGAAAAATAATTTGCTAGGTTGGCTTAGGAAATGTCAGCCTTTGTGATCTCATCAAAGTTGCATTGATGCTAACTGTAGGTTCAGAAAGATCCAGGCAAAGAGTTTTTCAGTGACAATGAAACAACCTTGCTCACAAGCATTTTTCTTAACATCTTTCTTAGCAATGCTGTTGTGAAATATTCTCCAAATATTTGTGGAAGTATCAGTAAATATTTGATTTTTTGATTTGGACATGCTAACTGAAGTATTTACCATTTTATTGTTCTCTTTTTTATTTTTAAATTGTATTTTTTTCCTTTTAAATTTGTTAATTAACTTGAACGTTATTTTTGCAGAAAGATAGAAATGTAATAAAAATACATCAGTTTTATGTTTGGATTCTGACATTATTGTATACTTGCAATCCAATAGCATTTCATAATTGGTATACACCAGAATGATGTAGTGGTTTGAATGTTGGACTAAAACATGGGAGACCAGGGTTCAATTACCAGCTCAGCCATGGAAACCCAGTGAATGACCTTGGGCAGTCATACTCTCTCAACCTCAGAGGATGGCAATGGCAAATCCCTTCTTAAAGAAACTTGCCAAGAAAACCCTGTGATAGGTCCATCTTATGGTCAACATAAGTTGAAAAAGACTTAAAGACACACACCAACAAAAACACAAACATTTGATACATTCCTTGCATCAGTATTCAGTAAGGATAGTTGACAGCTCATTAGGATTTCATAGCTAATGCTTGACCAAACTATCAAGAGATGTCAACACATTCACTGAACTTGACATTAGAATATTTTTGAATATCTCTATTAGATTTAAAGCCAGTTTAATCCAGATCAATGATACATAAATTTACATGAGAGAGAATATTTCTTGGCTGGTATGCAAAATTCCCACTTGCCTCATTCTCACACACAACAATAGGGAATTTCAAAAGTTCTCTCCCTTATAAGTAAAAAAGACCACACTGCTTTTGTTCAATGATCACTTTCATTTATTTTAAGAACTTTTTTGCTAAAGAAATTGGTGTGTACAAAAGCAGTGTGGTAGTTATATATTAACTTTTTATTGAACACAGACAATTTTCACCAAAAATTTCCCAAATAAAGGAAAAGAAAAGATGATGCTTGGCCATATTTTTAATAAGCAATCCCCACTGGTGTGTTGAAATAGCTTTTCCTGTAAGTGTTCATCATGTCTATATTACTGACTCACACCCAGATGTATGAACCTTACTGTAGATCATTGTCCTGAGATAATATCAAGTTTTATTAGTGGTGCTAAGAGGGCTTCTGTCTCTTGTTGCCAACCTATTTAGAAGTGTGGTACTCATACTGTGTGCCTCTAGCTCAATTGTTTACCTTTATGTGAACTGGTTTTTTTAAAATTTTATTTTAGGAATTGAAGACATTACAATAAATATCTTTATTACAATATTGCAACAAAACAAAAAATATAAATGGTATAAATAAATACACTTGTCCCTCCATATTCGCTAGGTTTAGGGGAACAAGACCCACATGAATATGGAAAAAACGCAAATAACAAAAACACCATGTTTTTACTTGAGAGGACACCTCTCTAGGAATCTCTAGGTCCTCCAGTGCAACTCTTTGTCAATGTCTGACAGACACTCACCATAGAATTGCACTGGTGGAGCTACAATACTGGTGGAGTATTCTTTCTAGGAATCTCTAGGTCTTTCAGTGCAACTTTTAGTTAAAAATTGACATAGAGTTGCATGGGAGGAGCTAGATATTGCTAGAGAGAACATATTAATCAAATCCATGAATAATCAAAGATGCAAATATCAAAGCTGCAAATATGGAGGGATGAGTGTAAAGTGATATAACGTACATGTGAACTACAGCTGACTGAACCTCCCGCCCTCATTTTTCTACCTGAAATTCAATATGTGTATGTGTGTGCATGCATGAATGTGTGTGTGTGTGTGTGTGTGTGTGAGTATGTGTACTTGTGCATGTGTATGTGCCCAGCAGGACCAGGGATTTCAGCAGGTAGGGAAGCAGTCCCTCAGGGTGTCAACAGAGAGAGTCCAAAAACCCAGGCTGGGGTTGATGAACAGAGGAAAGAGTAGTAAGGCGTTTCAAACAAGCAGGCAATTGAAATCATCATTGGAACACCAACCAAGGCTGAGTAATAGACCAGACTCCTACCAGCTCATCAATCAGTGGAGGGAATGGCCCAGAAGAGAGCTCAGTGAAATATGTCAATGCCAGGATCAAATAAGAATTTAAGGGATTAAATGAACAGGAAACAAGGCTCTGGCTCGTGAGGCAAACACTCTTCCTATACAGTTGCAACTAAGACTTCTTCAGACACCTGCAGCTGCTGAGGTATCTTCTGGCAGAGCTTTGTGTCTTAGCAAGTGTGGCCTGAGCTCCTTTACCTTCAGATGCCAGATGGAGTTTAGCAGTTGCTCTATCTCAAGAGTCAGTCTCGAAGCCCCCTTTGTTGCAAACATGTCCAACTGGGACCTTTCTCATCCCAGCTCTCTTACCCTTAGAATGTCTTCATATGGGAGATGATAGTGTGTGTTTGTGTACATGTGTACACATGCATGTGTACACTGCAAATCGTTCTACTGATTCACTCAAAACCATTCTGTGATTATTTGAAGAAAGTGATTATGATGACAAAGGTATCTTGAAGTTAACTTATTGCTGCTGCTGTTGCTGCTGCTGCTGTTATTGTCTGGACTGAGGGGGGAATCTTTCAAGTGGGACTGTGCTCTGGATGGTGCAGGCTTGCTACATATACTTAAAAAAGCTGTTTCTGCTACTGCCATCATGGTTGCATTCCTTACTTCCACATTATCACAAAATAGCTTGGAAACCAGGATTTTTGCCAGGATTCATTCTCTCTCTCATAGAATTATAGAATCATAGAGTTGGAAGAGACTACAAGTGCCATCCAGTCCAACCCCCTGCCATGCAGGAACTCCCAGTCAAAGCATCCCTGACAGATGGCCATATAACCTCTGTTTAAAGACATCTAAGGAAGGAGACTCCACCACCCTCCGAGGGAGTGTGTTCCACTGTCGAACAGCCCTTACTGTCAGGAAGTTCCTCCTAATGTTAAGGTGGAATCACTTTTCCTGCAATTTATATCCATAGTTCTGCGTCCTAGTCTTTGGAGCAGCAGAAAACCAGCTTGCTCCTTCCTCAATATGACAGCCCTTCGAATATTTAAACAGGGCTATCAGACCTCCTCTTAACCTTCTCTTCTTCAGGCTAAACATCCCCAGTTCCCTAAGGCGGTCCTCAAAGGGCATGGTTTCCAGACCCTTCACCATCTTAGTTGCCCTCCTTTGGACATGCTCCAGTTTCTCCACATCTTTTTTGAATTGTGGTGCCCAGAACTGGACACAGTATTCCAGGTGGGGCCTGACCAAAGCAGAATAGAGTGGCACTATTACTTCCCTTGATCTAGACACTATACTTCTATTGATGCAGCGTAAAATTGCATTGGCCTTTTTAGCTGCCGCATCGCACTGTTGACTCATGTTCAGCTTATGGTCTACTTGGACTCCTAGATCCCTTTCACACGTAGTTTCATTCAGCCAGGTGTCCCCCATTTTATATCTGTGCATTTCATTTTTCCGCCGTAAGTGCAGAACCTTACATTTCTCTGCATTGAATTTCATTTTGTTAGCATTGGCCCAGCTTTCTAGTCTATTCAGGTCAGTCTAAATTTTGATCCTGTCCTCTGGGGCATTAGCTACTCCTCCTAGTTTAGTGTCATCTGCAAATTTGATGTATGCTCCCAATTCTTTCATCCAAATCATTAATAAAGATGTTGAATAGCACTGGGCCCAGGACAGAGCCCTGTGGGACCCCACTGGTCACTTCTTTCTCTTTCTCTTTCTCTTTCTCTTTCTCTCTCTCTCTCTCTCTCTCACACACACACACACACACATATACACACATACAATTTAGCCCTGTTGTTTGGGCTGAATTCACAAAACCTCTAGGTTGAAAAAAAAACCCTCTGGGTTAAATTGTTCCTCAGAAATTTAGTTTTTTTGAACTGTTGATGCAGTAGATCCTATTGTGACAATAGTTACTACAACCACTGCTGCTAATAAAGCACGCTATATGGTAAGACATTAGTGTTGTTTAGACTAGATTGGATTTTAATTTAGCTGCCACTTTTGCACCAAGGAAATTGTGTTCAAGTGAACTTACACTATATGAAATAAAATGGGGGTGGGCAATATGTAGTCCCCTGACTTTCTGGGCTCCATCTTCATAAGTTATCCATAAAAGGGCTTCCATTTTTGCTGCCATGTGATTGATATTTCAGCAACAGCATATTCCTGCAATTTCAGACATACCAGCACTCTTCTTTACTTTCCATTCTGTCTTCATCATTGGCATGTCATCGCCTCATTCTATCCCCTGCACTCCTTTCCTTTATTATTAATTGTTACTTTTCTCTTTGGCCAGGACCAGGTACAAGATAATACATCTTCAGTTTGCCAGGAAATGGGGAAAAGCTTTCATATTTAAAGATTGTCTCTTTCCCCTCCATGTCTCTGGAAAGTGAATGTGTCACCCCTCTGACTTGTTCACTCATCATTTTGTGACTGCTGATTCCCGGTCTCCCTTGAACGTGAGTCTCCCCTAATTGAAGCACACTGTGTGCCGCTGTGTATATCAGATAGATGTATTTCACATGCTCAGTGTTCTCTAAATGAACTCTGCTACAAACACCCCTTCAAAGACCTTTTCTTAATATAGTGAACTTTTCTTTGCGTACAGAGGGACAGTTCAGACGATTTGATGGGGTCTGTTTTCCTAGGAATGAGCACGTTTAAACTCATATAAGTGCATAGTGCTGTGATTAGAAGATGGGTCCTTGAAATTACGTATGTTCCTTAGAAATCAATGGGAGCTGATTGCAATGTACCCAGTCTATTAGAAAGGAGTACCGATTGTAGCAAAACATAGAGCTATATTGGGATGCTAGAATTGCTTTGTTTAAGAGGTCAGCATTTCAAGATTTGTAAGCTAAACCTAGTTTCCTGAGGAATATGATCTGTCCTTTTCCCAGCAGCCAAATGTGAGGGGTGGTAGAAATGTTGTCAGGGTTCACAACTGTTATGTACACCAGAATTTTATAAAAACACCTCTAAATTCCCCACATCTAAAATGCATTGTCAGAGGTAATTGGGTGTTTCCTCTTTTGCATTGCTTGATCATAGAAGCCTCTAAAGAGAAGCTGCATCCATAAGGTGAAGGTATGTTTCCTTTGGACCCCAATGAAAGGCATTATGGGAGATGTCCCTTAGCTGCCATGGCCTAAAAGCGAGGAGACCACATTTGCAGCATAGCCCAGTTGGGAGTTGCCCAAATGGAGAGATCCTTCACACCTTTATGATTTATGACATATTATATTGCTCAGAGATTATATTATTATATTATTATATGGCTGAGAGAGTGTGAAGAAGCACAGATTGACTACGGGATAGCTATTGCCCAGCTACGAGGCTATGTGATTAGATCCTGACAATAGAGTGAACATCATGCTTCTGCCCCCTTATTAAAGAGCAGTGCGATAATTTTCTAGGACATAAACTGCTTCATAGCATTAGGAGATGATCAGTGAAAGCTGTCCACATTGGAAAATAATGAAGTAAATGCTAGATTGTACAAGTTAACTCATAATTATATGATTCAAAGCATATTGACTCTTTTTCCCATTTATTCAGCACCTTTGTGCAAGCAGTATTTAACAAGATAGTTATCATCAATTAATGTTTTGTTTTGTTTTTTTTTAAATCTAGTAATTACATTATGAAGAAGTATATGAACAGAAAATATTGCTTAAGAATACCAGTTGATTTTGGAAAAGACTGAAAACCTAAACTGGGCATATATAGGAGTGCTTGGCTGAAATACTGAGATTTTGTTTTGCCACAGAATATACTGGGAGAAGGGTGAAAATGCCCCCCAAAGTTCAAATCAGTCTTCATAACACAAAATTCTATGACCTTTCTAGGGGTGTCTTAAGGACCAGCTGAAGACATTTCTATTGGAGTCAAACACAATGATGGCACCCTGTGTTCTAAGCACAACACTGATTAGATGGCTGTTGAGTGTTTTGGTTTGTTGTTGTTGTTGTTTTGCATTGGTGATTGTGGAGAATTGTCTTAAAACAGGAATATAGCTATCAAGGGTGAGGGTGGAATGAGACCATGCTCCCCACCCCACCCCGAAAATTAGCTTCAGCCAACAAATTTCTATCATTGCAGTAACATAAAACTCCATTTGAGCATTTACACAGAAATACAAGTTAGGCATCCAAAGATAAGGGGCAAGCAAAGATACCAAAGGAATGTGAATACCAAAAATGCAAGATTTCTAGGTGTGACTAACTGTCAGAGTACCACTTGTGCAATACTAAAAACTTGGTGGCTGAAATAAAATTTTATTTGGGGGTTAGTACATTGACAGTCCCTGGGAACAAAGCTATACTTGAGTCCCTCATGGCTGCATTTCATCTATCAGCCAGTAGCGGAGTCATCCATAGGAAAGTCCTTATGTTGACAAAATAGGTATGACTTATTTTTTCTGCTATGAAAATAAATTCTGTTGGTAATACTCTTTCTCTCCAAATTAGGCCTCTTCATGTCTTAGAGATACTTTACAGTTTCATTCAGGTTGGTATTTCCTCAAAATAGGTTGGAATCATTTTTGGTATGGACTGCTGGTTTCACCTATATCCATTATGCTCCCAAGCTATGTTTTCTTTCTGATTATTCAGAAATAAGTAATAATAAAACCTTCCAACCTCCCCTCATATAGACTTTGCTGAATGTTTGCATACTTCAATTCTGGGCTGAGCTTTTGAGTTAAGAGTGAAATGGTTTCTCTCAAATCATTAGATTATACAAATATTCATCATTTTTTCATTTCTGTTCTCTGCCATTCCCCACAGTGCTTCATCTTGTGTAGCATTTTTTCTGGATATTCTTTCTGAGATTAGTCTCATGGATAATCCCATTCCCAGCCTACTGGGATCATGATGTTAACATGATGATGATGATGTTGATGATGATTTCTATTCCACTTAATCTCAGGGAATCCAAGTGGATTACAACAGTAAAAATGGGATAGAGATTAAAAGACAATTACATTAAAATTCCAAAGTCCCCAACTCTCCCCCCCCCCCCGACATATGATGAATTGACAATACTACATAGCTGATAAAATTTGGCTATGACAACACCATTAAAAGGTGACAAAGTCGGTTTATAAAAAGGACAATACTTCATGATTCAGAATTGTCCTAATTCTAAACACCTTTGTAATAATCCTGGGGGAAGGGATCCAAATGAGAGATGATTTTAGTGCTACTAGAAACTTTAGTAAATTATTATTATTATTATTATTATTATTATTATTAATTTATATTTCCGGCCTATCCCAATGGAGAGTAAAAGTGATTCTGTTTCAACTTAATCCCCACCACTAATCTTAGGACTCGAGTAAAAGATGATATATAACCTACATAGAACTTCTTTTTCTTAGTACTTACATATGGGAATAATGTTCCTTACTGTGTAGCAAAAGAGAAATGTCTGAATTACACTAGATATTTCAGTTTCTGAATTAAACCACAAGGGAGGTAATCTAGGAGATCTAGGTCCACTGTATTCCCTTCAGCATGGCAATTGAGAAGCCTGATTATGAATCACAAAGCAAAATTCTCAAGATAGCTGAAGTTATTTTGGTGCCAGAAATGTGGGATTATTTTTTTTTTATTTTTTTTTTGTCCTCCTTCATCACTGGTCTATAGTTTAAAGGGAACTGGATTTACTGTCACATATTGACTCACAGCTGAATGTGCAAACTGAAAGCAGAGAAGAGAATGACACTGAAGCAATTCAGAAAGGAATTTAGAAACACTATTTACAATATCATGTGGTGGTCCATTCACACATTATATTTTTCATTCATATTTTATGTACACATGCAAATCAGTACATAATACTGAAATACAACAAACTGGTGTGATCCAGTTTACTCTGCAAAGTCAAGAAAACAACAGGAGAATTAAGTGTTCTGACAGTTATGCCTGGAATAGAAACAAACATGCAAGAAATTTAAAAGAGCAGTCTATTTCCTGCAGTAATAGGTAACTTGTAGGAATGTGACACATAGAAGAGGAAGGACCATGATTCATTATGTGAGCTTTAAACTACAGAATGAATTTGAACCACTCTCCCTTATCAGAATGACAAAGAAGAGCAGCAGTGCCAGGAAAGAGACAGGTGGCCTTGGTAGATTCAGCATGTGGAATGGCCCCAGCAAAGCCTTGGAAGAGGTGTGTCGTGGTGGTAGGGGACTTCCTACTGAGGGGTACAGAACCAATGGGGCCTGACAAGATGTCTTAGGAGGTGTGCTAAGAGGAGGTGTGCCTGTGGCAAAAATCTTCAACAACAGAGAGACTGACAGTGCTCATCAAGCCCACTGGCCATTTTCCCTTCCTTTTGGTCTACATGGCAAGGCAAGGCAAAACCTTCAGACTGTCATAAGGGATTATGGGGCACTGGGTAGAACACTAAAAGATGTGGAAGAACAGGTTGCCATTTCATCTCTTCGTCCTTTTGAAGAGCACAGTCTAGGAAGGGAAAGACTTAGTAGAGGTGAACAACTGACTTCATAAATGATGCCACCAAGAATGATTTGGCTTCTTGGACCACGACCTGTGATTTCTGGTGGATGGACCTCTGCCAATGGATGAGTTACATTTGGCTGGAAGGTTTTGCAAAGAGTCTTTAAAAACTGAAGGGCATTAAACTGAGTTATGTGGGCAAGGGAAATGGTATTATTGAGGGTAGGTCTTCATCAAGTGATGGAAAAAATAGTCCGAGCAAATAATATAAAAGCTCAACAGTGGGAGGAGAAAAAAACTTAAATAGGCAGCTGGAGGAATGACCCACAGTCTTAGACAAGCCTGAACTCCTAACATGGCAAAACAAATATGATATAATACTTATCACTGAAACATGGGGGGGGTGAGTCTTATGATTGGAATGTAGTAATAAAGGAGTATCAGATGTTTCAGAGAAATAGACCAAACAGGAAAGGAGGAGGTGTAGCATTATATGTCAAGAAGAGATCCGTGGCTTAAATCCTAGAAGCCAGGTTGAGAGCATCTGGGTAAAAATTAAGGAGGAGAGAGACAACAGAGGTGTCATTGTGAGGGTCTACTACAGGCACATAATTCAGACTGGATGAGTCTTTCCTGGAACAGATGACCACACATTTAGTAAGGAGAGAAATAATGATAATGGGGGATTTCAACTATCCTGATGTCTGCTAAAGATTTAAGTTCCAACAAATTCCACACTTGCCAAGCAGATAATTTCTTTGATCAGAAAGTGGAAGAGGAAACAAAGGGTTCAGCTATTTTAGAACTGATCCTATAAAACAGGTTAAAGGGGTGGAAGTGGCAGAAGGAGTGATCATGTTTTCCCAGAGTTCTTCTATTCAGTGGAAAGAGGAAGCCAAGCATAGTCAGGCACACATTCTAGTCTTTAGGAAATCTGATTTCAGTAAACATAAGGAAATACTGGACGTGCTCACACTAACAGATAAGGGAATGCAGGAAAGATGGAAGTTTCTTGAATGGGAGATATTAAACTTCACACTACAACAACTTCAAACAGTTCCAGTGAGGAGGAAAATGGAATGTGCCACAAGAAACCAGGGGTTTATTCACATTGTGAAAATAATCCAGGATGAATTTGAATCTCTGTTGTTCACATGCATCCTGAATCCACACAATTAAGTTTTGGGGAGGTTGCCAAAAAAACCCCACTTAATCAAAGATAATCAATATCAGGTTTCCCTCCGAAATTTTTAAAGAAGGTCTGCATCACTGGTAGTGTGAATAACTGATACAAATAGCCCCAAGATAAAATGGTTCATGCCTTGAATGTGTTCCAAATGCATTCACATTGTTGACTCCATCTTTCTTCAAATGCTTGCATGTGCGAGCAACCAAATTTGCAGAGATCTGCACCAATGTGATTCCATAGTGTGAATAACAAACGTGGCATGTGCAAGTGAAATGATTAGCATCATCATGCTAAAAAAAGAAAGATATCTGAATGACCCCTAGGATGGATCACTAAAGAACTTTCAACTGAGCTAAGTTTTAAAAGGGACATGAATTAAAAAATGCAAAGGAGGGAGGATTACCAAAAAAGAATTCAAACAAAGTACAAGTACATGTATGGGTAGTGAGAAAAGCTAAACTTCAGAATGAGCTCAGGCTTGCTAGAATGGTTAAGAACAATACAAATGGCATAGCAAAAGGAAGAAGGAAAAGCTAGGGCTATTGCATGGAGGAGATGACAAAATGCTAACAGGGAACAAGGAAAAGGCAGAACTACTCAACACATTCTTAGTCTCAGTCTTCTTACAATAGGAATATAGTACTCAACCAGAAGAAAACGGGGCAGACAATGCAGTATGGGAAATGAAGCACAGAACAGGTAAAGAAGTAATACAGGAATACCTGGTTAATCTAGATGAGTTCAAGTTTCCAGGGCCAGATAAACTACATCCAAGGATATTAAAAGAACTGGAAAATGTAATCTCAGAGCCATTGTCAATAATCTTTGAGAATTTCTGGAGGACAAGAGAAGCCCTAGCAGACTGGGGGAGGCCCAATGTTGTCCCCATTTTCAAAAATAGGAAAAGAGAGGACCCAAATATTTATCACCCAGTCAGGCTGGTATCAATACCAGGAAAGATTCTAAAGCAGATAATTAGACAGTCAGTCTGTAAGCATTTAGAATGAATGCTATAATCACAAAAGGTCAACATGGATTTCTCAAAAACAAGTCATGCCAGACTAATTCTATGCTGCATCAATGTACTATGCACCTGCATCATATGAGGGCACACCACACATGGCTTTAAGTATACACTGAAAGCCATGACTGAAGTAAAGCCAACGCACCCCAGAAGGGTTAATAGTGTGCATGCTCATGACTGACACACTAATGCGTGCACAAGCCCCATTCATTTCAATGAGGCTCGAGCATACACGGAATTCCCCTTACACGGGGGGGTCTGGAATGGATCCCCTGCATAAGGGGAGAGCCCACAGTAAGTATAATGTCTAGACTGAGGGAAGTACTACTACTACTATTAGTACTTTGCTTAGATCTTACTGGGAATACTTTATCAAGTTCTGGACACCACAATTCATAAAGGATGTTCAGAAGCTGAAACGTAACCAGAGGAGAGTGGCCGAAATGGTGAAAGGTCTGTAAACCATAAGGAGTGACTTAGGGAGCTGGATTTGTTTAGCCTGGAGAATAGAAGGTTAAGAGGTGATATGATAGCTCTGTTTAAATAGAAGGGATGTCATTTTCAGAATCCATGGTCATGGTTCTATCATGATGGTTATATGTTGATATGTATGACAGTTTTGTGTGGGGATTGGATTGTGGGATTGAATAGTGGACAATGGTATGGGGACAATGTATGGTGGGTTTGGATGTGTGCTGGTAACGGGGGGCTGGGCAATGATATATAGTGTCTTGGATTTAGGTGTTGAGAGATGGTGCCTGTTCTTCCAGGGAACTTTAAGAATGAAGATGATTACTTTTGCTGCAGCAGAAAGTTAGAGTCGAGGTATGCTATGTAGAAGGGCCAATTGGTGATAAGGGGAACCATTAGGATCTTGCTTTGGAATAAAGATTTGTGTGCCAATTAGTGAGTAGGTGGAACTAGAGTTTTAATATTATGATGGGGAGGCAGGAAACCTTAATTCTGACCTAAACACTTTGATGGTAACTTCTATCCTAATGTCTTCAATAAAGTCCTTTTGTTTTTCATCTCAATGGGGCAGTACAGACCGCCCAAAAGGGCAGTCTGTAACCGCCCAAAGAAATGGCGAGATGGGGCCAGGGCTGCCTCACCGTCAGCCCCAGAGGCCCGATCTTGGAGCTTCTGAAGGTCTGCCTTCAGAACTGCCTTCAGAAGCGGTGAACTGCCGCTTCTCCACAACCTGAAAGTGGGGTGCAGCAGGCACCCTGGGCATCCGCTGTACCCCACAATCCCCGGCGCTGCTGAGGGGAGAAAGGGCCACCGCCATGGCTCCTTTCTCCCCAGGTCCTTGGCGAGGCCATCTAAAGCCTGTGCCAAAAACCCACGCCAAAAAAAAGAGCTCTGTTTGTTTGCGATGTTGTCAGGTGTGCGCAGCATTATGTAAACGCTGTGTTTGCTATGACAACATCATGGCACACCCTTATGGACACAGCCATTTTAAAATGGCAGCGTCCATATGCACTAGGGTTAGGTAGGGTGCAAACGCTGCGCCCTCCCTAACCCTAGTCACGCCGCCCAGGCACCTCTTCCTGCCCGTCTGTATCGGGCCAATAAGACTGTTTATCAGTACATTGGGAACTGAGTTTTTTGGTTCTGATAGTCATACTGAGGATAGAGCAAGCCTGTTTTCTGCCCCAGAGACTAGTACATGGAACAATGGATGCAGATTACAGGAAAACACCTCAACATCAGAAAGGACTTCCTGATGGTAAGAGCTGATCAATAGTGGATCCCACTCCCTCGAAGTGTGGTAGGGTCTCCTTCTTTTAAGATTTTTAAACAGAGGCTGGATGGTTATCTGCCAGGGATGCTTTGATTGTATTTTCCTGCATGGCAAGGAGTTGGCCATTCAGGTCTTTTCCAATTCTATGATTCTATGATTCTCCCAAATGTATATAATGGACAATTGTGTACCTGTATATAATATGAAACTATAATATTTTTTTAAAAGGCATAAATAGATTTGCTATTCAAATTTCCCCAAAAAGGTATTTAAGTACCATTGAATATTCTTCATTATATAAAACTTTAGGATTTCAGATGAAGGCAGAAGACTTTTGTGTTTGTATGTACATGTCTCATCTTTCACTGGATTTTATGTGAACCCACTTTGAATTGGAGTTTTTAGATAAAATAACTGAGGTGTTTCATCACAGAAATCCTCCTCCTCCTCCTCCCCCCCCCCCCCCATTCTTCAACAAGATTAGTGGAATTTCTCAGGAATATGGTTGGGATCCACTTCTCAAGGAGTAATCCATTTCCTGAATTAAAGTGAATTATCTCCTAAATTTCTTGACATCCAAATCATTTTTATCTATCAGACTGTAATGCTAATATTTATAATTGTATAAACTATGTAAATGTATAGAATCATGAGTTTTTCACATAAATGGCATATAGCTTACATATAGTTACATATAATTTACGATATTTTTTTAGATATGGAAATATATTTATCATGTTTCATGATATTCTTCTAATTAAAGTGGCATATACAGGCTAACCTTTGGACTGCAAATTAATGAAAAAAGTTTTAAATATTCCAGCATATGTGTGATTCATTAATGATCAAGCAAATTTTTTCCACTGGATTGTATTGAGAAAAAATCCTACTTGCTCATGGCTTTTTTCTTTTTGAGCTTTCCTTAATTACCAACATTGTCCTGACATAACTAGAGGAGCCTAATTTGTATAGGCACTTTGTTTTGCTGTGTATCAATGAGTTTTCACAATCATTATTGATCCTTATTTAAGAGGATAATTAAGACATTTATTAATATTATATGGCAGTTATTGAAATATGTTTCATTAAGTGTCATGTGAGGATCTTTTTTGAGGAAAAAAACAGTTCATAGGATTTTAACTTCTGATCAAACATCTATTATGCCTTCATTATAAATGCTGAATTAATTTGAAAAATGAGTGTGGATTTCAATTCCTTTATCAGATAAGAAGTGGTGCTTGACTGAAGGTCATTCTCAAATGCACAAATGTACAGATTTGTACAGTGTGGTGCTTTTGTTGCCATGCAAAATGTAATTCATTAAACAGGGAAATTAATTTTTAAAGGGCTACATGTAAATTGGAGTGGGCAAAATATGACCCACAGTCCACACATGATCCCCTTCCCTCAGACACTTTTTTGTTGTCTGGTCTTGCAGACCTCAAGGGATCAAACCTTTTTTCATTTTTTTTCAAAATCTTTTTATTTGCTGCAAAATTCTCCCAAATGTTTTCTAAGGGGTACAGGGACATTTCCATCATGTTCAGAGGCCCCCAAGTGTCCAAAGCAATTTTAACATTTTTTTTTTACAAAGCAGGCTCCCCCCATCATATATCCTTTAGAGGGTGGGGTACATTTCCACCACATTTTGCATCCTCCCATGCCAATATAGACTTAAGAGAATCCCTTTAAAACAGTGAACAGGACTTCTGCCCACCTCCTGTTGTGAAATAAAAGGCCTCTTCAGGGCCTAAAATGGCTCAGGAAGGCTCCAAAACATGCTGAAATTGTCACCATGTCCCCTGGAATGTATTTTGGGGGGGGGGGATTGTCTTTTCTGTGAACCTATACAGTGGAGGAGCGCAGCCCTCCAAGCTTTCCTAGGGGGGTATGGTAGCCCGCTAGTCTTCCAATGTTGCCCATGTCAAGTGGAAGATGTACAGTCAAACACCTGTATGACTGGCCGCACAGTGCCTTCATGTCATCTCCAACTTCTGGTTGCCCTAAGGGAGACCCTATTAGGGGTTTTCATACCAAGATTCATTGGAAGGGGGGGGGTATTGCCTTTGCCTCTGAAACTGCGAAAGTGTGACTTGCCCAAGAACCATCAGTGGGTTTCCATGAGCAAGTGGGGATTTGAACCCAGGTCTCCAAAGTCTTAGTCCAACACTCAAACCACTACACAACACTGCTTCTCTTATTCTGTTCAGTACATGGGATTTCTGGCATGCATTTCCTCTTCTGGATAAGGTAGCAGAGATTACTAGTTTTACTTAATTGTTGTATATGGTTAGTCCTGTATATTCTGTTCTGGTGCCCTTTCACACTGTTCAGCTATAGTGCTATGATTTCACTTTAACTGCCATTGCAGCATCAAAGGAATCCTGAGGTTTGCAGTTTGATTGGAGAATTCTAAATCTTTCTCTCTAAAGGATCCCACAGTATCTTGAAATGGCATTTAAAGTGCAATTACTGCACTGCAAGTGAATTTTGAGAACTATAACATAAGATAATTATATGAAGCATTAAAAAACAAATCAGCGATGCAATTATAATTCCCTGTTGTTGGGATGGTGGGAACAGAATATCATGTAAGTGGCCATCTGTAAAGAGTAATTTCATAGAGGTGTTTTACTATGGCTAAGGCCCCAATTGCACCCAGGTTCAAAAATCAACAAAAAAAGTTCAAAAATCAACAACAACCCTCCCGACAATTAAAACTTAAAGCAGAGAGGTCTGGGGCCAGGGCACTATATCCAAGACTTCCAGACTGTTATACCTAATATGTGTGTGTGTGTGTGTGTGTGCGTGCGTGCATGCGTGCATGTGTAACAGTGCCATTTTTCCCAGCTAGTATGATCTAAAATGGGCTGTGTTGCAGTGGTGGCTTTACCATTCCACTCCTTCCTGGTTCTACTTTAGACTGCTCTGGAAGTCATTAATTATTTGTTATAAGATCACATTGTTAAGTAATTTATATTTTGTCTGTTACTTCAAGTTTGGTCAAATGGTGTTTGTTTTTCAACAAAAGAGTTTGCCCCATAAACCACTTTTCACTAGTGCAGAGACTAGTACAGAGACTATGGGTCAGAGCAGATGAGCAGGAAAAAGTGGCTCGATCCTGGGTTTTCTGAAAGCCGGTCGAAACTCCACTTTTTGCACAGTCAACTACCAAGGTGAGCCAATAACCCACAGGCAGTCTGCACCACACAACATCAAGCTGCACTGCATGGTTGCTGTTGGTTGTTGTTGTTGTCCCCCCCCCCCCCGGCATGCTTATCATCACACAAACACAATGCTGCAACTTCCAATTACACATCCCTCTTCCTGCCCAGATGCCATTCCACTGGACACCCTCCTGTATGACTGACCACACAGTCACATGTGTAATGTATCACTTGTACAATGCAATCAGAGCATTGGTGTACCCAGTGATACATTCTCAAAGTGCAGTCATGGAGGGCCCCCATACATGCCCCCTTCACCCTTCTCTTCACCTCATGCTCCCCTGCTGGTCTGTCTGGTTTGTGTACATTGAAATACAGCCATTGCATTACTGGAAATTTGCATTTTTACTTTGCCCTCTCTAGCATATGTGCTGGTGCGATGATGCACATTTTCTGCCTTGAGTCGGAGTATCTCAGCTTCTTTTTGCTCTAGTTTTTGGTCCCAGACCATAGCTTCATTTCAGTTTCCACCCAGTTTTCTTTCATGCCTCATCTAAACATCCTATCATCAAAGTGGTTAGAAGCTGCTTTATTTGGCCAGTGTGGACTACCCCTATGAATGTATTCTTTAGAGGACTTTGAAGGAGTGACCACATAGCCTTTCCAGTGTCAGAGCTATGAGTCTGATAGATAAATTCCATAGCCTTTGTATAAAGGACTATGATTTGTATAAAGGAGCATCATAGCTTTCTGTGAAAGTTATTATGTAAAACCATCACATTATTTCATCTCCAAACAGAATGTCCTCTAGGATGCCTGGTCAGCTTTATTACCACAGTTCTTTTGAGAGCTCTTTGGCTGCCTTGCAGTCACTGTGTGATATGAATACATATCAGAAAGCTAAGTGCTGGGAACATCTGAAGCATTCTTGAATAAAATTATGAACATTCTGGGATGCTCTATAACCATGTTGGATCCGGGAGAAACTACAAGTGTATTTAACTGGAGGTTTAACTTGTAATAGATCTTTAACTACCTACTAAAATGGTGGTGAGCATGTGGCCCTCTAAAGCAAAGTATCTTAAAGTGTGGAGCAAGAGCCCATATGGAGTAATTTAACTGAATGTGGAGATTGCAAAATACTGGCAACAGTAAAAGATTTTCAAGTCCTCTGAGGGGGACAGAGGCAAAAAAGCAACATTAATGGTGTAGTGAGAAGACGACAGCAGGATGAAGGTTGTGGGTAAAAAGTTAAAGCTGAAAAGAACAAACAGAAGATGTTGATTATGCTATTAACTTTTCCTTTCCTGCTTACACAAATATAGTCCTTGCATAACTAGATAGCAATATGAAAACAATGTGTATACAAGAACTTTGTTGGATAGGTCAAAAGAAACTATAAAAGGTCAGGATGTACTTATACACTGACACACTGTGTAAAATTGGATCAGGAAATTGTGTAACATAATGGGCTAGGACTAAATAAATAACCAATTACAGAATAAAACATATAGACCAAACATTGAGGCCACCCCTGTGTATTGGTGATGTGTAAAAGATATTGTCCCAGGTCAATCATGGCCCAGACTTTGGAAAAGATTCTCCTGGAGCATGGCTGGCTGGAAAATAAAGTCTGTACTTTCCATCTCAGTCTCTGATGTCCTCCAAGATCTGCTACATTTCAATGATCAAAAATCAATTGCGAAATGAAACTGAGATGTTTCTGGCCATGCTTCACCTGTGTTGAATCATGACTTCACTGCAGCCTTGATTGTGAACACACTATATGTACACTTTGCACTGCACATGCCGTCATATCATGCAGTCCCAACAATGGGTTCAGATTTGAAACTATTGTATACTATGAATTGCAGTGTTTTTACTGTACATAAAAAGTTTTCTGCTCTTACAGAAACATAATGGTTAAATTATGGAAAATAAAGGCTAAATATTTTCCTACCATCATTCCTCAGCATGTAAGTATCAGATTAGTGTATCTTTGGACTGGATTGTGTTAGAACGTTTGATTTTAAAAATTGCTGTTACCACCTTTTACAGAAACATAAGTGTTTAATTGTAGCAAATAAATAAAAAGCCTGTTAATACTTCTGCCACATCACCACTGTAAGTGTAAGTGTGACAATCAATTTTTTTTTAAATTAAACACAAACAAATGTAATTTCATAAACAAAAGCTAAGATTTATTTGAGAAATTATTAGCAATATTTATTTATATTTTAGGACAAAATATTTTTCAGTAATGGGTAAGTAGCTAGATTTAGACAGAAGAGGTAAAAATACTGATGACAGTTTGGCATAGTCTTCGCTAACATGTTGTAGTACAGCTAAATTGACAAGAAAAAAGAAAATATGTTGGATTCATTTTTAGAATATGGATTTACTTCTAATAATGAGCATGGTGCAGAAAAACTTCTTTGCTTAATCTGTAATGAAATTTTGGCTGTGCAGAACATGAAACCAGCCAAATTAAGGGCTAAATAGACCAGCGATAAACACTGGCATCAGGGCAGAGTGGGAGCGTGGCGACCACATACTAGACACCCCAACATCTCCCCGATGCCAGCATCGCTGCAACAAAGAACTGATAAAAAGCCACTGCCATGGCGGCAAGGGTGCCCTTTTTCCAGGCCATAAAGAATCGGCATTTTGGCCCGGAATAAGGTCATGCAGTTACCAAGGCCCTGATCTGGTGTTCAAAGGGGAAGCAGCAGACTGCTCCTTCAGGGCGGTCTGTTTTCACCCCAAAACAACATCTTAATACCAGGCAGGCAGTGTACTGCAATAAACCATAGGAATATTTTGAATGGCTTTAAAAATCTTCAAATAAAGAAAAGTGATGTTTTGAGAAATTTGTTACTGTCAACGAGAGGTATTTACTTGCATCTTATAAAACTTATTTAATTGCAAAAATCAGAAAAGCTCTGCCTATAAGGAGAACTTGTGTTACCTGATGCTATTAAAGTGTCAGAAATAGTTCCTGGGCAAAAGTATGGGGATGAAATTTGTAAAATTCATTTATCAAATGATACTCATTCCAAAAGTAATGACCAATTCCAGCAGCTTATTACCAGGCTTAAGGACTGCCCAAAGATTGAATTCTATTAGTTTAAACAAATGATATTTCTACCATGGCACACTTGTTGCTTTATGTAAGATATGGTGATGAAGGAAGCATACATGAGATTTTTGTTGTTGTTGTTGTTGCCATTTGGAAGGGCACACAAGAGGGAAAAATATATATCTTAAAGTCAATAATTTTTTTTCACAAATGAAGGTTTACAGTGGAAAAAATGTGTTGGAGTTTGTAGATTGTGCTGGAGCAATGATAGAAGAGAATGTTAGACTTGTAGCAAATGTTAAGCTGGTGGCAATGGGCATATTACTTTTACTGTGAAAGGGTTGCCTTAAGAAATGACTTTAAGACACACAACAACAACTAAAAACACCAGATCCTATCTGATCTTGGAAGCTAATGCAGAGTCATTCCAGGTTAGTATTTAGGTAGGAGGCTGCCAATAAATTTCAGATGCTAAGGCCTATATTTCAGAAGAAGGAACTGGCAAAACCACCTCTTGCTTATGTGCTTTTGTAGGTTTCAGTCCAAGTCAAGTCAAGTCAAGCCACAAGTATATCAGCAATTACATGGCTCTGAGGTTGAAATGTGTAACAGGTTACAAAAAGATGCAAACAGTGAACCTGAAGCAGGTTTATAAAGGAATTGGTCTGCAATAATTAATTAATTGCAAATAAATAAATAAATAAAATAATTAATTAGATCCTTAGCTCATCTTTCTTCCTTGAGCAGAACCCAAGGTGACTGTCAATCTTGAGGTGTTAAAGTACAGTGGGCCCTTGGTATCTGCTGGGATTTGGTTCCAGGACTCCCTGTGCATATTAAAATCCATGGATGGTCAAGTCCCATTAAATACAATGGCATACAATAGTAAAATAAAGTCCCTTATATAAAATGGCAAAATCAAAATTTGCTTTTTGGAATTTATAAGTTTTTAAGTTTTTTCAAGCTATGGATCCATGGATAAAAAATACATGGATATGGAGAGCTGACTGCTCACTGAAAGTCAATTCACTTGAAATAAGAACACTTCTGATAATTATTTTGTTGCTTGTGCAGTTGAGAGGACTTGTATATTAATATATGTACAGAAGCTATATCCACAGATTCTGCATCCATCACCCATGGCTTGAAATTTTTTTTAAAAAATCCAAAAAATATACCTTGATTTTGCTATTTAATATAAAGGACAACATTTTATGATGCCATATTATATCATGAGAATTGTGCACCCATGGATTTTGGTATCCATGAGAGGTCCTCTTTGCTCACTGTATTTGCCAAAAGAACATTATCTCTGTTCACACCTCTCCTAATCAATTAGAATGTGAGAACATATCCCAGTTCAATGGTTTCTCTTTCCAATTTTTCTTTTCTTTTCTTCATTTCTTGAACCTCAGGGGTTTTCTTTTAAAGTAATTGAATGTATGTCCAGAAAGATTAAAATATACACTGCTTTTTGCTTAGTGCAATTTCTAATTTGAAATTTGTGTTCATTTATCATCTTGTATAGAAACTATCCAGTTTATAGAACACAGAGTGAAGAGGGTCATTACTTACTGAGAATGGCAGATATCATGTAGGAGGATGAACAAGTAAATGACTCTCTGATATTATGAGTAACATTATTAGGACCTATAATTTTTCTGCCATAGCGAATGTGGGCACAGAACTGACATGTAGGTTTGTGTGAGGGCCTTATTCCTGTATTCCATCAGTGTTACACGTCCTGTTGTAGGTGAGAACAGTGGGCCCTTGTTATCCTCAGAGCTTTGGTTCCAGGACCCTCTGTGGATAACAAAATCTGTGGATGCTCAAGTCCCATTAAATATAAAGACACAACAAAATGGTATCCCATATATAAAATGGAAAATCAAGGTTAGCTATTTGATTTTATACTTTTGGGGAATATTTTCAAGCCATCTATGCTCAAATCCATGGATAAAAAAATCTGTGGATAAGGAGGGCCAACTGTACTTGTTTAAAGTTGGAAAGCACTCTGTAAGCAAATAAAGACCTCTCACCTGTGAATGTGGTATTGTTCTCCAGCATTGGTTGTAGTTCATCTATGATGAATTTGAGTGATTTCTGCTAGGAAATGTCTATAGATTATTCGTGAATACCAGTCTTTTCTGTTGATTTTTTAAAAATCTAATTGTGAAGGTTTTAGAAATGCCTACTGTAAATCCTTGAGTTTTGTGTCACTATCTTGGTAGATCTGAGCTGATGTGAACATACTGATGGGCTCAGCCATGAGCAATAGATTTAGGCATGTGTTCTGGACGCTGGAGACATTTAACTATGTGTAGTGATCCTGGCCTAACCAATTATGAGGTTCTACATATGAACAGCTGTATGACATATAGATAACAAGGGCAGCAGTGTCAACAGGCAGGATCTAGATCCTACCACTACCACTCTCCACACATCACTATACATAGAGACATAATCACTGAGCTGGAAAGGACTACAAGAGCCATCTAATCCAACCCCCTGCCACCCATTAATGCACAGCTAAAGGACTCCTGAAAGATGCCATCCAACCTCTATTTAAAGATTTCCACAGGTGGAGTGTCCCCCACCCTCCAAGGCAGTCTATTCCTCTGCTGTTATGTGGAAAGCAGGCTAGGATGCAGAGGTAAATACTCGTTTTAGACATTATGCTGAAAATGCAAGAGGGAGTGGGTGAAACCTGTGGGTGCAATTTAACAGTCACATCCATACAACTTGACTCTACTTACTAGTAGTGTGTCCACAGTCCTGTACCAAGGCCCATTTGCAATGTTACTAAACTATTATTTAACATGAGGAAAAACTGCTCAGGTGTACATACTCTGCAGTCTATCGCTTTCCCTCCTTTGACAGGTCCAGGAATTGAAGTTTGTGTAATCCCATTTTGTCATGTCATCCAAACTGATGTTGTGCTTAATTTTAAACCATGGTTTGCGTACAACAAGCCCAGTTTAAACCATAGTTTCATGGCTGTAGTTAAGAGAAAAACTGAGAAACAACATGGAATTGAAATTGAAAAGCAACAAAGGAGAAGAGAATGGATTTTTCAAGCTGAAAAGTGATGTGCTGAATTGAAAGGATGGAAGAAAGTAATAAGTAAATAAAACTGCCTGACCTCATGCTAGAAGCTAAAATACATGATGGAGGCAAAATCAATAAGCTCAGGAGTCAGGCCTTGATCATAAACTATATTTACAGTAGCTGCTGAGTCATACCTTCATTGTTAGGATCTGCTTGCCTTATAGATCTGGGACCCTGGGTGGAAGTAAAGCACAGTTCTAAAATGTTTACATATTTACTGAGTAGTGTAAATTACTCCATCTGACTTCACTCCAAGCATAAAACCCTTAGGCATGCCAAGTACATTATGCTTTCAATTGAACTTCACCCTGTTGTTTATTATTTTCATCATAATTATTTAGTCCAAAAGATTTATGCATGTTGTGAAGCATTTCTTTGTACAGTAAATCAAACTTCTCTCTTTTTTGCTACAAAGCAAAGCCCAGATATGCATTCCCTTCTGAACCATAGTCCATCATCTCCCTCTAAATGAAAAACTCTTTCTTCCCATGAATGTTCAGGCCCTTGTGGGCTTAGCCCAACAATAAATCAAAGCTTTTCAAATGAGTCGTATGTTTCTCATAAAAAATCATGTCCTGCCCTCAGTTTTTCACCTATCAGTGAATTTTTCTTACAATGTCTTCCTTCAAATAATTTGGTTCTTGGCCAGTGATTTGGGATTCCTTTGGGTCCCCTGCATTGGATTGATTTATTATATTAAATATTATGCATTTTATGGCTCTGAATGGCTCACACTGTGGCAATGCCTCAGCTCCATCTAATGATTAATAACAAAATGCACTCATTGGTACACTTATTGCCTACAACTACTCAGCTATTGGGATGATATAGCATTATGAGTTCTTATTACTAACCAGGGGCAAAAAATAAAATAAAATATATTCTTCTCCAGTATTTCTATCACTATCCTTACATATTACAATGCATGCAGAAAGTAGTTGGAAAAGGAAACATAATTCCAAATATATAAAAAATTGAGCTTTGCCCCCCCCCCCCCCCCAAAATAAAGAAGATAAAACACATCCAGTCTCAATCATTTTGGATAAGGGAGAATTTTGTTTTGTTCATATCCACTCCTAGGGTCGAGATTATTGCCAACCAGGTCCTCTCTGAATTTGCAGGTATAAAGCTTTTCTTTAATAGTTTTTATATTTGCAGTGTTTTAAGGAGAACCACTCAGAAAATTTTCTGAAAGCTACACATAAGATGGAAATCTGCTCCTGCATTTCAGGACATTGCAACTGGGATATTCAACAAAGAGTTGAGCAGTTCACATTTAATCAGGATTTTAAAGAAGAAGAAGAAAAGATCAATGCATTATAGGTTGAGTCTCCCTTATCCAAAATGATTGAGACGTGTTTTGGATATCAGATTTTATCAGATTCTGGAATACATAATGAAAGATGAGACCCAAGTCTAAACACAAAAATACCTTCCCTTTGGGTAGTTGTCTGGACAGATACCTACACAAGAACTCCAACCATCATCCAGGACAAAAAAGAAGCACAACAAAAAACACTGATAGACTAGGCAAAAAGGATCTGTGAACCCACTTCCTGGGAGATGAATTGAAGTAGCTAGACTGGGCTCTACAGGCTAATAGTTACTCCAGCTCAGACATCAGAAGGGCTGCAAGACCCAGAAAAACCCATAGGAGTAAAGACAAACAACCACTCAAAGGGAAGTTATTTTTGCCATACTTCAAAGGAATCACAACCTCCAAATGATCAACAAACCAACCAAGACAATCAGTAAAGGGCAGGAGAAACCCTCTCACAGCAACAGGAGTTTATCACATATCAGGCAGCTGCAGACAAGTCTGCACACAGAGACCACTAAATACAATGTTCAAACACAAACCAAAGGAACACAAGAGACACTGCAGATTGGATCAGCCAGAAAAACCAGCAGTAGCAGAACACATTATAAACCATCCTGGGCATAAAATGCTGTTTGAAAACAGTGAAAATTCTGCACCATGCCAACTATTAGGTCCGAATGCACAGAGAAGACATTGAAATCCATAAACACCTGGGCAATTTCAACAGGAAAGAAGAAACCCTGAAAGTTTGGCTACCAGTCCGGAAAAACACCAAAATCAATACCCAGCCTATGCAAATGAAAACTACTCAGGGTGCGGATGTCCCAGCAGACAATGGATCATTAAGTAAATGGAAACTCTGCAGGCCTTGCCATTCAGCATCAGAACAATACATAGACTAACATGCAAATCATGCTATAATATATATACTGCAAATCATGCAACAGTATATATATCCCACTTTATTCCATGCCAGCATTTTTGAAGATGTCAGCCACAGCTGCTGGCAAAACATCAGGAATAAACTCTT
Organism: Urosaurus nigricauda; assembly: GCA_034509955.1. Classification (NCBI taxonomy): domain Eukaryota; kingdom Metazoa; phylum Chordata; class Lepidosauria; order Squamata; family Phrynosomatidae; genus Urosaurus; species Urosaurus nigricauda. The sequence goes on from JAOEGL010000006.1 coordinate 59,055,512, forward strand.
CTAGAAAGTGGCCTCACAGCCAGGATGAAAACTTTTGACTTCACAAATTCACTTATGTTTCATATACACCTTATACACATAGCATGAAAGTAATTTTATACCCTGGTTCCCACTGGCAGCCTGGCCTCTGCTCCTGATGGGGGGGGGGGCAGATGGCATGGCTCGGCCCAGCCCTGGCCTCTCCTGGCCCCAGCATGCCTGGTCCAGCCTCCTTACGGGCTTCTTTGGCCACTGACCGGCCTCTTGCATTTTTTTTTAAATTTCCCACAGCCGAAGAAACTGCGAAGGAGGTCCTCCTTCTCTTCTTTGTAGAAATGTGCATGTCCACTTTACATTAATTCCATCTGCCTATTAATCCATGAAGCAAGTCTGTCACATAGGTTTGCTGAGAGGCAGCTGTAGCCCAAGGTCTCTGTTCAAACAGTTTTAAAATTGGGTCTCCCTGTTCCAATTCCAACATTTGAAACATTACTCTACACCATTTTTCTCAGATCAGTTCTAACTGTATGCAGGTTGAAAAAAATGGAAGAGGAAATACAACCATCATCTGCCTAATTTGCATAACCAGAATGTAAATTCGAGCAATCTGAGTAATTATAATTTACATATATGCAAAAAAAAACCAACAAAAAACCTGTCCACGTTTTAGGAACTGAAGGGTGAAACAGACAGGCAGAAAAAAGTGGCTTGGCGCTGCTTTTTCTGAAGCCGCATTGAAACTCCACCAACCACACCATCAGCCCTCAAGCTGCCTTGAATGCACATGGACCAACTGCACTGGGCTGGAGTGAGTGTGGCTTAGATCCGTGATGCTTCATTAATTTTTTTCCTGCTCCATCCTGTGCATGCACCCTGGCAGTGCATTAATACATCCATGAGAAGGTGCACATTTTCCAGGAAGAAGCAGAAAAGTGCAGCTTCTTTTTAATCCAGGTTTTCTCCCTGTAGCGCAGCTTGAATGTGCTTTCCAGCTGGCTTCAAGGCATTCTTTGCCTAAATGCCCCACCACAAAGCCAGATGGAAACCTCCTTATTTTGACTATCAGTTTCGCCCCTGAGCTATGGAAGCTGTATATCCTGGTAGAAAATGTCTTTGATCAGTTTTTGGGACTCACCATCCTATTTTTAAGCAGGAGGTGCACAGTGCAGTGGCTGTTAAGAAGACAATAGTGTAATGGAATCCATTTCAACCAGCACAGCTGAGCACATCACAGTATGGATGCATCTTAACTGTCTAGGGCCTTGAGAAGATGGGGCAAAAGGAGCAGCCAGAGCAGCCCCCCATCGCTAAGGGACCACAGTGACCAGATTCTGTGATCCCAAGGCCAATCATTGCCATGGTCCTGAATGGGTCGCAGCAAGGAGCAGATAAAATTTGCTCTTTTTGTGGCCAGGTTTGGGCCACCATAGGCAGCCCTTGTGCAGCTCTGGTGTAGCCCTAGTGCAGCTTCTGCATGGTTTGGAGGCATGTGTCATCTAATCGTCACCCCACACACTCACCCTCAACTGTGCAGAAGGTGCCTTTTTTCCCCTTCTGTTTCGGGCCTAGTTTAGCTTTTAGCATCTCCTGATGAGTTTCAGGCCCAACTGAAAAAGAGAACTCTTCACACTACATTTCACTGGAAAGAGCATTTTGAATTTGTTGCTTATTCTGCCCCACATAACTTACAGCCTTGAGCAAATGCACACTGAGAGGGAGCTATTAGTGAGCTTTAATGAGCTGGGAAACACTTGTTTCTACAGATTTTGTGGTTTCTGCTGCTTTCATTTTTTTGTTTGTTTCTTTCTTTCCTATAAAGCACATTTCCCCTTATCTACAAAGGTAATGTAGTGTGAGAGGTACTGTACTGTTATTAATCAGATACAGTAAGTTCCAACATGGTTATCACTAGGTCTGTCCTCTGCTAGTGGAAAGCTCTCTTTTTCACTGGTGGAAGTTTCCTGCACTTGATTTTTAGAACCCTCTGCTCTACTCAAGAAAACTGCAAACCACGGAAGTGTGTTTCTTACAGCTCAGCTGCTCCCTAAATATGGACCTGGTCCACCAAGTTCTTTTATTCCTAACTCATTCTGAACCATACCTCAGTCTAAATGAGACAATAGAGTTTATTGCACTGCTGAAAAAATACTGGATTACCTCTCCTGAATTGAAGTCTAATTCAGGATGCAGTCAGGTTCTATTGCCTGAATTTTGCCACCAAATCTACTGGGCAAATACCACCCGGCTGCAGCCCAGATCCCAGTTGTGCTCAGCAAGCTGCTTTTCAAAATTGGAAAGCTCAAATGTATAAAATCAGAAATTTGAAAGTAGTTACAGATAGAGTTTCCTTATAATGTGAAAGCCACAGTCCACAACTAAGACCAGGTTTTGCCATTTTACAAATTTTATCCTGATTTAAGTCATATGTCTTCTCTTATACTCTACCAGAAATTGGAGTTTTTGGAGGAATTATGATGTGTTGCTTGAACAGGCTTCTGATCAATCCATGGCATCTCCAGTTCTGTGACATCTCCCTAACAGATCCATGGCATCTCCAGATTGGGCCAGCAGAGATTCCTGTTTGAAGCAATGGCAAGCCGCTACCAGTCAGTGTAGAAAATAGTGAACAGGATGGGCCAGTAGCATGGCCCTGTACAGAATAAGACATCTCCCTGTATTTCTTTGATACAATCCATAATGTACTGTACTGGGTTAAGAATACTAAAAATGTATGAAATTTTGTGATATTTTTCTGATTTTGCATTTAATGCAAGGTATATTATTACCCTGGCAAGACAGACAAAAGCTGGATTACAATACTGTACTTGGAAGATGGACAATAATGTCAATTTGGGAATAAGGTAAGCTTCACGACAGAGTAGAGTTCCACATGATCCAGAATGAGCTACTGGGCTCTGGTTTTAATTTTTGCACTGCGCTCTGTGGTTCATCTATAAAATCTACAGTTGCTTTGTGTAAGATGTATTGGTACGCATTGCCTATTCAGCGCTAGTGGAATAAGTGAGCATTTATTACAGACAAAGGGACTGTTTCCTTTTTTCTCTCCATAAACTACCACGGCACTCTGCAAAGCAAGGGGCTCTGTATCACTGTCATTTTCCATGGAAGCATTTCTGCATAGCTTTTATTAGAGCATGACATACACATTCTGGATTGGAGAGTATGAGAAATGCAGAAGATTTATTTGGAGAGGGGAATGATATGGCTTCCATGGAACTGCATACAGATGTACCTTGGACTCAGTTAGTTCTAGAGATGCTGGTGCAATTCATTTGAAATTACTCATCATTCACCAGGAGCCCATTCTGATCTCCTAGTCTGTGTGTTCCTGACCCTATCATTAGCCAGGGTGAGGCAATCACTTTTAGTAACAGATATGGGAGGGGGAGTGCAGAGTGGACATCACTCTGGACTGATGTAGGACATCAGGGCTACATGGGCCCTGTGGACTGATTTGTGGCCCTTCAGCTAGGTTGTCACCTGGGGAGGATACTGTGACATCATCATGGTCAAAATACAAAATCCAGTCAGCTTCTATATATGGAACAGAGGTGTCATCTTGCCTTTGACATCCAGCCTTCTCTGGTTGACTCTGCCCTGGTTAGGTCTCCTTAGCAATTTACTTATAACATGTTAAAAATCCAAGATACAATTTCTGGGAGAAATCCCAGAAGTGCAAACAGAAAAGGAAGAGGCACTAGCGACCACTATGCAAACAAATATACAATGGATAATGGAGTAAATGAAAGAATTCCAAAAGAAAATCAGCATGTGCTTCATAGACCTTTGACAGCATAGATCATGAAAAGCTATGGAACTCTCTTAAAGACATGGAAGTGCCACTACTTTTGATAGTCCTGGTGAGAAATTTGTACTTTTGAGAAGTGACTATGATCAGAAGAGAATCTGGAGAATCAGAATGTTTCCTAATTGGCAAACAGGTCAGGCAAGGCTGCATACGAAGAGCAGACTTGGACTCAGAAGAAGGATGGGTAGACAATGAGAGGGGTCCTGGGCCTGAGCCTGCAGGACCTAAGCAGAGTGGTCGAGGATAGGGTGTACTGGAGATGTCCTTGATGTCCATCACCTTGACATCACCTTGAGTTGAGGCTGACTCGAGGTGAGTTGAGTTGAGGCTGACTCGAGGCAGTTAACAACAACAACAACAACAACAACAACAACAACATGGGCATAGCATTTTATTTAGGACTGCTAAAGCTTATTTTAAAAACTTATATTTTACTTAATGTACAATATCATGTAGGATGTTTTGGTTTGCTCATGTCAAAAGGCTTTTTAAAAAGATTTAGGCCCTATACAGACCAGCAGAAAGCTCCGGCCTGATGACACTTGCCATAACTCGGCCATCATGGTGCCATTGGGCGCATGCCAGTCCAGACGGTGTGTGCCATCATGTTCCTCCTCTGGCGCTGCCCCCAAATGACACAGCACTGAAGGGTCACCACAGAGCCATGCCACCACGACTATGATGCCCTTTGGAGGGTGCAAAAAGGAGCCACTTTTTGAGGCTCCTTTTTGCGCTCTCCAGAGGATGGATCGGGGCTGTAGTGTGAGGTTGCCGCAACCCCGATCTGGCAAAGAAAGGAGTGGCTGCATGGTGCCCCTTAGGGGAAATCTGTATAGCCTTAATTGTGAGAAGCTGGCAGATGTTCTGTCTTCAAGGACTTTGTGATCAGTACCAATAAGATGTGATTATATACCTAAGGTAAAACAGTGTTAGCTATCCTAATGTATTGACCCTAACTCAGAGTGAATGAATACTTTTTATTTGCATGATCCCCACCCACGATTTAACTTTACTCATGTAGTGCTGCAGTCTGATGCTTCAATGAGGTGCTCCCCCACGTTCTATCAGTGAACTCTTACACACCCAGTGCCAAGGAGCACACATGTCTTTTAAAGAAGTTCACAGGTCAAGAGCTCCCCCTTAGCTCTGACCTTTCTTATCTCTCACTTGTGTCCAGATGTCAGAACCGTAGACTCTTATACTAATGAGCAGACAGCCATTCTCAATTAAAATAAACAAAAGAAGACATAATCAACAGAAGTTAACAGTAATGCATTTCAATCAGAACTAAAGCCCATGCCCATCCCACAACAATATAAATGTTGTCAACCTAACTGCACCCCCTACCTTTGTTGTGTATTCCAGCCCATCTCATAACAACTTTCCAACAGTTCCCCGTTTGCCACCATAATGTAACAATTCTTAGCTGAACTCAGCTTAGCCCAGGAAATTCTCACCCCCTCCCCCTGCACCTTGCATATAAAATGCATGGCAGATTCTATAGATTCTGACACTAGCAGGAGCAGCAAGTAACTGCTGCCAAGGTCTACGCGAGCCACTCACAGCAGAGGCTGGTTTTCTTCTGGATGCGAAGAGCCTAGAATGGCAGTGGCAACACAGTGTGATGGAGAACCTGTATGGTGGAGGACACTGAGTGTGCCCTAGAGGAGCAAACCTGGAGCCCCACCACTGCTTTTGCAACAAGGCTTTTGATCTTTTTTTAATCCATTCCCATCCACACCATGGTTTAGCAAGGTTTTCATGTAAGCTCTCATCCACAAGGACAGAGCACCAGCCATTAGTGGATGGTAAGTATGGGGAGGCTACAGTGCACCAGAGTGGTTGGGGAGGAAGGAACAGGAGGAAAGGGGATTATTTTCTCCCATTGTTGAATTCTACACCATTGGTTAGAACCCAAGGTGGGCTGGGGAAATTGATGATAGGGGTGTTGGTTCTGATGATTGTCAAAAGGTCAATACTAGCCCAACACTATGGCACTGAGATACTAGCTTCAGACTTCTGTTGATATTCTCAATACCTACATCATACATCTCCTTGAAAAATTTAACGTTTGCTGCTATCCATGGTTTTGGGTATCTGCAGAATGTCCTGGAATATATTCCCAGGAGATAAGGGTTTTTTACTCTATTTGCAGCAGATCTCCCTCACATTATACTTATGGACTCTTCCTGCATTATTTAGGATCCAGATATTTCCCAGTGTCCTAAATTCACAGGGAGAAGAACAGTCTTCCCATGGCAGTCATTTGCTCTCCATCCTATAGAACAGGCAGAGCTTGTTCACTCATCCTTGCTTTCCCACACATGATTTGAATTGTCTGTGAGATCTGAACCCAACTGGGCTATCTACTGTGCCTGTAAGACCTGGGGACCAAAACCATCAAGGCTTTAAACACAAAGCTGTGGAGGCTACAAGAGGCAGTTCGAGGCCTAGGTGCCATATGATGGGGTGAACTCCTTTCAGTAGTCCCAGCTTCTGCCAACCTAGCAGTTAGAAAGTATGCAATGATTCTCCCCAATCCTGTGATCAGGGGAGGAGCCTTTGCTGGCCTTTCAGTGGAGATACCAGCAATTTAAAGATAAACGGTGTGCTTAATGGGCCATTAAGAGAGGTGGGGTGGGGCTCAGCCTAATTGAGGCTTGCCCGCCTGTTCCCTCTCAGTCTGGCTGAAATGTTGGAGCAACAACAGCCTGTTGTGCTCAGCCATCGGGGGAGCTTCAGATGGGACAGGAGGAAAGCCGGTGTTGCCAGTAAGCCAGCTTGATTTGGGGCAGGCCAGCAGGGAGACAGCGGGCCTGATTGTGGGAAGCTGGCAGCAATACAAGAGATCGGGTGATGAGTGGATCTCTGGAGGGGGGCTTGGATCCTTCCTCACAGCACCCCTCGATTGGGTCTCTGTGGAGCGTTTGGGTCATGGGTGCTTTTGGGGGAGGAAGAAAGAATCCCCTTCAAGTTCTGTGCTGTCCACCCTCTCCCCTGTTAATAATTGCAGCAGCCATTTTGTTTGTGGCTTGGCAGCCATTTTGCATTTGCAGCCATTTTATACAGCTGAATTTGTAGCCTTGCTGGGGGGAGGCCTGTGGCTCAGTGACAACTGCACAGCGCCCCAGCTTGGCATACCAATCTGTAATCTGTCATTTTGTAGTAAAAATTTTCATGCTAAGCCGAATGGGATGGGAGTCTGCCAATAAACACAAGGGCAGGTGGTATTTAATTCATTCTATAACAGCATTCTGTGCTGACTATGGTCCCTTGCTGATGAGTGTGGCAGCCATTTTGTATTGCCACATTGTCACCCTTGTTGAGAGGATGTCTGTGGTTCTGTAAGAGGTGCCATACAATTTCAGGGGATTCCAGCTCCACATATCAAGTGTTAATCAGTCATTTTTTAGTTATTTTTAGGCTAAGCCAGGTTAGGTCCAGACAGTAATTGGATGAGAGTCTGCCATTAAATACAGGGGTGGCTGATGACACAAGAAAATATATTCATTAGTGTTGGGATGGTTGGTGTGTTAGACAGTTCAAATTTGTTCTGTTAGCAAAGCCTTTGGTTTTCAGATCGCATCGTTATAGTAGGAACCATCATTTACTCTGTGAAAGGAATTGTTAATGGCTCCAAAGAAAGAAATGGGGGGTTGTAAGGGCAAGGGCCCTGCCCCCAAAACCCCCACCCCCAATTGGGCTCAATTGGTGGGTGGTGAGTAGGATAGCGATGAAGAGATTCATTAGGATTCAGTGCTATCCAGGTTGCAGGCTTTGGAATCTGAGAGGGCAGGATATGTTCCAACTGCATCTTCGGGAGTAAGTTAGCTGGGATCTCTGAACAAAGGAGAATATTTAACAAAGTTTGCTGTTGTCTTACTGCCCTAGAGCACTTACGAGCCCAAGATGAGGGTTCTCCGCAGTCAATGGTGTTTATCGCACAGGGGCTCAGGGACTGGTCTCAAAACAGAACGGAAGGGGCCTGGAACACAAGTCCCTCACTCCTTCCATTCCGTTCCCCATCTGTACCCACTCCATTCCAGGAGGAGGAGATTTTTGAGAACTGTTCAAAACAGTTCTCAAAAACCTCCTCCTCTCTTGAATGGACTGAGAACGGAAGGGCAGGGAACAGAATGAGTGACGGACTTGTGTGTGCGGTAAAATGCACCCCCATTCATTCTGTTTCCTTCCTAGCCCCTCCCATTCTGTTCTGAGACAGGTCCCTGGAGCCTGTGCAATAAACTCCAATTTGTCAGGTGGCATCCAGGTCTGAGCCCCCAGAAGGTCGGTGAGCTGCAGGAGATGATCACATTCCATACATTTCACCATGTGAGGCACTCGATCCAGGGTTTCTTTCATCACGCTGGTCACTTGGCCATGAGGTCTTGGCCAGCTGCAGGCTGCATCACAGCCTAACCCCATACCTAGGAACTCCAGGAAAGAGTTCACATAGTGGACATCTGGTCCTGAAAATGCCTATTTCATCTTCCTTTCGTGGTTCAGCGTCAATAAGCCAGCAACAGAAACTGTTATGCAGGGAGTTTGGCTCACAGGGTGTCTGTAACCAAACGCCCTATAGGTTCAAGCATGAGTGCTCATTGTGTGGAGGGAACCACTCTTTTAAGAATTGCATCTGGGGAAGGGAACAAACAGGGCACCCTTCCTACAAAAGGGGCTTAGCTTAATCAATGTTGATACCCTTTTTACCTGGTTGAAATGTTATCCAGTCAGAGGGGCTGCATTGTTCTTATTAGAAGATTTTACTAATGGTTTTAAGATCTCTTTTTGTGGTATTCGGTGCTCCTGGTTTTAAAATCCCTTTTTGTGGTATTCGGTGCCCCTTTCTTGCCCCCAACTTAAATTAGGTCAGGGGAATGGAAGACCTGGTGAGGCAAAAGATAGCGAAGTGTCTTTCCATCACTTCCATTCTCCACATTCCAGTCTTTCAATTCCATATGTGGGATTTAATCAAAGGAAGATTATTCCCAATTTATGAAATTGATTCCTGATTTTAAATCTGATTATGGAACTGAGTAATTTTCTTTTTTAGCCTGACCTATGTCACAGAGATAGGGTTGTAAACTCCATTTATTTCATTCTCACATGCAAAAACAAATAAATCTAAAAGGTTTTACCCAAGTGGAAGAGATTACAAGAATTATTTCACATTTTTCAATGATTTCCCCATTTCAAGATATTTGGGAGGAAATACATTTGGAAAAAAATCTTGTTTCTGTGCAGAAAGCTGTGTCTTTTCCATGAAACAAAGCCCTCCCCCCAATTATTTGTTTTACCAAAAAGTCCTGAAAGCTACAAAAATTCTTTACTTCTCTGAGGATAAACTGGGTCAGAGGAGAACCATGTATATTGCCTTGAACTCATTCATGGAAAGATGCAACTTAAAAAGGACTAACAGATGTGCCAGCATGTAAACAGGACATGACTTCTGCTTTCCTGCTTCCCACATGGGGCTCCTGTTTCTGTTCCTGACTCCACTGGTTGCATGATAAAGGGAGAGGGAATGTGAAGTTATCTTTACAATACAAATACAGGAGAAGCAATATTACAGTGGGGCTTTGTTATCCACTGGTGTTTGGTTCCAGTACCCTCTGTGGCTAAGAAAATCCATGTATGCTCAAGTCCATTTAAATATAATGGCACAACAAAATGGTGTCCCATATATAAAATGGAAAATCAAGGTTTGCTATTTGGTATTTATACTTTTGGGAAATATTTTCAAGCCATGTATGCTCAAATCCGTGGATGAAAAATCCATGGATAAGGAGGGCCAACTGTACCTTGAATAGAACAGTCACTATAAGGTAGCATCTTTTTCTTTTAAGTTATGTTCAGGAAACAGTCTTGGAACATCCAAATTGATACACTTTCTATATTCTTCCCAGATGAAGAGCCTAGCTACCAAGATAGATTTCTGCAGAAAGTGTTTTCTTTATTTGTTTACATTATTGTATTCATAAACAATCTAATTTTCTTCCCTTCATTTCCCATGTATACAGAGAGAGAGAGAGAGAGAGAGAGAGAGAGAGAGAGAGTTGGGCCACTGGATTAATATTCATGCAATTGCTTTCCCCTTCTTCTTCTTTAGTTTTCCCAAAGATCCTCCAAAATCTCTGGGAAAATTATTATTTTGCATTTTTTCCCTAGCAACTCCTCATCTTACTACCACAAAGTCCATTGATTTAACTTAACTGGATTTCATAGGTAGGTTAAATATGAATAGGTATTGATATTCATAATTGTTAACACATTTTCTTCCAAAAAAATAGGATATCTATAGAAATGTATGCCTCAGCAGGTAGACTTGCAATTATGCCCATGCTTACTTTCCAGGGGCCAATTGCAAATCAAAGCACACTAAATACAAAATACAATGGTTATGTAAATTATGTTCTTTGACAAGCAGACATCTTTCACCACTGCGGGGGGGGGGGGGAGTATGTCAGCAAAATACAGTGGGGCAAAAAAGTATTTAGTCAGCCACTTAAAAAGATAAGAGAGGCCTGTAATTGACATCATAGGTAGACCTTGACTATGAGAGACAAAATGAGAAAACAAATCCAGACAATCACATTGCCTGATTTGTGAAGAATTTATTTGCATCAGTTCTTGAAATCTGTTTTGCCTTTTGCTTTCTTCTTTGCATGTGATTAATTTAATTCTTATCTATGAGAATTACAGCCAGTAAGGACTACATCAAGTATAGTCTTGCTTTCAATAGACTGATGTTATATGATATTTTATTTTGTAGGTTGCTTTGAGGATTTGTTCCAGATCAAAAGGTGGGGTTAAAAATTGATTAAATTATGTCCTTTGTTTTCATCCTTTCAACTGAATACACTTTAGAGGTTTAACCTGGCTTGAATCAAACTGATTATATTTAAAATATGCACAGAGAAAGAGAGAGGCAGGGAGAGCACTGCTCTAATTCTCTTCCAGGAGCTCAGACACTAATTTCTGATATAGCTAGAAATAAATATAAAATGAGATATCAGATAAAAATTTTGTACAGTATAGCAAAGTCTTAATAGTATGCAAGATCCTTTCTATCAGCAGTGACTGAAAAGCATTTCACTCATGCCAGCCTTGTGGGAATGGCTAATGTGTCCTTTTAGTTGCTGCTGTCAAGATGACCAGGTGCAAAAGGAAAAGCTTCCCCACAGCAAAGAAGGACTCTCAATGGTTTTCATAAGCATGGAGAGAACTACAACTGGCTTCCCACATTTTCTCATTGGCAAGGAAGGACTCAAAATTTGAGAAAGCTGATAAAGGAGCTTTCACATCTGGGGCCCTGCTTAAGCTTTGTGAGCTTTGCGGAGACTTGGCTGGCAGGTTGGAGCTGTGCTGATGCTCTTTTCTTTTTTCAGACAGGCCAACAGAAGAGATAGAAGAAGAAATAATATTTGTGTGTGGGCAGGGGGATAATTTCAAGCTGTGTGTAAAAGGCACATCTTTGGGGAAGGAAGGGGAGGATTATCCAGGGTCAATTTTTGAAAGAGTCTTCCGCCTTTTTGCTACTGCTTCCCCCTCACGCCACGCTCTAATTCCTCATCCCCACCATGGTCCTGAAAACCACTGGTTCCCCTTGTCTTTTTTCTGCACCAATACTTTGACTGAAGGCTACTTGCTGCCCCCTTTTACATCACCATCTCTCTGGGTCTTTCCAATGCCCTCTGGGGGGCGGTACCACTCCCTTTGGGAATCACTGGTTTCAGAGGAATGAGGAAATGATGTCCATGGAAAGCCTTTTTGTTTTTGTTTTTACTGGGAACACTGCTGGCTTAACCATCATTTAGACATATTGTTATCATATGTTTCCAAATCAGAGCAGAGCAAACTGCAGATGTCAACAAGAAAAATATCCAGTCTAATGAAGAACTATTGCATTTTGCTTACATGACTGATGGGCTATCTTGCTTGTATGGCAGGGCTGCTTGAGAAGCAGAGTGACTGTCATACGTGACTTTCAAATCAAGGGCATTTTCATTGGAGGACAATAAATTATTTCATGTTCTCTACATAACACTCTGTTTTCTGTATGACAAAGAGAAACAATGGTTACTGACCAAAGTGATCTGAAGAAGGCTGTTCGGGTTGGAGTGAAAAGGATTCATTTTTGTGGCAGACATAGTTTATGCATTTCAGTAAGTGGGCATTACAGCACAGGTAAGCTGACACATAAAACATGCCTTCTTTCAAAAATAAAGCCCAACTAATTGGCAGAGTCAAGTTTCTCTCCAAGAATATTTTTTTCAGTTTTTTGTTCAACAACTTCAAGGGCTTACAAAACATCTCCAAAATTTAATTGCAGGAATGGGAAAGGGGACATAAAATGTGCTGAAGAGCAAGGGCATTCCAAATTTTCTTAATAAGACATGCTTAGAATATCACCTACTGGCCATGACTTTGTTAGATACAAATTATATTTAGGAGCTCTCAGTATTTTCTGCCCAAAGAAAATATCTCTTTTCTCTGTGGAACTTACTGGCAGTAAGTGTGATTAAGGCAGTTAAAACCCAGCTCCTTTTTTGTGTCGCAGTTGCAATGCACAAAACGTAAAAGTTACCACAGGGCGCCTTTGCACCGTTGCAACTGTGCAGCACCATATGGATGCTGCGCAGCTGCGACGGCGTCACTACGTACACAGTTTAAATGGTCCTACGTAGCAATGGTGCCCCCGTCACATGCTAGGGTTGCAGGGCATTTGTAAGCCCCACCCTGAGACAACCCTAGCATGTGACAGGGGAGCTTTAGAGGGCCAGTCTCTACCGGCCCATAAATGTACATAACCTAATCCTAACTCTTTTTTAGTATCTCCACTTCTTACACTAGTTTGTGTTTGTCATTAGGAAAAAAAAAAAAGACAAAAGTATCCTGAATTGGCTTCAGGCGACATCATCACAGAGCTTAATCTGTTTGTGTACATTGTGTTCAGATGCCACCTTATTCAGTATTTAATCCATACAATGCCATAGTTCATGTTAGGCTGCATCCACACTAAAGAAACAATCCATATTGACACCAATTTAACTCCCATGGCTGAATGCTATGGAATTCTGTGACTTGTAGTTTTTTGTGGCACCAGAGCACTCTGATGGAGAAGGCTAAATGTGTGACAGAACTACAATTTCCAGAATTCCATAGCATTTAGCCGTGGCAATGAAAGTGGTGTCAATTTGAATTATTTCTTGGATGAAATCTAAATTACTTATCCAGGAAATAGTACTCTCACTCTTAGCTGGCTTTGTTTGTCCATAAGTAGTATTTTATATAGCAAAACCTGATTGGCTGAGAACATAATAACACTTTTGTTTCATAAACCCAAGTTGGCTTGGATAATCACTCATGTGTCTGATTAGGGAAATGCAATAATATCTTATAGATATTTCAAAGGAGCTAGTGATTGGGGAAATCTCTCAGTTGTACATTCTCTCATTTTCAACTGTTTTAAAATCTATTTTTTTCCTATCCCAAATAGGAAATGTGCTTTTCTTGGCAAAGTCCTCAAAAACATAAAATTCAGTATTCCAAGTTCTTTGCCTACAGAGCATTGCTCTGGCATACAGCTCTTACAGATGATTGGCAACTGTGTGTGTGTGTGTGTGATGTCAGCTCTTATTCAGCTAAAGTGGTTGAATATGCAAGGATTCAAACTCAGAATTTAAAATGTTCAATGTCCTGGATGAATAGATCTATCAGCAGTAGAAATGGGTGACACCGATGGTAACTCTCACAGAGATAACAGTGGTGACACCATAGCTGCGATGTCTACTCATATATCAAGTTGGCTGAGAAGACTTTGGTGATAAAAAATGCTTTGTCTGTCTCATAGTGATTTATTACATGGAACATTATTCTTCATCTGTTAGATTATTGCCCACAAATGAGTCACACCTTGGCATGAATTGGGGAAAAAAATGGTGGTGGTGGTGGTGGTGGGGTTAACACTGAACTATAGAGAAAAATACTATATCAACTTTCCTCCATAATCCATACATCTTTTAGTAAGGCTTTGATGGGCGGACTGCATCCTTAAACTGCAGTTTGCAACTTGGTAAAATTGAAAAATTAGTGCTCCATTGTATTTGGGTGTTTTACAATGCAGTTGCATCCATATTTTCTTGGAGTTAAATCCCATGGTGTCTAACGGGTGCTTAAATCCAGGAAAAGACTATGTCCAATTGGTCTTACACATAGCCTTAAAAATTTGCAGAATTTGCTCATATTTTACAACTGCAGGCTCATATGTGAATGTAAATGGGATTTATGCCATGATCTGACATTGCGTACATTCCTGTCCACTTATATTGTTCATTCAAATAATTATTTTGAAAATCAAGCTCATTGTTCTTCCATTCTGAGTTGGGACAAATTCTATCTGTAAGTAACCTATTCTTATCATAGAACAACTCATTATCACCAAGTTAGTTAATGGGAGGAGATATCCATCTTCCTCCTAATAACATGAACGTTTGGGAATTTGCCCAACACCAGGACTGCAGTGCGACATTGAGAGGGTGGGGAACTGTAGCATTGTTATCTTCCTGGAGGAAATGCTGGCCATACATCCACTCAGTCTCTAGTACTCAACTAAACTGCAGAATCTGTAAAGATTAAGAGGCAGTAAAAAGGGGAAAAAAATACAGTGTAAGAGGGAAGCCATTTAAAGTCTTTCTTTTCTATTTGCCTTGACAGTCTTATATTTTCCAGTGCTTGACATAGTAACTAAACACTGGCCTCTACCAACTACTTAGCTTAATGTTAAGGTGCTGGTGCACTTTGCTTCTTCCATTTATCTTAATAATCAGCTCAGTTGAGCGGAACTTTTATTTAGATCAGCTATATCATGGCAGACAGTTGTTTTGGTAGACAGCTGCATAATATCTAAAGCAGAGATGGGACACTGTCAGGGTTTAAGGAGTTGTGATGTTTCCCAAGAGACTTTGGAGGGTGGCAAACCTTGCTTTACCCCCCCCTCCCCAAATTTTTAAAACATTTATTGCTCCCAAATGTTCTTAATATCCCCCATGGGTATGGGGAGCATTTTGTCATGTTTATGGCCCCTGGCCTGGAAAGGCTTTTTTTTAAAAAAAAAACTTGTTTTTTAATGGTCAGAAGTAGGCTGAGTAGGCAAAAATGTGACAAAATTACCCCCATTGAAAGGATGTTTGAGGGCAAAAAATATGAAAACAGGCTTGAGCATCACATGTGGCCTGCAGGCATGCCCCCCTTCCCTCCCCATTCATTGGATCAGCAGCCAATTCTTCAATTCAGATATGAATTGAAAAATCCAATACAATCTGAATTATGAATCTACAAACAAAACAAAACAAACAGCTTCATTTATATATCGCTACATACCACCTAAGCAGTGTCTAAGTGGTTTACAACTGTAAGCTAATTTGCCCCCAAAAATCTGGGTACTCATTTTAGCAACTTCGGAGGGATGCGAGCCTGAGTCAAACTTGAGCCCTTTCACTGGTCTTGAACTTGCAACCTTATGGTTTTGAGTGAGTGCCTGCAGTACAGGCATTTAACCACTGCACCACCAGGGCTACTCCAATCTGATCTAGGCCACAAATCAGAATTAATATTTAGAAATTCCAGATTGCCATGTAGATTTCCATTGGAAAACTAAAATGATTATAAAGCTAGTTTATCTCATACATCTGGACACACAAGACCAAAGCCATTTGTTCT
This sequence comes from Urosaurus nigricauda, assembly GCA_034509955.1. Lineage (NCBI taxonomy): Eukaryota > Metazoa > Chordata > Lepidosauria > Squamata > Phrynosomatidae > Urosaurus > Urosaurus nigricauda. The sequence goes on from JAOEGL010000006.1 coordinate 59,071,041, forward strand.
GCTGGCAGAAGCCAACAGAGGAGTCTTCAGTGAGGCAGGCAATAACTTGATCTTACAAGTTTGCTAATTAATTTCCATTAATTAATTATTGATTTTCTGGGAGGCATAAAGGGACTCCTCTGGCACCACATGTTCACTCCATCCACCTTAATGCATAATAACATACGTGGGCCACAGTGTGGGGTCTGTGTGCTTATGCAAGCTGTTGGTCCTGGCTACAGATAATGGATGCACTTAAAATAGCCTCTGTGTCTTACTCTTCAGTCATGAAAACTGAGATTAAAATCTAGATAATGTGCAATGTGCATTATGAAACTTCAGCAATTCTTAACTTACTGCTGTTCAGTGAAGCTGCTGGTGTTTTGATTGACCTAACTATGTTTTAAGAGTTCTTTCTCTCTTAAGAAATGTAGAACTTCAGGTAGAAACCCACAATAATGTTTAGCTGTAGTGGATGAGTACAGCTCAGAGGCTCAATTTTAAAAAGTTACTGAAATTAATGTGTGCTGTCCTACATTTCCAAAGTGAAGAAACATGTATACACAGCAAGTGATACTTGATGAAATAAGCATGACAGTAACATTATTATTTTGTAGTTCCCCCTTACTTTGAACTCTAACCTCTAGGCACTGTTTTCAAAGCCGTTTTGTATTACTTACAGTGAAATCCTATGGCTGCCTACTTAGAAATATGTCCCACTGAGTGCAGTTGGGCTTACTCCCTAATAAGTATATATAGCACCGAAGCCTCAGTGCAGCTGTGAATTTCTCCAGTAGAGAAATGTGCATTGATCAAATTGCTGCCAAGTTCAAAACTTAGTTGGAGTTCTCTAGAGAAAATGTATGAATGAAATAAACCACCCAAACTCTGTTGTTGAAGCAAAGATCTACTTAGGAAATTATAAGTTAAAGCAAGCACTAAATGATGGGGGAGCAATATCATATGGTTCAAGTGCTGGCTCATGTTAGTTCCTTGTGGTGCTAGTGGCTTGTAAAATTCAGACAGGTGTGTCTGTGTTTTAGTAATTGGAAGTACAGTGGGACCTTGTTATCTGCTGGGGTTTGATTCCAGGACCCCCTGTGGATAACAAAATCCGTGTATGTTCAAGTCCCATTAAATATAATGGCAGAGCAAAATGGTTTCCCTTATATAAAATGGAAAATCAAGGCTTGCTATTTGGAATTTATACTTTTTAAGAATATTTTCAAGCCGTGTATGCTTGAATCTGTGTATAAAAAATCAGTGTATAAGGAGGGCCGACTGTAATTGTTTTAGTTGATTTTGAGAAACAGGAAAGTAATTTTTTTAAAAAAATTATTATAATTGTAATTGCTTTTGAGGTTCTTTGAAAGATAACACAAAATAATTTTACTTTTTAATAGTAACATTTTGTTACTTGTTTGGAAGATGAACAATAAACATGTTATGTATATGAATAATACTGAGAGAAGCCATTTGAGGTTTGATAAAAGCAACATATTTTTTTAAGGTGGATATACATCTCTGCTCTTTCTAATATGCACTGTTCAGGCCTAAAATGGGTCAATGGAGTATATTGGTTAGTGTTGGACTGAGGGTGCATCTACAAGGGCCAAATAAAGTGGTATCACCTAGTTTTCACAGTGAGATGTCAAAATAACTTATTGGGATAATTTGGGCCTTTTCAACACCTTAGGCTGTAAAAAAGAGGGAATTTATCCATTTTGCATAGAAAATCTGGATATTCACATGTGCACATGGACTATTTGTCATAGCAAAGTTCGTGTGAGGCCAGAGGCAGGAGTTCAGAAATATGTACATTCACATGGGGTGGGGGGAAATAATGGAGTGGCCACAGCCATGTAGCCACACATATTGTGATTTATCAGACTTCAGTGGATTTGAATGGGAATGCTATATGGCCACTGCTCCCAAACTCACCTAGGTGTGCATGGCAATTGTGAAGAGAAGGCTGTGTTTGCTGGGGACCACGGTAATTCAGAGGTAAGTCATATTTTCCTGACAATATAGATGCACTCTAAGTAATGTGATCTTATGTTTAGGGTGCCAGGCTAGAACTTATGAGATCCATATTCAGGTCTCCACTGAATAAAGTTGAATTGTCTTTCAGCTCAACTGAAGGCTTGTTATGGAGAGGAGGAGAGTGATGTATGTTGCTGTACTGGGGTCAATAATATTGGAAATTTAGTGAAGAATTAGTGAACTAGCACAAAATGTTTCTTTGTTTCCTTTTTCTTTTCTGTTGCAGCTATGATAGAAAGTTTTCCAAGTACCATCAGCAGTGTCAGGCATGAATTATAAACATGTACCAGCCATCTACAAAGCACTACCTCAATTCTTTAGATAAGAGTGTTTTTATTATGCCCTTAGAACTGAGGCTTTCTCTTAAGGCGAGTTATCTTTCTTTTGGCCTGCATTGTCAGAGTCCTTCTAGAAACTGATGGGGAAAAAAACCCTATAAAATCTTCAGTAGGCTGGTTTATATCAACTGTCTTCTGGAAAGAGGAAGGCACAATGCCTGCCCAAGAAGTATGATCCACAGAATAATGTTCTGCTGCATCTTGGTGGTCTGTGCAACACCAGTTGAGAAGATTGTCATTACAAATGAAGGCTGTTAAGAGTCCTTCACATTTATTGTATGTAAAAGCAGTGGGGGAAGTGTGACTGGTATCCTGTATGTGATCTCCCACCCTTTTGGTGCCCCCTAACTCCCATTTTTGAAACATTTTTGTGGAAGTAAGTGGAAATTCTATGCTTCTATGATTATATGAAGTGCCAGCAAAGGTAAATACCCACTCCTGGAGCATCAAGGAATTGCAAATTATTTGAAGCATTTCCAAAACTGAAGCTCTGCAAACACACTAAAATCATCCCTTCGATAAAAAGTCATTTCCAGTTATGATTTCCAGCTGATCATGCAGAAACAATGCAGTGATGCAGCTCTTTGTAGGTGGACAGTAGGAAAATTAGCTCTTGCTGCTGTTGGCTATCACTGATCTATGGGCCATGTGTTATTTCCTTCATATAAGTGCTTAATTTCATCTTGGAGATCCTAACATCTGCTGAGTTTGGGCCCTGGTTGTATCAGTTTCTAATGAGACACCTTCAATACTTTGGAGGATAGGTAGAATATAAACATAACTAAATAACAAATAATATGTTACTTTAGTGATTGTGTGAGAAACTTCTAACAGCTGAAGTGACATAGAAGGGCTATGTTACCTAGGCATTACTTTCCTGGTATTTAATATGTTTCAAATCTTCCCATTCTATAATATTTTTTTCATAGCACCAGAATATATGGAATTAGAACAATGAGTCTATTTATGCCATTGACACAATTCTTAGGGGAAAATTGTAGGCACTGATTGAAGACTGTCCATGTAAAATTCTGAGAAAACGTGAGAAGGTGGAAAGACTTTCCATGCCTACTTGCCTGTTTCATCTGTCTTTAATCTCATACTTGCATCAATTATGCATTCTTAAAGTAGCTACTGATATAGTAAGCCAAATGTTAAAATGTCCCACTTTGATGTTATAAGACTGAAGGTTGAGTTTCTGAATCTAAATTGCCTGATTTATTTCTGGCATAACCCCTTGACATATCAAAGGCTACAGCAAGAAGCCATCTTGTGATATGCCTTGAACCAACTAGCATAACACAAACTGTATTATGATTTTCTTTCTTGTTCGATAAACACAAGTTAAACGTGTCACGGTTAATTGCCAAACCCACCCCCATGGACCATCCTCTTGAGACCATACTTCCATCTTCCATTGAACTGAGTGAAAAATCTGGCTTCTGGTGAAGGAATCAGAACTGTTCACATCACATTTTTGGGATGATTTTCAGCCATAACTGCCCTTTCAGTTCCAATTACAGGTGGTAATATAGCAGTTAAAGGTCAGAAATGGCTCCAAGCTAATGCTGTCTACTCATCTCATACAGCAGCAAGCAAGAAATTGCCCTGTCTATTGCAATTAGCTGTGCTAATAGGTGGTGAAAGGTCATAACAAATGCTCAAACAAAATGTACTGAGCAATACAGTTATAAATAATGTTGAGTAATGTTTAGATGCATTTCTCCATTAAAGGGAACAAAGCATTTATATGGTCACCTAATGAAAGGTCTAACGTGGGTGTACACACTGATATTTGATGCAATCTGTTCAGAGGGATTGCAAAATGGTCCTACCATTTTTTTTGTCTCATTAAAATAGTTACATACATCCCTGTTGCCAAGGTATATGCCAAATATATATGCCCATCATATACATATAGCATATGACAAGTAACATATTAAAATACAAACAGGTCATTCATACAAACCATTCACTACCTCCTGGAACCATCCTTTCCCCTATTCATTTCTTTATTTCTCATCTCTGCATCTCTTGTTTAACAAATCATTTTTATTAATTTTAATCTGTTTGTCCTTCCAATCAATGCATAATACCCTTATCTATAGTACTCTAATTTCTATTCTTTTTCTTACTCTTTTTCTTAATTTTTCATAGTTGATATATTTCCCCCTTTCATATATATATAGACCTGTAAAATAAAGGCAATCTCAGATACTAACTCAGAGTTTCCTTCATCAGCAATCCTGGCCAACATATCTACAGACAAATTGTAAGGATGGTTTATTCTGACAGCCAAAGAAACACAATCAACTAGAATCCAAGAAAATGAATTAATTTAAGCCCTGTCTATCACACCCCGCTACTCCAAAGAATGAAAGGAAAAAAAGACTAAGTATGAAGTTCTTTTACGTACATCTCTAACAGTGCACAGTTTGACAATTCTGTGTGCTTCAAAATAGTGTGGTTTCCCCCTTCTTTAAAAATGAATTGCGTACTTGAGATATTTTCTTCTGAAGACCATTCATTGCCTCAAGCATGATGCCAAGCAATGGACACTCCTTTGACCTCTTTGCACTCTTGATAGGTTAGGTCTTTTATAAACAACATTGTACTTTCTTTCTCATTCCTAAAATCTATCTTTTCTTTTTGCCACTTCTACCAGGCATTGAGAGCCTTCACGGCCACAGGCAAAGTCTGTTCTCTCTTGCTTCTCTAACATGTATCCACACCCAGTGGGGGGAAATATTATAAAAGTTCATTAGGAAGTCTTGGACAAGTGATTATTCAGGTTTTTGCCCTTCTTAAAGAATCTTGTGGTGTTTTAAAATTAAAAATGTGGCATAGCCATTCCTGGATGAATGTATATTTCATAGGATATATAAGGTGCTATTCATTGGTATGCATTTATACATATGGCTGGGGTGATAGAATGATAACATGTGTGGTTGAAGGGAATAGAAATGCATGCAGTATTCATGGTTATAATTGCATCACAGTTTTAGCTATTATTAATAAGATATTTTTTACCATATTTTATACTGTATTGTATTCTGTATTGTTGTTTTACCTCATTGTAATCCTGCCTTGCTCGGCAGGGAGAGGCAGGAAATATAAATAAAATTTATTATTATTATTATTATTATTATTATTATTCACAAAATCAGTACAAGCGGATATTCACTAAACAGTGCTGATGATAATACAAACCCTCCAGTAAGGGTAAGCCAGTTTTGTGAAAGGTTACAGCCATAATTGTTAATATAGTTGTCAAGAGTCTGCACTTTAGGCTTTCAGCTTGCCCCAGCTTCATTTGTTATTATTAATCCAACCTGCCAAGACATTGCACTGCCTGCAATGAATGATAACAGTTCATTAATCTGATGAAGTGGATTCTAGGACTGCCCACTGGCTGCATGTTGCCTTTGGGGCTCCAGAGTATGGCCCCTGAAGCCCTTCTAAACCCTCCTTGAAGCCCCCAGACCTATTTTTAGGGAAATTTTTACCAACTTTGGGGTGATATATATTTTTCATGAAAACCAACCCAATCTATGCCAAATGAGGTGAAACCATAGTGGCTTACTCCCCCGCCACTATGACATCACAGTTAAAAACAACAGTGTAGCCCACTGGAGTTGTGGGAGGGATAGGCCCCCTCTACAACTGCCCACCATGATACATAGGAAAATCTGACCCACCAGCCACTTGTGCCTAGTTCCTTATTTAGCTGCTTATTTCTTGCATTCTTCTAACACTGGGACACAAAGGGGTTTCATCAAAATTAAAGCACATACAGGCAAAAGCACATATCAGTAAAAGCATAGAAAAAGTAAAATATACTTCAATCATTTTCTGAGCCATGGAGTGCCCTGAATACTTTGTGCCAGTCTCCCACTGATCAGTCATCAGCTTGAAGGCTGCAGAACAGACTGTTAATCACAGTGAGGAAAGAGTAGTCTCTATCTTTACTGCAGATGTGACTCTGTAAATATGGGTGCCTGTGCACACAGATCTGTGTGCAGTCCCAGATCTCCAGGTTAAGAACACACGTGTCCCTGGGGACCAAAAATATCCGCCCAGCTCTTTTCTAGTGCATGAAGTCTTACGAAACAATACAGCTGTTAGTCTTTAAGCTGTCACAAGACTTATTGTTGCCTTTAGTGTAACAGACTCTAACACAGATACTCTCTGGAAAATGAAAGGGAGAAAAAACTCATATAATTATAATATCCCCCTGAAACTGTAGATTGGATCTCTTTGAATCTAGTTCTTCTGAGCATAGTACTATTAAAGAAAGGAGTATTTGTTCTTCAACAAATTATATGCTTTAAACTCATCTTTGTATGATATATATTCATGTCAGATTTTTTAAACCAGTGCATCCCCCTTTTGCTAGTTGACAGAACTTCATTGATATTCCAAGGCCTTGTTACCTGCCAACACTGCAGTGCCTCCTGGCCTGTAGATGCTGATTTAAGGCCTGAGGCACCAATCAGCCTGTCCCACGTGGGAAGGAGAAGAAGATGTTAGATTAAAATTCCCACCAGAGACAATCATTAGGATTAATTTTCTGAACCAGAGCCAAAAATGATTGATATATTCATACATTTATTCCCCAAAATACAGGCGTCCCTGGGTGCATGAAAGAAAGAATCCACTCCCTTCATTATTTTCAACACCCAGTAATCTCCTTTGTTGTCACATGCCCCCAAATACTTCTCCCTCTCCACACCATTCATGAGACATATGCCCCCAACTATGACAGTTTTCTGGGATATAGACTTAGAAAACCCTGTAGCAGAAGGTAAATTTCTGGACCCCAAAGACCTTAAAACTACAGAAGGCATATCCTAGAGCAGTGATTCCCAAATTTTGATCACCCAGATGTTTTGGACTTCAGTTTCAAGTATTTCTGACAGTTGGCCAAGCTGGTTGGGGCTTCTGAGAGCTGACGTCCAAAACATCTTGAAGACCAAAGTTTGGGAACCACTGTCCTGGAGCATTCCAGGAACTATTTTTTCCCTCACCAGAGATGGAGAACTTTCTGGCCCTCTAGGTATTTTGTCTTGGAGTCTTTACTGGGTGGAGTTGATGAGAGGTGAAGGCCATGGGTTCCCAATTCTGACCTAAAATAATCATCTTGATGTACCAATGAATGCTTAAAAACCATGTTTCCTTACCTTCTCTAGGAATGCCTCACTCCTGATATAATGAGTCCTCCATATAACTTTTCCTCCCTCCCCATACTACTGAATCCTCCTCACAACTTTCTCTCCTCTGACATTCCACCTTTATATCCATAGTTCTGATGCCTCAGAACCATAATTCTTCAGTAAATGTTGTTCTCCCTGGAGATGGGATCAAGACTACAGCATTCTAGCAATAGTATTTACTCAAAACACTTCCAGACTTTGCTCATGAAACACCCTAGCTTTGATTAACTGGGTTCTCTCCATGGTCCTGATGTTCCTCGATTGAGTGTTAGGTGGATTTGTATTTGGTTGACTAACCAAACCCAAAGGAAGCTCACCAACAGTTCAACATTCTGGAAAGAAGTGAGTAGCAGGCTGCCAGAGGGTTCTGTACCGGGTCCAGCGCTATTCAACATCTATATCAATGACTTGGATGATGACATGCTTACCAAATCTGCAGATGATACCAAATTAGGAGGGGTAGCTAATATTCCAGAGAACAGGATCAGAATTCAAAATGACCATAACAGATTAAAAAGTAGGGGGATAACTAACAAACTGAATTTTGAAAGGGGGAAATGTAAGATAACACACTTAGGCAGAAAAACTGAAATGCATAGATATAGGATGGGGGACAGCTGGCTTAACAAAAGTACATGTGACAGGGATCTAGGAGTCTTAGTAGACCACAAGCTAAGCATGAGTCAACAGTATGATGTTGCAGCTTAAAAAGCCAATATGATCCTAGGCTGCATCAACAAGAGTATAGTGCTTAAATAGAGGGAAGTAATAGTATCACTTTATTCTGCTTTGATCAGACCTCACTTGGAAGAATGTGTCCAGTTCAGGACATGAAAATTGCTTTCGACTCTATCCCTAGGCACATGCTGTGGGGCAAATTAGAGTCTATAATTACTGATATCAGACTCCTTGCCCTAATTAAAGCTCTCTATAATAACAGTGAACTAAAGTAAGGATAGTGCACAGGAGCATCTCTCTGAAACCATTCCTATGTCCAGAAAGGTGAAGCAGGGTTGTATCCTTGCTCCAATTGTTTAACCTTACCTAAATGATCTTGAAATTTTGCTGATAGACAACAATGTTCACTTGCCTATGTTAGGTGATAGGAGAGTTCCAGTTCCATTATGATCACTGTGATCCTCTCTGGAACAAGACTGGGACTCTAAAACCTCCTTAATAAATACTCCACCTACTGTTCTAAAAATGTTCTCAAAATAAATTCCACCAAATCCTGGTCTTAGAGCATAATTTCAATCAGTGTAGATGGAGCATAGGAGACTGTTCCTTGGAGCAAGTCAGAAGCTTTAAATACCTAGGGCTAACATTTCACCATAGGGTCTAGTGAAGCCATCACAGATCTTTGGTGCTGAAAGGATCTCTAGGCTGCAAATCTGGTATTGTAAGATTCTTTCATGCCACGAGGAATCAATTCATACCAATGGTCCTTAAAGTTTTCAATGCAAAGATCACAGGTAAATTGTGATGTGCAATATCTATTTGAATTGAAGCTGCCAAATCTGAACTTGATCGTTTCAAATAAAATTTCTATGGGCTCTTCTATGTGTTCCTAGATTAGGAACTGAGTCCCCAAGTAAGTCATTTTATTCAATCAATCAATTTTATTAATGCTTAAGCCAAAGGCCATTCACATGATGATTATTTAAAACCAGTAACAATATTTCCATATTATAAAATGCTCCATCAGTTCTTTTATTAGAAACAGGAGAATGTCATCTTTCTACTAATGCCTGGCTACTTGCATTTAAACTTTGGCTCAAATTATTCATCTTTAAGTCAGGTGGGGGTTGGCTGACCACCTTGTTTTGGATAGTTATACCAGCAGGTGGAATAAACATGTTCCTCATAAAGCAGCTTCCATTAGTCTTTCTAAATCTCTGCTTTTTAAACCTAGGCCATGAGATGGTATTAAAATCACTGAGGTAAAGACTCTGGGACATTGCTTTTTGCAGTCTCATGACCAGTTCTATTACATCTTGCTCTCCCAGTGTCCTAAACACTCATTATGTAGCAACTTTCTGTCAGCCTCTCTGCCTTAAAAAATTAACTGTTCCAAGATATCACATCTTGTTCACTAAGGCAAGATACAATGTTTTCTCTTCAAATTTACTTTTGGTAGGTATGCTGGGCTACCCACCTCTGAGAGATCTTGCCCTTATGGATGGCAAGTAGTTGAAACACTATCACACTTTTTGTTCTCATGTGTCTTTTATATAACCAAAGCCATAAGCAGCTGATTGCCCCCTTATTGAGCTGTAAACTGGGCCATTCTGAAATGTTTTATATCAAAATGTTGTTGCAAGACAAATGCATGAACATTATCCTGACTGTTGCAAAATTTTTGTTTCTAGCTGTTAAAATTAGAGAGAATGAATGATCAAAAAGAGGTCTAAGACAATATACCTTAAACCTATAATTATATAATCAATAATAATATATGATGTTGTAACTCAATCTGATAATTTAACTTTATGTAAACTATTTGTATCTTTTATGTAACCTTTCTATTTTATATGGTTTTAAATGATATGTAACCATTCCATTTTATATTGTTTAAGTTACAGCATGTCTTGCCTGGTCTATTGACTGTAAATAAAGATAGATTGATTTATGGAAGTGGGATATTGACAAGCTGGAGCATGTTGAAAGGAGGGTCAAAAGTCTGGAAGCCATGCCCTATAAGGAACGGCTTAGGTAGCCGGGTATGTTTAGCCTGCAGAAGAGAAGATTAAGGGGGTAACATGATAGCCATGTTTAAATATTTGAAGGGATGTCATATTGAAGCTGAAGCAAACTTGTTTTCTGCTGCCCCAGAGACTAGGGCACAGAGCAAGGGATTCAATCTACAGAAAAAGAGATTCCACCTCAAAATTAGAAAGAACTTCCTGACAGTAACTTCTGTTTGGATATGGCAAACTGTGAAAGAGATAAAGGAAACAAGGCCCACATACTGTTGATAGTCCACAAATTTTATTATCTTAAAAAGCCCAATGCATTTTGACCTTGTCACAAATTGGCATTCTTCAGGGGCTATTGTAAAATTAATAAAAATGCATTTATTATAGTTGTGGTATTAGGACAACACATAAATCATCTCTAAAAACAAACTGCCTTGGAGTGTGGTGGAGACTTCCTCTTTGGAGATTTTAAACAGAGGGTGGATGGACATCTGTTGGAGGTACTTTGATTTTGACTGTGTGGATGATCAAAGGGGGTGCGTGTCCAAGTCTATGATTCTATGATTTTCTCTGCTCACCTCTCTGCTCATCACCTTTCTAGTCTGCTTCTTGCTGAACCAACCTATTTCTGAGACTCAGGGCTGGAACAAACAGGCAGGAAAAAGTGGCTTCATCCTGCTTTTTACGAAAGCAGATCAAAACCCTATTGTCTACATGGCTTGCTCCCAAGGTGGCCAAATACGCATGGCCCAACCACATAGAGCAGCATCAAGATGCGCCACTGGGTAATTGTCCCCCCTCCCTACCATATATGCACACCATCCCACAAACACACTGCCTGTGGCCTCCAAGTACCTTCTACACCCACTCAGATGCCATCCCATTTCATAGCTACCCCTTTGAACATTCACACAGTTACACATGCAATGCACCACCTGTACAGTGCATTGGTGAATCAGTGTGTGAGTAATACATTGGTAACGAATAATCATGGAGGCCCTCTCATACATGCCACTTCACCCTCATCACCCCATGACACCATTGGACTGTCTAGTTTGTGTACGTCCATTCAAGTTGTCACACTTTCATTTCTTTGCTTTGCTGCATCCCTGCACTTGCTTTGAGGTGTTTATATGCAGGAGCGAAGATGCACATTTTCCACGCTAAGCCAGATTATCCTGGCTTCTTTTTGCTCTGGTTCTTATCCCCAGAGCTAAAATCAGCAGCTTTGGAGCTCTGTATAATTTAAACGTCCTACCATCAAAGCGGTGGTGCAAAGAGCACCACTATGCTCTGCATTTGTATCCATTTTACAAATACACATTGTGACTGAATCCACATTCCTGGTTACTTATTTATTTTTAGTCCTGGACTCCTGTATCCATTTTATCTGCCTGCCTCCCTCACTATAGGGACAAAATGTAGCTCCTGGAGTGGATAGGTTTGTATGTTCTATGTTTCTCTTAATAGTCCAGGACTGAGAGCTAGACTTTGAAAGAAGCAACTCAATCAGAGACTTTAACCTTAACAAGAAAAAGTTTCTGATATAAATATAATATGCAAGAACAAGCTGGCTAACTATTTTCCATCAATGTCAGTTTGCATTTATTTTTCATTCCCCCTGAACTTTGCCTTCCTTCCTCTAATAACCTCATACTTCCAATTCCAACTCCTAACTCCAGTGAAAAATGTCAGACTTTCTCCCTCCCAGCTCACCTTTCCAACATGTTGAGGGCTGTGTGCAGGCTCTTCAGCTCCAATCTCTATCACAGACACACTTTACTCATATTTTTCAAACATATAGTTTTCTGCATACTTCTTTGATGATGTGGTTTGAAATTCCCAGACAAGTGTTTATTTTTAAGGCAAAATGGACTTCACCCATTTGCCAGTTTTAGATGGAAAGTAGTTTTTTTAAAACTAACAAAGGGCCAAGACAGACGGCCCGAAAGCAGCGTACCACTGCCAATATTAGGGTTTGGGAGAGTGCAGTGACTATGCATTCCTGAACCATAGCATGTAACAACGACAGCTTCATGGCAGCAGCCCATCCACATGGGCACTGCCATGATGACATTTCCACTGTGCAGTGTCCGCTTATCGATGTGCATTGCTTACATCACGAGGGTGCCAATGGCACACTCATGATGTAAGCCGGACACCACAAAAAGAACCTGGAAAAACCTGATTCTTTTTACTGCAGAGGGATGCCGCATGGTTTAGCAGCTGCGGCGTCCCTCTGCAGCAAAAAGGGGTAGCTCCAGACCGCTCTTTTCGGGCAGTCTGTCAAGCCCCAAAGTCCAAACCTAGGGAATTTCTTTTCATTTCCGAACTGGGAGACAAACAGCCTTCCAATCCCTAAGAAAGGGGACACCAAAGATTACAGTAACTACAGGACCATTGGATTAATTTCCTATGTAATCAAAGGGGCTTTTTAGATTGGCAGGAAAGTGTGACATGAAGTTGCACTTTCCTTAATGCTTCGCAGCTAGACTGCAAGCCCCAGGTGTGCATTTAAAAAGTACAGGGCAGCTAGACTGAGGTTTTTTCTGTGGCTCAGCAACTACATGGGAAGCTGTCAAAACGCTACAAACACAGGCGGAGCAGCTACATGGGCGGCAAGGAACGTGGCTTTTAGCCGCGCTTTAAACATTTTTTTTCCCTTGCTGGCTGCGAATTGCGCAATTGCGCAGGTACATCATACAGTCGGAGCTTATCACATGGGGGAGTACAGGACCATTCCGAAAGAGGGAGAAAGTGAGGTCAGTTCGGAAATGCACGTGATTATGCACAAGCTCATCACACACAAGACAAGAGAGCATCTACACAAAAAGAAAATGCAGAGTCAATACAAAAGAATTCATCTCATGTGAACATACTGGTCGGCTTTCTGTTGCAAATTAAGGCATCTTGGGAAATGATAGCAAAGGCTCATGGGAGTTGTAGTCTGTGTTCTGTCAGAGCATTATATTGAGTTGTCTTGAGGTTTCAGCCCTCTGTCCAGGAGGGATTCCCATATGTCCTCCATTCTTGAGCAGAGGCCCCCCTTTTCCAAGTTGACCAGGCACGTCCTCCTTTGCCAGGACACGTCCTACTTTTCCAGCCTTCTTTTTGAAGAGGAAGCAGGAGGGCCAGGCGTGCTCTGGCCAGGCTCTGGGGGTCTCTTCCTGGCTCCTTCCCTCCCTCCCTCCCTCCCCGCTGCCTTCCTCCTCCCTTTGGCTGAGAGAGAGTGACTTGCAGGGAGGAAGGGCAGCGGTGGTGCTCCAGGTCCTCCTGATGCTGGGCCAGAGCAAGCTGGAAACAGGAGGAGGAGGAGGAGGAGAGGGACATGGGGCCCCTCTGCTGCCCTGCTTCCCTGTAAGTCACACTCTCTCAGCCAAAGGGAGGAGGAAGGCAGCCAGGAGAGAGCCCTGGAGCCTGGCCAGAGTGTGCCTGGGCCTGCTTTCTCCTCCCCCCTTCGGCTGAGAGAGTGTGACTTGCAGGGAAGCAGGGCAGCGGAGGTGCTCCAGGTCCCTCCCCTTCTCCTCCTCCTCTTGCCAGCTTGCCCTGGCCTGGCTGAGCGCCTCCAGTGCCCTGCTGTCTCCCTAGAAGTCACACTCTCTCAGCCAAAGGGAGGAGGTGAAGGAAGGTGCAGGCGCACTCAGGCCAGGCTCTGAAGGTCTCTTCTTGTCTTGGCACCTTCCCTCCCTCCGCACTTGTATCGCTACCTTTAAATGGGCGCTTTAAAGATACAGAGCCCCATTTAACCGTGCAACTACACCTTAGCCTTTAGATGCAATAGCAATGTTGCACCCTTTTTAAAAAAGTAGTGGGGAAATCAAACTACTTTTTAAAGGCACTTCTTCTCCCTTAAAACTCCAAAATAGTGTTCTCATGGCACACTTTCCCTTTTTCTCATCTAAAGGCTGGGCTTTCATGCAGCCACCAACACACCTCTTTTTGCCAATGTAAAATGGGCCAGCTCCTTTTTAAAGCACTTCTTCTCCCTTAAAATGCCAAAATAGTGTTTTGATGGCACACTTTCCCTTTTTCTCATCTAAAGGCTGGGCTTTCATGCAGCCTTCAACACACCTCTTTTTGCCAATCTAAAATGGGCCAGTGTGATGCTGAAAAGTCTACAAAGGGTTTTTTTCTATATATGGAAAGAAAAATGCCAGATGTCCAAGCTGCCTTCAGGAAAGAAAAGGGATCATATTGCAAACACATTGAATAATGGAGTTCACTAGCACCAAAGTATTTCAGAAGAAAATCAGCCTGTGCTTCATAGATTACACCAAAGACTTCGACTGTGTTGATCATGAATAACTATGGATTGCCCTTAAAGAAATGAGTATGCTACAACATTTGATTATCTTGATGTGTGGCCTGTACTCAGGACAACAGACTACTATCAGGATAGAATGGTTTCCAGTTAGCACGAGGATCAGACAAGGCTTCATTTTATCACCCTATCTGTTTAACATGTACACTAAACATATAGATAAAGCAGGATTAGATTCAGAGGAAGGAGGTATTAAAATGGAAGGAAAGAAAATCAACAATTTAAGATAGGCAGAGGTCACCAGACTACTAACAGAAAATAGCAGACTCGGAATGATTACTGAAGAAAGGCAGATTTAGAGTTGATCATTTGTTGTTATTACCTGCCTTCAAGTTGACCTTGACTTGTGGTGACCTTGTGAATGAAATGTGTCCAAGCCCCCTTCTCTTCTGCCTCTCTACTCAGGTATTTGAACAGGTGTCATATTGAGAATGGAGCAAGTTTGTTTTCTGCTGCTCCAGAGAACAGAACACAGTACAATGGATTCAAACTACAGGAAAAGAGATGCCACCTCAACCTTAGGAAGAACTTCCCAAGAACTGTTTAACAGTGGAACACACTCAATCAGAAAGTGGTGGAGTCTTCTTCTTTGGAGGTTTTTAATAATAATAATAATAATAATAATAATAATAATAATATATTTATATACCGCCTTTCCAAAAAAGATCAAAGCGGTTTACAAAAGTGGATAAACAAATACACAAAATTTACATAAGCAATAAATTAAATATCTAAATAATATCCTTCAGGCAAGCCCTGATGGAGCTGGGCCTGCCTCTTCTCTCCCTCCCAAGCCAGAGGATGGCAGTTGGCATGGAGGGAGGGTCCTTTCCTTCAGGCAAGCCCTGATGGAGCTGGGCCTGCCTCTTCTCTCCCTCCCAAGCCAGAGGATGGCAGTTGGCATGGAGGGAGGGTTCTTTCCTTCAGGCAAGCCCTGATGGAGCTGGGCCTGCCTCTTCTCTCCCTCCCAAGCCAGAGGATGGCAGTTGGCATGGAGGGAGGGTCCTTTCCTTCAGGCAAGCCCTGATGGAGCTGGGCCTGCCTCTTCTCTCCCTCCCAAGCCAGAGGATGGCAGTTGGCATGGAGGGAGGGTTCTTTCCTTCAGGCAAGCCCTGATGGAGCTGGGCCTGCCTCTTCTCTCCCTCCCAAGCCAGAGGATGGCAGTTGGCATGGAGGGAGGGTCCTTTCCTTCAGGCAAGCCCTGATGGAGCTGGGCCTGCCTCTTCTCTCCCTCCCAAGCCAGAGGATGGCAGTTGGCATGGAGGGAGGGCTCTCTTTCTTCAGGCAAGCTGGGAACAGAGGCTGGATGGCCATCTGCGAGGGGTGTTTTAATTGTGAGTTTCTGCGTGGCATGTGGTTGGACTAGATGGCCACTGAGGCCTCTTCCAACTTTATGGGGCTGTACACACAGGCAGCGAAATGCCAACCCTCTTTGCTGCACATCTGTGCAACTGCACAGATGCACTCTCCAAAAGGAACTGCCTAGAGCAGCAGCCCTATGATGCCACTTCTGCGGAGAGGTGTCTGTACGTTGCTGCGCAGCTGTGGTGCACCATGTGGGTGGTGCGCCCCAAAAATGGTGCCGTCCGCACATACTAGGGCTAGGGAGCATGCGGTTGCTGCAGGCTCCTGAGCCCTAGTATCACCGCCAGGCACTTTAGCCTGGAAGTATGTACCAGGCTAAAGTGCTTTGAATTCTATTAGTTCTATTAATAGTTTGATTAGATTTCAACTTTCTGATGCTTTTAGTTCTATTTACATCATTTGTTTTAATTTTTTCAAGCAGCTTTGAGTCCCAGGGTTAGGAAAAAAAGAATAAGCAGCAGCAGCAACAACAACAACAACAACTAGCTATGTATCTACACTGTAAAACTGATGCAGTTTGACACCACTTTAAGTGCCATGGCTCTATCCTACATAATTCTGGGATTTGTAGTTCTGTGAGGCACCAGCACTCTGATAAAGAACGCTCATCTACAAATCCCAGGATTCCATAGGACAGAGTTACAAAACTTAGTGGTGTCAAACAACATTATTTTTTCAATGTAGATGCATACAAAGTTGTAAACTGAGCAGAGAGGAAGCTTACACAGCTACAGCTTACACACATATTCACCCACAAAGCAGTGAATGTATGCAGGATTCATACCTAATTCCCTTGACACACTTTGAGTCTACTCTTCTTAGAGTGGACTACTGGATAGTAAAGAACATTTTGAGAAATTAGAAATAAATTTAGAACTAATCTGGAAGCTGATATACATGGATGGTGTTTTTCCTCTTTGTTTTTAGGGACCATTAAAAAAATAAAATTTAAAATGTTTCTAGTATTCCTCCTCAGCTAAATCTGTGAACTTTTAACCTTTACTAGTTCCTTAAAGGGGGGAGGGTGATTTAAATGCTAAAGGATTGTTATGTTTGCCATGGTGGGGGGGGGGAATAAGATTTGTTTTTTTTCTTCCAAGCAAATGTGACTTGCATTAAAATTGAATTAGTTTTTCCCTTTCTCTGTTCAATAATTTTCCTGTCCCCAAAGTCTAGCTTAGCCTCAACCCATCTTGGTGACTCCCTCTTCCTCAAGGGTGTATTCTCCCACAGACTAAGCTATTAGCTTGCTATAGGTTCAGTAATGTGGTTCTTGTGTAAACTTACCTTTAAAAAACCTTTTAAAATACAGCAGTTAACAAACAAAGAATGTAGGAAAACCACTTTGGGTTTGTTAGCAAGGGAGGACTTAACCAAACTGGAAGAATCAATTTAAAGGGATTAGGTAAGATAAAATATGACATAAGATAAAAAATAACTATAGGATGAATTATTATTATTATTATTATTATTATTATTACTATTACTATTATTATTATTTCTATCATGTCTCTTTAATAAGAATGAGGCGGCTTACATCCATAAAAATCATATAGCACAATAAAATAAATCTCAATATCCTCTCCCTCCTTAAAATGACTTCACAATACAACAAACGATAATAAACTATAATAATAATAATAATAATAATAATAATAATAACAACTATAAAATAATACTATAAAGTATAATAAAATAAAAAATAATAATAATAAAATAAAATGAAGGAGGTACACAAAAGAATACTACCAAAGGAGTCATTGGGGCTCTTCAGACAGCAGCGAAACCATGCACTGTGGCGCATGAGTGAAGTACGTGATGAACAGTGACATCTATATGCTGTGCATTGCTTACGTCATGATGGCAGCCCCATGTGGATGGGAGGCTGCCATCATGACAGCGCCATTATATGCTATGGTTCAGGAGCATGCAGACACTGCGCGCTCCAGAACTCTAGACTCAGCCTGACAGTGGTGCTTCACGGAGTTATGTACTGGGCTATTCTGTCTCAAGAAGGCATACATATAGATCCAAGCTGCCACTGTGGGTGATTGATGCTGGAAGGAACTGTGGCTAGAGGAGAAAAAAAAAAGAATTTCATTTGGACAGCATTTTTCCACAAGAACACCCATGTCATGCACCCCAAAGTTGGCAACAAGATGCAGTCTTCCCTTAAAAATCCATACATTTCTGAGATTTCTAATGCATGTCAATTCCCGAGGTTTCCAATGTGTCAGTTTATCAAACCATGTGTATATTTTATTAAATATAAAAATAAATTTTCTGATTTGTTTACTTCAGACTCTGATTTTCCATAAAGGGCCAGATTCAAGCACCAAGCTAACATCATTATAGTTTCTTGGATTAAGATAATGCATCTTTGTTTGTCTGACACAGTACATTATTACCCAAACTGCTGGAATCCAGGGAGAACACCCACAACCAATGTTTTAGGGGGAATTGATGTACTTAGCTCAATGGTATGGTATGACTGGGGTAACTTCGGTCTAGAGAATAACCCAGCTGTACCAAGTAAGGATCACACAGGAGTTCCAGAGGCAGGGCTCAAATAAGAATTATAGGCCTGGTACAGATGGGCAGGAATTCTAGGGTTCGGGAGCATGCACAAGCCGCACACTCCTGAACCCTAGCATGTAACAGGCGCCATCATGACAGCCTCCTGTCCACACGGGGGGGGGGGGGGGCACCATCAGGACATAAGTGACATGCAGCTTACAGACATCACTGCACAGGGAATAGGCAAAACACACAATCTATGCACACACACAAGAGCTAATGAAATCAAAGGTGGGAGGGTAAATACACTTGAGGTTTCGCTAAGGGTAATACTCACTTGAAGTAGATGTTAAGACCAATTGGTGGGAGAACCAGAGCTGAGATGGCCCAAACAGTGCATGGAATGGGTGGGGGGTAGCCAGTGTGTTGGGGGCTAAGCTGAGTGAATCAGCAGAGTGTCTGCCTGCTACCAAGCAAAGACTGAGGAATGTGTGGTTTGGCACCTGTATATATACCTTGAAAATAGCTTGGGGGGAGGGAGGGAGAGAAACCCAAAGTACAATAGCTAAAACTTTTGGATAGTTTCCCAGGATTAGAAAGAATGGTGCAAAAGTGGATTGAATGGGATGGCGCAAATACTTCAGAAAAAAAAGGGATTATTCCAACCCTTTGTCCATCTAAATATTTCCAGTCTTATACATGCCATAATCCATTCACTCTCTCAAGACATTAGTGTATACTGGAAAATTCCAATAATTTCATCAAAGTGGATGCTCTGCAACCTCTTTCTTGCTAGATCCTATAAGCAGGAATCCCAGCCTGCCATTGTCCGCTGTGGGGTCATTCTTGGGTCACCCATGCCAAATTTTATTAATTTTTATGTAGAGAGATCTTGTAGCACTTTTGAGACTACCTGAAATAAAGATGCTGGCAACATTTATTAATTGTATTTATTAATTTTATATCAAATTGGGAGGAATGAATGGGGGCTGATCTTGGGCTTACAAAATAATAATAATAATAATAATAATAATAATATTTATTTCTATGTCCCGCCTTTCCGTCAGATCAAGGCGGGATTACAACAAATAGAATATACGGAATAAAATATTAATAGTTCAATAATAATAATAATAATAATAATAGTTTATTTATAGCCCGCTCCTCTAATAAATACTCGGAGCGGGGTACAGCAGAATAAAAAGATACAGAGTAAAAACAACAATCACATCCCACCTTATATTCAAGGCAATATAAAAACATAATACATTATCGTATACACAAAGATACAATATCAACAAAATAGTTCATAGTATCACCTAGCATATTAACATCAATTTAAACTCATACAGTGCAATATCAATGAAACATTTCACAATATAAACATAATCAACTAAAGCTACAGTACAGCTACAATATGCATAAAATCAATCAGTTACAATACAGATACAAAACAATATCAACCCCTTCTTCTCCACGGTGGGCAGGACGAAAACGGAACGGGTTTACAGCGACCCGTCTTTAAGGAGCGCCGCTCCCACTGGCGCTCCACCCCTCCAGTGTCCTCCGAGGTCCTCCTTGGGTGGGGAGGGATGTTCTGGCACTGGCGCTTGCTGGAGGGGAAGTCCGGCAGGCCGGCTTTAAGGAATGCCGCTCCCACCGGCGCTCCACCCTTCCAGTGTCCTCCAGTGTCCTCCAAGGTCCTCCTTGGGCGGGGAGGGATGTTTTGGTGCTGGCACTTGCTGGAGGGGAAGCCCATCAGACCAGCTTTAAGGAGCGCCACTCCCACCAGCGCTCCACCCCTCCAGTGTCCTCCAGTATCCTCCGAGGTCCTCCTTGGGCAGGGAGGGATGTTCCGATGCTGGCGCTTGCTGGAGGGGAAGTCCAGCAGGCCAGCTTTAAGGAGCGCCGCTCCCACCGGCGCTCCACCCCTCCAGTGTGCTCCGAGGTCCTCCTTGGGCGGGGAGGGATGTTCCGGCGCTGGCACTTGCTGGAGGGGAAGTCTGTCAGGCCGGCGCTCCTCCAGTGTCCTCCAGTGTCTTCCGAGGTCCTTCTTGGGCGGGGAGGAATGTTCCAGCGCTGGGAAACTCTTGGATTTTATAGAGTTGGAAAGGCCACGGGCGGTGCTAGTCCTTGGCTGGGGGTGGGGCTGGTCTCCTCCCCAGCTAGCTCCCTCTCTTCGCTGCCTTGCCGCCGCTCCAGGTCCCAATGGTGAGGGGAATGCAGAGGCACAGCTCCTGGCTTGCAGCTTAGCTCCTGGCTTGGAGTTAGGTCCAAATATGATGAAGTTAAAGAGAGATAAAGTCCTGCATTTATATTTACATAATCACAAGGGAGGAACAAGATGGGAAGATCCTGGTTTAGCCGAATCAATGTGTGTAAAAGGAACTAAGGCCTGAATACTATTGCTAGTCCCATCTGGAGGAGACCCACTGAACCAGTTGTTGGCTGATGAATATCTTGGTTGTTTTGGGTGTACATATGGGCCACAAATAGTAATTCCAAAGTCATTATTTGAAACATGTACCTTTGGTCAAATATATGTTCCCACAGCCAAAGGACCTATTAAAGGCATATAATAATAATAGATAGTAATGAGACCATTGTCATTTTGTGGTCAACTATTAGTAAAGTCAAAAATGTATAGAGCAAACCCAACTTATAACCCAAGTGGGAATGGTAAAAGTCTCAAGGAATGCTCTTAATTATATTCTAACTAATTGTATTAGTTAGTAACAAGTGGGATGCCACAGGATTCAGTCCTGACCCAGCTGTGTCCAATCTCTTCATGAAAGACCTGGATGACAGGTTAGAGGGCATGCTAATAAAACAAGCAGATGACACGAAACTGGAAGATGCAGCTAATATCTCAGAACAGAGATTTGGGGTTACATTAATAGATTGGGAAAGTGTGTCAGAAGTAACAAAATGAATTTGGTCAGTGATAAGTTTATTTATTTATTTAACATTAAATTAATATTTGTACCACTAAAGATCTTGGGCTGGTGTACAATAAAATCAACATGAATGGTTTAAACCAATGAAAACAGTAAAATGATTTGAAAAGGATCATAGAGTCATAGAATTGTAGAGTTGGAAGATACCACAAGGGCCATCCAGTCCAAACCCCTGCCATGCAGGAAATCACAATCTTCTGATTAAAGAACTCCAAAGAAGGAGACTCACACTCCAAGGAACTGTCAGACAGCTCTTACTGTCAGGACATTCCTCCTAATGTTAGGGTGGAACCTCTCTTCCTGTAGCTTACATATATTGTTCCATGTTCTAGTCTCTGGAGCAGCAGAAAACAAGCTTGCTCCATCCTCAATGTGACATCCCTTCAAATACTTAAACAGGGTTATCATATCACTTCTTAACCATCTCTTTTCCAGGATAGACTCTCTGTTTAATGATCTACTCTAGAATCCTTCCTGGTATTGATGTCAGACTAACTGGGAAATAATTGTTGGGATCCTCTTTTTTCCCTTTTTGAAGATGGATAACATTTGCTCTCCTCCAGTCTTCTGAGACTACTCCTGTTCTCCTGGAGTTCTCAAAAATTATTGTCAATGGCTCTGAGATTGCATTTGCCAATTCTTTTAATACCCTTGGATGTAGTTCATCTGGTCCTGGAGACTTGTATTCGTTTAGATTAACCAGGCATTCCTGTACATCCTCTTTACTTATTCTGTGCTGCATTTCTCCTATTGTGTCCTCTGCTACATTTTCCTCAGGCTGAGCACCCTTTTCCTTTTCTGAGAACTCTGAGGCACAGAAGATGTTGAGTAATTCTGCAGAGTAATTTTCTCTGTCCCTGTTAGCATTTCACTATCTTCTCAATCCAGTAGCCCTACCACATCTCCTTTTTCCTTTTTCTACAGGCATACCCTGAAAAGCACTTTTTATTGCTCTCAACCTCTCTAGCAAAAAGCTTTTGCTTTTCTAACTTTACCCCTACATATGCTAGGTATTTGTTTGAATTTCTCCTTGGTGATTTCCCCCCTTTTCCATTTCCACTCCCCCCCCCCCAATTCCATTTCTTATACATGTCCCTTTTAACACCTAGCTCAGTTGAAAGTGCCTTAGTCATCCATCCCAGTTTGTTGAGACACCTTCCATTTTTCCTCCTCATTGAAACTGTTTACAGAATCATTGCATCATAGAGTTGGAAGAGACCACAAGGGCCATCCAGTCCAACACCCTGCCATGCATGAACTCCCAATCAAAGAATCCCTGACAGATGGCCATCCAACCTCTGCTTAAAGACCTCCAAGGAAGGAGATTCCACCACACTCCGAAGGAGTGTGTTCCACTGTCAAACAGCCATTACTGTCAGGAAGTTCCTCCTAATGTCTAGGTGGAATCTCTTTTCCTGCAGTTTGCATTCATTATTCTGCTTTCTAGACTCTGGAGCAGCAGAAAACTAGCTTGCTCCCTCTTCTACATGACTTCCCTTCAGATATTTAAACAGGGCTATCATATCACCTCTTAATCTTCTCTTCTCCAGGCTAAACATACCCAGCTCCCTAAGGCATTCCTCATAAGGCACAGTTTCCAGACCCTTCACCATCTTAGTTGCCCTCCTTTGGACATGCTCCATTTTCTCCACATCCTGGACACAGTATTCCAGGTGGGGCCTGACCAAAGCAGAATAGAGTGGCACTATTACTTCCCTTGATCTAGACGTTATACCTCTATTGATGCAGCCTAAAATAGCATTGGCCTTTTTAGCTGCCGCATCGCACTGTTGACTCAGTGTGAAATTGTGCCTTGAAATTTTGCCTTCAGTATCTCCCTTTTGTGAAAACCCCGACCACCCTGAACTCCCTTCTCTTTTACTATTCCTTACCATGGTGTTACCCCTAGTATTTCCCTGAGTTTATTAAAATCAGCTTTCCTGATTCCTGATCTAAAACGTGTGTCTGAGTATGCCTGGCTTCTCCTTTGCATGGTTACTCCCAACTAAGGATCCCAACACTTGCACCCCATTGACCACATAATTCCTGTTGGTTAGGATCCGATCTAAAATATCTGATCCCCTTGTTGCATCTTTCATCTTTTGGACAATGAAATTATCTTCCAGGCAAGTGAGGACAATGCTATACCTTAATGTTTTGGCTGACTTTGATTTCCAACAAATTTCCAATAGTTGAAATCTCTCATCACTACCAAATCTCTCCTGAGAGAGTGGTCATCCATTCTAGAAAAGCATCATCCTAGGGGTCTATAGTAGACTTCCACAATAATATCCTTCTTGTTTCCCTCTCCTTTAATTTTTATCCAGATGCTCTCCACCTGACTTCCAGGATTCAAGTCCTGGATCTCTTCACCAGTGTAGACATCTCTGACATATAATATGACTCCTTCTCCATTCCCATTTGTCCTATTTCTCTTTAAAAAGGTTATACATCTCCATTACTACATTCCAATCATGAGATTCATCCAAACAGGTTTCAGTGATGCCTATTATATCATATTTGCTTTGTTGTGCTCGGAGTTCAAGATCATCTTGCTTATTTCCCATGCTTTGTGATGTGTGCTTTAGCGTAAATAAAAACATATTAAACAATTTAAGAATTTAAAAATAAGACAGATTTAAACTGTCAAAATACTTTTTATAAGTTCAAAACCTTGCACATATGTGGGTTTGTATAAAACCAGTTAGGCCCCAAAGGCTTTTTTTGTAAATAACTATGTTTTCACTTGGCCCTGGAATGACAGCAATGTAGGTTCCAATTAGGCCTCTAAGGAGGGAAACATCATCCATAACTGCAGTATATTGCCCTGTATGATGGGACACAGAGGCGGATTTCAGATTTTGAGCAGCCATATTAGGGAGAGTTGCTCTTTTAAATATTAGTTTCAAGCCATGTAAAGGTTTAAATGCTATCAGCACCATCTTGAATTCAGTTCAGGAGCACATTGGCAGTACATGTGAAAAGGATATAGGTGGCTTGGTGGAAGCTTAGCATGACCAATCAGCATGGTCTGCATGGCTTCAAAGACATCAATGCAATAAAGAAACCTATAATGATTAGATCAAGGGGCAAAATAGTACCATTTTATTTTGCTTTGGTCAGTCCTCACTTGTGTTCCTCACCAGCATACCTCAGTTTAAGGCGGGGGGGGGGGGGGCAGAAAAACTGAAACATGTCCAGAGGAGGGTGATCAAGATAGTCAAGGGTCTGGAAACCAGATTCTAAAAGGATTAGCTAAGGAGCTGGATATGTTTAATTTGAAGAGGAGAAGAGAGAGAGGTGATGTGAAACTCATCGTCAAATATCTGAAAGGCTGCCATGAGGAAGATCGAGTAAAGTTGTTTTCTGCTGCTCCAGATTCAGATTCCCAGAAAGGAGATTCTGGCTGCCTTGTTTTAAAAAGGAAGAACCTCTAGACAGTAACAACTGTTTGTTAGTGAACAGATTCCCATAGATGCTCACTTCTCATGAAAACTTCAGCAGTGGTTTCCTGCGCTGATGGAGCTGAAGAGATGGTCCTTGGGGTATTTTCCAACATAAAGATAATTGGACTGAAGTTTCTTTTGCACCATCTCTGTTTGTAATTAGTGGTAGTGGGCCTCAACAAAGAAGAAATAAAATAGAAAAGACGCATCTCAGAAAATTAGCTCAGCATTGCACAAATAGATGAATCTATGGGAAGGATAAGTAGTGAAACTATTGGAAATAATGCTAAGTGGAATAAAGTATAGTCAGAAATGTGCATTTGTTATAATATTTGCTGATGTTTGCTGAGACTCTGAATACATTTGTTTTGCTTTATTCCTAATATGCACATTTATTCATATTTAACAATGTATATACTGTCTTACAGTGCAATCCCACGTATAATATGAGAAGTAAGTTGTGTTGAATTGAAACTAACTCCCAGGATAGTTTGCAGATAGGATAGCAGCCTTACCAGTTTCCTGTTCTAAAAGAAATCCAACACAATATGCAACTTTCAAGTAATTAAATATGCCACTTGCTTTTTCTTGCTATACTCAGGGTTTTGGTTACTACTCAGGAGACAAGGAAACACAGGTTGTTCACTAATGTACTCAACAATGATGGGAAAATTACACATAGTATTTTAATTTCCTTAACCCCCTTTCCTTCAGCACAATCTACCAATGGAGTTTCAGCTGTGTGGGCCAAACAGAAATAAATATGCTCTTTTCATTTTCATTCAGTGAGACTTGAGCAGGAAAATGTTTGTTTTGATGATGCTCCAAATCCCTAGTTTGCTTACTGGTATTACTCATTAGGGAATCCAGAGAGAAGCATATCTGAAGCCCTCTTACCTTTTACTAGAATATGTGTGTTGTCTATGTAGTAGGCCCCAGAGACTATTAAAGGGATATTTTTAAATGAGATACTTCAGGTATACACTTGTATCCTATACTATTGAATAGCAAAAACTCCTCAATGATTTATTTTGCCCCACACAGCTATTAATAAATGCTATGACTCATATCTGTCTCTCACCAGGATATTCAGAGCTCTGCATGTCACTTTCTGCCATCTCATGCCTGCCCTCTTGTTGTTAAAAATCTTTTTGTTCATGAATTCTTTTTCTCTTTGGAGAATCTGTACCAGAAAGTAATGTCAGGTTCCCCAGGCAAAAGCAGACATGTCTGTCAGATGGCATTTAGTACAGACCAGGTGGCTTGTTGTTCTCTGAGTTCTGGCACCGCTACCCCATGGATTCTCTCCAGTAGCTAGCTGTCAAAAGCATCTTGGCTACCCTAGTTCATCCACAATACACCCTGTTCATGTGTCTAAATTCTAGCATATTGGCAATCTTTGTCGATTTTTGGGTCTACTATTTTTTTTTTCTGGTTGCTCCATGCTCACTTTTGTGTGTGTGTGCGGCGGGGGGGGGGGGGGACAAGCACTGGTATACATTCTAAGGCTTTGGAACAAATTTTTAAAATATGACATTTTAAAAAATGCATATAATGACACACTGAAGCTATCCATAATGGAACACTAATGCTTTTAGAAATAGTGTGTCATTATAATCATTGGCTGTACCTATGTAACCAGTCTGTTTCCAGGCAAAGTTCAAAGTGCTGGTAATTATGTATATAAAAGCCCTGCATGGCTTGGGCACAGGCTGTCTGAAGTATCATACGCTCCCAGGGCATTGAGCTCTTCAAGCCCTTCTCACTGCCCCATGGCCTCATAGGTGGGAACAAGAGAGAGGTTTTCTTGGTGGATGTTCTCATACTCTGGAATTCCATTCCTAGAGAGTTTAGACTGGACCTTTACATAAGTGGCAGATGAAGACATTTTGTTTTGACAGACCTTTGGTTTAAGGGGAAAGGGGTTTTCAATAATGCCCTATATATTCTGTGTTATGTTTTAATGATTATATTTTAAAATTGCTTTTAGTGCAATTGATAATTTAATCATATATCTACACTAATGCTTTTAGTGACGTGAGCTTTTATTTGTACCCATTTTAATTTTTGTAAGCCAATTTGAGTTCCAGGGGTAGGGAAAACGTGGAAAATAAATAAATAGATCTGAAAAGTAACTTTCAGAACTATATAAAGGGGTAGCAGCAGGCTAGATCTGCAAAACAGATCAGAAAGGTGGATCCCCTAAATGATAAAGAAAAGAAAGATTTTCTGGAACCCAGTAATTTTATTCTTTATGAGCAGAGATTTGCTGTGTAGGACAATAATGATCTGAGAGCTAATGTGTGGAGATGGGTGAGAGACAGAGTTGGGGTGGCAAGTCCTAAGAAGTAAAGCTCTGTTTCTTGCATCATCCTTCAAGAAATCTGACCTATTTTCATTGTAGGTTGTATGCCTTGAGTCCTGAGCAAGACCCTAACCTGAAAAATGCTTTTAGTATCTCTACATGAGCACATGCATAGTACATGGGACTTTCTGTCCTATTCCTTCTTTAATCTCTGAACACATTTATCTCTGAATCTAGTATGGGCAACTATATTCTGAATGCTATACTAACAGAAATAATAGAACAGGTCTAGAGAGAGGGAAGGCAATTTGGTAGGTGCAGTTAGGGTTAGAAATACAGTCTCACTTCCAGAATTTTTTAAAAAGAGAAATGGACTCACATTTCTCGTAATAAAAAGAATGAATCATGTCTGTTTTAAGATGTCCTGGGATTTTATTGTTTTGGCTGCATCAGATAAACAAAACATTGATTCTAAAATGTCTTTCCAGGATTATTTATGAATTTAGGTCAAAAGCCAAAGTGATATAAATAAATAAATAAAAAAAAACCAAGCATGCCATGTTTTCTACAACTATAAAAAAGGAGAGAGGCAGGTGATAGTTTTTGTTGTGCTAGTCCTCCTTATAATTATGAACCACTTTTAATACCTATGTCAAGGTTACATCCAGGGCTGGTATAACAGCTCTTACTATAAAGTTTTACACAAATTGACTCCAAATCTCAGCATGCACAGCAGAATGACAGGACAGATTCCAAAGGAGACTGAATTAATTGCACCATTTCAGTCTGCATATTCAGTCTGTTCCCACCTGGAATACTGTGTCCAGTTCTGGGCACCACAATTCAAAAGGGATGTTGAGAAATTGGAGTGTGTCCAAAAGAGGGTGACTAAAATGGTGAAGGGTCTTGAAACCATGCCCTATGAGGCATGGCTTAGGGAGCTGGGGATGTTTAGCCTGGAGAAGAGAAGGTTAAGAGGTGATATGATAGCCCTGTTTAAATATTTGAAGGGATGTCATATTGAGGAGGAGCAAGCTTGTTTTCTGCTGCCCCAGAGAACAGGACCCAGAACAATGGATGCAAGCTACAAGAAAAGAGATTCCACCTAAAAATTAGGAGGAACTTCCTGACAGTAAGGGCTGTTTGACAGTGGAACACACTTCCTCAGAGAGTGGTGGAGTCTCCCTCCTTGGAAGGCTTTAAGCAGAGGCTGGATGGCCACCTGTCAGGGATGCTTTGATTGGGAGTTCCTGCATGGCAAGGGGTTGGACTGCATGGCCCTTGTTGTCTCTTCTAATTCTGTGATTCTATGATTCTATGATTTTATTATTCATTTTTGAATCTCTCTTTTAGAGTTACAAGTATTGGAGAAAGTTTTCAATTAAGGTTGTGGAGGCATTGTGTGATAGGCCCTGAACTGCATTCTGATATCAAAATCGTACTGACCTGAGTGACCCCTTCATGGCCCGACCATGGAATCTAGTGAGCAAGGCCTCCCACTGATGTGAACAGGGGAAGCCATGGGTTTGAAATGTAAATGTATTTCCTTTCTCAGCTCTGAACAGGAGTTAGATCATGCAAGGAGCTGCTGTAAGTTTACAACACTCGGTGGCCAACAGGCGCATGCCTTGGAAATGTCTCCCTTTTGTAATGGACTTGATCAAAGCAGTGTCCATTTGCATAGCCATTTGGCTCCTGCTACAGCAGAGGTAGTCGGAGACCTACAGAAGGATCAAAAAACATGAACCTAGGATGTGAGATACACTTCAAACAGTTTCCTTAGAAGACCGATTGTCCCTTTGTCTAGAGACCCTGTTGAAAACCTTATAAAAGGTCTCCTAAATTTAGGCACCTGGCCCTTCTTGGTCATTTGCAGCCAGAATCTCTGTCAGTCTGCTACAGCCTTAAGCAGTAGAGCAGGCCTATTTCACAGTCCAACCCCATACAAAGATTGAACATCCTTGGGAACAGACCTCAGCATTGGTATGTATTTCCATTAGTGATGCTTGTTGACTATTCCACTCTAACATGTTATTTCTTGAGCCTTGTATGAATGTGTGCGTGCGTGCATTGTGTGTTTGAACTCCTGTATCAATAAAAGAGACATTGAGTGCAGTTAAAGCCTCTGTCCTATTTCTGGATTCCTAGTTCCTGGTATACACACCGAAGGGCGGTCCTGTAGGGTCTTGTAAGCAGACCCCTCTTGCAATCTGGTATTTTGAATTCCCCTAAGAGAACACTTGTGCTTACATTGTGGAGTAATCTCATTGGGTATGATGCTGCCGTAAAAAGATCTGCTGGGCAGATGCAGAGGGCCAGCTTCTTCCCTCTGTGAGGAATCAAAGAGAGAAAATAAGAAGGAGAATGGGGAAACTCAGGACTTTAACACACGAGGCAGATAAAGCATAATTACCTCAATATAATAATGCGCCGATCTAGATGCGCCAAAAAGGTGCGAATAGGGTTCAGGAGGGTGTAGCTTTTACACCCTCCTGAACCCTAGCGCATATGGATGCCACCATTATTAAATGGCGGCGTCCATATGGATGCTCCATGATGGCATCTTGGTGTGTGCAGCTTTTAGACGCACTGCACACGCCATGACGCCTTTGCGCTGCGGGAGGGCGCTAATTGCGCCCTTTCCGCAGTGCTTTTTGTGGGTGGGTCTTTGCCGCAGCTTTTAGACAGCCAGGGAGAAAGGGGTGGCAGTGACGGCCCTTTTCTCCCTTCAGCCCCGCCTCCGCAAGCAGGGCGCCTGCTGCACCCCACTTAGAGGCCACAGGGAACTGGAAGCTTGTTGCTTCCCCGCAGCCTCTGGAAGCAGCGTGATGGGGCCGTGGAGGCTGCCAGTGCAGCAGCCTCGGCCCCATCCCGGTGCTTAAAGGGGTGGTCGCTGACCGCCCCTTCTGGGTGATGTAGATTGCCCCAATGTCTTTATACGGGGCTTATCACATGACATTGTTCCTCCTCTGTTGCTTTCCTGGTGGGAGACCATTTGGCAAGTATTTCTTTTTCTTAACTCAAGAAACTGTGAATGTGATCTCTTTCTCCTCTATTGTTCTGTCAAGTTTCCCCACGTAATACTGATTTTGGGTGGTCAGTGGGCTTGTTTTGGGAGTCAGCAGCATCACTAGGGTTGGTGTCACCCCCTTCCCATTGACCTCCTCCCATTTCACACCATACAGAATCCTTAGTAATATTTTTTTGGTTCATAAACTTGTAAATCGTA
The DNA here is from genome assembly GCA_034509955.1 of Urosaurus nigricauda. Classification (NCBI taxonomy): domain Eukaryota; kingdom Metazoa; phylum Chordata; class Lepidosauria; order Squamata; family Phrynosomatidae; genus Urosaurus; species Urosaurus nigricauda. The sequence goes on from JAOEGL010000006.1 coordinate 59,101,450, forward strand.
ATTTGTCTATATCCCTATATAGTTTAGTCATGACACAAACTAGCAAAATTAAAATTATACCTTCGAATTACAATATCATACCCACAACCTAAATATATTTACATATACATCGTGAAGATTTGGTTAAAATGTGATGTTTTTAAAGATTTTTTTAAATCAAAAAATACTTTTTTTAATTTTAAAATTTTGAAATTTTAATATTTCAAAATTCTGGGTTCTCCTTTTTCCTCCCACTGAATTTCATCCCAATCTCACCATCTCTTAAATCATTTTAAAGGGAAGCAGATGAATGCCACAGCCCTTTTCTGCCAAAATATAGGCATTTGAGGAGCAGTAGTGTCACCCCGTCTTAGAGTGTCACCTGGTGCAGTCCACACCTCCTGCACCCCTTAGTGATGACACTGTTGGGAGTGGCATAGGTGATCAAATGAGAAGGAGATGTGTACATTTCTCTCACATGCTGCTCATCCTCTCCCCTCTAATGAATTATCTCACTGCCTGTCCCTCCCTCCCACCCTACTGAGTATTCTCTCCTCCACTTTTCAGTGGTCCACTTAGAAAGGAAGAGCGTTGAAGCCAACCAACTGGGCTCTCTTTGATCTGGAGATTATGTTGTTCTCTCTTCTTGACCTCAGGTTTGTTTGTTTGTTTTTCAACAGAAAAGGCAGAACAATTGACAGGTTTGAAAAAAACAAAGGCCCAAGAGATATGCAAAGAAACAAGCTGATAGAGTTTTAGAAGGGTGGGAGGGAGGTCGGATGTTTTTTCTTATGAACACACATCCAAGCACACACATACACAGAAAGTGAGCCCAGGTCCCTTAGCTGGGGCTCCACGCCCTTTCTTTTTGAAGCATTAAGGTAGTCAATTTCTCTGTCCCATTCTTAGATCTCAAAATTCCTGATCCTTAGTGTGTATTTGTTTAAAAGCATTCATTCCAAGATGATCCACCCCCAACCCCCAATCCCAGTCCATTTTGAGCCATCCCAAGTGGAGCGGAAAGGCAGAAGGCCAGGATAAATAAAAGACTTTTAAAATATTTTCCATTAGGTAAGAATAATTAAAAGGATGGATGACACCTAGCATTAGAACATCACATATGAAAGGGATCTAGATATTTCAGGAAACCTACTGCTGAACATGAACCAAAAGTATTGGGTTGTCAACTGGATTGAAGAAATCCCTTACCTATTAAAATTAAAGGGTCTAATTTCACCTCCTTAATTCATCTTTCCTGTTTAAAATCAAAGTTAGAAAGTTAGACTTGTATTTGACGGGGAATCAAAAAAGTGTAAAAGTGATATGGGGGGGGGGGTAAACTTACCTCTCTGGTCTATGTTCTACTCCTTTAAGACAAACCCTTCTGTGTTTTTTGGTCATCTTATAGCTTATCTATATTGACTGTAAGCCTGCCCATTTTAAATTTTATGTGAAGTGAGAACATTGTTTGTTTGTTTTTAACAAGCAATGTTTCCATAGCATACAAATTCTCCAGATACTCAGAGCATCATGGCAATGTCTTGCAGGCTTACTCTCACAATTTTCTGTTTTCAATTGGAGACACACTGTTCAAAATGCCTTGGGCTGATCTGTCATAGGAGTTTATCACACGACCAATTTTTTACTGAAAAACCGAACGCAATCATGGGGTTTCACACGATTGCATGATTTCTCATTACATGTAATTGCTGGTTTTGTGAATGCAATCATGAGTTTTCGCGTGATTACGTGATTTCTCATCACATGCAATTCCTGTTTTTTGCAAACGAAATGGGAGTTTTCACGTAATTGTGTGAAAGATTATTACATGTTTTTCCTTGATGTGCGAACACAGTCTGAACGCAATCAGAATGTAGGCAAATTCGGTGAACTAGCCGAATTACAATTCCTATTCCCTGACAATTTCGTATTCATTTCACTTTTTTGGGGTGTGATAGGCATTTCTGTTGATCCCCAATTTCGCCATCTTTACTACAATTCCCATGATCCCTCATGGCACTGGCTTTTCCTTTTTACTTCCTTAGTCCCGAAAATGTTTTGCCATGCATGAATAGGTGGCCAGAGAGAGGAGGGAGCACTTTTACACTCATCTAGTGCTTTGCATATGTTTTGCGTGATTTCTGGCTTCCAACAGTTGCCACAGCAATGCCTCCTCCTTCACTTGCCCAGTTGTGATGAGGTCCCCAAGGGCTATCCAAACAGACCCCCCATCTGCCCAGGTTCCCATTCATTCCATAGAATTTGTGCATGGCACCACTTGTCCGGGTAGATAAGAATTGGCACTGTTACATTGATTTCAAGATGACACTCACATCATGGGGCATTGGGTTCTGAGAGTCTTCTATTCTGACCCATAACGTGCAGCATACTTTGATGGGGAATTCCTGCACGGCACACCAATGTCTCAGTGCGCATGCGACTTGGGGCACCAGTCCAACATGCAGCATGCTTTGATGGGGAATTCCTGCATGGCACACCAACTCCTCGGGGCACATGGGGCTTGGGTCACCGGTCCAAAATGGAGGATGCTTTGATGGGGAATTCCTGCATGGCACACCAACTTCTCAGCGCACATGCGACTTAGGGCACCAAGCCAACATGGAGGATGTTTTGATGGGGAATTCCTGCATGGCACACCAACTTCTCAGTGCACATGGGGCTTGGGGCACCGGTCCAACATGGAGGATGCTTTGATGGGGAATTCCTGCATGGCACACCAACTTCTCAGCACACATGGGGCTTTGGGCACTGGTCCAACATGGAGGATGCTTAGATTGGGAATTCCTGCATGGCACACCAACTTTTCCGTGCACATGGGGCTTTGGGCACTGGTCCAACATGGAGGATGCTTAGATTGGGAATTCCTGCATGGCACACCAACTACTCAGCACACCTGGGGCTTTGGGCACCGGGCCAACATGCAGCATGCTTTGATGGGGAATTCCTGCATGGCACACCAACATCTCAGCGCTCATGGGGCTTTGGGCACCGGTCCAACATGGAGGATGCTTGGATGGGGAAATCGTGGAGGAAATACCCAAACTCATTGACCTGGAAGTACATGAGGTCACCATGGCATCGGTTCAGAAGTGGGCATGCGCAGGAGAGAAATTTCACATTCAAAAATCCACTGGTGTAATAACATATTCCTGAATGCGTTCGAAATAAGCAGAGATAACCACGAATATGTATAATAAGCTTTTACGTAATCGCGTGATAGCGCAATTTATCTTGTGTAGTCAATTCGGAATTTTGCGTGATTGCGTGAAAGATTACCCGGGCATGTAATCATGGGATAATCTTTCACGCAATCACGTGAAATTCCAAATTGACTACGCAAATTACTATTGCGAAATTAAGAGAAATTCCTCACATGTGATAAATTCCCGTCTGTTGAGCCCTGGTGGTGCAGTGGTTAAATGCCTGTATTGCAGACACTCACTCAGCTATAACTTTGCTAGCTGAATACTAGCCAATGCTGAAGCTTGACTCAGGCTTGCCTCCATCCGCGGTTTCTAAAATGAGTAGCCAGCTTGTTGGGGGCAATTAGCTTACAGTTGTAAACTGCTTAGACACTGCTAGTTCAGTATGAAGCAGTATATAAATGAAGCTGTTTGTTTTTGTTTGTTTATCCTCTTCTTCTTTTCAGTTTTGAATGGAGGCCTTCCATGCAGCATGTACTTAGGCAGAACTAACATTATTGCATTGTACTCTAGTTTCTTCACAATGCTGAGAAATTACCAGCACCATGTGCAAAAGGTAAACTTAACAAAAGAGAGAGATTTGTGTATTTCCACAGTGAAAACTGCCCAGCACAGTAATAGATTCTACTACCATTACAGAAAAAAAAATGCCTTCAGTGCAGGCCAACTTTGTAGTACACATACAACTCCATGTAGAAGGTATAGTGACCTTTTCAGTATGCACCAAAGTACATATTGGCATTCCCAAAGACAAAAAAAACTCTAGGCTCCTTGGCCAAAAAATTAAACTCCCTTTCATATGTGTTGTTCTAATGCTAGGTGTCACTGAGGATAAGCGGTTTGATATCAAAAGTCAAAGCGTTGTTCCCCTGGTTGAGACAATTGTAAATTATATAACATTTGCCTTTCACATGTATCAGGTGGTAATCAAACTGTTTTAATTTCTCATACCCTGACTTGTGTTTCCCAAAATTTGCAGAAACATTGTGAATCAAATAAGAAAGCATATCATTGATACTCAGACCATTCTTCTGTAGAATATTCAAGGTCTGTGTAGCAATTACCTTGCTTGTCTCATTACTATAATTGTAAAATTGTTATATATAATTCTTTCTGTCACAGAATATTAACATACAGTTAATGGGAAGAATATCTATGTGTACCTTGTTCAGAGTGCTGGTGATGACCAATAAAGTTCCATATAGCTTGGGTCCAGGCTATTTAAAGGAATTTATCTCCCTTTATGAGCCCATTAGAGTTTTAAGATAATCTGGACAGGCCGTTCTCACTGTATAAAGAAGGCCACTGAAATACATATTTGTTGTTGTTAACTGCCCTCAAGTCGATCTCAACCCATGGCAGCTCTTCAATGAGACATCTTCAAGATGTCCTGTCGTCCACTATTCTGCTTAGTTCTTGCAAATTCATATCCGTGACCTCTTTAATAGAGTCCATCCATCTAGCATGCAGCCTTCCTCTCTTTCTACATCCCCCCACCTTTCCTAGCATTGTTGTTTTTTCAGCGAGTTGTGCCTTCTCATAATGTGTCTGAAGTACAACAACCTAAGTTTTGTCATCTTAGCTTCTTTGGAGATTTCCATCTAGATATGCTCTAGGACCCACTTGTTTGTCTTTTTGTACTGGGATTGTTTCTAAATAAAAATAATGATCTTCTACAGATCACCTACAGATATATCCCCCTCTTTGTTCGTGTGGATTCTGCTGCCTGCTTTTCAGTGTTAGTCTCTTCAGTTTCCTTAGCTCTGTCCCACCACCCTCTCAAGGTCATTTGGTGGGAAAACAGAGAGGGCCTACTTGGGGACTGCTGCCAGTCCTTGGAAGTCCCTACCAAAGGCAACTAAGATGGCTCTCTCCTTGCTCCCTTTCCTTTGGCAATTGAAAACATTCTTGTGCACCAACCTTTTGGAAAGGGAATGGGGTAGACCTTTAATGATGTTTTTTGTTTTGTTTTGTTTTGTTTTTGTTTTGTTTGTTTTTTGTTTTTTATGTTTTACAGTCTGTATAATCTTTTAGGGAATGTTAACATTTTTAATGTTTAATGTTTTAACCTGATAAATTGTTTAATTGCCTTTTAGATAACCTTATATTTATAATTTTATCATTTTTTTGTATAGCTTTTAATCTTTATTGTTATGAGAAATACTTGGTAAATCTGCCCCATTTCAGTTGCTAAGAGCCAATTAATCTCTTTTGATAACTAAGGGGCTGTACAGACGGGTGGCACTGTGCTGCCCATATGTGCCCCATGTCTATCCTGCAGCATCCACATGCTGCAGCACAGACACGTCGCCAAAAAGAAGCTGCCTAGAGCAGCTTCTTTTTTGCGGTGGCACAAAGAGGAAGGGGTGACGATTTGTGGCATTCTTTTCTGTTTTTCTTAATTCCTTTCAGAAATACTTCTTTTTCTCACTCATAATGTTGTTATTGCTATTGCTTTTTGTTGAGTAGCTTACAGATCATAACATATCCTTGACCACTCAAAACAGCTCAACTGAGCATTTCTGTGCAGCTCCAATCATTTTAGTCAAAAAAAGTCTTCTTTGCTGCATTTATTGCATCACCATGTGTTTTTCAGGTAGTTCTTAGCTTCTTTTTTTTCTTTTTTTTTTCTTTTTTTTCTTTTTTTTTTTTTTTTTTTTTTTTTTGGTCAGATGCATTCTGATTTTTCTACCACTGTTGCTCTAGTCTCTTCTCATTTTTTTCATTGCTGCCAAAGGGCTGGTTTTAGTTCCACTCTGTGAGACAGGATGCTCAGGAGCAGTAATGTCAGCTGCCCTGGTAGTTTATTCCAGAGATCCACTGGTAGTCTATTACAGGACCACTTGCCAAGGCAGCAGGAAACTCCCCAAGAGCCATCAGGAATCCATCCTGGGACTGACCATCTTAATGGGTCTCCCACCTCTGCAGAGGCTCTAAGTTATAGCAAGACTAATCTACAGAACAGCCGCCATTGTTAAGGTAAAAGCTAATAAAGCCATTGATAACCAAATGAAACCAATAATCTCTGCCATTAATGATCAATAGGGAACAGTTCAGCAATAGAGCTAAAGGGAAAAACTTGTACTTTGAATTAGGCTTGAGTTGTGGGCTGAGGAAGGAGGGGGAAAGACCAAGAGGAGGGAAATTAAAGCGTGAATTTCTCCTCACTGAGAAAGGAGTGGGCCTCCTTCCAAGGTCACTGTCGGCCAGCTAAGCTGATAGTGTTTCTGCAGACATTCATTGATGTTGCAAATCAGGCCAGCAGAGAGCCAACCGGTTTAGACTAGCTGAACAATACATATATATGATGATGATGAATGTTAAACAACGCATGCTCAATGAATATTTTGTGGGTTAATAAAAACTGTTTACGCCATATTTGGATCATCAGTCAATGGAATGATTCTTGACTGAACACTTCTTGCAGACTAAAGCTGTTTTGAATAAATCTGAATCTGATTGGAAATCTTCACAAATGCCTCACTTTGCATAATTGGTTGTGAAGGCCTGATGGATAACAACATTTTTATTTGTTGTCAAAAGAAAGCAAAGATGTAGTCACCCTATTTGTAGTGGCTCTCACCTCTCCAAATATCCTGTCCACATCCTTGGGCTGCACTAATTGAAAAGTATCCATTTATGATGGACAAGCAGGAGCCAAGGTTACATCCACCAAAACTGTATCAACTCTGCAGTCAAAATCAGAGCAAATCCAAGCAATTTTATCAGCCAAATAGTGCACCAATTCTTCACAGTTCAGCTGAGCATTTCTGTGCAGCTCCAATAATTTTAGTAAAAAAAAGTCTTTTTTGCTGCCTTTATTGCATCACCAATAGTTTCAAGCTTTTTTCTTGGTGGGGGGGGGGGGGGTCAGATGCATTCTGAGTGTTCTGCCACTGTTGCTCTAGTCTCTTCTCATTCGTTTCATTGCTGCAAGCTCTTTTGAAAACCAAGGGGCTGGTTCATTGCTGCAAGCTCTTTTGAAAACCAAGGGGCTGGTTTTAGTTCCACTCTGTGAGATGGGATGCGTAGGAGCAGTAATGTCAGCTGCCCTGGTAGTTTCTCTATTCCAGAGATCAACCAGAGCTTTGACAGGACCACCTACCAAGGCAGCAGGAAACTCCTCAAGAGCCATCAGGAATCCATCCAGACCATAAGCCTCCTGGGGCACACCATATTAATGGATCTCCCACCCCTGCAGAGGCTCTAAGTTATAGCAAGTCTAAACCACAGAACAGTAGAAAGCATTCTCTTGAGTCACCACTCCCTTACTATGTCAGGCAAGGCAAATGATTTACTGAGCCTAGAAAAGTTTCTCCTCTTCCTCCTTCTCTTAGAACCCTTCAGCTAGTATGGCTAATGGTCATGCTAGCTGTTGGCCTGGGACCTATGGAACAAAAAAGTAAATCTTCCAGCTCTATTTTATCTGTGAAGCCAACAGTAGTGCCAGGCTCCCACTGATATTAACATCCTAGATTTGTGCCCTATATTAGCAAAGTAGTTTTAATCCTTCTTGAATTATAATAGCGTCATAAAATGTTTCTGGTGCACAAAGAATGTTTTGATTATTTCTGTTTACTCAATACAATTTGGAATAATTTCTTATTACAGCAGATTTCCTAGATATTATGTGCTCACTATAGGAAGGAAGGAGAAGCCATTATATAATGATGATTGAGAAGCTGAAATTGTGAGCACATTCTGTCTGGTTGGGTGGAGTTTATGTTTAATATTTCAATATTTTCCTCTCCCACTGATTAATTAAATTAAACATTGTGTGAGCTCAGACTGTGTGCTTTCCTTCAGTAAACAATCCATTTATCTTTATTGACTATGCACTATGGGGAACTTTTTATGTAAGGTGTTCTCAAGTTTTATGAGAGGCTTGGAAATTAAGCAATTTCAAATTATAAATTATGAAGCTCAACATCTCCCTTTATTTGTTTTAGTGATTTTTTTTAAATAGAGGTTGAGCATCTGAGAACATCCAGATTCTTCACCAGTGCTGTCTTTAACCTAGAGAGAGTTGTTCAACCCAGTGGAATAGCTGAAGCGACGGTAGCTTAAATCAGGAAGCTGTGCTCAACCCATTCTATGGCAGAGATCCCTCATCATGTATTTTAACTATGACCTAGCTACTACCTATATTAACCTGCCTCTGCATTTATTGTAGTGCAGTTGTCACAGGGGAGCTATAATACTGAAACTGGTAATGAGTCCCATCAATGGAACTCATGAGACTCTTTAGGTAACCCCTTCAGACATGCAGAAATATACAGAATGGTCCACCTCTCACCAAATTGATGAGAGAGTAGTTTTTTGTGGAACTTTCGGGCTATGTGGCCATAGAATCATAGAATCATAGAATCATAGAGTTGGAAGAGACCACAAGGGCCATCCAGTCCAACCCCCTGCCATGCAGGAACTCCAAGTCAAAGCATCCCTGACAGATGGCCATCCATGTTCTAGAAGGGTTCCTTTCTGACGTTTTGCCAGCATTTGTGGCTGGCATCTTCAGAGAATTCAGACAAAAAACTATGGATGTCGGCCGTGAAAGCCTTCGACTCCACATGAGGAGAGAGTGTTTGCCTGGATTTTCCCTCACAGCGTCTTCCAACTGTGGGATTCCAGGATTCTGTATATAGCCTGCGGCCAGAGGAGGAGCATGCACAGATGTGAGCTCCTGTTCTGGCTACTCTAACAGGGAAGGTGGGTGCAGCCACATCCTCCCCCTCGTCCCCTGTTGCTTTGGCTAGCTTGCTCAAGCAAGTGAGCGAAGCAGTAGGGAAGGTGTCTGGGCAGGTCCTGTCTCCCCTGTCCTGTTGCTTTGGCTTACTTGCTCGAGCAAGTAAGTGGGGGCAGGTGCGCCCTCCCTCTCCTATCCCATTGCTTTGAAGTGGCATTGGCAATGCTGATCTCATGACACCACTTCCCTCCTGTAGCTTCTATGTCCCTGACCCATTCCTTTTCATTCACGGTGTGTGTGTGTGTGAATGAGCTGCCAGTCACACAAGGACCTAGGTGTAAAAAACCATTCCTGGGAAATGAGTCTGATTGGCAGGCACATTGTGTCACTGTCCCACTTTCCCCTCTCCCCCTCTCTTTTTTCCACTGTTTTTCATGCAACCCCAAAGCTCTGAAACCTCACTGTTTCAAAAAAAAAAAGTCATTTTAAAAATCAGGACTGCAGAGCTCCACAATTGTGCAACACCCAGAAAACGAGAACAATAAAACCCAAAGGTATGCTGGCTAAGACATGAGGAAGGGAGGAAAGGGGCAGGAAGGGAGCAAGATGAGGGCAGCAGCCCTGAAAGAAGTGCAGTGGTGGCTGCTTTAAAATCAGAATGTTCCCATTTTATTTTATTTATTTTATTATAGAATCATAGAATCATAGAGTTGGAAGAGACCACAAGGGCCATCCAGTCCAACCCCCTGCCATGCAGGAACTCCCAGGCAAAGCATCCCCGACAGATGGCCATCCAGCCTCTGCTTAAAGACCTCCAAGGACGGAGACTCCACTACACTCCGAGGGAGTGTGTTCCACTGTCGAACAGCCCTTACTGTCAGGAAGTTCCTCCTAATGTTGAGGTGGAATCTCTTTTCCTGCAGCTTGCATCCATTGTTCCACGTTCTAGTCTCTGCAGCAGCAGAAAACAAGCTTGCTCCCTCTTCAATATGACATCCTTTCAAATATTTGAACAGAGCTATTATATCACCTCTTAACCTTCTCTTCTTCACCATCAGATATATCATGTCTACTATCCCCCTTTCCTCTGTTCCACTACACCTATTGACATCTGTTAGTAAACAATCTTTATATACAGCATTTGTTGATTCTTCCTCAACTTTGTTCTATTTAAAGCAACCTCATCTCACTTTTTTTAAAACGCCACTTCTGCTACTTATCAAAGAGTGAGTAATAATGCAGGTAGAATTATTAGACCACTTTTATTTATGCTTTTCCATTTATTAAGCGTGTGTAATACTTATGTACTTATTTTAACCTGTTCATTGCTAGTCAAGCTAATCAAAAGTAAACTGAAGATAAACATATAGTTATTTCAGTCCTTCATTTCCGAGAATCTCTTTCTATCAAATAAACTGTTAGGGCCTTAAGAAACCATATGTCAATTTCAGGCACATTTTCCCCCTTCCAAAATTCCGCTATCGTCATTCTGGCTGTGGTTATCAAATGTAATGTCTGTTTTAAATATTTTCTTCCAGTTACATCATCTATCATATTTAGGAGAAACAACTCAGGTTCTAATTTAGTTTTTATTCTATATATATCTTGAATTGTTTTATGTACTTTTTCCCAATAATCCTTAATTGCCGGGCAGTCCACCACATATAGTAGAAAGTACCCACATTTTTATGATATCTCCAACATAATCCATCTCTATTATTATAGATTTTTGCAATTCTTGAAGGGGGCAAATACCATCTATAAAGCATTTTTATAAAATTTTCTTTTACACATAATGTACAGTTCAGATCTTTACCCCATGCCTTGTCCCATTTTTTATAATGCAATGTTATGTCTGACATTTTTTGCCCATTCTACCATAATTGTTTTAATTGTTTCAGTCTCTAATTGTAACTTTAAACAGTATTTATATAATTTTGATATTGTTCCTTTCTTATTGTCAAAAATTATCTCATCCAATTCTGTTTTTTCTACCGTTTTCCCCTCATTTTTTCTGTCTTGCAGATATCTCTCTCTAAGTTGCCAATATGGAAACCAGTTTAAGTGTATTCCTTCTTCATATAATTCTTCTCTACTTTTCAACAACAACAACAATTATTATTATTATTATTATTATTATTATTATTTATACCCCACTCTTCAGACAAGGCTATCAGAGAGGCTTACAATTTGTTAATTAGACATTCCCCTGCCCTCAGGCTTACAATCTAAAAAGGCAAGACACAAAAGGAGAAGGGAACGACAGTAGAAAAGGGGGAAAGTCCAGCAGATCTTCTCTCCCTCAGAGGCCTAGACCATGGCAGATGCACTAGAGGGAGGGCTCTTCTTTCTTTCAGGCAAGACCTGTGGGAGCTGGCTTGCCTTCTCTCCCTCAAGATGGTGGAGGGAGGGAGGGCTCTTCTTTTTAGGCAAGGCCTGTTGGAGCTGGCTTGCCTTTCTCTCCCTCAAGATGGTTTCCCCTTTTCGTTTTTCAAGATATCTTCATTTCTAAGCCATCCTTTTAAATCTAGTTTTTCCCTCTTCAAAAAAGCTCCGTGAGGGGATATCCAGGCCAGGATTTGTCTATACGTTTTAAGTTTTTATTTCCTTCAAACCTGTAGAAGTGCTTTTCTTATTATATGGTCATTAAATTGCTTACTTTGTTCTAATTTCCTGTACCATGGGTACCCATGCCATCCAAATAATATATTAAACCCCTCCAAATTTAACAGACATTCATTTTTCAATTGAATCCACCCATTCAACTGGTCTAAACAACAGGCGTGATAGTATAATTGTAAATCTGGTAACGTCAGCCCTCCTTTTTCCTTAGCATCAATCAGCGAGCTCCACTTTATCCTTGCTTTCTTCCCTGTCCAGATGAAATATGCTAAGTCTTTTTTCCATTCCTTGAATACAGATTCATTTAAAATAACAGGCAAGTTCTGGAATACAAATAACATTTTTGGTAGTATACTCATTTTTATAAATGCAATTTTACTTATCAATGATAACTGAAGATTTGCCCAGTTTCCCAATTTTCCTTTAATTTATTTCCATGTATTTTTATAACTGTTATCAAACAAGTTGCTATTTTCCCATTATATTTATACCTAAATAGTTGACTTTCTTTTTCACCTGAATATCTGTTATCTCCTGCAATGTCTCTTTGACATTTTCTTTGACATATTGGATGCTAGAAATGCTGACTTAGATTTGTTGATTTTGAAACCTGCACACTGACTGAATTCATTTATTTGTTTCTAATACTTTTGGCACCACATTGAATGGGTCTTCTATTATTAATACGATGTCATCTGCATATGCCCGTATCTTTATGTCTCTTCCTTTTATACGTGTACTTTTTATTTCTGTATCTTCTCTAATATATTACACAAGATTTCCAAGCACATGATAAATAGGAGGGGTGACATGGGACATCTTTGTCTTGTTCCTTTCATAATTTTACAAGCTTTCAATTTTTTTTTTGCCCATTTATTATAATTTTTGTTTCTTGTTCCTTATACATCTCAGTTACCCATCTTCTGATATTCACTCCTAAATTTTATTTCTCTAGCAAATTTATCATAAATGACCAATGTAGCTTGTCAAATGCTTTTTCAACATCTAGAAAAAGCATCGTTGCTTCCTTCCCTGGGTTCTTCTTATAATTTTCTATCAGGTCAATAACAACTCATATTTTGTTTTGTGTATCTTTGTGGAAAGAAACTACATTGAGTGTTAAAATTTTTCTCAGAGGTATAATCAATTCTTCTTTGAATAGTTTGTAGCATAACATCGAAAACCATCAGAGCCTGGTGCTTTTCTGCTTTTTGCTTTATCAATAGCTTCTTTTATTTCTGGTTCTGAAATATCTTTATTCAGTATCTCTTTTGTTTCTTCTGTTAATTCTAAACTTTTAACTTTTTCTAAATATTTTCTTATTCTTTCCTCTTGTGTTTTTGCATCTTCAGTCTCTTTACATAAACCTTTTTGGCAAGGAGAGTTCATATCCATGTGTGATCCTAAAGCAAACCTATCATGTATTTTTTAAAAAAAAAATTGGCAAGGAGAGTTCAGACTAACTATGAATGAGAGAGTACAATGTATTCAAGAAGAGGGTTGGACAAGATGACCATTGGGAATCCCTATGATTTCACCCCCACCCCCTTCTCTTCTGTGAAAATTTGAATGAGAGAGCATGATGAGAAAGAGAAGTTCTGAAAGTGTCCACCCCCACCTACACACAAAATGCTCGCACCTTTTGCTCTCTTTTGTTTTTCAAAGCAAAGCTGTAGGCAAAGATGGGGGAATAAGGCACCCTAACAAAGGAAATAGCTTCAGGTTAAACCCAGTATGAATGGTAGCTTTGTTTACATAAAATACGCAAATCCTGGCCATCGAATTGTCAGCTGAAAGGTCCTGTCCCTTCACTTAATTTGGAAATGATTAAAAACCAAAATTTTTACTCATTGATTCATTGATTAAGAAATGCTAATAATTTCTTCTCTTTAAAAAGCTTACAAAATCTTTGAATAATAGAAATTTCTTCTGTTTATCGAATTTACCCCCCAACTCTACCATTTCTTGTTGGTGCTTCAATCAAAGTTTATTTGTTGAGATTGGTTTTTTTTTCTTTTTCTTTGTGTGTGTCCCTTCAGGTTTTTTCAAGCAGAGGAAAGTTTTTTAAACCTCTGCTAAACTTCCTTTTCACATGGTAATTGAGTTTGAAATGCAAGTTAAATTAGCACTGACGTACATAATTAGCATAAATGTTCAACTTGTTTTTATTGTATTATTGGGAAATCTGTGAAAAATACTTCTCTATCTGCTGACAGGGAGATACAAAATAACCTTTTGAAAGTGGGACTTGTGAAACGAATATTTTTTTTAAAAAAATCTCATGACATTCTCAATGGATGTAAAAAAAATGGTTTGTCAAATCACTATTGATAAGGGAGAGACTTTCAAACCAGTTCTGCAGCTTCAAACTCACAGAATTATCCCTTATCATAGTTCTATGTATCACATTCCTCCAACTGTCTATCCCCTGTAAATAGGAACTGACCTTACCACCAGGACATCCCCTGTGTGTTAGTCAATTAAGACAGTCTATCTCTGCTCTGTCTAAGAAATCTTCATGCATCCTAATATGCTGCAGAGGGAATAAACAGGCCTCAAGTTGCTGAACCTTCTCTTCCAACAGGGGAACCAACTTGTACTTGGTGTAGATGAAGTTACCCACATTTTTTGGCAAAAACACAAACATATCTCACCTGTTGCACTTGACTGCAGCAGCTGCCTCACTGTTCATATTTAGTAGTCTTAAGTAGGCACTGAAACAGGACTTAGCATCTCCTCTAAACACCTCCCTGACAAACAGAGCTTGTTTTTAAGAGGGTGCTTTAAGCAGTACCGTTTTTAACTACTTTTTATCCTTTTTAAGTGTATGTTTTAAATTGCTTAATGTTGTTAATAGCCTGATGCTTTTTTAATATTGACTTTTAGTATGTTTTTAATTTTAATGTAATCATTCTAATTTGTAAATTGTCATAATAATAACAGTAACAACAACAACAATAACATAGCAAAGTGGAAGTAAGGAATTGCCGGTCTTCTCAGGGTACAAGTAATAACATTCTCACTGAAATTGTTTTATATGGGCCTAGGAGACTTAACTCTCTGTCTTTCAGATGGATAACAATGGTGAGAGGGTGTGTCGACGAGTCTATCTTCTTCAGGAAAAGAAAATTCACAGTGTTCATGTTTTCTTTCAAACAGGGATCATTAGCACAATGGACAGCATCTCTCCTTCAAGCAGGGAATATCAGCATGGGGCCACAATGGCCAATATCTGCAGACAGCATCAGCACAAGTTCAAGCAGGCAATGTCAGAGTGAAGTTTCAATGGTCAGACTTTTCCCTTTAAGTGGCCACATCAGTTCAAAATTCAACTTTTGATCTACAAAGTCCTACATGAATAAAGACCACCTCCTTCTATGTGATCCTCTTTAGAATTTGAGGTCTATAGCAGAAATCTGTTGCCTTGGAAGGGGACAAACTGCTGGAATAAGCACAACACACAGCAATTGGAAGGAAAAAGGCCACAACTTTTATTGTGAATAACAACAAACAACCATAACGTAGGCTTGGCTACAGGGGCATGAGGTCTGGATATACCATCCATCAATCCCTGATTGATCAATGGAATCCATTGCCTGGTCATGGCTAAACTTTGGGATCTCAAAGGGACAGACCGGTTAATCGCCAATCTGAATTCCAGTAATCGATCATGTGATTGTTTGGATCTCTGAACATGCGACTGTTCACATCTCATGCCCCTTGTCACCGGGGGATGCTACATCAGTATTGCCCCCGCAATTGCAACACCACATCACTCTCAGCACCCCCATGTCCCCTTTGGACTCCCAATCCAGTGCTACACAGCCTTGGAAGCCACACCCACCATATCCAAGACCTATGCTACCACCCCTGAAGTTGTGACAGCAAACCCCACTCCCAAAGAGGGAGGGTGGGTGGGGAGAACCAAGCTGGGAATGGCGCTGGCTAGAGTGCCACATGGCCTTAAATAGGCCTGGGAACCAATGGGAGGCCGGGATGGAGCAGGAGGCCAACTTCATGGGCTCCCAGCCAATCCTGGGCGGCACCATGTAGTGACAACACCCAATCGGGTAGCATTTCTGTCTCACAATGCCTACTGGGACTTGAAGACCCCGGCGATGGGAGGAAGTGCCTCCCCCTTGCCTTTGCTGCCATCCAATCCCGTCTTGCTCAGCCCGTGGGCGGCGCTCTGGGGCTGTGCCGAGCCAGGAGAAGCGCAGCTGGCATGCTGCGGCTCCCCCAGCAGCAACCAGGCCAGCCCAGTAAGTTGGGTGTCCTCCTTTTCCAGGTCTCACAACTCAGAGGTGTGGCCACACACATCAGCTGTCACTATGTCCACGGGCATCTGTGCATATGTGTTCATGCACACCTTCCTCCCCGCTTCCCCTCCCTGCCTGATTTGCTAAAGAAAGCGTGAGTGCATGGCGAGTTTTATTTCTATGGGACCAATAGCTGATCAATAGTCAGAAACACACACACACCTTCCTCCCCGCTTCCCCTCCCTATCTTTGTTTCTAAAGGCAGTGCAAGTGCATGGTGAGTTTTATTTCTATGGGACCAACAGCTGATTCATAATTAACAACACATGTACCCATCCCTGGGCTGAACCCCCCATGGCCCCCAAGGATGCACCCATGCTGAGGGAGAATCCATGCATGCCAGGACAGTGAAGAATTCCCACCATGGAACCCAAGTCTCATGAACTCATGCAAATAAGAGAGTTCACAGAAACTGTCATCTTTAATATATATATATCCATGCTGCACCATGCTCCCTCCCACCAAGGAACATCCACCCTACTTGCCCTACCTCTAGAATAATTTCTGCCAAAATTGAAAAACAGCTGCACAGCTGTTGGGATGGGTGCCACCTCTCTGCCCACCTTCTTTGCCCATTGTCCATTCCCTCCAGTCTGTCCCAAATGGAATTGGTGACATGTTCACATTTGTTCACCATGATGTAACCTGGCTCTTTTAAAAAGAAATGGCAAACAATCAATTTCTGAATGAACCAATTATTTTGGAATTGCACCTATTCACCATGATTCAGTTGGGTCTGAAATCAACTCAAGTGTGAATAAGGCACATATAAATCAGTTTAAACCAATCTGCAAACTGGTTTAAATCATATTGTGAATGAGGCCTCATTTAGAATTCAACAGTCGGATTAAATTGTATTATTCCCAAATGTCTTTAGTGTTTACACCTGGTTTTAAACTTGGTTTTTAAAATTATTTTAAATTAAATTTTAGAGAATGTTGACTCTAAAATTGGCTTTTAAGGAAAAAATTAACCTGGAAACATATTTTTGTCTATTTTGTTTCACAGCAATTTAGTAGTCCTGGCAGGCAGAAAAGAACAAACAAATAAATAAAAAACAGTGAGTATTGCAGGTTGACCTGCACAGTAAAAAAGTTGGAAATAAAGGAGGATTGTTCAAAATAACATCTAGTCTTGACATTAGCTTTCATCCTCCAGATTTTAGCTGTTCATCATTCAGTTCACTTGCACCATGCATTCTCTTTACAGATTTGGAGCATAAACTGACTGGCCAAAGGCAACTGAGCCCATATAAAGAGAGCTGAAGCTGTCCTGAATCCAACCCCCTCCCAAATTAAGGGTCCTGCAAATTGTCCAGAACCTGGCCTAACTAAACCTGGCCTAACCTTCCCCTAGCAGTGTGGATATATCCTAGGGCTTGAAGAGATTTAGCTCTGATATACATCACCCTTTGCTCATCCTGGCCCTTCTCTGGTACTATACCAGTAGGATGCAGCCAACTGATATCAGCTGATAGAGGAGTTTCTTCTGGCAAAATAATATTTCTGCTGGCAGAAGAGAAAGGCTTGCATCTAATCTCAGTACCCTATAAAATAAACTTTCCATGTCCAAGGGAATTGCAAGGTGTTTCATGGGACAGTATTTGCATAAGTGAAGCACAACTCTCACCTAAATATAGCATACTTTATTTGGTGTAGATCCTACAGAGCATTTACCAAGCCTACTTAGGAGATGGCAGTTCAGGATTGTCCCATGCTCTGAGGTTTCCTGGCCAAAACCTGAGATCTATGGACAGCACCTGGTGGTACCATTCAGTATTCAGTACCTACCACAATCACTCACAGATCGTCATTTAAGGAGAGTGAGTGAGAGAACATATTATTCTGTTTGGAAATTAAATTCCTGGTGTGGCTTGTTCATTTCTGAGGGGGAGAGAGACAGGCCAGCTCCTTTGGGCCTAGCCCAAAAGGGATGAAGAGCCCTCCCTCCAGCCCATCCACCATCATCCAACCTCAGAGGGAGAGAGAGCCAGGACAGCTCCATTGCACGTAGCCCAAGTAAGATGAAGAGCCCTCCCTCAAGTCCATCTGCTGTGGGAATTGGGGGCACTGCTCTTCAGTGGTTCCGATCCTTTCTCTCTGACAGATCCCAAAGGGTGAGGCTCGGGGACAGTTGCTCCTCCAAAACTGAGCTTAATTGTGGCATCCCTCAGGGTGCCATCCTGTCCCCGATGCTATTTAATATCTACATGAAGCCGCTGGGCAAGATCATTCGGAGGCATGGAGCTCAGTGTCTTCAGTACGCTGATGACACTCAGATATATCTCTCCATGACCAGATCGTCGGCTCAGACTTCAGATGGCATCTCTCCTCTTAATGACTGCCTTGCAGCGGTAATGGACTGGAAGAGGAAAAACAGATTGAAGATAAATCCAGACAAAACGGAGGTACTAACAGTTACCGGTCCGAAACCAGGCTTGGGAATACACCTTCCAGTCCTAGGTGGAGTCACACTCTCCTCTAAGGACTCTGTTCGCAGTCTGGGGGTACTCCTTGACTCATCGCTTCACATGACCAGTCAGGTGAATGCGGTAGTCAGGAGTGCCTGCTATCAGCTTTGGCTGATATGCCAGCTGCGCCCTTTCCTGGATACGAAAGACCCTGGAATCTATGGTACATGCCCTAGTAACCTCACATCTGGATTTCTGTAATGCGCTCTACATGGGGCTACCCTTGTGCCTAACCTGGAAACTTCAATTAGTTCAGAACATGGCAGCCAGGCTTATCACAGGAACATCAAGGAGAGAGCACATAACACCTGTGCTTAAAGCTCTCCACTGGCTGCCCATTAGTTTCCGGGCACAGTACAAGGTGTTGGTATTAACCTTCAAAGCCCTACATGGCTCAGGCCCGTCTTACCTTAGGGACCGCCTCTTCCCATAGGGAACCGCCCTGCACACTTCGGTCCTCTGGGAGGAATCTGCTGAAGCCTATGAAAACCAGGCTGTAGCAAACCTCCCAGAGGACTTTTTCAGCTACCGCCCCTAAACTTTGGAATGACCTTCTGGACGAGATGTGTCTCATTACATCTTTGACCAGCTTTAAAAAGGCCTTAAAGACGCATCTCTTCCGGCAGGCCTTCCCCTGAAGAGGGAATAATATATCACCAACCCCGACCCTAATAATGCAAATGAAAATGTAAATGGCACTGGGGGATTAACTCTAGCTGTCCCTCTGTTCAAACTTTCTGATCCCACCCACTGGGGATTGCACTCGTACTGCCCATCAACCACACTTTACTTTTATTATTTTAAAATTTTTTAACTGATGTCAATTTTAACTAGCTTTGATTTAATCTAGTCTTAAGGGGGGGGGGAGGTTGGGAAGGGAATTTGACTGCTTTTATTCTTGTATTTTTTAATTTGCTGTACCCCGCTCCGAGTATTCTATTAGAGGAGCGGGTTATAAATAAACCTTCTTATTATTATTATTATTATTATTATTATTAAATGGAGAGAATTTGATCCCTTCCCCACTGCCATTCACTTCTCTTTTTGTGTCATATCTTTTTAGATTGCAAGCCTGAGGACAGGGAATTGTCTAATTAAAAAAAATTGTAAACTGCTCTGAGAGCCTTTGTGGCTGAAGAGGGGGTATAAATACTCCAGATAAATAAATAAGTAAGATAGAAAGCTTACCTATTGGAACTGTTACCAGATTGAGGTGAAATGAAGGGATCACTCCATCTTACTTAAGGAGATTGGATAAAGTACATTTAATCTCTCATACTTGCTTCTAGCCAAATGGCAGATGCAGAGCAAAGCAAAGGATGAGCCATGGTGCTACTACAGCTGGGAAAGGAGGAGTAAGCTAACTTAGTAAATGCACACACACACACACACACACACACAAAAAGGACTTTATCGCATTCACTTTTCTAACCATTTTGCGGATGGGGATGGGACTCGTGGGGGGGCGTGTGAATGGATTTTACCACACATGTAAGTGTCGACAAAAAGGTCCTGTTCCGGCACCCGTCCCTGTTCAGTGTGGAGAAGCATTAAATGTTCTGGTCAGAAGACTTTCATCCAGCCAAAATGGTGCCTGCAGGCACTGAACAGGGACGGTTTGCTGGAATAGGACCTTTTTCTGGACATTTATGTGTGCAGTAAAATCCGTTCACGTTCACCTCCACGAGTCCTGTCACCATCCCCATCCCCAAAATGGTTAGAAAAGTGAATGCGATAAGGTCCTATGTCTTTTCAGGTAGTAGCAACAGATCAATTAAGCCTCACAGATCACAAGAAGGGAACCCTGGTGGTACAGTGGTTAAATACCTCTACTGCAGCCACTCACTCATAAACCACAAGATTGTGAGTTCAATACTAGCCAGGGACTCAAAGGTCGACTCAGACTTTCATCCTTCTGTAGGTTGCTAAAATGAGTACCCAGCTTGTTGGGGGCAATTATTTTATACATTGTAAACCACTTAGGGAGAGCTTAAGTGCACTGATA
Organism: Urosaurus nigricauda; assembly: GCA_034509955.1. Taxonomy (NCBI): domain Eukaryota; kingdom Metazoa; phylum Chordata; class Lepidosauria; order Squamata; family Phrynosomatidae; genus Urosaurus; species Urosaurus nigricauda. Next base: position 59,121,755 of record JAOEGL010000006.1, read on the forward strand.
GGCAGTATAGAAATGGAATTGCTTGCTAACAAGCTGCTTTAGCTGGATGTTTGTAAACAGTCCATTCTTCTTGCCTGGAAATGAACCCACTAAAACTGGAGAATTTGGGCCTTTCTCTCCTGCCTGGAGACTCAGGACCTTACACTTGGAAACTCTAGGCCTACTATCCTCTCCTTCCCCACCCTCACATATTGTAAGTGGATCTTTCAGTCTTGATTCTTCCTGATTCTTTCTCAAACTCTACCTACTAGCTCTTTCTCAAACTCTACCAGCTTGTTATTTCTGATTTTCTATCTTTCCATTTTCCAATTATACATGTCATCACATTTTAAAAAATTGTTTCTAACAAAAAAATGACCTAGTCTTTACTAATGATCTGTTGTGGTCTTTCAAAGCTCTTTCATACCCATATATGCTTGTGATTGGGCCAGTTCTCTAATCTTTGGGGTTTTGGGGTGGGGGGGTCGTTCTGAGTTTAGTACTTGTTTCTGCTCTGTCAACACTATTGATTTGTTGGCTGAACTCTGCTGCTATCTCTCTTCCCTTTGTGGAGTTCCTGGCATCTTCCTCTCCCATGTGGGACTCACTAGCAATGCACCACTGTAGAAGTCATTTTGGTCCTTGTTCTGAGTTTGTGCAATTGTGTTTTCCATCTGCATGCATTCTTTATCTGCATTCAATTACATCTCAGTTGTTGTCCTCTGTTTGTCAAAACTGCATTAGATCTGTTTCCCACTACATTCTGAATGGTGGCCTTTTGCCATTCTTTTACTTATGGTTCTAACTATATATGTAAAGAATATTTGTCAAATTTTGATAAACAGAAGAAATATCTGTTATTTGAAGATTTAGAAAGCTTTTTAAAGAGAAGAAATTATGAGCACTTCTCAATCAATGAGTAAGAATTTGGGTTTTTAATTCAATGGCCAGGATTTGAGTATTTTGCATAATCAAAGCTACTATTCATATTGGGTTTTTCTAGCAGAGGAATGTTCTTTAAACCTCTGCCAAACTTCCTTTTGCCATGCCAATTGAATTTGAAATGCCAGTAATTAGTGTAAATGTTCGCCTCCCATGCCTTTTATTTTCATTCGAGAAATCTGTGAAAAATACTTTGCAACAGGAAGAGAAAAAAAATAAACTTTTGAAAGTGGGACTTTTGAAAAGAATATTTTTTTTAAAAAAAAAATCATGTCTAGTTCTCGATGGATGAGGGAAAAAATGGTTTGTCACAACACTCGCTTCTAACCAAACCTTCACTGGTATCATGTTAGTCATTTAGGATGTTGTAAATCAGACTTACAAACAAATCAGATGAGTTTAAAGGGCATTTATAAACATGAAAATAGTACCACAATCTTAAATGTAAACAGGAAACAGTTATGTACTTCATTACATTTATGATGGTGATACAATTTGCATGATCATAAATGCCCCTGAAACTCACTATAAAATCTAGCCAGCTATCCAGTGTAATGAAGCTCTGTGGGGCTGGTAAACAGGTCACTAAAGGATGATGTGAACAGCTGCCTCCTTTTCACTGGCATGTCCATCACTAGATGCAGCTTTGATTGAGAGTTCCTGCAGGGCAGGGGGTTGGACTGGATGACCCTTGTGGTCTCTTCCAACTCTATGTTTCTATGACTAACATGATGCCAGCGAAGGTTTGGTTAGAAGCGAGTGTTGTGACAAACCATTTTTTTAGCTTTTAAGGTGAGTTTCAAGGGTCAGATTGGGAGGTGGAGCATAGCCACAATCTTGCAGCTATGCCTCTGATGCAGGATCTCTTCCCTTATTTTCTCTACACAGTTGCCTGTAAATCTGACTGTACATATGTTCTGTGTTCATAGAATCATAGAATCATAGAATCATTGAGTTGGAAGAGACCACAAGGGCCATCTAGTCCAACCCCCTGCCATGCAGGACCTCCAAATCAAAGCATCCCTGACAGATGGCCATCCAGCCTCTTCTTAAAGACCCCTAAGGAAGGAGACTCCACTACACTCCGAGGGAGGGTGTTCCACTGTCGAACAGTCCTTACTGTCAGGAGAACAGGAGAAGTCCCAGCAGACTGGAGGAGGGCAAACATTGTCCCCATCTTCAAAAAGGGAAAAAAAGAGGATCCCAACAATTATTGTCCAGTTAGTCTGACATCAATACCAGGAAAGATTCTAGAGCAGATCATTAAGCAGAGAGTCTGTGAACATTTAGAAGCCAATGCCATAATCACAAAAAGCCAACATGGGTTTCAGAAAAAGAAGTCATGCCAAACGAACCTGATCTCTTTTTTTGATAAAATTACCAGCTTGGTAGATGAAGGGAATGCTGTGGATATAGTTTACCTCGATTTCAGTAAGGCCTTTGACAAGGTTCCTCATGACATTCTTGCAAACAAGCTTGCAAAATGTGGGATAGACAAGTTAACTGTTACATGGATTTGTAATTGGTTGAGTGGCCGAACTCAAAGGGTGCTCAACAATGGCTCCTTTTCATCCTGGAGAGAAGTGACCAGTGAGGTCCCACAGGGTTCTGTTCTGGGCCCAGTGCTGTTCAACATCTTTATTAATGATTTGGATGACAGAATTGGGGGCATACTTATCAAATTTGCAGATGACACTAAACTAGGAGGAGTAGCTAATACCCCAGAGGACAGGATCAAAATTCAAAATGACCTGAATATATTAGAAAGCTGGGCCAATGCTAACAAGATGAAATTCAACACAGAGAAATGTAAGGTTCTGCACTTAGGGAGGAAAAATGAAATGCACAGATATAAAATGGGGGACACCTGGCTGAATGAGACCACATGTGAAAGGGATCTAGGAGTCCAAGTAGACCATAAGCTAAACATGAGTCAACAGTGCGATGCAGCAGCTAAAAAGGCCAATGCAATTTTAGGCTGCATCAATAGAAGTATAGTGTCTAGATCAAGGGAAGTAATAGTGCCACTCTATTCTGCTTTGGTCAGGCCCCACCTGGAATACTGTGTCCAGTTCTGGGCATCACAATTCAAAAAGGATGTGGAGAAACTGGAGGGGGTCCAAAGGAGGGCAACTAAGATGGTGAAGGGTCTGGACACCATGCCCTATGAGGAACGCCTTAGGGAACTGGGGATGTTCAGTCTGGAGAAGAGAAGGTTAAGATTCAAAGATGAACAGATAAAACAACTCTGGCTCAAGCACTACAGTTACCCATTACTTTTCTATATGTACATATCCCATTCTGTTTGAGTCCTTGGCAAAGGTATGGGCTGCTGGATTTTCATCAAACTTCACCAAGTGCTCTTTTTGAAGCATTACACTACTAGTTGCTCATCTGGGTTGTAGTACTTCAGTATTGATGCTTTGTTGTTTTCTTTATTTCTTTGGAATGCTTCCTGTCAAATCTGTTCACATTCCCAGGCTGCACCCTTGTGTGTTAGCAATCTCAGTGGCTCATAAGCACCAGACTCTGAAATCCTTGGCATCTCCATTATGGCCCTTATTTCTTGATCATTGTCCCACTTTGTCTCCAGCTTTACCTTCATTTTCTTTTCTTTTATCAGCTATTGTTAACTATGTATACGGACTAAACTCCAGTTTCTACTGATTCCAGATCTTGCCAGGCTCTTGACATGGGAATCCAGTTCACCTGGGTGTTTCAGGCCCTCTGCTTTATAATCTTTTTCCCCTGATGATGCCTTCAAATTTTCAGTTGAAAATTTTCTCACAGACTTTCTGTTGCCAACGTGCTTCATGTTACAGTTTGTACAATTAAAACGCAGCTCTCATTTTTAATAAAAAATAATGCAAGCCCATCAGAGCAGTTATTAGGCCTATTGGATTCTCTTTACCTAATCCCAACACACTAAAATTACTCTGTTAGCATACCGTATACCCCCTGCTGGAAATGAAATTTCATAATTAATATTTGGAGTTTTAGGAGCCCCTGTTATCAGCTTCAGCTGATATGCCAGCTGTGACCCTTCCTGGAGCCGGGTGACCTAGAAACAGTCACACACACACTGGTGACCTCTTGACTTGACTTCTGCAATGTGCCCTTCATGGGGCTACCCTTGAGCCAACTTCAGAAACTTCAATTGGTCCAAAATATGGCAGCCAGGTTGGTCACTAGTACATCTAGAACAGACAATATAACACCTGTTTTGAAATCTCTTCATTGGCTGCCAATTAGTTTTCAAGCATGGTACAAGGTGTTGGCTATCACCTTTAAAGCCCTACATGGCTACCAGACTACTTGCGGGAGCACTTTCCTCCACTTAATCCACCCTGCACACTTAGGTCCTCTGGGAAGAATCTGTTGCAGCCCCTCATATTACCACTCTCAAAGCCTTTAAAAAGGCCATTAAGATATATCTCTTCCGGCACGCTTTTCCAGATTAGCCCTACCAGACTTGCCCCAATGGCCCCATTTCCCCTAGAAGATATTTGTCTTGCCTCAAATCTACCTTATTTTTTAAAAATTTGTATTAATTTTAATTTATCTTGTTTAATTTCTATTTTATTGCTCTTTGATTATTGTTTTTACTATTGGGGGAGGGTTGAGATATGGGACTATTTTAAACTGGGAATTTTATGATATTGTATTGTTATATTGTGTTGTAATCTGCACTGATTCCCTTGGGAAAAGGCAGAATATAATGTTGTTGTTGTGGTTGTTAGATCACACTGACTTGTGGAAACTCGACATGTGTAGGAGTCACACTGACTGGAGGACATGTATGAGGCCTAGATAAAAACTAAGAAAACAGGTTTGCTGATCAAGTCATACAGCTTGTATCAACTCATACACTTGCATTTCGCCTTGAAATGGAAGTGAAAGAAACAACTGTTAAAGCAATCAGGAACCATACCCTGTACCTCACCTTCTGATGTTCCTACATCTCCCTTCCTGTCTGATCATCAAAGGACTGTCTCATATCTAGTCAACGAATTGTCACTCCATCAAGCCTCCATAGACCCTTTTGTCAGTGTCTTGGAAATGGCATCAAAGCTTCTTGGCACATAACTCATGCCTTAAAGGCCTGGAATGGGTTATACATATCCCCCCAGTCCTAGTCAAATTGTTCACAGGCCAGGATCCCTCTGTGTAACCCTCAGATACAGTTGAGCCACTTTAGAACATACTGGATGCAGTACTGTATTTTCCACAGATCTCTTTTCGGGATCAGTAATTATTACTCTTTACAGCTCCTAACTTCTCTCTATCCAACCTTCTGTACTTGTCTTTCTGATCACCTTGTATGATCCTTAAGATTGTTTTTAGTTTGTGTACATCTGTGTACACCCTTGCACATTTTTAAATAAAACACATTAATCACAGAAACTGGAGTACTCTCTGAAGTTAGCATTGGTATACACAGGTGAAAAGATTCCCATAAGCTATCATCTTTTTGCAGGACTCCTTGTGAGCTTTAATTTCCCCAAGGTTTATAGGAGATATTGGCCTTGCTGGTGGGGACCCCCAACATCACCCACCTTTTAGGGTAACAACTGTTCCTTCACTTTTCCTGATTTTCCATCTCCTTCTACTGCTAGTTTTGCTTCTGAAGCCTTTACATATCATCACATTAAGCACAGCTCAGGAACAATCCTTCTTTCTTAACATACTGTTTTTCTTATCAGCATTTTCAGAAAGGAAATTAGAGCAAGAACAGATAATGAACTGGGCAAATGAAAATAAACAGTAGGCACCACCAATAATTTAGTTTGATTACCCATTTTCCCTACTATTTATTATACTATAATCTACAAAACAGAAGAAATTAAATTTATTTTTATTGTTTCTGGGACTGGCCAATATGCCCCCCACCAAAAAACCTAAAGAAGCCACAGTTTTTCTCTGATCCCTTTGCTATTCGGTTTGGCATCCTGGTGCTCCAGAGTAGCTCTTCATTAATTTTAGTGATTGCAGAATGAGAAAAAAGTCAAGCAGCTGTGAATATTGTATGCCAATTTGTCTCCTCAGCTGAAGCAAAACCAAAGGTAGAGGAAATAAGCTAGAATCCACATCAAGGTAGAGAAGTTTTGCTTTTTGAAAAAGCCTATAAGTTGGCAGAAAATCAATAATAATAATAATAATAATAATAATAATATCATCAAGTTCCCTTCTTGGCTGCTATCAGTGATTGCCTGTCAGTTACTTGGAGAATTAGTCCACTTCAGGGAACTTGAATTTTTCTCCTCTCTTTTGACTCCAACTCCCCAAAAAACTCTATAAAAGGAAGGAAGGAGAGGGTGACATGAAGAAGCTCCACAGGACCTTGCCTTGTCTTTTAGTTCATTCAGATTGTTACAAGGATTTAACCTTGCTTCATCCTACTTTTGATTTTAGAATTCCAGACCCTATTTACATGTAGGCCTGACTAGCAGAATCTCACAACTTAGGAGTTTCATCCACAATCTTTGGGGCTTTACAGATCGCCCAAAAAGGGTGGTCTGTAGGTGCCCCTTTGAATGGTGGATTCGGGCCAGGGCAGCCTCATCGGCAGCCCCAGAAGCCCCAGTCCGCTGTTTCTCCAGGACACGGAGAAGGTGCAAAACATCCCTTCCCTGGGGCCTGGAAAGGGCTGTCCTTGGGTTTTCGTGCCCCAAGGACACCCCAACCAGCAGAGGCAAGGGAAAAAGAGGCCTCCTGGCCCCATTTTCCCTGCCTTCATTCCCATGGTAATCTGGTTGCCGCAGGAACAAAGCGTTTCCTGGAAAGGAGCTCCATTTCGGAGCTCCTTTCTGCACCACAGAAAGGGCGCCCTAGGCGTTCTCCAGTGGTGCCATGATGTCATTGGTGCACGAGTGTATGGGTGGCATGCTTTAAAAATGGCACCGTCCATACACACTAGGGGTGGGGCCCCAGCCCTATTCATGCCGTGGAGACGGCCCTTTTGGGCTGTCTGTAAAGGCCCATTGTGATGATAAGGAAAATACCTGCATTACTTATTGCTTCCAGGTTCAAATTCCCTTGGTTTCTTGTCTTTAATTCAGTTATGAATGAAATATATCATTGCACAGTTCTGGCCCAGTCATTAGGCAGAATGAGGCAACCACTTGAGGCAGTAGATATTGGGGGGCAGCCCTCCAGTCATTCCTCCTGAACTTCTGAGCCATTTCCCTCTCTCCGAGAAAAGAGCTGGTGGTGCCACACAACCTGTCTTCATCCAGTAAACAACCCTTATCAACCCTTATACTCTGAGGTCTAGTGAAGAACTGTATCCTTCTGCCAGTGCTGAAGTAAAGTTCAACTGGACTTTATTACATGTGGCAATAAGAAGCCACCAATTTGCTTCTTGCTTCAAGGAACAAAATATGTTGGGCCAGCTGTGCTTTGCAGAAGTTGGTCTCAGCAAGCATCTTTCTGGGAACATCACTGTGTGAAAGACAAAAAAAGGAAGAAAACAATCCTGGAAATAGATATATTATCTGGGCATAAGAATATAACTTAAATGATAATCTAACCAGTCCTCTCAGCCATGATTTAGAAATAGTTTGTCCAAAACCATTTTCATCCTTATTATCTGCCTCTCAGCCCCTTTTCATAACAAAGCCAAGCACTTCTTACCCTCCAAATACTGTTTCCCTTCAGCTTTCTTCCATCATCAACAATGACAAGAGATATAGCTTTGGAAGACAAAGGTTTTTCCTGTAATAATCTATTCCAGAGATGTAGTAGATTTGACACAAATAGGACATTTCAGATTTGCAAATCAAATTTTTTTTTTACCCACTAATAAATTCAGCTGTGAATCCGTACACTTTCAGCACCTCAATGAGTCTGACAAACTTGAACTATCCTTGGGATTTCTAATTTGGGAGTTCATTAATTGGGGAGTTTATGAATTTTTAATTCATGATTAAACACTTTTAGTTAAATATTTAATCAGTAATATAATAACAAGGCTCTTTAAACCATGATTACTTCAGTAGTGAGATAAAAACTGTGAGACAATGACATAAGAATCTTTGAATATGAAGTAATTAATTACAGCATGATGGACAACTGTGGTGGTGGCCTCCAAGCACACACAGCAGGCTGCACTGCTGTATTTTCAATTGAAAACGGCAACAAAAACTCATTTCCAACTGCAGCTTCCTGATTTATTGGCCTATTGGGGTGTATGGAAGGCTAAGAGGAGAAATTTTTGGATTTCCTTTTCCATCTGATTTTTTGGTGAGGAGAGGTAAGGGCTTCGGTAATATTGGGCTGATCTAGACTGTCAAAAAAGGGGTGTGTTCATGCCTACATGAAAGTTTTAGATGACCCACACTGAAAGGTTGGCATGAACACACTTCTTTTGCATTTTAGTGGGGAAAAGGCAGCTTTAAAAAGGACCTGCTTTTCCCAGCTTCTTTTTAAAAAGGGTGTAACAGTGCAGTGTCTAAATGCTGCAGTGCAACTGTGCAGTTTTTTAAAGCTCCCAAACCCGAGCTCTAATCCAAACCCTAGACATGTGCAGTAGGGACTCTGGGATGCTGTAACTGTTATGCAACTGTGCATAAAATGTCAATTCATTCATAAAATAAAGAAGTTTATTCATAAACTTAAATTGTAACAGATTTAATATCTTTTTAAGAGGAGGAGGGATGCAGTTTGTTTTATTGATGTAATAGTATTTTAATGTGTAAGCCACCTCAATTGATCTCAAAGGGTTGGGGTAATAATAATCACAATAATGATAGCTAGTATTATTATAAAATAAAGGGGTTCATTCATGGTGCACCGATGCAACTGAGCACTTAAAAAAGGGAAGCAAAACCACAATGGTAATTTGACAGATCTTCATAACTGCACAGTTCATGTGTGATGTACCTGCACAACTGTGCAGTTCACAGTTGGCAATACAATTGCCTGTATGCTGCAGTGGTGTAACTGCGCAGTTTGCAGCCGGCAACAAAAAAATATATTAAAGGTTCAGTGCGGCCAAAAGCCCCATTGATTGCCACCCGTGCAGCTGCTCCGCCTGTGTTTCTAGCATCCTGGCAGCTTCCAATGTAGTTGCTGAGCAACAGAAAAGACTTCAGATAAGTCATCTCCACACCTCCTCAGTGTAGCTGCCCTATGCCTTTTTATTACACACCTGGGGCTTGCAGTGTAGCTGCTAAGCATTAAGGACAAGGCAACTTCATGTCTCCCTTTCCTGCCAATCTAGAAAGCCCCATGGGGTCAAAAAGGGTTTGGGGCCATATATGGTCCACAGATTCAGATATTCTATAGTTTTATTAGATGGTTTTGCATTCACTAAACAAAGAGAATATATCTTTCTTCCTACTGTTCTCCCCTTCCACTTCCTGCTGCTCTTCTACAAACCTTTACCCATCTCTTCTTGCCATCTTCCCTAGTATTAGATGGAGACTAATGAAGCTCCATTCTCTCTGCAAGTTCCACTACCACTCTACCACAATTCTTGGTCTTTTTCCCTCTGTACCTTTGTTATTCCTGTAGTATACTTACTTCAGGCTGAAATACATTGGTTGCTTATGCAGGCTAGATTTATAGTTCATATCCTGAAAATGTTGTCCTAATGAGTACTCTTGGTACACTAGTAAAATCAGAAACCTTGAATTTATTGGGAACTCATACAAGGGTGGAAAGTGTGGTCTTCTGGGTGTTGACAGACTGCAGCTCCCATCAACCTCATCCAGTGTTACAGTGGTGAGGAATGCTGGAGTTGCAGTCCAGAGACGTCTGGACAGGGTGCATATCCCCAACTGTGTCTGCACTAGTTAGTAGCAATGCTGGTACTGAGAACTATATTAATTAATCTCTGATGCTCTGAAGCTAGAAGATTCCACTAAAATTTATTTTGTGGTGTGTTCTGCTGCTGAATACTTCTGATACATTTTAAATAAAAGTATTTTATTTTCTTTCTTGTTTTGATATCCTATGATATGCCCAAATTGAGAATTTAAAAGCTAACTGTGTTAGCCCCTGTATTTTCCATGTTCTTGCTTGCCGTGAAAGATGAATAGGCTTTAAACAGGTGACTGTTAAGCTAGGCTAAATACTAGAACATCTGCTATGCATGACTCATGTAGATCTGAAGGATTTGGAGCTTACACAAACACAAAATGACATAGATTTAAAACTTTACATCCTAAAAAGGAGACTTGGGCTATGTGCAGCTTAAAGGCTGGCTTGGTGGTGGGGTCAGGGCATAGTATCCACATGTTGCACACCTTGACTCTGCCCCTAGGAAGGCGTGATGCCACATGCTGCTCCACATGGCATGTGGTATCACAGTGTTCCTCTGGCATTGCATCCAACAACGTAGCACTGAAAGAGTGCTGTAAAGCTGCAGCACCGTGGCTATTGTGCACTTTGCAGGGCACAAAAAGGAGCTACTTTTTGCGGCTCCTTTTTGTGCCCTGCAAAAGCCACAGTCTGGTTGCCATGGCCCTGATCTGGCTATAAAAGGGGTAGCCCTTTGGATTGTGTAGAAAATCTCTTTTTTGCACCTTGAGTGACTAGTAGACCAAAGCAAAATTAGTACAAATATCCAATAAGGAATGTGTTTCACATAAAGTCCATATGTTTGTCTCTGTTCACTTTTTGAGCTGTGTGATATTACATCTCTATGTTCTGACAGCATTACTTTTCATTTGCACCTCTGACAAATGAATATTAGTATATTTTGTCACATACACAAGTATGCAAGTGGTAGTAGTCTGAGGTTTACCAAATGTTACAGTGAATCCTGGCAATGACTGACATAGTCAAAAGTGGAATTAAAAAGATGACACAAAAATCAAAACATCAAAATAATTAAACATGATTAGAGAAGTAAAAGTAGAATGGATTTTCACAACTTGTTGTTTTCAGCTGTCTTTTTAAAATGGACAGACACAACTGTCTGCACTTTTGGACTCTCCTTAGGCAAAAAACTGTGGGGATTTGTAGAGTCGAAGGGTTTCATGGCCGGCACCCATAGTTTTTTGTGGAGCTTTCGGGCTATGTGGCCATGTTCTAGAAGAGTTTCTTTCTAACGTTTTGCCAGCATCTGTGGATGGCATCTTCAGAGAATTCTCTGAAGATGCCAGCCACAGATGCTGGCGAAACGTCAGAAAGAAACTCTTCTAGAACATGGGCACATAGCCCGAAAGCTCCACAAAAAACTACTGTGGGGATTTGTCATACAAGTACTTGCACATCAACATTCACGATTGACTTATTGCAAATGTGAATAGAAATTAATCCTGTGTAAAATAGCCAGATCAAGTATCAGGATTCTTTGATGGAAATGTGGGGTCTGTCATTGGTATGCCATAGCCTTAACCAATGTTTTGTACAGGCAATCTTATAAGAAGTGGTATAATGCCTCTTACAAGAAGTGGCATAATGATTCCTGGGTTTTCAGGGTTGCAGCAATGGGGCTGTTTAATCAGTAGGGACAATGGTGTCATTGGTTCAAAGCTCACAATAGCTGTTAACAAGGGGAGGAAATGCTTTTTTCCAACAAGATACCTTTGTGAACTTCTCCCAGGATAGCTTGGTCTTGAATGGGCAATTTACAAATATTTTGGTCCTGGTGGTGATAAAAACTGCTAGAACTGATTCTCGACTTTCAAATAAAGTTTCTCTCTGATGTTAATAGATGATATCATGGTAAATCTTAAACTGGGATCTGTATATGAGAGAAAGTACAAACAGCATTATAGATGGGTCAGCTCAGCAGCCTGCATTTTTTGAACTATCTTTGCAGACATTTTTGGACTATCCCTGGGGTCTGCCATGAAGGCTGCCTGTACTTCAGAATTTGACACTACAATGTTATAAGGGTGTATTTGCATTTATGAACATCTTTCAACTCAACAGATATTGGATCATATCTATTGTTTGCATCACTTTCTTACCAGTCTGCAGCAGTAGCCAAAGAAACAGTCTTATTAGAAGTATGGCTGTATTTTGCAATGAGCAATTTATACGACAGCCATCAAAAATGTAGTTTGTGTCTCACCATGTCAGAAACATGAAAGCCTAGTTCCCAAGGATGATTTCTGTTACAATTTTATTTTGAATGATCATTTGTTGCATTTTGGTTCATAGTATTAAGCCTGCTTTTTTTTTCTTTTTAAAGAGTTTTGCAGATGTTAGGTGATTGAGGAGTACTCCACAACATGAAGTTGTACTAGAAATGGAACCCCCATGTTCAATTCTTCCTAATCTTCTCAACATTATTAGGAACACTTAACTGCCCCATGACATCACATCCACCACTTTCATGTTATTTGTTGACAGAGACACTCTTGTTTATCTTATCTTAGCAAAGATAAGACTTTATCTAAGTCTTATCTCAATCTTATCTAAAATTGGAGGAGATAGATAATAGGTTAATGAACCTTACTATCAAGTGGGTGGAAATATTTCAGAGGAATATTGTTCTGTAGAACCCTCTTGGCTGTTCAGTTCTGTATGTTTGTACTCATATGACAGGGACACATCTGACCTGAGTTCTGTACTCATGCCCAGAATATGCCTGCTTACCAGACTCCCCTGCTAAACATACTTTGGGAGATAACATCGCTAAAGAGGAGCTTATTGCATGTGCTTAGGCTCACCATGTGATCCCCACTGCAAAATTTTCATGCAGGCATCTCTTTATTAGTTTTAATACCCCCCACCCACCAATAAAACAGGAGCCTAGCTCAGCAGTGATGGGATGGTGGGGTCCTACAGCCAGCAGGTGTTCCTCATGCTTCCTCCAATTTTATCTTCACTTTTGTTATCACATTCATTGCTGATTTTCTTCAGTCCACCATCTTCTTCAGGCCACCAACCAGTGACGGGCAACATACACCTTGCATATTGCATGTAGTTCCTTCATGCCTTTTAGCACTACCACCAACAGGAAACATGACAATGGGGCTTTCTAGATTGGCAGGAAAGTGTGACATGAAGTTGCCTTTTCCTTAATGCTTAGCAACTGCACCACAGCCTTTAGATGGAGCTGCGCTGTTCCACAGTTTTTAAAAAAGAAGCTGGGAAAACCAGCACCTTTTTAAAGGCGCTTCTTCTCCCCTAAAACGCAAAAAAAGCTTTTCATGGCACACTTTCCCTTTTTCTCATCTAAAGGCTAGAGTTTCATGCAGCCATGAACACACTTCTTTTTGCCAATCTAGAAAGGCCCAATCTAATTTTAAAACCATAGCATGGGAAGAGCATGCACCTTATTTTTTGGCCAAATGGTGTTCTTTGAAGCCTCCATGAACTATACTTCAAAGGATCTGAAGGCTACTAGATTACCTGCTCTTCCTCTCGTGAAATAGATTGCAGTGGTGTAATTGGGGTTTACAAGGTTGTGATTTTATGCATTAGTTTGAATGTTTAGAAATCCGTGTGTACATAATCATTAAAGGACCAGATGTAAAGTAACAGAAGGAAATAAATTCAGAATCCCATTGCACCAAATCAATATTAACTAATTTTATTTGTTCTTGGTCATTCCTTTGTCCTGCTGTTATTTTCTGGAGTGAAACATTAATTGTTAGGCTATCTGAAATCTAAAGGGTAGATATTCAGAATAATCTGAACATTCAGAGGAGAATTTAGATTGCCCTTACTAATTTGTGTCCATCTTGGATACTTATTTTCCAATTGGGCCATTCTACAACTTGCTGTTGGGTGGACATTATAACATTGGTGATGGTAAGGATTGGTTGTTGTTTTGAAAGAATGAATTCTAAGAAATACAAAGAGATTCTCAGCACCCTCAGACATCACCTTTATTAAAGTGCTGAGTAACTGAACTTGAAGCAGTGGCTTCTGAAAATATGTGAATCCTCCTTAACAAAAATAAACTTTCACTTCAGATAATAAATGGGATAAGACTCATTTATTTCTGTTCAAGCAAAGAGCTTCATGGAATGCTACTTTACAATATTTCTGCAGTGTCACACTGTACATCAAGAGAGATATGTCAAATCCTTCTTACTCCATCTGAAAAGTGAAAACTTTTGATAATCATTTGAACAGGTACATGTTCAAGAATGTTTATGATTCCAACAATTACCTCACTCAGACCTCTTCAACACCAGACTGTGGTTGGAAAAGAGTTTTGTTTTGTTTTGTTTTACTTCAGCTCCTAACATTCCTCAATTCATGTCGCTCCTGGCTCCTGGCTGGGAGATCCTGAAAGTCTACAAACTTTTATCCATGCAATTGGTAAATCTCCTGAACTAAGACTTATTCTCTCCCCAAGTATTAAGACATAGGTCGGTATCAATGCAAGAGAATAAAAGGATTCAAATCTGGCAACAGAAATAGTAATATTCAAAATCCAGTACTAATTATAAACCAGTTAAGACATGCTAACATCCTACATTAGTTTTGGTTTCTGGAGATTCACAGCATGGCCAAAAGTACATATGCTGGACTAACCAATGTTAAAACTCAAGAGTTGTTTGTTGTTGTTGTTGTTGTTGTTGTTGTTGTTCAGAGGTCCCTCTTAATGTGAAGTCCTAAAATGTGGATTATTTAGTTTTGGGTAAATCCAGCACTGGGTCTAACAGTGTGATGAAGTCAGGATACATACCATTTTATTTTGTTTGCCACTGTTTGGCAATATTTCCATTATTTGAATAAAAAGCCTTGTAATGGTGCTACAAACATAATCTCTAACAGACAAATTGGTAGAGTAACCCTGCCTTTAATAATAACAACTGAAGATTTAGTCTTAGAAGGGGCCCCAGATTAGGTTCCAGTAAAAGAAAGGACACAATCAAAATCTCCATAGGTTTGTGATGTCTGCTCAGTTTTCCACGTGGTTATTGGTTACTCTGTCATTTTCACTACCATGTTCTAGTTATCTTAATGCACAAAAAACAATGGGCATCATACTTTTGAGTTTTTTGTGTACATATGAATACTGCATAGTTGTTCAGAAATATGCAAGGAAGCCACTGACTTTAAATTAACAAACAGGTCTAGTCAGTGGTTTTGTTGTTGTTTGAATTAATATTTATTACTCTTGATTCTGTGGTGGCAATATTGTTTGAAGATTCAAGACAAAATGGCCTTTAATTCTGGACATGATTTGGCCATTAAGATCCCACCCTAAAATTATCATTCCAAACTGGATCCAAAATGCATTTTCAGCATATTAACTTTACTTGGCTACCTGCTTTGTTAATTAAACTGATGAGGCGAATTATTTCTCATTTTGAGGTTGACATTAAGTGACATTTTGTGGTGACATCCAATATCTCAATGCTAATTGAATAACTTTTTGATTTATGTACCTTGGTTTGATTTGTGAAGTGCTTGAACATCAGAGAAAATTATAGCAGTAGATAATAAGTAATCCAGGTGATTTACAAGTAGATTTACTAGCATTTTGAACACAGGTGGCTGTGTTTTGAAATGACTGTGAAGCTTAACTCAACTGCCACTCTTATGTTTTGATTTGATAAGGAATTTAAATTTAGAAGCACAGCGTTCCAAAGTCGGGTGTTTTTCTTTCAAAGAATTATGGACAAGTAAATCATAATTTTCAGAGTAGAGGAAAAATAAGACAAGAAAATGGTCATTGTTTTATGCAATAATTAGATGAAGTTTCAAACCAGACTTTAGCATTCACTTGAACTTGCTCTGTGAAATGGTATCAGTTAAAAGAAGAAGTAGACTCATCTGACTTATAAGCAATAAAAAGAAAGACCACTCAGGATGTTGAAAACTGTATGTTATATTTATTGATAAATATCTCATCATCTTTTAGTGTAACATCTGTTGTGGCTGCAAAGAAACAACAAAGAATAAATGTTATATACATAATTATAAAGTGGCATGTTCTACATTAGATATAGGGTTTTTTCCTGCACAGAAAGTAGCAATTTTGTTCTCTCATATGCAAAAAACAAAACAAAAACAAACAAAAAAACAAGTGCAAAGTTTGCACAGAATAGGTCCTGAACTGAGAAGTCTCACCAGTCCAGTAGTAGCCTTATCACGGTCTCATGATACTCAAGAATTTTTTTCTTTACTGTTTTTCAAATATTTTTACATATTCTTTCCATCTGTAGCAAAGTGCAATCTTCAAACTCCAAAGATGTGTGCACTAAGATATGCAGTTGCCATTCTAGATCACAGGTCAGAGAACTAAGGAAACAGTTAGGGCCCTATCTTAGTAACCAGAGTGGTCCATCATGATAAGCCAGAAAGCGGTGGCTTATCATTAATAAGTAGCAGAAGAAAGAGAAAAGCCAGAATGTGATGTCACTTTAAACAAACCATGGATAGACAGACTGAAGCTTATTTTTGCTCCCAGCCATAGTGATTGAATTGTGTTTATCAGCCCGTTGGCTTGCTCATATTAAACCAATATCTTTTAGAATATTGGCTCATTTTTTCTTCCAGAAGTGCTCATTGTCAGGAGCATAATCATTAAAAAGATAATCAGGATAACAAGGCTTCTATTATCTTGAGTAAAATGACAAAGCTTCTAAAATTCACATAGTCAGTTCTAGCCTTATTTTCATGGTATGTTTGTGTCTTCACACCACCTGTCAATTTATGACAACCCCATGAATTTCATAGAGTTTTCTTAGGCAAGGAATACTCAGATGCTTCCTTTGCAATATAGCCTACAACACCAGGTACTCATTGGCTGTCTCTCATCTAAGTGCTAACCAAAGCTGACATGCTTAACTTCCATGATCAGAAGGGATTTTGTGCCTTTAGGATATTTAGGACCACTGTCTTCATAGTAGCCTGAGTTCAAAGTGAATGGGCTGGCATGATAGCTCAGCTTGTGCCATTGTCCTTAGAATATAAGTCTACAACAAAGAGCAGCCCACTTTTGCTTCCTTGAGTGGATACTCAGTTCTCTAAATAGCATTCTGGGCTTCTTAGGAGCATTTTATTATTTCTCATTTATTTATTTGTTAGATTTATATTTTGCCTATAACACCATTGGAATGATCTATTGGTAAAAAAATTTCTAGTTAAGAAGCACATATGCCCTGGTATCAGATAACAAATGAGCATGTATATTTCCACATTACGTGATACCCATGTATACAAACATGACAATGAAAATCGCACATGACAATTGAGAATCATATTTTCTGTTGATAAAAGTATACTTTGTATAAAAACAGCTTATGGAAATAATACTGATGCACACATGAATATTAGACCAAATATCCCTAAAGGATGATGATCCTTTTCAATAGAAGACAAAAAGTTATCAGTCCTAGTTTCTTCTTGACTTTTCTCAAATCCTTCTAAATTCTGTCTCTGGGTGATAAACACTAAGCAGGAGTGGGAAGAAACAAAATACACCCAGTACAAAGAGCTCAGGCTGTTAGGTGGATAGATAGGTACTTGAGACTAAGCAAGATCAATAGCACAATTTGCATATTGTTTCAGTGGAAACCTGAAGTGTGAAGAATGGTTTGTAATGCTGAAGTTTTATGATGAGTAGTTAAATGAGAATTTAGTGTCTTGACTAATCTATATTGAACACAATAAAGTATAGTTGATTTTTACACTGTTAAATGCAATGTAGTTTATGTACCTATGTGAGCTGTTGAAACACTCCATGCACATTGGAATTTTAGAAGGGAAATAAAGGTGCACCAAGATCATCCGATTTAAGTTCTCAACTGTGTACTCTAGGTTGTTGTGGAATCAGCTTTTAGTCTAAAAGCACAGGCAATAACAAAATTACAGTCAACATGAGAAAAATTCCATAATGTAGCACCAATATAATCCACATGACTATTTCCTATTACAATAATCTATCCAGTTATTATCAAAATATTTTTGACACAATTTTGTGACAACAATAGAAAATAAACCTTTGCACTTAAGCTTATGTTACCAGGAGCTAATCAAAAGAGACATTTCTATTGTAGCTGAAAGCTGATTTTCTCTAGCTGAAAGTTGAGCTAAATCCTCGGCTTTTATTTTTATTTTAAACTCTCTCAATGGGACAACTAGACAGACAGTGGGGAGGATCAGCAATTACGTTGCATCTCCATAGGTCCCCATAGCCCACAGGCTTTCTAGAAGTATTATCATCTCATAGTGTAGATGGTATTAGTCAGTATCTAAGAGTGAAGATCGAAGTAGTGCTGTCAGTTTGAAATTGCCCTCACCTTGTTCAATACAAATACAACTTTTCCTCTCCAGGGTTAAATAGACCTACAACTTTTCAGCAAAAGCTATCGCTGGGTGGTACGAGTAGTGTGAAGCTACTAAAGTGCTATCATCCCAATTGCCAGAACAGTTTTGCAACTCTTTTTTAAAAAAAATCTTTCTTTTTTAAAAAAAATAATTGAAAGAATGAATGGATGAATGTTCACATGGCTCTTTACAAAATATGAAGGGCAAGCAGCCACCTGCATGGGGGACTGATGGATAAGCTAAAGGTCAGTTTGATCCTGCAGGGGCAGCAGCTCTTCTTCTGTTCCTGAACTAAGATAAATGTGAGGGATCTCAAACCTGGTAGGCTGACCAATTAATGTCTCTGCAGAGCAACCAATTAGGGATTATCCTGGCTATAGCTGTGTTGAATATCTATGCCTCCCTCTGCCCTGAGACCAGTTGAAGCAACCATAGCTTCCCACTCAGTCAGTCTTATTTACATAGTGCAACACAAATTAATTATCTCATGGGAAGAGCAAGAATTTTGGAGCTTTTCTTCCTAACTGATTTGGGAAGCAAGGTCTCTCACACAATCTTATTTTTCATAGATGGGTAATAACAAAGATGGTTTAATTGACTTGAACTTAACCTCCATTTTTTTAAAGTCACTGTCAGTGGGTTTAATACACTTTTCAGGGAAAACAGAATTTCTAATTACTATTACTAATGCACAACCCAAAGCATTTATTACTGAGTATTAACTATATGCTTAGAGATGTTGGAGAAATGAAAACAGAATCCATTTTGTATCTGCTATCTGATGTTTTGGCAAAATGGAAGCCATGTAACGGTTGGATGAATGAATGTCATGGGAAGGAAATTGAATTGTTGCCCACTGAAATGTTCACAGAAACATTTGAGATCAAAAAGTCACCAATCTTTCTTTTCCTTACTGTTGTGTTGACATGTCCTTTCTCCCCCCCCCCCCCCAAACGCCCTGAGACCTCTTTCTTGTTCAGGCTTGAGATAAACACACAGACACTGATCCTGAACAGAATATTGTGACATATTTCCAGGGTAACTCTGTTATGGCCTGTCATTGGTATCTTTCTTCCCCCCTATAATGACCCCCCCCCCCCAGTGGTTGGATGACTGACAGACAAATTTGATAGACAGACAGACAAGATTCTTATCAACATTGCCACTGGATGTCTAAGTGTAGTTTGACTTATAATTGTTATTGTAAATTAGCCTGACCTCATCTAAATAACACATATATTCTTTACTGAGACAACATCAGAATTCTATGTACAAGAATTCTGCACATAGAAAATCAGCTCTACCAAATCTATCAGAACTGAAAATCTATCAGATTATTGGCACGGTTTTATATGACTGAATAATACCCCATACCAAAAAAGAGGGCTGTTCCCTTTGGCATGTTATTTTTATATAGTAAGCTTTCCCTATGAAGAAGCATTATTTATGTGCTCTCACATCATCCTCCTACTATAAAGTGGTATAACCCAGGCATAGGATTAATATCTCAGTAAGAGCTAGACCCAAGGCAGTCAACACTCAAGTTCAGTCTTGGTATACACATAGAAAGATATTTTCTTCTGTTCATTATCATTAATTATCACTGTCTTTCCCTATATTGTTATACTGTCATGATAGTATTTTATCATTCTGCTGTTTCTAGGGTAGAATAAATACATCAAGATAAGGGAAAACACATTTCTACAGGAGTGACTATGGATGGCACGAGTTGCCTCAAATGTGATGATGCTACAGAAGTGTTTAAAATGATATATAAATACCTTGCAGTTTGTGCTTTTCTCTTTCTCTGCACATACAATATTTCTATTTCACATTTAAAAATAAAATCCCTTCAATAGTTCCTAGAACAAATCTTCATTGGTTTCAAGGAAGAATCAGATATAGTATAATTATGAAGATAAAGTTATTCATTTTATTTGTATCCCATGCAACATTTGTTAGGTGGTAGATTAGGTTGAAAGAAATAATGACTTGTGTATGATCTCCTAATGAGCATTATGGCTGATCTGGGATCCACCAAACACAGGTCTCTTTAGGCTAAGTCCAACAAGTCTAAATACCAGCATATGGTACTTAGGCAGGTAGGCCAGTAAATGTTTAGAATCTGCTCCAGCTGGGCTGTCCTCTCCAAACACAGGGCCATTTACCACCATCTGCCTAGTGGGAAAGATACCAGAAAAAAGAGGGTGCCAGGCATTTGAAAGCCTGCTTACTCTGCCCGTACTACCACCACAGGCAATCTATTGCCATCTGTTCTTTGGGAAGGTTTCTGATCACTCGTATGCATGTGCATGTGTATTTGTGGCTGTTGATATTAATTTCAAGCTGCCTTGGAGCAATTTGTATCCTGAAAAGTGGGATCTCAGTAACTGATAAATCAATAATAGTAAATAAATATAAACTTATTTTGTGTATTCTGTTTCTGTCAGGCCTCAGACTCTTTTTCATGTGACCTCTCCTTAAAATAAATGAAGGATATAGCCAAGCCCACATTCACATGTCCTTGCTCTGGCCCAACAAAATAAGCTTTCATGTGCAAATCACTTTCAGATTCAATAAGCAGAGACCATACACACATTACCAGATTACAGACAATGTCTATTTGTGTGGCCAGTGTTTTGAAATGGGATGGTAAGCACTCTCAAATGGGCATCTACATGTATATCCATATTGGACAGTGACTTTGGTCAAGTAGCCAAGTGTACATTTCATTGAATTACAGCAAGCCATATCAGTTTAGAAGTGCATCCTAACTGGCATCTGATTTATCTTCAGCTCCTGTTCCCACAAAGTTATATTTGTTAGAAGCCTGCTTCTTTTTATTGTCTCCTGTGTTCATCTGGGATGCCTGGTTCCATGGGGACACTTCAACTCATGTATTCAAGTGAGGAACTTCAAGGAAGTTCTACTAATGGCAGGGATTTAGGTTTGAAGGACACATGACTGAGGGTGCACATTTCCTCAGACCAATTCTTCCAGCTCTAGTCCTTTAAACTGTAGAATGTACACCATTTCATTTGCCTGTTAATTTTACATCTTATTTTTCACTAAGTAGTGCAGTAGGTAATAAGTAGTAAGTAAGCTATTCACTAAGTAACTAGTGGTTAAGATGCCAATTATGATGATCAGAAGATCAGAAGATTGGCAGTTCGAGGCTCAGCTGCTGTGTGATGGGGTGAGCTCCTGTCACTAGTCCCAGCTTCTGCAAACCTAGCAGTTTGAAACCATGCAAATGCAAATAATAATAATAATAATAATAATAATAATATTTATTTTATCCCGCCTCTCCCTGTGTTGGATCGAGGTGGGTAACAACAAGTAGGGAACAGTAAAAACAAACAAAAATAACAATGTGATACAGCATAAAAAAGACATAATAACCTAAAACAGTAATTTTAAAAAAACATTAGATTAGAATTCACAATAAAACCGGAAAATATCCAATGCAGGCAGTGAGACAGATGGACTGTTAAAAGGAGGTCAGTTAGGGAAGGCCCGCTGGAAGAGATCCATCTTTATTGCCTTCTTGAAGGCCTCCAATGTATGGCAGATCTCTTCTGGCAGGTCATTCCATATTTTTGGAGCTGCAGTGAAAAAATCCTTTGGGAGGTTGCCACTAGCCTGGTTTTCTTTGGCTGCAGTAGGTTCCTCCCAGAGGACCTGAGTATGTGGGAAGGATTGTATGGGAGGAGGTGTTCTCTCAAGTATGCTGGATCCAAGCCAAGTAGATAGACAAGGCACCACTTCTCAGTTGAAAGGTAAGAGCGTTCGGTGCAGTCATGCTGGCCCCACAACTACCAGAGCAGTCCTCATACAATGCTGGCTCTTCGGCTTAGAAACAGAGATGAGCACCGCCCCCTACAGTTGGTTACAACTAGACATTCATGTCAAGGTACTACCTTTACCTGTTAGTGCAGGGGTAGGTAAAATGTGGTCCTGGATTGTTGTTGTGGCCCTCAACATATCTAGAATCACCAAACCAGTATTGTTGTTGTTTTTTCTTCAGTCTAAAAAAGGGGGTAAATTGCTCCTCCTGGAAGCATCCAGGTGCAATACTTTGCCTTTTTAAAAGATTACAAAGCCTCTCTGTACAGAAGAACATTTTTAAAAAGAAATACCCAGCTTTCACCTGATGAGGATGCTACTGCAACCACAGTGAACAAGGAGGGCAGATGTGCCCTTTTGGCCACCCTTTGGCAGCCCCCCTAAACTGGTGGCATCAGGAGTGGGGTGCCACTGGTGAGTTACACACACTTTGTGGGTTACATAAAGCCACAGAGTAGCACTGCCCTTCTGCCCCCAATTGGTCTAACCTGACTTTATTTATTTATCTGTTTATTTATCTGCCTAAAACAAGAAGAGTCATTGTTTCTGGATGCTTCCAGGAATGGTGACTCTCTAAAGCTTGGGTGGACAGCTGCAAAGAGGCCCATTTTTCTGCCCTGTGAGCAAACAGTGGGCTGCATTAGTGCATTTTGGCATGCCCAAAGTGGCATCACTTCTGGCTTCCAGTTTGCCTGATTTTCAGTTTTTTTGTTTATTTGATTGCAGGAGGTTAGCTGAATTTAAGCGGTTAGGGGAACCAGACCACTGTACTTTTAGGTCATTATGGACAATTTTGGACAGTTTGGAGGCAAAAGGTCACCTGAAATAAAATAAAATAAAAAATCTCGAAGATTTGAGGGCTTTGAAAACCTCTGAGGATCCCAAGAGGCACACTTAGGGGTCCATTGGCCACACTTTGGCCAAAAGTTAGAAATTAAACTTCAAGAAGAACTTTAAAAATCGGGCATTGACTGTCATTGGTATCTGTATCGCCAGCTAAAGGAAAGATTTAAAATGGATAGAAAGTTAGAAGGAGTACAAAAGGAAAAATCAGAATGGGATGTAATTGTAGAAAAAGGGAGGGGGAAAAATGTCCAAATCTCTAAAGCTCTAAAGACACATCTCTTCCGGCAGGCCTTTCCTGAAGCCTCCTAGTTCCCGGCTCCAAAATTGGATTGAAAAATTGGGCTTGATCCTTGCTTTGGTACCATCTCTCACCTTGTTCAAGAACAATGTTATGAGTATGCATTATGTTTTTAATTTCTTGATAGTTTTAAATTATTGTTAATTTAATTTATTTTTAAGGGGTGGGTGGTTGGGAATGGGCTGTTGAACTGTTTTAAATTGTATGTTTTAATCCTGTTGTACCCTGCTCCAATTGTTTTTTACAGAGGAGCGGGCTAGAAATAAAATTTTATTATATCATTATAATATATTATATAAATTATTATTGAAATGGGACAGGGAAGAAGAGATAATAAGGCGTGATTACATGGGCACAGAATATTTGTCATAATATAGAATATCAAAAGTGCGAGGAAATATGGAATAAGAGGGTGAAATCAACTGTGTGTCAAGATTTAAAAGAAAATGTATTCAAATGATATATAGATGGCATCTGTCACTGCAGAGAATAGCTCAAATGTACAAGAACTCTAGACCAAATTGCTGGAAATGTTCATACCTTACTGGTTCATACTTTCATATGTCCAAAAGCAAAAAAAATATTGGCTAGAAATTTACAAAATCTTAACAATAAATTTAAGAAGTGAAAATTCCATTTCCACCAGAGATATCCTTGTTAGGAATGATAGATGAAGAAGTAGAAAAAACCCATGGTAAACTACCCTTTTTTCCTATTAACTTGTGCTAGTTTTGTCTAGAAATTGGAAAGCAGGAGAAAACCCAACAACTGAACAATAGTTAATCAGTTCCTATGAGATTGCAGAGATGGATGTAATGACTTGTTGGATGAGAGAAAAGACCGAAGAGAAGATTAGGGAAGATTGGAATTTATTTTATAACTTCTTAGGAAATCATTGGAAGGAGGTTATATGGAAGAAATGAAAGAGTACATGCTAGTTTAATGAAGGAAATGTGTATGTTTACTGTATTTTAAAAAAAGATTAGGCACAATAAGTAAAATATTAATAATTGTGGTTATATGTATTAATTAATTAATTAAAAGAAGATTTATGTTCATCTAGGTAAAACAGTAAACAAGGTTTGGAGAAAAGTTATGGATAGAGGTACAGTGGTCCCCTGGGTTACGAATCCCCCGGGGTACGAAAACCCCGGGATCCGAAAGAGCCGAGGCTGGAAAAACGGCCCCGGGTTACGAAAAAAACCCCGGGTTGCGAAAGAAAAGCGGCGTGAAATTCAAATAGCGCAAAGTTTTTTTCCTATACTTAGAGTGGTCCCCCGTTTTGCGAACGTTTTCGGCGTACGAAAGGGTTGCTGGAACGAATTACTTTCGTAAACCGGGGGACCACTGTATCTTAATAATCAAGATAAAATAAATTTGAGTAAAGAAAGCTTCAAGCTACATATTAGATATTAGATAGATATTAGACAAAACTACATATTAGACAAAACCAATATGGATAGTATATAATAGAATTCCAACATTAGGAGGAACTTCCTCACAGTAAGGGTTGTTCAACAGTGGAACACACTCCTTTGGAGAGTGGTGGAGTGGTGGAATCTCCTTCCTTGGAGGTCTTTAAACAGAGGCTGGATGGGCATCTATCAGGGATGCTTTGATGGAGAGTTCCTGCATGACAGGGGGGTTGGACAGGATGTCCCTTGTGGTCTCTTCCAAATCTATGAAGTGTATCAATTGTAGAATGTTTATTGTTATATGTTTGAAATGTTAATAAATATTTAATTTAAAAAATAGAAAAACAGAAAAAATTATATGTGACTTTAACTTAGAGCTGAGCAAAGTGTAGATTTCTATGATCTACTTTTTTAAAAAATTAAATCCATACAATTTATAAGCAAAGCCTGGAATTAAAGTATATGGAACCCAGGAATTGATTCTGAGCTGTAGAATTAAAAGGAATTTCCACACCAAAATTCATCCAGGGTTATCTCCAACTGCTATAATTTCAGCAGTATAATTAGAGTAGGATTAAATTTATTATTGGGACAGGTTGAGTCTTCTTTAACTGAAATTCCCAAATCCCAAAATACCCCAAAATCCAAAACTGTCCACATGGGTAGCTGAGATAGTAAAAATTTTGCTTTCTGATGGTTCAGTGTACACAAACTTGTACAAAAAAATATTTAAAATAATATTTGTAAAATCACATTTAGCCCACGTGTATATGGTGTATACAAAACATAAAAGAATGTCACATTTAGACTTGGATCCCATCTCCAAGATATCTTATTATGTATATTTAAATATTAAAAAATTTGAAAGAAAGCCAAAACCCAAAATACTTCTGATCCCAAGCATTTTGGATAAGGGAGACTCAAACTGTATTATTATTTAAAAAAAAAAAAAAACCCCTCCAGAAACACGGATTCAGAAATCTTTGTTGATTACCTACCCAGTGATCAACAAGAATATGCTGATCTACTTTGTCCCTGTTTTTGCTTTAAATTAATATAGTGATCTGTCATTTTAAAAATCTTGATGGTATTTATAATTCAAGAGTATTGGGAATTGCCTGCATACTTTTGAATGTTTCAAAGAACAATTTTCTTAAGCCCAGTACTGAAACATTCTAGTTCTAGTAGACTTTTTAGATGAGTAGGATTGACTATGCCATTTTCTTGTTTTGCTCCAAATGCTGCACCCCACTCCCAGTCCCAAAGTGCCAAAAGATGTGATAGCCATCTTCATATTTAATGAGAATGAATATTCTGCAGTGCAATTGGGGAGCTCTAAATCCCTGAACAGATTTTCACTGGAGCACTAATGCTGAATTTAAACATTTGTTTCATGTTGCAAGTATATGAAGTATTCCACTCAAATGAAACAAAAAGCCATATCCAGCAGTATAATTTAAATTCAGTGGCAATCTATTATGTTTAAGGGAAGACGAATACCAGCAGGACCTTCCCTTTATGCCTGACAAACATTTCAGATATTTTCAGCAACATACTGGGTTTTAAACAACCCAGGGGCATATTCCCCCATTGATATAAGAGGCCTTCTTTGTGCAACATTATCACCATTTATTTTTTGGAAAGCAATACCCTATAATGATAAAGTAATGCAAGTGATACATAGTGTATTGTCTCCTATTCATTGCATTTTTAGAGTGTTCATTCCTCACAAAAGAAAACAGTTTGAGTGTTTATAGAATAGAACCCTTTTTAAAAACTCATAGTAAGACACAATGTGGAGAAAATTGTTCAATCTTATTTTCAATTGTCCAGTAACTGCCAGATCTTTAGAACAGTAGTAGACACAAACTCCCCTCTCCCTCTATGACCATATAGTAGCTGCTAATAGTTTGATATTAAATAACCTATAAAAGACTTCCTACAAGGCTAGCAAGATTTCTCAGGAAAGGAGCACAGTCCATGTGATGCTAACCACCCTTGCTTCTTACTCTGCAATGGAACTGGCCTATTACACATCCCATGACCTCTCAAGTCAAATCAAGCCCATCATCTTTGAGATCACTACCACTTTTTTTAGGAGAGAGAAGGTTTTTATTCTGACGTCATACTAATCAATACAATGGTACTATTCACTTACTTCCTTGTGGTATTTACAGTTATTTAGGTTTGTTATATGGGTCAGATATGAAGTGCAGGATCCCCTCCACTTTCTCACAGTTATGAGTTGGACTCCTGTACCCTGAGTTCCACTCTCTTTAGGATTGGTTGCCATCACCGATATCCTGTAGCAGAGTAAACATCTTCCACAGCCCATGAACAGGCACTTATGTGTGAAAACCAAACCATTTTTATTTTTAACAGGAGTAATGCAAAAGAACAAATACATAGAGAGATCCTGTAGCACCTTTGAGACTAACTTTTGGAGGTTGTTTAATGTATTAACTCAGACACATCTGAGGAAGTAGAATGAAGTCTACAAAAGGTCATGCTGCCAATTTCTTTCTTTCAGTATGTCCCTAATGTTCTACAGGATCTCTCTACATACTGATTCCACAGACTAACATGGCTATATCCTTGAAGAGGGAGCAAGCTTGTTTTCTGCTGTTCCAGAGAACAGGACCCAGAACAATTCATGCAAGCTGCAGGAAAAGAGATTCCACCTCAACATTAGGTGGAACTTCCTGACAGTAAAGGGCTGTTCAACAGTGAAACACACTTCCTCGGAGAGTGGTGGAGTCTCCTTCCTTGGAGGTCTTTAAACAGAGGCTGGATGGCCCTCTGTCGGGGATGCTTTGATTGAGAGTTCCTGCATGGCAGGGAGTTGGACTGGATGGCCCTTGTGGTCTCTTCTAACTCTCTGTTTCTATTTTTCTACCAGAAAAGAATAAAGTTCACTTTTGTGTTCAGAAACCTATGTTTACAAGTCAAGCCTTCTGTTCTTTCTTTCATATTATTGAATATTTGTATATTGATAGAACGCTTCCTGTCCTATCATCCAACATTCTGAAGGCTCATTCCCCCATCCCAAAATACAATTTACCTTATATAATCAAATATACAAGCATAAACATTTACATAGAAGTATGGAACACCATCACAGTGACACTCCCAAGAGACATATTTGTTATGAATGACTGAGTAATATGTTAGAATGTGGGTGTACCAGGTGTGCTAGATATTATTTAAATCAGGGGAGTACTGGAAAGGACAATCACTTTTTTCCTTATCGTTTTTGCTTCTTCCCACCCATTTGCTCTGGGCTGGCCCTACCAGCAGGCAAAATAATTCAAGTGGCAGATAGTGCAGACAGCAATCCCCACCTATTTCTCCTGAGATCCCTGGTTATTTTTGTCTCAGAAGACCCAGCTAGGTGTGCTACACAATCTGCCTTGCACTTCATTAAACTAGCCTCCTGCCCTCAAGTTTGGTGGAGAAGCCTATTGCATTCCTAGTGCTGAAGTAAGGTTGAACTACCAGTTGAGTCACAGTCTGTACATGGAATGGAGGATACCATTTTGTCCTTTGCCTTGTGAAGAAACATGATTTTGGTTGGGTCATATAAACTGAAATGGGAGAAAAGCATTTCAGGAACATAATTGGATGGGGGAAGTACTGAGTGGAAGAACTATATAAAATTAATTTCCTTTCTGCTCCTTGCCACCACCTCCCAAAGACACACAGACAAGCAACAATGGAGTTTATCACATAGGAGGAATTTATCTCAATTGCAAATGGAGCCAATTCACAATTACGGGAATTCGCTAGTTTAGCAAATTTACATGAAATCTGATTGAGTTTGGATGCGTTCAGAATGACTTCCCATTTCTCGAAAATGACCCCCCATTGCCTGAAATTGCATGAGATACACTCATTCACAATAATGTGAAACCCCAAGATTGCATTCGGATTGTCATTACATTATATCCCCAAATTCCATTGTATGATAAACTCCAATGTGACATGACTCATGCTCTAAGATGTGGCTAAGTGGCTGTCAGGTTTAGTCAGAACCCTTATTATTTCCAAAGAATGTGACATTTTTGAACCAAACAAAAATGTGGGTGGTAATGACAACCCCAAAGACAATCACTATCCTTTGTATATACTACTATACAAGCCTCTGTTGAATATTATGCTGATATATGTAGGATGTTGATTATTTTAGTGAAACAATTAATCAAGCAATGACTACACTCATGTGTTTAATTATAGTCTTTATGGTTGATTAATCTTTATAAGATGTGTCATTATTGCTTGTGGGATTTTAATTTTTTTAATCCCTCTGTTCCCAGAGAAAGGAAAGCCAGTGTACAAATGCAGAGCCAGTTTTTTTTTTTTTTAAAGTTGTATGCTTCATGCATTTAAGAAAGAAACTTGGAAAGCCATTATTTTTGAGCATCAAAAATATTGGTTTTTTTACTGAAGCTGAAAAGCATAATGAATGGTCACTAAATATGCACTTTCAGAGCAACTGTATCAGAATATCAGAACTGTTCTTTTAAAATAATTAAAAACACAAATTTTTCACCTATAGATGGGAAAAAGCATTTTAAGAAAAGGGAATAAATGAAAGAGTATTCTCAAGTGTTAGGAAACTCCAATGAGGAAAACCCTTCTAAAGGTCCTTCATCATTTTTTTTCTATGAGTCATCATAGAATCATAGAATCAGAGAATCATAGAGTTGGAAGAGACCACAAGGGCCATCCAGTCCAACCCCCTGCCATACAGGAACTCCCAATCAAAGCATTCCCGACAGATGACCATCCAGCCTCTGTTTAAACACCTCCAAGGAAGGAGACTCCACTACACAAGGACTATATTCAAATAGACACAAGGACTATATTCCTTGCTTAGCTGCCTCTCCAGTTCCTTGCTCATTTGCCCCAACTCCCTCCTGACTGGTCATGCTAGCTAAAGGGAATAGCTATCACTAGCTGTAATTGCCAGGCACAGGAAAATCTTCTTTATTTTGCTAGTCCTCTGCCCCACTACCTTTTATTGGGTGATACAGGGCCATGAGAAGGTAGGAAAAAGTTGAGTAAGGAGAAGATCTTTTCCCTCTTGAGAACATTTTCAAAAACGGAGCTGTTTTTGAAGACATTTCTGCAGCTGATGGGAAATTGTTTAAAAATTACTCATTGCCTCTTATGGAAATGAGTAACTTAAACAGGCCTATCATTGTTTTCAAAAAGAAAATAATCTCCCCGCCCACCCACCCCCCATCATCCTGAATATGCATAAATACTTATTGGTTAATGCTTATGAGGGACAATTTAGGGAGCTAACTATGTTCAGTTCAGAGAAGAAAAGACTGAGAAGTGACATGACAGCCATCTCTAATTATCTGAAGAGATGTCATCTAAAAGATGAAGCAAGCTTGTTTTCTCTTGCTTCAAAGATTAAAACACAAACCAGTGGGTTAAAACTCCAAGAAAAATGATTCTAGATAAACTAGAAAGAGCTATATTTAAAAACAATAGTGATTAAAAACTATACAGAACTGATAACAATGTAAATATAAAATTATTTTAAAAGCAATGTGGTGGGATAGAGAGAAGGACATCGCCACAAGATCTTAGAACTCTATTGGGCCATAAGGGGAGATATGGTCCTTCAAATAGCCTGGACCCAGTCTGTATCAGGTTTTATAGGTCAAAGGGCCTCCATGGCCATAGCTGCATCTCCCAACACAGCACCTTGGCCATACATTCAATTTTAAATATCTCTGTACAGTTTTTTGCATGCTTACGTATATGTAAGTGGGAATAATTATTTGCTAGTTTTTATGCTTCTGTTTCTCTGTGTATCCCCCTATTTTCCTTGAAGGTGGATGAAGTCAGCTTATATATTTAAGTTATTTTGAGATGACTTTTGCTTATATGAGGTAAAATCAGGAGTTGATTTAGTGTAATTATTATTTTTAGTATGTATTTGTAGTGAACAGGCTGATCTATCAGCTAATCACAGAACAAGATGAGACCAGCTAATGATAAGTCAGCTGGGCAGGGCTATAAAAGAGCCTTGGCAGAGAGTGAAAGGGGGTTAGTTTGATTGAGTTTTGAGGGAAAGAGTCACATCAAAGGGAGGGTGTACTCTTAGGGTTCCTGAGGGAACATCTTAGGTTGGTTTGGAGACCAGGAAAGGGTCTGAAGAGTTCAGAGAGGGACTGGATAGGTTTGAGGGAGTCTAGTAGAGAGAGGCTCAGAACAAGCCAGTGGTTTCAAGAAAGATTTTGGTCTTGGTATTGGAGACAGGATTGCCCGAGTGGCTGTTTTGATATTACTATTTTAAAGGAACCTATTGTAACTTAGCAACAAGACAATTAACAACTAGTATACCTCGATTTCAGTAAGGCCTTTGACAAGGTTACCCATGACATTCTTGCAAACAAGCTTGCAAAATGTGGGATAGACAAGTTAACTGTTACATGGATTTGTAACTGGTTGACTGGCAGAACTCAAAGGGTGCTCAACAATGGCTCCTTTTCATCCTGGAAGGAAGTGACAAGTGGGGTGCCACAGGGTTCTGTCCTGGGCCCAGTGCTATTCAACATCTTTATTAATAACTTGGATGACAAAATTGGGGGCATACTTATCAAATTTGCAGATGACACTAAACTAGGAGGAGTAGCTAATACCCCAGAGGACAGGATCAAAATTCAAAATGACCTGAATAGACTAGATAGCTGGGCCAATACTAACAAAATGAAATTCAACGCAGAGAAATGTAAGGTTCTGCACTTAGGGAGGAAAAATGAAATGCACAGATATAAAATGGGGGATACCTGGCTGAATGAGACAACATGTGAAAGGGATCTAGGAGTCCAAGTAGACCATAAGTTGAACATGAGTCAACAGTGTGATGCGGCAGCTAAAGAGGCCAATGCAATTTTAGGCTGCATCAATAGAAGTATAGTGTTTAGATCAAGGGAAGTAATAGTGCCACTGTATTCTGCTTTGGTCAGGCCCCACCTGGAATACTGTGTCCAGTTCTGGGCACCACAATTCAGAAAAAGATTTGGAGAAACTGGAGCATGTCCAAAGGAGGGCAACTAAGATAGTGAAGGGTCTGGAAACCATGCCCTATGCCTTAGGGAACTGAGGATGTTTAGCCTGGAGAAGAGAAGGTTAAGAGGTGATATGATGGCCCTGTTTAAATATTTGAAGGGATGTCATATTGAGGAGGGAGCAAGCTTGTTTTCTGCTGCGCCAGAGACTAGGACGCGGAACAATGGATACAAATTACAGGAAAAGAGATTCCACCTACACATTAGGAGGAACTTCCTGACAGTACGGGCTGTTCGACAGTGGAACACACTCCCTCGCAGTGTAGTGGAGTCTCCATCCTTGGAGGTCTTTAAGCAGAGGCTGGATGGCCATCTGTCGGGGATACTTTGATTTGGAGTTCCTGCATGGCAGGGGGTTGGACTGGATGGCCCTTGTGGTCTCTTCCAACTCTATGATTCTATTATTCTATGATTCTAAGTATACTATATTGTTTATTTTTATATTTTACAAATAAACTCTTGTTCGTGTTTTGAAATACTACTTAGCCTCTGTGTGAATATTAAAACACACTACCAAATATTAGTGCCTCAGTGGAAAATAGGTTGGGGTGAAGGAGTGATAAGTCCTTTACATATTTGGTGGCAGCAGTGGGATTGAAATTCCAATAGGGCTGCCACAGTTGGAAATAGGTTGTGGGTGGACTGAGATTCAGAGAGTCTAAGGGGTCCACCTCATTACAGTATTTTAATATGTATTATACTTCATCATTTTAATCTGGGGTGGACTACACATGCCCTACAGGCCACATGTACTGCTAATACTTTTTGCACCCTCCAGCCTCTTGTTATTGGGCTACTGAAGTTTCTTGGGGTGGTGGCAAAAAGGCCTATTTTGTTTACAAATTAGGTACATAATCCTTTTTTACTGTAAGAGCTGTTCAACATTGGAATAGATTACCTCAGTGAGTGATGGACTCCCTGTCTTTGGAGGTCTTTAAACAGCAGTTGGATGTCCATCTTTCAAGAGTGTTTTTGTAGTATATTCCTGGATGGCAGGGGGTTGGACCAGTTGGCCTTTTTTGTCCCTTTAAACACTAAGATTTTATGTTTCTACGATTCAATGGTCCCAGTACCTGATTACACAGCAGATTTTGAACCTGTAATATGTGATACTAGTTCTCAGATGTTTGTCATTTAAGGGCATTAAGCAAAGCAGCAAATAACAAGGTGGGAGGGAGGGGGAGGGAGAGAATGTAAGTTTTGCTTTATGAGATTTGGGGTAAAATGGACTACAACTCTCAGAATCCCTCAGCCTATCAGTGATACTCCTGTTGGGGTTTTCTGAGAGATAAATAATAATAAATAATAATTTATTTATATTTCCCTGCCTCTCCCAGTGGATCGAGGCAGAGTTACAACCCAATAAAAACATGTAAATACAATTAATAAAAATGACAATTCCAATACAATACATCACATCAATAATAATAAAACCAGTAAAATTAACTTATCATAATAGAAGAATTTTGTAGCACTGGGAATGCACAGCATTATTGTCAGGATTTCTAGAAGATGTCTTAAACAGGGTCAGGAGGATAGGCCCACTGAAAGAGCTCCATCTTGACTGCTTTCTTAAAAGTGTCCAAGGTGGTAATAAGATGGACCTCTTCAGCCAGGCCATTATGCGATGGTAAAAGTTCTTTGGGAAGTCATATGCAATCTAGTCATTCTTAGCTCTAATAAATTCTTCCCAGATGTCCTCAGATGTTGGGGCAGATTATATATAACTTAACTTTAAAACATGAGAAAGCTATATAATTGAAAAGTTTATTATAAATACCATCTTCAGTCACTAGATGACACACTTGCTCAACCGCAACATAACCTTGAAGTTTATAAAGTTCATAATTTGAACCAGGAAAGCATAGGCACTGTTGTCCCACAATCCTCCAGAAGCCGTTGTTGCATACTATAGTTGTGTTGGGGGTTGTCTGTCTCAGATGCTTTATATGGTGGTTTTTATTCCAATAGAAGAGCTGGTCCTGGGCTGAAGCTTTATATAGCCAGATTGATTTGTACTGATTCACTATGTCATCTGACTGGGTACTGGGTCAATTTATGGAATTTGCAATGCTGCCTAGGTAATGCCCCTGGGTAACATAATTAAGTCTGACATTTCCTTAGCAGATATACAGACTTGTTTGTATAGGAAGTAAGGTGCTGGCCCTGAATGCTCAGGTTTAATACTGAGTGCTTTGAATGTTTCTAATCAGATTCTGAAAAAAAGTATTTTTGGGTCTATAACAAAATAAAGTAGCATTTCCATGCTGTGTTTCAGATGTACATATTCTTTAAGGAATGTTGTCATTAAAATATTAAAATTAACAGTATTTTTAAAAAAATACTAAAATATGTCATCTTTCCTCAAAGTTCCCATTAGATGTGGTAGACTGTGGTTCCCATTATTATCTGAAGGATTTCAGTTGGGGAGGGATGAAATATGTGTAGACTATTCTACTCTGGTTTGTTGATCAACTGTAAAGGCTCTACCTTCCATTTTAACAGCAAATTAGAACAGGAAAGAATTTGTTTAAAGAATTCAATTGTAAAAGATCTATTGCCTAGCAAACCTTCTATCACACAGAATGTTCACTGTTTGTCCAGGATATAATATTACTAGTGAATCAACCCTTTTTGAGTTAGAACTGTCATCTGCTATAGAAAGTTAATGACTTGAAGTTCATTTAGCTCAGTTTAGATGACGCACACCCCCAAAGCAGTTGGAATCTGCTCCAAGGCTATGCCAAGTGGGCAAGAACCAGCCCTATTAGGAGTGGATTTAATCTGGTTTTGTGACTACAGCAGCAGCCCACTTCAGTCTGTACAGTCACCACGGGCCCAACCCAATCATGGCTGGAGTGGCCAAAGGCAGCTCCTTCCAGACCATCTACTTCGGTCCAAAATCAAGAAATCACCAACCACTGTGAAATTTCTCACTGCTCATGTGAGACCAAGATCCATCCATCCTTCCTTCCTTCCTTCCTTTCTTCCTTCCTTCCTTCCTAAAATGTGTGCAAGCTATATCTGTTTTAAAAAATGTACATTATGTTTCTTTGTCCTTTCTGGAGCTAAGGACACACATAGCAAGCACAGAAGGATAGGCTTACTGAAGTAAAAATATTTAAACCATATATTCAATCTGTATATGTTTTAAATACCTATCCAACAGGACAATAATTATAATTTGTGGACAACTCATTCTCACATGTTGCAGAAAATTCATTTTCACAAGTGTGAATCCTCTTGCTAAAACATGGTAAAAGCCTCTTCACCTCTCAAAGACAAAGAGAAAAGTGTTGAGATTGCAAAAAATGAGGATTGACATCCATGCTTATAATGTGCCAATGAATCGAGCAGAATCAATCAAAACCCATTGTGATCATTTTCATACATTGATTGAGTCACTTATTTAAAAGGCAATACTGTAATAACATTACAGATGAATCCCGTTTTCTGTATCTTGTTGAACTGCCTTAGCATCCCTATAATTGTTGTTACTCCTTTATTTTTATTGCCATTGATGTGAAATAAAAACATATTTTTAAAATGGGAACAAAGCAAGATAGAAAGCACAGAGGAGCTTCAAAAAGATCATTGATATTATTCACCAGTGCAAGTCTGCATGTCATTGCTTCTTTATTTAAGGATGGAGTGAGGGTTGCATACACCACAATTATAAAATGAAAATCACTTTATTAATGTCAGGCCCTTTACAGACTGGCCTAAAAGGCCGGCATGAGGGCAGAGTTGGGGTGTAGCATCCTGACAATGCACACCCAACTCCACCCCCCAGGGCACTCTGACACTGCACACCACTCCAGATGGTGTGTGGCGTCATGGCACACCTCCAGCACTGCATCCAGATGATGCAGCACCGAAGCACCATATAGTTGTGCTGCCACTGCTATGGTGCCCTTCCGAAGGCTCAAAAGAAGCTGCTTTTTGCAGCTGCTTTTTGCACCCTTGAAAGGCTGGATCGGGGCCGTGTCATGAGGTTGCCATGGCCCTGATCCAGCTAGGAAAGGGGCAGCTGGAGGCCACCCTTTGGGGCCTTCTGTCGATCCCCTCAGTCAATAAAATAGTGTCTCATGAGCATGACCAAATGTATTGTTTAGCTGATGAACAATTATGATTTATAATACCAAATGAACTCTTAAGTTTTGATTCCCTCACCTGCACTGTATGTGTGTGCACTAATATTTGCAGTTTTTCCCAAGCAAGATCCTGAAATGAGGCCTGTTTTGTAAAACTGGTGAAACTACAGCCATAAAGTCATAAACTCACAAGCCTTGTCATTCCAAAGAACCTTAAATTTATACAGAGTAATTGTATTTAGCTTGATAGGCTCATTCATGTCCTTAAAGTTAATTGCCCAGTAAAACACTTTCAGGATCAAAGCCAAAGATAAATTTTCTAATAAAGCTCATATGATCCCTTTGCTGAACCTGCAAACTCCTCTCACCTTTCCTGACACTCTCATAACATGATTAGCTACGTTTTGCATTGTCATTGACACGACATCATAAAGCCACCCATTTTCATTAAACAATCAGTCTTGGATCCCCATGGAGGACTGGGAAACTGGACCAAAGTCACAGTCAAAGAAATAAAATCTGATGAGTTTGTCCTCATTTCAGACACAATATGGCCTCAGAGACACAGCATGTTGTCTGCCTATTTAGCTGCTCCTTCCATCTGGTGATGACTGAAGAATTCAAAGACCTGAAAGAGATGTGGGATAGCCAGTCCTGGGGAAAGGCAGATGTCTATGACAAAGGAGTTAGTAGGAATCCATCAAGAAAAAATGACAAGCAGAATGACCCAGCCAAGACTAGGAGGTACCTTTGGAGCAGAACATTTGTCTGCAAACTTTTGCCAATTGAAAATTCTCCAAAACTCTTTGTTCTTTTGTTCAACCCCCCACCCCACCCCGAAAAATGGTTCTTGGTGGTTTTGCTTTTAAGGAAAGATTAGATAAACTGGTTACAGAAGATATGATTCTATGTAGGTTTATTAACAGTAATGCTAAATTGATAGAATCTCCATAGCAGCTTCCCTCTAAATGCTGGATATTAAGGTCCAAGAACAGGAGAGGCATCTGTCTTCATTATTAATTTTGAAATGTCATGGTCCCCAACACATAGAATATGCACAGATTGGAATTTAGGCACCCACCAGATTTTGTACTTCTTGAAATTAACCTCCTTGTGCAATGCCTTTGCCTTTGGTATGGAAGCTGACCCAAAGGCTCCTTGGTGCAGTTCTTCCCCTGGTCACCAAGTAGACTCTTGCAAGTACTGAGGTCCCATCCTGCTGCCCTGGTGCATGCAGGGAAGCAGCAGTAGCAGTTTCTGCACTTTTCTCCTAACAGGGAGATTTTGAATGTGAATCTGAACGTGTAAGGGCAGTTGGATGGCCAGTCAATGGCTGGGGAATGGGAGAGTTTGCAGCCTCCAGCTGCCCTTGCATATCCAAATAATAACTAATTGTTGCATCCATTCTCTCCCCACACCAAGCACCAGCATGATTCAACTAGTGCTGATTTATGCTATTCCGCAAATTGGCCATTAAGAATTTGGCCCCAATGTATCAAAATATATCAAATGAGAGAAAATACATATTTTGATATGGTTGCTGTGAACTGCCTTCTCTCAGTTTACAATATTTTCAGGAGGGAAACAGGGGAAGCACATTTTGTCAATTTTCAGAGGGCAGAAGTGAAAATGTTTGAATTGTTGTATCAGTAAAGTAAATGCTGCAGTCACATAATTTGGCTAAGTGGCCAGCTACAGTCGAGTTTATCACATGGGAGGAATTTCTCTCAATTTCAAATGGAACCAATTTGAATTCACATAAATTCACTAGTTTAGCGAATTTACGTGAATTCTAATTGCGTTCAGAATGTGCTCAGAATGACTTCCCATTGCCCAAAAATGACCCCCATTGCCCGAAATTGCATGAGATACTCTAATACGCAATTACATGAAACCCCATGATTGTGCTCAGAATGACTTCCCATTACCCGAAATTGCGTGAGATACACTCATACGCAATAATGTGAAACCCCATGATTGCATTTGGATTGTCATTGCATTATACCTCCCAAATTCTGTCATATGATAAACTCCATAATCTTCTTTTATAGGTAAGACAGAGGGAAAGCAGTGACTTAGAGAGCTAAATATTTACCCAGATAATGTCTGTTGGAAGCTGCCAGGCAGTTCAGGCAACCATGTTAGTCTTCAGCATCTGTATACAATATCCCTATGTAAAGCCTCCTCTCCTCAAAACAATGTGAAAATGCTCTTGGCTTGAAAATGAGTGGGCAGAATCACTGTCCCTTCCCTTTTTGATGGATTGATCTTGTTTGTCAAACAGTGTAAGAGATCCAATTAAAATGTGTCAGTGTGTGTGTTTGAGATTCATGAGTAAATGGAACAGAACAGAAAAATGAGTAAAAACATAAAAAAGTCACACTAATCAGGAAAAGACAGATTTGCCCATTCCTATTATCATCATAGATATTGTGTGTGTGTGTGTGTGTGTGTGTGTGCCTTCAAGTTGCTTTCATAGGTTTTCTTAACACCTGGTATTCATATAAGTGGTAACCAGGGTTAACCCTGCTTAACTTCCCAGATCAGATGGGATCTGGTGCCTTTAGGATATTTCTATGGTTTGGCTATACCAGGGACAGAGAACATGCACTGAGAAATGCCCACATTATTGCTTTCCTTAAGTAGCTCCAGTATTTCTCTGCATACCACAACCATGTTGAATTTAACTATGTGTAAACATCTCCCCCAAAATCTGTGGGATGGGTGCAAGTGAGGGAAGCCTGTATGCACACAGAGAGAGTGACACTGATCCTCTATGTTTGGATGTGATGTAATTAGAAGCTGTTTAGGTTTCTAGTTCCTTATTTCTCTGCATTTCTTTTTAACAACTCAGAGTGCTCTTGCAGGAAGGAAAATGAGGCATTTCCTGTCAAATATTCACTGAGCTACATGTTCTGAGAGAACAATAATAATATCAAAGAGGCCATATGCCAACCATTTTAATTTTAACCACAGCATGTTTGTTGACTATGAATTTATTTATTGCAGCTTTGTTAAACAGCCTTATTCTCAATTGGTGGCCACATAAAATCACAGATCTGCAGCAGCAGGAGAAATTTGAGGGTTTTACTTCAAAAGTTGCAATTGCTTTTGATAGCCTTTTTTTCCTTCTGATATTAATGACTCATTCTCCAATACAAAAGACACTGCTTAGTGCATATGCACCATAATGTTGATCAGTTATGAATGACTTCTCACTCTGCCGAGGCCTGAAACTGCAGTTGAATTGACTTAGAATGTGCCCAGCTATTTCCACTAAATTTGGAATGAGCTCCACTTATTGCAAGATTATTCAAAAGTTAAACCAGAGGTCAGAAAAAATAATTTTACTACTACAATTCTACTACAATAGAGTTTCTCTATCAACATAGCTATGTCAGTATAATATATATAAGTGACTTTCCCACACACTGAACCAGATCCTGCAATGCACATTTCTCAGAAACCAAAGAGACCAAGCAGAACTTGCAGTAATAAAGGGGAAAGAAGGTGCTAGGCCAGATAGGCTTTTGGTATGATCCAGAAGATCTGTTACATTGTTGCATAAACCGTGAAACTGATTTGGTGAATTTGAGTCAGTCAGTCAGCAGTCATCCCAGCCTAACACAAGATGGCCAGAAGTTATAAAATGGAGAAGAGAGGCAAGCAGACTTCTTTGAGTGAATTTAAAAACTACTGGAAAGTAAATGTAACTGATCAACAAACAACCTGCAGAAGTCAGCTTTCTTAATGAAGGTCTTTGTACACCATGTGTGCCCACACATAGAATCATAGAATCATAGTTGGAAGAGACCACAAGGGCCATCCAGTCCAACCCCTTGCCATGTAGGAACTCCCAATCAAAGCATCCCCAACAGATGGCCATCCAGCCTCTGTTTAAAAACCTCCAAAGAAGGAGACTCCACCACTCTCCGAGGGAGTGCGTTCCACCATTGAACAGCCCTTACTGTCAGGAAGTTCCCCCTAATGTTGAGGTTGAATCTCTTTTCCTGTAGCTTGCATCCATTGTTCCGGGCCCTGTTCTCTGGAGCAGCAGAGAACAAGCTTGCTCCCTCCTCAATGTGACATCCCTTCAGATATTTAAACAGGGCTATCATATCACCTCTTAACCTTCTCTTCTCCAGGCTAAACATACCCAACTCCCTAAGTCGTTTCTCATAGGGCATGGTTTCCAGACCCTTCACCATTCATGCACACAAACAGGACCTCTTCCACGGTAGCCATAGAAGGACTATCCAATCTTAAATTTGCCTTAAAGATAAGAACTCTAAGAAAATAGAGCAGAGACCTTGAGAATATCAATCAACTTGTGCCTGGACAGTAAATAGAGCAGGAATGCATGGTCTTCCCACTATGATAAGATGTATTTCATTTCTATTTCAATTATAGTAATTATGTTTTAAATTGAACATGTGTTTATGTGTACATGAACATTTTATGCAGATATGTGTCAGTGCTGCATCTCCTTTTCTTTCTTTCTTTCTTTTTTTGAATAACCATTAGAGTAACCATTATTATTAGAACAACCATTCTAATCCACTATGGATGGCCTGCATAATTGTACTTTTTGAAAACATCTAGATGAGTGCTTCCAAATGTATAATGTTCACTAAACACTACTTTTCAAGATCTCCCCAAAGTGGCTGTTTAAAAAACCAAAGCAAACAAACAAACTCCAAATTACTGAGTATGTATTCTAATGCCTAGTTCTCATTGAAGTGGCTAGGTGGTGATTGGGTTGTAATACTTCAGAATGGAAAGAGAGCTTATAGGATGGAATGTTCATCCCCCCCCCCCCCCAATCTTCACAGAACACATATAAGTTTTCCAACCAGGCCTTTTCTGTATCATGATGGTTTTCTATGTGAATGATGTTTATTTTCATTTGTATTTTTCAGTTCAATTGGAACATAGAAATCAGGCAACCTAAAATCCTGCATTCACTTTGTATTGAAAAAAGATTATGTAATCTACATCACAAAATGAATTAGATGATTTCTCTTTTTCAATGGAACCAAAAGACTTTCCCCCTAACAGATGATTTCACATGGCCTTTCCTCTTTAGAGAGATGTTCGGTGCTTATCATTTTGAATTCTAAACTTATCCTTTGGAGTATCAGTCCCCCCCTCCTAATTTGGTGTCATTTGCAAATTTGATAAGCATGCCCTCTATTCTATTATCTAAGTCATTTGCAAAGATGTTGACTAACACTGGGCCAAGGACCGGACCCTGTGGTACCCCATTGATAATTTCTCTCCAGGATAAAAATATAATTGTTTGGTCAACCAATTATAAATCCTCCTAGTAGTAGTATTGTCTGGCCCACATTTTCTTAGCCTATTTGCATGAATATCATGAGAACCTTGTCAAACGCCTTACTGAAATCAAGGTATGCTATATCTACTGCATTCCCTTCATCTACCAAGCTAGTGATTTTATTTTTTTTAAAAAAAATTGTCTGGCACGACTTGTTTTTCAGAAATCCATGTTGATTTTTAGTGATCATGGCATTCCTTTCTAAATGCTTACAGGCTCTCTGTTTAGTTATCTGCTCCAGAATCTTTCCTGATATTGACGCCAGGCTGAATGGTCAGTAATTATTTGGGTCTCTCCCTCTACCCTAACTTTTTTTTTTTTTTTTTTTTGGAAGATGGGGACAATATTTGCTCTTCTCCAGTCTTCTGGCACTTCTCCTGCTCTCCATGAATTCTCAGAGGTTATTGCCAGTGGCTCTGAGATTACTTTTGCCAGTTCTTTTAATACACTTGGATGATATTCATCTGACTCTGGAGACTTTGGCCCAAAGCAGATGGGCCAAAAGGACCATGGCAGGCCTGCACTGGTCCTGATCATGCTGGGACTGCAGTGATATCACCTTCCTGGTCCTCGTCTGGGCTGCTGATGCAGTCCTGAACCAGGCTGCAGGAAGGAGCAGGTTATATCTATTCCTTTTTGGCCTGGTTCTTCTTGCTTGGCATGGTGTCAGTGTGGTTTCCAGCTGCCTTAAGGATGCACTTCATCTAAACACTATGCCCCCAACATGGACTGAAGCTGGCACTTTTTGTCCATGTGTTTCTGTCAGAATCTAAAAAATCCTGCCATGTTTTGTATTTGTTTGATGAATATGTATTATTTCATTGTGTGGTTAAGGGTATGATGTATTGCAAGGGTTAAACTGCTTTATAAGAGCATAGAATGAGGAAACCCATCCAAGGAATGAGTAGGAGTGTTTTCTTCTAGCACAGCAGAGAGGTTGGCAGTTAAAACACCATAAACTAGCTGTCCTAGGAAAGTAGAAATTGTGTACATCTGATTGTTGTTTTAAGAATGATGTATTGTTCTGAGAATTAGGTATGAAAACCCACCAAACTGATGGGGTGGAGCAATTAATTTTCAAATGTCTTTATTATATGCTGATGTGTGCTGATACCCTCAAGTTCTAATTGAGACATCTTATTAGCAACTTCTGTCTGCTATGGCTCCAGCTATAAATGTCTTTTGTTAGCCAACTGAAGACTGATTGCCTGTGTGTGAGAGTGAAAGTTTTCTTAGTTCTGACCATTTTGGGCCTTGTTTTCATTTAGAGTAGCCAGATATTTCTGTACTTCCTCTTTACCTATGCTGTCCTACATTTCCCCTGTTGAATCATATGCTGCATTTTCCCTGGGATGAGCACTCTTCTCTATATGAAGAAGATAAAAGCAAAGAAGATATTGGGTAGTTCTGCCTTTTCTGTGCCCCCCTAACAGTATTTCATCATCTTCCCCACACAGCAGCCCTGCCATTTCCTTGTTCTTTTGATATGTACATAACCCAAAAATTGTTTTTAACTGTCTGGGAAATCAGACAAATGATAAGACCAGCTCAGTTCCCAAACAAACCAACCCATTCCTTGCCAGAAGTCCATCTTCCTGAAACCACGGTCCAATAAGCTAAATCATTTCTTGCGGCACTATTTGTGGAGCTAGTTGTACATACTCTTCCTCAATAGCACCTCAAAGAAACCCCTGAATCAAGAATAACATCAATACTGTTAATACTGTCACTGTTCTTCCCCCACATCATTTTTATTGTCTTTGCTTGATGAGATTTTTCCATGGCACAGTGAAGCAGCAGAGCTGGTATTTGTGGAGGTGGGGGGAGGGAAGCAAAACTGTTGAAGAAGGAGGTTACTGTCATAACCAGGAAATGCTAATCAGCAAAACCGCTCTGAGATGTAAAGGATACTTTATTTGCTGTTGTAGGAGGTACTTGGTTACAGAAGTTACT
The DNA here is from genome assembly GCA_034509955.1 of Urosaurus nigricauda. NCBI lineage: Eukaryota > Metazoa > Chordata > Lepidosauria > Squamata > Phrynosomatidae > Urosaurus > Urosaurus nigricauda. The sequence continues at coordinate 59,164,747 of JAOEGL010000006.1, forward strand.
TCTTTAAAGTGACACCTTGGTATTGATAAATGTTTCTTCAGCTATGATTGCAAAATTGTGTTTACTCAGCTTACCAGTCAAAATGTTGCTCACTGGCCCATAGGATCACTGATGCTTATAAAAATCACATAGTACCATGTCTACTTCATAAATTATAAACAACAATAGCCTGATGATGTAGAAATTGTGTCTGACTTGGGAATATTTTCTGTGTGCAATTTTAGGGAAGAAGGACAAGAAGGAGATGGAGGGGGGTGGTGAAGAAGAAGAAGATTGAGAGACAAAAAGAGGGAAGGAGAGGGATGGAGAATGCACACATGCATAAACACATACCCTGCCCTCTAATCAAAGTTATGAATGTGATTTTCATAAAGTAGCCTTTATTAAAGCCTCTCAGCTTTAAGTCTAAGAAGTTGGAAAAAATGAAACAAAACCCCAATATTTTATAGCTTTGCTGATAAATTAGGCATGACAAGAAAATTGTATAAGATGAATGGTGTATCAAATGCTACATCTCTGTATATTCCAGTGCATGCACCAATTCCTATTTATGTAGCACAATTCTGCTTAAAAATGCTGATGTCTGCCAGATAGGATTCATATTATAACAGTGATATTCCAAATAGCTCTTTCATTGCTTAGATGTAGAGTGTTCATCTTGGGTTTCATGTAATAGTTTAATTACCAGCTGACACATTTAAACAGGTGAACTAATCTCCCAGTTTGATCAGTTTCTGATTCTCTGCCTAAGTCAACAGGTAGTTTATCCATACAGTAAGACTCCTTTACTTTTACATCAACAATAAATATGTATTGTTTGTATAACATTAAATCTAAGTATATTAAATGTATTTTTTATGATTTGCTCTTTGTTTCCCCTCTGTGTCTCCTCCGGGGATCACAATTTGCGTTGGAACATTCATTAGCCAGGGAATCTGTCTTTTATTATAAAGCACTGTAAGGAGTTGATATAACCTTATATTAGCTAAGCCTCTCAGTCTGTTTCTTGCATGTAATACAGAATTAATTATTGCCTAATGTACATGCAGGCATGCAGGAAGTGAAGGAAGGAGTGAATATAGGAAGGAGGAGGGGAATTGTAGAAGAGCCCCTTTCTTGGATCCCGCCCCTTCATGTCCAGTCAGGAGCCCCTTTCCAACTTGGCCCAAAGTCCCCATCCTCATTCAATGGTGCTTAACACAGCCAGCTGGTTGGCCCATGGTCACCCTCTAGCACCCCTAGCAATCACACATATCTGCTGCTAGTAATCAGCTGGAGAAGAGGCAATATTCCCACTGGGGTCTGAACCTGCCCTTGGCACTCTTTTTTTGGTTGTCGTTATCTGCCATGGAGTCAATGTTGACTTATAGTGATCCCATGAATGACAGACCTCTAAGTCATGCTATCATCAATAGCCCTGCTCAAGTCTTATAGGCTCAGAGCCATAGCTTCCTTGCTTGTGTCTATTTATCTGGAATGCAGTTTTTTCCTACTGCCCTCTGCCTTACCAGGTATTATTGTCTTCTAATGATGTGTCTAGAGTAGAGGTGGGAAGGCCTGGAAAAATTTGGGGGGAAAACATTTTTCTGTTTTTTCCACCTGGAGCCTTCTTTTGTTTTGTTTTGTTTTGTTTTTTTCCTGAAAAATTGGAAAAATTGAAACAAGGAAGAAAATCGGTGATGGAATGTTTTATTTTAACATAACGAATGAGATCTTTAAGACAAGGTGTTCATATATTCTCTAAATCATTTCTTAAAACTATGTACAATATTGTAATTTCTGTGCAATGAGTGAGGAGAAGCATGAGTGCATTTCTGTGCAATGAGTGAGGATAAGCCTAGATTACAAAATGAAGTCTCCAATGCAAGCGCAAGATGTATTTCTTCTGATAGGGGGCACTGCTATTGTCACTAGAGAAGAAAAAGGCCTGTTTGGTTCCGGTGTGTCTTCTTCACAGCAACAACAAAAAAAACCCTGAACATATACTTAATTTAAAAAGGGAGGAGTTTAAATTTATCTGATTACAGATAATTGAACCATATTTATTTATTAATAACATTTATACTCCACTCTTCAGCCACAAAGGCTCTCAGAACAGCTTACAAATTGTTAATTAGACAGTTCCCTGCCCTCAGGCTTACAATCAAAAAAAGACATGACATAAAGGAAGGAGAAAGGAAAGTGTGGAATGGGTTCAAGTCTTCTTTCTCTGGCCTAGGCCTGATGGATCTGGGTCTTCCCTTCTCTGAAGGCATGGCAGATGGACTGGAGAGAAAGGCCCTTTTTCTGTCTGTGGGCTAGGCCTTGTGGAGCTGAGCCTCTCCCTCTGAGGCCATGACTCATTAACTGTATTAGCTTATAACAACAGCCAGCTTGCCACCTGAGAGGAACCTCTCCTGGACGCTGACCTTCCCTCCCTCTTCCCACTGCTTTAGGACTCTTTGGAAGCAGCAGCAGCATCTTCAGCTCCGCAGGGAGAGAGGTGGGGCCTGCCTTCCCCTTAAAAGGGCACTGCTCCAGCCTCCCTTTCCTTGTGAACAACAGCCAGCTTGCCACCTGAGAGGAACCTCTCCTGGACGCTGACCTTCCCTCCCTCTTCCCACTGCTTTGGGACTCTCTGGAAGCAACAGCAGCACCTTCAGCATGGCAGAGAGAGGGGCAGAGCTGGAGCAACACTCGGGACACCAGAAAGTGTCCCATCAGCCTTCCCTCCCTCTGCCACCTTTGAACCTGGGACGTCTGGAGGCCCCCATAGCTACCCTTGTTCTCTCTCAACTCCCTTATGTCTTGGGATCGCCAGTCCATTCCGTCCAGCACTGTCGGACTGTATCTTTATTTTTCTGCTTTTCTCCTTTCCACATTTCCTCCTGCCATCTATCTGTTACCCAAACCTCCCTCCCCCATGGCTCCTCAGACCTCTCCCTCTCCCTATCTCATCCCTATTGGCCCCCTCCCTATCTCCCAACTCCCATTCTCTTGCGCTCTCTGGAATTGCCGCTCCCCTGCCCCAAAAGCTACAGCAATCCACGATCTTTTTCTGTCACATTCTTTTAATCTTCTCGCCCTCACTGAAACCTGGCTTCCGGCCCATGATACTGTTACCTCTGCTGCCCTTTCTTTTGGCGGTCTTTCTTTTACCCATACTGGCTGCCCTGAGGGTCGCAGAGGAGGGGTTGGCATCCTATTATCAAAGTCTTGCCAGTTTCAGGTTCTCTCTCCTCCCCCCAGCTATTCATTCTCCTCATTTGAATTACACTTCATTAGACTCTTTTTTCCTCTGCAACTCCGGGTTGCCATCATCTACCGTCCTCCTGGTTCAGCTTCTCAGTTTTTTACAGATGTTGAGTCTTGGTTGACATTTTTTCTCTCAGATACAGTCCCCTCCCTGATCTTAGGTGACTTTAACATCCACATTGATGATCCCAAGAATTCCTCAACCTCTCGCTTCACCTCTCTTTTAGATTCTTTTGGTCTCTGATCACATTCCAACTCTCCGACCCATTCATTCCCTTGGTCACTGCCTCGATCAAGTTCTCCCCTCCAAGTGTGTCGTGTCTGACTACTTGGCTTCCGATTTTCCTCTATCTGACCATCACTTACTCTCCTTTACCTTTACCTATATCCCTCCTCCCTGTCACACCGCCTTCCGTCAGTTCCGCAATCTTCATTCTCTTAACCTCAACCATCTCACTCAGACCTTGGATTCATCCCTTGCTTCTCTCAATCTTGGGGACTCTGCTGACTCAGCCATGTCTTTATTGAATTCCACCCTTTCCTCAACTCTCGACAGCCTTGCCCCTGTTTCTACGCGCGTGTCCTCCTCTTCCTCTACGACTAGGCCTCAGCCCTGGATCACTCCTACTGTTAGATTTCTCCGGTCCTGCTCCCGAGCAGCCGAACGTCTCTGGAGAATGTCCAGGGAGTGGGCCGACTTTATCCATTATAAATTCATTCTTTTATCCTTTTCACGTGCTCTGTCGATGGCAAAAGAAGACTACTTGCGTTCTACATGGGGCTACCCTTGTGCTTAACCCGGAAACTTCAACTGGTCCAAAATATGGCAGCCAGGCTTGTAACTGGAACATCAAGGAGAGAGCACATAACACCGGTGCTCAAGGCTCTCCACTGGCTGCCAATTAGTTTCCGGGCGCAGTACAAGGTGTTGGTTTTAACCTTTAAAGCCCTACATGGCTTGGGTCCACCTTATCTCAGGGACCGCCTCTCCCCGTATGAACCCCCCCGCACACTCCGATCCTCTGGGAGGAACCTGCTACAGCCGGTGAAAACTAGGCTGTCGCAGACCTCCCAGAGGACTTTTTCCGCGACCGCTCCCAAACTTTGGAATGGTCTGCCGGATGAGATGCGCCTTATAACATCTCTTGATTGCTTTAAAAAAGCTCTGAAGACGCATCTCTTCCGGCAGGCCTTCCCTGACACCTCTTAGATCCCAGCTCCGAATGGGACCTATAAATTGACCCCTTGCCTGGTGTTATCTTTTCCTCAATGTAAGAACTATGGAGGATGAATCATGTTTTTAATGTTGTTGATTTTAAATTATTGCTAATTTAATTTATTTTTAAGGGGTGGGTGGCTGGGAATGGGTCAATGAAGTGTTTTAATTTGTATGTTTTAATCTTGTTGTACCCCGCTCCGATTGTACTCACAGAGGAGCGGGCTAGAAATAAAGATTATTATTATTATTATTATTACTTTAAATCATTGATTTGCGCCAACGAGAGGCACCCGCAGCACCTGTTCTCCTGTTTTAACACACTCTTAAAGCCCTCTCTTCCCTCCGTCTCTCCATTATTTTCACCCTCCAACTTTGCCAATTTTTTCATTACAAAAATCACCTCTATTCGTTCTGAGCTAACTCCTCCCGATTTGGCTCCTACCATCTCTCTTCTCACTCCTTCTATTAACAAATTCTCTGTCTTTCCTCCAGTTTCTGTTTTGGGTCCTCTATTGTTTTCTTTATACACACTCTCCCTTGGCAGACTAATCAGTTCCTTTGGTTTCTCCTACCATCTGTACACTGATGACACCCAGCTGTACCTTTCTACTCCTAATCTTTCACCAGAATTAGAACAGCAAATGTCATCCTGTTTAACAGCTGTCTCTCACTGGATGCACCATCGGCATCTGAAGCTCAATATGTCTAAGACCGAGCTTCTGGTTTTCCTGCCTAAGCCCACCCTTCACTACTCCTTTTCTATTTCTGTCAATAACATCTCTATTCAGCCAGTCCAGGAAGCCCGCAGTCTTGGTTTCATTTTTGATTCCTCTTTGTCATTTATTCCCCAGATCCAGACCACAGCCAAGGTCTGTAGATTTTTTCTCTATAATATTGCCAAAATCCGTCCATATCTCTCAGTTTCTACTGCAAAAACACTGGTCCACACCCTAGTGGTCTCACGACTAGACTACTGTAATCTCCTCCTGGCTGGGCTTCCTTTCTCTCACCTCCACCCATTAATTTCTGTTCAGCATTCAGCTGCAAGCATTATTTCACTTGCTCACTGTTATGATCATGTCTCTCCTCTGTTGTCTTTCCTTCACTGGCTCCCTCTTCCTTTCCGCATCAGGTACAAACTTTTGTTACTCACCTTCAAAGCCCTCCATGGACTGGCCCCTCCTTATCTAGCTGATCTTCTTTCCCCCTACGTCCCTACTTGTACCCTCCGCTCTGGTAACCAAGGTCTCCTCTCCCAACCCAGGTTTTCCTCTGCCCCTTCCCGGATCCATCCCTTTTCTCTTGCTGCCCCTCATTCCTGGAACCTTCTCCCTCTACATGCTCGTCTCATCACTTCCCTAACCAGTTTTAAGGTGGAGCTGAAAACCTTATTGTTTAGGGAAGTGTTCTCAGGGAACTTGTGATTCTCATCTGGCTGTCTGATAACGTTTGATGTGACTTGCTTTTATGTCTGATGTTTTAACTTGTCTTTCCTTCCCTTTGTAATTTTATCTAATTGTTACTATCATAGAGTGTACGCATCCAGCAGGCTTTTATATATTTCTTAAGTTTTACCAATTTTGTACAGCGCTGAGTATAATTACAGCGCTTTAGAAATAAAGTTTAATAATAACAACAACAACAACAACAACAAAATTTTGGTAAATAATAATTAAAATACTACTAATCTGGTTGTTTACTTTCCCCACCCCCAACTATATTAATATACCAATTGTGATAATTTGATACCAAACCAAATTGTACATTATCATATTTTATGTTTCTAAAGTAACAGAATAACTTTCAATCTGTAAAAAGTGCTAATGTTCTGGAGGGGAAATGGGGATTCCCCCCCCCCTCCACTGGTGGCTTCAAAATTTCCAAAAAATTTACATCTCTAGTCCAGAGTACAAAAGCCCCAGTTTAATCATTTTGGTTTCTAGGAAGAGTTCAGGCTTGATTTGCTCTAGGACCCACATATTTGTCTTTTTAAATAGTCCGTGGTATCCATAGAACTACACATATCTAATGAGTTAGTTTTCTTCCTTTCAGCAATCTTCACTGTCCAACATTCACAACTGTGAAATTGGCATGGACTATCCTAACTTTAGTATCCAATGATACATCTTTTTCACTTCAGGATCTAGTCTAGTTACTTAATAGCTGCCCTTTCTAAAACATTCTAGTTTTCTACTGATTTCTTGAATTTTGTCTCCATTCTGATTAATGACTGAGCCAAGGTATGGAAAATCTTGAATTAGTTTAACACCTTCATCATTTACTTTAAAGTTATGTAAATAATCTGGGGTCATTATTTTTTGTTTTCTTAATGTTCAACTGTAAACCTGCCTTTGTACTTTCTTCCTTGACTTTCTTCAGTAATACTTCCATGTCTTTCCTATTTTTTGCTAATAGTATGATGTCATCTGCATACCTTAATATGTTTATGTCTCTTCTTCCACTTTTCATGGCTCTTTTTCCCCAGTCTAACCCTGTTTTATGTATGATGAACTCATCATAAATACAAGTTAAAAACATAAGGTGATTGCCTTATCCACTTGTCAATTGGAAACCATCCCATTTCTCTGTATTCTAAGACTGTAGCCTCTTGTCCTGAGTACAGGTTAAACATCAAGACAATCAACTCTTCTGGCATACCTTTTTCTTTAAGAGCAATCCATAGTTTTTCATGTTATACACAATCAAAGGGTTTGTTATAATTTATAAAGCACAGGCTGATTTTCTTCTAAAATTGATTGGTGCGCTTCATTATCCAATCTATGTTTACAACATGACCCCTGATGCCTTTTCCCATCCCTAACTCAACTTCGACATTGGGCATGTATCCCTCCTTATATAGTAAAAGTCTTGTAGATTTTGATCATCATTTTACATTCAGGGAAATTAATGCAATAGCACTATGGTTACTGCAATCCCTGGAGTCCCTTTGATTGGGGATTGGAATATATATATTCAGCCTTTCCAATTTATGGGCTGTTGTTTTGTTTTCCATATTCGTTGACAGCTTTTAGTTAGCTAAACTTGATAAGAAAAGTTTAAATCCCTATATCCCAAATACAGATGTAAATGGCATCTTTGCAAAATGCTTCAAAGCGAGTTTTGCCTTCGGTTGGAATTTGGAAAGGGAGTGTTCAGTTCATCCACTCTGAGTAGTTTGGGACATTATTTTAAGCAAATAGTGGTTGGAATTTGAAAATAAACCTATAACATGCTAAGCTCACTGCATTCCAATGAAGTCAGTCAATGGGAGCTGTTGAATATCCTTCAAAAATGCTTGAGAAGGCAATCTTAGCCAAACGCTCATAATGTAGAACCCCCATATGCACCCATTTGAAACTATTTTACATTTATCTTACAAACAAAGAAAAAGTATTGCAATCTCTGTGTAAGCAAATCCCAAGAAAGTCATTCTTTGGTAATCCTGTTGAATAGATACTTAAATGTTTTTAAACATTACCTAAAATAACCACCACTTAATATAAGTGTTAATTTCTCACATTCATTGTAGTGTTGATAATTTACGTACAAAAGAATGGGTAGACAATGAGCTTCTCTAATTGAAATACATGATTATTTAAAGTTTATTTCCACTTGCTTCATATACAGAAGTCAGTATTATAATTACTACTGTTAACTAGAGGATCAGATTAATACAGGATTTTATCAAAACCAATTAAACTTTTCTGACCTTTGAGATACCAATTCAATCAAAGAAGAAAAAACAGGGTACCACAGCCATCAGCCAATACAATATGTCTTTAACTGCTTAGCTGACTCCAAAATTCTTTAAGGCAATTGTACAAATTGACAGTGATAACACCAGCAATTGTCCTATGCAAAATTATTGACACCAAGTTTACTCTAAATTATTTCAAATGTTATTATCTACTTTTTATCAATGAGACTAGAGTATTGATTCTTCATTAACCTTTGGATTTCTATACACTGAGATTACCCCCGAGCTATTTTCATAACTCTTTTATATTTCTACCATTTACAAATTATAATGTTGTGTATCTCTTACAGCCAGTGCAGACATAGTTGTGCCCAATTTACCTATGGAAATCACTAAAGCTGTGCCATATATTCAGCCAACCATATCCTGGATATTTTGGGGAAATAGGCAAATGAAAAAAAAAATTCTGAAGACCTAGAAACTTGGCGTCTCAGAGATGTTGTCATAGTGGTCCAAGGAGTTGTAAATTGCCTATTCCAATTTAAGAATCCATTGAATTTAGCTGGTGTTCATTTTACTATTGCTCCTGGCTATGATACCAGGTTATGAGGGCATTTGTTCTTCTTTCTTGAAACCTTCCAGTAGCTTTACTGTGGCCAACAAGACAGACAATCCAGGGCTTTTTTTTTTTTTGTCTTATTCAAATTGAAAAACAAACAGCAGAAGCCCTTAGACTACTTTTTCAACAATTGTAAATATTAATCTGGCTCCTTGAAAGACTGTGTCATCACGCAGAAACCTTTCATTAGCACTGCACAACTCCTTTGGCTGATGTATCTTTCTGACATCTAATATGTGGGTTTTTGAGGGGGGGGGGTCAGATTGGTAGACAGATCTGAGCTACATCATCATTGCTACAACTCCCATGTGGGATCAAAGCCAAGTATTACTATTATAATACAAGTTTATCTAGTGTTATCTATCTTCTTAATATATTAAAAGTACTAACAATGTTGGTTAAAGTTCCACTCTACTTTATTTCAATTTCTCTGCCAGACTCCCCTCTAATTAGTTCACAGTTTGGAGGCGCTGCTCTTCTGTCACTGTCAGCTTCCCAGCTGTCTTGAAGACTGCTGCCCACAGTCCTCCTCTGCATGAAAGTTGCCCTCAGTTGCTTCCATGATTTCCACTCTAGTCCCACCACTTTGATGACTTGTCCCACACTCCATCCTGTCTTCTTTCTAAGCTGTTCTACTGCTCTGACTTCTCATTAGACTTTCACAGCTCATGCTTAGACCTTCACAGCACATGCTCCAGCAAATCCCAAAGTCATTCCAGATGTTCCATGAGACTTTAGAAGTCAAACTTCAAACCTTGCCCCACACTCTCACAGCTGTACATTCTCACCAGTCAGCTCCACCAGAATATTGACTATTGATCAATCAATGATCTGCAATTTGGGCCCCCTCTATCCTTATAAATACTTAAACCAGAACTTGCCTGATAACTCCAGCTGTAGTTAATCCCAGTAACAGACAAAAAAATCTGCTCACCTCTGTATAATGTGTTCTCTAGATAAAAACCTTATTTCAAATGTCTTATTTTTCCTGTGTGGTTTGGTCTTACCATGGCTCATGTAACCTTGAATATATAACTGTACCAGAAATGAACACTCAAATGCCAATGTCCATTTGGGAATTATGAATTAGCTCAATGGTAGTGGCTGTGTTACTGAGCCATGGGATCCAGTCTCTATGTATATTTAAGTCCAGAAACACAAGGAATTCACTTCTAAGTAGTTTATTGGAAAAGGGGAAATTGACAATCATTCAAAACATACAATCACACACACTCACAAAGTCTAGGAAATTCAAAGGTGTTATGTTGAAACAGAGAAGGCCAAAGTATTGGAAATACTACACCTGAATAGAATCATTGCTCAGCTTCGTACAGGTCCAGAGATAAAAAGAACTCACTCGCTTCTGAAGCAAACAGAGATTGGCAAGTGATTGTGTGGTTTATTCCAGCAAACTGGCAGCATGGATGCTTGACACTGGACTAAACAAAGAAATGCACCAGTATATATAGGGAATTTTAACTATAGAAAAAGCCAAATGCAGGTGCTTCCTTTTACTGTGTTTGAAACACTTTGATGTCAGTTTTCAAAGGTGGTAATATTGGGGTGTGAATGTGATCGATGGAAGTGCCTTTCTGAAGTCAAACAGATTAGCAGGCAAAGATGCCAGGGCCATTGACTCCTTGGTGTCATCCCAAGGTGGGCATTTCACACCTAGAGATGTCTGGAAAAACAGGGCTCAGAAAACTCCTATTGCTAGCTTACGTGTGATGTAAGAATCCCAGTAATGGTGTACACAGTACAGTCATGGAAAGGCAAATTAACCTGCCTTTCTGAGTAGGGGTTGTAAGGAGGCTAACACCTATCATATTTTAATTAACAATAAATTCATATAATAGTATATTCTGTCCCACATCCAGGATGTTTCTCCACATCTCCCCTCCTTGTCTTAATGGGTAGCAAACTGTTTTCCTTTCTGCAGTGTTTGTGTAACAGTGGCTCATGGGGTTTGTGACGGTGATAACATGGCACTGCCAAAACCTCTCTAAACTTCTCACTTCTTTTTAATGTGTGCCACAGCTGCCACCAATTATGTAAAGGTGATCTCCACTGTCCCACCAATTCTTCACTGTGAGAGTTGAACTCACGACTCTCTTAAATGTCTCCTCCACTATAACTCTCTTTAGATGCCACACTATGGGCTCAGTTCCACTTGCGTTTGTAGTGCATTTTCTTGATTTTTGCTACGAAGCATATTTTAACATTTCCACTTAATTGCGGATTCGCTCCCCATTCGTTTCCATTACGATTCGACTTCGATCTGATACAATGCGCTTCATAGTGACCTAATCCGCATCCATGCGTTCTGAATTCGCAACTATTAGCCACCGCATTTCTAGCATACCTTTTTGGGAAATCCGAACCAGATCAGGAGCAAATGAGTGGAAACGACAGGTAACCAAATCCGTATTATTTTGACTGGGAGGGCTGATGTGCAAGGGGCTGGCCAGGGGGTGTATCCTTCCTTCCTCCTTCCTTTTCCTCCCAGCGCCATTTTTTCAAGCCTTTCTGCAGTGGATCACTGAACAATGGTGGCATCTGTCTGTTTTTATTGAAATCACAATCACTCTATCTGGTCTGATCTCCGAAGCTGGTAAGAGCCTCCCCCCTCCCTTTATTTCAAAATTACCCTAGCAGTGTGGGATTTCATGTGTTTGTGGGCTGATCATGTAAGCAAAATTAAAACTTTTTTTTTTTTTTTACCAAAAGGGAGCAGGATCGCTTCTTTGTAATAGAGCAAAACCAAAAATGCGGGAAAGCACCTTTGTGGAAAGAAGAGAAAAAGGAAAAGTGGAATTGAGGTACAGGAGTTTTTTTACGGTGGGGGCAGGTGGGTTGGGGGGGGTTAAATCCATCTAAAATTTGTGTTTCATGCTTTCCTTTTACAATAAAGTGCAGGAAGATGGGGATGGATAGGAATGGGTGGCCATGCATTGCTGGCCAGCACTAGAGGGGGGGGGGTGGTGGTGGTGGTATCCCCTTTGTTTGTTTGCCATGCGGCCCATCGGCAACAAAGAACAGGAAGAGGGAGATGGATGGGCATGAGCATATGGTTTTTCCAAGTTATATATATATTGTTAGTTAATTTATATACATCTATAGATATAGATATTTGCTCTCTGCAGTGATATAGGTATATATGTTTCTGCATGTGTGTTTTATTATATATATATGGTATATATGTCTGTTTCTACCTTGTTCCATCTTTGTGTGTGAGTATATACTTCAATGTTCAAGAATCATATATATCTGTATACATATAGATAATGTGCTTATAAATATATTGATGATTGTCAAGATTTACATATATGCATACATATTTTTGAATTTGTCTCTGCATATTCCATATTCAAGGCTAATGTCCTGCAACATGTATGCATATGTATGTGTGCACCAATGCATATATATATTACTTTACATATTTTCGATTTTATATATGTGTGTGTGTGTTTGTGCGTATATATATATACACGTTCATATAATATAAACACATTTATAGAGATTTATTAAGAGCATTTGAAAAGTCCCTGTTATGTGCATGAATATGTATCTGTAAATGTACATGAATACATATATTTTTCAGTCTCTAAATACACAAATGTATACATGCATACGTCTGTTTCTACTTTGTTCTATGTTTGTGTGTGCCTATATACATTGATCTGCGTTAATATATATATATATATATATATATATATATATATTTAGAGAGAGAGAGAGATTATATACTTGTATACATATGTAAATGATTGTCTAAATTTACATATATGCATACATATTTCTCTGCGTATTCTATATAGTGAAGGCTAAGGCCCATCAATATGTATGTATATGTATGTGTGCTGGAATGTATATATGTATAACTACATGCCTTCGATTGCATATATATATATATATATATATACGCTTACATATAAAATACATGAGCAATGACATTAGTATACATATATTACACATTCATGTAGTATAAACACATGTTTGTGGATTTATAAAAATCATGGGCAAAGTCCATGATATGAGAATGATTATGTACATGAATGCATATACGTTTCAATCTATACATGCATAAATGTAAACATGCACGTATACATGTATTTACATATCTCTACAAATATCAATTTATATTCAATCACATGTACATAACAATATGTGTACATATTCATATCACAAATCTATATACCCCTATATTTAGAATTTTATATACATATATATACATCGACATGTACATGAGCATATTTAAATACATTCTTATACATCCATATATATGCATCTATAGATTTATATCAGTCATAGGCAGAGACTCCAATATGTGTTTTAATATGCATATGCACATGAGTATATAGATACTTCAGTTAATGTAAGTAGACATCCATTCATATACATGAGTACATGTTTACATTTACATATGTATATGTAACTACATCATATATATATATATATATATATATATATATTGTGAACATTTCTTTTTATGTATAAACATTTATTTATGAGCCAAAATAATGCCAGTAGGTGAACCAAGTTTCTTCACTAAATCGACACAGCTATGTGTATGTATATGTGTACGTACACATACGTTTCCATCAATACTAACACATATGTATAAATATACATATAAATACACCAACGAAAGTATCTCGCTGTTATTGCCAACTTATACAACAAATGCATTTATGCTCCTCTGCATATTTTGCCGGCAGGTACACAGGATCAGCGGGGATTCACCTACGTGCATAACCAAACAGAAATATAGCAAGAGGATGAGGACATGACACAGCTTGATGTTCCAGATGAAAATCAGTGTAAAATGGAAGATCGTGAAGAAGGCGCCCAAAGTTCCACCACGCCTTTGAAGGACCCACCAGCTAGAGGCCACATTTTAACACAAGTTAGACCATGTGGTTAGTATTCGAGGATTAGGGTATTAATTTTTGTTATAATCTAGACTTGATAAGATGGAGCATTCAATGGCTACTTGTCACACATTCTTTTGTATTCAACAGAGACAGATACAGCGAGGCAACTGAACAGAGAGAATGGCCCTGATCACAGAGAAAGCAGGAATGTAGTTTGGTGGAAAAAATGGCTGATAAGATGTTCCTTAATTCATCCACCCAAGTGGATTGCTTGCTCAACTATCTTTGTAGTAGGGCAGATAACCACATGCAGTTCAAGGAGAGGTATCTGGAGAATGCCAGGACAGAATTTGGGGAGCTGATCCTCTGTTTAGGGAGCACAACCTTATTACTGTTGTTATATAACCCTACTATCAGTAACATGTTAGAAATTATGGTTTTATTTGGATACTAGACCCTTTATAGAAAAGTAATTATGAAATATCCATACAGAAAGGCGTAGGTTCTATCCAATACACCTGGTGTAAATCAACCAAGAAATAAAGAATAGTAGACAGAGGTTTGGAAAAAAAAAGGAGTATCTTAATGACCTCTTTTTACATTAATAAAGAAAATTATACTGAATAAAAAATATTTTCTGTTGTTTTCACAGTTTCTGAACAGATCAATAAGAACAATTAGTGTTCACAAAAGCTATTTACACATCATAAGAATAAATAAAAGTAGAAATAAAAAAAATGGGGAAATGCAGGGTCAGTAGACACCTTTTGGACATCTTGGTGCCACTATTGACCCCTTATTTAGGGTTAGCTATGAAATTGCCTACAAGGTAGAGTGTCCACTGTTGTTAAATCGCTATTCCTGGAGACTGTAGGCGGTGTACATCCCTTTGCAACCCCCCCCCCTTGCCCACCAGTGATTTCACCATTACGTTTGCCAGCAGAACCACAGAGCATCCCCCCCCCCCCACACACACACACACAAACTGCAGTCATGGAAAAGAAATATTCGTGTCTAGAAGAGGGCATATCTAATACCAAATGTCAAAATGTCCCTGGGGTGTGGGCGCGCCTATCATCCTACTCTTTAAATGTGTTTTTCATTGGAATGGTTTCCTGGAGAAAACATTTATGGAAACACTAGATGGCCATCTTTCAGGTATGCTTTGATTGGGAGTTCCTGCATGGCAGGGGGTGGGATTGGTTGGCCCTTGTGGTCTCTTCCAACTCCATGATTCCATGATTCTATAATTCCATGAGATAATATCACTATCTGATCAGTCACTTGAAGGTGTGTGTGTTCCAATGCTAAAGTACCAGGAAGGGTACACCTGTAATTTCTATTTGTGGATGCCAAAAGACTACCATAAGACACATTTCAATATTGTCATTTTATTATTGTAAAGAATAAAAGTATTTAATTGACAGAGTCCCCATGGGATAAATTTTTGATAGAAGCTCATATATGATGTTCCCAAAGCCAGCAGCGTCTCTATGTCCATTCCAGCTGTAAGGTTCCATAAATGGAGGCAAATTAGATTTATCCTGCAGCCATGTAGTCCGTTGGGTAAATCACACTCTCTCAGCCTCAGGGGAAGGCAGTGGCAAACCTCTCTGAAGAAATCTTGCCAAAAAAAACCCATGATAGGGTCACCATATAATTCAAAAATGACTTGAAGGCACAGAATACATAAACAGCAGCAGCAGCAATAAAAATAATAATAACCACAAAGTTATTTCTCTTTTTATTGAAAGTGATGT
Source organism: Urosaurus nigricauda (assembly GCA_034509955.1). Taxonomy (NCBI): domain Eukaryota; kingdom Metazoa; phylum Chordata; class Lepidosauria; order Squamata; family Phrynosomatidae; genus Urosaurus; species Urosaurus nigricauda. Next base: position 59,180,150 of record JAOEGL010000006.1, read on the forward strand.
ATGCTGGAACAGAAGTGTTCTTATGGTGTTGTTTAATTCTTGTTGCCCCTTGCCTTTAGCCATGGAGAGAGGTGGCTAAAAAATTATTATTATTATTATTATTATTATTATTATTATTTAACCCAAAGCTGTTTTGGGTCCCAATCTGAAGAGAAAAGTGGGATCCAAAAATCACCACCACCACCACCACCACCACCACCAGATAATAATAATAATAACAAGGATGATGATGATGATGATGATGATAATAATAATAATAATAATAATCTTTTTTTGGTCCCAATCTGAGGAGAGAAGTGGGGTAGGTACAAAAATCACAACCACCAAATAATAATAATAATAATAATAATAATAATAATAATAAACCCGAAAGCTTTTTGGGGGTCCCAATCTGAGGAGAAAAGTGGGGTAAGTACAAAAATCACCACCACCACCACTTATTATTATAATTTTTACATAACCCAAAGCTGTTTTAGGTTCCAGTTTGAGGAGAGAGATGGGATACAAGCATCACCACCACAATAATAATAATAACAACAATAGTATTTCTCCCTGGGTTGGAGCCCTCTTATTAGGAAAACCTCCCCTCTTCCAGCCTTTAACTGACCTTCCTTCCCCCAGTCCTGCCTTGCAAAAGGGGGTGTGTGTGCTCTTCTCCCCCACCCCCCACCCCGTAAAATGTTTGCAACCTGTTTGGTCTCTTCTCTGGGTGCTTGCCCTGCAGCCATCCTTCCCCCATGATCCATCCCTGGCTTTGGAGGCAGGCACTGAAGGGAGAGGGAAGCCTTAACTGCTATCTCTCTCTCTCTCAAAAAGAGAGAGAGAGAGAGAGAGAGAGAGAGAGAGAATGAGAGAGGGAAAGAAAGGGAGAAGGGAAAGAAGTCGCAGGGAGGGAGGCCCACTCCCACTCCCTCTGTCTTAGCGAGCTCCTGACGGGAGGAGGAGGAAGAGGAAGGGGTGTGATGTGAATGCACCCCAAGTGGGAGTCTGCACCCCCTCCCCAACCCCACCCTTGGCTACATGCCTGCGGTACTAACTGTGGGGTTCTGGGAGCCATGATGCTTTCACCATGCAGCAAAATCACTGACCGGAAAAGACAGCAAATGGAATGCCCAAGACTCACTGCCAGCAAATGTTTGGCTGAACACGCTGGAAATGCCCTTTTTGAAATTGTAGTGGAAACGAGGAGAAAACATATCCCGCAGTACGCTAAAGAGGGACAGCAGACGTCACAGTGACGTTTAATTGCTTTTGCGGAGATTGACAGCTAGAAAGAAAAAAAAAGCCAGAAAATCCGGTTTGGGGGCATGAGTGGAAACCAAAACACTATATAATGCGGGATTAGCTAATGCACATTAAGCCCAATGGAAACGACCCGAAGTGTATTTGAGACGAAGTGCACACTCAATCAAACGCAATGGAAACGCATTGCTCTGAAAGCGAATTCGCTACGGAGTCAGATCGCATTGAATAAAATCCGCAGCAAATCAACAAGTGGAAATGCGCCCTTTAGATTTCCCCCCAGTTTGGCACCCACTATTCTTTGAGCGCCACATACTCACTATCTAGTGTGTCCCAGACCAGAAAGATTTTTCTCAATGTTGGTAGCATTTTTACTGTGTTTTTGAAATCACTTCAGACAACTGCTTGTTGAAACAAAGTAATAAATGTATTTACAAGTTAGGCAGAATACAGTGTATCTTTTAGTGGATGGCATTCACAATGGATACGGTGTATAAATACTGTGTTACATGGTTTAACAGTTTCTTTAACTTGTATTTGTAATTGTTTCCATATAACTTTATATATGCTTCCTTACAGTTAAGTCTCTCAGAACCTTTATTAATCTTTTGTATCTTTTAACCCTTACAGTTAACTCTGACTTCACTAGTCACAAAGCACTATATCTCCCACAGGATACTACCACTCATTGTCCCTAACTTGGGTACCTAAAACCTTTTCTAACTGCCCATCAGAGCAGCCTAGCCTATCCTGCCACAGGGTTCTGTCCTGGGCCCAGTGCTATTCAATATCTTTATTAATGATTTGGGTGACAGAATTGGGGGCATACTTATCAAATTTGCAGATGACACTAAACTGGGAGGAGTAGCTAATACCCCAGAGGACAGGATCAAAATTCAAAATGACTTGAATAGACTAGATAGCTGGGCCAATGCTAACAAGATGAAATTCAATGCAGAGAAATGTAAGGTTCTGCACTTAGGGAGGAAAAATCAAATGCACAGATATAAAATGGGGGACACCTGGCAATGCGGCAGTTTAAAAAACCAATGCAGTTTTAGGCTGCATCAATAGAAGTATAGTTTCTAGATCAAGGGAAGAGACTAGAACGTGGAACAATGGATGCAAACTGCAGGAAAAGAGATTCCACCTCAACATTAGGAGGAACTTCCTGACAGTAAGGGCTGTTCGACAGTGGAACACACTCCCTCAGAGTGTGGTGGAGTCTCCTTCCTTAGAGGTCTTTAAGCAGAGGCTGGATGGCAATCTGTCAGGGATGCTCTGATTTGGATTTCCTGCATGGCAGGGGGTTGGATTGGATGGCCCTTGTGGTCTCTTCCAACTCTATGATTCTATGATTCTATGATCCTCAACAGCTATTCACCCCCCAAGGCACAATAAACATCAACTCCAATTAACTCCAAACACTGCTCTGTGCCTCTTTTTATACTCACTCCTGGGAGCAGTCCTCACCTTTTCTTAGCTTTGCTCCCATTAGCTTTTTGCCAAGGTTCTAATCTGCCTGTTGTTTCCACTTGTCAACACATTAACAGTGACATTTTCTTTACCAGCACTATATATGTCTTTAAAATAGGACTCCTGTAATATCCAAGAAATCTGTTACTTAATACTATGTAATAAAAGGCTCATTCACACTACTGCTTTGTTCTGTTCAAGAGCACACCATATAATGTTGTTTCTTGACATGACATTTCTTGTTGCTTCCCAATCCTGCTTTGGAAAAAAAATAGAATATAAAGTTTTAATTTGCTTGTAAAGTGTATGGTAATATTAGATAATATAAGCTCCATCGGGTCTGGCCTAGAGTAAGCAGATGAGCCCTCCTTTTGCCATCTACATCATTAGAGGGAGAAAGAGGCCTGCCAACTCCATTAGGCCTGGCCTAAAGTAAGCGGATGAGCCCTCCTTTTGCCATCTACATCATCAGAGGGAGAGAGGCCTGAACTAAGAAGAGCCCTCCCTCCAGTCCATTTGCCTTGGTCCAGGCCTCAGAGGGAGAGAAGAACTTTTGGACCTGATCTCGTTTCCCCACCACTACCACCACCACCACCATTCCCTTCTCCTTTTGTGTCGTGTCTTTTTAGATTGTAAGCCTGAGGGTAGGGAACCATCTAATTAAAAATAATAATTGTAAGCTGCTCTGATAGCCTTTAAGGCTGAAGGGTGGAGTATAAATACTCAAATAAATAAATAAATAAATAATAGGGATGTGTCCAACTCCCTACAGACTTTCCCAGGTATATTTCTAAATGTGTTGAAATCCTCATATATTCTCCTGTTTCTTCTCCAGTGCTGCCTTTAAAAAAAAATTCTTGTGTTCTAATGGGAGATGGTAAACTGCAATGGTTCTATTTCCCTGTATGTTTCTTCTGTTGTTGACATCCCCATACTCCTCCCTAGACAGTTTCTTCCAGTGCCTCAGTTGATATACGGTGGGTGTGCATGTAGGGTGCTTTTGCTCCAGTGTAACAAACTTGAGAATAGAGTTTGTGATATCCTAGGAGTGCTATTACTATATTGCAGGGGCTAGCAGAACATTGTGGGTGCCATCTCCATTCATAGACTCATAGAATCATAGAGTTGGTAGAGACCACAAGGGCTATCCAGTCCAATCTTGTGCCTTGCAGGAAATCACAATTAAAGCATCACTGACAGATGGCCATCCTGTAGGTGTGCTTATGTGACCCAAAGTGCACACTGCTGAAGCTTTGTGCCTGGAACACATGCCACAGAAGTCACTGAACTTCAGGGCACACTGGAGAACTCCTCCTACACACAGAAGCTGCAGTACATGACAGAACACAGAGTTCTCTCAGGAAGGAAGAAATAATCCAGTTTGAGACTCTTTAACTGCCCTAGCTCAATGCTATGGAATCCTGGAAATGGTAATTTTGTGAGACATTTAGCCTTCTCTGTCAGAGACCTTTGGTGCCACAATTCCCAGGATTCCCTAGCACTGAGCCAGCTCAGTTAAAGCAGTCTCTAATTGGATTATTTCTGCAGTGTGTTTTGGACCAGAGAAAGTTCATACTTTATCTTCTGTAAAACCCACTTGTTTGTCTTGTTGGACATCCACAATATTCTTAGCAGTTTTCTCCAGCACCACATCTCAAATGAGTTGATTTTCCTTCTATTGACTTTCTTCATAGTCCAACTTTCACATCTGTACATGGTGATAAGGAATAAAATGGCTTGAACAATCCTCACTGTAATGAATGAGTTATATCTTTACACTTTAGGATCTTGTCCAATTCTCTCATAGCTGTCCTTCCCAACCCTAGTCTTGTTCTCAATTCTTGAATGCAGGCACCATTCCAGTCAATGGGAGCTCTTTGACTATTTCAGTTTTCTCATTATCTAGGATGAATTATGTTAGATCTTCCATGGCCATTATATCTGTATTCTTAATGCTCAACAGTAAGCCTATCTTGGCATTTTCCTCCTTGATCTTCTGCAGTTGTTGCTCCAGGTCTCTGTTGGTTTCTGCTAGTATTATTGTGCCATCTGTGTATCTTAGGTTGTTGATGTTCCTTCCTCCAATCTTGGCTCCTCATGCCCCTGAGTTTAATCCTTCTCTGCATACAATATTTTCTACATACAGATTGAATAAACAGGCTGATAGGATGCAGATTTGCCTAACCCCCTTTCCTATTGAGAACCATCCTGTTTCTCCATACTCGGTATGTCTGCCAGCAGCCACTTGTCCTGAGTACAGGTAACCCATTGGGACAATCAAATGTGGTGGCACTATCATTTCTTTCTACACATAAACATCAGAAGAATGTTTCCCAAGTCATGCACTTCAAACAATTCAAGGAATAGTTTTGTTTGGTTTTTTTTTCAGGGGGGGGGGGTCCGGGCTATGTGGCCATGTTCTAGAAGAGTTTCTTCCTGATGTTTTGCCAGCATCTGTGACTGGCATCTTCAGAAGAGGTATTATGTACTTTGCTGATAAAGCTTATAATTGTCTCCTGAATTGACTCATGAGTGATGTTGTCAGATAATAGTTTGGAGAAAGCCTCTGGATTGTCAGGGAGAGAGCCATATGAGGGGATGCATGTTGAAGTAAGGGAGGATAATTTGAATAAAGTATGGTTTCAGTTGTGATTCCACTAATTTTAGGTAATATCTCTTTGCTAATGATGAAACTATCAATCCAAGAATAGGCATTATGTAGGAATGGGGGGTATAATTGCTCTCAGAATGATTAAGAACTCTACAAGGATCTATCAGTCCTATCTTGTTAAGAGGTTGTGATAATGGAGAATGTGTATTGTGCTCCTTATTTTTAGTCCTATTAGGTCAATCTAGAAACTCATCTGATTCTGTATTGGAATCACCTCCCACTGCTATTTCAATTAATGTTTGTAAAAGCTCAGAGATGAAGGAAATCTATCTAACATTGAAGGCATAAGTACCAAAAGTGACAGGATAATGGAAAATTTGCCTGGTAAAATAAGTAATTACCAGATTTTCTAAACTAAAACACATATTTTTTAAAATGGCTACACCCCATACTTCACAGTGCATATTGATCCCCCAAATAATTTGAGGTTAAGGCTGAACCTATGCCTTTGGTTTGTGTCTTTTGCAAAAATGGAATATTTGGTTTTAAAACTTCATTTATTGGAGAACGTTGCTCCTCTTCACAACTGAACTTAATCATCTGGACATTATATGTTACTTGTTTGGTATTATTCAAATTTGACAATTTTAAAGATTGTTAAAAAATATTACAAGTCATTTTTTCTTTGTGCTGTATGTAGGGGGCATAACTAGTGATTTTTTGGTTCTAGAGATATCTGATGTATAAAGTTCACAGTAAGTATATTGGAAGTAAGGACATGACCAACAGGTGACATCCTAGAACAGGGTCTCTTCTGAGTAATTGGCTTTCAACTATCTTAATTTATTAACCCTTCATTCTTTTAGATTTTGACATGCTGTAAATTTATGTGGTTTTTGCCACGATTTCCTCCCATTTTCTAAATTCACTGAAGGAATACGCAATGCAAAAGCAGGGTGATATTCAAAGGCAATGCCAATGGGAATATTGAGGTTCCCACTAAACATCATAAACATGTGATGGCTTTGATCTGAACTGCCATCTCCTCACAAGATATAAATCACTGAATGAAGAATCATTTCCATGTTTTTGCCAAAAAAATTACTGCTCCTTTTGTTGTTACTATCAGGAAATTGTGACTGTGGTGTAATGTGGCTCTTCTTCATACCCAGTTTGCAATTGCTATAGGAAAAACAAATCAGAGGTGAGTATTTCCTTCCTTCTACTAATGAGTAATGGTAACCTGTGTTTTGATCTCTCAGAGGAGAAATGTGATAATTCCATTTTTTGAACATTTCACACTTTCCTAGTAGGTGCTAAAAGTGGTAGGACCAGATAATTAGAAGCAATCTGTTAAGAAACCATAGCTTTCCACACCCCTTCAGTATAGAAAAGCTATATTAGTGTATTTAATTTAAGTTTCTAAAACTTGAGATAATTTGCAATTCAGTTTGTATTCATTCTCAGTTGTCAAACAGTGGGTCTCTTTTAAACATGATTTTAAATACTTGTTATAAACACATCTGTCATTTTGGTGCCAGTTTCTTCTCATGCCAATTTCCCTTTTTGCTATTATAACTCACAATCTCATCTGCCCACAATACTCGTAAAATGTATTGGCTGTGGCCTCTCATGAGATATTCATCAGTAAACTCACAATGGTTTCTAAGAAAACTGCATTAAGGTTTATATTCCAGAGGAGGATAGAGTAAACTGATTATTTTTTGGATAAGTTCAATCACTTGCACTGTTTTCATAGTTCATATTACCAATGTGGTATTCTTAATTCTGTTTCCATTATTATATGAATGCTTTTCTAAGTAGTTTTGTGGATCCTGATTTTTTTGGGGGGGGGGCTGCTTTAAACTCCTAGGGTTGCCCTCCAAATACCAGTGTGGACAAGGGGAATTATGCTGCATTTTCAGGGTGTGGGACTGGGACATTTGGGGCCTGGAGAAATCTTTTTTTTTTTTTTTAAATCAGGAATTGACCAGGAAGTGACTTTCTAGGAGATTATCACACTGCCTTTCCTCCCAGCCCTGGTGCAGGCTGAAACTTTTAAAAACTTTTTTAAAAATGGGTGTTTTTCCAGCGTTGTTTAGGATCAGGGCTTCCTTTTTTCCTTATTTCCCCACACTTGTTACTGGCCTCTCCCTCCCTTCTTTTAGGCCCCTTTTGATTATTATAGGTCAGGCAGCCATTTTAGGCCCCTTTTCATTATAGGCCTAGCAACCATTTTAGGTTTCTTTTCATTATAGGTCTGGTAGTCATTTTAGGCCAGCCAACCATTTTATATTGCTGCATCTGTAGCCATTTTGCTCATAGGCCTGGTGGCTATTTTATATTCCTGCACTTGCTGCCTTGTTTAGAATAGGCCCGTGGCCTTGTGGGGAGTCTTATACAACATAAGCTGACATCACCAGTTTTAGAGGTAATTGTCATGCTAAGCTGGGTCATATGGGATGGTTTTTGGATGGGAGTGTGCAAATAAATGAGTGCTTGTGGCTTCTTATTTGCCTGCCTGGGGCAGCTGTCAGTGACAATCTGTGATAGTCTCTTCATTTTAAAATCACTTTGTGACTTATGCTGGGTGTTGGCACCACACAATGCTTTCTGGGTTATTCCCAGTATCTCATAGACATTTGAAGATAATTCATTGGCTTTATTGTGGTGATTTTATGCTTAGCATTTTCATCCTTAGTGTTTTATTGTGGTTATTGATTAGCCTGTTTTACTTACATATTGCATACCCTGTCAATGTGTTCAGCTTCACTATGCCGTCTAGCAAAGTTCCAGTTCCAAAGGTTCCTAAACATCCCCAAGTTGAGCATTCTTCATCTAGCAATGATTCAGATGATTTGCTGGTGGAAGAGATGCTCTCCAGGATTCAAGCCTTGGAGAAAGCATATGGGGTGTCAGCTAGTGCTATTCCTCAACATTCTCAACCCCCTCAAGTTGCTTATGAGCATGCTAGAGACAAACAGTTGTTAATTGATATGAAATCTTGTATCAATGTGTGGCAAACTGCAAATGCGCAGTTTGCTACACACTCTTCACATAAGTGCCACTTCGACTGCTGCTGTGCTTGGATTTCACTCTCAAGCTATCAAGTGAATTGGCCAGTAGAAGTCGCTTGCTTATGGGAAATAAGTTTAGAACTTTATTGCGAACATGTTTTTCTTCTTTTTCAGATCACAGACATTGAGTCATCATGAGCTATTGGGCAGTCCGCCAAGCCAAGTGGAGCCACTTCAGATCTCATCTTGGATTGAATGACATTGCTCAGTTTGAATGGCTCAGCAAGCGTGGGCTATGTTGGCAAGTCCTGTTACCATTGTTATTTAAGGAGTGCCATGGGCCTCCTCCCCAAATTTTGGTTATTCATTTAGGGAGTAACGATCTTGGTCTGTTAAAAGGGATTGATTTGGTCTTGCAAGCAAAGCAAAATTTTAAAGTGATCAAGCAGCAGTGGCTCCAGGTTGAGCTGGTGGGGTCAGCGATGCTCCCACATCAGGTATGGAGGGGCGAGGGCGATCCTCACGGCAGGCTAATTGTGAGATTCACCATGCTTTGGAAAGTGGGGTTGATCATTTTTATCACATCCAAAAATCATATTTCAAAGGCCAAAGCTTTATCAAGTGGATGGAGTTCACCTGTCTGAACTAGGCACTTTTATTTTCTTAATGAACCTACAACAGGTTATTAAGGGTGTTTTGGATGCCTTGGTGAGAGATAGGGGCTAAGCAGACATGATTTGGCATGATTTCAAAGAAATTTGATTTCAGTGAGCACCTAGGACATAGTTTGGGTGGAAGGGAGGTCTACAGAACCACCTCTTTGGGCTGACAGAACTTTAGGACATTAACGCAGTACACTCTTATAGGGCTGCTATTCCACTTTAACTGTTCTATCTGCCTTCTGTTGCATTCTGGGATTTGCAGTTTTAGGAGGGGCATTTAGAATTCCCAGCGAGAGTTATTAGGCCTCACTGAACTATAAACCTCAGAATGCAACAGGAGGCAGCCAAAGCAGTAAAAGTGGAATAGCATTATTATTATTATTATTATTATTATTATTATTTCTAGTCCGCCCCTCTGAGCAGGCAATCGGGGTGGAGTACAACAAGATTAAAACAATAACAGGTTAAAATATCCCTTCCTTACCCTTACCACCCACCCTTAAAAAGAGAATTAAATCACAATAAAGTTAAAAACATGAATGATTAAAATAACAGTACACAATAACAGGGAACGGACCCAAACTAGGTTGTATGGAGATAAAATACAGGGAAAGGGGCTAAAAAACCCTTAAGGCCTAGGTGTGGAGCTGGGGGTGTTCACATTCTCTGGGAAGGCCTGCCAGAAGAGATGCATCTTTAAGGCTCTTTTGAAACCTTCTAAAGATGAAATGAGACGCATCTCATCCGGCAGGTAGTTCCACAACTTGGGGGCGATAGCTGAAAAAGCCCTCTGGGAGGTCTGCACCAGCCTGGTCTTCATGGGTTGTAGCAGGTTCCTCCCAGAGGACCGAAGTGTGCGGGGGGGGGGGGTTTCGTATGGGAAGGCGGTCCCTTATATAAGATGGACCCAAACCATGTAGGGCTTTAAAGGTTAAAACCAACACCTTGTACTGTGCCCAGAAACTGATCGGCAGCCAGTGAAGGGCTTTTAGCACAGGAGTGATATGCTCTCTCCTGGATGTTCCAGCCAGACGCCTGGCTGCCATATTTTGGACCAATTGTAGTTTCCGGGTTAGGCACAAGGGTAGCCCCATGTAGAGTGCGTTACAGTAGTCCAAACATGAGGTTACCAGTGCGTGTATCACAGTTTCCAGATCCCTCCTCTCCAAGAAAGGGCACAGCTGGCATATCAGAGAAGTAGAGTGTAGCAATGCAATCTATTTAGGGGGTGAAACAGACAGCGGGTAAGGAGTGGCTTGCTGCCACGCCTTTACTCACCAGGTTGGGACTGTGGCAACCAACCTGGTTGTCCCTAACCTGGCAATTTCCTGGCCCCCAACCTGGCCTTTTCCTGGCACAGAAAACCACTTCTTTTTGTACTGGAAGAGGTGCCTTTGTTGCCATCGCAGAATACTTCCTTACATAATGTTGTAAAAAGTAGGTCTATTAGCATAGCATATAAATAATATTGAAATTGGATTATGGCCTATATATTGTTAGACCCTAAACTCTGGCTTGTTTCTCTGTTTTGAAAATCAGTATTCTGTGCATTGGATGATTGGTGATATAGGGGCATGTGAGAATTTCATATGGTAATTTTCAAAACTTCACAAATTTCTTCATATATTTTTTTAAAAAAAATGTATACAGGGGACCTTCCATATCTACTGGAGTTTGACTCCTGGACACACACACACACACACACACACACACACCCATGTATACCAAAATCCATGGATGCTCAGATTACATTATATTCCATGGCATAGTTTATATCAAATAGAAAAATCAAGGTTTGCTTTTTGGATTTTTTTATTTTCTATTTTATTTTATTTTAATGAACATTTTTGAACTGCGCTTGGTTGACTCTGTAACCATGTTATAAGGTGAAATTAGATCTGGTGAACTTCTCTGTCATGAAGTGTGTGTGGTTTTTGTGACAAAGCCAGGACATCTAGAGACAAATGTCCTTGAGGAGGCCAGACAGTTGATTGTGTATTAGAATACACCTGTGTGTATAACTAAGTTTAATTAGGTAATGTACAGTGATGTAATGTATGAGGAACCATACACTGAAGTTGCATCAGACAAGGATATATAAGTCCAACCTAACTGTAAATATGTGTGGGTCATTGTAGATGTGTGGGTCATTGAGTAGTGTGGATCATAGTTGTGGAGTTGTGAAAAGAGTCAGTGCAATTGCTGTTTGTATAATGAATATACCAGAGATTCCTTTATAGTTCTGTTACTATTGAGCTACTGAGGAGGAGGAAAGGAGTGTTGTCCTTCCATCCAAGAACTCTGTTCTTTTCCTCCATCTGTAAATAGTCTTCCTGAACACCTGTAAATAAATATCTTCACTGTGAGCGATCCAGTCTCACTTCTTTATTTCAGCAAAGTGTCTCAAGGTTAGGCAGAGATACTACATTTCACATTCACGCCTCAGTCTCAGTGTGACAAAGGTTATGGGCCCATAAGACTATGTACAGTGCCATGTGTCAAAGTATCTGCCATCAAGCGTGTTCAAGTTCCTGGAAGCCTTGCCTGTGTTGTGGTGAGTTTTTAAGCTTGGCACAGTGGAACCTGCTGTGAGGACTTTGTTTTAAGTTCCTGTGTAGAGACAGCAGAGATGGCAGTCAGTGGACAGACTTGTGGAGTCTATTTGGAAATGCTAAATGGCAGGAACTAATTGGCCTGGGCTCAGAAAATGGAATTTTTCCCGAAGAAGGAAGGTCTGTGGCACTTGCAAAGAACGGAAGCCCTGTTTGTTGATTTAGCAGAGTGGGGAGAAGAGTTTACTCCCTCACAACAGTGCTTTTTTCTACTTAGTTCCTTGGGAAAAGAATGGGATATTTTCTCTCAAAGACTTGCAACCCTCCCAGAAAGCAGTCTGACCATGAACTATCTCACTGGATGACTTCAGGAGGAGTTTGGCAGATGCCAACATAGAGCAGAGGAGGCTTCAGAGAAGAATGCAGTTTGAAGGAAGCTGTGCAGAGGAAAGGAAGCTTCAACCAGTAAATCAAATGGGGAAACTTTATACAGTGTCCAAAAATGTTATTCCTGTGGCCAGCCAGGACTTCTTCAAAGGTCTTGCCCTCAGAAGACAGAGGACAACACTTCCAGAAGGGAATCATGTGGCAACAAGAAGTCACAGAGAAAGGACATTAGTGCAATGTCATTATTCTTGCAGCAAGAGAAGAATGATGTCTTCATACTGGACAGTGGAGCCTGTGTCCACATTGGTTGAAACAGGGAACTTTTTCAAAGCCTCAAACCTGTTCCCATGCCACAGTTGTTGATGGCTAATGGGAAGAAGGTAAAAGTTGAAGGCTATGGACACTGGTTTATTCCATGACTGGGTGAAGTAGTGGAAAATGTGTATTTTGTTCCTGACATGAGTTTGAATGTAGTATCTGTAAGTGCAATCTCTATGCAAAATTATGACGTCAGCTTTATGGGTATTGGCTGTAAAATATGTGAAAGTGGGATGGTGTGTGCCACTGGTGAGGAGAAAAATAGTCTATGCTACTTAAAGGGCACTGCACAAGCTACTGTGGGAGCTGTGCATGATAATACACATCAGATACATGAGAAATGCGTGCACCTGTTGCATAGAAGAATGGGGCACATAGGTTTTGATATTCTAAAGAATGTGTTGAATATGTATGAAAACCATGGAGTCAAAGAGTGTAAACAATTTTTGAAATGTGCAATTTGCGGAAAGGTAAAAAGCAAAGTAAAACCTCTCCACAGGGGGAAAAAAAACAAGTTTAACAGAAATGACACTGGATATTGTGTACCTTGATCTGGTGAAGGCAGAGTTCTTGTGAGAGGGGGGCATTGTGGATGATCATAGTCTGAGGGCAGGGAACCATCTAATTATAAGATTGTATGTACAGCACTGTGTAAATTTACAGTGCTATATAAATAAAGGCTAATAATAATAATAATAATAATCCCAGATTTAGCTGTGTTTATTTGTTAAAAAACAAGTCTGAAGTACCCACAATGGTGAGAAATTGTGGAAAGGCAATACTGAAAAGAAAGTAACCAAGGTGCAACGAGGCACCTGAAGTTATGTCTCCTGAGTGTAAAGGGTTGCTGAGAAGCAAAAGGACAGATGTAATTCCTTATTATCAGGTGAGGGACACTGAGAGAAGAGTAAGGAACTTCTGCAAAGAGAGCTGATGTGAAGATGAAATATTGGGGTTAGGCATTGATGACAGCCTATCACATAATCAACAGGCTCTGGTCATCATCACTAGATAGTTCACCTTACCGTATGATGTTTGGATGCCAATCTCCACAATAAAAATGAATATTCTTCCCAAATTGATATTTTTATTTCAAAACATTTTGATTATTGTAAATGAATCTCCCTTTAAGGTTTGGCACAAAGATATTTCTAAATTTATGGGAGGGGGGAGACAAGAGTAAAACTGAAAATATTACAGGATTGCATCAATAGGGGAGGATTATCTCTACCAAATGTAAAGATATATTATTACTCATGCTGTTTTGAATGGCTTCTAGATTGGTTTAAGTTAACAAAGAATTGGGGGAGCTGATATTATATTTGGCTTGCATGCTTATTTATTTTATGCAAAGATCAAAGCAAATAAAGATTTCAAAAATCATTTTATAAGAAAATCTCTGATAAAAGCATGGATGAAATTTAAACCATTCCTATATTGGAAACTTCCCAAATGGATCTCAATCAATGAAGCATTTCATAATAGAGATGAACTGAAAAGGGGCAATGGTTAACATACTCAGAACTGTTGAAGATGGATGACAACTTGAACAAGCTGAGAATAAAAACTCACAAAGAAATGCTGGCAGAGCGTTACCCTTGTAACTGGTTTCTTCATAGACAGTTAAAAGAATGATTTATTAAAGACATGAATACAATTGGAATTGAGATAAGATCATAAATTCTGAGAATCCCTGTAAAATTTCACAATTTTATATATATATATATATATATATATATATGAAATTAAACTTAGAAATGCAAGAGGAGACTATTAAGAGACTATCAATTGCCCAATGGACCCAAGACTTATAACAAGATATTCAACTACATCAATGGGAAAAGTCCTGGACCAAAAGAATAAAATACACATTATGATTTAAGAGAATTTCCACAAAATGCAATACACCTGTTAAACTAGCAAATATATATAAAGGACTAAATAATTCTTGTTGGAAATGTGGTGAAACTTCAAGTACCTTTTTTCATCTTTGGTGGAAATGTAATCAGGCGAAGAAATATTGGAGGGAGATTCATGACTTAATTTCTAAAATACTAAATTGCAAGGAAAAACTATAACCTCAGCTTTATTTACTTGGAATGGTTATGAATGATAAGCTAGAGAAAAAGCATGACAAATTTATTTTATATGACAACTGCAGCATGTATAATATATGCCTCTAAATGGAAAAGTAAGGATGTTCCCCTTAGTAAAGATTGGTTGTTAAAAGTATTAGACTATATGAAGATGGATAAACTCATCTGCCTAATAAGAGGGAAATCATGGAAGAAATGTAAGAATGATTGGGATCCCTTAGTCAATTTTTTGCATGAAAAAATATGAGAAAAAAATTAATTGTTGGAAAAAAAATAAGTAATGAAAAAGAAATTATTATATGAACAGGATATATTATTTGACAAGGAAAGCAAATATGTAGATATGGATAGACAAATGTATATATACAGTAAATGATTTATGTAGGCAGTATATATGATTGGAAATATTAAGAAATGTCAGTGAAACCATGAGATGGGAAACTTTGGATCAGCAAGCTAAAATTATATTAAATGGCAAGAAAACAAATTTTATAAAAATAAACAGAGGGACGAGACAAGGATGTTCCTTATCTCCATTGTTATTTCTTTGTGTAACTGGAATGCTAATTAATAAGATAAGAGAGGATAAAATATTAAAGGAATCAAAATTATAGGCAAGGAGTATAAGATAAGGGCATTTGCCAATGATTTAGTTTTGTATTAGAAGTGGGAAACAACTATGAAAGTTACACATTGTCAAAATATTAGAGAGAATTTATATAAAATGCACTATAGGTGGTATCTCTCACTGGTAAAATTATAAAAAATGTACAAACATAAAAAAACAAACCTTATATCATCAGTGGTGAACTTATATAAAGATTTAAAAGTTTTGGAACTCCATACATCAAGTAATGGAAAAAATTCTAAAGGTGAAATTAAAAATGAAACCAGAACTATACCTATTGGGAATAATTGATGGAATCATTGATAAAAAAAGAAGGGTAAAACTGTATATTACATGACAACAGCTGCAAGGCTTTTAATTGTGCAGAATTAAAAAGGGAGTACAATTCCCTCAATGTAGAATTGGCTATTAAAACTTCTAGAAATGGCTGAATTAGATAAATTAACATGTCTTTTAAATGATGGAAAAACAAATACCATTTTTTTTGGGGGGGGGGGGAAACAAAGCTGTCACCATGAGACTCTTGCCTCCCTTCATATAGAATCTAAGATATCCACTGATGGGCAAAGAGTTGACGATAATCCAAGCACTAGCGGAAGCAACTCTGATGGAGATCAGTGAGAAAGTGTTCAACAAGATCAAGAAAGAGAACAGGTTCAGCCCAAGAAGAAGGAGGGCAAATTCTCTAGAAAAACAACTGCTAAACTTTCAACTAGTGCAAAAAGAATTCAGAAAGAACTTTCAGAAATTACATTAGACCCTCCTTCAAACTGTAGGGAGGAAAGCATCTGCTTATGTGAAGATCAAACAGTCTATAGACAGACACATGGCTCTCTTCTGACGGTAGGATATATGGAGCCCTCCAGTTGTCAATGAACAGCAACTCCTTGCCATGACAGCCAACCATGAGGGATACTAATCGGTGGACTTCAGCTTCTAGGGAGCCACTCAGTTCTTGCTGCTATCCGGATACAGCTTTGTTTTGCTACTTGTTTTTTGAGGAAATGCCATTTGAATCCCAGATATTGATGGATCTGGCCTGTTAAACTGTCAGGATTTTTTTTAAAGTGCACTGCTATAATTGGTATCTTCTGCTTTCACATGGTCACTATGTAAGATCTTGAATGGAAAATCATGTTATTTCACAGAAAGCAAATATAATTGTCAGTCAGCTCTTGGTTAGCAATATTGGCCTTGTTGAACAACTTTTTGATAGCCCCCCCCAAAATGTAGTAAAACTATTTGTCTTGTAGTGTATTCATTTCAACAAATACCTTTGTAAAAATTTGGAGACAAATAATAGAATATATAAGTAAAATGTGTGGTGAACTGTCAGTTATTGGTTTTAGGGATTAATAATAACAGATTAGATATATATTTGTGGAAATAGATTAATCACTGTAGCAATGATAGGATTGGCTGAGTTAATAACTGTGAAAAGAAAACAGTACAAGAATTATTGTAAAGAAGCAACAAATTAAGTTGAATATAAGAGTTGGAATGAATGAGAAAGAGAAAGTAGGTGAAGATGTAGAATAATATGTAGGTATTATATATGTGTATCATAGGTGCATGGGTATTTGATAGGAATGTATTGTTTTTAGGATTTGTTTTTATGATTAAAATATGTTTGATAAAATATTTTTTATAAAAGAAATAGCTTTGTCATGTTTCTGATTTTGAACTAGAATTGCCACAAGTTGTTTTTTATGAGAGGCTCACAGTCTGTAACAGGTACATGGCCAACAAAGATAGTATGATCCTCTCCTTGCTGATAATAACTGAACCAAATAAGTATGTTCCATTCATAGCACTGAAAATTTTCTTTGTGTAGATTTTTATAAGACCTTACTATTTCTATATAGATTGAATGGAGAGGACTTGAAAATATAAGCAAATCAAATGTTGGAAAAAGCAAAATTGGGGGATTAATCCATCCTTACTTGGGTATGTGAACACATACCTTTAAAAAAATGCAAAGAAGCAGCATTATGAAAGAGATATGTGAAATGATATATTGTACAAGTTCTCTCTACATTGTTAGATCTGTGATGACCCATTCATACATGTAGACCATAGTTTAAAGCTGCAACCGTCAAGTGCATACATGTGTAAACTTGTACTAAACCCCCATCCTTGAGAGATGCAGAACAATATCTGTCTCACTGTCCTTACTTAAAGGTAATGTGATTTAAATAGTTCATGAGGAAGCAAGATGCTTAGCAAGAAGGATGAGTCATGTCTAGACACCTGCCTACCTAAAACATTTACTCACTGTCTATTTATAGCAAGCAGTGCATCAAAGATGTTTTAAAAGCAACATATAAGTTTATCTTGACTCTTTTTTCATCTGGAGAGGATTGTTGTACCCAGCAGGTTCATAAATCAAATAAGCTCAAGGGGATTTTTAAAAGCTAAGGATAACCATGCAAGAATACAGGCTTGTGATATTTGGCATTGTGTCTTACTGAAAGATTTGGCTCTAGGGAATGCATAATTATAGGAAAATTTATTCTCCCTTCATTAAAACCCCAATCTGGCAAATTTCCTCACAATATTTCACAGCAGAGCTGCTGTTTATGTCAACTGAAGCAAACATATGGTCTGCAGAATGCAGATTATCTGCAGACTTATAAATGGTGATGCTACTGAACCCAAAAGAATGGGATGTGGGAAGGATTGCCTCAAATGATTGAATGGGAAAGAGTCATTAAATCCATGTGAAAATAGGGCACCACACAAGCCAGTTAGGACATCATACTGGAAGAAACTGCATCTTGGACTTGTTTTCCTAGAAAACTAGGCCATCTCATCAGTGTCCTAAAAATACAGCTGATATATAACACTATGATCTCTACACCAGAAAAGGTAACCAAAAAGCACATCTCATGAGAGAACTCCAACTCATGGTAGCAACATTTGCAAGACATATTGTTGCCAACTAATCTATCCATTCCACTCATATGGGGTATACGAATTACATTTATATCAAAATCCATAATTTTGTCCCCAAAACCTGCTCTCAATTTATACATGTCAACCTCTAGTCGAATATATACACTAATTATATCACACATAATGCATAACTCAAGGCAAAACATTCCATATTCCACACACCAAACACACAATTTTTATCTGCCTCTTTTTCAGCCAGATGGGGACGCAGCAACTGCACACCACAGCCTTTCCAGGGCGCAAAAAGGAGCAGCAAAAACTGGCTCTTTTTTGCACCCTGGAAAGGGCATGATAGCTGTGGTATCACAGCTATACAGCACTCCTTCAGTGCTGTGTTGTGTGGATGCAGTGCTGGGGGAGTGCTGTGATGCTCCACACCATGTGGTACAGTGCGTGGCATAGATGCTATGCCCCAACTACACCCCCAGGCCAGCCCAAAGTGCAGGTCTGCACTGGGTCTTTGTCATTATATTTTTAATATATCTTCCTAATACAAAACATAAAATGAGAATTTGTAATTAAGTCATAGCATTTTTTTTTCTTTTCCAGTCTTTTTAGATTAACAGGCCCACTTCATAATTGTATCTCCCATGAACAATTAATAACAAAATCATTCACCTAAGAATCCAGAAGTGCTTAATTTATCAAATCTATGTTGTAAATAAACCTGAATCCGCCTCCCCACCATCTCTGGTAAATTTGTTATTAGCTTTTTCTTTAGGAATGTACGTCATCTTATCAATTTGAGCTAGGCTGTGGAATGACCTGCCAGAGGAGATCCGTTATATTACCACTCTAAAAGCCTTTAAAAAGGCTGTTAAGACACATCTCTTACAGCAGGCCTTTCCAAATTAGCCTCCCCTTTACTGGTATGGATAGCACCGTCTACCCCATGAAGAGAGATGTTCTCACCTCAGTTTCCTACCTTAATTTTAGCTTATTATTATCTGTATTGCAACCTATTTTATATTGTTTATGATTTTTTATGATTGAGATGGGGGTTAGGCTATGGGATTATTTTAATGTATATTTTATATATACTTTGTTTAAAAAAATTGTCTTGTAACCCACCTTGATTCCTTTGGAGTAAGGCAGGTAATGGTAGGTGTTCTCCAATATTTGGCCAAAAGAATTCTTGCTGCTGCTATCATGTGCCAGCAAAGTCTGCCAGTCTCAGCTTTCGTGTCAAAATTAAACAGGCCTAGCAGAAAAAAAGATGCCTACCATTCTGACAGAAGAGGAATGGATAGGAAAATCAGCAGATTAATATTCTTCTGTAAAATAGCCTACATTCCTACATTAGTATAAACCAGCATTTTCCCACTTTCTTATATCTTCACCACATATGGTATATATCATACTCTCTGGCTGTCCTGATTTGGCAGGGAAAGTCTTGATTAATCCTCTGTTGTCCCAGGTCTTAGGCGTAGTACAAACTGGCACTTTGCACCGGCCTGGGGCCAAAATTAGGGTAAGGTAGGGCTGGGTGTCCACAAGCGCCCAGCCCTACTATTGACAAAAAGGCACCATCTTGTTGTGCCCCCGTCCAGACGGGGCGTGTGTTGATGACATCCGCACGGCAAAGCACCCAAACAGCATTGCATGGATGTCATGATCGTGCACGAGTGCTCCAATGGCACCCAGTGCATGACATAAAAAGAACCCACCAGGAACAGGTTCTTTTTAGGCCTCCTGGAGGCCATGCCATTTTTCTGCTGTTGCCTCCATCCAGGGCAGAAAGAGGAGGCATCTCACCACCCCTTTCTGCCAGTCTGTATCCCCTCCCCCCTTAGTTTCTCTCCACTCCTCCTGCCTTCCCTCTTTGTACTCATCTTGCTTCCATCGATGCAAATTGAGGTCAACATGCAAAAGTAGTTTGTGTTCAGTTAACTGAGGTCGATGGGAAGGCAGGGGGTAGAGTCTTACCCTTCTCGGTAGGCTCAGGCAGAAGCAAACTGCTGCAACCTCTCCTAGCTTCTTTGTTCTTTCTCATTAATAACATTTGTCATCTTGACTACACTCTGATGCTACTTGGCCACACATGTCCTGATATTCTTATGTGAAATATTGGCTGGAGGGGTTATGGTATATGGTAAAAGAGATTATCAAAAGCATATGTAGCTTCCCTGAGCTTCCACAGCAAAATAGTGATTTTGTCCTTGCTTATTTTTAACTGAACCAGTCTAATTACTGGTAATTTTTTAAAAAAGGAAATAAGGAAATAAAGCTCACTCTGTATTTTAATCTCTCCACTTTGGAAATCTGGGAAGATAAAATATGCCTGCCTCTTTTTGCTCTATTTGCTAATATGAAACCAGTTCATACTTGCTCTGACCATCAGACTATCTTTCCCAGTATTGTCTACTCTGTTCTGCCAATGGCAGCAATCAGACAGTCTTTCCAACTTGTGCCTTTCTTCCCCAAATATCTTTTGAATGGAGGTGCTGAACCTAGGCCATGAGAAGGGAAAATTTTCCATGGTTGTTTTACCCTTTCTGAAATAAAAGGCTCCTGCTTGGCTCCAGGCAGGAGGGGAGGGATACAGAGGGTGTCTTATTGGTTATGCTAGAGCATAGTTGCACCATTAGCAGATTCTGGTGCTCAAGAGTGTGGTTTTAACATACATTTTATATCTTTATAGAAAACTTAACTTTTTTGAAAATTTGGCTTTAAATCATATATTCTCAGTTTTCATATCAGCATTTTAATATACACTATTTTGGGGGCCTGGGAAAATAATTAATAAATTTAATTTTGTTCAAAACTAGTAGGATTTTGGATGGAGGGATCAACACCACAGACTTCCCTCCTTACAAAGTAGCTTGCAGGATTAGGACTCCTTTTGTGCACCTGTTTATCTGTCTGATGTGTCTTGCTTTTGTTGAATTAGCTAATGATTTGTAAAACATGGTACATCTCAAAGGATCTTTTATTATTCAGGAGATAATTAGTTATTTAAGTGGCAAGGTTATTTGTCTGCAAGAGAACTCCAGACATTAGAGGTGCATATAGAGTGGTTGCTAGAATTCATTTATATCTAGAACAACACATGTTCCTTTTCATTTTTCAACCATCACAGCAGGAACTTTTTAACCAATGAAATTATTATTAGCTTTCTTGTTTTGAACTGTGAACCAATTACTTCTCTGTTTTTATGTGGATGTGCATCTAGATTTTACAGCTGGGCATCCCAATATCTCTGGCCTACAACTTCCAACAGCCCTAGCCAACATAATGAGTTGTGAGGGATTGTAGGAACTGCAATTCAAAAATATCTGTAGGAAAACAGTTGTCCAAGCTCGTTCCACACGACAATTTATATAATACAATTTATATATTACGAGTGCTCAGAAATCATATGAATTATGAATGTATTTGCTATGCTCACATGGCAGTTATTTTCCTTCCTGTCTTGTCCTTGATAAGGACAAGACAGGTAGATGGCAAAATCATGAAGCGTTCAGGAACAGTAGTACTGGTATGTCCAACATATATGGAGAGAGAAACCCCAGGGGTTCAAGCAGAGTTCAAGAATGGCACAGGCATTAGGGACTACATAGCAAACAATCTTTCACCATCAAGGTCCCTAAGGGTACATGCCAAAGAGTGATTTGCTGATCCAATTTCTCATGCTCTCACCTTATTGATCCTTTGAGCCACCCTTGCTGAACTTCTCTCCTTTCCCATAGGCCGTGGGTGACATTCAGTGTCAGTAGGAAAGTGAATCTACTCTTAGTAGATTTTGGGGGTAGAGGTTAGCAACTTGGACAGTTCCTTTAAAGTTCAAACGGGCGGGGGGGGGGGGGAGAGACAATAACAACAGAAAGGATTCACTGTCCTAGTGACAATGGAACAACCAGCCCACCATCATTGTGTGTAGATTTTTTTAAAAAAAATCCTGTGTCTAAGCACTGCAGGAAGAAAACCCTTACTCGTTTGTGATGTGACCAGTCTAAATTAGCTATTTTAGTGTATACACTGGGTGTCAGAAAGATACATATAGACCTGAAAACAGACAGAGCAGGTTAAAACAATCCCTGGACCTACCTGCCCCTGCCCATCCTATGAGCCAGCATGCCAATACAGTGTGTCTACTTATATCCATATCCATCCTACATGACTGCTGGGATTAGACACAATGGCACCCCACCCATCCCATGTTCATCAGGCATAGGGAAAAGGAAACTGTTGTTCCCACCCCGCAGAACTCTGACAAAATATATTACAATTATTATTTTAGTGTAACAATATATCTCTTGCTGAAAATTCTTCATCTTTCTTTGATTTAACAGTTAGGTAAATGAGAAATTTATACCCATCCTATTACATTATGCTTGGATGGCTGCCACCCCAATTTTTTCAATGCTCTGGACCTGTCTATCTTTTATGTCAGGCATTCTCCATTGCCACTTGGATTCCTTTTAAAGTTACTGCCAGAGAACTCATTGTCATTGTAATCTAATAGGCCACAACATACTTAGCCAGGATCTGTGCCCCACAGGAAATCTCCAACAATTATAGCCTGAAGCAACTGCTAAATGCCAAAAAAGCATCCTAGAAAACATTGTGCAGAAAATTTGTAAGAATAACTGCAGATGTTCTGTGGAAAGTGAGTCAGACATACATGATGCACGACTTGCATTTCAACTAATAAACTCATGCAGAAAGGAAAGATCAGCATGCAGCACTTCATAAAGATATACCTTTGGCATGAATGTTAAGATATTCTTTTACCATTCCTCTAAATCAATCTAATGGCAAAATCTACTTTTTACACATCTCAGATAGGGGTATCACTGGGGGGAGGGGGAGAGACTGCATCAGGTGACACCCTAAAAGGTGGGTGACACCACCAAACACCTGTCTTTGGGCAGAACCCTAGTGATGCCACTGCTCTGAGATTGGATAATCTGCCTCTTTCTGATCAAGTCCATCTGCCACGGTCCAGGTCTCAGAGGGAGAGAAGATTTCTGGACTTGATCCCCCTTTTCACTGCCACTCCCTTCTCCTTTTGTGTCATGTCTTTTTAGATTGTAATATCTACCTAATCATTTATAAGATGCTCTGAAAGTCTTGGGGGCTGAAGAGTGGGGTATAAATACTCCAAATAAATAAATAAATAAATTACTACAAGGGTGTGCAGTGCACCAAGGGCTTTTGCAATATGCAAGCTTTTCCTCCTTGAACCCAAAAGATGTTTGGCTCGTAAACAATTATCACCACCACTATGGACAGAATTAAAAACACATATCTTCCAATCAATGCATGATTAAGATCTTTTCAAAATAATGTGTGATACCTCTCTCCCCCAAAACCCAATGGTAGGACAAACTGTACTATATTTAAATATAGTATCATACTGCTTTTATATATGTCTTTACTCAGAAGTAAACTCCACTGATTTCAATGGAGCTTATTCTTGGATAAGCCTGGATAGGACTGAAGCCTTAGTATACCAGTTATATAGAAAATTCTTCAACAAAAAACTTTTTCATTATCATTAGACCTTGAAGGGAGTGTCATCCCTTTGCTGTTGAATGAAGATGGGAAACCTCAAAGAGAGTGAGACATCCCACCCACTCATCTGAATGGTTGAAAAAACAGTTTTGCATGACAAGAAGTCATTAACATAACATCAGCATTACAGAGGGAGATGCTTTGTCTTCAATATCAGAAGCAAAGGAAACAATTCACTAGCTCACAGTTTTAGAAGCTGCCTGCTCCATGCATAATTACCATGGTATGAAAAGGTGGGAATGAAGGGTGAGCGCAATAAATGTCAAGCTGATTGGCTTTTGCAAGTTTTAAAAAAAGCAGATGGAAATAACAAGAGAAAACAACTTTCCTAATGTTTTTTTCTCTCCTCCAGTCCCACACACTCAATTTGTAATAGGAATGGCACCCTTACAGGGATGTTGTAGAGATTACAAAGATAATGACAACGATCACTTAGAAAAAGTTATATCATTGACAATTTTTAATATACTTAATTACTCAGTGCATATATGAAAAGTTCATCCTGTGACAGTCAAAACTAAAATAATTTAAGTTTTTGATTTTATTTTTGGATACTCATTTGAACATTTTCTTCCACTGTTTTATCATAGTTGATACAAAATTTTTGAAGAACCACAAAATTCTTTAAATATAACACATTAAATATAACTGCTCCTTTGTACATATATTTTATAAAAAGCACTTCAAATTTTCCTGACTACAGGCAAGCATACATGCTGAACAAACCCCCTGTTTCATGGTATATCTGTGCTGCACAGTTACAGCACTTTGATACCTTTACCCTGGTTCCATCATATGAGATCCTAGGATTTGTAGTTTAATTTTCTACATAAAATTTTCTGCTGTAGTTTGAAGTCCCTCATCAAATTACAAATTCAAGGATTCCATAGGATGAACCCATGAGAGTCTAAGTGGTATCAAACATCAGTACAGTTTGAACACATTAACAACTGTCAGAACCCAAAAGGGTTTTGGTTCTGCCATTATGTATGAAGTTGGGAAATGTACATATAAATCCTGTATTGCTTTGTGTTGTGTGAATATATACATATAGAATATGTTATCTGTATTAGGCGAGTATAATTTTGGTGCCAATTTCAAAGAACAATTGGGAGGAGTTTTACTGCAGTTGCTGAGCAGAACTCAAAAGGTTACATCGCAGTAACTAGGCAGAAAAACAAAAATATGTAGTCAAGGGAGTTGAAATTTACATTTTGTTATGATCTTAAAGATAATTTTTATAAAATGATGTATCATTGGGATATGACATGAGAGAAGTGGTCTAGAATATATAAAGTGATATCTAATTTACGTTGGAAATGTGAACAACAGGTAAGGACATTTTTATTTTATGTGATGGACATGTAAAAAAAGCTGGGAAAATGTATTCAAATACACACACAATTAAAGATTAATATTAAATTAAAGCCAGGATTTGAGGGGGGGGGGGGATTGGCTGTACAATTGAAAAAGATGCATGAAAGATTACTTCAGTATATGGCAATGGCAGTAAGCCTGTTGTATGCAAAAAGATGGAACTATTCAGTGCTATTATGGAAGAATGGTTGTTGAAGCTGACAGATTTTGCAGAAATTGATAAATTATCTAGTTTGATTAGAGAAAGAGCATTGGTCACATTTATTAAAGATCAGAAGCGCCTTATAGACTTTTTGCAAAATAAAATAAAATGGCTTGGTAACTTTTGGTTAAAAGAAGTAAATATGTTGTCATTTCAGAGACAGAGGTACGAATAATTACATGTACATACAACTGTCAAAACGAAGATCAGAATTCTCCATCCCCTTTTAATGTTTTTCTTTCCCATTCCTTTACATACTGCTGTCAAAATGGAGATCAGAATTCCCCACCCCTTTTTAGTATTTTCCCCCATTCCTTCTTCTTTCTTCCTTCTTTGCAATTCCAAATGTATTTCAAAAATCTTAATCAAAATAGATTTATTTTTTAATAAGTGTTCTCTTCATGTACACAGTGATAGTCTGAAGACAACAATCTCCTCCATCCTTGTGGGAGGACTCTGTTTCTCAGAATATTTTTCTCCAAATGAAGAAAATGAAATGTAGGGTGTGGGTTTGTTCTGCTTTTTCTCTGCATACTCTGTATCAATCCCATACTGAATGACTGACTAGGACTGAGGTCTCCCATCTAATCACGTCAAACTCAGGCCTGCTTACCTTCAGCAAGGCTTCTATAACATGTGCTTCAGACCCTGAGCCTGTATTTAAGAATAGAGCCTAAAATGAAATAGTTGAAAGAAACATTGCACAGAGGCAAATCAGAGTAATTTTTAGCCAAGAAAATATGGGAGCTACTCTCAGGAGCAGATATAAATAGGCTGAGTGAGGCATGTTGGAGGTAGATAGGACAGAGCTATAAGGCCCTGTGCAGACAGGTCATTAAAGCTGGCCTGGGGGTGAAGTCGGAGCATGGTGTCCACATGACGCATGCCCCGACACCATCCCCAGGATCCCATGATAATGTGCACCACTCCACACGGTGTGTGGCATCATGGTGCTCCTCTGGAGCAGCGTCCATACGATGTAACATCAAAGGAGCACCTTAAAGCTATGGTTGCTGCGGCTATCATACCCTTTCCAGGGCGCAAAAAGGAGACACTTTTGCAGCTCCTTTTTGCACCCTGGAAATGCCAGGTTGGGGCTGCAGCACCCACATACCACAGCCCTGATCCAGCACAGCTGAAAGCGGCTGCAGGCTGCTCCTGAGGGGCAGTCTGCACAGTGCCTGAGTTAGAGGTTTATTAGACAATGAGGGAGTTAAATAGTCAAGGTGGTTGAGGTACACTGCTGAAAGGGGCAGTTGGAAGGGGTTTTCAGTATCCAGGTTGGCATTAAAAGAGGTCGAGTGTGAAAACTGAATTGGAATGGCTGGTAAAATCATAAAGTAGTAACAAAGTTTTGAAGCTCAGAGTCTAGTTAAAAGTATTATGTGAAACTGTAACCTAGAGACCACTTATAGAATATAGTAACAGATACTGTAAACCTTTGTAACTGTTTAAACAAATAAATACCATATCAATTCAGTGGCACTATTACTTCCCTTGATCTAGACACTATACTTCTATTGAAGCAGCCTAAAATTGCATTGGCCTTTATAGCTGCTGCATCACACTGTTGACTCATGTTTAACTTGTGGTCTGCTAGGACTCTTAGATCCCTTTCACATGTTGTCTCATTAAGCCAGATGTCCCTCATCCTGTAGCTGCGTATTTCATTGTTTCTACCTAAGTGCAGTATCTCACATTTCTCCCGAAGTTCATTTTGTTAGTTTTGGCCCAGCTTTCTAATCTATTAAAGTCATTTTGAATTTTGATCCTATCCTCTGGGGTATTAGCTACTCCTCCTAATTTGGTATCTTCTGCAAATTTGATAAACTGATAATTTTATCAGAAAAGGAGATCAGGTTAATCTGGTATGACTTGTTTCTCAGAAACCCATGTTGACTTTTTGTGATTATGTCATTGCTTTCTAAGTGTTCACAGACTCTCTGTTTAATGACCTGCTCTAGAATCTTTCCTGGAATTGATATCAGACTAACTAGACTATAATAGTTGTGATCCTCTTTCCCCCCTTTTTGAAGATGGGGACAACATTTGCTCTCCTTTGGTCTTCTGGGACTACTCCTGTTCTCCAGGAGTTCTCAAAAATTATTGCCAATTCTTCCTTTTGCTGTGGACATACCCAAAAAAAGCCCTTTTTGTTGTTCTTAACCTCTCTAGAAAGCCTGAGCTCATTCTGGGGTTTTAATAATAATAATAAAAATAATAAATATTTATTTATATTCCACCCCTCTGGGTGAGCAATCGGGGTGGAGTACAACATTTAAAAATACATACAGTTTGCTTTTCCGCCTTTACCCCTACATATGCTAGCTATTTGTTTGAATTTCTCCCTGGTGATTTCCCCATATTTCTATTTCTTCTATATGTCCAATTTAAAACTTAGCTCAGTTGAAAGTTCCTTAATCATCCATCCTGGTTTCTTGAGACACCTCCCATTTTTCCTACTTAGTGGAACTATTTGATATTGTGCCTTCAATATCTCCCTTTTGAGAAACTCCCATCCATCCTGACCTCCCTTCTCTTTTAGTATTCCTGACCACAGGATCACCCAAGTACTTCTTTTAGTTTAATGAAATCAGCTCTCCTAAAGTCTAAAATGTGTGTCTGACTATGCCTGGCTTCTCCTTTCTACTGTAAAACAAACTCCAGGAAAACATGGTCACTGCCACCTAAAGATCCCACCACTTGTACCCCATAGACCAGGTCATCCCTGTTGATTAGGATCAGATTTAAAATGGCTGATCCCCTTGTTGCCTCTTCCATCTTTTAGACAATGAAATTATCTTCCAGGCAAATGAAGAATTTGCTAGACCTTGAGGTTTTGGCTAGGTTTGATTTCTAACCAATATCAGGATAGTTAAAATCACTCACCACTACTATATCTCTCCTATCTGAGAGAGTAGTCATCTGTTCTAGAAAGGCATCATCCAATTCCTCCATTTGATTTGGGGATCTGTAGTAGGCTTCTACAATAACATCTCTGTTGTTTCCCACACCTTTCATTTTATCCAGATGCTCTAGACCTGGTTTCCAGGATTTAAGTCCTGGATTTCTTTATAGGTATAGACATCCCTGACATACAATGCTACTCCTCCTTCTTTCCTTTTGGCCTATTTCTCTTAAAAAGGTTATACCCCTCTATTACTACATTCTAATCATGAGACTCATCCCACCAGTTTTCAGTGATGCCTATTGTATTGTATTTGGTTTGTCATGCTAGGAGTTCAACTTCATCTTGCTTATTTCCCATGCTCTGTGCATTTGAAGAGCTGAAGCCCAACAGCACATGTGGAACCACATTTGGAAAGCACTGTTGTACAATATTATAGGAAAGTATACCATGAATATCCTGTTACTTTGGCTGATCCCTTCATGGGCTGGATCTTACATTGCAAACTCATTGGAACCTACCTAAATACGCTAAATACATAAAATCTATGAAATTCATGGAGTTACCATAATTTGACAAGTGACTGAAATGCACAAACAAGGTCATCAGGAGCAGTGAACTGGTTTTATACTTTAATTTGTAAAGCACAATGTACAGCAATAACACTTTTTGATGATTAAAGTAAAAACAATAGAAGAGTATGAGACAGAAGGGAGGGAGGGAGGAATGCTTCAAAAGACTGAAATGAACTATATCACAATTGAGAAACCCATATTGTATGGTCAGCAGGGTAGTGTGGCATGCCATACCCAATTATAGCATTGAGCCAAGCTAAAGCTCTTTCCTGCTTCATCACCCATGGGCCTCTACTGCTGTTCCTCTTGAATATTAAAGCAAAGTATAGCAACAAAAAAGAAAACCAAAGCAATGGTTATAGAGAAGATATAATGATGGGCCTACAAACAAGAGCAGCCCTACCCCTGGGCATGGTGAAATGTCCACCTTACATTGCAAAACTCTGATACCATTCAGGCTGACAGATAGACCACTGAAATGTGCATGTTCACCATTCCTGATCATTTCAATGAAGTTTACTCAAATTACACAAACCACCCACTAGATTAGGCCCCATGTTAAATGGTGCTTGTTTTGAAAGGATGAAGGGATGAATTTATTTTTCCTCTTCAGGTACCAAAATCATTATCCAAAGATTGTACAAAGCACTAGAGAGGTATGATTCCAAGACAGGTGCTTGCCAAAAAGACTGGATACTCTTACGCTAGAGTAAGGTTGCCTCTGCCATAAGGCACTGAAGCAACTACCTCAGGTAGTTGATGTTGGAGGCAGCTGTGGTAACCCCAAAATGTACCTTGAGCCATTTCCTTCTCCCAAAAGACAATTGTGTGTGCCACTTATCCTATGCCACACCCCTAAGCTGTCCTGACATTCTCAAATGCATTGAAATATGTGATTCTGCTGCAAGCGTTGAATTCAATCGCTAGTCCAGTTGGTGTCCATACATGACATTTGGGTTGGGATGAGCTGGCACTGTCTTGTCCGTTGTTTCAGTCAGCCAAATAGTTGGGAATGGCCCTGGTAACATAAAAATGGTGGATCATATTAGACAAAATAGACAGGGGGAAAAGACAAAATAGACACTGTGTTTCATCACCATCCCCTGTAGTTTCTTACATCTCCAAGCTATATGCATTTGCTTTCTGTTTATTAGTATGCAAATCTGTCTACCTTCCAAATAGTTTCACAAACAGACTGTTACTTTGTTTGAACTGTGGGATGCATGCATCACCTTGTCAGCTGTGCCAATTAGTGGCTGCAATTATGAATTTGTTTCTAGGATCCTCTGTAGATGGCTAACACACAAGATAGGAGGAGATTTCATTAGTTTCTCATAGCAATGGGTACTTATTGTTCAGTCCTGGACAGGTGGCTTTGTAATGAAGCATTCCGTTCTTCACAAGAATAAGGCATAAAGAGAAAATGCCAATTTCTATGCAAACCCTCTGTTAGTGGAAACTGTTTGAGAAAACTCCATTTGAATTGAGAATAAAGACAAGGTTGGACCATTTTGTCTCTCCTACATATGAACCAGCATGTCCTAATCTCTAGACCAACAGAAAACAAGCTTGCTCCATCCTCTTCACCCCTTCAAATGTTTAAACATGAATGTCATATCACTCAACCTTCCCTTCTTCAGGATAACATACCCAGCTCTTCACTAAGACTCCTAGATCCTTTGTCTTACTTTTTTTGGCTTTGGTTATCTGGACTATTGACTTCATATACAGTGGACTCTTCTCTTACATGGGGGATCCGTTCCAGACCGCCCCCCCCCCCCGGTAAGAGAAATTCTGCGTATGCTCACACCTTTGGCTGCGTGGCAGCACATGCATGCCATGGGCGTGTGCACCATTAGTCCTTCTGGCACACGGCGCCACTGCTTCCATCGCAGCTTTCAATGTATGTGGCTTTCAGCTTTCATTATACACTGAAGGCCGCATATAATGCGCCCACGTATGATGCGGGTACACTGTAATTATTGTTTCTGGATGGGCTGAGATCTTGACCCCTTGCTTCCCATCACCTCCTGTAAACTTGATGGGTTACCTGTTTAGGGCAGGGACTTCCTTGAGTTACCGGAAGCTGGTTCTTCCATGATAACCTGTTTTTATTGTCACTTGCTGCCTGCAGGCACAGGGCAGATAGGACTTAGAGAAATAAAGAATATGCACTGATTCAATTGTGCAGAAAAAATATTCTGATACTCACAACATTTCCATCCTTGATTCACTGGCTGATATTTGTAGCCAGTAAACTGTAGCTAAACTTGAAATGGATCAAACAAACAAAACAAAACAAAACAGCTTCATTTATATATCACTTCATACTGCCTAAGGAGTGTCTAAGCAGTTTACAACTGTAAGCTACTTGCCCCCAACAATCTGTGTACTCATTTTAGTGACCTCGGAAGGATTCAAGCCTGAGTTGAGCTTGAGCCCTTTTGCTGGTCTTGAACTCGAAACCTTATGGTTTTGAGTGAGTGGCTGCAGTACAAGCATTTAACCACTGCACCACCAGGGTCCACCTGTTGCAATTGTTGTGGTTGTGGTGTGCCTTCAAGTAATTTCTGACTTGTGGAGACCATAAGGAAACCCTATCATGGTGTTTTCTTTGCAATGTAAGTTCAGAGTGGGTTTGCCTTTGCCTTTCTCTAGGGTTGAGAAAGTATGACTTGCCCAAGGCCATTTAGTGGGTTTATATGGCTGAGTGGGGATTAAACCCCTGGTCTGCAGATTCACACAGTCCAATGCTTAAACTACTATACCAGACTGGCTGTCTCTACTGAAATAAATATATTAAATATAAACTTCCTTGCTAAACTTTATTTAACTCATTAACATTTTGAAGGGCAGTTGATCAGTGCATTTGTTGATGTATGTGGGAGTAGGAAAAAGAGAAGAGAGAGATCAATTACGGTAGGCCCTCCGTATCCATGGATGGCAAGCCCACATGGGGGGCTGGGGTTTGAATCATTTTATAAGATGCTATGTCGTTTCCACGGAGACAAAATTACAAACCAGAGAGGCAGTTAATAAGAAATTGCTTTCTTTTCCCTTCTGCCCCTGAGCCCTGCCATTCTGACTGGCACACAGAGAGTAAATCTACCCCAAACACCTTGCAGGGCACTGAGGAAGCCCAATTGTCATTGAAGCCAGCCCTGGGTCAATTCTCACTTTGAACATGAATTCAGCTTCAAGGGAAACCACTCTCAGTCAAGGGCCCATCTACAGCATGAAGCTGTTTATTTGTAGGATTGCCCTACCCTTGCAGGGCTTCTGGAAGAATAGCCAAGATATCAAGCAGGGCTTCCAACACAGTGCAAACAGCATCTGTTTTCATGTCTGGGCCAAAGGACTGCTCTGTAGATGGACTGACAGAGATCTCTCGCTACTGGAGGACCTCCCAGACTCAAAGCAATAGCCTTCAGCAACAGTGCACACAATACAGCAATAGTAGGCCACACTAGCATACCAAAAGAAAGCCCCATGGGCCTATAAAACCACAATACTGCAAGACCACAAGCCAAATAGTCAGGCCTATATATATTCACCAGGATTAAGACAGAATAAGGAAAAAGATAGGCCACACTATGCACAGAGGCCTATATGTCCCTTACTAAGAACAGAAGCTATCTCTAGGCCCTCTCCCTCTCTCTAGGCAACACCAGGCCCTGGAGGAACAAAAATCAATCCAATGGGAAGGACCACAATCCACCAGGTAAACTAGACCTGGGCGGAGAAAGATAAATTACAGGCCCAATGCAGACACAAATATGGCCAGAATGCCAAAAACAAAGTGGTGACACACAGGCTTACCCTTACATAAAATAGCCCCTATAACAGGGGGAAAACAAAATGGAAGCACCCACTTGTAGTGTGCTCAAAATGGCCACCCCCACAGACTGCAGATTATTTTATTTGGCAACAAAGCCCCACAGGCCTACAAGCCCACAACAGCAGAACCACAACCAAATTTACGGGCCTATAAATCCACCAGACATAAGACAGAAAAATGAATAGGATAGGCCACACTAGGCAGTGAAGCCTGTAAGTCCACCACTAAGAATATAGGCCTCACCAGGCTGTTTTTCTGCATCGGCCCAGACTAGGCCATTCTAGGCCTAGTAAGACCAATCAGTACAAAACGGGAAAGGGGTACAACTGGCAAATTAAACCAAGCCCAGGAGGGGGAAGATAAACCCATACTGCACAATCCCCCCACAATAATCAGACTGGATAACCAAAAGGAACCTACAACAATTAACTATCCCATACACTCACATTTGCCCAAGAAAACTTGCAAAAGAAAGGGGAAGGGGGGGAGATCTTAGGGACTAATCTGAATGCAAAATAACAATAGCATTTATTTACATTTTTATACCTCTTAATAATGAACTCAGCACTCTCTAAATGGTTTACAATGCTTAAGTCTATTGCCCCCAACAAGCTGGGTATTCATTTTACCAACTTAGGAAAGGATGGAAGGCTGAATCCCCAGGACCAAAAGGGTCTGCTCAACAAAGAACCCACAAATAAAAACAGCCCCATCTAAAATTCACTAAAATAAATCCCAATTAATAAATTAGGTGAGCTTGAGCATATAATCAAATGACTAAACTACTACTTCCTCTACCACCACCAGATAATTAAGGACTAGCTCTGGTGGCACAATGTTTAAATGCCTGTACTTCAGCCACTCGCTCAAAACCATAAGGCTGCAAATTCAATACTAGCCAGGGCTCAAGCTCAATTCAGCCTTGCATCCTTCCAAGGTCACTAAAATGAGTACCCATCTTGTTGGGGGCAATTAGTTTACAGTTATAAACCGCTTAGATACTGCTAGTTCAGTATGAAATGGTATATAAATGAAGCTGTTTGTTTTGTTTTTGTTTTAACAACTGCAGTGCAGGACAAAAGCCCATGCCCTGCTCATGTCAATTAATGAAACCCAGTTTATTAACCATTGTGCAGAGACAATGTCCTAACAATTAAATTCTTTAAATCAGAGGTTGCCAACCTTTCTAACTCATGGAGCCTTTTTTTTTAGAATCAGTTTTTATGGCAGAGCCATAAAACTTGCATGTTTATGGCAGAGCCATAAAACTTGTATGTCTTACAAGTTAACAGTGATTATTTATTTATTTATTTATTTATTTGTATCCCACTCAGGACTGGGACTCAGAGCAGCTTCACAGCATTAAAATCAGTACAGTTAAAAACATTTTTTTTAAAAGTACATTAAAAAGGAATTAAACTATTATGGTATCAAAACAGATAGCTATTAAAAGAATAAAGCATGTTTTAAAAAGATAAAACTATATATAGAGAAAAAACTGTATCAATTTTTTAAAATGTCCAACATCCCAGCCTCTCCTTATAGCAATTCCTTAAACGTCTTTGTGAACATGTAGTTCTTCACCTCCGGCAGAAAGCCATCAAGGAAGGAGCCATTCTGATCTCCCTGGGCAGTTTAGGAGTAGTGTTACTTTTTAGAAGTAGTGTTACTTTTTGTTTCTTATTCTTTAATTTCATTCAATTTTTATTTCTTTCATTTTCCTATAGGAGCACCTAATGCACACAGAGCCCCAAGGGCTCCTTGGAGCACAGGTTGGGAACCCTGCTTTAAATTATGAGAAGAGAAAATAGAATTTCAACAACATGAACATTATACCCATAAAGTAAAATAAAATAAAATAAAAATGCCACACAAAAAACCACAAAGAAAAACAACAATGTCAAATGCCCAGAAGAAGAAAGCAACACAAAGAAATCAATGCATTGCAAATTGGGAAGAAGAGACACCGTAGGGGGAAGCAGGCTAAAGTAGCCTTCTTGGTTGCCCCCTATCCCATGGCACAGCTTGGCCAATTAGAGCAAGCTGGTACTAATATCTGGCCTCTCTTCATTGAGGCCAACAAGGAAGCCCCCTCTCCAGCAACAGCTTTGTTGCACAGTTCCGAGACCAATTGAATATTAGCACAGAAAAATCAATTTCTACTACTTCTTTCTTTCCCCTTTCCATTTCCTAATAAGAATTCAGCGTTGCCCAACAACATGAGTTAAGCAATAGAGTTCAGGTGTGTACATTTGTTTGAATTTGTTGTCATCTTAACTCAGCTGGGAGATCTACTCCAGTAACACTCAGAACTGGGATTGCAGTTGGGCCAAATAACAGCATCCAATTGCCCAGTAATGGGATAGCGTTATAGATGTGGCTGGCCATTGGTTGGGGTAGCTTCTGTAGTAGTCAGGAAGAGGAATTAGCAAGCTGGGGGCAGTAGTAGCTCATGCATTGGAAAGGGAAAACTCCCCCACTGTTTCTGGCTTCCCATAACCCCAAGGGTCAAGGCAAGAAATCAAGAAGGAAGAGAACGCTCTTCACCCCAGAATGCCAATCATCTGTTGCCAGCCACTTTAAGAGTCTGGGAATGAGAGACCATTATGCCTGAACACCTCAAATGGAGACCTGACATTTGGAACACTGACCTGGGACCACCGTCCTCTTGGGAGATACTAATCCTAGAATTGATACCCAGGTGCTAGTAACTGAGGTTAGATCACTTTGCTTCTCTTAGGAGCTTAGCACACACCTTACCTTCCGCTATGCTCCCATCACCCAAATGCCATCGATCTGCGAGGGGAGACCTCTGGTGGGATTGTGCATGGCGCTTTTAAAGTGGAACGCTTCCGTTTTTGTCATGGAAGTGTTATTCTAACTGTTAGGAGAAGAGCCCCTGTTTAATAATGGATCAAATAATTATTTTAAAAAGGGCCTTTTTCCTAACAATTATGATAGCACTTCCATGACAAAAATGGAAGCGTTTCCCCTTTAAATGCACCATGCACAAACTCACCAGAGGGCTCCCATCACACATCGATGACGTTTGGGTGACAGGAGCATGGCGGAAGGTAAGGTGTGTGATAAACTCCTTAGTAAGAACAACTCAGCTTTTGTTGCCTTCTTCTGGCCCAGCATCATAGATCCATAAGTATGACCTGATCCAACAAGCACTTACCTGACCAAGGGATGCAATCCAAGCAGCATATGAACACAGTGTCCTGATTTGATCTCGTGCTATAACAAGAGCTCTGAGTGTCCCCCAACAAGGTATATGTGAGGTTGGGTTCTAACATTTGGAGGCTAGCTCCCCATAAAATAATGGCACTTTAGAATATGAAACAGCTTATACTTAGTATTATACAAGTTAAGGAGCCAGCTATCATTGTACAATCCTTAAATGGTTATCTTTATTTTTGTATATCTGTTTAATACCATAATTAAATCCTGCCTTTTAAATATCAATGCTAGAAGCTATTTGAGAGAAATAGATTTGAATCAAACACATGAGGTTGATGGAGGAGACAAACAAATGGAGTGGAGATCATGCAAAACCATATAGTTTTATGCTTAATTAGATAATACATATAGATAGAAAGGAACATGTATAATATTCTAATCAATATATATCTAATAGAAGTATTATAGGTCAAAGGCTAAGGCCCTTTAACTAAAAAGAGATTTTATAAAATTAATAAAAAGGGTTTTCAGATAAACTTTTGATACCATGCTAACTTTATAAACATATATTGGATTTCAATCTATTAAATATATTGTTTTGTAGGAATAAAGGGGGGTTTATACTTTTGATGATTTTATAAAGCATAAACTAAACAATATTTTTTTCAGGCTATATTAAGACAACTAGAATATTTCTTTGAAATTATAAACTTTATAAAAATCTCTTGATCCATACTTGGGATTCAAGGATGAAAGGGAGATGACGCAGTAAAGGCGTCATTAAAAAATTGTTGTCTTCATCTGCACCTGGGATTCAAGGACAAGGGGAGTCAAACTAGTATCTAAAAAGTAAGATAAGAGAGTGCCATCCTCATTAAATGCCAAGAACACAATTTTTTTACATGGGTTACAAAAGTTCAAGAGATTTTCTTTTCTGCGCATGCCTAATAGGGGGTTATGAATATTAGAACACACCTAGGAATGTATAATGACTAATTTCCATGGTCATGCCTTGTATGAAGTAGGTGGGGAAAACACACATGGAATGGGAGTTTCTAGGGTTAGTACATTATCCAATGAAAATTCAGATAAAATATTGTAATGGAAAATGGTCTATAAATATTGTGTGAAACATCAGATAGGTGTGCCTACTTGCTTAGGACACCCCTTCTTGCAAGATTGTATTTAATAAAATTGGAAATAGCTGCTTCACTTGTTTTGTCCTGATTAATTTGATTTGGTACTTTGGTACTTAAGAGAACTATATCTCACACTATTTAAATAAATAAATATAAAATAGTTAAATAGTATTTACATACTTCCATTTCCAAAATAAATACTGGCCCAATTTCCCTTCAATTCTCCTCTGTGTTGTTTGTGTCCAAGAAAATACTATTTGCAAAATAAGCTCAGGCAAACCTATGGATAGATGACTTCAAAACAGATAGACACGGTGGCTAATTTGGTATGACTTTCCCCTTCTAAAGAATAATTTAACTTGATGTCAAGTAATTGCCCATCAATAATGACTCTATTGTGTGATGCATCAAGATTTGTATGCCTTCCCAAATACTGAGATGAAACAGCAAGTGCACTTTCTCAAGTTAATGTGATTTCAAATGTGTGTATTGATTTTCTACTTCTTTTGTCAGACTGAGCATTATTTTGATTAGAAGTGTTTTTTTAAAAAAGAAAAATATATTTTCATCTGAAAATAAACTATCTGGATAAATTGGCTTTTAATCTGATCTGTTTAGGAAACATGAAAATTGCTTTCTAAAAACTGGACATCTCAAAATTTGGTGCAAATCCTGAATGTTTCCTATAAATAAACTTTCTAAGGAGGAGAAGGTGTACACTCCAAAAGTAGAGTAGAATGAAGCTGTTGTTGTGGATCAGGGAGGTGGAAAGAGATGGAAACTCAAGCTCCTACAGAAAGATCAATCTTATCTAGATCTGTCAATGTTGTTGCTGTTGTGTATCTTCAAGTTGCTTCTAATTTATGATGATGCTAATGTGACCCTATCACAAAGTTTTCTTGGCAAGATTTGTTCAGATGAGGTTTGTCATTTCTTTCCTCTGGAACTGAGGGAATGTAACATGTCCAAGATCACCCAAAGGGTTTCCATGGCCGAACAGGGATTTGAACTCTGGTCTCCAGAGTCATGGGTCCAAAATGCACTACAGAAATAATCCAGTTCTGGGAACTGTAGTTTTCTGAGACATTTAGCTTTCTCTGTCAGAGAGCTCCGGTGTCACAGAAAACTACAACTCCCAGAATTCCCTAGCACAGAGCCAGAGCAGCTAAAGTGGACTCAATCTGGTTTATTTCTGCAGTGTGTTTTAGACATAGTCCAACACTCAAATCAGTACACCATGCTAGCTCTCTATGGCTGTCAATTCTGGATTTAATTACCTATGTTCTGATTACTTCCAAAACAGATTACTACAGTACATTTCCATGGGGCTGCTTCTAAAGACAGGCCTCAAAGCTTAATTTGTGCACCTACATATATGGGGAGGGGACTAGAAAACATGAGTACATAAGGCCAAACCTGTGCCAGCTACAGTGGGTGAATATATTTCTGGGCCCAGATGAAAGGCCTGGGACCAGGCTTTCTGGAAGACTGATTTCACCCATATGATCCTGCCTATTTATGGTCTATCTCCTCCTTCATTAATTCTTTCTGGATATCTATTCTGATGCAGTTACTTGCACTTTGTACCTTGTTTCTCATTGTTGTTATTTTGCAAAGTCATAGCCCTAAAAAGTGATCTGAATGTATTTGCCTCTGAGCCCAGAGATCATCACAACTTGACAAGAGATAAGTAAGGGAAAGGAGAGCAACTTCAGAACATGAATCAGGAACATGGGTCACACAGACTATGCAACTGGAGTCTTCCTAGGATGGGGTGTGGGGAAATTGCCAGCTTTTTGAGTATGATAGTTTGGTTCACAGATGAACAAATTATCCAAGAAGGGCTCTTTCATTTCACAATAACTCACTCATTAGTCTGTATCATCCTGTCAAGTGAGGGACAGAGGGCTTATAATACACATGGTGCCTTCTATCTTCTGTGACTGATTTCCCAACTGTATCCCCATCTAGAAAAAATAGTTCCTGTTATGCATGTGCTAGAGCTACTGTGTTGCAGTGGTTTGAGCATTGGACTACAGCTCTGGAAACTAGAGTTCAAATACCTTTTCAGCCATGGAAACCCAGCTAGTGACCTTGGCTAGTCACACTCTCTCAGCCTCAGAAGAGGGCAAAGGCAACCCCCCCCCTTAACTAGTCTTGCCAAAAAAAAAAACAAACACCAAACCATGATAGGTTCACCTTAGGGTCACCATAAAATGGAAACAACTTCAATGCACACAACAACATGCATCATCATCATCATCAACAACAAAAATAATAAAATATTTATTTGTATCCCACCTCTCTCTTTTTGAGGATTGAGGCGAGTAACAGTGAACCAAATAACAATTATATAAACATTCCCTAATCTCTTCAACCATCCAACCCTCCCTCCCTCACATAAAAATAAAACAGTAAAACTGTGTCATCCACAATAACAGTTAATTAAAACAAAATTGAGCTGGAGTAACAGTATGGGGGGGGGGGTAGTTTGGACAGGTTAATAGTTCTGTTCTTGTCAGAACCGTCAGTCTGCTCTTGGATCAATCATTCAGTCAGATTTGAGGTAAAACAAACAGCACTTTATTGAAGACTCCAAAGACAGCACTTGTGACTTATTCAGCTTCTAAACTGAGACTGACTGCACTGTCCATCTCCAGCAATTACAAATATACATAAAATTCCCAGCAACTCCACCCCCAACATTTCTCCCCCACTCTTCCCATCTACAAAATCCCCCTTGCTCCCCCTTTTTTATGCTTAACTAACAGTTTCTAACACCACATTTCACTGTTCTGACATTCAAGGTCTCTTGCAATTAATAACAAAGTATCAGTATCTGCCCTCCCCCTAAGCCTATCCAGTCTACAGCTAAACTAAATATTCTCAGCCCGTAACTATAACTCGTTATCCCCAGCTTTTCTAATATCTATTTACTTCTGATAGAATCCAAGGATTCTAACAGTTCTATTAGGAGGTCAGTTTGGGAAGACCCACCAGAAGAGATCTGTTTTTATCGCCTTTTTAAAGGCGTCAAGAGATGTAATGTGGTGGATCTCCTCCAGCAGCTCATTCCAAATTTTTGGAGCAGCAGTTGAAAAGGTCCTCTGGGAAGTTGTTATCAATCTTGTTTTCTTTTGCTGCAATAAATTCTTCCCAGTGGACCTGAGTGTGCAGAAACGATTATATGGGAGGAGGCGTTCCCTCAAGTAAGCTGGACCCAAGCCATGTAGGGCTTTATAGCTAATTAACCAATACCTTCTACTGTGCCCGGAAACTAACAGGCAGCCAATGTAAAGATTTCAAAACAGGTGTTATGCGGTCGAATTTAGTTTTTCCTATGACCAGTCTTGCTGCCATATTTTGGACCAGTTGCAACTTCCAAACGTGGCACAAGGGTTGCCCCATGCAGAGCGTGCTTCAGAAATTGAGACGAGAGGTTACCAGCGCTTGTACAGCCATATCTAGGTCCTGATGGTCCAGGTAGGATCACAACTGGCATATCAGCCGAAACTGTTCATGCATGTAGTAGTTACATCCAGACTAGGCTACTATGTGGGATTGCCTTTAAAAACTGTGTCTTCAGCTAGTGCAAAACACAGCCATCTGGTTTCTTGTAAAGCCTCGGCTGCCAGAGGACACAAAACTTGTGCCAGCTGCTCTTGGCACCAGGATTTCTAGGCCCCATTTAAAATATTGTTACTCTTCTCTAAAGCCATAAATAGGTTGGAGCCAAATTATTAGAAACAGTGCCTGCATCTGTATAAACCTGATTGTTGGATTGTTGTTGTTGTGTACCTTCAAGTTGTTTCCAGTTTATGAAGACTCTAAAGCAAACCTATCATGGGGTTTTCTTGGCAAGTTTCTTGAGAGGGGGTTTGCCATTGCCATCCTCTGAGGCTGAGAGAGTGTAACTTGCCCCACTTCAATCAGTGGCTTTTACATGGCTGAGCAGGCATTTGAACCCTGGTTTTCAGAGTTGTAGTCCCATGCTCAAACCATTGCAACACAGTGGCTCTAGACAGACATGTAGTTGGGAAATCAGTCACAGGTGATAAAAGGTACCAGGATGATACATACTACTGTTGTTGTGGAAGGAAAGAGTTATTGTGAAATGAAAGAGCCCTCCTTGGTCTCCAGAGTCATAGGCCAATGCTCAACCAGCCATGAAAGACCTGCTCACATGCTCATTAGTAAAATCTCTTAGGTTGGCCGGCACACGAAATGGGTCATTTTCTGTAGTTGGGCCCATCCTTTTGAAATCTGTACCATGAGATTTGTCCATGGTTTCTTCCCTCCACATTTTTAAACAGGCCCTAAAATCTATATGGTCCAGTTGGCTTTTAAATGAATTGCTGCCCATTTTTATTTTATAATGTTCATTATTGCTATTCATTTAAA
Organism: Urosaurus nigricauda; assembly: GCA_034509955.1. NCBI lineage: Eukaryota > Metazoa > Chordata > Lepidosauria > Squamata > Phrynosomatidae > Urosaurus > Urosaurus nigricauda. Next base: position 59,221,234 of record JAOEGL010000006.1, read on the forward strand.
GATTTATGTTGCTCTTTTAGTATATTTTATTTCTTTTGTCATGGCTTACAAAAATTTTGCTTTTGAAATGGTTGTGAGTACGTTGTGCTTCAAAAAGTGATAGAAAACTATTTAAAGCAAATATACAAAATATATATGTGAGCATTCACCCTAATTCAAAAGGAAAGGTGAGAAAAATCATTGCTAAAGTGCCAGATTGGCCAAAGCACACAGAACAACTATTTTAGCTTGCTCATGATTGCCAAAATACTGATATCTTTGATAAGCCTTTGGCTTCCTTCCAACACAGAAGCACTGTAAAAAACTGAAGGATCAGTTTTATTAGTCAGTGCTATAAATTTGAGACTACCCGAGAGGAGGTTATACTGTGATTTCTTTCCTTATCAGAATTGCATTGGTTTTCAGGTGGGGTGTTGTTAACGTTGAAGAGTTTCTCTGGCAAGGAACTCTCTCCTGTCTCCCTGGATGTCTGACATTAGTGAGTTGCTCTAGTGGTATCAGGACAGGCTCTTCAGAACTGACCAAAAGTGGTTGGAGAATGTATGACCTGGGCATTTTATGCTTTTATTGTTCAAAGGCCCTTGATACAGAAAACCGAAAATGAAAAATGTGTTTGCACAGACTTATTTATGGAGTTGCTGGTCATTTCCCAATAGTTCACAATCATCCTTCTAGTACATCTAATCCTCCTTCAGTCAATTGTTGTAGAGAATAGTCACAGCATCTAAAGACAACCTTCCTGCTGATCTTTGATATTGCTTTATGCATTAGAGCCATGCAAAAAGATGGATCTCTTCTCTTTTTCAAAGGAATGAGTATCTCCATCTTGCCAGAGATGGGAAATTTAATTTTCTCTTGGGAAATAAAGCAAAACATATTATTCCATCTGTGGCTACTTTTGTCCTTCTGGCAAATCCTATTAGAGTTCAGACTGTCATGAATCAGATTTTCTAGGCAATCTTTCCTTTATACTGCTAGATTATATTATCCTTTGTGCATTTTAATTTCATTTTGTCAGATTTAAAGGTTTTGTTTACTTCTGATTCTCATAGCTTTTTTCACAAGTATATTGAGATTTGGCAGATATATGCTTGATAAGTTCTTCTGTACAGAACATTAGTTTGAAAGGACTTTAGGTAGTATGTGGCATAACATACCCCCTGTCTTCTCACTAAAATAAAAAAATAAAATGGTAAGATCTATAGTCTAAAAGTATTACATATAGTTTCTAGGCTATGACTCATAATTATATACAGATGATGTCATATTGATGTTCCAGAAATGTTATTTTATCATTTGGGAAATTGGTGGGAATAGAATGCAAACCAAAAAAAGGGGGGGGGGAGCAAAGGCCAATCCCACTATAGATTTTTGTGGAGCTATCAGGCTATATGGCCATGTTCTGGAAGAGTTCCTTTCTCACACTGTCATTTTTGAGCCTGATCTCCATGGAACTGGGCTCAGCAGAATGCAGTGCCTCACTACTCCATAGCACCTGGATCTGAACTGATTATGCTACTACAGTACTTTCATATCCAAACTGATTGTGCCATCACTATACCCTACTCTGCAGTGACTACTTCTGCATTGCTAAAAAAGAGAAAGAACGTTCCTCAGAGAGAGAGAGAAATGACAGACAAGAGGCCCATTCCCACTTGCAGAAAAATCCACATTGGAACCTGACTCTGCTCCACTAAGGAAAGCAGTTCCAAAAGGCCCCTCGTTCACACCATGAAAAGGGACCTTGTTTGGAACCACTTTTTTAGCTGGGAACGCTTGTCGTTCCCACTGTAGGAGCCAAGGAAGATGACAGCCCTTCACCCCCCCTATCCCTTCCCACAGGAGAATCTTTGGGGGGGGGGAACAGTAAAATTGATCGCAAAATCAATCTTTTGCAAAAGCAACTACTTGCTTTTGCAATACAGTGCATTTATCATCAGTTGTATTCACACACACACACACAAATTCCTTCTGCTCTCCTCCTCTTCCTGGATCCCCCATTGCCAGGGACAGTCACCTTCCTTCCTTCCTCCCTCCCTCCCTCCCTCCCTCCCTTCCTTCCTTCCCTCCTTCCTTCCTTACTGAAGGAGGGCTAGCCACTGCTGCTCTGGAGGGCTGCCTCGCAGCTGGGCGAGCCCGGGCTGCTGCAGCTAGGCTCCCAATTCATTTGGCCACCGGGGCTGGCAGGGCTGGTGGCGCTTGTGCCATGCCGCTGCTGCTGCTCCCGGTGCTGGCAAGCAATCTGCCAGGGAATGCACTGCCACAAGGCCCATCAGCTCTAAGTGGAGCATGGGTGCTGCAGCTAGTCCTGGGGCTAGGCTCCTGGTGCATTCAGCCACCGGGGCTGGTGGGGCTGGCGGCAGTGCAGCAGCACCTCCGGAAGGCCCGTCAGTCCCAGGAGCAGCAGCAGTGGCGCAGCAAAAAATGCCGCCGCCTCCGCTAGGCCTGTGCAGCTCCTGGGGCTGATGGGCCGGAGGTGCTTCTGCATTGCTGCAAGGCCCGTCAGCCCCGGGAGTGGTGGCAGCAGCAGCACGGCAGAAACACTGCTGCTTGGCCAGTGCCGGCCCCAGGGGCTGCTGGGGCCCGTGCTCCTCCCAGGTCTTATGGGCCTTGTGGCAGTACATTCCCTGGTGGAAGGCCCATCAGCCCTGGGAGCAGCAACAGCGGCACGGCACAAACACCACCGGCCCTGCCAGCCCCAGTGGCCAAATGAATTGGGAGCCTAGCTGCAGCAGCCCGGGCTCGCCAGGCTGCAAGGCAGCCCTCCAGAGCAGCAGCGGCAAGCCTTCCTTCAGTAAGGAAGAAAGGGGGGAAGGAAAGAAGCCCCACCAGCACCAGGAAGTGGCGGTGGTGGCTGTCCCCGGCAATGGGGGACTCAGGAGGAGGAGGAGGGAACAAGAAGTGTGTGTGTGTGTGTGTGAATACAATTGATCACAAATGCACTCCATTGCAAAAGCAATGATCTTGACTAGATGGTCTTCTCCTAGACATAAGAGACTGTTCTCTGCAAAGCAAGATGACCACCCTTAACCTGCAATATTGGTGGTGATTTGTTAAATCAGAGTTTAATATGATTAAATAGTAAAGATTACCTAGGCAGCATGGCCTACTCTGCATATACATTTAAATATGTTTCATTTCAGTTTAGATCATTTGTTTATATTTTTCAAATACAGTGATTTTAGGGTTTCCACTAAATATCAATACAATTTCCATGATGGTTTTTATTATCATTATTTTTTGGATTTATCTTTTTAAAAACCCAACAAAAACAAACTTGTTTTGTTAGAATTCAAAGATATAGCCATGTTAGTCTATAGAATCAGTATGTAGAGAGATCTTGTAGCACCTCTGAGACTAACTGAAAGGCAGAAGTTCGCAGCAAGAGCTGTTGTAGACTGAAGTGTACTTCCTCAGATGCATTTCGAAAGGTGCTACAAGATTCTCTACATATTGTTTTGTTGTTATTGTTTTGTGCCTTCAAAGTCATTTCTGACTTATGGGGACGCAAAACAACACCTCTAGCTCAAATAGCTGAGAAAATAGTGAAGATTACTTAGGCAAATATGTTTCATAAATATATTTTACTGGTGAACAGTTATAGAGATGTCAGGCAGGTATGGAAAATTTTCGAGAAAAAAATAATGGTATTTTGCGTGCAAACAAGGTCCTAAAGTTGAAAACCTTGACATTTCTGTGTAGGGCTAGAGAAGAATCTTGTCTGAAACCCTTGGATACTAACAGTTAGTGTATTTCCAGCAGTGGCCTAGATGAACTGATTGTTGCTTCATATTTGCCATTCTCTCACCTAACAATTATTTCCCACAATCCTATAATGTTTACTGAAGATCTGCTTCGTGATTAATGCCAAGATTTCAGATGCCCTAGATCAATCATTATACTGGCAAGGCAAGGGAATTCTGGAAGAGAGAACAAAACTTAGCTTGTTGCTGTGTTCAGGGAACTAACTATAAAGTAAAACTCTGCTACTGTTAAACTAAATCTGAAACCAGATTTTTATTTTATTGAGTTCTAGGCCTCTGAACACACAATTCCCTTATCTGAAGTTTTCATCCCTTCCCTCTAACTGAACTTGTTTCCAGTCTTAGAGCTGAGCTGGATGACAGAAATGGAATAAACCAGCTCAGTTGAATAATAAGAAGAGATGGCCAGTGACAAAGAATTGCATTCTCCTTCCCACCATCTTTTTCATGCCCTCACTTTAGAAATGAGATCAGAAGCCCTATATTAAAATTAATTATTATATTCCACATAAAAGGGTGTTTGGAATGTGTTGAGAATGTGAGATATCTTTCTTTTTAATTTTATTTCAGGATTTCTTTGTCTTTGAAAGAGTATATCCTGAAAAATGGCAGAAAATTTTGGAGCTCACTGGAAGAAAAAGAACAGAGAACAGAAACTGAACAATAATGGCCACGCATGAGTTATCATTATATATCGAACAGTGTCAGAATCACTGCTAAAATGTCTGAATTCAAAGATACAGCCATGTTCTTCTGTGGACTCAGTATGTAGAGAGATCTTGTAGCACCTTTGAGACTAATGGAAAGAAAGAAGTTGGCTAAAATATCTGTTTACCTTAAATATTTCTGAAAGAATTGTTCTTGGTTTCTGTTTCCCTCTCTCCACTCCAAAAAAAGAAGAAGAAGGAGAAGGAAAAGGAGAAGAAAAGAAAGAAAAAGAAAACAGCAACCAAAAACACAAATAGTCATTCATCATGTGTGTGAGATTCAGATATTTTGAATTATTATTCATAGGAGGGGTAAGTGGGTCTGACCTTTACTTCATATTTAAAGATAAAATCAAAGTTAGAAGGGACTGCAAGGGCCATTTACTAAAAACTGCTATGCAGCAGTACACAGCTAAAGCATTCCTGAGAGATGATCATCCAACCTCTGTTTAAAAACTAACAATGACAAAACATAAAAAGCAACTCAGCTGGAAACTAAATGAAAGTCTATTAAATGACCAAGAATTCCTGGAGAAGGTGAAAAGGACACTATGCCTTTACTTTAAGGAAAACACTACAGATGGAATAAAGATAAATACAATTGGTATGCCATATCCCACAAGTGATAACGTAAGTAAAATTAAGTACATAATATATAAGTAAAAATTTAAAGTTACTGCAGAAACAACTAGATGTGGAGTTAACAAAGGAAATCAAAAGGAAAATGAGATATGTTGGACAAAAATATTTTGAAACTTCCAATAAAACTGGAAAATGGTTATCTAACAGGTCAAGGAAAAAAAACTGATAGAAGAAATAAGCATGGGAAAAGAACAATTTGCTAAACAAGAAAATATCAAGAATAAATTTTAAAATTTTATGCAGTTCTATAAAGAATAATAAGGGGAAAAAAAGATAACCACACAAAATTATTGGGAAAATATCTAGATTCACAAAATATAAAGACTATTTCAGAAAATGAACAGAAATTATTAAAAGCAGAATTTATTGTAAAAGACATTGCAGAGGCAATAAAAGGAATGAAAACTGACAAGGCCCCAGGAGTAGATGGTCTATCAATGGGATACCACAAGAAAATATAAGGAGTAATAAAGTTAACTTTGCTAAAGACTCCTACTGATATCCACAAAAATGCAATACCAGAATCATGACAGACAGTCAACATTGCAATAATACACAAAGAATGGAAAGAAAAGAAAAAGGTCAGAATTATAGACCAATCTCCTTGCTTAATCTGGGCTATAAAATATTTCCAGCACTTTTAGCTGAGAGATTGAGAAAAGTGTTTACAAATACCATCCATGATGATCAACCAATCTTCCTATGAAAAAGACATATGAGAGAAAATATTAGAACTGTGATAGACACATTAGAGTACTAAGATAAACAGACTGAGAAAAAGTAGCATTTATATTTACAGATGCTGAAAAGGCCTTTGATAAAGTGAAATGGAATTGCATGTTTGGAATATTTGAAAGAATGGAACTTGGGGAAAAATTTCTAGGATGGATAAAATGCATCTATAAAAACAATCAGCTAGGCTAATAATAAATGAGGAAAAACCCAATGAAATTAACATTGAGAAAGGAACACGCCAAGCATGCCCTCTCTCCTCCTAGCTTTTTATAGTGGTGTTGGAAAAACTAAGGGACTCGACAGACAGCCCATTCAGGGTGGCTTTATGTGGCAGGCGCATACCATGCCCCCAACCCGGTGCAAATAGAATGCCCTAGAATGGTTGCCCTAAGAGCCACACCACAGCCTTATGATGCTCCTCGTGCGCCATGCCGTTTGGGCACTGCACATGGCAGACATCATCATGACTCGCTCCATGTAAACGGGGGTGTGCTAAGATGGCGTCCACGGTGCCCAGTAGGGTTGGGAGTATGTGAATGCTCCACTCTACTGCAGCCCTAGTTCGGTCCCATGCTGGCACAAAGTGATTGTCTATCCAGGCCCAAAGTAACACAATTAGAAGATACCCAGAAATACAAGGCATGAAGATTAAAGGGCAAGAATACAAACTGAAGGCTTTTGTGGATGATCTAGTAATTTTAGAGGAACTATTAAATGGGATTGATCAACTAATGGATAAAATGAACAAATTAGAATAGTTTGCAGGATACAAAACTAGTAGAGATAAAACCATAATCACGACAAAAAATATCAAGAAATCAGAAGGAGAAAAAGTGAAAATAAAACTAGTTGTAAATTTGAAAAAAGTGAAATATTTAGGCATTTCATTATCTTTTTAAAAAACTTTTTTATCATCCATAACACAACATATATAACAAAACTTTATTATCACATCATATACTGCCCTCCCTCCTCCCCCTCCAATGGCTATGACCAAATAAATTAGTACCCAGTTCCCATAATGTGGAATAGCTTATTAATATTTTTTTTACTTTGTTGTACCCCCTTTCAACTTTAGTTTTCTCAATCCAACACCCCCATTTCTCCCACCAGATCATTTCATTTATTTGTCCATTATATTTTCCTTTTTTCTCCCTTATATATTCAAATAAAAGATACTCTGCAATATAATGTGACCAATTTTTATTTATTTCCCAACCCCAATGCAATTGCAGCATATTCAGCCCTTAACAAAAATGTTATTATGTAATCTTCTGTTTTATTCAATCTGAATTTTCACAAATTTAGAGTTAAACAAATCAAATTGAAAGTCTCTCCCCATCATCCTATTTATTTCCTGTATAACATATAACATATAACCTATCACTTATGAAAGTATGTTTCTTTTTTACCATTTTACCATTTTACCACATCCATGCCAACAATTTGGAGAAAGTTTATTTATCATTGCTATCTGATGTGGGGTTTTATACCATTTGCTGATTAACTTTAATTGTTGTTCTCCTAACTTTATATTTTTAATTTTAGTTAATCTGAGAGAGCTAAAATGGTAAATCTTAAATGTTTATCTTTAGATCTTTCTCCCATATACCCGCCAACCCTTCCTTTATACCAAATTGTTTCTCCAAAAGAAACTTGTAAACCTTTTGTATTACTCCCTTTTCTCCCCTAATTCTTCTTTTCAGTATATCCTCAAATTGCGATGTACTGTCACCTGTTCCTTTTACTTCTTGTAAAGTTCTATTTATTGACATTAACTGAAGCCAATGTTTCTTGCCAGATAGTTCAGTTAATTTTTCAATCTTAATTGGTTTCTCTCTTTCATCAAATAATTCCCACATAATTCTATATCCTTTATCTTTTATTAATTTAATTACTCTTCCTAACTTTTGATTTTTTTCCTTTCTTTAGATATTCTACTGGGTACCATTTTAGGTTTTTTCCCCTTTTTATACTTTTAGACCATTTGTTCCATATAGGTTGTATTGATAGAAAGGGGCCCTTCTTTATATCTGCAATATTCTTACTTCATTTCATTTGAAATATTGATGTGTAATCCATGTTATTCACATGTTTTTCAATTCTAATCCATCTTTTCCCTCCTTCATGTTCAATGTCCAATAATTTAACTATTTGGAATGACTCAAAATATAATTCCAAAGATGGGAATCCCCATCTTCCTTTTTATTTATCTGAATAAATTAATGTTTTTGATGCTTTATTTTTTTTATTTTCCCATAATCCATTCTTCAATACTTCTTCCATTGTCCCATTTTCTAATCACCCTTAAACGAATTTGTTCTGGAAATTTTTGAAAAAATAAAATAATTTTGGGAGCAGCATCATTTTAAATACTCTTATTCTCATAAGGATATCCCATTTTTGTGGGACCACTTTGATATCTGGCTATTTATTTTTTCCAAACTTGATTATAATTAACTTGTATTATATTGTCAACATTGTATATACTTCCAGATGTTTTATTTTCTTGACCCCTAATTTCAATTCTGTTATATTCTGTAATCCTTTTTATTTTTGCCATTTGGGGTTAAGAAACATTATCTTTGATTTTTTAAAATATTGATTTAAAGACATGATACCCATTCAAATTTTTGCATTACTTCAATTATTTTTTAATAGATTGATATAGTAATTGTGTTGTTAGTAAAGCATTGCCTCAGATAAATTTATCTTTATTTCTTCCTTCCCAATTATATAACCTGTGATTTCTAAGGGTTCTATAATTAAAGCAAAAAGTGATGGAGATAATGGGCAATCTTGTTTCATCCCTTTTGTAATCATTATGTTTCTAGAATGATTATCATTCACCAAGATCTGTGCCTCATTATCTGTATACAGTTCTTTAATAACATTACATAAGTTTTCTTCCATTTCATACTCTCTAAATATCTTGTATAGATAATTATGATTTACTGAGTCAAATGCTTTGTTAGATGTCTAATTTTACTAAAGCTAATTTCTTTTTATTGTATTTTGCATGGTGAATTATATTGAAAATGTTTCTAATTGCTTCACCAATTGTCCTCCCTATTATAAAACCACATTGATCCTCTTTTATTAAATCTGGTAAATAACATACTAATCTATTTGCCAATACCTTTGTTAAAATTTTGTAATCCTGATTGCATAACATAATGGGTCAATATTACTTTATTTGGTTTTAGTATTGTAATAATTTCAGCCAATTTTCAAGTTTGGGGTGTTTGTTTTCTATTATTTTATTAAATGATACTGTAATATGTCCACTTAACTCCTTTTTAAATACCTTATTAAAAATACTTGTAAGCCCATCAGGACCTGGTGATCTTATAACTTTTAACCCTTCTATAACTTTTTGTACTTCTTCCTGCAGGATTGGAGCATTTAACTGATTTTTCTGGATCTCTGATAATCTTACTTCTACTTTTGCCTCATAATCTGTAACTTCTGTTTCCCCAGTCTCATAAAATCTTGCCATTTCTTCCCTTATTTTCTCATTTTCTTTTACCATTATCCCTTGTTTTCCCTTTAAAGTAATAATTCTTCTTGTTTTCGATTTCTTTCTTAAATGCCATGCCATTTTCATCATATTATTTTGATCCATAGTTTGAAATTCATTCCATTTATATAGTTGATTTTTATTTATTTTCTTTGTAACTGTAACATCTAACTTTTTTATACTGGGCTAAGTAATATGTATTATTATAATGATTACTACCAGTCATATCATATCCTTCTTCTAAATTCCGTTTCTTCAGGTTTAATTTATTATCCCCTTTGAACTGGGGAATTTTACTAATTTCTAAGTTTCTAAAGTCACCCCCTAAAGTCTGACTAATTAGTCTGAATAATTGGGTAGATATTGAAATCAACAGTGCATCCCCTGCTATCTTTGATCAGTTTTTTTCGGAATCTATATATAAATTCTCTAAAATTTGAAATAACCCTTTTTTACTCACTTCCTTTTGATTGTGGAAGAAATGGAGGCATATCTTGGCCCCCTGCCCCTCTCCTCTACAGCCTTTTCTTACCCATCCTCTTTTCCAGACCCTAGAAAAATATGCACAGTTTTAAGATTGGGAGGTATATGGTCTGTACACAGTTAAGGACCTGTTTCATAATGGGACAACTGTCACAACAGAGCAACTAACTCTGGGCCCTATTCATGAGAACTGCTATCAAATAATACAGATACAGTTATTCTTAAAGAAACTGCTCCAAATACAGGAATATCCTCGCCCACTTACTTTTTTTGAAAACATGTGTGTCTCTCCGGGTATATATTCCAAAGGAATTGTCTTTTAGAAGAAACATTTGGGAACTCGGCACTCCATAAGGCAGGATGGGAAGCAGAACTTTCCCTTTCAATTGATAGTAAGAGCTGGGGGAAAATATGGACTCATTTAAAATTAGGTCTATTGCCATTAAAGAAAATGCCCTCAAGTTGGTCCATCAATGGTACCTTACCCCAGTTAAACTGGCTTGTATGTCTACCAATGCTAATCCAAAATGTTGGAGGGGATGTGAAGGTAGGGGAACTTTTGTACACATGTGGCTTGATTGCCCCTTGGTGCATTAATACTGGATAGAAATTTTACAACTGGTCTCCAAGGTCACTAAACAAAGTATACAATTATCACCACTCCTTCTCCTGTTCTCCATTTTTATGGGTGAAAATAAAGCCCTGCAGCATAAAGAACTCATCAGTTTCCTTTTGGCTGTCACCAGGCTTGAGATAGCCAAGAACTGGAAAACTGGAAAGTTGAATATTGCAGGATGGTGGACTAGACTCTGGGACTTGTGGAGAAAATTGGAGATAATAACAATAGAGCAAGAGGTTTACACTCTGGATTGAATTTTCATAAGAATTGGCACCCCCTTATTGAATATATCCAACAGGATTTACTCTCTAGACACCCTCCAATATTAGCTAAATTTTTATGGAAAGATGTCTTTCAAAATGAATACACCTCTTGTTTATAATCTTCAGGACATTAGCTAGGTTAATGTCTTTTATTCATTAATGTTTTGGTATATTGCTTGTTGTCTGTTGTTCTGTTTTAGAATGCATTAATTAATTATTTGAAAAAAATAATTTATTTGGGGGAAGACAGACCGCCCTGAAAGGGAGGGTTGGAGCCACCTCTTTTTCCTCCGTATCGTCACTGCAGCAGCCAAATGACATGGTGATGATGCAGAGGAAAAAAGAAGTGCTGAGAAGCAGTCCTTTTAGCACTGCAACTGCAATGCCATAAGTGCCCTAAGGCGGCACAATGATGTCACATGTGCACCACGCCATTTGGACGTGGCACATGTGCAATGTCATCGACCTGTGCAAATGTGGGCAGCACTGTGTCATGATGGCACCACCCAAACATACTAGGTTTGGAGTGTGTGTAGTTGCTGTGTGCTCACACGCTCTAGTATCGCCGCCAGAACAGCGCTTTGTGGCAGTCTGTATTGGCCCTTTATATTCCAAATTTTGTGTGGCTCTAAGTTTTTTTTAACACAAAATCTTGAATCTTTTCTCTTGGAAAAACTATTATCACATCTCTGGGTTTATCTGTTTGTTTTGCTTTCCAGCTGACACTTCTGTGGGCTCTTTCAAAATCATCAGTAGATAATTCTATATTATAATTCTTCCACCAATTTATCAGTGTTTGAATTAGTTGTGTACCTTTGATCTCTTCAAAGAGCCCCTTCAGTCTTAAGTTTCTCCTCCTCTGGCAGCTTGAGGCATCAATCAGTCTTTCCCTCATAAACACCATTTCTGTTTTCAGAGTGTTCAACTCCCTTTCATTTCGGTCAGCCTTTTCCAAAGACTTATTTACTTCCAATTTAACCTCTCTTATTTCATTCATCAATTGTCTAACAGTCTCTTCCAAACACTGAGAGGCATTTAAAAAGCTATCTAGCATTTGATGCAATGCAGAGATAGTATTAATATAACTTATTTCATCCTCCATTTTCTGCTGATTTTGCTACTGTGGCACATTGGCAGCAGGAATATTGTTTTGACTGTCTCCAGATATTTTCTTAAGAGAGAAATGTCTGGAACCTTTGCCAACAGTTTAATCTTCCTTGGAAGACAGTCTTATGGGGTGATTTCACTTAATTTGTTGTTTCTTTATTTTTTGAGGGTGAACAAATTTTGAGATGATTACTCTCACTTGAGGTGCATGTTCAGTCCACTAGGCATTTGATTTTCTAAAAGAAATGCAGACCTTTTTGAAAATAATTATAAAATGTTGTGGTAGAATATAAAAAGAGAAATAGAAGCCTAGTCAAAATTACAATTAACTTTACTTGGCAGGATAGCTGTAGTAAAAATAGCAATATTACCTAAAATAAACTTTCTATTACAAAGTTTACCAATAATGGTAAATGAAATTAGTTTCTACCAATGAAATAAAGATTTGTGAATCTTCATATGGGCAGGACCCAAGCTAAGAATCAAATACAAGGGATGCAGCATACCAGATCTTAGACTATATTATTATGAAAATACACTTCTATGTATATCAGACTGGGCTACTTTGGAAAATAAAAGATTAATAACATTAGGAGGCTTCAATAACCAATACAGATAGCATGCATATCTCTGTTATGATAAAGCGAGAGTCCATAAGGAGATTGAGCATCATGTTATTAGGAAACCTCTATTAAGGATCTGGATGAATCTAAAACCAATTCTATACAAGACTACTGTCCTGGGTTTCACCACAAGGGGCATTCTAAGGGAGATGAAAACAACTCCAAAATGGTTAAGGAATTAAGACATTTTAATATAAGATAAATAAAACCAAAACATTATAATTCATTGGAAAAGATTGGGAATACACACCATAAATTACACTGGCTACCATATATACAATTAAAGGAAAGATTAAAAAGGGATCAAAAGTCAAAAGGCTTTGAAGAAGGCAGAAATGAATTGGATAAAATTATTTTAAGCAAAGAAGGGGAAAAAACATTAAAATTCTACAACTTATTGCTAGATAGAGATTTAGAACAAGAATGAATCCAAGATGTGATGATCCAATGGGCAAAAGATGTAGGAAATACAATTGACTTGGAAATCTGTGAACAAGCAAGAAGAAAAATGCAAAAAATTACATGCTCTTAAGATCTAAAAGAAAATTACTTAGAAATGTCACAACACTGAGATTTAACACCTCAAAAATTAGCAAAGATCTACAAAACAAAGCAGAACAACTGCTGGAAATGCCAACAATCGGCGGCGGCAGTTTGGCGGCTGCGGGAGGAACAGGCAGCGCCAGCGATGCCCAGGGGCCTTGAAAAGGCCCAGGAACATCTTCCCTCCCTCGTGGCGGCGGTTTGGCGATGGCACAGGCACTTTGTCTAGCCTCTTCCTGCTGTGTTACATATTTACAGTTCCCCCAAGCAGTGTGACTTTGCACTTTTCAACTACTGATGATGTCATCTCCTGTGACTCAGCACAGCTCAGTTGCTGTCTCATCATGGCTCCTATTTGGCACAAGGTAACCCTGTCACCTTTGTTCCAAATCTGGACATTTCCCCCAGGATCCATCCTTAACAATAGTTCCCATAACTTTTAATATTTTTGTCATCCTTCTCTGGACATGTTCTCATTTGTCAATATCATTCTGGAACAGTAGTGCCCAGAAATGTATATGGTATTTCAAGTGAGGTCTGCTCAGAGGTGAACAGATTGGTATTATGACTTCCGCTGATTTGGACATTATTGTTCTTTTAATGAAGTCTAGAACTGCATTGGCATTTTGGCCATCATGTTACATTGTTTACTCATGTTTGACTTGTGGTCTACTAAGTCCCTTAGATCCTTTTTTACATGTAGTCTTGTCAAGCCAGGTTTCACCCATCATATATTTGTGCATTTCATTTATCCTGCCTAAATGTAGTATCATATATTTATATGTTGAATTCATTTTGTACATTTTGACCCAGTTCTCCAATTTGTCAAGGTCCTTTTGAATACTGATACCATCCTCTGGGATATTAACTACCTCTTCTAACTTGGTTTCATCTGCTAAGTTAATAAGTACACCCTCTATTCCACAACTCATGCCAGTTATAAAGATGTTGCACAACACCGGGCTTAGGACACAATCCTGAAGTGGTGCACTAGTCATGTCTCTGACGAATGAAGAGGAACTGTAGCCGAACTCTCTGTGTTTAGTCTGTCAGACAGTTAAAAATACAGCCTCTGTTTTACCAAATTGTCTGCAAAAATATCATGGGAGACCTTGTCAAAAGGCTTACTGAAATCAAGACAAACTACACCTACAGTATTCCCCTGATCTATAAATTTGTAGCAAAACAAGATCTACAAAAAAAGGAAAAAAAAGACATAAGTTAGTTGGTATGACGATTTTGAGTAACCCATGGTAGCTGTTGCTAGGGATGTGAGGATTATTCATTGTTGCTCGCTAAACATACAGGATTTTTCTCTCTTGATCCCTTTATATTTCTATGCCAGGTTCTCACTGAAGTGTGAGAATTTTCAGATATGGTCATTTGGAAATAAAGTAACAGAGCAAGCAATTAATTTAAAATTTAATTTAAAATTCTATTTTTATTGCTTACATAATTTACTTAGTGACTCTCAGCAGGCAGCAGCCATGCAGACAAGTTTTTAGACTGAGCACTTAACAACCGAAGTGTTACTCAGGTGTTTAAACCTTAAAGCCCTTTTCTTCCAAACATTTCACTGGTTTAAGGGGTAAAACATTCAGTTCTCTCCTGACCCCTCACCCCCCTCCCCAAATGCAGAGGGAGAAAAGCTGCAAGGAAAAGAGCAATCATAGCATTAACAGTACATATGGTTCTCTGTCACACTTTAATTTTGTTGTTGTTGTTGGACCTTGGCCAACGTTCTTATAATTTTCCAGTGATGACGATTTCATATTAAAACTGCCCCCCTTGCCGATATAGATTCAGAAATAGTTGTGGGTCAATCTTTCTGTCTGATTATAAATCGACCTGAAAAGTTTTAGGATATGTTCATAGAAAATCTTCACTGTAGAGAAAAGGCAATATAAATTTCTAAAGTCATCATCATCCTCATCATTTATACCCTGCCTTTTCCTCAAATCCAGGACTGAGAGAGACTCTGAGATTCAAGGCAGAGTCCTCTTGCGAATTTACAAAAGCTTAATCTCATCCCTTTCTCCATATATAATTATGTATACTTCTTCCATCTCTTTTGTAACTCAACCTTTAAAAAAACTAGACAGCTCCATTAATTCAATTGAGCAGAGATGGGATCTGATGCCACTCCATACATTTGTTGGACTACAACTCCCAGCATGCCTCACCACTGGCCATGCTTGCTAAGGCTCCTGGGAGTTGTAGTTCCTCAACATTCCAATAGTCACACAATTCCATCCTTGACCAACAAGAGTGGGCAATGGAACTGCAGGACATTGACATGCTCTGAACATTCTGCATCACATGCCATTACATTATTTGGTGTGCAAGGCGATGTGACTGTTTTAATGCTCTTGTACACAACAGGATGCTAGTGTGGGGTTTGGCCCCACTTGGTAGTTGTGGTAGAGGTCACAATGGTACCATGGAAGTCTCATGAAGAATTTGTGTTGTTTTTTATAGTTACCAAATACGTACAGCACTTTTTCATTTGGTGTTGATTAATGATCAAAAATGGCATAGAGGGGATACTGATGTTTGTGTTTTGTGATGTGTGGATGTTTACTGAGTAATCTGGCCTAGGCATAGGTCTGAAAGCAAACTTTTTTGGACAATAACTACCAGAAACAGCCAGTCAGTATGTTTTTTCCCCCACTGCATTCCTCTCAGGTTGAGATAGAGTGTGAGAAGAATCATAAAATTTTCCACCTGCCTCTTTAGGAACAAGAAGAATTAAACAAACATTTTACAGTCCTAGCTGTTACGAATCACATCATTCCTTTCTAAGTGCTACCAGGAAGACAGTGAAGAGAATAGCCTCTTATAATTCCTTTCCCACTAATGATGTCAAGTTGATTACCCTGTTTCCCCTAACATAAGACATCCTCTGAAAATAAGATCTAGGAGAGTTTTTGATGAATTGCTAAATATAAGGCCTCCCCCGAAAGTAAGACCTAGCAAAGATTTTGTTTGGAAACATGCCCATTTTTTTTTGTTCAACAACAAATGTGAATTCTTCTTCATGACATCCCCTGAAAATAAGACCTTGTGCACCTTTGGGAGCAAAAATTAATATAAGACACTGTCTTATTTTCGGAGAAGCATGTTAGTTGGTAGTTGCTTGGGTCCTTCCTCTCCTTTTAGGTTATCTGCCATCCTCCAGTTTGTGTATTGGGGTCTTTCCTGTTCTCTAAGAATTCTCAGATTATCAACAAAGGCTCAGAGATTATATTTGCAAGATCCTTTAATACTGTTCAATGGGTTCATCAAGCCCTGGAGGCATGAATTTATTTAGACTAACTAGGAATTCCTGTGCCATCGCTTTAGCTATTCTTGGCTGCTGTCTGCTTAATGCATTATTTGTTCTATTTCTACAAGGTTAAGTATTACTTTGCTTCTGGAAAAGACTGAGAAAAATATGTGGAGCAGCATCTTCTCTTTGTCTCCTTTGAGCATTTCACTGTGTTCTAAACACAGTGGCTGTACCATTTGCTTGTTCTTCCTCTTGCTCCAAATACAGGGAGTCCATCCCCTTTTAATTATTTGTAGCATTTTTAGAAAGACTGAGTTCATTCTTAGCTTTTCTGATTTCTCTGTACAAGTATAAGTTATTCATTTGTACTCATAGAATCATAGAGTTGGAAGAAACCACAAGGGCCATCCAGTCCAACCCCCTGCCATGTAGGAAGATACAACCAAAGCATTCCAGACAGATGGCCATCCAGCCTCTCTTTAAAAATCTCCAAAGAAGGAGATGTCACCACACTCCGAGGCAGCATATTCAACAGTCAAACAGCTCTGTCTTCCCAATGTTTATGTGGAATCTCTTTTCCTGTAGCTTGAATACATTGTCCTGCATCCTAGTCTTTGGAGCAAATAAATAAATAAATAAATAAATAAATAAAATAAAAATAAAAAAGCTTGCTTGGTCTTTCATATCACATTCCTTCAAATATTTAAACATGGCTATTATGTCTCCTCTTAACCTTCTCTACTTTATGCTAAACATACCCAGCTCCTCAAGCCGCTTCTCATAAGGCATGATTTCCAGATCTTTCATCATTGTGGTTGCCCTCCTCTGGACACACTCCAGTTTGTCAATCCTCTTGAATTGCAGAATTGGGCGCAGTATTCTAGGTGAAGTCTGACCACAGCAGAAGAGAGTAGCACTATTACTTTCCTTGCTCTGGACACTACAATCCTATAGATGAAGTCTAGGATCATATTGACCTTTTTAGTTTTTGCATCAGACTGTTGACTTGTGTTTAGCTTGTGGTCTATTAAGACTCTTAGATCCCTTTCCCATGTACTTAGTCAAGCCAGGTGTTCCCCATCCTATAACTATACAGTACCTTTCATTTTTATTGCCTAAGTGTAGAACCTTGCATTTCATCTTGTTGAAATTCATTTTGTGGGTTCTTGTCCAATTCTCTAATCTGTTAAAATCATTATAAATGTTGATCCTGTCTTCTGGGGTATTAGCTACCACTCCTAATTGGGCATCATCTGCAGATTTGACAAGCATGCCTCATACTCCATCATCCCTAAAGTATTGATAAAGATATGGAATAGCACTGGCCCAGGACAGAACCCAGCAGCACCCTACTTGTCATTTCTCTCCAGGATGAAGTGGAGCCATTGGTTAACACACTTTGGGTTCAGCAACCAACTTCAAATTCACCTGACAGTTGCATTCTCTAGTCCATATTTTACTAGCTTTTTACTCCTATTTGGTTGTTTCCTTCTTCTTCCATTTCTTATTTCGTTCAAATTTTGGTGCATCTGAAAGTTTTTTATGCATCTACCCTGGTTTCTTTACATCCACACCTCTCACAGTTCCTTCTTATTGAGATTTCTTCATTTGAATCTTCAGTATGGCACCTTTAAAGAACTTCCATTCACCATGAATTCCATTAACTTTCAGCATTTTTGACCATCGGATCTCAGCCATATGTCCTTAGGTTTATTCTGTTCAGATTTCTTACATAGTTTCTGTTGGTTAGGATCTGTTCTAAGATAGTCAATCACCATGTTGCTGTTTCCAACTTCTGTACCATGAAATTGGCAGCCAAGCAAGTGAAGAATTTGTTGGACTTTATATTCTTGGCAGAGTTTTCTTCCAACAAATATTAGGGTGGTTAAAGTCCCCTATTACTACCATATCTCTCCTTCTGGAATATTTGGTCATCTCTTCTCAGATATTCTAGGAATCTTTCAAGTCTTCAGTCTGGCATGGGTTTTATAGTAAACCTGAACAGTGATGTGATTGCAGTTTCCTTTCTATCTAATTTTTACTCAAGTGCTCTCAACTCTTTCCACATATCTCACAGGTACAGTTGGCCCTCCTTATCCACAGATTTTTTATCCACGGATTTCAGCATACATAGCTATTCCCAAAAAGTATAAATTCCAAATAGCAAACCTTGATTTTCCATTTTATATATGGGTCCCCATTTTGTTGTGCCATTATATTTAAAAATCCTTGCAAGGATACTCCTGAACAGATACGTTCCTGCTATTGCAGAAGAACTTCTCCCTGAAAGCCAATGTGGCTTTGATGCTTATAGGAGCACTGTCTGTCTGGCTTTTCTTCGTTAATGAAGATTCAGGAAGGACTCATCCCATGCTTACTACAAGCGCGTTGATGACTAAAAAGGCCGATCCGAGATGAACAAGTCCGGTTACAAAAAGCACAGCAGAAAGTCTCCTTGGGTGATGTTTCCAAGTTGTTGTTCTTTCTGCGTTGTCATTTCTCTTCAAGATTCATTTGGTGGGAGTTCTCGAACGAGGCTGCAGCACTGTGGATAGTGCGTCTCCATGCCTCCCTATGTGAGGCTAGGGCAGACCATTGTTGGTGAGCAATTTGGCCAAGCTTGAGATGTTGTTTCAGGGAGTCCTTGTATCTCTTCTTTGGGGTGCACTACAGGAGCACTACAGATATGGTATTTGCTCTTAGACAACTGCAAGAGAAATGTAGAGAGCAGAACAAAGGACTCTATGTAACATTTGTTGACCTTACCAAAGCCTTTGACACTGTGAGTAGAAAAGGTCTGTGGCAGATCCTGGAACAACCAGAATGTCCCCCCAAATTCCTCAAAATGATTATCTTGCTACATGAGGGCCAGCACGGTCTGGTCAGATAAGGCGATGCTCTCTCAGAGCCCTTTCTAATAACTAATGGTGTGAAACAAGGTTGTGTTCTCACTCCAACTCTGTTTACAATCTTCTTCAGCATGATGCTCCAAAGGGCTACAGCAGATCTCAAAGAAGAAGATGGCATCTATATACATTACCATATTGATGGTAGCTTGTTTAACTTAAGCCATCTGAAGGCCTGCACAAAGACTCTAAACTGTCTGCTTTTCACTGACGATGCTGCCCTTGTTGCCCATACAGAAGCATCTCTGCAGCGCCTAACATCCTGTTTTGCAACAGCTGTAGAGCTGTTTGGGCTGGAAGTCAGCCTGAAGAAAACTGAAGTTCTCTACCAGCCTGCACCACAGGAATAGCACTATCATCCCCACATCACCATAGGCAAATCTGTGCTTACGTCTGTTCAGCAGTTCATCTACCTGGGAAGCATCATCTCTTCAGGTGCCAAGATTGATAAAGAGATTGATCACAGATTAGCAAAGGCATATAGTGCATTCAGAAGGCTTCACAAAAGAGTCTGGGGTAACAAATACCTGAGGCAAAGCACAAAAGTCAGTGTGTACAGAGCCATTTTACTGTCTATTCTCCTCTACGTGTCTGAAACATGGGTGACCTATCGCCAACACCTACGACTTCTCGAACACTTTCATCAGCGCTCTATACACACAATATGCACAGTCTTTCTAAAAAGAATGACTATGTGACAAATGTTGCTGTCCTTGAGCAAGAGGATCACCAGCATTGAGACCATGCTATTAAGAACACAACTGTCCTGGGCAGGGCACATTTCTAGGATGGAGGACCACCATCTCCCAGAAATAGTACTCTATGTTGAACTTGCCATGGGTCAGTGTAAGAGGGGCAAAGAAGAGATACAAGGACTCCCTGAAACAACACCTCAGGCTCAGCCAAATTGATCACCAACAATGGTCTGCCCTGGCCTCACATAGGGAGGCATGGAGACACACTATCCACAATGCTGCAGCCACTCTTGAGAACTCACTTCGAACAAGTTTCAAAGAGAAACGACAACGCAGAAAGAACTACAACGTGGAAACATCACCCAAGGAGACTTTCTGCTGTGCTTTCTGTAACCAGACTTATTTATCTCAGATTGGCCTTTTTAGTCATCAACACACTTGTAGAAAGCATAGGATGATTCCTTCTTGAATCTTCGTTAGCGAAGAAAAGCCAGAGAGAGAGAGAGAGGAGAGAGAGAGAGAGAGAGAGAGAGATTTAATGAGACTTGAGCATACACAGATTTTGTTATCCATGGAGGGTCCTTGAACCAAACCCCAGTGGATAACAAGGGCCCACTGTATACACATTTTCCTTTCTTGTTTAATCTGTTTCTTTAAACTAGAGTATATTGTCATTCCTCTGAAATATAGTTTACAGAAATATAGTCAAGGTATTATTTGGACCTCGTGCATTTAATCCCCCAAAAAGAAACTCTTGAATAAGACAGGAGTTACAGCATCAGGGAAGGTGTCCTAGAAATAAGACACACCATGGAATAATCAATGCCATTATATAAATGAGAGAGAGAGCTTTGAGTGGCTGAGAATGAATGAATTGGAGGGGCAAAAGTCACATTCAAGGACCTGTGGGGAAATATGGGCACACAGATAGGATTCTTTCTCAAGGCCATGGGAATCTTCAGAGAGAAGAACAAGGAATTTGTGGTAAGTAAGGATAAAACAACCCATTTCCTTTGCCACCTATTCCCATCTTTCCCACCTCCACAATGTCATTCTACTGAAAGGCACTCAACAAAATCTGTCTCATCCTCCCTTTTGAAAAAAGAATAAAGCTGAGATTCAATGAAGTGAAATATACTTGTGTTTGAGTCTTTGAAGCACACAGACTTGTTTGAATCTACAGCACTTAAGCCAGGCAAAAATCAATTACACAATAGAGTCCTGAGGACCTCAAGATTCACTGATAGCTCTGAACAAGTCCACAAAAGGCATAGTGAATCTTTTGAAGTTCTCTGTCAGAAGCTGAAGCCTGTTAAATAAGGCAGCCTTTATATTCACTTATAAATGGTCACTGTGATCTCCAGTGGTTGTGTATCTAATGTATAGTATGGATCAACAATAAGATTGCACCCATTGAAAACACCTAGTGAAGATGAGGGTAGATATCTTGCAAAGAAATTATATAGAATTTTACAAGTTGGGCAGACTTGTCAATTATATATCACTATCTTATGGGTTAGGATATGTTCATCTTCTTAAAGTCCACTTTTTGTCAAAGAAGGACTAAGAATACTACAAACTTTGCTTAATTTGAGGAGGGTTTACATTTTAATATTTCGCACTAGTTAATAGTCTTGATATTGGTGTTCATATGTCTTTGAAAAGGATGTATATCTTCACTTATTTTGTTCTTGTATGTAAGGATGAATCCTTTCAAATGTTTTCTTGCCACTGGGAAACATTTTGAGAGGTTTTGCGGTGGCTGTTGTGTGTCTTAAAGTCATTTTCAAGTTATGGTGACCCTTGTTGTTGTGTGTCTTCAAGTCATTTTCAAGTTATGGTGAACTTATTGCAGGGTTTTCTTGGCCAGATTTGTTCAGAGGGGGCAGGCCACTGCCTTTCTCTGATTCTGAGAGTGTGTGATTTGCCCACTGGGTTTCCATGGCTGAGCAGGGATTTGAACCCTGTTCTCCCACAGTTCTAGTCCAATACTCAAAGCACTACAGCACACTGGCTAAATCATTTTAGAACAATAAATAACAATAATTTAGAAAGTCTAGACAACATATTAAATCATTTATCACATAAAACCAGACAATTATAAACCAAATATAACCATTTAAATTTTGTGTACTTTTCCTCCCAAAATATTCATTCAAACAATATATGTGGGGTTTGTCCAAAGCAATTGTTTAGACAAAATGCACTATTTTTTTCTACAAATATTTGTAGAAAATTTGTATTTTCTACATAGGAATTTTGTACATAGAAAGAAAAGACAGATTGCTTAGCTGTAACTGTTGTTCTTTGTGCAATCATCTGTCGATTCATACCTAAGGGTTTGTGCTTGCATATAGCCATTGATTGGAACCTTCTGGAAAGCTGAAACCTTGGTAGCCCCTCCTCCTTAATATGCATATTCCTGCATCATCCCCTTAGTTCATCTTCATCCAACACAGTGCTAACAAGTTTATATCTCATCAGACGTGTTGCTGAGGAAAAGCAAAGTGGATGAAAAAGAAGGGGAGAAGAGATATGGTATACCAGCATCAAAACTGCAGCGGTCACTGAACAGGTGGATCCTGTAGGCATTCTAGTTGATTTCAAGTCTTGCCAGACAAATCTGATCTCTTTTTTTGATAAAATTACCAGCTTGGTAGATGAAGGGAATGCTGTGGATATAGTATATCTTGACTTCAGTAAGGCATTTGACAAGGTTCCCCATGACATTCTTGCAAACAAGCTTGTAAAATGTGGACTAGACAAGGTAACCGTTACATGGATTTGTAACTGGTTGACTGGCTGAACTCAAAGGGTGCTCAACAATGGTTCCTTTTCATCCTGGAAGGAAGTGACAAGTGGGGTGCCACAGGGTTCTGTCCTGGGCCCAGTGCTATTCAACATCTTTATTAATGACTTAGATGACAGTATTGAGAGCGTAGTTATCAAATTTGCAGATGACATCAAATTAGGAGGAGTAGCTAATACCCCAAAGGACAGGATCAAAATTCAAAATGACCGGAATAGACTAGAAAGCTGGGCCAAAGCTAACAAAATGAAATTTAACACTGAGAAATGTAAGGTCTTACACGTAGGGCGGAAAAATGAAATGCACAGATATAGGATGGGGGACACCTGGCTTAATGAGACCACATGTGAAAGGGATCTAGGAGTCCAAGTAGACCACAAGTTGAACATGAGTCAACAGTGTGATGCAGCAGCTAAAAAGGCCAATGCAATTTTAGGTTGCATCAATAGAAGTATAGTGTCTAGATCAAGGGAAGTAATAGTGCCACTCTATTCTGCTTTGGTCAGGCTCCACCTGGAATACTGTGTCCAGTTCTGGGCACCGCAATTCGAAAAGGATGTGGAGAAACTGGAGCGTGTCCAAAGGAGGGCGACTAAAATGGTGAAGGGTCTGGAAACCTTGCCCTATGAAGAACGCCTTAGGGAGCTGGGGATGTTTAGCCTGGAGAAGAGAAGGTTAAGAGGTGATATGATCGCCCTGTTTAAATACTTGAAGGGATGTCACATTGAGGAGGGAGCAGCTTGTTTTCTGCTGCTCCAGAGAACAGGACTCGGAACAATGGATGCAAACTGCAGGAAAAAAGATTCCACCTCAACATTAGGAAGAACTTCCTGACAGTAAGGGCTGTTCGACAGTGGAACGCACTCCCTCGGAGGGTGGTGGAGTCTCCTTCCTTGGAGGTTTTTAAGCAGAGGCTGGATGGCCATCTGTCGGAAATGCTTTGATTGGGAGTTCCTGCATGGCAGGGAGTTGGACTGGATGGCCCTTGTGGTTTCTTCCAACAATAAAATTTCTATGATTCTATGATTTTGGAAATGGCCAACTTAGTGAATGTGATTGTGATCGGTGTGATCATCAATGTAGTGACCTATAAAGGTACCAGTGTTTGTAGTGACTATCTGACAAACTCAGTCAGTACAGGCTTCTGGAATTGTCTTGGTATAGAGGACAGCAAGAGAAATTATGTTCCAGTACCAGGAGGTGGTCCCAGTATCACAATGTCCTATATGTCCAGTATGATGGAAATCTTGAGCATCTTTCACAGACATGATGTCCACTGTCTCTATGTGGATGCGTGATGGTGCAAAATTCTTCAGGAGACCCCAGACTATAACAGTACCATGGGCTCTCATTTCGATGAGACAGGTTACATCTTCTTCGGAGTGAAGCTCTTGTGGTGACAATGGGCCTCTTGCTCCTAGCAGTTGTCACCAAGGTAGATTGGTGATGCCTAGTGACAATGAGAGATTGTGCCTCTCCCAAGAACATGACTGCTTCACTGATGAGGAGTGAAGATTTAGTTTCTGGTGTTCACTTGTGTAGCTCATCAGATTATTAGGCCATTCTGGTGACCTCTGAGTCTCCACTTGTAGGGATTCTTCTCTGACTTCTCCCTCAGACATGGATTCAACAAGTTATTTTTTTTTTTTTGGAAATTCCTTTATTAAAGATAATTGAATACATTTACATTTTGCAGTGTAACCATTATATATACAACCATCGAAAATCAAAAACCAACAAACATATATAACCACAGAGAAAGGAAAGGAAAGGGAAAAAAAACAAACAAGAAATTTCCTCAATATCAACAATCAAACATATATCCCAAATGGATTCAACAAGTTATACATCAGGAATATCTTCTTGCATTGTCCATCACAGTTCAGCGTCAAATAATTCAAATGGCTAGATGCCTGGTATTGAGGGGAAATGTTGCTGATGAATATTGGATTGGTCTAAGGTAGCGGTTAATTTCTGTTTCTTCCACTTCTTTTGGGTGTCCTCTTTGGGAGACTTCTTTTATTTGTGTTTCTTCCCAGACAGTTACTGAAGTGCTATCAAGGCTGGACACTTTGTGGGTAGAACTACCAAGGGGTGGTGGTCCTGCACCTGTTGGTATCAGATGAGGATGCCATGAGAACTCCCAAGATCACTTGCAGATGAACAGTCCTGCCAGCCACATGGAGGGCCTTACTGACCTGATGGTGTTCCCAGAGGAGAAGGCTTAGCCTTGCCACTCTGTTACACCTTGCTTGTGGCATGAAATTAAGGTAAATCTAGCAGGAGCAGACATCATGGGAAAACTCAAAGCAGGTTTGATAATTACATATTCTGTCTTTCTGGCATATATGTGTTATGAGTATCTTCTTGAGAAAAAAAGAGATGGCAATTCTAACTCTGCACCATCATGGATGAATTTGCAGGGATTCAAAGATGGGCTTTTAATAGTTAAACACTGGGTCCCATAGTCCTGGATGGACAGAACTAGCAGTTTTATTTTCTCCCATTGTTTTGGTATACCTGAATGTTTAGTTCAAATAATCTCACACACACACATCACATTTTTTAGACAAAAGAGTTTTTCCCCCAAATAATTTGGAAAACCAAACTTCCCATCCAGTTGATGCTCAGAATGCACAATCATTTCTTAACAAGAAATCCTATTTTGGAATGATGGGCAGTGACAGAATGAGAAGTTGATTTCTAAGTGGCATCTTTCCAATACAGTGTCAACATGCTATGCCATCCTTCTATATTTTGCTTCCACAGATTTCCTCATGGGCACCAGCTGTACAGTCCAGGAGATCCTGGAAACTAGTAAAAAAAAAAATCCCCCTCCCCAAGCTATAACTTCTGCAACAGTTCTTATTCTGCTTTCCTCTAACATTAAAGGTGTCCAACCTCCATTTTTGTTTGATCTTTTTTTCATGAATAACCTGGGAAACACTGCAGTCTGTACACTTTTAATACATTTTTCTGTTGCTGTTTTTAATGAGGAACAGGAGGCAGATGGACATTTTGCTCCTTGTCTAAAGGGTTTTGTAGAATTTTTCTCCCTGAAGGTGTGGCTCTTGCCTTTTCCCTTTGCAACACCACAAGGATTTCTTTGTGACTAATGCCAGCTGCATATGCTAATACCATATTGATGTTGGTGCCAGAGCAAACCCTTTGAGGCCAAGGCCAGCGGAAGACTTTGGCACACACAATAATCACTTATCGACAACATGAGGGTCTGGTGTCCTTTTTGTCCCTGGGCAAAGAAAATCACTTTCAGATCTAACAGAGGACAGTTCATCAGGTGATTGCCATGAGCTGCCATTACAAAATGAACAAAATGTGAAAGCGAATTCCATTGCCTGGGGACAGAAAGGACAGCAGACCATCACAGCAGTGATGATAAGTTATTATTGTGCATGTAAAAGTATTCTTTTGGCCTCAGCTTCAATTTTTCCCTTTAACAAGGAGTTATGAAGATGCACTGCATATGCAGGCCAATCCCAGCACAGCACAATGCAGCATCAAATCTTTGCAAATATTTCCTCTTTTGAGAGGAAAAAGGCAGGCCATAGGAAAATGATACATCTCTTTGCAGAGGTTTCAAAAAGTGCCCCACAGGAACAGATCTTTCTTCTTTCACCTCAGCAAGAACATTTATACAGAAGGTGATTTCTGTAATGAGTTAGGGAGTGGAGAAGGAGCTATAATTACAGATTTTTTACTCATGGGGTGCATTCTCTCTGTTGCTGCAAACAGTCAATCCTCATCTGCTTCTCTCCTTTAAAGGATTCCTGGTTTTCAGTCTTGTTGTGAGGACTGGTCTGGTGCTTTGTTTTGTTTTGACTTTGGGTGGCATGTTTAGTTATTTGGAGGTGATAAGGCCAGATAATCAAACATTCTGTATCTCGTTTTTACCTGTGTGGGTCTATGACCATAATAAAGATGGGGGGGGGGGATGGAAAACAGAGGGTGAAGCCAGAAAGATTATAGACTATAATAGATTTTTCTAAATATGACAAACAAGGTCTTGAACAACTGCAGGTTTGCTATTACTATCTCATTTTAAACATGATTAAGTATAAGCCATTTTGTTTGCACAAATCCCTCCTTCCCAAAATCACACATCAGAACTACTTTGGGGAGTAGCAGGATCAATTCTGCCTTGTTCAGGGTAGCAGGAGAGTGTTCAAATGAGTTGACGTGATCCCAAAAATGTTTTAGATTAGAGGTTGCTTCTATATAACTTGCTCCTGATAGTCGTGATCCCAATTAATTCTAACTAATACAAGAATTTGAATACCTATTTGGCTGGGTGGCAATGGCTGGCCATCTCTCTGGTACATTTATTAAACACTTTACAGTGCAGACCCAGCTCTGATAGTAAGGATATAAATCTTAATGCATTTCATTCTTACAGGCAAGAAAGGCAGCCACCTCACTCACTGGGCTGGGTGCGTTGCCTCTAGGGAAGGGGAGCCACTGGCCGTGGGAGCCTCCAGGCTCAGCAGTCCTGGCATGACTCTCTTTGGCTTGGACAGGCTGCCACTGTTGGGGAGGGTGGAATGGGAGGCACTTCCTGCCCGGAGTTCCCAGAAGGTGCCACAACAGGAAGTGCCACCCTATTGGCTGGCATCACAGGTGTTGGTACCTGTGAATGGGAGAATGGGGCTGTTGTTCCAGGCTCTGTTGTTCCACCTCTGCTGTTCCAGGCTCCTGATTGGCTCCTGGGCCTATTTAAGGCCACTTGGTGCCCAGGGACAGCACCATCGTATTTTGTCTCTCAACGGGGCAGGAGAACTGAGCGGACAGGGTGGGCGCAATGGTGGCGGCAGTGATGGCGGCATGGCATGGAAGTAATGGTGGCGGCACAGGCTCTACTGGCAGCAACAATGGAGGGCAGCCACCCTAGGGCTACAGTAGGCAGGCACACAACAGGAGCATTTGGGACAGCGGCCTTGGTTCCTGGTGGCCCAGCTACTTAGGCTGGCTTCCTCCCTGCCACAGCCAATTCCACTCCTCCACAGCAGCAGCAGACAGCATACAGGGCCTGGCCTCTGGGCTACAGCAGCAGGCTGCTGCTTTTCTTGGAGAATGGATACTGGACGGCCGGATTCACTCAACAAGGGCTTTAATCTGGGTCTCAGAGTAATTACAAACTATATACAGCGTATCAGACCATTTGTCATTCAAATGTTTTCACATTTTCTTTTCCTCTCTACTGAGTACTGGGCATAGTTGAAAAAATGCTGGACCCGCAGGCCTCCATAAGCTAACCAAATCTGATGCCAGTCCCTGGCAGTTTTTTAAAATAAATACTATGGTCTGGCACTATATGAAGGTAAGTACTAGGTGATGTGGCTGCAGCCACTGCCATCATCTTTATTATCCTCAGTGCTTCTGAATCCCACATCCAATATGCACTATGCTGGGAAGAGGGCCAAAGGCAGCAAGGGTGATGAATAGCAGTTCAGGCTGTAGCTTCTTTGCCCAGATCTTTTCACACCCCTGGACTGAGAAAATCTGGATGACTGGAGGTGTTTAGTTCCAGCACTGCCATCTTTCCCTGCTGGGTTGCTAATACCTGTCTCCTACACATCAGCATGTTGGCACATTCATATGTTGTAGGGAGCAATGCAGAGGGCACTATATCCAGGGCCCTGTAAAACCTAATGCTGCTTGCATTTGCTTCACCATGAGGTTCCACACTGCATCAAATAAGAAAAAAATGAGACATTTCAAACAAAAACACACCACTTCATTTTAAAAGCTGGTTTACCCATAATACAACCATTACAACCAAATACACAAGATGCTGTAATGCCTGTGCAAATCAAAACATCTTCACCTTGTGTCAGGAAAACATCAAACCTGACACCAGCCAAATTTCTCTGGAGAGTATCTTTGAAAGATGAATAATAGCATAATTTCGTTGGGAGCATGGAAAAATAAACTTAACTGACAATTAGCAATCTGCCACTGATGAACAGCAATTTCAAAACTAAACATACTGGGCTGTGTTGAATGTTGTCACGAGCATTGCAAACCATTTCTATACTCATTAGAATAATCTTATGCTGCTTTTGGATATGTGGTGCCATTCTTCTTTGGTCATGAAATTTATTTGTTATAATATCACACCATAAAGAAATTGAAACCCAACCTGCCTGAATATCAAGTGTTCCTGATATAACTGCCAACACTACTATTTTGTGGTACAAGAAATATTAGGAATGAAATTTTATATGAAATCTTATATGTATTATTTTAAATACAATTAGACAGTTAATTCATGATTTAATTATCTGTTTCCTGCCTCTCCCAGTCAAAATTCTGCATCCAGAAAATTCAAACCATATGCAAAAATGCAGGTGGGTAGTTATTGTATATTATATTTATACTAGAGATTGCTTTCTCCTGCACGTAAGACAGGAATTAGTGCCAAACCTATATTCTGCAACTGCAACCTCTTTAGCACTGTTTAACATCTGTATTGTTTCATTTCCTTTGGGATAAATCAAAGTTGAGATTTCTCTAAAGAAATTTCTATTTTAAAAAACAAACAAACAAACAAACAAAGCTTTTTCTTTCTCTCACTTCCTAGAATAAGAAAACCAGTTTGTAGATTATTCACATATTCACAACCAATGATAATGTAAAGGAGGAAGACAACTATGGGGCTTGGCAGACCACCTAGGAAAGGCAGGCTGGAGCCGCCTCTCTTTGCTATGCAGCTGTGCAACAGCATCCACATGCTACTGCACAAATGAGCACTAAAAAAGGAGCTGCTCTAGGAAGCTCCTTTTTTGTGGTGTCGTAAGGGCTGTGATGCAGCCCTATGATGCCACCTCTGCGTAGAGGCTTCTGTAAACTGCTGTGCAGCTGCGCAGCTGTGATGCCCTCTGTGTGGGTGGTGCTGCTCAATAGCGGTGGC
This sequence comes from Urosaurus nigricauda, assembly GCA_034509955.1. Taxonomy (NCBI): domain Eukaryota; kingdom Metazoa; phylum Chordata; class Lepidosauria; order Squamata; family Phrynosomatidae; genus Urosaurus; species Urosaurus nigricauda. The sequence continues at coordinate 59,250,846 of JAOEGL010000006.1, forward strand.
ACCAACACGTAGTAGGACTGGGGAGTGTGCGCTTGGTGCGTGCTCCCAAGCCCTACTATTGCCACCAATGATTACTGGCCCAATGATAACAATAGCAGCAAGCAGCCACTTCTCTATGCAATACTGGCATATTTTGGAGGATGGAAAATAGTGGCTATGCTGCTAACAGAATTGCTGCCATTACCAACTGTAGGGTGGTTGTTATTTTTAAAAAAATACAAAGAAGAAACTGTATTACCATCTCTGTTAATAACCCCTTGGAACAATTTTTAATAATGCTCACCTCCCTGTTTTTGTCACAGACAAAAAATAAAATTTCATACTGCCTTTTAAAAAAAAATGTGTGCTTGTGTTTCAATTTCGTTTCATACTGTCTACTTGCCAAAAAGCCATTCATGGTGGCTACTGTACAGCATGTGACCACCTTGAGTTTCCCTCCATGTCATGTGTGAATTAGCTTAGCAGAAAGTGATCTTCCTCCAGGATACTATCCCAAACTATGCCAAGCCTCAGGACTCTGTAAAGTTTGCCATAAGCAGGGTATGAAGATGATTTCATGAAGGGGGAAATTCCATAGAATGGAATTTCATAGAATGGAAAGCACCACTTATTTATTATTTTTATTATATTCTGATCCATCCCATCTCCTTAGGAGCCGAGTATGGTGGGCCTGGTTTCTCTCTACTTTTACTCTTAAAATAACCCTGTGATGTTGATTAGCATTAAGAAAGAAAGACAGATCAAGGTCACTTACTGAGGCACATGGCTGAATGGATATTGCAATCAAGGCCTTCTGGATCCAACTAAAGATGGATTATTAATAAGTGATTCACTTATTAAAATTGCACTGGGCCTCTCACTAGAAGATCTTGAGCCGGTGTACTAAGGGTCCTCAATCCTACCCCAGGGGTGAGAATCATGCAGATCTTCAGATATTGTTGGACTGCACGTCTCAGCATTCCTCACTGCTGGCTATGTTGGCTTCGGCTTCTAGGAACTGCAGTGAAATAATATCTGGATTGCCACATGCTTCCACTACCACCATCACCCACCCCCGTACCAGTCTGGCAGTCTAACCAGTAACACTACGTTGGCTCACGTGTCTATCAAGAGACCTATAACTCTTTTTGGAGACAGGAAAAACACCTAAAGTATGTTTTTAACTTTGTAAAAGCAAGGAAACAAAAATAAAAAATATTCCTCACTGCTTAGTCTACTTTACCTCCTGGAATTCCTTTCAGTCCTGCTGATCACGGGTTGTCATTTCATAATCTGCTGATCAGAAGGTGGGTGGGGATGAAGCCATTCCTCCTTCCATTGTCTCTAGCAATGGACCTTCCAGCTTGGGACCACATATTCCACCTATTTGTCCCTCTCAAGCTGATTATTTACTTCTAAGAGTCCACAGAGAGAGAGAGAGAGAGAGAGAGAGAGAGAGAGAGAGAGTTGATGTTTTGTTTTTTGTTTTTTTAATAAGATTCTCTCTGATCTACCATGGATTGATTCTGGAGGACAAGACTGAATAGGAAAATAGTGAATAATTACATTAAATTATTCTTTTTAAAATATTTTAAAAGTATGATAAATAATGTCTGTAATTCTGACAATTTATCATTTTAAATGCTTAAAATTTCCCTACCTTCCACATTGATTTTCCCAAGAAAGGAAGCTGATAATTGGTGATTTCACTGTCTCATAAGGTAATTTATTTGAAGCAATGCATCTGTTTTCAAACTATAAATTTAAATTGCTAATACTGAAGTTATTCACTCCAATTCAAACTGGTATTCATTATAGACCCTGTGAATTTGCCTCTACTGCCTGTTAACTGTTATCTTAATGAGTTTTGCATGGAAAGGGGAAAACACATTTATTAATGGTGCTCATGCTGCATGAAAAAAAGAGCAAAATTGGACAAAACCTTTAATAGCTACTTTGAAAGTATTGTGGTCCTTACTTCTTTGTAGAAAAATCACCATTGACTATATATTTAATAAGTAAGTAGAATTTTGGAAAGGAATTTCACCTCTTTAATTAGTGATTTTCATTTTTCTTTTCTTTGGAACATAGAGGTGCCTTTTTGCCAGCCTGGCAAATTTATCATAGAAATATGAGCCAAAGAGAGATTTCTGAAAAATATTTTTGTGTTCCTCCACTTCCCTGAAGAGATAGAGATTCCAGAGACAGCCACAGACAGGGTCAGTTGACTTGTGAGGAAAGAGTACTGATGATTCATGGTATTCTTGTAAAAGAAATATCCAAAGAGTAGTTCCAACTCTGTTCAGAGGGGCATATCCTCCCCCAGAGTTAGAATTGCACAAAGAGTAAGCCTGTTGACACATCTTTGTTGCTATCTCAGCAGACCTCCACACATTTTGGGGTGAATATCTGCAATGGGCAACCAATTTGTGCTTATGATAAAGTGGAATGAGTGAAGGTACTATGTGCAGAAAGAGACTATCTGCCTCCTAGACGAAGCATAAGGGAAGGAATCTCTGTTGTCATTGTCAACCAACATTTTTATATATCAAAATAAATAAATTGATGTCCTTTAAAAGATGTGGTGTCTGCTCTTAATGAAAGACAAATGTAATCTCTATTACAGCACCTTATTGCACCTATTGGTGCTGGTGCTTTAGGACCACCACCACACCACACCACACCACTTTCCAGAAAAGGCCAGGTTTTAAGGGTTGTCCTGGGACCATGGTGACACTTTTTAGATAGTCTTAGGTTATGTCTTACTACTTTCAGCAGACACTAACTGGCATCACAATAAAACCATGTTTTCAGGAATACTGTCTCCTTCTAGCATTGGGAAGGGAAAACAGGCCTCTCATGCCACAGCCCAGGAAGGAAACATTCAAGCTGTATTCCCAGTAAATTCTTCTCTAGTAGTACTGAGTGCAAGTTGCCCTTAATAGAGAATGCACACAGCAGTTTGCTATTAAGCAATGATGGAGGATCATTGACACTAATGGCTATGGGGGGTGGGGTGGTGGTGGACTTGAGTATTTATTTATTTATTTATTATTTACAGAGAGAAAAGCTCTCTAAGAGGCTGTACACACAGCCCCTAATATACAGCGTGATGCTACCATTTCCCAGCCAGATCGGGGCCACAGCAACTGCATGCCACTGCCCCAATCTGGCCTTTCCAGGGTGTAAAAAGGAGCCACAAAAACAGCTCCTTTTTGCACCCTAGAAAGGGCATGATAGCCATGACACTGTGTGCCTTTGGAGTGGCGTGCGGCATCATGGTGCCCTCGGGGCAGAATCGGGCCGTGCATCATGTGGACGCAATGCCCCATCTCTGCTGCCAGGGTAGCCTTAATGACCAGTATGAAGAGCCCATAAGAATGCTAAACTAAGCTAAGATAGAACAAGAAGAGCAGGGCTAAGTTAGTTTCACCTTTGCAGCACTGGGAAAACAAAAGGAGTTGGAGAGAAAGGGTTGAATGGTCCCTGATAATATAAGTCTCTGTCTAAGAGGTTAAGATAGGTAGATAGGACATGAGGAGATTTTTGGTCAGTGAAATCTGGTCATCTCTGTTCTAATAATAATAATAATAATAATAATAATGTTTATTTATAACCCGCTCCTCTAATAGAATACTTGGAGCGGGGTACAGCAAATTAAAAAATACAAGAATAAAACAACAGTCAAATCCCTTCCCAACCTCCCCCAATTAACACTAGATTAAATCAAAACTAGTTAAAATTGACATCAGTTAATTCTCTCATGGAAGATCATGGCATTACCCCCCAAAATTAATTAATTAATTAATATCCCGAAATTCTCCCCGAAGGGACCCAAGGCAGTTCACAATAACAATTTTAAAAACATATTGTAATTTTAAAAAATTTAAAACATCAGCTAAAAACAATATAAAATTACACATATTAAAACGACAATAAAATCACAATAAAATCACAATACCCATCCCATGTAATAGGATACATGGATACAGTCACTTTTTGGATTTCAAGCAGATATTATTGGATTCAAAAAAGTCACTGCTGCCACTAGGCAACTGCAACCCGCATGCAGCCCAGGTCTCAGCTGTGCTTCACCATTTAATTTTCAAAGATGGGAGCTTCCTGTGTTTGAAAATCAGCTGGGCTAAATGCAGGATGCGGTCACCTGGTGGCAGCAGCCATGTTTTTGAGTGCAATAAACCTGCTTGCAATCCAAAACACGACTGTATGCCATCAGGGTTAAGACACTTTTTTTGTAATGCGATAATCTCCTTACGCTGCATCTGCACTATAGAAATAATGCAGTTTGATACCGTTTTAACTACCATAGCTCAAAACAATGAAATTTTGGGATTTATAGCTAGCAGTGGCACCAGAGCTCTGACAGAGAAGGCTTAATATCGCACAACACTACAGATCCCAGAATTCCATAGCATTGAGCCATGGTGGTTAAAGTGGTATCAAACTGCATTATTTCTGCAGTGCAGATGAAGCCTATGAGCCAAAAAAACAGCCCATTAAAGCCAGCTTCCAAGTGTCTTCAGAGTGCGGTCTTTATACACTGCATGCTCCAAAGACACCCAGAAGCTGCCTGGAAGCCAGCCGGTTGCCCAGACGTGGGCAGCTTCAAGATGCTCCAGAGTGCAGTGTTTACATACTGCACACCGCCAGAATGTCTTGAAGCTGCCCTGGGGCTGTAGCAGGGCTGGAAAAGGCGGATCTTTCCCAGCACAAATAGGAGTGGATCGTTCCCACTGTTATTTGTGCCAGGTTCAGTGCAGATTGGGTCCATGGCATGTATACTTTGGCAGGGATGGCTTCAAACTGCCACTTCCTGGTCATCTGTTCCAGCCCTCAGTCAAATTTAAAATTGAGCATTTTTTAAAATGTCCTCCCTAAATGTATGTTGTTGTTTTTTGTTGTTTTTTCAGGATCTTCCCTCATTCTTAACAATGCCCTGTTTGAACACTGGAAGAAAGAATTATCTACATTTATTTGGTCTGGAAAACACCAAGAATTCAGTGGAAGATTCAAAGTGATAAAAAAGAAAGAGGAGGTCTCGATGTTCCAGATCTCAAAATATACTACCACGCCTGTTGCATGAATTGGATAAAGGAATAGGTTCAACTGAATGATACAAAATTATTGAACTTACTTAGAAGGTTACAACATAAGATATGGGTGGCATGCCTATTTATGTTATAATAAGCATAAAATAAATAAAAACTTTAAGGACCACATAATTAGAAACTCCCTCTTAAGAATCTGGCTAAAATATAAGTATAAATTTTATAAGACATTACCAGAATGACCCTAATATAAACTCAACAAACATAAAACTCTGTGTCAAACTGGTTGGCTCTTGCTTGTTAGTGTTTAAGGCAGTGATCTCCCTGTGTCTTAATTGCCTGGACTGCACTGTAACTTCACTTTAGTGAAATGGGCATTTGCAAATATGTCTTGACAGCGCATATTATATTATTATTATTATTATATTGAAACAGCACCTGAAAAGGTGAATCCCTCCCAGCCCTTCAGTTTATGACTATCCTCATTTGGAGAGCAACATGTTAAACAGGAGAGCAATCACTTAATCAGGTAATTTCTGCTACACATTGAGACTCTCCACTTGATTGGGAACCATGATTTAGGGATGCTACTTGGTTCTGTGAAGAGCTTCCTGTTTAAATTGAGGTTCTAGAGAGTACTAATGTAATGGAGAAGTGGCATGAGCTTTGGAATGGCTGGGAGGGAACTGCAAAAATCTCTTGTGCGGATAACCCACTACGTAAGAACAATAGGTTGAATCAAAACTGAGAATTAGGTTTAACTCATCCCAAATGAACTGGGCCTAAATTCATATCTGATCCATTTGTTATTCATGTAGACATGGCTTTCTAAACTTCACTATCAGCTATTTGAGACAGTGTCTTCCTCATGTTTTCATTCTTGCATATATACATACCTTGCCTTGATCCCACACAATAGCACTCATTGCAGCTTACAATCATGAAATCAAGTGAAACAAATACAATTAAAACCTACAAAGAAATTGAAAACACAGTTGGTAACATATCAGTAAGAACAGTGAAAAACAGAATAGCATCTTGTTGATTAAATGCTTCCTTGGTGACACTATTCAATTGTCAACAGTCTCCTGCATAAAAAGGTTTATTTCTGCCAGCAAAAGAACAATAGGGAGGAGGTCAGCCTATTCTCTATGGGTGTCTCCTGTTTCTACCAGTTTGTGCTACAGGAGAATCTCACAAATGTACATGGGTACAAAAGCAACTAATCACATAGGCTGATTCCTCTATCATTCAAGTTCCCTGTGGGAACCATGTTGAGTATAACATCTATCTGATTCTGTCTACATTCACCAATAAAGTCGGTGGACTAATTGTTACTGTATACCCTGCAACTGTTCCAATTTTGTAGGGACAATCAGAGTTGGTTCTCGAACTTCCAAGTTTCTTTGCTGGTGCTAAAATGTCCTGGTTTCTCCCTCTTCCTTACATATTTCCCCTGTATCCTAACCTACCTCAAATTGTCGTAAACTGACTTTGTACTCAGAATTGCTGCAAAGTTTTATCTTCTGAATCTATAAATATTGGAATTATTTTCCCCACCCCATAATTACTGTTTATCATGATGCACGTGTGTGTGTTTGTGTGTAAATGTGTGTGCACAATGCATTGTATTTACTGATTTGATGGGTTATCTTTTTTCTTTCAAACTCTACTCATTTCAGTGCATAAATTACAAGGTTTATTTTCTTATAATAACAGTTTTGCATGTTGTTCCTTATTAATAATGTTTGCTCTCTAGTTGCCTAGCCACCCCCTTTTGACCACAATCTGATGTTGCTTTGTCACATGTATCTAATTTTCATATGTGAAATTTTGGTTGGTTTGTTAACTCACTTTCCTGGGTGAGTGGTTCCAAGGTTAAACCATATAGATTTGTAAATATTTTGTTACTGCTCAGCATTTACACTTAATTTTCTTTCTTTTTATCTTTATTTAAATTCCTTCTTTCTATAAAAGGTCATTATTTAAACAAAACATGTAAAATAGAAGCAGATTTGTTTTTATTAGAACCTTAATGCACAGTGTTAACTAGTCACATAAAGCAGGAAAGGAGATGTCAAAAGTTTTTATTTTGTTTTATTTTAATTTTAAGACAGTTTTTATTGGGTTTTCTTGGGTTTAAACTAGTTTTCATTAAAGCAAAGGCTATCAATAAACCCAGAAATCAGACAGGGCTCTTTAAAAGCACAGAATGCAGAATAGTTTACTCCTGCTGCACACCACAGAAAAAGTTCTTTGTTTTAGAAGCTCTCATTATATCATATGAAAATAATCACTAATTCACAAGGAAGTTGTAAAATATTCACTGAAGAATGAATATAGTAAGAAAGTAGATAAAATGAAACGGATTGCCCAATCTGTCATGGGAGAGGAACACACAGAAGCAGGTCTCTGTATATTTAACTGATGTCAATGTGCATTTGCACCTAACTGATAATGAGTTTATTCCATTCAATAATGTACAACCTTGCTCTTCATTCACAAAGCAGATAACCATCATTAAAATAATAATAGTAGTAGCAGAACCAAATCCACTCTCACTCTTGAGGACCTAAACATATCAGGTTTAGAAAGCAGAAAATCTGAATGCCAAACACAAATAAACATAACCTAGCAGTGAAAGTCATAAAACATAACACCAAAGTGAGTTCCACAGAGACTTTGGAGGCCATTCCTTTTACAGATGCCACTACTAAAGGGACCAACTCATCTCCCACCTTATATTTGTATGTGGGAGTACTCAAAAGGGCTATCAGACAAAGACTGACATACTTGGGCACATGTGTGGGGATGGCAGTTGAGCCTAAGCAGAATTACAGTGTTAATCCAAGCAATCTTTTTTGCGTGATGGTGGTAAATTAATTATTTATTTGTTTATAAATGGTAGTGGTGAAGGTGGATTTTGAGCTTCCCACTCTTACCAGGGGACAATCCACCTAGCTGTTCTCTGATGATGTAATAAAACCAGGCTCTTTACATGACTATTTATACTTTTCACTGAGCTTCAGCAGTCTCAGATATTCCACAGTCAGCTCCTTTAAGCTTCCATGCCTTTGCTCATATAGCAGAAGCCTCATGCAAGGGGAAAGATCTGGTCTGCCTTCTTCAAGAGATGCCATCGTCAATGATGACGGCTTGTGGATCTGGCACTGTGGATGGGGTAAGCCACTTCTTGGTTAGGTCACTAGGCTTGGCAAGATGGCCCTGAAACCTGTACTCCATGGAGGTCAGTCCAGGATCTGGCTTCCAAACCTGTCCAGTTGACTCAGAACCACATCTTTGCTATTAGTATCTGTTCCCTTTTTTGGGCACTTAGCTCAGAGAAGTCCTTCCAGATTCTGGCCTAGCCAGTTCTTGTTGAGGTGCTGCAACCAGGCTCTTTGGGGTAGATACTGGATTCCAGCTCACTCTCATCAGCAGGGCAGGCAGAACTGCATCAGGCTTAGGAATTGACCCTGCGCATCAACTTGCAAAGCACAGGTACTAGATCAGTAGCAGGTGTAGTACTGGAAGGGTGAATTGTTGCATATCCTTCAACTCTCCTGATTTGGCAGGGATAGTCCTGATTAATCCTTTTTCATCCCAATTTTTCAACTGCTTTTAAAATGTACCACTTTTTATCTTCTTCCTACTTTCCCCTTTGTCCTCAGTTCAAACTGCAGAAGTAGTTTACAAATTAAGTTGGGGAGAGGGTGAAGGCTCTTGTCCTTCCCTGTAAGTAGGAGAGAGAAATTGTTATATATTCTAAGAGCTGAATAAATGGGATGACAAAAGATTAATTGGGATTGCCCCTGCCAAATCAGAATGCTTAGAAGGTATTAAATAAAGCTGCCAAAAGAAGACAGACTTTCAAAGTGTAGTAAGCAATAATTTAAAAAAATAATAATAGTAAGATTAAACATGTGGGGAGGGGCAGAGTGGGTCCCCTAAAATCACTGTGGGACTTAAACAGGGGACCATGTGGCTCATCCCTAAGTGTCTGTGCTTCCCTCTTTCCTCCACAGTGTTGCTGCAGGCATACCTCAGTTAGCAGCTAACAAAGTAGTTCTTCAGATGATGAAAACAATCCCAGAAGGATGTGGAAAAATCTTTGTTGTTCACATGCATTTCAAATACATCTGGTTATGTTTGCTGGGATAATCAATCTTAGCCCCCTCCCCATTTTCCTAAAAAAATTGCATTGTCAATTGTGTGAATAACTGATGCAAATAGATGGGATAAATCAGGATAAAACTCTGAATGCCTTGAAGTGTTTTGAATACATCTGCATCATCATTCCATCTTTATTTGAGTGCTGACCTGTGAGCAATAGAACTCGCAGACATGTGCAGAGATGCAGTTCCAATAATAAAAAAAAATACAGTAGTGTGAACAACAAAATTGGAATGAGATTATTCCAATTATTTAGATAGTTGGACTAAAAACAAGATCTGAATAGGGCCAAAGAGGCTTCTTCTTTTCTTTTTTTACAAAACCCATCAGATCCACATCTACTTTGTATTTCTATTTGTTATTTCTACTTCTGGTACTAAAGTTTCTGCTAAGTAAGTAAAGACCAGGAACATGTTGACTTTTTAAACTGAGGTATACCTGTATTACAAAGATAAATTAGTGGTGGAGGCTCCCTCTTTGTCCAAACTACAGGATTAGAAAAGGTGCTAAGAGATACTATCTAAAAATCTAAAGAAAAATGAAGAAGAGTTAATTTCAATAAAAACAGGCTACAAAATAACAAAAAAAGTCAAATACCTAAGCACTTGGTTTACTAATAATAATCTGAATTTATTTGAGAATAACTATCAAAATGTATAAAAAACTTACAAGGAGATCTTATAAAGTGGGGGAAACTCAACCTTTCAATTTTAGGTAGAATCGCTCTTATTAAAATGTCATATCTTCCGAAACTACTATTTTTGTTGTCAAACCTCCCAGTTGTATGGAAAGAAGCAATTACGATACACTGGTCTAAAGATCTAAAAAAAAAAAAATATTTGGAAAGGAGGGAGAGCAAGGATAAAATGGGAAGTTCTTAAGGACAGCAAAGAGAGAGGAAGATACACATTACCTGATCTGAAATTATACGCTTGGGCATGTAATCTGGTTTGGATGCAGGAGTGGGTAAAACTTGATAACACTGAACTGTTAACTATGGAAAGCTTTGATCTTAAATACAGATGGCATGCCTACATGGCATACGATATGCATAGAGTATATAAAAACTTCACTACACACCCCATAAGAAAAACACTCCTAATGACTTGGCTAAAAATTAAAAAGCTATTTTACAATAAAATTGCGCTTTGGACATCTACACAGGAGGCCTTTTTCAGCAATTTTGCTAAAGGAAAAAAGTGGCAAAAGATAAAGATATCTTAAAGCCAGATAAAAGAGGTAGTTGGGAACTTAAAGAAAGGGAAGAATTACTCAAAGAGGGAAAAGATATTTGTTGGTTTACTTACTGCCAGATTAAAGGGAAGTTCAAAGAGGATATGTGTAAAAAGGGTATAGAAATTAAAAATATGGATTTAGATGAAATTTGGTGGAAACTGGGGGAAAAGAAAATATCTAAGTTTCATAAATTATTATTGAGCAGAGATCTAGAAAAAGAAACAATAAAAGAAAGCATGATCCTTTGGGCACAAGATTTTGGTCACTCTATACCATTTGAAGACTGGCAGAAAGCATGGAGGAAGACGAATACTTTTATGGCATCACAGGATTTTAAAGAGAATCATATGAAAATCACAAATAGGTGGTACCTCACCCCAAAGAAACTTAAGCTCTTTTATAATGTATCTGAGGATAAATGTTGGCGATGTAATTGTAAATTGGCGTCAATATATCACATGTGGTAGACTTGTACGGAAATATCAAAATTTTTGGTCAAAAGTGCATCTTTGTATTCAGAAAATCTTTAAAATCAAATTTAATATGCAACCTGAGCTGTATTTACTGAATATTAACATCATCTTTTCCAAAAGAAGCAGAAAAACAATATGGGAGGGTGCTCTTATATCTCATAACAGCGGCAAGGTTAGTGATTGCAAAAAAGTGGAAAAATAAGGTCCCTCCATCCTGTGAGGATTGGGTAATCAAAATTCAAGAGTTAAAAGAAATGGACAGAGTAACCAACATGTTGAATAATAAATCAAAAGATAAATTAATAAAAAAAATGGACCCCAAAACTACAATAGTGGGAGGATGAGTGGGAAATTGATAAGAATTTAATGTTCTGATTTACGAAGGTGGAAAGAGAAATAGACTCTAGAAGTTCTAAAGATAACAACTTTCTTTTCTTGGTAATCAGTGCTCTTAGCTACACCACTACTATCAAACTGTTTTATCATTTGTATCACAACAAAGGATGTTGTACTACTTTTTTTCTCTTTGTACTAATATGTTACTTCTTTTTTCAATAAAAATGTAAAAAAAAGAAAAGAAAAGGTGCTAAGAGCAGGAGGCAACGCATAGGTACGTGCAGCTGCTTGGAAAACTGTAGCTTCCATATATGTAATGGCTCAGTATATTTCACTCAGAACTAAGTCATGTGAAAGCAGCTGTGATATACAAACTAACCAGATCACTACATGCATCTCAAACTGAATGCAAGAAAAATGACAGTCTAGTGTTTGTACATGTGTGTGGAAGACATTTGTATGCACAATTCTACCCTAACTTCTCTCAAAAAGATAGGTTACAATGGACATTTTTGCATAAGTATACACACCACTGGATCAGTTATTCCATGCAATAGCAGTGTATAAAAATAGGCCACATCAAAACAAATTAAGAGAGATGGAAAACAGGAGCAAAACTGTTTCCCCCTTGTTACAATTGTATAATATAACAAGGAGCAAACAAAACAATTAGTGTAAGTGTTAAGGTTACTTACTGAATGCTGTAGCTTTAAGAATTTCAATGTTTTCTCTCTAAAGTTTATTTCACTTTTTTCAAATTTTCAACTTTTTTTCACCCTTAAAACATATTTGCTTTCTGACATATTTTCTTCTTTTTAAGATGAGATAGGTTCAGTTTCAGAACCTCTGCTCAAATTATACACTTCATCTAGAACAGTGTTATTCAATGAGATAGTTTCTGGACCAGTACTGATCCATGAGCCACAGGCTTTCAGTTCTTGGTGAGTTTCCTGCAAACAACAAACAAAAAACAACTGTCACCAACAGCCACAAATATGGGGATAGTCCTTTGCACAAGGGAAAAATATAATTCCCAGTTCCCCCACATCTAATAGTATGCAAAACACTGATCTAGAGTTGCTACCATGAGAATGCCATGCAAAAAGCAGTGTCTGTGATACTTTTTTTAAAAAAACCTCTAACAACATCTAAGCTCATTCCACCATGGCACAAAGCATCTTCATTTTGTGAGCAGATTTGGCTGTTGGGTCTGTTGCTGGAGTAGTGAATCCACTTTCAGTTTCATAGTTCCTGCTCCCACAAATGTTGTGATTGCTAAGAGGTGTCTTTTGGTGCTGGACCTTCTCCCTTCAGAGGTTCAGAAGCAGAGAATTCCCATACAATTTGGAGCAGCTGAGGGAGGAAGGTGAAAATCTCGACTGCCACGTTTGCTGTGATTTTTCCCACCCTGCATTTCATGCCATTGGCTGTTGTTACCAGGGATGGAAAATAAGTTCCTTGAGTTTGTGTTTCAATATGGAAATATCTATTCCTTAGTGTTTCATGAACAGGAGATAGAAGCCCATTTTAAAGGAGATTTTGACCACATTGAACTTTGGACAAATAAGCTTAGATTTATTTTTTCTCTCTCTCCATAAAATGATGCGAAAGGAGGAAATAGTATTCCTATGGGGTGCTTCCTTATTTCATACTATTTCAATGTTAATGTATTTTTAATGATGTTCATTGTTCTTTGGAGCATTCCTTTCTGTCATTATTCATATGCAAAGAGGAGAATATGTAGTCTAAACCCCAGCATTTTTAAGGCCATTTCTCAAGTGAAGTTGCTAAGTCAGATATCTTAAAAGCAAAAACTTTGATTTTTATCCAGATTTCCATAAGAAATTCAAATGACAATACTAAAGAGCGTTGATTAAAATTATGACACCACGCGCACACTCACAAAGAGAGTTTGAAATATGATGGAAAAACCTTGCTACAGGTGTAACATATGAGATCTATTATAATATTCACCACTTCAGGTACTTCCAGGAGGCTTTGTAGCAGAAGATCCTATAAGGTGTAAAGCATTTTTGGACCACAGCAATTCACAGAACAGATGATGGATCACTTAATTAAATATTTACATAGGTATGCTGGCACACAAAAATAATTATGGATTTATAAATTATAAATGTTCAGGTTTATTTTCACCTTGTACCATAATCATTCTTGATCATGATGCCAGCCAGCAATGCCATACCCTAGAATAATCCATTCTATCCACATTATAACTAGTTTTCTTTTTTTCTTTTTCAACTTATCCTAAATAATCAATCATCATCATCATCATCTTTATTTCTAGCCCGCTCCTCTGTGAGTACAATCAGAGAGGGGTACAAGAAGATTAAAACATACAAATTAAAACACTTCATTGACCCATTCCCAGCCACCCACCCCTTAAAAATACATTAAATTAGCAATAATTTAAAACCATAACAGCATTAAAAACATGATTTATCCTCCATAGTTCTTAGATTGAGGAGAAAAATAGCACCAGGCAAGGGGTCAAATTCAATTAATAGGTCCCATTTGGAGCTGGGATCTAAGAGGTTTCAGGGAAGGCCTGCCGGAAGAGATGCGTCTTCAGAGCTTTTTAAAAGCAATCAAGAGATGTTATCAGACACATCTCATCCGGCAGACCATTCCAAAGCTTGGGAGCGGTAGCGGAAAAAGTCCTCTGGGAGGTCTGCGACAGCCTAGTTTTCACAGGCTGTAGCAGGTTCCTCCCAGAGGATCGGAGTGTGCGGGGGGGGGGGGTGTCATACAGGGAGAGGCGGTCCCTGAGATAAGATGGACCCAAGCCATGTAGGGCTTTAAATAACTGATAAATACATGCAATTCTCAATGAGCTGCTTGAGCTCACACTTTTTTGTTTTCAAAAGTATGTTCCTATCTGCATTTTTCCTCAGTGGCCTCATTTTGACTCCATAACTGTCTGTAGGAGTCCAGTTACCAAAAAAAATCCACCATATTTGGGCGATATTGCAAGCTTTTGAAGCTACATGTGTCTGTAGTAGTATCCACTATTTTGAGTTCATTAAGAGAGGGAGTTCCCTACTGATGAAAAGGGAAGCCAAATGTAGTCAGGCACATACACTGGATTTCAAGAAAGCTGATTTCTGTAAGCTTAGGGAAATCATCATCATCATCCTTTATTTACATAATGCTGTGTATCCCATGGTCAGAAATACTCAAAGATATGGGAGTTCATTATGCTTGGGAGTTTCTTAAAGGTGAGATAGTGCAGATACAGTTGCAAACAATTCCAATGAGGAAGAAGAGTGGGAGGTATCTAAGGGCCGAAACAGACAGCCAAAAAGAGGCCCTATTGCAGCCAGCTCCCACCCCATTTGGGACAGAAAAAAAGTCACCCCTTTGCCTATAGAGCCAGCTTTTCACTGGTTCTGGGGCAAGTGGCATCTAAATGGCATGCCCCCAAGCTGGACTGAAGCTGGCTACAGTGTTATCACCAGTGCGGCTTTTTCTGGCTTGGGGGCATAGTGTGTCTAAACCTGGTTAAGCGGGTGTGAGGCCAGCTTAACCAGGCCATCTATTTTGGCCCTAAAGAAACCAGAGTGAATGCACAAAGAACTTACAGAGACTTATGCATAAGAAATGGAAAAAAGGGAAAATCACCAAAGAGAAATACAAACGGATAGCCACTATTTGCAGAGAGAAAGTCAGAAAAGGAAAAATTCAGAAAGAGATTATGCTTGCTACAGAGGTTAAAAATAACAAAGACCCCCCCCCCTTTGTTTGGAACAAGGAGGAGAAAAAGGAAATCGTAAGGTCACTGAACAGAGAAGATGGTGAAATACTAATAGGAGACAGAGAGGCCATTTATTTCTTTCTTTGCCTCAATCTTCTTCCAAAAGGAAAACAATGCTGTAACTGGCATAAACAAACAAAGCAGAAACCAACAAAGACTTGGAGCAATTGTTGAAGAAGGTCAAGGAGGAAAGTGGCAAAGTAGGCTTAATGCTGGAACATCAAGAAAACAAAAATAATGATCACAGAAGATCTACAAGAATTCATCCTAGATAGCAAGAAAACTGTAATAGTTGAAGATTTCTCATACCTTGGATCAAATATTGATTGGAACAGTGAGTGCAGTCAAGAAATTACAAAAAAGACTAGGAATGGGAAAGGTGGCTATGAAACAACTAGATTTAAAGTCTAAAGATATACCTCTAAACACCAAAGTGAGGATCATCTAAGCCATGGTATTCCCCATCACCATGTATGGATGTGAATGCTGGATAGCGAAGGAAGCTGAAAGAAAGAAAACAAACTCATCTGAGGTGTGGTGGTGGTGAGGAGTGCTGAAAATACTGTGGATAGCCAAGACAAACAAATTGGTTCTAGAATAGATCAAACCCAAACTCTCCCTGGAAGCCAGGATGATTAAACTGAGGCTTTGTATTTGCGCTTTGTACTTTGGTCACATCATGAGAAGGCATGAATCACTTGGAAAGACAATAGTGCTAGAAAAAGTGAAAGGCAGTAGAAAGAGAGGAAGAGCATATGCCAGATGATTAGAACTCAATCAAAGAGGCATCAGGCTTCATCTTGCAGAACCTGAGCAGAGCAGTGGAGGACTGGTTTATTCTACATTAACAAACCAAGTTTAAGTTTATTCTGTATTAGCCAACCAGCTTTTGCATACAGCCGTAAAAACAAGTCAATATCATATTCAAACATAGTTGAGATAAAATAGTTGAACTGGAAATAAAAACACACAGTTTCTTATTTCTGAGCTTTTTGTTGAACAACACCTGATACCAGTAACAACAGATCTGGAAAAAATATTACCATTGGTTGGCAGTGAGCCTTCCACAAACTCATAACAACAATGCAAGAAAAACTCCCTGTGTATAACGTGTCCTGTGGCCACACCAAATCTGAGCTCTAGAGGAAATTGGGGCAACTGCTACAGATATTGAATGCATTTTGCTACCTGCCCAGTTGCTGAGAAATGCCCTACTTTGTTTTTTCTTGGCTCTGAGTTGCAGAATTACCTGGTTAGCCATATGTTACCCAAATTCTAGACACATGTGCCTGGATTTCCCCTATGTGCATGTCTACAGCAAGCCAAACAATAGCAGTTCTTGCCTTGAGTGCTTGCCTAGCTCACCTCTGCAACATTACAAGGGCTCACCTCATGATATCACCATCCCTGCCCCCTGATATCACAAAAACGTACCCTCCCAAACTCAGGAAATTGTAAGATACTGATCTGGTAACTATGGAACCAATTGTTTGGAACTAAAATTCCAAAACAACACCTGAGATTGTGGAGAAAGAGAAGGAGATCAATTTTTTTTAAATAAAAGCAATCTAAACTGAATACAGGTAAGGTCATTACACAAAAATAGTAAACACCAAAGCCATATAAAGAAAATATATTATAATTCAAGGACAAACTATTGATATCAATCTTCTACATACCTCAACAATAATTATCTGGCAACATGGGAAGTTCTGCTTGGTTAACAGCCGCATAACAAGTCCTTGTCATCTTGACAAAAATATCTTTATTGTGTAGGTCTACTTGAAAAAGCTAACCTCATTTTAAAAAGTGAACACCTGGCAAATCCTTGAAAGTTGTCTGAAAAGGTTTTTTTTTAAAAGATATATATATTGGTGGAGAGGCACAGAGAAAGCAAATAGGTTAATGTCTGTACCAATCCAATATTCTGTTTCCTAAAGCCTTGATAATTTAATAGTCTGTATACTAGGCTGAGAGCTAAAGAGCTCGGGATTCAAACTTTATTCTTAACACAACTGTTTTGTTGAGCATTATTTGGTACACAAGAGGTGCCTCAGTGTATGTACACACAGCATATTGCATCACACTTGATCAATGGATTTATAATCACAAGCATTATGATTATAACTAGAATAACCTCAGAGACATAGACATGTTACTCTGGAATATCAGCATGAAGAGGGATACTTTAACACCTCTCAGACTGAGGTGCTATACAGACCGGCACTTTGTGCCGGCCTGTGCGCAGGGTGAGAGCTGAGCATCTCACGCTCCAACCCCTCACTATGCCACCTGTGCACCATTTTGGGACACATCCTTCTAGACGGTGCATGCCATGATACACAGATGGCTCAGCGCCCAAACAGCGCAGCACGGAAGGAGTGTTATGATGCTGCACCATGGCACTTATGACTCCCTTTCAGGAAGCTGCTTGGGGTGGCTTCTTTTTGCTCCCTATAGGGAGCGAATTGGTGCCGCTGCATGCAGCTGCTGTCGTACCAATCCGGCCGGTACAAGGGCGGCTGAATGCTGCCCATCTGTTTAGGCCCAATGTCATGATCAGAGAGTTATCCCAAGAAGAACCAGGAATGCTCCAGCAACAAACCATTCACAAGATTTTCCTGGTTCTTCCCAGGATAAGTCCTCTCAGATCGTGATGTGTATGAAAATCTTCACTGCGATCGCATGACTTTGCTGGGAATATGCCCTTTATCCCCCCCCCCCCCCCGGTGTGATAGTCTCCTAAGACAACCTCAGTTTCATCATCTTGACTTCCAGGAAGAATTCTGGCTCTATCAGTTCTAGAGAGTTTATTACACGAGAGGCAAACAGCCCAAATCCTGTGAATAAATGGGGATTGAATCAGGGAATATCCTACAAAAGTGAGGGGCTTTCTAGATTGGCAGGAAAGTGTGACATGAAGTTGCCTTTTCCTTAATGCTTAGCAGCTGCACCACAGCCTTTAGATGGAGCTGCGCTGTTCCGCAGTTTTTAAAAAAGAAGCTGGGAAAACCAGCACCTTTTTAAAGGCGCTTCTTCTCCCCTAAAACGCAAAAAAAAAAAAGAAAAAGCATTTTCATGGCACACTTTCCCTTTTTCTCATCTAAAGGCTAGAGTTTCATGCAGCCATGAACACACTTCTTTTTGCCAATCTAGAAAGCCCTTGAGATTGTTTTCAGACTACATCCCCCGACATCACCATTATCCCAGACTTAAGTCATGATTAAAGTGGCCAAAACATGCCTCTTTTTACTTTCAGGATTTTCCTGAAAATAAAAAGTGGCCGAAAGAGGACAAAACTTGCACTTTAATTCATGGGTTAAGTCTGGGATAATGGTGACGTTTGGGGATCTCATTCGAAAACAATCCCACTTTTGCAGGATATTCCCAGACTTAACCCCCATTTATCCACAGGATTTGAGCACTTCCCTACTGTATTATTCTTTACTTGGCATGTGCTATTTAATATATAACCAATGAGTTAAATGTCCTATAAAACTCTGCTTAAGAGATGAAAATGTGTTGTGTAGGAACAAGTTTGCTGTAAAAATTATACACATATAAAAATGATATACATCCAGCTTCAGAGAGAGAGAAAGGCTGGCCAGCTTCATCATGCTTGGACTAAAGTGATAGGACAAGCCCTCCTTCAAGTGTATGATTGTTCTGCGTGGGGTTTGTATTGTGGGATTCTGTAGTGGAAAACAGTATTGGGACAATGCATGGTGGGAATGGATATGTGCTGGTAAGAGGGGCTGGGCAATGATATGTAGTGTCTTGGATTTATGTGTTGAGAGATGGCGCCTGTTCTTCCAGGGAATTTTAGGAAGGTGGCAGAGTGTTTTTAGTGTAGCAGAAAGTTAGTGGTGAGGTATGCTATATAGGGATAACAATTGGTTGATAATGGGAACTGTTAAAATTTTGCTTGGGAATAAAGTTTTGTGCGTCAATTAGTTAATAGGTGGAGCTACTTAGTTTGAGTTTTAATATTATGATGAGGAGGCAGGAAACCTTAGTTCTGACCTAAACGCTTTGCTGGTAACTTCTATCCTAATGTTTTCAATAAAGTCCTTTTATTTTTCATCACAATAAGGCTGCTTGTTTGCACATTGGGAACTGAGTTTACTGGTTCTGACATACATATATATGTATATATATAGGCACTCCTTGATGCAATCCATTATCCATCATATTTTTGCAATGTGGCCCCAGTGCATCTACTTTTCCTGAACCCCACTTGCACCTCTGGAATTCCTCTCTCCATATATGATTGGAGTCTGTGTTGCAGAATTTTAAGCAAAATTTTGCTTGCATGGAAAATTAATGCTATAGTCCTATAGTAGTTGCAGTCTTTTGTGTCTCCTTTGTGGCTTGAGATGTATATTGAACATTTCCAGTCTGTTGGCCAACATTACGTTTTCCGTATTTGACGTTACTATTGCTGACATTACTAGGCCAAAACACTTTGGGCCAACTGCAAGAATGAAATATTTTTCAACACCCCGAGATTTTGGTCCAAAACACACTGCAGAAATAATCCAGTTTGAGAATTCTTTAACTTCCCTGGCTCAGTGTTAGGGAATGGTAGTTTATTGTAGCACCAGAGGTATTTTTGGCAGAGAAGGCTAAATGCCTCACAAAACTACATTTCCCAGGATTCCTTAGCATTGAGCCAGGGCAGTTAAAATGGTCTCAAACTGGATTATTTCTACAGTGTGCGTTGGATCCAGGTTTCTTCTCTACATTCAGAAGATCCTTTAAGACAGAAATTTTCCCAAAAACTCTTTTTTTAATGCATGTGATGATGGAAGTTGTAGTGCAACAAAACCAGGTTCTCCTTTGTCCTGTTAAGAATACCTATGTTAATTTTAGTAAGATTTACTATGTGTTCATGATGACAAGTGGCCATGCTAGCTGCAGGCTCCCTCTAAATTACAGCAAATGTGCTAAATGTGCAGGGGCCCTTAGGACTAAAGCCAGGTAAGCTGTGAGTCAACAAGAAAGGGTTGAATGGAATATTTGTATCCTATCTCTCCTGACTATCACTTTCCATCTAAAATAGTAGCCCATATATTTGATACTACCAAAATGTCAATTTCACAAAGTGGTATGAATTGAGACATACACACAGAGGAAACAATCTGCCCTCAAATCCTTCACATGACCACAACCACTACTACCACCAGTCCCATTGGCAGATGAACCAACACCCCTCCTTCAAAACTCACAAGCCAGAATACACATATAGCAATCCCCTAACCCCAAAACACCCAATTAGTACACACACCAAATCCAGAAAACCACCCAGGTGGTACACATCTGCTTCCCTTCCAAAACAAAACACATGCAGAATATTTTAAAAATCAGATTGTAGCCTGAAGGCTCTCACCATCCTACCCCGTGCTTTCCAAGCCATAGGTCCCCTTCTTTATCTCTCCCTCCCTTCTTTCTCACAGGATTTTGACTAGGTCGTCCAAATATCACCATTTACCTGTTCTATTCTCCTTCACCATTCCTTCCCATCTCCATTCTGCACCTGAGCCGTATTCAAACACACACACTTAAACGACCCCACATTCTCTTGAGCCCTTGACAGAGATATTTTTTTACCTGTCTGTCTGTTCATCTGTCTCTCTCATTCTCTGAAAAATCATCTTGTTTGCCCTTTTCCCACCTTATACTGAAAAACAAAACAAAACACCAGCTTTCAGGGCATTGAGCACTAGCATTAGCAACCAGCAGACCAGCATTGCTTCCCCTGGCACATCTACCCTGAGTCCTCCTCTGTCCTTGCTCACAGTTTCTCTGAACAGATTACGGCCCTATACAGACCAGCCTAAAAGGCTAGCCTGTAAGCGGGGTCAGGGTGCAGCATCCTGACACTGAACGCCCTGCCCCTGCCCCAGTGCATCATGATGCAGCGTGCCATTCCAGATGGTGCATGACATCATGTTGCACCTCCAGCGCTGCATCCAGATGATGCCGCACCGAAAGTGCACCATACAGTTGCTCTGCCACAGCTATATGCTCTTTGGAGGGCACCGTGGGAACTACGGATTACTTCTGCTCTCAAAGAAATTGTTCTGGTAAACTTATAAGGTGGGAAAACTGGGTGAGGCAGCATTCATTGAGGGAGTAGATGGGTTTAGCACTCTAGCATCTTCTTAGCTATGTCAGGTTATGATGCCAAGAAAGTAGCACAATATCACAAACATACCCAACCAAACACATGAAAAAAAAGCTAAAATTAACTAGAGATGAACAGATTCTAAATGTTGCTCTGTTCTGATTTCATGGTTCCACTATGCTTTGGATTCTCCTTGGGCTGATCTTGTGGTAAACAAAGGGAACTATGGAATACCAATAATAAATTTTATACAAGTTTAATCCATTGAGACCTATAAATATTAAAATATCATTTAAACATATCACCGTCTGAAAGAAAATGTGTTATTTTTGTTACCTTCCCATAAGAGCAGGCCAGCATTGTAGTGCAGCCTTAAAACAATAAACAAACACCCCTGGAATAAAATATTAATGTTGCTTTTATACCAAAAAAAGTTTGAATTAAAAACAATAATAAATTGTCTTACCAGAGGAAACAAAAACTCTTTCACAACATAAACAACAACTACAAATCCTTGGTATGTTGGACAAAAGGACTTCTTAAATTTAATATCAACTCATTTTAGTGAATGTATTTAGAGTATTTGGAGTTTTTCTGGGAGAATTATGAGCTCTACTGGATGTCTTAGAAAAGTGTCCAGAATAAACAGCTCATTCTGGACAGAGACAAGCAGGGTTCTGATGACAGTGTACCTTCGACATTTAGCTTTTAAAAAACCAACCAACCAACCAATATTTGCTATTATGCTTGATCATTACCTGGTTAGTTTTGTATAGACAGTGGGGCGTTTTTGCTTATGTTCTATTGTTCTACTGTTGAGACAAAAATATATAATAATAGTAATCTACTCATCAGCTCTGAGTTTTGAATTATCAGGGGGATTAAATGTGAAACTATTTTTATAGCTCATTTCTATAAATGTTAAGGGAACATGGGAAGCATAATGAAAATGGCATGTGCGTGATTGACAATTGTAGCAGAGGTTTAAAATTACCCTATGGGATCACCGTGTTTGGCACAGTCTCTTCCAATGAGGTAAGAAGCTGAACCAAGACTTCCTGTGGAGGGAGGGAGGTGAGAATAACATCTTGCTGCTCTGATAGAATAGCCAATCTAGTCTTCATCAGCCAGGTAGACCTGTGAAATTATAAATGCCACTTACAAACATAAAAAGCTGACAAACTATTCACAGTTCTCCCCTTCTGCTCTCTTAGCAACACTGTTAATAAATTATGCTTCCATAGTTACTAAAGTTTGCTTGACGGAGTTTTAAAGTTTCAGTATACAAGAGAAAAGGCTGTAATCTTCTGCAAGCAAATTCACAAGAAGTGTGAATAGGAGTATCAGATTTGTGGTACATGGTGATGGAGGGATTACCTCTCTTCAATTGTAATAGCAGTATAGCTCTTTTCCATGGCCTCCATTTTATATATATATATATATATATATATATATAATGTTTTATTTATACCCCGCTCTTCAGCCAAGACTATCAGAGCGGCTTACAATTTGTTAAACAAACAGCTTCATTTACAATTGTAAGCTATTTGCTCCCAACAATCTGGGTACTCATTTTAGCGACCTCGGAAGGATGCAAGCCTGAGTCAAGCTTCAGCCCTTTGCTGGTCTTGAACTCGCCAGCTTCTGGTTTTGAGTAAGTGGCTGCAGTACAGGCATTTAACCACTGCGCCACCAGGGCTGATCCACTGTGCCACCAGGGCTGATTTTATTTACCAACAATACCCTGGGAGTGACATCATTCAAGACATTGTTTGCAAAAACTGCCACCGCACACAGAAAAGAATACACAGAGTCTCGAAGCATTGTCACTAGCATGGCAGCTAGCAGGAGTAGATGTTGAAATGAATTTCTCAATAAAAATGTAAAAGATAACCAGAAAAGACTATCAAATAAATGACAATTTTAGTTCATATGACTAAAGGGGGGGGGGTTGAACTTTGTGAAGAAAACAAATGGAATAAGAAAAAAGGTTCAGCATCATGCCCACCTCTAGGTTTTATGCCAAACTGTGTGTAGGTGTGTAATTTGCAAAGGGTGACAGACTACCTGTCCGGAAATGCTGCCAGCACGCACACACAAACAAACGCTGATAGGAATGGCTCAGCGAGGGAAGCCAAGTAAGCAGCTAGCAAACAGTCTACAGACCTTTCAAGAGTCCGAAAGTAGCAAACCACAAATGAAAGCCAGGGTCAGGATACCAGAAGTCATGGAGGTCAGAACAAGCCAAGGTCAGGGGAGCCAGAAGGTTTGGAGTAGTCAAGTCCGTTCCAGGGTCGTAGGTTTAAGTCCAACAAAGGTTCAAGAAGCACAACAGCACAGGATTCTAGGAGCCAGCATCGACAGCATCCAATATGATGGATCTGCAATAACCTCTGGCAAAGAATCATCATTCTCCAGGTGCCTTAAATCAGCGAAGCCCTCCCTTATCCCAGCTGTTCCTTATTTGCAGTATGCTTGTCTGCCAGTCTCTTAGATCTCTGTAAGCAAGCCTTTTCAGCCCTCCTTTGGCTGAAGGAAGGGACCTGCATGCTTGGTTCTTCCTCTGGAGCAACCCTAGGCTGCTGAGCCTATAGAGGAGACCCCATAGAGCTCAGGTCTTGCTGAAACTCAATCACTGGGGCTGGTGGAACAGAGCTGGGATCTGGCAGGGCAGAATTGGGACCTGGCATGGCCTCAGATTGCTCCTGCATCTGAGTAGCCACGACCTCCTCCTCATCCTCCGAATCCTCCACTGGGCTGGTCATGACACTACCTTCTTATCTTTAACAATAGACCTAGCTTTTGCCATGTCAGGATCATCCCAGTCCCTGAGATTTCTGGATGTCATTAAGCCTTATGCACTAAGCAACAAATACAGTCAGTCACGGCTTCTCATTCAAACACACAGAACATATTTTCCTGGTTGTAAATTAACAGTCTTTGCAAATTGATTTATGCAATTGATTTATATCTGTTAATGTTTGCAAATTGTACAGCCAGCTAGACTAAGGTTAATGTTCTTGAGCTCTTCAAATCTAGGCAGACTATTTTGTATAATATGCAAATAAATTTGCATGATATGCAAAGTATGCACTTTAGGGCATTGCTTGTCTAACTCTTAGATGCTACCCTTTTGTTTCTGTATTTGATGCTGAAGCAAAATAGTAGCATTTATGCTATATGAAATCATATGGCAAGCACAGAAAGACAGCGTTGTATAATGGTTGACTGTTGGGCCTGGAAAAGGGAGACCCCAATCCACATCTCATCACAAAGCTTACGTGGTGATCTTTGGGATTAGTAGGAGAGAGAGAGGAGTAAATGGAAACCCATAGTTCATTCTCATCTTTGCCATGAACCCATTGAATAATACAGCCAGCCCATTAGGCAGAGTGAGTTGGAGCAAGAGGGGCAGTGAATTCCTCTATTCCCTCCTCCTCAAGTTGCTTCCTGGCCTTCCTCCATTCCTCTATTCTCCCTCACACTGTCTCACTCCCTTCTTCCCTTGCCTCATCCACTGAACTTCCTTCTTTTTGCTCTGTTCTTTCCTTCCTCTTCACTCCTCAACACTTGCCTCACCTCATGCTGCTGCTAGCTAAGCTAGTTGACAGGGAAGAGGAGTGGTGCTCCAGCCAGATCCACAAAGCAGGGGAAAAGAAAGATGATGCGAGTTGAGATGTAGGATAGGGGAAGAGAAAGGCAGTGTAGTGACATTGGTGAGGTGGAGCAAGGGAAGTAATCTATAATAACAGGGAAAGATAGTTCCTTTCCTCCCACCTCAGTCAAAAGAAGGTCATTCCAAAAGGTCACCTTAGGCATGTAATGATCCTAGTCAGCCATCCCACAATTGTAATTTAAATAAATAGTGTCTAAGTGGTTTACAACTATAAGCTACTTGCCCCCAACAATCTGGGTACAGTGGTCCCCCGCCTTACGAATCCCCCGGGTTGCGAAAACCCCGGGATCCGAAAGGCGGCGGACCGGCTTCCTATCCCTCGGGATACGAAAGATCCCCCGGGATATGAATAAAAAAACCGCGCGGCCCCTTTAAATCGGCCACGCGGTCCATTGAGTTTAGCGGTCCCCCGGGAAACGAAAGCTTCCGGGTTACGAAAGTAATCCCGGAATGGATTACTTTCGTAACCCGGGGGACCACTGTACTCATTTTAGTGACCTCAGAAGGATGCAAGCCTTAGTCGAGCTTGAGCCCTTTTGCTGGTATTGAACTCGCAACCTTGTGGTTTTGAGTGAGTGGCTGCAGTACAAGCATTTTACCACTGTGCCACCAGGGCTCTAATTTAAGGACAACATTGCATAGGGTTGCCATAAGTCAACAGGCAACTTGAATGCACATACACATATATACATGTAAATAAAGGTTAATAATAATAATAATAATGTATGAACATTTTGAAAAGCATACTAAAATGTCTCACTGTAGTGAAGTAACTCTCAGCTCATTTGCATGGGCTGCAGTATCCCTCACAATCTGCCTTTTGTATTGATATGGATGGGAACACACTATCTTCCTGTCTGATGTTTTCTTTATTTATCACCTACAGCCATTTTTATCTGAGTAGTGACCAAAAAAAAAAAAAAAAAAGAAAAAAAACAGAAAAAAAAAACCAGACAAAAAACAAAATAAAATTAAGGCCTGATACACATGGGTGATGAAACAGCTCTAGGTGGATCCTTTTTTGCAGCGTCATAAGGGCTACAACACAGCCCTATGATGCCGCTTCTGCCAAGAGGTGTCTGTATGTAGCACCACAGCTGCGCAGTTGTGGCGCCCGCTGTGTGGACAGCCCTATTGAGCCTTAATATCGCTGCAACGTGTCCGTCTGTACCAGGCCTAAGTTATTAGATATAGTGCAAGGGTCTTAACATCCCTTTTAGAATATATTACACAAAAGATGTATACATTACACTTGGAATTTGCAGCCAAAGAACTTTTGTCGGTCAGAATTAGGAAGACCTTGTGAGAATCCTTCTCACTGGTAGAACTGTTATTTGCATGTGAGTCTGCTTTCTCATCCTGTCCTGTTATATCGACTCTGCCTTTTTTCCATGCTGCAGCTGCCCTTTTGCAAATTAGTGTGAACATGTTACATAGTGTATAACTAAACAATAGGACTACAACTGAAAATTGGTGACTTATGTAAGAAAAAAATATACATATTTCAAAACAAGTGCCAATATAGTGTTGTTTTGCCTTCTTGATTTTGCCTTCTTGATTTTGCCTTCTTGACACCACCCTCTCATATTTTGCTTCTCAGTATAGACATTTTCTTACTCACTGCCCTTTTGCTGATTTTGTAATCACATTTTCCACTGCCAGGTGAACATCACAGGGACATGGTATTGAGGAATGGCATTCCTCAATAAGGGAGGTGTAGTGGTTTGAGTACTGGTCTATGGAGATTATCATCTATGCCTTCTCCTGTTTTTTCTCCCAAAGGGATATACACACATTTAACTGTCAATAATGGATCTTATAGCATTCTCCTGAGGCTGGGTATATACAGCCCATATGCAACCTGGACTTATCCCACTGCTTTTCAAGGATGGGATTTTTCTGTCTGTATATGGGCATCAGGAGAATGTAATAAGACCTGCTATTGACAGTTATCCCATCAGCAAAAAGATGGGAAGGTGTTGCAATAATCTCCTTTGGCTCTGGAAACCAGGGTCTGAATTCTGGCTCCACCATGTAAACTCAATGAGTGACCTTATGCAAGTCACACTCTCTCAGCCTCAGAGGTTGGTAATGTCAAAACCTCTCTGGAGAAACTTGTCAAGAAAACCTTGTGGCCTTAGGGTCACTGCTCTAATGTGGAGTCCCTCCCCAGCTGCACCCCTAAAAAGTAGGGCATGTATCCTGGCTGCTTGAATTAAAAAATAAGTTTAAAAAGTGATTTTTAACAAAATGGAATAAGTGAGAGGAGGAAGCAGAAGAGCAGAGGCAGGAGAAAAGGACAGAACCATGGCAGTTAAAGTGTGTCGAATTGCATTAATTCTGCAGCACAGATGCTGTTCCTGTCTCCCAGAGGGAAGAGACTAGCTGAAGCAGAGCAGGCTCCATATGCAAAGGCCCACTCCTGGTTGGCAAAGCCTAGCTGGAGCAAACTTGTGCCTTTTCTGTGGGTTTATTGTGGCACCAGAGCTTTACAGTCCCCAGAATTCCATAGCTTTGACCTCTGGCCATTAAAATGGTGTCAAACCAGATTATTTCTGTAGTGTAGATTCAGCCATGGAGAGATGCCCTTTTGAAATGCATTCTCATACTTCTTGTCTTGTAAGGAGGAAACAAACTTGAAAAAAATAAATGTGTGAATATTTTAAATTGTCAAAGCAGTTTGAAAAGGCTGGGGAACTGTAATTCAACTGTGATACAAAGAACTCAATTTCTTACTGGTTTGCCATGCTGGGACTCTTTCTCTGTCCCAACCATTCTTTCTTTAAACTAGAAGAGGGGTTCTTAATCTTTTTGACTCATGGAGCCTTTATTTCTATGGCAGAGCCCCCAAATTAAGGTTTACCCCATGTCTTACAAGTTAATGGTGGTTAAGAGTATATATAAAAATATATACTTATTCTTTAACTTCATTCAATTTTTATTTCTTTCATTTTCTTGGACCGGCCATGGAGCACCTGGGAAGTGCATGTGGAGCCCTAACAGCTCCTTAGAGCACAGGTTGGGAACCCCTGGACTAGAGTAACAGTCAGAAGAGCAAGTGGAGCTTCAGGATTGGAAATGGCTTTGGCCCATGAAATTCTGTTGCTCCTGTTAACTGTCTAGTTAGAACTTTTAAAGTCTGGAAGAAAGGATGAAATTCGATCCTACCATGTTTCCCCGAAAATAAGACAGTGTCTTATATTAATTTTTGCTCCCAAAGATGCACTAGGTCTTATTTTAGGGGATGTCTTATTTTTCCATGAAGAAGAATTCACATTTATTGTTGAACAAAAAATATATATGAAAATTTATTATATACTGTATATATATTTATTTACAAAAACTTTGCTAGGTCTTACTTTCAGGGGAGGCTTTATATTTAGCAATTCAGCAAAACCTCTTCTAGTTCTTATTTTATGGGGTGTCTTATTTTCAGGGAAATGGCAGAAAGACTTGCATTTATTTATTTATTTATTTATTTATTTTGCAAAATCGCCATTTTCTAGTTGGCAAATGTGTACCCTACCAAGTCTCCTAAAGTGGCTATAGTGGGATGTATCAAGAACCAAACCAGACACATTTAAGACCTTAGCTTTTGCTTCCCTAGTTTGTATAGATTTTCCTATTTATTAACCTAATAAACTATTAAATCATTTCACATTCCTGGCTGCTTTATTGTTACAGGAACATTGCAGTAGCAAGATATGGTTTCTGCAGGCAAGCAGACAAATTAGTAGGCAAGAAAAAATGTTCCAGTAGTACTCGCTGGCCTTTTGCAATCCTGCCTCTTGATTTACACATTTAATTCTTAGACCAAATACACATGTGTGATGTTTACCTGTACCTTGTAGTTTACTGGTACACTTTAGAGTGCTCAGCTACAGTATTATACTGTGACAAGGTTTCTCGGTCAATAAATCACTCATTGCCCTTGGCTGTAATCCTACCCTTGCTTACATACTCCATCTATAAAACTGGGTGATCCTTTCTAATCTGTTTTATAAGACTGGCTAGAAAAATATGCACATCTTTGAAACATTTAATTTATTGCTTGACAATGTGATTACATGCACCAACTTTGTCAGTTGGTGTGCATGCTGTGGATGAGATAGAGCTTAAGTTATTGACTTTACATATTTGTTGGTTTTTTGTTTGTTTTTTGGTGCATACAGCACATTGTATGGGACTGGATTGCAGAACAGATTGATAGTGTATGATGAACTTGTAGGCCTCCTGGAGCAGGTCTGCTGGGTCAATTTCTGAATGGTAAATCAACATTTATGTAAATTTCATTGACTTAATGAGTTTATTCTAGTTGGGCCTAACTGTTGAATTTAGGCCACAGGTGGGATTTGTGCATGTTAACATTAATTTCTTAACTTTAAGCCTTTAATCAAAAACTATAAAATTAGTTAAATAATGTTTTGTTTGTTAAATCACAAAAAATAAGAATTACTAAAATCTCCCCATTATTCCCCTAAAAGCAATAGAGTAACAAGAAATGTCATTTTTTTTACTCAGACAGCATCACTGGAATTTAATTATTTAAATGTTTTTAATATTATTGGTTGGACTATCTAATCAATTTGTGGTAGCAAATAAATTTCAAATATTTTTGAAGGACTGGGTGTAAGTGTAGCCCAAAACATCCCTTCATTTTACTAAGAAGCACAGAAGGCCTAGTCTGGACTAGTGTCCTAGGAGATTATCACATGGGAGGGAGAGAGTCCTACTGCCACCCTTAAACTCTGCTAATTGTATGATCGCACCCCCACGTGCTTCTGTTGTCCTTCTCCAATGTGTAAAATATAATGGATCCATCCCCACTAGCTTCTCCTGTGTGTAAAGTGTCATGGAGCTGTCATTTGGTATTAATGGGAGTTCCCATTAATGACAGCTCCATTACACTTTACCAACAGGAGAAGCATGCAGGCATGGTTCTATGGCACTTTACACATGGGAGAAGGATGGCAGAAGTGTGTGGGGGTGTGATCTCCAATCACACGTTTAGCCAAGTTTAAGGACAGGAGAAGGACGTTGTCCCTCCCATCTGATAATCTCTTTGGTGTGACAGTTAGGAGATTTCTACTTGCATTCTCATGTTATGATCCTGATCAGAACAAGCTCCATGACAGCCCCTGTTTATACTACAAATAAGTGATCCAGTGTAGATTTTTTCTATGTACATTACAAGTGTGATAGACCTGTTCTAGACTGGATCATAGGTGGAAGTCTCTGACTCCTTAGCTATGGTGTAGATCCAGACAAGAAGCCATATGCTTTCCCTAGAGCAAACCAGAAAGAAGATGTAGTGGTCAGCTATGTCATTAAGGTAACATCTGCTTTGCCTTAGTTTATGAGAATATTAGAAGTGTGTTTATATGGCCTCTCAAAATTATATTTTAGGCAGAGGGATTCAGTATCAATACTGTTTATCAGTTTCCTCCTGTTTCTTTGGGTGGATTCTCTACGCTGGTGAACTCTTCTAAACCTGCAATTTGTTCTCTTGATCCAATTCCTACTCATCTTCTAATCTCTATAGCGCCCTCTTTTCTGCCCTTGCTTCTCTTTATTTTTAACCTCTCTCTCTCTCTCTCTCTCTCTCTCCGGGGTCTTTCCCTTTGGTCTTTAAACATGCCTTA
Organism: Urosaurus nigricauda; assembly: GCA_034509955.1. Classification (NCBI taxonomy): domain Eukaryota; kingdom Metazoa; phylum Chordata; class Lepidosauria; order Squamata; family Phrynosomatidae; genus Urosaurus; species Urosaurus nigricauda. The sequence goes on from JAOEGL010000006.1 coordinate 59,281,329, forward strand.
GTTTCCCCTATTCTGAAAAAAAAAAAAAAAAAACCCCTTCTCTTGACCCCTCTTCTTTTATCTAGCTATTGTCTGATTTCTCTTCTTCTTTTTCTTTCTAAGGTTTTGGAACCGGTCATTTATTCTTGCTGTCTTGAGTTTCTTGAAGCCAACTCCATTCTCGATCCCTTTCAGTCTGGTTTCCACCCATGGCATTCAACAGAGACGGCTCTCACTAAGATCTCGGATGATCTTTTACAGGCCAAGGCTAATGGCCTTTACTATGTTCTCATTCTTCTTAATTTGTCTGCAGCCTTTGACACCATGATCACTGTCTTCTAGTTGATATACTATCTGACCTTGGGTTCTCGGACTCTGTTCTTGACTGGTTTAGATCTTATTTGTCAGATAGATCTTTTGTAGTGGTCATGGGTGATCAGGCTTCATCCTCTGTTCCGTTATCTGTTGGAGTTCCCCAGGGCTCTAATTTGAGTCCCTATTGATTTCTCTCTACACATCGTCCCTAGGAAAACGCATTAGTTCTTTCGGCTTTTCCTGTCATTTGTATGCCGATGACATTCAGCTGCATCTTTCCACTCCTGACCTTTCTCCGGGTCTTGAACAGCAAGTTTCATCTTGTCTTACAGCTGTCTCTCAGTAGATGTGGCATCGATGCTTGAAGCTCAATATGTCCAAAATTGAGTTTCTCGTTTTTCCACCTAGGTCTACTCTTCAATACTCCTTTTCTGTTTCTGTTGATGACATTTCTATTCAACCAGTCAAGGTAGCCCAAAGTCTTGATTTTTTTATTCTTCTCTGTTGTGTATCCCCCAGATCCAGACCACAGCTAAGGCATAGATTCTTTTTATACAATATTGCCAAAATCCAACCATTTCTATCTGCCTCTACTGCTAAGATTCTTGTCCATGCGTTAGTGTTCTCGCGACTTGATTTCTGTAACATCCTTCTGGCAGGGCTTCCTCTTCTCACCTCTGTCCTTTAATTTCTCTCCAGCATTCAGCTGCACACATCATTACATCCCCCCACCACTCCAACTATATCTCTCCTTTATTGTCATCCCTTCACTGGTTCCCCCTCCCTTTCCGTATTCAGTATAAGCTTCTGTTGACTTTCTTTCTCCTCACCTTCCCATTCATGCCCTCCATTCTGGTAGTCAAGGTCTGCTGTCTCAGCCTAGAATTTTCACTGCCCCATCCCAGATTCATCCCTTCTCACTTGCTGCCCCTCACTCCTGGAACCTCCTTCCCCCACGAACACGGGTCATCACTTCTTTAACCAGTTTCAAAACTGAGTTGAAGACCATCCTGTTCAAGGAAGTGTTCCCAGGCATTGCGTGACTATTATTTGTTTTTTGACTTTTTTAATTTGTTGCCTCCTTACTTTATTGAACCCTTTCCTGTATTGTTATGTATTATTTATATGTATTATGCTATCATTTCTTAGAATGTATGGCATGGGCAGGTTTACTTTTATCTGTTTTATTGTTTGTATGTACAGAACTGTGTAAATCTACAGCACTATATAAATAAAGCATAATAATAATAATAATAATAATAATAATAATAATAATAATACTGCATTGGCAATAGCACAGCTTTTTTCTTCCTTCTCCTTTCCCCTACCCCTCCTTCTTTGCTACAGCTGCAAGTGATACTACCGCAAGTATGTTAGTAGCTTGGCTACCACATTGCATTCCACACAGTAACCTAGATCTGCCCTGATTCCAGAGGGGGGGGGGTGAGAAGATGGGAAGAATGGTGATATTTGCAAAATATGGCGGTAAGCACTTGAAGGACCGTTTGCACAGTAGACATCTTCTAGGAATGTGGGTGAAAAAAAAGACATAACGGGGCAGTACAGACGGGCAGCTGGAAGATGCCCCTGAGTTGCTCTAGGTGGCTCCTTTTTTGGTGCATCATAAGGGCTACAACACATCCCTATGATGGCTCTTCCTCCTAGAGCCATTTGAGTGCTCAGGCGCCCTTACGTCATAAGGCTGCCCCCCATGTGGATGGGGTTGCAGCCTTGTGACATAATGGTGTCAATATTAGGGCTCGGCACATATGGATGCTGTGCCATATCAAACTCTAATATCAGCACAAACGGCCCGTCTATACTGGCCCAATGTTCTCAAATTCTGAGCCATTTTCATTCAACTCTAGAGTCATGTGCAGTGCCTTATCAGCATTAGATTAAGTACCCACAAGAAGGAAAAAAATCAGTGGTCTACAGTTTTTAGTTGGCATAATGGTTGCAAAATTGTCCAGATCAAGGAAACCCAGACTGAAATCCCTGTTTAAGAATGAAACTAGGTAATATTAGAATTCACACTCTGTCATCCTAAAAAATTTTGTTTTCATCCTAATGGGATTGCCCTGATGTCCCTGGACAAAGGTTGAGATAAAAACATTTAAAAAGGTAAGACTGAAACCTTGTCAGGAATATAGCATATTTCCTGTGGGTCATGTGTGAAAAATTAAGACAAGAAAATTAGAGAGATTTATTTTAATTCCTTACATTATATTTCATGGCTCCCATAGGAACTGGTCTTGTGAGTTGAAGGCTGCAGCGTCATACTGTGAAGATAGATCCACTGGTCCCAGACACATTAAAAGCTCTTTAACTAATCCTATACAAGTGGATAATTATTAAAGCTCCAAGATGTTTATAAATCCAGTGATGTATTGCTGGGCTAATCTCTATAAATGGCCCATCCAGCCATAGTGCATATACAGTAGCTTGTTTTTCTCCCCACTGACAATTGGAAACCCTATTAAACCCTATAAAGCTATTGTGGTATGAAGAAATTGGCTGTATTTTTTGGTTTCCTCCTGATTTATTTACATTCAGTCTTTTTCAAAAACATATTATGGTGAACAGTCATATTTGTTCTGAAAGTTTAGTCATGTGCATAATTGCAATTTAGAGCCCTTTGAATCAGTGGACATTTGACATTGACTTCAGTTGTGCTAATAAAGGATAAGGATGATGATGTTGGGGCTTTTTACATTGGCAAGAAAGTGTGACATGAAGTTGCACTTTCCTTAATGCTTAGCAGCTAGACAGCAAGCCCCAGGTGTGCATTTAAAAAGTACAGGGCAGCTAGACTGAGGTTTTTTCTGTGGCTCAGCAACTACATGGGAAGCTGTCAAAACGCTACAAACACAGGTGGAGCAGCTACATGGGCGGCAAGGAACGTGGCTTTTAGCCGCGCTTTAAACATTTTTTTCCCTTGCTGGCTGAGAATTGCGCAATTGCGCAGGTACACCATACAGTCGGAGCTTATCACATGGGGGAGTACAGGACCATTCCGAAAGAGGGAGAAAGTGAGGTCAGTTCGGAAATGCACGTGATTACGCACAAGCTCATCACACACAAGACAAGAGAGCATCTACACAAAAAGAAAATGCAGAGTCAATACGAAAGAATTCATCACATGTGAACATACTGGTCGGCTTTCTGTTGCAAATTAAGGCATCTTGGGAAATGGTAGCAAAGGCTCATGGGAGTTGTAGTCTGTGTTCTGTCAGAGCATTATATTGAGTTGTCTTGAGGTTTCAGCCCTCTGTCCAGGAGGGATTCCCATATGTTCTCCATTCTTGAGCAGAGGCCCCCCTTTTCCAAGTTGACCAGGCACGTCCTCCTTTGCCAGGACACGTCCTACTTTTCCAGCCTTCTTTTTGAAGAGGAAGCAGGAGGGCCAGGCGTGCTCTGGCCAGGCTCTGGGGGTCTCTTCCTGGCTCCTTCCCTCCCTCCCTCCCTCCCCGCTTCCTTCCTCCTCCCTTTGGCTGAGAGAGTGTGACTTACAGGGAGGAAGGGCAGCGGTGGTGCTCCAGGTCCTCCTGATGCTGGGCCAGGGCAAGCTGGAAACAGGAGGAGGAGGAGAGGGACCTGGAGCACCTCTGCTGCCCTGCTTCCCTGCAAGTCACACTCTCTCAGCCAAAGGGAGGAGGAAGGCAGCCAGGAGAGAGCCCTGGAGCCTGGCCAGAGTGTGCCTGGGCCTGCCTTCTCCTTCCCCCTTCGGCTGAGAGAGTGTGACTTGCAGGGAGGCAGGGCAGCGGAGGTGCTCCAGGTCCCTCCCCTTCTCCTCCTCCTCTTGCCAGCTTGCCCTGGTCTGGCTGAGCGCCTCCAGTGCCCTGCTGTCTCCCTAGAAGTCACACTCTCTCAACCAAAGGGAGGAGGTGAAGGAAGGTGCAGGCGCACTCTGGCCGGGCTCTGAAGGTCTCTTCTTGTCTTGGCACCTTCCCTTCCTCCGCACTTGTATCGCTGCCTTTAAATGGGCGCTTTAAAGATACAGAGCCCCATTTAACCGTTCAACTACACCTTAGCCTTTAGATGCAATAGGGGTGCTTTTTACATTGGCTAAAAGGGGCGGTCCAAACTCGACCCTTCTAGCGGCGAGATGAGGCCTAGGCTGCCACACGGGCAGCCCCAGAGGCCTCATCCCGCCGCAACGACCCGCCGCAAAAAAGAGCTCCGGGATCGAGCTCTTTTTTTGCGGCGCGGGAAGGGCGCTATTGGCGCCCTCCCGCGCCGCCAGAGCGTCAAAACGTGCACAGCGCGTCAAAACGCTGTGCACGTGATGACGCTTGTACGGCGCCACCGTGTAGACGCCGCCATCTTTAAATGGCGGCGTCCATGCGTTTTAGGCTTAGGGAGGGTGTAAAGGCTACGCCCTCCCTAACCCTAAATGCGGGCTTTTTAGCCCTAAAAGCGCCTTTTTTTGCCCGTGTAAAACGGGCCAGCAATGCTGCACCCTTTTTAAAAAAGTAGTGGGGAAATCAAACTACTTTTTAAAGGCACTTCTTCTCCCTTAAAACTCCAAAATAGTGTTTTCATGGCACACTTTCCATTTTTCTCATCTAAAGGCTGGGCTTTCATGCAGCCTTCAACACACCTCTTTTTGCCAATGTAAAATGGGCCAGCTCCTTTTTAAAGCACTTCTTCTCCCTTAAAACTCCAAAATAGTGTTTTCATGGCACATTTTCCCTTTTTCTCATCTAAAGGCTGGGTTTTCAAGCAGCCTTCAACACACCTCTTTTTGCCAATGTAAAACGGACCGTTGATAAAGGTGATGCATTAATACAGGTTGAGTCTTCCTGATCTGGAATTCCAAAATCTGAAATATCCTTGAATCCAAAATTGTCCACATAGGTGACCTTTGCTTTCTTGTGGTTCAATGTATACAAACTTTGCTTAATGGACAACATTATTAAAATACTATGTTTGAAATTACCTTCAGGCTGTGAGTATAAGGTGTATATGAAACACAAATGAATTTCATACTTCATCTTAGGTCCCATCTCCAAGATATCTCATTATAGAATCATAGGATCATAAAGTTGGAAGAGACCACAAGGACCATCCAATCCAATTCTGCCATGTAGGAATACACAATCAAAGCACTCCAGACAGATGGCCATTCAGCCTCTCTTTAAAAAATTTCCAAACAAAGAGGCTCCACCACTCTCCAAGAGAGCATACTCTACTCTTGAACAGCTCTTACTGTCATGCAGTTCTTCAAAATGTTTAGGTGTAATCCTTTTCCTTTAGCTTGAATCCATTGTCCTGGGTCTTAGTCTCTGGAGCAGCAGAAAACAAGGTTGGTCCATCCTTAATATGGCATCCTTTCAAATATTTAAACACAGTTATTATATCACCCATTAACATTCTCTTCTCCAGGCTAAATATATCCAGCTCCTTAAGTCGCCACTTATAGTGAATGGTTTCAAAATGTTTCACCATTATGGTCACCCTTCTCTTGAACATGTGCTTGAGATTGTGCTCGTGTTTGAGCTTTTCCACATCCTTTTTGAACTGTGGTGCTCAGAACTGGACATAATATTCCAGGTGAGGCCTAACTGAAGCAGAATAGAGTGGTACTTTTGCTTCCCTCAGTCTAGACACTATACTTCTTTTAATGCCACCTAGAATTGATTTAGCTTACTTAGCTGCTGCATCACTTTGCTGACACGTGTTCAGCCTGTGGTCCACTTAGATCCCTTTTGCATGTACTACCATCTAACCAGGTGTCACCTATCTTATATCTGTTCCTTTCATTTTTACTGCCCAAGTGTTGTATCCTACATTTATCCCTTTTGAAACTCATTTTGTTAGTTTTGGCCCAGCTTTCCAATCTGTTAAGGTCATTTTGAATTCTGATCCTCTCCTCTGGGGTATTAGCAACCTCTCCTAATTTAGTGCATATTATGGATATGCAAATACTCCAAAATTAAAAAAAAAAAAACACCTCCAAAACATATCTGGTCCTAAGCATTTCAGATAAGGGAGACTCAATCTGTAATGACAAGATGTGGGATATTGTAGGTTGTATCATCCACAGGCATGAGATTCATACCGTCAGAAAGGGATGAAGGAGAGAGAAGTACATCAATAGGGGAGTCATAAACTGCAGCTCAACTATGGATTGACATGTCTTCCTGGTAACTGCTCCAAAAGGTGGGTAGGACAAAGCCATTTTTTCTAGAAAGCCAAATTCTCCCAAGCCAGAAGCAGATACTATCATCACTTGCTTGCTTATGTGTTGGTTCAATTTATTAGCTGTGCATTTTTCTGCCCACCTGAATCCTTTCTTGCCTAATCTTTATTTAGAAGTGCAGTTTGCCAAGATCAGTGCTAGAGCACATGTTTTGAATGCAGGAACCAGATATCCCAAATTAAATTGGTAGTAAATAAATAAATAGATAGATAGATAGATAGATAGATAGTATCTCTCGTTTAAAATATCATATATCTAATTATCCACTATTATTGGCATCCATTTTATTTTCATACTTATTTGCTGCACCTTATCAGGGGAGGTGAAGCAAGTAGAAATTAGTGGGATGGTCCAGAATTCATCAGCTGCTATGCCTGGGGCTTATAGCTTTAGTAAAATTTGATTGAGGCTTTAGTTGTGTGATAGGCCTTGTTTATTAAAAGGAAAGAATGAGTCAAGGCTAATTCTCTTCTCACAGCTGGATGGTACCAGGAGGTGAAAGAATTGTCTCTCCCCAATACCAGCAGATAACGTGTTGCAATTCAGAAACAACTTGACAGTTGGCATGGAAATGTCTCCTCCTAGAAATAGGTCTGCTGCCAGTTTCTCACATCACGGCGTGCCTGTATCTTTAACAAGTGAGCAGGGGATAGGAATCCAATAGGTGAGATATTTATTTCAGGGGCACTGAGGTTTCACGATGGGGAGGGGATTTCAAGTTCGATGACTGCCTGCTACACAGCTGTTAGTCACAAACCCTTTGCCAGAAAAAGCAGTGGCAATCCTAACTAGAAATTATGCCATGCTCTTCTTTTTTAATGAAAACTTTGAATCAAGAGAACTCAACATTTGTGGAATGATGTATGGCCAAGTGAAGGAAAAGAAAACTGGCACACTGACTATGGGAAGCCAAGAGGAAAAGAGGGGGGAAAGCAGGGAGTTGGTGATCCAATTCTCTCATTTTGTGAGTGTCCAAAATGAGCCATAATCACCTCACCTGCACCCCGGCCCCAGACTCAGTGGGGTAGATTATGGGATGCTTTTTAGGAGTGTTGTAGGAAAAGACATATAAGATTCTAGCAAACAAAGAACTTTGTCCCACAGTGGTGTGCAGCCCTGTGGAGTCACTGTGTATATGGTTCATGTTAAGTAATTTGTCTTTCTTTTTATTTTAGTTGCACTTAATTGAGTGTGTATGTTTTGTCTTTCTTTCATTTTGCTTGCTTAAGTAAAACAGCCTTTCTCCAGACCAGGACTGAGTGGTCATTTCACCTGCCTCATACCCTGAACCCACAAGCTGTGAGTGTTACATCAGCCTGCAAATAAGATGCAACCATGACAGTTAAACTGCATAGTGTTAAAGAGACCGTGATGCCACTTTTTGATTGTAGGAAGTTAATTGCCAGATACTCACAAAATAAGAAAATCAGATCACCAACTCCCTGCTTTTCCCTGCTCTTTTCCTCTTGGCTTCCCATAGTCAGTGTGCCAGTTTTCTTTTCCTTCACTAAGCCATACATCATTTCACAAATGTTGAGTTCTATTGATTCAAACTTTTCATAAAAAAGAAGAAAGCATGGCATAATTTCTAGTTAGGATTGCCACTGCTTTTTCTGGCAAAGGGTTTGTGACTAACAGCTGTGTGGCAGGCATGCATCCAACTTGAAATCCCCTCCCCATTGTGAAACCTCAGTGCCCCTGAAATAAATATCTCACCTATTGGATTCCTATCCCCTGCTCACTTGTTAAAGATACAGGCACGCCGTGATGTGAGAAACTGGCAGCAGACGTATTTCTAGTTCACAGCTGAGATGCGTGGATAGAACAACCATCATAATAGCATGGTGTGTGTGTGTGTGTCTTTTGATGGGCAAGAATTTTACAGTGGGGGAAAGGCCCACCCATATATCAACTGTAGGCAAGCCAGTGAAAAAATGGGAATGGAAAATGGCATGCAAATAACTAGCTGTGCTTGATTTCATAGTTTGTAATCCTCTTTGCTCCTGCTGTACTGAGTCATGCTGTGCCCCAAATGCAGCTCTAATCAGTTCTTTAGGAAGGGTTATGAACTAGCTATAGGATGACTGAGATCAAGCCTGGAAGACCATTTACTACAGTATGGTACACTAACTGTTCTTTATATATAGATATTTCTGGTTCATGCTGTGTGCATTATGGACCTTTAAGCAGAACTAGCAATTTGGGGGCTTTGCAGAACACCAGGCTTGTTTTGATTCTGTTTCTTAAGTCTTTCTAAAGTTGTCACCCCACCCCACTGCACTCTGGCAAAGTCTCTGTGCCTTCAATAGCTATGTGGTAAATAGTGGCCCAACAGGTCGGGGAGGTCTTGTTACTGGAGCTTCTTGTTAAGGATCACTGCCCCTATGGAGCGGAAAAAAGTGAGCATTATGGCACTACATGTTTAAGCTGTAGAAACTGCAGTTCTGCACAGGGTGGCTAATATGGCATCCTTAATAATACCCATTTTAGAGAGGAATCTCTGGCAGGTATAATGGCTTACCTTTATTATCTAGTTATGCCCTCAAAGGAATTGATGTCTGATCAGCAAGACCTGCTGAGAACACTGTAGGTTCAAATATATTACCATAAGCTTTCTAAAAAATTAGTAAGGGCCATGTTCAGTTCTCTATCAAGACAAATACTTGAGTGATATTGTTTTAGTAAGTCCTTGACATTTATTTCAGTGGCATTTAGATTCCACTGCAGTCCATATGACATCTCCTAGAAATTCAGAGATGAAAATTAGTGGCCAACATGTTAACTATTCCATTTGTCTAAGCTGCAAAAGTTATCAAAACCTTCACATAATTATTCCATTGGACTACAGTACGTGAATGGAAGGAATGAGGCCTGTGTAAATATTCCTTCTGTAAACACTTCAACTCTTGCGGTAATTTTTAGTTGATAATGACCTGCAATAACTACAGTGGTAGCTGGGGATGTTTAAGATTTTGTTCAATCCATGTATAAAAGTGTACAGATATCATCTGTGCTTTTGAGGCAAACATACATTCGAGAATGCAGTTATCTTTTAGATTTTGCCCTTCCCCAAATTTTGTAATGCAGTTCCAAGCTCAAAAATGGTATCAATGGGGCAAGACAGACCGCCCGAAAACGGCAAGCTCGAGGTGCCCATTTTTACATTGGAGGGATGCCACAGAAGCCAAACCGTGTGTCATCCCTCCACAGTAAAAAGAACCCGGTAAAAACAGGTTCTTTGCCTGGCGCATGTCATGGGTGAGCCATTGGTGCACCAGTGATGTAAGCAACATGCAGCGACGTCAGAACACTGCATATCACTTATGTCGTCATGGTGGCACTCATGTGGATGGGATGCTGCCATGATGCCGCCGCTGTTACACACTAGGGTTCGGGAGCGTGTGGTTACTGTACACTCCTGAGCCCTAGTATCAGCGGCGGCATGCCACTTTTGGCCTGTTTATCCCGGGGCCAATGCCTATTTTAAAAGTTTGAAATTTCAAATTTTTAAAACCGCATTTTGAAATAAAATATGTTTAAAAATCCATATTTCATGACAAAAAATCAGTGAAGTTATTTTTTAATAAGTATTTAAATATTAATCTTCATCCTCCTGAAACAAAGTATCAAAATGGGTGGAGTACCTGCATGCACATATACAAATGTGACAGGCACCACAACATATTCCTTTCTCTAGTGTTAACTTTGTAGGTTGTTGGGTAACAACATTCATGGCACGTAGTTTCATTCAGCCAGTGTCCCCCAACCACCCAGGAGAATGGAAATTGGTTGTATCAGATACCAAGATACGGGGAAGGTGGGACTATATCTCAATTTATTAATGAATCCTTTAATAATTTAACAAACCACTTGACAAGCTAACTATATGTGTGACAAAGAAATTGATTTTGTATGCACAGAACAAATAATGCATATTTATAACAATGTTAAAACAACCAATCCCTGCCATATGCGCGTATGCTTCCTCCTGTTAATTTTAATTTAAGATTGATCTCAAAATATCTGATTAAAAGATGTTACCACTTCTTTAAATTTTGATTTTAAATAATTTTTATTTACAGTTGAAAGAATCTCAGTTACTGTATGTACAATGTTCCAGTATAACAAAAGCAGGAAAATAAAAACACAAAAGGAAAAATAGCTACATTAGTTGTAAATTTCCATAAAAACTGACCAGATGTCAAAATATAAGTGCATTTGTAAATTTCATTTCTATATTTTTCTTTCAGATGTTGCAAGCATTGCTAGATTTTCTATCCATTGGATTACTGTTGCAGAAAAATTATCTTTCCAATGAAAAAGTACCAATCTTTTAGCAGCCAAACAGGTGTGAAAAATCCAGTTCCAATGGCCATTTGTTAATTTCCAAGAAACAGATAAATGATTTAGAATAACGTGCACATCCCTAAGAATCAAGGAACTTTCCAAAACTAAAATTACTCATGTGATTACTTTGTTCCAGAATGTGGCTGTTACGGGATAACTCCATAATGGGGTAACTCTATAACACATGTGTGAAGGAAGCATTGGCAGTACTACAACTCCAACAATTTGCTGAATTAGAAAGCCCTTTCTTGAATAGGGAATGTGGTGACCAATAAACTCGAAAAAACAATTTCTGCTATATAAGGTATGGTAAGAGATCTATAGCCATGCTAGTTATAAATGTTGTAGATACTGGCATTCAGCTGTAGTTCAAACTACTCTTGTAAAACTGAGAAAGGCAAAAACTCACAATCAACACCAACTATCTGATTTAAGGTTACAATCCCATTGTTGGCTCATACCTTCCATAATAATGGTTCTTTGCCAATTACCAAATCTGGATTCCCCCAGAAAGCCGATTTGGCATGAGCATATGAGCCAAATTGCAATTGACAAGACAATATTTGCCACACAGTTCTCACTGCTGAAATTGTTGGCAAAACACTGCCCTTTTCAAAATAAAGAAAGAAAATGAGAACCAAAAACTGTCTAGCCAAACAGAGGTGCCAGAAATGAAGACTCCAAGGCTGACCATGTGTCAGGAGCTGAATTCAGCTTGTCTGCCATGGTTAATAGGATCTAATTTACCTGCCATAGCTTTGCTTGCTTACAGTGTATTGTTGGGTACTAATAGTGGATAATGGGACATGTAGTTTTAAGTGAAGATAGGAAGAAGGCGCATCAACAAGCTAAGATATCTGGATGGCACCACACTACTAGCAGAAAACATCATAGGCTTAGAAAAAATACTAAGGAAGATGGAAGAAGAAAGTGCAAAGACAGGCTTACTGCTTTGCATAAACAAAACAAAACAAAAATGACCACAGAGGATCTCCATAAATTCAATTTAGACAATGAGCTAAAGATCGCTCATACCTTATGTAGAAAAAAGGCAGATTAGGCTAGGGAAGGTGAAAATTCTGTTAGTGGCAGATGGAAGATAAGATAGGGTTTGGTTTTCAGTTAGATAGGACCTTGCTGAGTCCAGAGAGGGATGTATCATTCGCAGAAGAACTGAGGTTAAAGTCCAGACCTGAGGGATTTATAAACGAACAGATACTCCAAGTGAGGGAGTTTTTATAGGAAAATAACCTGTAGTTAGCCTGCGTGGCAGATTTAGTTGTTAGGCCTAAGGGGACTAAGCAGGAAAAGGGCAGTGTGAGTGTCCTTGAAACTGTAACATTTATACTCTGTGGAGAGTGTTAAAGAAACTGAAATTGTAGCAAAGGCCCAGTACAGACTATGCAGGAAATCACAGTCAAAGCATCCCCTGACAGATGGCCATCCAGCTTCTGCTTAAAGACCTCCAAGGAAGGAGACTTCACCACCCTCCGAGGGAGTGTGTTCCACTGTCGAACAGCTTTTACTGTTAGGAAGTTCCTTCTAATGTTCTAAATTAGAAGGAACTTCTAAGTTCCTTCTAATTTCCTGTAGCTCATTAATTAATTAATTAATTAATTAATTTGTATCCTGCTCTTTTCCCAGGACTGGGACCCAGAGAGGCTTCACATTATTAAAAAGAGTACAATTAAAAACACTAAAAAACGTACATTAAAAGGAATTTAATTATTATGGTATTAAAACATGTTTAAAATGGTCTAACATCCCAGCCTATCCTTATAGCAATTCCTTAAATGCCTCTGTGAACATGTAGGTCTTAACCTGATGGTGGAAGACCATCAAGGAGGGAGCCATTCTGCTGTCCCTGGGTAGGCAGTTCCAGAGTCTAGGGGCAGCCACTGAGAAGGCTCTCTTGCGCGTCCCCACCAATCGTGTTTGTGATGTTGTTGGGATGGAGAGAAGGGCTTCTCCAGAGGACCTCAGACTTTGGGCTGGTTTATACCAGGGGAAAGGGTCTGCCAATAATGTAGACCTGAGCCAAGTAGCTTGCATCCATTGTTCATAGAATCATAGAATCATAGAATCATAGAGTTGGAAGAGACCACAAGGGCCATCTAGTCCAACCCCCTGCCATGCAGGACCTCCAAATCAAAGCATCCCTGACAGATGACCATCCAGCCTCTCTTTAAAGGCCTCCAAGGAAGGAGACTCCACTACGCTCCGAGGGAGTGTGTTCCACTGTCGAACAGCCCTTACTGTCAGGAAGTTCCTCCTAATGTTGAGGTGGAATCTCTTTTCCTGCAATTTATATCCATTATTCCGCGTCCTAGTCTCTGCAGCAGCAGAAAACAAGCTTGCTCCCTCCTCAATATGACATCCCTTCAAATATTTAAACAGGGCTATCATATCACCTCTTAACCTTCTCTTCTCCAGGCTGAACATCCCCAGTTCCCTAAGGCGTTCCTCATAGGGCATGGTTTCCAGTCCCTTCACCATCTTAGTTGCCCTCCTTTGGACCTGCTCCAGTTTCTCAACATCCTTTTTGAATTGTGGTGCCCAGAACTGGACACAGTATTCCAGGTGGGGCCTGACCAAAGCAGAATAGAGTGGCACTATTACTTCCCTTGATCTAGAAACTATACTTCTATTGATGCAGCCTAAAATTGCATTGGCCTTTTTAGATGCCGCATCGCACTGTTGACTCATGTTCAGCTTATGGTCTACTTGGACTCCTAGATCCCTTTCACATGTGGTCTCATTCAGCCAGGTGTCCCCCATTTTATATCTGTGCATTTCATTTTTCCTCCCTAAGTGCAGAACCTTACATTTCTCTGTGTTGAATTTCATCTTGTTAGCATTGGCCCACCTTTCTAGTCTATTCAGGTCATTTTGAATTTTGATCCTGTCCTCTGGGGCATTAGCTACTCCTCCCAGTTTAGTGTCATCTGCAAATTTGATAAGTATGCCCCCAATTCTGTCATCCAAATCATTAATAAAGATGTTGAACAGCATTGGGCCCAGGACAGAACCCTGTGGGACCCCACTGGTCACTTCTCTCCAGGATGAAAAGGAGCCATTGTTGAGCACCCTTTGAGTTCGGCCACTCAACCAATTACAAATCCATGTAATAGTTAACTTGTCTATCCCACATTTTGCAAGCTTATTTGCAAGAATGTCATGGGGAACCTTGTCAAAGGCCTTACTGAAATCGAGGTAAACTATATCCACAGCATTCCCTTCATCTACCAAGCTGGTAATTTTATCAAAAAAAGAGATCAGGTTCGTTTGGCATGACCTGTTTCTCTGAAACCCATGTTGGCTTTTTGTGATTATGGCATGGGCCTCTAGGTGTTCACAGACTCTCTGCTTAATGATCTGCTCTAGAATCTTTCCTGGTATTGATGTCAGACTAACTGGACGATAATTGTTGGGATCCTCTTTTTTTCCCTTTTTGAAGATGGGGACAACGTTTGCCCTCCTCCAGTCTTCTGGGACTTCTCCTGTTCTCCAGGAGTTCTCAAAGATTATTGCCAATGGCTCCGATATCACCTTTGCCAGTTCTTTTAATACCCTTGGATGTAGTTCATCTGGTCCTGGAGATTTGTATTCATTTAGAGTAACCAGGTATTCCTGTACTGTCTCTTTACTTATTCTGTGCTGAAATTCCCCCACTCTGTCCCCTTCTTCACTGTCCTCAGGTTGAGCACATTTTGCCTTTTCTGAGAAGACTGAAGCAAAGAAGGTGTTGAGTAATTCTGCCTTTTCTCTGTCCCGTTAGTATTTTGCCATCTTCTGCACGCAGTGGTCCTACCATTTCCTTCTTCTTCCTTTTGCTACGGACATATCCAAAAAAGCCCTTTTTATTGTTCTTAACCTCTCTAGCAAGCCTGAGTTCATTTTGCGCTTTAGCTTTTCTGACTTTATCCCTACATGTGCTGGCTATTTGTTTGAATTCCTCTTTGGTGATTTCCCCATTTTTCCATTTTTTATACATGTTCCGTTTAAAACTTAGCTCAGTTGTAAGTTCCTTAGTCATCCATACCGGTTTCTTGAGACATCTCCCACTTTTCTTCCTCATTGGGACTGTCTGAAATTGTGCTTTCAGTATCTCCCTTTTGAGGAACTCCCATCCATCTTGAACTCCCTTCTCTTTTAGTATTCTTGACCATGGGATCACCCCCAGTATTTCTCTAAGTTTATTGAAATCAGCTCTCCTAAAGTCTAGAATTCGTGTCTGACTATGCCTAGCTTCCCCTTTCCACTGTATAACAAACTCCAGGAGGACATGGTCACTTCCACCTAAGGATCCCACCACTTGCACCCCATCAACTAGGTCTTCCCTGTTGGTTAAGATAAGATCTAAGATGGCTGATCCCCTTGTTGCTTCTTCCACCTTTTGGACAATGAAATTGTCTTCCAGGCAAGTGAGGAATTTGCTAGACCTTGAGGATTTGGCTGAGTTTGACATCCAGCAAATATCCGGATAGTTGAAGTCCCCCATCACTACTACATCTCTCCTTTCTGAGTGTGTGGTCATCTGTTCTAGAAAGACATCATCCAATTCCTCTGCCTGAGTTGGGGGTCTGTAGTAGACTCCCACAGTAACATCCCTGTTATTTCCCTCTCCTTTAATTTTTATCCAGATGCTCTCCACCTGACTTCCAGTATTGACTTCTTGGATCTCTTCACTGGTGTAAATATCCCTGACATATAATGCTATTCCTCCTCCTTTCCTGTTTGGCCTGTTTCTTTTTAAAAGGTTATATCCCTCTATTTCTACATTCCAATCATGAGACTCATCCCACCAGGTTTCAGTGATGCCTATTATATCATATTTCCCTTGTTGTGCTAAGAGTTCAAGTTGTTCTGGGTCCTGTTCTCTGGATCAGCAGAAAACAAGCTTGGTCCCTCCTCAATATGACATCCCTTCAGATTTTTAAACAGGGCTATCATATCACCTCTTAACCTTCTTTTCTTTTCTCCAGGAAGAATTGGAAATGTCTGATTTACAGTGTTCAGGTATGCTCAAAGGCAGTTAACAATAACAAAGTCCTAAGTTAATTGTTAAGGCTGTTGTTAACACTCCTTTGTTTGCTAATGAGCAGATGGGAAAAGGAAGGAAAGGTACTGCTGGGACTTTTAAGGTTGGTCTCATGAGAATTATAGTTTCTGAATAAAGGTTTTCTGTTTTTTAACAACTGAAGTTTGGTTTTCTGAATTGAACTGTTCCTGTACATGATATCATGGTGGCTTATTTATTTAAAGTGGATATGTCTAGAATCATAGAATCATAGAGTTGGAAGAGACCACAAGGGCCATCCAGTCCAACCCCCTGCCATGCAGGACCTCCAAATCAAAGCATCCCTGACAGATGGCCATCCAGCCTCTGCTTAAAGACCCCTAAGGAAGGAGACTCCACCACACTCCGAGGGAGTGTGTTCCACTGTCAAATAGCCCTTACTGTCAGGAAGTTCCTCCTAATCTTGAGGTGGAATCTCTTTTCCTGCAGTTTGCATCCATTGTTCCGTGTTCTATTCTCTGCAGCATCAGAAAACAAGCTTGCTCCCTCCTCAATATGACATCCCTTCAAATATTTAAACAGGGTTATCATATCACCTCTTAACTTTCTCTTCTCCAGGCTAAACATCCCCAGTTCCCTGAGGCATTCCTCATGGGGCATGGTTTCCAGACCCTTCACCATCTTAGTTGCCCTCCTTTGGACATGCTCCAGTTTCTCAACATCCTTTTTGAATTGTGGTGCCCAGAACTGGACACAGTATTCCAGGTGGGGCCTGACCAAAGCAGAATAGAGTGGCACTATA
The DNA here is from genome assembly GCA_034509955.1 of Urosaurus nigricauda. Classification (NCBI taxonomy): domain Eukaryota; kingdom Metazoa; phylum Chordata; class Lepidosauria; order Squamata; family Phrynosomatidae; genus Urosaurus; species Urosaurus nigricauda. Next base: position 59,297,997 of record JAOEGL010000006.1, read on the forward strand.
ACTTCCCTTGATCTAGAAACTATACTTCTATTGATGCAGCCTAAAATTGCATTGGCTTTTTTAGCTGCCGCATCACACTGTTGACTCATGTTCAGCTTATGGTCTACTTGGACTCCTAGATCCCTTTCACATGTGGTCTCATTCAGCCAGGTGTCCCCCATCCTATATCTGTGCATTTCATTTTTCCGCCCTAAGTGCAGAACCTTACATTTCTCTGCATTGAATTTCATCTTGTTAGCATCGGCCCAGCTATCTAGTTTATTCAGGTCATTTTGAATTTTGATCCTGTCCTTTGGGGTATTAGCTACTCCTCCCAGTTTAGTGTCATCTGCAAATTTGATAAGTATGCCCCCAATTCTGACATCCAAATCATTAATAAAGACATTGAATAGCACTGGGCCCAGGACAGAACCCTGTGGCACCCCACTGGTCACTTCTCTCCAGGATGAAAAGGAACCATTGTTGAGCACCCTTTGAGTTCGGCCAGTCAACCAATTACAAATCCATGTAACAGTTAACTTGTCTATCCCACATTTTGCAAGCTTGTTTGCAAGAATGTCATGGGGAACCTTGTCAAAGGCCTTACTGAAATCGAGGTATACTATATCCACAGCATTCCCTTCATCTACCAAGCTGGTAATTTTATCAAAAAAAGAGATCAGGTTCATTTGGCGTGACTTGTTTCTCTGAAACCCATGTTGACTTTTTGTGATTATGGCATTGGCCTCTAAGTGTTCACAGACTCTCTGCTTAATGATCTGCTCTAGAACCTTTCCTGGAATTGATGTCAGACTAACTTGACAATAATTGTTGGAATCCTCTTTTTTTCCTTTTTTGAAGATGGGGACAACGTTTGCCCTCCTCCAGTCTGCTGGGACTTCTCCTGTTCTCCATGAGTACTCAAAGATTATTGCCAGTGGTTCCGATATTACATTTGCCAGTTCTTTTAATACCCTTGGATGTAGTTCATCTGGTCCTGGAGATTTATATTCATTTAGGTTAACCAGGTATTCCTGTACTACCTCTTTACTTATTCTGTGCTGAAATTCCTCTATTCTGTCTTCTGCTCCATTATCCTTAGGTTGAGCACCCTTTGCCTTTTCTGAGAAGACTGAAGCAAAGAAGGTGTTGAGTAATTCTGCCTTTTCTCTGTCCCCTGTTAGCATTTTGCCATCTTCTGCATGCAGTGGCCCTACCGTTTCCTTCTTCTTCCTTTTGCTGCGGACATATCCAAAAAAGCCCTTTTTATTGTTCTTAACCTCTCTAGCCAGCCTGAGTTCATTCTGCGCTTTAGCTTTTCTGACTTTACCCCTACATGTGCTGGCTATTTGTTTGAATTCCTCTTTCGTGATTTCCCAATTTTTCCATTTCTTATACATGTTCCGTTTAAAACTTAGCTCAGTTGAAAGTTCCTTAGTCATCCATCCTGGCTTCTTAAATTAATACAAAATAACAGATATGTCTAAAATTAATACAAAATAACAGATATGCCTGATGGTAGGTAAGGCGATCTGGAAGGCTGATCCCACCCTCTTTGAATGGAATTTGCATCTTTTAAATTGAAATTTTAGGAGAAGATGACCTCTTACCCCAAATAACTCATTTAGTTTTTGAAAATACTTTCAGGGTATAAATAGAGTTATTCCATGAAAAACATAAACATTTCTATGGAGACCATTCATTTTAATCATGTTTACCTTATCCCACAGACTCATCTTTAAGCCCACTCATCTCTCTAAATCTTGTAAATCAAGATTAATCATCTGAGATAAATCCCTAGGGGAAATTATACTCAAGTAAGTAATAGAATTTGGCCAATATTGAAACTGCCATGCTTTAAATATGTTAGAGTTTGTCTTGTCTCCCACTGGCAGTATTTCTGATTTGAACCAGTTAATTGAATATCCAGATATTTTAGCAAAATTTTTAATTAACTGCATCAAAACAGCGATTGACTGCTGGGGCTTTGAAATGAACAACAAAAGATAATCTGTGAAAAGAGTGCTTTTCAGTTCTAAACCAAAAAGCTCAAATCCATTGATCCTGGAATTTTGTCTAATAGCACATGCTAATAGTTCCAAGCATAACTTGAATATTAAAGGAGACAATGAACATCTTTGCCTTATACCTCATTTCAATGGAAAAAAGATTAGAAAATATACATTGGTCATAAACTATGCTCTTGGTACTGTATGTAATCAATTTTATCCATTTCAAAAATATTTTAGGATTTTACAATTTCCATGCAGACCAACTCTCTCTCCCCTTTCAACTATGCCTAAATGGTGTCAAAATGGAACATGCCAAGGAGCCATCAGGAAAATTATCTCAGTATGATTCAAATATTTAATTTTAGCTTTCTTCCAGGTGGAACTAGAAACAATTCCTCTCTTTTCTGCTGCAAAATTCTTTTATTGTTGATCCATAAACTCAGGGCTTAACTACATGTTAACCACAATTGTTTCCTCTATTCCCTCAATGGTTTGGGTGGTTTTTTGTCTGTGAAATATTCTGCTGAAAAGTAGCCTCAGAGCCAATAGTCAAGATGTGAAGAGCATAGGAAAGAAGAGATGCTTCATTGTCGATATTCAGTTTTTGACTCAACCTTATATATGCACATGCACACTTTATATAGATGACAGAATCTGATCAGGTAAAAACCTCCATGGTAAACAGCTGTACTAGGAAAAAGAAATCAACTTCTGCCTATTATGCACCTGCTAAAGCAGATACTAGATAACTAACATTTATATATATATATATATATATATATTCAGTTTTCACTTTCAAAATAAAACCCAAAACACTTATATTTGTGGTGTACATACAATAGATATTATTATTTCTAGAAGGTCCAATGATGAGTGGGTCCTTTGGTGAGTGGAGATTGATAGAGGGAGAAGGAAAGCAAAATGACAGTTGGGGGCCCACTGACCTCAAAAGTATAAGGTAGCTAACTTTTCCACCTTATTTCTGGAAGTAAGAGCAGGTTAAACATTTAGACACACCAAAACCACTGAAGTGTTCAGCTTCTTTAATCCCAATCACATATAAATTATTCTTGTTGCAAGTTTCTTAGACTAGAATCACATAAACAAATGTGCTTGAACAGCTATGCAGTAACTCTGATGCTGATGATGCTGAGAAGCCATCTTCAGAAATTATTTCTGAATAATGAGGGTAAAGTGAAGCCAATTGCCTGTTGAGGAAAAGGAGCCTCTGTTGCATGCTGGTACTTTAAAAGCATCCATAAGATTAGGGATCTTAATTCCACAGTGTTCCCAACTGCATACTAGGTCCTAAGCATCTTCATTTGAGCATATCTGTGTCCCACTTCATTTTTTCTGCTTAAAATGAAAAAATAAGGAGCAAAATGCCTCATATGTGTTTCAGGAAAAATAATTTTCTGCACTGAAAACATGGAGTTTGCACAAAAAACCGGAGACATTCACTTAACAAATCCATATATATTTCTTTACAGAGTAATTTCCACAAACATTTCAGGATGAGCAAATAGGATGGGGAAACTGCACAGAAATACATGTTTCTCTTTTTGCAGGGAAAAAGTAACCTGCCAAAATTATGACATAGTTGACTGTTTGTATCCCTGCAATGAGAGAAGACCCCTGAGATCTGTTATTGCAATAGATAGTGACTTTCCCTTCCAGCTGCAGACATTTAAAATCCTCCCACGTAGAAGTCTAGCTCACGCCTCTCTCTGGAGATTATCAGACAGGAGCAAAGCAATTTGCTCCCATTCTTAAAGTGTGCTAATAATGTGATCAGGGGGATGATTATCACACCCCTGCATGCTTACCCTGTTATTCTGTCTGTAAAGAGTAATGGATCCATCATTGGGTATTAACAGGATCTCCCATTATTACCCAATGACGGTTCCATTACTTTTTCCAGATGGGAGGAGAATGGGATAAGTCCACGGGGGTATGATGATCTGCCTGCCCAATCACACTATTAACACACTTTAAGGTTGCTTCCATCTGATAATCTCCCTAGTAACAGAGAGATTAATAATCAAGGCATCAATCTCTGGGAAATTGGGTATCATCGCAGTTATGAGCTAATTTTGGCACAGCTGCCTTAAATGCTTCAAAAGAAAGGAAAGCTAATGTGGATACACTGGCAGTTATCTGTAGGTAGTGGATAATTAATGAGTCATTATGAATAGTTTATTGCAATAACAGTGTGCTTTTACAGGGGAAGGAGGGGTTGGCACCTGATGGACAAATGGCACAACTGTACTGCCTTTAAAAGCAACAGACAGGAATCTGAAAGTTAATGACAATTTTTCACCCAGCAGAATGAAAGAAGCTTTGCTTGTATTAACATTTGTGTTACAGGCTTGTGTGTGTGTATACATACCCATATCAATTCATCTCTGAAAATGCAGAGAAGGAAAAAGACTCTTGTTATTGTCACATTTATCCTCACTCTTGTTATTGTCACATTTATCCTCACTCTTGTTATTGTCACATCCCTGAACTCTTCAATGCCTCCACTGTGCTAGCATCAAAGATGACTTGGCTTTCTTGAAGGAAAGCTTGGATCAGGTGTCAGAGCTGACCATCTAGCTATAGTATAGCTATGCAGTAATAAATTGGAACTTACTGATGCCTGCAGGACAGATGGAAACGAAGCAATTATATATCAGAAACTTTGGGTGAATGAGGTGAACAGTTTGTCATTTTCAATTATTTTATCTTCATCATTAGAAGATTAGAAGTTCAAGTTTATGCTGCTTTTTATTATTTATCCTTGGAATTGCTCTAATTTTATGGTGTCTCTTAAAATTTTAATTTCTTAATTTAATTTCTTATCCAGGACATAAAGAGAAGTAAATGTAAATGTTTTATGTGGGAGAAATCATGAACAAACAAATTAGCAAATCCTGGAAGTGCAGCAAATTCTGATCTTCCCTCCCTTACACCTTGTGGGTAGGAGCCCAGATCTTTGGGTATGTCTTCAAAGCAGTTTGGTTGAACTGTAGGTTTTCAGTCTAGAAACCTTGTTTTATACATAAAAGGAATTCAAAGCACAGCTGAAATAATTTCCCTCACTGTACATTTTATACAACCCTGTTCCCAAGTGAGGTTATCATATACAGTTATTAATGTATTTATTACCAAAAATTTACAGATGCAGCTCTCAACCATTACACAGAATTGAAGTGTAGATTAAAACATGTTTTTCCATAAACTACTTCTGTGATGATTGCCACAGCCTGCTAAAACAAGCTGCACACAGAAAATGTTTGGACAATTCCTATATACACCAACTGTTCAACTCTAAATATCATCACCACCTTTATTTATTTATTTATTTATTTAGTATGATCATTGTACCTATTGTTTTACATGAAAAAGAAAACAAAAAAATTGGTCACCTGCCCTGAAATTTACAATCTAAAGACACAACACACAAGTTTAGTTCAGTTCATCTTTATTATGGTCATAGACCAGCACAGGTAAAATGGGGATACAGATTAAAAGAAGTAAAAAGAAGGTTAAAAAACAGGGTAAAAACAAGGTTAAAAAGACAGGTTAAAAACAGTATTTAAAGTATCCTTTTAAAATCCAGTGAGGCAGGGCAAGATTAATACTAGCCAACTGTGGAGATCATTGCCTGACAGATTTTAACCACAGCTGCACAGAATTGGCAACATTGTGTGTTATATCCAGATTGGTGTCTAAAAGCAGCAAAGAGGTATAAAACTGAATGGTGTGTCCTTGGTGTTTATACAATAGAGGAGAGATAAGGCTGTGGCGGATATCCCTGTATTATGAACACTGGAGTAGTATGTGCTCTGTTATCTATATTTGGCCAGAGTCACATGGACATAGTCTGTCTGAGAAGGGGATCTTATATCAGCCTTCAAGAACAGCTGAAGGGAGGGCATCAGATCATGCTAAATAAAGGTTCTCTGGTGTTTCTGCACGTTTTGCTAAAAATGCCATTGGTGATACCAAGCATCAGTTGAAGTCACTAACAATGAAAGTTGAGGCTCTAGCTAGGTGTGTTTGTGCTGGAGTGTTTGTGCGACCAGCAGTCCACACCTCCAGAGAAGTGCGCCTGGATCAAACCCCAATGAGACACTCAGCGCTTGTGCTGGCTAGAGAAAACCTTCTCCCACACAGAGAAGCAGCAAACGAAACTACTTGCAGAGCTCTCAGTCAGAGACATATTAATCTTCATCCCACTATTTACAAATCAGTACTCACACGAACAGAATCTCACACCTATACAACACAACGTACCACACCCACATTGGGCACTGGAGCTCCTCCCTTAAATACATTTCCAAACTCCACATATTAAGTCCAGCCTCTTTTCAGTGTGTTACACCTACACAAGTCCCCCATGTGGCATGGCCTTGCACTTTCTGCCACTTGCTGATTTTAGATCCTGCCATGATTGCATCATACCACATTACCTCAACAGGGTCTAAATGCTTAGTCATCATGGCTTCCTATGGCCCATAGTAACCGTGTTACCTTTATCCCACATCTGTACATTTTTCAGGATACCTAAATCCTGACATCTCCATTGTTTAAGCACTTTAAGTTTTGCTAAATATGCCATAGGTGATGCCAAGTATCTGTTGAAGCCACTAACAATGAAAGTTGGGGCTCTAGCTAGGTCTAGCTGGTGCTCTGTATCGTTGATGGTTGCTTTAGCTTTTTCATATTCCATGCTAAGCAGAAGATCTGGAGAAAAACCCAGTGAAGAAATTTTAATCATCACCATCTCCTTCCACGTAGACTGGAATTCATTAGTCAGAGTAAGTGGAGCAAGGCTGGTGGGAAAGAAGGATAGTCTGAGCCAGTACTTGAGTGTAGTCACCTACACTCTGGCCCCCATTTTCATAAAGCCTTACTCCAGTCTCAGAATTGCATTAGAGAGCTCAGAATGCTGATCTTAGGAATTTGGATTGCACAAGTTGTAATGGTGCAGAGTTGGTGAGGGGTCCCAGCTGGGATCCATAGAAACCGATTGTGAAACCGATTTGGCTTTGAAGAGTTTGAGTGCTGCCAGGATATAATGACCTTTTCTTGTCATTAAAAAACAAAACAAAAACAAAAACAAAAAACAGATGGCTGACCCTGAAGGAAGCCTGAAGGGACGCCTGCTGCAGCCTGAAGCCATTTCTCCATCTGAGGCTCCACCGCCAAGGCCAGGCAAGGCAGGGCAAGTCAGGGGGTGTGGTCCTTTGGAAGGACTTAAGTCTCTGCCCTCCCACCCCTCCCCAACATCTGCTGACCCTGAGGGAAGCCTGAAGGGACGCCTGCTGCAGCCTGAAGCCATTTCTCCATCTGAGGCTCCACAGCCAAGGCCAGGCAAGGCAGGGCAAGCCAGGGGGAGTGGTCCTTTGGAAGGACTTAAGTCTCTGCCCTCCCACCCCTCCCCAACATCTGCTGACCCTGAAGGAAGCCTGAAGGGATGCCTGCTGTAACCCCAGTCTCTTGAGTGTTGGAGATTTTACATCTATACTGGGACGGGAAATTTAGCTGGATTACTCACTTCCATCATCTGATAATGGAGCCGGAAGTAACTTGGGAGCGGCTATTGAAGTTGTGCAGGGCCAGGGAAGGTATGGCGGTAACAGAGTGAACACATGTTACAAAAGAAGAAGGGATCAATGTTTGATATCTATCCCTTCTTCTGTTCACTCTGTTTCCCAGGATAATGTGGGGAGTGCACCAATCGTTCCACAATCCCTTAATCTGCTCCTCTGCAATGTCAGGTCGGCCAAGGGGAAAACCCACATCATCCACGACCTCCTCGTGGATGAACAGGCCGACCTGGCATTCTTTACTGAGACCTGGCTGGGAGATGCCAGCACTGTAACATGGGCGCAAGCTCTCCCAGCCGGTTACACGGTCAGTGAGCAGATAAGGGAAAGTGGGTGAGGGGACGGTGTGGCTTTAGTCCATAAAACCAACCTGACCTTGATCAGGAAGCCTGTCCGGAAAACAACCCACATCGAGTGTGTGTACCTTAGCCTGAAGACCAAGGATAGCTTGGGGATTCTGTTGGTATACCGGCCACCCCATTGCCTAACGGACTCCCTAACCGAGCTGACTCAGCTGGTCTCTGAGTTGCTGTTGGACTCACCCAGACTTTTGGTCTTGGATGACTTCAACATCCCTCTAGAGACCAGCCCATTCAATCTATCTGGAGCGGCTCGGGAGTTCATGGAATCCATGACAAGCATGAACCTATCCCAATTGGTCGACAGGCCTACTCATTGTGTGGGTCATACACTCGATGGGATTTTCAGTATGGAACAGGAGTATCTGTGCGGAGGTAACCAAAACCTCCGCATTGTCATGGACGGACCACTTTCTGATCAAGATGGAACTTAAGGCCACTTTACGCCCCCCCCCCCAGGGGTGGCGGACCCATTAGAATGGTCCGCCCTCGAAGGCTGATGGAACCAACTGGCTTCCAAAACGCCTTAGAGGGTTTAGTGGTTGGTAGCACCGGCGACTCTACCGAGACCTTGGTGAATACTTGGAACACCATCCTTCCCAAGGCTCTCGATACAATCGCTCCCGAGCATCCTCTCCAACCCGCTCCTAACTGTAAGCCCTGGTTCTCCCAGGAACTTAGGGAGATGAAGCGGGTTGGACGACGACTAGAGCGCAAATGGCGGAAGACTCGGCTCTTGTCCGACAGAACTCGCCATAGGCAGCATCTTCGCGCCTATCAGAAGGCTTTGCGTGCAGCGCGGAGATCCTTCTGCTCTGCACGCATTGCGTCTGCAGAGTCCCATCCAGCGGAGCTGTTTAAGGTGGTTGGGGAGCTGACGCAGGTTCCCCCTGCGCCAAATCCCCTACTTAACCCTACAGTGGCCTGCTGTGACGCATTTAACATCTACTTTGCAGACAAAATCTCTCGGATAAGGGCCAACTTAGACGCCAATGTTTTAGCAGCATCTGTAAATGGGGCACCTAGCAACTCAGTTACTGTTACTTTATTGGATGAGTTTCAATCTGTAAGTACTGATGATGTGGACAAGCTCCTTGGAAGTGTGGGGAAAACAACCTGCCCTCTTGATCCATGTCCATCATGGCTGGTCGTCCAGGGAGGGGACGCATTGAAGACATTCCTTAGGGATGTAATCAATGCGTCCCTCAGGGAAGGCACTGTTCCTTCTTGTCTGAAGGAGGCGGCCGTAAAGCCCCTCCTGAAGAAACCTTCCCTTGATCCCCTGGACCGAAACAACTATAGACCAGTTTCCTTGCTCCCATTCTTAAGCAAGGTGATCGAGAGAGCAGTCGCCTCCCAACTCCAAGCTGTCTTGGATGAAACCGATTATCTCGATCCATTTCAAACCGGCTTCCGGGCAGGATATGGAGTTGAGACTGCCATGGTTGCTCTGACAGATGACCTCCGCTTGAGCATTGATAGGGATAGTGTGACCCTACTGGTGCTCTTGGATCTCTCAGTGGCCTTTGACACCATAGATCATGCCATCCTTTTGGACCGGCTGAGAGGGATGGGGATTGGAGTCACTGCCTTACAGTGGTTCCGTTCCTTTCTCTCTGGCAGGACCGAAAGGGTGAGGCTCGGGGACAGTTGTGGCGTCCCGCAAGGCGCCATTCTGTCCCTGATGCTATTTAATATTTACATGAAGCCGCTGGGTGAGATCATTCAGAGGCATGGAGCTCAGTGTCATCAGTACGCTGATGACACTCAGATATATTTCTCCATGACCAGATCATCTGCTCAGACCTCAGATGGCGTCTCCTCTCTCAATGACTGCCTGGCAGCGGTAATGGATTGGATGAGGGAAAACAGATTGAGACTGAATCCAGACAAAACGGAGGTACTGACAGTCACCAGCCCAAAACCAGGTCTGGGAATACAACTTCCGGTCCTAGATGGAATCACACTATCCTCGAAGGACCCTGTTCGCAGTCTGAGGGTGCTCCTAGACTTGTCACTTCACATGACTAGTCAGGTGAATGCGACGGTCAGGAGTGCCTGTTATCAGCTTCGGCTGATACGCCAGCTGCGCCCTTTCCTGGAGATGAGGGATTTGGAAACTGTGGTACACGCTTTGGTCACCTCACGACTAGACTACTGCAACGCGCTCTACATGGGGCTGCCCTTGTGCCTAACCCGGAAACTTCAATTGGTTCAAAACATGGCAGCCAGATTAGTTACTGGGACATCTAGGAGAGAACATATAACACCAGTGCTTAAATCTCTCCACTGGCTGCCAATTAGTTTCCGGGCACAGTACAAGGTGCTGGTTTTAACCTTTAAAGCCGTACATGGCTCGGGCCCATCTTATCTCAGGGACCGCCTCTCCCCGTACGATCCTCCCCGCACACTTCCATCCTCTGGGAGGAACCTACTACAGCCTATCAAGACCAGGCTGGCGCAGACCTCCCAGAGGGCCTTTTCTGCGACCGCTCCCAAGCTCTGGAATGGTCTTCCGGATGAGATGCGCCTCATGACATCTTTAGATTGCTTCAAAAAAGCCCTAAAGACGCATCTCTTCCGGCAGGCCTTCCCCTGAAATCCCCTATCCCCGGCTTCGGTTCCAGACTTTGATTTCCTTCCTACTCCCATGTTTCTGATCCCCACTTATGACGTGGCCACATAAGGAAGGGTTAGGATGTCGCTATATGTTTTTAAATAATTACAGTTTTAATCACTGCTGGTTTAATCTATTTTTAAGGGGTGGGACGTTTGGAAACGGGTTATGGGATTGTTTTAATTTATGTTTTTTTTACTTGTACCCCGCTCCGAGTGTATGTACAGAGGAGCGGGCTATAAATATATTATTATTATTATTATTATTATTATTATTATTATTATTGAGCTCCTCTGCGCATTACCAGCAGCATAGTTCCCATGTACTTTCCTACTACCAGTAGTGTCAAATATTACTCCCAGATATTTGAAGCAGGAGAACTGTCCAATCTTGTGACCATCTATAATCCAGTTTCGGTTCTTAGGCCTTTTTTACTTATAAAGAGCTGTGGACATGTGATGGGAATCATGGGCTTAGTGCTAAAAGGAAGTTGAAACTTTTCTCCCACTATTAGCTATGAGATGGAAGTAGAACACAGATATGCATTACAGCCCCAGCCTAAATAATTTCTCTCTGCTTCCCAATTGCTTTTAAGCAAAGCAACACACAAAACACACTTCACACCCAGACTATTTTTTTATGGCAATATCAGTATGGCAATTACATTGTTATACTACTGTTAATCCATTGTAACTGCTGTGACAACTTCCTATGGAAGTGAGGCTGTCTGACTTACTGGGCTGGCCAATTTGGTGGTGGGACGAGGTGCAGGGGTGCAGCAGTGGCATCCTCACCTGGCTATGGCCCTGGTTTCACCCTAAGGCGCTGGGGCCAGTTGCATAGATCTAGGACCTCGGGTGAGCGGGACTTTTGGTGCCGGAGGATTCCAATTCACAACATGCACCGGGGGGGGGGCTGAAAAAGGGACCCAATTGGTCCAGCCACCGGAAGGGCCAGGACTCCCAGATCATCCCATTGGTCCTGATGGCCGGAAGGGATGAGACTTCTCCCCACCCTTTTTTTTTTTTGGATTGGTTGAGGGTGCTACCCAAGGCCATGTGGCCATGTGATCAGAACCATTCTGGCTTGGAGCTCCCCACTCTCCCACCCTGTTTGCTTCTGTAGGATGGTTATGGTTCAGTGTCACAACTTTACAGGGGTGGTAGCATGGGTTGTGGATCTGGTGGGTGTGGCTATCTGTTCTGTGGAGCACTAGCATCAGGAGTCCCCTAGGGACCCAGGAGTATTGAGATTGAGAAAGAGTTGCCATTGTGGGGGAAACTCCTTATCAATGTCCCTCAGTGACAAGGGGCAGAGATGCAAACATGCAAATATCAAGTTACCCCCCCCCCCTTTGTCATCCCAAGGCCCTGCCATGATCAGGCAATGGGGTTCATCAATCAACAGTCAGGTTGGTTGATGCCAGATCCAGATCCATGTATTGGGCCAACCCCACCTGTCAGCTGTACTTAATAAAGTTGTGGCATTTTCCTTGCAAATGGCTGTCTTGGTGTGTTTCCTAATTGTGCCCCCCCCCCTCCCCTGCAATTCTGGAGATTGTAGTTCAGTGAGGCCTGAGAGTTTTCTGGCTAAGAACTCTAAATACCCCCTAAACTGCAAATCCCAGGATTCCACAGGAGTCACCATAGCACTTGAAATGAATAATGGTGGCTCTATAACAGTGGAATGTGATATTGTCCTTAGTCTATAGCTTTCTAATTATTTTAATAAGGAAAGAAGAAAATTCTGAAGAAGAGGTGAATCATAGAGCTGGAAGAGACCACAAGGGCCATCCAGTCCACCCCCCTGCTATACAGGAACTTAAAATCAAAGCACCCCAAAGAGATGGCCATCCAGCCTCTGTTTAAAGACCTCCAAGGAAGGAGTGTGCTGCACTTTCGAACAGATCTTACTGTCAAGAAGTTCCTCCTAATGTTGAGGTGGAATTTCTGTTCCCAGTTTGCATGCATTGTTGTTGTTCTAGTCTCTGGAGCAGCAGAAAACAAGCTTGCTCCATCCTCAATGTGACACCCCTTTGAATACCTAAACAGGACTATCAGATCACCCCCTTAACCCTCTCTTCTCCAAGCTAAACACATCCAGCTCCCTAAGTCTTTCCTCATAAGGCATGGTTTCCAGAACCTTCACCATTTTGGTCACAGTCCTCTGGACATGCTCCAATTTGCCAATATCTTTTTTGAATTGTGGTGCCCTGATGTGGACATGATGGCCCATTTTAGATTGGCAAAAAGAGGTGTGTTGATGGCTGCATGAAAGCCCAGCCGTTAGATGAGAAAAAGGGAAAGTGTGCCATGAAAACGCTATTTTGGTGCTTTAAGGGAGAAGAAGCGCCTTTAAAAAGGTGCTGGATTTCCCTACTCTTTTTTTTAAAAAGTGCACTATAGCGCTAGTGCATCTAAAGACTAAGGTGTAGTTGCGCAGTTAAATGGGGCTCTGTCTCTTTAAGCTGCCCATTTAAAGGCAGCGATACAGGTGCGGAGCATAATGGATCGTGGGTTGGGAGCATGCGTGGTGTGGAGTTCACTTCTAATTAAAACGCTTAATGCCCTGCAGGTGTAAAAGCTGGGGTTTAACCGCGCAGTTTTTTAAAGCTCCCAAACCCTAGCTCCACCCCTAATCGGAACCCTAGACATGCGCAGTAGGGACTCTGGGATGCCGTTACTGTTATTCTACTGTGGATTCTACCTCAGATAAGTCGTTCCCAAACCCCTCAGTCTAGCAGCCCTGTACCTTTTCAATGCACACCTGGGGCTTGCAGTCTAGCTGCTAAGCATTAAGGAAAAGGCAACTTCATGTCACACTTTCCTCCCAATCTAAAAAGCCCCAGTGTTCCAGGTGGCCAAAGCAGAATACTGTGGTACTATTACTTCCCTTGATTTAGGCACTAAATTTCTATTGATGTGGCCTAAATTGTGTTGGCCTTTTTAGATGCCACACCACACTCTTGACTCATGTTCAACTTGTAGTCTATTAGGACTTCTAGATTCCTTTCATGCTTAGCCAGGTTTCCCCCATCCTATATCTATTCATTTCATTTTTCTGCCCTGCGTGCAGTACCTTACATTTCTCTGTGTTGAAATTCATTTTCTTAGCTTTGGCCCAGGTTTCTAATCTATTCAGGTCTTCTTGAAGTTTGATCCTGTCCTCTGGGGTATTAGCTACTCCTCCTAATTTGATGTCATATGCAAATTTGATAAGCATGCTTTCTATTCCTTCATCCAAGTCACTGGTGATGGAATAGAAGGCAAGCTTATCAAATGGAGGGTCAAAAAAGATGGAAATGTATTTGATCATTTTTATCTTCCTTTCACAGAGGGACACACCTTCTCTCACCTTCTCTTTGCACCATTACCACTTTTCTTCTGCTTTCTCTTTCAGGACAATAATGGCACTGATAAACCTACCCATTTAAGAATAAGGATACGAACAGTTAAAACAAGATAGATAAATTTATTCAAACATCCTCACATCTCAAAAAAATCAAGTAAAATATGCTTTACATTCTTATTTTATTAGTTTTTCATCATAATCCCTACCTTGTCATGTTTTACAGATATCACATACTGAGGAGCTACCGCTTAATCCCACACCATCTATTTATTTTCATAGTCTCCTCTGGCCACTCATTATGCACATTTATTACCCTTTCAGTAAAATAATGTTGGACCTGATTTTTCCATTTACTTGAATGTCCTCTTAACTATATTTTAGGCACCTGAGTTTGTGAAACCTCACACTCCAATATAAAGATCTTACTCTGAACATGTTTTATTGGTCTTATTACAAATTTGGAAGACTTTCAGTAGGTCACATCAAAGTTATCCTATTGCCAATAAAACTTTCAGCATTAGACAGAAATCTATATTGTTCTAAAACTAAGCTGAAATGATTCACCTGTTTTCGTGTTCATGTTTACAAATTCTGAAAACTGAATCCCAATTTGTGCCTTTGGAGGAATACAGTCCTTTTTGAAAATACCTCTCTGTATTCATTTGAAATTGGCTTTTGCACTCCCACCAAAATATCAGTGATATAACTATGTTGTGTATCATTGTTGTACTTCCACTGCCAGACCTTATTCGTTGTATTTCCAGAGCTGAACTGCAAACTATTACATGAAATTATTTGCAAACATCTTTGCCAGCAATTGAAAAGTGGGATAAACTGAGCTCTTTCCTCCTTTCCAAGCAACTGGGGCAGCTCGTCTTTTAGGCTTCACTGCCATAGCAAGGACTTCCAGACAGCAGAACAGTGAAATACATGTTACTGTTAATTTCTTCTCCAAAGTGGGAAGAGGTTAAGGGGGAAATTGGGGAACAAACAGGGAACAAAGAAAGTAGTTTTGTATGTGTTTAAACAGAGGACATTCTTAGAGTGCACTCTTGCAGTGACATGAAATAATGCAACATTGAAGGATATCACACAATGGAAATTGGAAGTATAATCTGATGTCATTCTGAACTCAATCATGGGTATTCATGTTGTTGCATGATAGGTTATCACACGCAATCATTGGCAATGGGAATGCACTCTGAACGCAATTCCACTTCAATCCAAAATTACGTAAATTTGGTGAACTAGCGAAGACACAAATCCTATTCTGTTGTTTGGTGTGATATGCATGTCTGGTTTGACCCTGGTATTCTCCCCGCATCATTTCCCATGATCCTCCATTTTGTTTTGGCTTAATGAGGCTTTTCATTAGGTGCCCTGCAAGCTCTCTCTGCCCAAAACATATGGCTAGGGGCTTGCCCTGCTCCTGGCTCCTTGTGCCCCTCAGAGACCTTTTTGCCTTCCTTTCTCCATGGCCAGGGGGCTTCAAAAAGAGAGAACCCCCTTTTTTTTATTAGCCCCAGAGAGTTCTTCTTCCCTCATTCCTCCTCCTTTGGGGAAGGATGGATTTGGGCAGCCTGGGGAACATGGATCTCTTTTCCTCCCCTCAGGGGCATCGCTCTGGGCCCACAATAAACTCCAACTCCCAAAATTCCATAGCCTTGAGCCACAAAGAGTTAAAGCGGTGCCAAACTGGGTTATTTCTCCAGTATGGATGTAGCCTTAGTCACCAGCTCTGGTTCCTGCACAGCTTCCCCTCCTCATTTCCTCTCTTCCAAGTTATGGCCAGGCAGCACCATTGCCTTCAATGGGACTCCCAGCCACGTTAGAAACAGAGAGGGCCAAGGCCCCCCACAACCTGGCTGCAGCAAAGCCCTCCCCCCACCCTCCATAGCTGGAGACTTAAAGGACATAGTCTCTCTTACTGTCTCTCTCTCTCACACACACACACACACACACACACACATATACACACAAAACCATCTGGAGGCGTCCACACCACTTTCTTTCTTCTTCTCCCCTCTCTCCTCAGGCCACTTCGGGGACTGGACGCCCATGAAGAAGGGCTTCACTACCCCAGGTGCCCCTCTGCCCCCCCCCGGGACCCCTAAAGCAGCGAAGGGAGGGGGTAATGGTGGATTGCCTAAATAATGTGAAATAAAGGGTAATGAATGAACAAATAACATGAATTGCCTAAATAATGTGAAATAAAGGGTAATGAATGAGCAAATAATGTGAATTTCCTAAATAACGTGGAATAAAGAGTAATGAATGAGCAAATAACGTGAAACAAGGCAAACAAATGAACATATAACATGAAACAAGACAAAACCGGAAGCAAGCCCCACCGGAAGTGTAAAAAGGTCACAATCCAATTCTGCCCTCACTGTGCATGTGCAGGGATGCTAATTTGAATTCTAGACTAGGTTGGGTACGTACTCATATGATAATTTCTTTTGCATTCACACTGCTTTGGGATGGGGATTGTGTTCTTCTGTGGTCTGATAACCATTCACATTATTGCATTAAATTCCAGATTGGCCCCACTTTCTTTTCTTTTGAAATTGGGAGACATTCCTCCTGTGTAATATCGGCTATTCAAAATGAACTATCCTGAAGCACTGTGGGACCTAAAATGGAAAGGGGGAGAGGGGATACATCAGAAATGTTCCAGATAAAATACTAGTGTTTTAAAAGGAGTGTGCTAGACTGTTCCTGGGGGGAAAAACTGCACCCATTGAAGCAAAGATTCTCAGATTGAAAACCAAACTTCTTAATTGATTCATACCCAGAAATATTCTACAGATTAAACAGAGAAATTTTTCTGTATGTAATAATTGGGGACTAGGCGTCCAGTCTGGCAATATAGAAATGTATCCTGACAGAGCTGTGGAAGCTTACAGTCAAAACTTCAATGTGCCATACTAGAACAGAGTGGAAAAACATGCACAGAGATAAAAGTGCATGTATGAAAAGTGAGGCAAGTTAGATAGCAGTGCGGGGAAAAGAGGGAAGAAACAGGAGCCTTCAGTCAAAAGTATTGGTGTGCAAGAAAAACAAGGGGAACCAACGGCCTTTAGGACTATGGTGGGGATGAGGAGGTAGAGGCCTTTGGCTTTTGACTTTAGCCTTTGTCGCACTTAGCCAGCTGTTCAAATGCTGCTCCCAGGCCAAAAATTAGGCCAAAAAAGGAAGGAGGAGGAGTATGTGTCTGTAGAACAAATGTTCTTTTTCAAAGGACATTCAGGATAGACTGAGTGTACACTGGATCACTATCTATGATCAAAGAATCATAAGGCCTTAGTGTTGGAAGGGACAGATAAAAGGGAGGCTAGGAAGGACAGGATACAGTCAGCCCTTGATATCCACTGATTTTCTCCCCACATATTCAGTCATCTACAACTTGAAGATGTCCCCCTTCCTAACTTCTAACTTCAGTTAGATCCCAAACTCTTTTTGAAAATGTCCAGAGAAAGAGACCACACCTTTTTGTAAGTGGTTCCATTTATTGAACAGTTCTTATTTTCAAGAAGTTCCTTCTAGCGTTCACTCAAAATCTACCCTTCTGTAATTTAAAACTGGTCCTATTCTGGCATGGCAGAGGACAAACCTTCCCCTCCTCTCTATGACAGCCCTTCATACATTTAAGGGGTCCAATCATGTCATTCCGCAGTCTTCTGTTTATCAAGTTGAACATGCCCAACCTTACCTCATATGTTTTGTTCTCCTTACTGTTTATCATCCTTGTTACCCTTCTCTAAGCCTGCTCCCAGTTTTCAATATTTTTCTAAAAATGCAGAGCCCAGAACTGAACACAGTGCTCCAGATGAGGCCTGAATAGCACAGAATAAGAAGGATGATTACTTTCCTTGAGTTGGAATATATGGATCTATTAATGCAGACTAAACTAGTATTGATCTTCTTTGCTGTAGCATCAAGCTGCTGTGACATTTTCAACTTATAACTGAGACTCCCAATGTCCTTTTTACATGTAGCACTGCTAAGCCAATTATCCCTCATCCTCTACCTGTTCCTTTGTTTCTTGTGGCCTAAATGTAGAATGTTGCATTTGTCTCTGCCGAATATCATTCATTAGTTTCAGCCCAATTTTCTAGCTTATCAAAGTCCTTTTGTTGTTCCTATCTTCCAATGTGTTCCGATGTGTTAGCGATTCTGCTCAGTTTTGTGTCATCCACAAAAATGATAAGGATTCTTTCTAACCAGTCATCTAAGTCATTGATAAACATGTTGAAATGTGATGGCTCCAGCACTCCACTAGAGACTTTCCTCCAGTTTTAAGTGCAGCCACTGATGATGACCCTTTGAATATGGGTTTTATGTTAATTATGGATCCATCTGACAGTGTTTCCATCTGTTGCACATTTTAACAGTTCGCTAATCAAAATGTCATGTGGAACATAACAAAATGCTTTGCAAAAATCCAAATAAGGAACATCTCTAGCATTCCCACATTTTAAGGGATCAAAGAAGGTCCATCCCTTAGATTTTTGGATTTCCCCTTTAGCTATGGTTTTTCAAAAGCTAAAGGGAGAGGTAGTTTGGATTGGATTGGGAATTACATTGCCTACTCTTGTTCCCATTGTCTGAGCACTGATATGAGGAAGAAGCAGGTCATAGTGACAGGTTCTGTCTTCATCTATGTGTCTTGTTCATTTGAAGGTGTGTATAGTGTCCACACACAAAAATAAACACAACTGAATGTGTTGGACTTCAGTTACCAAAAGTCCAATGAGTATAGGTAATGTTAAGAGATTGTGGGAGTTGTAGTCCAAAACAACTGAAGGGCCAAAGAATTCCTACTCTTGAGCTAAAGACCACCACCTTCTAGATTAATGTGCCCTTCTTTCCATTTTACTCCTGCTTGTCCTCCAGATGCTGATAGAATAGACTATTGGGTTTGTAATCAATCTACATTTTAATGTATGAGTTTCTTCATTTCTCTGAGTATGCTTCTTATGTCTGACACAATTTTACTACAAAATGGCCAAGCCAAAGCTGAGTGGGGCATTTTTTGCACTTAGGCTCAAAAGGCAGCTGTGTGTGAGGCACTACATTGAAAATCAATGGGTGTTACTCGAGGAGGTTTTTCCCTCTCATTTTAATTCCTACAACTATTAAATTGGCTATAACTATTCAGCTTTTAACAGCATATAGGAGCTCAAAGATGACAATTTTGATTTTTGTGACAGGCTGCAAAATGTCTTGCACCAGTTAGCCTTTTAAACATAACTCCCTTCTTGCCATCTAAAATACTTCTATTAAACGCTAATTTAGTGCCATGAGGGGTAATGGGATAATTATCCTGAAGTCAGAAGTCTCCTTTAGGACAAGTATTTCACATACCAATATTAAAAAAGAAAACTGACATTCACCTAAGAGTTTGCTAGCTGATAATTAGCAACTGAAAGCTAAGTAGTCTCCCCACCCCACCCCACCCCACCCCCACACACACCGATTCCTCCTCCAGGTGAAAAAACTGTAAAGCAAGGAGGGGTGCACTGAGCCTTGTAAAATTATAACTTTCACAGAGATTCATCAATGTTATTGTAAGGCATGTAAGATTAAACCAAAACATGGTCATCTTTACCTGAATCTAGCCTAGGAAATAGGAAACAAATTGCTGGAATTCAGAATCTGAGCTGGCCTGAAAAGCTAACAAAGATTGGAAAGCAGCAACTTGAAATTCAGCAGGAAAAGGATATTATTCTGCTGCCAGGGCAAGACAGACACAGAACCATTGATAAAACCACAACAGAGAAAACATAATAGAAAATAAATTTTCAAGAGCTATTGTGCAGGACTGGGGAATGTGGTCTTCCACACATTGTAAACTGCAATTCCCACTGGCCAGCATAGCCAGTGATAAGGAATGATGGAAGTTGCAATCAACATCTGGAAGGCTACTTAGTTTCCATGCCTTCATTAGATTTTTAAACTCAGAAGGTTCTTAACCTACTGAAGAAAAAATATCTCTTCCTTGCTGTGAGCAAACTGAGGGTCACATCCACTCACACTTTATTACTCCTCTGATTCTTTTTGCAACATGATCTCAAATTTCAGCCTGCTATGTATTGTTTAGTTTTAGGAAGCTTTATGCTAGTGAGGGATTAATATTTTCCTGCCATTCTACTGAGATTAGCCTTAAGCATTGCACCTGTTCAAAGTTCTGGTATCCAGCATTCTGTTTCACAGGTAGCACCTGCCTGCATGACTAATTGGCCCTACTTGATGTAAAAGGTTTCATTTTGGATGCTACTCAGAACATGATGATGTTTCTGGCATTTGAAAAACTGCTGCTACAAACAACTGGATTCATATTTTGTCAGTGTTTAAATGTGTGTATGGGTCTCTGTCATGCACACACATGCACTCTGTTCACCCATTGTGACAGGACCTTCTTAAAGGCTTAGGTTGCTTTTACCTTCCAAACCCAGAAGGTCCTCTATCACCAACACTTGTCTTGCTCTTTTTAATACTCTTTTTAACACTACTCTTAAGCAGATAAGGCCCAGGTGTTTCCATAACCCAGTTTCAATATTTTAGGTACTGTGGAGTTTATCGCACATGACTCACACGCAACTATACTCAATGAGATAGATGCGTGTTTAACCCTCAGTGACGGATCTTACTGCACTCTTCCATGGTCAGGCTGTAGGCAGTCCATATGCAGCCTGTGCTTGTCCTGTATTTTTTCAAGAATGGGATTTTCTGCACTTAGGGCAGAAAAATGAAATGCATAGATATAGGATTGGGGACACCTGGCTTAACAAGACTACATGATAAAGGGATCTAGGAGTCCAAGTAAACCACAAGTTGAACATGAGTCAGTAGTGCAATGCAGCAGCTAAAAAAGCAAATGTGATTTTAGGCTGTATCAATAGAAGTACAGTGTCTAGATCAGTGGTTCCCAAATTTTGGTCCTCCAAATGTTTGGACTTCAGTTTCTAGAATTCTTTCCTGTCAGCCAACCTGGCTGGGGCTTCTGGGAGCAGCGGTCCAAAGCACCTAGAAGACCAGACTTTGGGAACCACTGGTCTTGATCAAGTAAAGTAATAATGCCACTCTATTCTGCTTTGGTCAAGCCCCATCCGGAATACTGGGGCGGTACAGACCACCCAAAAGGAGCAGTCTGTTCTCGCCCCAAGAAGCGGCAAACTGCCACTTCCCCGCAGCCTCAAAGCAGGATGCAGCAGGATACAGTAGCCGCAGCGGTGCCAAGGGGAAAAAGGGGCTGCCACTGCGGCTCCTTTCCCCCCTGGGTGTTTGGCACGGCCATCTAAAGGCCGCGCCAAGGACCCAGCACAAAAAAGGAGCTCAATTTCCGAGCTCCTTTTGGCACCATGGAAACAGTGTTCTTAGCACCCTCTCGCAGCATCATTGCATCATGGCACACGCAGCGTTGTGTAAATGCTGCGCGCAACATGACACTGATGGCGCACCCATATGGATGCCACCATTTTAAAATGGCAGCATCCATACAGTTTAGGGTTCAGGAGGGTGTAAACGCTGCACCCTCTCGAACCCTAAAGGCACCCCTTCCAACCCTAAAGGCGCCTCATTTTGCCCACTGTGTCATTTTCTGTGTCCACAATTCAAAAAGGATGTTGAGAAATGAGCGTATCCAAAGGAGGGTGACTAAAATGGTGAAGGGTCTGGAAACCATGTCTTATGAGGAAAGACTCAGGCAGCTTGTGATGTTTAGCCTGGAGAAGAGAAGGTTAAGAGGTGATATGATAGCCCTATTTAAATATTTGAAGGGATGTCATATTGAGCAGGGAGAAAGCTTGTTTTCTGCTGCTCCAGAGAATAGGACCCAGAACAATGAATGCAAGCTACAGGAAAAGATATTCCACCTCAGAATTAGAAATAACTTCCTGACAATAGGAGCTGTTTGACAGTGGGACACATTTCTTTGGAGTGTGGTGGAGTCTGCTTCCTTGGAAGTCTTTAAACAGAGGCTGGATGGTCATTAGTTGAGGATGCTTTGATTGTGAGTTCCTGCACAACTGGAAATTGGACTGGATGGCCCTTGTGGTCTCTTTCAAATCTATGACTCCTATTATTCTAATACATACTCCCATATCCTGAAATGTAGTTATTCTACCTTGTGCCAACCTATTGGCTCATGAGGTTCTTGAGTCACCATCAACTTTGGTGGGGGAGGGACGAGGATAAGACAAAGTACACTGTGTTCTTCTTCCTGTAACATCTTTAAGACTGAGAGGAGTTCCTAGCACAAGCTTAATCTCTTTCATCAAATCAGATTTTTCTTGAATGTAGTTTGTGCAATACAATGGTTTAATTTTGTTTATATTTCCTAAATGACGCAGGGAAGTTCTGAGTGAATGATATGATTTCACTCTGTTTTATGTTGTAGTTTACATCTCTTTCCCAAAATAAATAGGGTGGTAGTGGTAGAAAAGTTGACTCCTCACATTGTGTGGCACAACAGACAATAATATATCAATCAGCACAGTCACACTCAAGGCTTTCTCACTTCTTCATCATTCAAATATATAGCTGTGTTAGTATGCAAAGCAGTTAGTAGCAGTTAGTATGCAAAGGGATTGTGTAACACCTTTGAGACTAACTGAAAGGAAGAAGCTGGTAGCATGAGCTTTTATAGATTTGAGCCTACTTCCTCAGATGCAATTTTTGAGTGGAGAGTCCAGAGACAGACCAATATAAGTTGGTTGTGAGACTGTCAATTCAAATTCAAAATCTTGTGGGTATGGAGATGAGGTGGCAAGTTCAATTATAAAGATCGATGTTGGGGGGACAAAGGCAGGAGGAAGGATGTTGCTTAAAGTCAAAGAGAGTAGATAACCATATGAATGAATATTGGAATGTAGTGTGGGAAATATGGAGGGGTGTGTGATGAGGGTGCTGTCATGAGGATGGGGGTTAGATAGTGCTGAAATGTGTGTAGTATGCTAGGAAATGTGCATTACTACAGGTCATGATATTAAACATGAACAAAATGTGTTCATAATTTAAATCTGAACTAAGGAACTTCCAAAATATGATATATTAGTTCTTTTTATTTTTTGTACAGTGGACCCTTGATATCTGCTGGGGTTTGGTTCCAGGATACCCCATAGATACCAAAATCAGTGGATGCTCAAGTCTGATTAAATAAACTGGATAATAAAATGGTGTCCCTTATTTTTATTTTATTTTTTTTTAAATGGGAATATTGTGGTTTGCTTTTAAGAATAGATAAGATAGAAAGATAGATATTCAAGCTGTGGATTCTTGAATCCATAGATAAGGAATCCATGGATATGGAGGGCTGACTGTATATCCACATTTATTCTTGACCCTATGGACCTTATCACATGTGAGGAATTTCTCTCAATTTCGCAATAGTAATTTTCGTATTCAATTCGAAATTTCGCGTGATTGCGTGAAAGTGCATCACACAATGATATAGCTAGGTTATTTCGCAAAATAAATTGCGCTATGGATTCGCAAATCACGCGATTGCGCGAAAGCTTATTATACATTATTGTACATTTATACAAACACATTCAGGAATATCTTATTACACCAGTGGATTTCTAAATGCGAAATTGCTCTCCTGCACATGCCCAGTTCTCAACCGATGCCATGGTGACCTCATGTACTTCCAGGTCATTGAGTTTGGGTACTCCCTCTGCAATTTCCAGTTCCTCCCTGAAATGTAAAAGTACTTCTTCCTCATTTTCACGTGAAAGCCTGCAAGCAGCTAAGGGTTTTACTTGTACTTTTTCCTCATTTTCACGTGAAAGCCTGCAAGCAGCTAAGGGTTTTACTTGTACTTTTTCCTCATTTTCACGTGAAAGCCTGCAAGCAGCTAAGGGTTTTACTTGTACTTTTTCCCCATTTTCACGTGAAAGCCTGCAAGCAGCTAAGGGTTTTACTTGTACTTTTTCCTCATTTTCACGTGAAAGCCTGCAAGCAGCTAAGGGTTTTACTTGCTGTGCTTTTTCCCCAGATATAGGATGGGGGACACCTGGATGAATGAAACTATGTGTGAAAGGGATTCAGGAGTCCAAGTAGACCATAAGCTGAACATGAGTCTACAGTGCGATGTGGCAGCTAAAAAGGCCAATGCTATTCATAGAATCCTAGAGTTGGAAGGGACTCTAAGGGCCATCTAGTCCAACCCCCTGCCATGCAGGAACTCTCAATCAAAGCACACCCAACATATGGCTATCCAGCCTCTGTTTAGAGGTTAGGTTGCATCAATAGGAGTATAGTGTCTAGATCAAGGGAAGTAATAGTGCCACTCTATTCTGCTTTGGTCAGGCCCCACCTGGAATACTGTGTCCAGTTCTGGGCACCACAATTCAAAAAGGATGTGGAGAAACTGGAGCGAGTCCAAAGGAGGACAACTAAGATGGTGAAGGGTCTGGAAACCATGCCCTATGAGGAACGCCTCAGGGAACTGGGGATGTTTAGCCTCGAGAAGAGATGGTTAAGAGGTGATATTTGAAGGGATGTCACATTGAGGAAGGAGCAAGCTTGTTTTCTGCTGCTCCAGAGAACAGGACCCAGAATAATGGATGGAAACTCAATAAAAAGAGATTCTACCACATTAATAAAAGAGATTCTACCATATTAATAAAAAGAGATTCTCTCTAGGAGGAACTTCCTGACAGTAAGGGCTGTTCGACAGTGGAACACTCTCCCTTGGAGTGGAGTCTCTTTCTTTGGAGGTCTTAAATCAGAGGCTGGATGGCCATCTTTCGGGAATGTTTTGATGGAGAGTTCCTGCATGGCAGGGGGTTGGACTGAATGGCCCTTGTGGTCTCTTCCAACTCTGTGATTCTATGAATCTATGATTTTGGACCATGCCCAAAGCTGCATGCGCGCTGAGATGTTGGTGTGCCATGGAGGAATTCCCCATCAAAGCATCCTCCATGTTGGCCCCGCATCCTAAGTCGCATGCGTGCTGAGATGTTGGTGTGCCATGCCATGCAGGAATTCCCCATCAAAGCATCCTCCATGTTGGACCAGTGCCCAAAGCCCCATGTGTGCTGAGATGTTGGTGTGCCATGCAGGAATTCCCCATCAAATCATGCTGCATGTTATTGGTCAGAATAGAAGACTCTCAGGACCCCATGCCCCATGACGTGAGTGTCATCTTGAAATCACTGTAACAGTGCCAATTCTTATCTACCCGGACAAGTGGTGCCATGCATGAATTCTATGGAATGAATGGGAACCAGGGCAGATGGGGGGTCTGTTTGGATAGCCCTTGGGGACCTCATCTTAACCGGGCAAGTGAAGGAGGAATTGCTATGGCAACTGTTGGAAGGCAGGAATCACGCAAAAAGATGAGGGTAAAGCTGGCACTAGATGAGCATAAAAGTGCTCCCTCTTCTGGCCACCTGTTCATGCATGGCAAAACATTTTGGGCACTACAGGAAGTAAAAAGGAGAAGCCAGTGCCATGAAGGATCATGGGAATTGTAGTAATGATGGTGAAATTGGGGATGAATAGAAATGCCTATCACACCCCCAAAAAGCGAAATGAATACGAAATTGCCAGGGAATAGGAATTGTAAGTCCGCTAGTTCACCGAATTTGCCTATTTTCTGATTGCGTTTGGACCACATTCGCATATTAGGCAAAAGCATATAATAACCTTTCACGCAATTACGTGAAAACTCCCATTTCGTTCGCAAAAACAAGCAATTGCATGTAATGAGAAATCACGCAATCGCGCGAAACCTAATGATTGCGTTCGCAAAATCAGCAATTGCATGTGGTGAGAAATCACGCAATCGCGCGAAACCCCATGATTGCGTTCAGTTTTTCAGGAAAAAATTGGTTGTGTAATAAGCTCCTTTGTTTCTAAGCCCAGTAATTTTAACCACTGTCCTACCTTTCTTCTGCATAAGGTGTGTTGGTTTGTGTGCAGGAAGACAAGCCCCAAGTTTAAATAGGGATTAGTAAAATCGCTCTCTCAAAACACCAGCTTCCCACAAAGTGAACTGGTTAGATTTCAAGAAAAAAGAGCATGCCCCCAAATCTAACTACAATGCACAGGTGAGTTACAAAACAACAAATCACTCTTTCAACATTGTTTTCTGTTGTACACAAATTTCACAGATAGCAAAATTGTGGAGTTTATCACATGGGAGGAATTTCTCCCAATTTCGAATGGAGCCAATTCGAATTCACGTAAATTTGCTAGTTTAGCGAATTTACGTGAGTTCTAGTTGCGTTCATAATGCATTCAGAGTGACTTCCCATTCCCTGAAAATGTGTGAGATACACTAATTCGTAATAACGTGAAACCCCATGATTGCGTTTGGATCGCCTTTGGAGTATACCCCCAAATTGCCTTGTGTGATAAACTCCTATGATGCTCAGAATGAGAAACTTGGCCAAATAAATTTGTACAAGGCAAAGGTACATAGGTCTAAGCACTAAGCCATGTATTTTCCCACACACACACACACACACACACACACAAAACCACAACAAATTATGCATTTCGCAGAAGTAAAATTGGTAATGTTTAGAAAAACACACCATTAACACACACAACACCAGTGCCCTTCCCCTCAAAAAAAGAAAGGAAACATACACATAGCACAGGCATAACAGAGCCCCTCTCTTCCCACCATCCTCTCTAATCCCAGGATCATTCCACCAGTACTCCTGGATGCTGTGAAGAATATCTACAAATGTCCTCATCTTTGAGAAGGTAGGCTTTCTCAAATTGTCAAGGCAACTGACTGATTAAAAAAGACACCAATCACCACAAGAATGTTATCCTTCAGGGAAAGTGAAAAGACTAGCCATGTGTAAAAATATTAGATTATACAAAATAAAATATTTTATGCATAAAAATCATTTTGCAGGAAAACAGTGTTTTTGTACATGTATTAGGAGTTTATTGCACTGTAAATAATATGACTTATTCCCAAAGGGATACCGTCACTTTTGGGGTTAATGGCAGGTATTATTGTATGTGTAATCACCACCACTCAACCCAGGTCCCAGCCGCACTCAGCCAGCCACTTTGCAAAAACGCGAGCTTTCCATTTTTGCAAAGCAACAGACTGTGCAATAAACTCCTTAGATTATACAAAATAAAATCTTAGCATCAAAATCATTGTGTAGGAAAACAGTGTATTTGTCAGAATGTTTCATATATATATATATATAGAGAGAGAGAGAGAGAGAGAGAGAGAGAGAGAGAGATTGTGCAAATTCATAAATTTGCTCAGTGTGGTGAAATTTTGTTTGTTTAAAATTTTTGGGTTTTTTTTTTATACAAGAATGAAATAAACTTATCCTAGATTATCTCCCTACCACTAGCCCAGCATGGTACAAAAGTACTGGGCTACAACTACCCACTATGTTTATTTTTTTAAGAATGCCTCTGGGACTGATGTGAACCAGACACATTCTTGGTGATTAAGATGGCACAAGTCAGTATTCAATTCGAAGCACATTAGCCTCTCTGGCAAGTAAATTATTAGGAAGGCAAGTAGATTGAGAGCCTTATTCCATGAGAAAAGAAAGCAAAAATAATGGGAGAATAGCTGCTTTCTCTGTGCCTCTTCACATGCTGTTGTAGAAATTCTGTTCTCTTCCAAAGGGTTGCAAAAGTGTGCCTTTTGTGGTGCTGGAAATGTCCATTTGGCAAAAGGCATGCTTTTATGACTGTCTCCTTCAGGGAGGAGAACAAAAGTACTACAATAGCATGCAAAAAGGCACAGAGAAAGCTGCTCCTGTCTCACTCTGTTTCAGCTTTCTTTTATCATGCGATAAGACTGGTGCCAAGGATGAAGTTGGCAGGCCCAAGAGGACAGTTTTGGTGACTCTATCCTACAGCATTAGCTTCAAACTTACCAAGGTTGAGAAACAGATAAAAGTACCACTTTGAAAAAGCATAAAGTCAATAAAATATACAGCCTTGGTGTTTCACATAAAAGTTGACATATTTTATATTTTACATCACAATCAGAACCATGCAGTCCCCCTAGTCCCAGTGAATACATGCACTGGTGGTCTTGTCTCTCACATAAATCAAAGCCAAGGAGTGGCTTATCACACATAGTATTCAAGCATAACATTCTTTACCTTAATTTACCCTACACTTCTTCAGTGCCCTCCGTGTACCCTTCAGCTTTATTCATGAATGCACTCAACATCTCTAACTCTCATTTATGCTATTTGCTTCAGTGGCTGTACTTGACAATTCACTCCTTGTGTTTACTACCCTGTGAATGAAGTAGTTTTCCTGGAATTCAGGTGCAGTTAAGTGATAATAGTGCTCCTGCTTTGTTTTATGAGGCAATAATCTGGATTGCCCAAGTCATTTATCCCGATACGGAATAATGCCAGTGCAACAGTTTGATGGTGTTGTTATTGTTCTTGGTCTCAAAATAAGGCTTTAAATAAACTGTTTAGACAAGGAGCTATTCATTTAGGAATAGTCTGTGTTAATCATACAGTTTTTCAGTATATATGTTTAGGATTTTCTTACCAAAACTCTCATTTGTGTATGTGCATGCAGATGTTATGTGCAAAAATAGTATGGTTATAATATTTTTTTGCCAATTCTCCCTCTCCCGTCCAAAATTCTGATGTCCTATTGTACTTTGATATAATCATGTAGGGAACATAATAGACAATCCCACTTTACAGAACAGTCAACCAATCCATCTAGAACTGTTTAATGTCCCTGGCCTTCACTCAATATACATTTGGACATGTTTGGGATATTGTAATGAACTGCACTTTCTCCATCCAGAATATGTCACATGATCCACCCTGACTTCAACATGTATGGGGAATAACTATCATTAGGATCTTACTTAAAATATATTTCCATTATATTGTTAGACTGGCCAGTGGCATCCCCATCCTAGGTGTCGCCCCATGAGTGAGGGCTGTCAGGGGCAGCAGAGACCAAAAGGGCATGCTCCCCCAGCTCCAGGCTTTCTCTTTGGGGGGGGGGGGGGCTGGGACTGGAGCAGCCAGGAAGAGTACATGTACACTCCTTCTACTCCTCTGGCCCCAGACTTTCTCCCTAGAAGGATGTGCATATGCCCTCTGGAGGGCCCAACCAGGTGACACCCCTCTTCTGGGTGTCACCCAGCGCAGACCATGCCCCCCACTCACCAGTGAGGCTACTGAACTGGCCTATTCTTAATGGAAAACACAGAAGAGATATGCGGGTTTCTAAACAAAGCTATAAATGTTGGTGAACATTATACAGTTTTTGAGGTGGAGTTTACCAGAGTTAAAATTCTCTACATCAATTTCATAGGAATATTCACCTATTAAAATTGAATATGGCACCATGAATTCTTTGGCTACTGCTGCTTATTCCCTCTAGCATTAGTCACATGTGTGAATCCACCTGTCAGTGATTGTTCAGGGAATGGGATAATATCACAAGACTACATAGACAATAAAAAATTGTACATGAGGGCAATATAAAGCCATAATTTAAAAAACTGGAGTGTCGAAACTGCTGAAAAGAAGAGGTCATTTTCAACATAGCCCAAAAATCTGAGTAGATTTGGCTCCAATCTAATGCAAACATCATTATTTGTGGGTACAATGAAACGTAAGATAGACAAGGCTTTCCACTGTGAATTTTATTTCCAGCTAATGTTAAAATTTTACAAATTATCCCAACGTTCCTAAAGGGCTATTCCTCCTCCCGCATATTGATTGAGGCTAAAATCCATTTTAACTGTTCAGGAAGCATAACAGTGAATTTAATTCTTTCCCCATTAGAAGTCAATATTTTAATCTATTTATTTAGAGGCTGCTAGCAATAATTACTAATTATAAATCTATAGACGTCATCCTGAACGGACAGGAAAAATATAAAAGAAAGACATATTGCTAACACTTTCAATTTGTCATTTTTGCTGAAGATCCCAATAAATTTAAGCATTATCATATTGATCGTGATCTTTTGAAATGTCTTGGCAACTATTTTATATTAAATAGTATTCTTAGTCAGAAATGTTCTGCACATTGCAGAAAGCAACAATGAATGGATGTGACAGAAAAAATCCAGTGAGCATGGACATAATACTCTCTTGTTGATTTATGCATAATACAAACTCAAATCTAAATTGGAAAGTACTGGACAAGTAGGATTGCCAGGAAATGTAACTGTAATTAATGTTAGACAGCTGTCACTCTTACAGGAAGACATATCATTAATTGCTTCTATTGAACATATTAAATACTTGGAAAGTTTAGGATAGGAAGGAGAGAGAGAGAGAAGCTTTTAGATGTCAACTTTCATCAAGAGATGGCAAGGGAAGGACTTCAAAGAAGAGATAATAATCAATGTGGATATATGTTACTACTGTGGTTTGTTTTCCCCTGCATTTACTATCCATGCTTTTTCTGACAATCACAATGGAGATCATCATAGTCTTTGTGCAAATTGATATCAGGTTCAATTTACCCTCACAACACTCATAAATCCCTCCATCTGGAAGTGCAACAAGAGTTCTTACATTCTTTATTACACTGTAATCATAGAATCATAGAATCATAGAATCATAGAATCATAGAGTTGGAAGAGACCACTAGGGCCATCCAGTCCAACCCCCTGCCATGCAGGAAATCCAAATCAAAGCACCCCTGACAGATGGCCATCCAGCCTCTGTTTAAAGACCTCCAAGGAAGGAGACTCTATCACCTTCCGAGGAAGTGCGTTCCACTGTCGAACAGCCCTTACTGTCAGGAAGTTCTTCCTAATGTTCAGGTGGAATCTCTTTTCCTGTATCTTGCATCCATTGTTCCGGGTCCTGTTCTCTGGAGCAGCAGAAAACAAGCTTGCTCCCTCCTCAATATGACATCCTTTCAAATATTTAAACAGGGCTATCATATCACCTCTTAACCTTCTTTTCTCCAGGCTAAACATCCCCAGCTCCCTAAGTCGTTCCTCATAGGGCATGGTTTCCAGACCCTTCACCATTTTTGTCACCCTCCTTTGGACACACTCCAGTTTCTCAATGTCCTTTCTGAATTGTGGCGCCCAGAACTGGACACAATATTCTAGGTGGGGCCTGACCAAAGCAGAATACAGTGGCACTATTACTTCTCTTGATCTAGACACTATACTTCTATTAATGCAGCCCAAAATAGCATTGGCCTTTTTAGCTGCCGCATCACACTGTTCACTCATGTTCAACTTGTGGTCTACTTGGACTCCTAGATCCCTTTCACACGTAGTTTCATTCAGCCAGGTGTCACCCATCCTATATCTGTGCATTTTATTTTTCCGCCCTAAGTGCAATACCTTACACTTCTCTGTATTGAATTTCATTTTGTTAGCTTTGGCCCAGCTTTCTAGTCTATTCAGGTCATTTTGAATCTTGATCCTGTCCTCTGGGGTATTAGCTATTCCCCCTAATTTGGTGTCATCTGCAAATTTGATAAGTATGCTCCCAATTCTGTCATCCAGGTCATTGATAAAGATGTTGAATAGCACTGGGCCGAGGACAGAGCCCTGTGGGACCCCACTGGTCACTTCTCTCCAGGATGAAAAGGAGCCATTGTTGAGCACCCTTTGGGTTCGGCCATTCAACCAATTACAGATCCATTTAACAGTTCCTTTGTCTAGCCCACATTTTACAAGCTTGTTTGCAAGAATGTCATGGGGAACCTTGTCAAAGGCCTTACTGAAATCAAGATATACTATATCCACAGCATTCCCTTCATCTACCAAGCTGGTAATTTTATCAAAGAAAGAGATTAGATTTGTCTGGCATGACTTGTTTCTCTGAAACCCGTGTTGAGTTTTTGTGATTATGGCATTACCATCTAGATGTTCACAGACTCTCTGTTTAATGATCTGCTCCAGAATCTTTCCTAAAACTGATGTCAGACTAACTGGACGATAATTGTTGGGATCCTCTTTTTTCCCCTTTTTGAAGATGGGGACAACGTTTGCCCTTCGCCAGTCTGCTGGGATCTCTCCTGTTCTCCAGGAGTTTTCAAATATGATTGCCAATGGCTCTGATATTACTTTTGCCAGTTCTTTTAATACCCTTGGATGGAGTTCATCTGGTCCCGGAGACTTAAATTCATTTAGATTAACAAGGTGTTCCTCTACTATCTCTTTACTTATTCTGTGCTGAAATTCCCCAATTCTGTTCTCTGCTCCATTATCCTCAGGTTGAGCACCCTTTGCCTTTTCTGAGAAGACTGAGGCAAAGAAGGTGTTGAGTAATTCTGCC
The DNA here is from genome assembly GCA_034509955.1 of Urosaurus nigricauda. Classification (NCBI taxonomy): domain Eukaryota; kingdom Metazoa; phylum Chordata; class Lepidosauria; order Squamata; family Phrynosomatidae; genus Urosaurus; species Urosaurus nigricauda. The sequence continues at coordinate 59,330,156 of JAOEGL010000006.1, forward strand.
TTTTCTCTGTCCCCTGTTAGCATTTTGCTATCTTCTCCACGCAGTGGCCCTACCGTTTCCTTCTTCTTCCTCTTGCAGCGGACATATCCAAAAAAGCCCTTTTTATTGTTCTTAACCTCTCTAGCAAGCCTGAGTTCATTCTGCGCTTTAGCTTTTCTGACTTTACCCCTACACATGCCTGCTATTTCTTTGAATTCCTTTTTCGTGATTTCCCCCTTTTTCCATTTCTTATACATGTTCCGTTTCAAACTTAGCTCGGTTGAAAGTTCCTTAGTCATCCATCCTGGTTTCTTGAGACACCTCCCGTTTTTCTTTCTCACTGGAACTGTTTGAAATTGTGCCTTCAGTATCTCCCTTTTGAGAAAGTCCCATCCGTCCTGAACTCCTTTATCTTTTAGTATTTCTGACCATGGAATCGCCCTCAATACTTCTCTAAGTTTACTGAAATCCGCTCTCCTAAAGTCTAGGATGTGTGTCTGACTCTGCCTGGCTTCTCCTTTCCACTGTATTACAAACTCCAGGAGAACATGGTCACTTCCACCTAATGATCCCACCACTTGCACCCCATTAACCAAGTCCTCCTTGTTGGTTAGGATCAGATCTAAAATAGCTGACCCCCTTGTTGCCTCTTCCACCTTTTGGACCATGAAATTGTCTTCCAGGCAAGTGAGGAATTTGCTAGACCTTGAGGATTTTGCTGAGTTAGACTTCCAGCAAATATCAGGATAGTTGAAGTCGCCTATCACTACTACATCTCTCTTTTCTGACTGTGTGGTCATCTGTTCTAGAAAGATATCATCCAATTCCTCAGTCTGACTTGGGGGTCTGTAGTAGACTCCCACCGTAACACCCTTGTTGTTTCCCTCCCCTTTAATTCTTATCCAGATGCTCTCCACCTGGCTTCCATGATTGATGTCCAGGATCTCTTCACTGGTGTAAATATCTCTGACATATAGTGCTATTCCTCCTCCTTTCCTGTTTGGCCTATTTCTCTTAATAAGGTTATACCCCTCTATTTCCACATTCCAATCATGAGACTCATCCCACCAGGTTTCAGTGATGCCTATTATATCATATTTGCCTTGTTGTACTAGGAGTTCGAGTTCATCTTGCTTATTTCCCATGCTCTGTGCATTAGTGTAGAGACATCGCAGACCATGGTTCCCTTTTACTTGCTGCCTGTGCAAGTTTTTTTGCCTCCCACTGTTGGGTCCTTGCACTGTTTGCCTTGTTTCCTCTATGTCAGTTTGACTATTTACGCCATCCCTTTTGCGTTCCTTAATATTGTCTCCCTTCCCCTCGGAACTCAGTTTAAAGCTCTCCTGATCAAGTTCTTGAGACTGTTGGCAAAAACATTTCTTCCAACTGGCGTGAGATGCAACCCGTCTGTTGCAAGAAGTCCCTCCTCATGGAACCGCAGCCCATGATCCAAGAATCCAAATCCTTCTCGGCGGCACCATCTGCGAAGCCAGTTGTTCACCTCTGCTATTTTCCTCTCCCTTCCTGGACCATGCCCTTCAACTGGCAGAAGAGACGAGATGACAACCTGTACATCCATTCCTTTCAGCTTCCTACCAAGCGCCTCGTAATCCCTTTTGATGTTCTGAATGCTGTGTCTTGCAGTATCATTAGTTCCCACGTGGACCAAAAGGAAGGGGTATTGGTCAGTAGGCTTGACCAGTCTTGTCAGCCTCTCTGTCACATCCCGGATCTTTGCACCTGGAAGACAGCACACCTCTCGAGACATCTTGTCAGGCCTACAAATCACTGCTTCTGTACCCCTCAGCAAGGAGTCCCCCACTACGACCACACGCCTCCTCCGAGGCTTAGCAGCGACTGTTCCCTCGGGTGGGACTCTCAGGCTCCCTTGCTCTGTCCCTGAAGTCTGTCCATGCTGCTCTTCTTCATCCTCCTTGATAAGGGAAAGAGCTTCGAATCGATTCTCTAGCTGCAAGCTCCCCGAACAATTCCTTCTTGGTTTACTACTCTTTGTGACATTCCTCCAGCTGTCTGCCTCCTCTGTTTGGCAAGTGACCTCTTCCACTTCCACAATGAAAGATTTAAAGAAAAAAAATGTGCAAGAAATAAAAATAAGACAATTCCCTTCCCCCACACCAATATGAATACAAGACAGAAGGTAGCAAAAGCTGTTCAAATACAATATATGTCTTTTATTCCCAGGTAGAAAGAGTTTGTGCGCCTGCATCATTCTATGACAGTCTGAAGTTCTAAAAGGGGTTTACATGTGTCAGGCATAAGTGGGATTTCTGAACACCATATCCCATCACTCCAAATAGCTTCTATTCATCTCAACAGAAAGAGAAATCTATATGTACACTCCTCTACATATATGGATTTCTTTTTCTCCTTTTGAAATAGCTATGGACTGCCACACAGGCCTTTACCACTAACATAAATACACTGAATTTGTGTAATTAATTAGCGTGCAGTCTGCTCTTTCAACCAGATGTTGAATTAATGGTTCTGGTGATAGCGTATTCTAAAAGGTCAAAAGAGTTGAGGTTTGTTCTTGGATTCAAACATTTTGGGAAGGGTGGGGTTTAACTTTTGAGGAAAAGGTTAATGCCTCTTTTGTTGAGACATTTGGGTAGGTATGTTTAATAATAGGCTTTCATTTTTCCTGAAGAAGCATTGAGGCTTCTATGGCTACAGTTATTGTTGAACAGGGGAGGTATGCCATTTTATATTTATTTTCTTTCTATACAAAAAAAGAATATAAGAAAGAATATATGAAAAGAATTCCAGCTTCACCTAGAATACTGCATCCAGTTCTGGACACCACAATTCAAAGAGAATGTTGGCAAGCTGGAGCATGTCCAGAGGAGGGTGACCAAAATGGGGAAGGGTCTGGAAACCATGCCCTATGAAGAGCACCTTAGGGAGCTGGGTATGTTTAGCCTGGAGAAGAGAAGATTAAGAAGTGCTATGATAGCTAAGTTTAAACATTTGAAGGGATGTCATATTGATGTCACATTGAGGATGGAGCAAGCTTGTTTTCTGCTGCTCCAGAAAATAGGACACAGAACAGTGGATGCAAACTACAGAAAAAGAGATTCCACCTTAACATTAGGAAGAACTTACAGACAGTAAGAGCTGTTTGAAAGTGGAACATACTCCCTTAGAGGGTGATAGAGTCTCCTTTGTAATTGTTAAAACAGAGGCTGGATAGCCATCTATTGGGGGTGCTTTGATTGTATCTTCCTCCATGGCAGGGGTTCGACATGTTGGCCCTTGAGGTCTCTTGCAACTCTATGGTTCTATGATTCTAAGGGAGTATTTTGGCTAGGCAGCAGCATGGGCCATAGAAAACCGTTCAAGGAAAGCGGGAGGGCACAGACAGTCTTGATAGGCATTCCTGGACCAGTGACAGGGAGCACTTCAACTGGATGGCTAGAGAAGAAGAACCAAGCACCCCACTACCACTACCACTGCCACTGAGTGGTGAGAAGCAGAGTCCAGACAGAGGTGCTGGCTGGGTGACCTCACTGCCCTGGATGGCTATAGGCCATCTGAGGAGAAGGAGGAGGGAGTTTTGACTTGGATTGGTTCGCTTTGTACCGCACTTTCCACAGCAGGTGCACTATGGCAGCACTTGTGGGGGCTCTCACTCTGATGGTTTGCCTCTCTCCCTCCTTTCCCAACAAAGTTAAAGAAAGGTGACAATGGAGGAGAAGTTCAAGTAAAACCTCAAGTGGCTCCAGTGTCAGTGAGTTTGTGAATCCACAGCAGGTTTTACTTAGAACTGTTCTTCCTATGCCATCTTTCTGGCTGTTTGGAAACCAGGGAGGGAGAGAAATCATCAGAGCAAGACAGGCTGTGGTTGTAAACCAATTGTAGAAAACACTGAAGCAAGCCCCACCACTGCCACCTCCTCAGAGAGGCTACAGCCAGCCCAGGCAGTGACATCTCAGCACATCTGACTGGACTCTGCTTCTCACTGCTTAGTGATGATGGTGGTCAAGTACTTGGTTCTTTTCCTTTTCCAGACATCCAGTCAATGGAAGGCTCTCTGTCAGACCCCCCTATTTTCCCTCAACTGTTCTCTTTAGCCCAAGCTGTTGCCTAGCCATAATGCTCTCTCACCTAGAAAGACAAAAAATATACTTCATATGGCATCCCTCCCATGTTCAATACAGGCTCATCCTCCAAAAAAATATATTTTTACAAGTTAGGGGCCAGAGCACTATAGGTTCTGCATTTCATCTATTTCTGCTTTTTGACAGTGCTCTAGTTTCTAACCTCTCTAATAAGTGGGAGAGTCTTGTATTTGGTTGGTAAGTGAAGTCACAGCTACAAGCACAATTGATACTACATTTGGGATCCTTCAATGCATGTAGACTACAGTCACATTGGATAATTATGCTCAGAGGCTGTTTTTGTTTTGTTTTTCATTCCAAGATACACACAATAAGAGGAAAACAAGTATTATGTAGTTGTATGGTTCTAAGAAATAGCAATAGCAATAGCATGTACATTTCTATACTACTTATTAATGAATTCATCACTCTCTAAGCTGTTTACAATCTGTTAGCTAACTGCTTCCAACAAGCTGGGTATTCATGTTACTGACCTATGAAAGGATGGAAGCCTGAGTCAACCTCGGAGCACTCCCTGGGATCAAACTCACAACCTTGATACTTCAGTACCAGCATTTAACCTAAGTTGTAAGGGACATTCCTCATTCTCTGTGGATTTTGGAGTCCACAGGGGCTTTATACTAGAGCAGTAAGATCTTTGGAACATTGTACCTTTAAAAAAGACAGCCTATAGCATTGCCTATAGCATTATGATTTTCTATAGCATTATGACATTTGAACTATTTTTACCAAATTGCTTATCCACCTTCCTTTACTCTCCTTCCTCTGCCTGCCATCTGGAGAGGATGAATTTGAATTCAAAAGCAAGTTGAATCCACTGGTAATAAGGTTTTCTGTTCTGAGAGTAATCTTTTTTTCCCATCCCTAACATTTAAAATTTTTTCTTTTAAACAAAATATAAAAAAATAATCACTTTTATCCATTAGCCTACCAATCCTTACAGTACCTGTCTATGTGCGTAGACCTGCCACATGTTTTTGAGTCTGAGAATTTTCCCTGGTCTGAAATGAGTGTTCACAACCCCACCCACCCCTGCTGTTTTTGTTGTGGTGGTTGTTGTTGACTTCTGTTGAAAATTTACTTCATGCTGATTTTGGAGATACATTCTAGATAGCAAATACTTTGGAATCCTAATGCCTGGGAAAACTATACTGTTGTATCAGCTGAATATTTACATCTCCTGCAGTTGTCACAGCCACAGAAGCTTTATAAGGGGGAAAAAAGCAGACAGACAAAAAAAATTTGAAGGCACAGAAAACACATTGAGAGAACAAGTGGTCCATAAACTGTACTTTGTGCAGTCCTATGTTACATGCAAGGTTTCTGAGAATACCATCCTCCTTGCATCTATAATGCAGTTATGAAAGGAATGGATTTCAGTGGCAAGTTTGTGTGTCTATGTACGCTAGTCAACCTTTATAAGAAATTCACAGAGAGACATGGATGTAATTGTGTCTTCCTGTTTATGCTCTTTGCAACTCATATTCAGAGACATACTAACTCCAGTATTAAAGGCAGTTTAAAGCCATTAAGATTACTAGCCATTGTTTGCAGTATCTTTCAAGAAAATTCATAATTGCTATCTAAACACTAGAATTGAGCGACGGCATCAATCATACAACCCACCACAGAAATAAATACCATTTAATTTAGTGGGGATGACTGTAAAGCAGGTGCATAAGCAGAGGTGGGTAAGTTATTATTATTATCATCTCCAGCCCTTGATGAACTCCTGCCTTCCGAAATACTGTCTCCCTCCCCAACATAACTCAGATTAAAGCCCCCCTGATCAAATTTTTGAGACTATTGGCAAAAACATTTCTACCAAGTGGCATGAGTGTTATGTAGTGAACTCTCTGAATCTCAGTTCACCCACAACCTATCCTCCAATGAGTCACTAATATTTGGTAGTGTGTTTTAATATTCAAATGGAGGCCAAGTTATATTTCAAACACTTATAAAAGTTTATTTATAAAATACAAAAAATAAACTATAAAGTAGACTTAAAGTTGTTAATTGTCTTGTTGCTTAGTTACAAAAGGTTCTTTTAAAGTGTCAATAACAATACAGCCACTAGGCAATCTTATTTCCAGTACCAAAACCAAAATCTTTCTTTAAACTACTGGCTTGTTCTGAGCCTCTCTCTACCAGACTCCCTCAAACCTATCCAGTCCCTCTCTGGACTCTTAAGATCCCTTCGTGGTCACCAACTCAACCTAAAATGTTCCCTCAGGAACCCTAAGAGCACACCCTTCCTTCAATGTGACTTCTTTCCTCAAAACCCAAAATTAAAAACCCAACTTTTACTCTCTCTGCAAGGCCCTTTTATAGCCGTGCCCAGCCGGCATCTCATTGGTCTCATGTTGCTCTATGACTGGCTGATCGATTGGCTTGTTCACTACAATGAGATGCAAACCATCCCTTACCAGAAGTCCCCCCTCATGGAACCACAGCCCATGATCCAAAAATCCAAATAGTTCTTGGTGGCACCATCTACGGAGCCAACTGTTCACCTCTGCTATTTTCCTCTCCCTTTCTAGACCATGCCCTTCAACTGGAAGAAGAGATGAGATGTCAAGCTCTTTCAGCTAGGATAATAGCTCATGATCCCTTCTGATATTCTGAAAGCTGTGCCTTACAGTATCATTAGTTTTCACATGAACCGAAAGAAAGGGGTAATGGTAAGTAGGCTTGACAAGTCTTGTCATCCTCTCTGTCATATCATGGACCTTTGCCCCAGGGAGACAACACACCTCCCAAGACATCTTGCCAGGCCCACACACCACTGATTCAGCAAGGAGTCCTCCACGACCACTACCTGCCTCCTCCAAGGCTTAGTAGCAGCCATTCCCTATGCTGATTCTACAGGGATCTCCTGGACTTTCACTGAGGACTGTCCCTGCTCCTCTCCCTCATCATCCCTGATAAGGGAGATGACTTCAAACCGCTACTGTAACTGCAAGCTCCCAGAGCAATCCCTGGTGTTCTTAGCTGTGTGTGTGACATTCCTCCAACTGTCTACCTCCTGTGTATGTGAAGTGACTGCCTCCCAGAAACTTCCTCCATGTGTTCCCCAGCCAGGACAGTCCATTCTGTTCTGTCCAGGAACATTTCTTGCTCCCTAAAATACAAAAGGATAGATATCTAGGCCTCCAGCTGCTGGAATTTCTCTTCCAACAGGGCTACCAACTTGCACCTGGTGCAGGTGAAGTTCCCCACATCCATAGAAAAGAAGACAAACATCCCACAAGTGTTGCAGGTGACTGCAGCAGCTCCCTCACTGTCCATCCTCAGAGGTCTTAAGGAAGCACTAAAAAAGGAATGTGAACTTCCCCTCAAAAACTGACTATTAAATACCCAGGAAAAAGACCGCTGTTGGACTGGCTTCTTCCTCAAACTCTGCCACTTAGCTCAAGAGACTGGGTCTATTGCTATATCAAGAGGTCCTGGTTGCCAGCTCCTTCCCGAGGTAAGTCTCCGACTCACTTGCTCTGAGCAAAAGCCCTTCACAAGCCCATTAAAGAAATAAATGATCTACCAAGCTTATAACTCTATCAGAAAAGGAAATAGGATGAATCTGGCATGACATGTTTTTAAGAAACTCATGCTAGGCTTAGAAATGTTTTCCTTTCCAAGGGCTCACAGGCTGTTTAAACAGATCGTTTAATGATCTCTAGAGGTTCTAGATACCCTTTCTGGGTATTTTCAAACTGGCTGGCTGGTAGTTGCTTGTGTTACCTTTCCTCCCCATTTTGAAGATGGAACATTTCATAGAATTATAGAATCTTAGATTTGGAGGAGACCACAAGGCCCATCCAGTCCAACCCCTGCTATGCAGGAACACACAATCAAAGCTCTCTTTGATATGCCCTCGTCCAGTGCACTTTTACCTCTCCTGCTCACCAAAGATCTCAGAGATTATTGACAGAATCCTGGAGATTTCATCCACAATTTTTTTTTAGTACACTTGGACATGGTGGCTTAGTGATTAAGACATAAATTCTAATGATAATAAGGTCAGAAGATTGGCAGCTCAAGTGCCACATTATGCCAGCCTAGCAGTTTGAAAGCATGCAAATGCAAGAAGATAAATAGGTAACACTTCAGTGGGATGGTAACAGTGTTCTGTGCAGTCATGCTGGACAGAATATGTCTACTAAAAATTCTGAATAATCATAGCCACAGGTTATTACATTGTTAGATATCTTATTTCTCAAAAAGAGTTATCTTTGCAAAGTCTTCAGTTGGTTTATGCTTTAGAACTCCTGTTAATTTGGCCATTTTGGCCAACTCAGCAACTTTAACAATCTGTTCTTCCATCACTGGTGCTGCAGTCCATTTTCTAGTTTGAGCAAGCAATATTCTTGCTGCTTTTGTCATATATTAAAGAAGAGATCCATATTTACTATACAGTTCTTAATTCATAATGCTCAACAGAAACATTTCTACTAATATTATAAAATATACTGTTGTTCTTTGTAACTGTAAGTCCCAAATATTTAATTGCCTTTTTTCACTTTAAAAATAGAAAGTGAAGTTAGTTCATTCTCATCTTCTGAAGTCATACTTTTAGGTAACAATTTTGTTTTGTCATACTTCACTTTAAATCTGAAGCATGTTCCAAACAGCTTGTTTTATTTGTCATTTAGTCTAGTGTGTTTTTGTCATTATCACAAGATCATCTACATATGCTATCAACTTGTACTGTTCTCTTTTTTTTACCCTCAACCAATAGATTCTGTTGTCTTGCCTAATATCTTTCAATAATGTCTCCAGCACCAAAATAAACAGTAAAGATGAGAAGTGACACCTTTGTCTGGTTTCCTTTTGTATTTCAACTGATGTCATTGCATTGCCATTTTGGCCTTTTGAGCTTAGTAGCTTGCTGTTGTTGTTTTTTTGCCCAAAATAATATTTTCACCAAAATCCATTCTCCCCAATACTTGAAATAAATAGTTCCAAGAAATATTATCAAAAGCTTTTTCCACATCTAAAAAAAACACACCTCTAAAACAGTCTTTTTTATCATTATGATGTTTCAAAACTTCAATAATATTCAACATTGTTCTTAACTGACAAATCCTTAATTGTATTTTTGGAAAACCTCTTTCAGGAAAACCTCTCTGATCCTCAAGGTTTATTCTGAGAAATGTGTTTTCTCAATGTACTTGCTAAGAAAGTCGTAACTATCTTATAGTCATTATGTAGTAATGTGATAGATCTATAATTCTTTGTTAGTGGCCTGAAAAGCATGGGCTAAATAAGGCAGCTTCTGACCACTTTGGGAGCATGGCATTTACATGACACATACCCCCAAAGTGGCTGGAAGCTGCTCTGAGGCTACTCCAACCCAGAAAAAGATGACCTCAAAAGGAGCTGATTTAATCTGCTTCTGCTGGCAGCCCATTTGGGACTGCAGCAGTGGCCCACTTTGGAAGTTGGCTGTGCGGTCACCACGGTCCTAACATGATCAGGGCCAGAGCCACCAGAGGTTACGCCTTTCAGGCCATCTGCTTTAGCCTCATTTTCTGTAAAGAAAATAGAAGTGAAATCATCTTTCTTAAAGTCTAGTGTGTACAGTATGTGTGTGATGTTTGGGTTCCTTTATCGTATGTATAACAAATCTTGGAGATGATGGTCACTCCCACCTAAGGATCGCACTACTTCTCTTCTACTGACAATTCCTTCCCTCTTAGTCAGGATCAGGAGAAATATAATTGATCCACTGTTGCATCACATACTTTCTAGACAATGAAACTGTAAGCAAGGTAATTGAGGGATTGTTTTGGATCTTACCTTCTCAGAAAACTTTGGCTTCACACACACACACACACACACACACACACACATCTCAGGGGAATTGAAAGTTGAATCATATCTAAAAATTCTGAGACTGCCAAATTCTGCATAAGCACATAGCTCCTGTGCCTTTTTTAGCATCTTGATTAGCAGATTTTAACAACTGAGGATGCCTATGTGCATGCTGTGAAATGCTTCATTTGCTGACATCTGCAGATCCATCTGCTGTCAAAGGCACAGCCACAAGGCACATCAATTTTCTACTCTGGTGGTAACCCTTGTAGTATCCCTAGTGTTATCCATAACAATACTAATCACTGTCATTTGCTGCATCTTTAAAACCTATTAACTGCTGCAGCATTGTTGAGACAGATGCAAATGTCAAACATATTCTGAACGAAGCTACCTCATAGCTTGGAATACTCTAGTTATCATTGCTTCAGGGTCAAGGACTCTTTACCCTTCAACCTTTTAACCAAACTGATGAAGCATTTGTATAGAAGTCTTATCTGACTGTAGTTAATTGTTGGCATTAAACTAAAACACTGACTGCTTATTACTGAGAAATTCTAATTACTTGCATACATTAGCTTTAATTCCCTGATAAGCAAAGCTTGGTTATATTCATTCTGACTGCAAGATGGAATTAATTGGCACCAGACTAAAAGTGCACTGTGTTGTTGGCACTGAAGGAAAGATACATCACAACACTGAGGAAAAGGCAACTTGTTTTCACCTTTTGGGAAACGACCAGCAAGTGGGAAATAGCCTGAGTACCAACCTGAATTCAAAGCCGATGATGGAAAACCATTGAAACTATAGCTGTGATATTGTTTTCAGTGTAGAGATCCTCTGGAATTTCTCATATTGAATTGCAAACTATAACACATATCATAAGGGAAGAGAGGTTCAGTTTGGAAGGACTGAAGGAAACCAAGATGACATATCAATATTTGATACTGCAGCTCTTTGCTTCAGTACCTAGTTGGAACTTCCATTAGGCATTAGCTTGCTGTCAAACAGTAGTGAAGATGTGAAGTGCTTCACCCAGCATTTGGTAACTCTGCTTTTTCACCCCTTAGTGTAAAATTTCCTGGGCAGCCAAATGGGAAAACTGGGGAAAAGACTGGGCTCTCACTGTATGAAAAATGAGAATCTTAAGATCATTCCAGACAAGTTGCCCTACCTCCTTCACACTTTAACATCTGAGTAGTTTTTTTGTCCTTTTCATCGTGACCGAATATATGTCAGTTCATACATTTAGCTATAAGCCAGGAGAGGATGGATGATGGGATGCGATATTATGTTCGCTCAGAGGGGCGGGTTAGAAATAATAATAATTATTATTATTATATTGAAATATGCCTGTGTTCCTATGAATAAACAGATCATTTGGATTCTCAGTATGAGTTCAGGCTTCATTGAGGGACAGAAACTGCTTTAACTACCTTTGCGGATGACCTGTGCTGAGTACTAGGTTAGAGAGTGCCAGGCCTCTTCAGCATCATTGGTATGACAGCCTTCTGAAACATTTGAGCAATTTCCACAGTGCTCCCAGGGGACTATTGTTTGATACTTTGGACTAAAAATCTCCTTAGGACTATATGTACTCCGACAGCCTTTTAAACTTTAGCTGAAACTATGAGAAAGGCCCCCCAGTGTGGTCTTTACAGTGTGCTAATATTCTTGTGCTTTATCTCTGTTTATCAAGTAATGCCAAGGGAGCTGTGGAGGTCCTGAACCATTTCCTATTCTCATAGAGCCTGTAGATAAAGACTATTTATTTAAACAGGCTTTCAGTAATTAACTAGTTGTGTGGAGGAAAAATTTTTAATGGGAGCTGTGCTGTACTTTTGTTCAAACTCCTGCTTTAAAAAAAACCCCACTTTTATACTGTTTTAAGTTGGTGTGTTCTAATAGGATTATTTCTTTAATTTTTAAATAATTTTTTAAAACATCATATTGTAAAAAAGTTGTGCATTGTTTTAATCTACACTCGGAGCCACCTTGGATAACATGTTGGGAGAAAGACAGGATATTAACTAAACACATACATATCTACTAGACCACCTAGCACATATGGGCTGGGTGCCCAGGGCCCCCCAATTCTGCCTTTTAAAGAATAATTTTAAAGAATAAAATGATTTTATTTTATTTTATTTGCCCAGATGTCCCAGGAGACATAGAGGTGCAATTTTATCTTGCCCCCCCCCCCCCCCGCTCCTTTGGCAATAGGGGATGCCTTTAAAAAAATGAACTGACCTCCAGCCCTTTCACAAGTCCTAGTTATAGTGCTAAGATTTCACTTTAACTGTCATGCTGGGATTTGTCAGGCTAGACCACAATGATTGCCAACCCAATTTATTGATTAAATCTCCCTTTTCATATTAGAGAGATATATTTACTATTATTTTATCTGGAGTCTCACCACTCTGTTTTAACTACAGTTGGCCCTACATATCCATGGATTTTGCATCCACTGATTCAGCTGTCCACAGCTTGAAAATATATTTTAAAAAAATTAATTCCAAAAAAACAAACCTTGGTTTCGCTATTTTATATCAGAGCCACCATTTTACTATGCCACTGTGTATTATGGGGCTTGAGCATCCACAGATCTTGGTATTCATGGAGCATCCTGGAACCAAACCCCAGCAGTTACCAAGGGCCTAGTGTATTTGGGTTTTAAACTTTATCCCTTTATAGTTTTATTGTAAAACGCCTCAAGTGCAGATATGTAGAGGGATGATACAAAAATATCTTAAACATATTAAATCCTGTATAAACATACCTCTTACTTTTCTCTTGCAGAAACTTCTGTTATCATTTACAGGGCAGACAAATATTACCTTTTATTTCTCCTGCAAAGCAGTAAAAACTAAATGAGTCTGTGCTGAGATTTTAATCATCAAAATTGCCCTGACTACTGATATTTTTAAAATTCTTTGTACATTATATATTTCTTTCTGATTGCCATTATACAGCATACCATCTGTTTATGGCTCTTCCTGGGCCATTAATACAGACATTCTGGCTAGCTTGCATGTGACTTAACAGCTAGTAAAATAATGATGAATTAACGCCTTATCATTCAGCTCTTTCAGGACATCAACAGCAGTTAATGTTATTACCCCCTTGTTTGATACATGGAAGCACATGATCTTAAGCAATTCATTTGCTCTGAAAGGTTAACACCACTTTTTTTTTTTTTTTTTTTGGTTCCTTAACTTTGTATGCTGATTTTCATCCTTGTTAGTATGTGGCATGGTGTGGAACAAGTGGTTAAAGAGGAGCTTTTGTCCTTATCTCACACAATTAAATTCAACATTAGATCACCTACAGTAGACCATCGAAATAAATGGGACAACTAACTTGTTCAATTGATTTCAGTAGGCCTACTCTAGGCAGTTGACTAATAATGAATTTAGCTTATTATGTTAAATACAAGGTCATGAAACAAAACTGATTGATAGAACACTAAGAACCTAGAGAAAAAGAAATACTTCATACCATGCATAATTAATTTATTGAGCTTGTGTCTCAGGATCTTATGGTTGCCATTAGTTTAGATGGTCTTTAAAAGAATCAGACAAATTGACTGAAGAAAAAATTAGCAACAGTCTCTCATATGGGTTACAAGTCATGCTGCCCATGTTCAGAGAGGGCACACCAGTGAATACTAGACAGTTGCTGATGAGCAGCTGCAGAAGGAAACCATTGTCATCATAACATATTCATTGGCTTCCCAGAAATCATTCCAGAAAGCAAGATGAATCCTTGATCTGATCCTATGTTGTTAATGGGTCCAGATTGCAATAGCAATCTGAGGGGTTGAGAGATCTATGGCCCTGCCTCACAACAGAAGGGAGAAAGCATGGGCCTTTAAGTGCTTTTCATTGTTTTAAAGGTAAGTGCAGCCGAGGCTTTAGTCCTATGTGGATTGAAATGACTTGGCTTGTTAACAAAGCTTTCAATAAGTCCAAGATACTCATTCCACAGCTCCCTGGTCCTTATTTGATGTATGATTTTAGTATTTCCTTCCATTTAAATTACAGGGAACAGCATCCACATGTCTGCCCACTTCTTAACATCAACTGCCCTCTCATTAAAAGGTGACTTTAGATGTCTTGTTCCAAATTCCTCTGTCTCTGAAATCTTGTCTTGCTTCAGTTTGCCAGGATTAGTGATGGAAAATAATTGTCTAAATTGTCTGAACTGAGAGTATGAATGAATTGACAGTCTCATTGAAAATAGCCTTTTGACAATTCTCAAGACATTGTGAAAAGAAATACAACTTGGCTTGAGAATTTGCATATTTGTGAGGTGTAACTAAAGAATGTTTCAAAGGAAGAAGGTGCATACAAGAGTTTTAATAGTTAAAAAATGCAGCAATTGAAAAAATAAATGGAATGTATTAATCAGGAGGGAAAACATATAAATTGAGTCAAACTGAGTGTACGCATTAGGAAAAATGTATTGAAAGCCTGCACTAGGTTCTATATAAACTCCTGCTCCACAGATGGTTGAAGTGCAATACAAAACAAGGCTGGGAAGAAAAGTTTGTATTTTGTAAAACACATTCATAGCCTGGATGTCAACACTTATTCAATGCAATTTGGGCAATGAATATATCCTATTTCTGCATGGAATGCCTGCAGGCTTATGAATAAGATTTCAATGGCTTTTTCAAGCCACTGAACTCTATGTCATATGATTGTGCTGTTCTTTTGCTACTTCTATTCTAGGGATTAGGAACGATCATCTATATGTTTGAACTTTATTATTACTGATCACCATCAAGTTAGCTTTGACATACGGCAACCCTATGAATGACAGGCCTATAAAGCCCAAGCTGATTTTATTCTAAAATTCTTTGGTGTACTCCAGTTTCCATATGATCCCTCGTGTTTGTTTCTTTTATGAACTCAAATTGGACATCTGATTCAATTTGTAGGCCATTTATTCCTGGTGATTTATTTCTCTGCTGCTTCTACTTAACCTGCTAAAATTGTAGGTCCATCAACAAAAAAATCTTCTTTGAAGGGATCTTTCATCCTTCTGTCTCTTTTATATAGTTCTTTTGTGTATTGCTTTCATGGTTGGTCAGTTTATCTGTCTGTCTGTCTATCTAGTGGTCATATAGCACCCTACTCTTGGCTTAAATTTCCCTTTGATTTCTTGGATCTTGTGAAAGAGATCTCTTGTTCTAACTTTTTTGTTGTCTTCTATTTCTTTGCATTGATCATTCATCCAAAGTAGATTTTCCAAAGAATATGTCTTTCCCCATTCTTATTTGACAATAGTTCTTTGGGCTCCTAATAAATCAGGCGTAACACTGCAAATTTATTCTTACTTTCAATTCTACAGGGATGTTCATCTTTTATTTTTGTATGGTGACTAATTTAGTGTACTTCATTAGCTTAATTCTAATTTTTGATAATTAACAATTAATTATCTGTGTTAGAATCTATTCCAGGCATTGTTATTGTATGGAGAATGGGGCTTCTCCATTTCTGCTTCCAGTTATGTAGCCTATTTGATTTCTGTATTGGCTATATGCAGTAATCAAACAGTAATCTCTGTACGACTGAAGGAAGTGCTCGTGAGAAACAAATTGTTGGCCAAACATAATTTAGTACGTTTCTCTCTTGCATCATTTCTTGATCCTTGGCCAAATTTTCCAACAATGTTTAAATTTTGAGAAATAAATTTAAATTTTGAGAAATAAATCACCATGGCCAAATTTTCCAACAATGTTTTTTTTTAAAAAAAAAAAGTTCCCTACTTTTGCATTCCAAACACCTCTGATTAGAAATATGTCCTGTTTTCTGTAGTGATCAGTTTCCTTCTGGACTCCAGAAGACAATCATTCATTGTTTTCTTCTCCTTTTGTAGTTGGAGCATTATTATATGGATTGGTTTTCCTGAAGTCTTTTTGTTAATATTCCTTCAAACTTTGCTTTATATCCTGATTACTTTTACTACCTCTCTCATCATTATTAATCCTATCCTGTTTCTTTTTATATTTTCATTACCTGAGTAAAACACTGCTATAGTTATCTGACTGAAAATATCCCATTCCTGTCTGTTTTAACCCCAAGTATAGCAGTGTTTATATTTTCCATTTCTTGTTTTATAATGTCTGGCTTGCCTGATTCATGCTTCTTATACTTCATGTTCTAATTGTTATGGAGTTTCACACTTTTCTTTCAACTCTGAGCATATCTGCAGATGAACACTTCTTTAACTTGAGTCCAGCTGTGTCATTAGACACTGTGCTACTTATATTTGTCCTCTGCTCTTTTCTGGGAGCTATTTAATTGTCTCACCAAAGGTTTTTATGGTAAAAGCCACACAGAAGTGATTTACTAGGGTCTTCTTCTGCCCAGTTAGCTAAAGTGCCACTGCTGTTGGTTCTAAAAGATCCTCTGCCAGTGTCACAAATACACACACACACACTGCTTCCCAGTAGCTGTTTGGCACATTTAGTCTTGTGCCTTAGCAAAAACCTATCTGACACAAGAGACTCTACAAGCAGCATAGTTTCTTGACTCACTGGAGCACACAGTCTTATTACCATGGAAAGTTGGTGCCATGATGGGTATTTTGGATGACAGTTGCTATAATTGTTTACCCTTGAACATGTTTGCTGGGGTTTCTGGGAGGTAAAAACACAGGGTTCTACAGAGATTCTGTTTTACTCAGCAGCAGTACATTTGAGGATGAATGGTTGGCACACTTTTCTCTTTGAAATTTCTCATTTGAAATGTTGAGGAGGAATGTATCTGCATTGAAACTCACCACACAGCAGGTTAGATTCTTACCTATTCTAGGACTGTGTAACTGTCAAGTAGCTGGAGAGAGAGTGTTCTATGAACTCTGTTATATTTGTTGAAAAAAATCTCTATGAAACAAAAACAAAGTAATGCCAAAATGCATTTAACTCTGAAAATCTTGCACTTTGTCTCCTGGTTACTAATGAGAACTACAAGGATGAAAATAAATCATAAAGAAATGCTGCAGAGATCATGGAAATCTCCCATATCCCACCTAAAAGTAACAGCGTAGTATGCCCTTAAGAATATCTTAATCTGTTAGAAAATGTGTAGAAGCACTTGAACTGAGCTTCTAATGTAGGCATGATAAGAGGAAAGCAAACCCACAGCAGCTAACGCAAAGGAATAAATGGGGAAATGGTGGCGACATAAAGCATATAGATGAATGACAGAACAAATGAAAGTACAACAGCATTTCCCAAAATATTGAGAACTGCAACACATTTGCAAACTTTTAATATTTTAAAATAGAAGAGACTCCTCACTCTTAAATGCAAGAAGATTAACATTCTATGTGTGAAAATGATTTGTTAGAGATTTTTCCGATTTTGCTATCTCCTCCTTTTTGGCCATCCCCTCTTCTTTCCCATCAAGTGAAGTGAAGAAACAGATTGCTTTTGCCAGAGGTCTGAACTGATTATCTGCAGAGGGCTTTTGATATGAGGCCAAGGGCCACAGCTTACCCATCTCTGATGTATCCCTAATGTATAAAAGTGTTGTCCACATGAGTTAATATTCTGGCCAGGCCTTTTAATTAACTCTGTGCTTTTTAAAAAAAAAACCAAACATTATTATTCAGCCTGAATGGGTGCCTCCTCAAATCTTCTTAACAAGCTAATATCTGTAGAAACATTGTGCTAGCTCTTTAAGGTTTATTGAATATTATGTTATCAATATTAATGGCAACTGACCTAATGGTTAACTAGCTAGCTAGCTGGTACAAAGAGAAACGCTGCACCCTCCGTAACCCTAAAGGCTCCATAAATACCCCTAATGGCGCCTTATTTTGCCCGTCTAGATTGGGCCACTGTTTTCTTTACTCAGCAAAGGTTGTTGAGCATATTTAACATGCAGCTGACTTTAATGTGCATTATTCTCTTTTTTTTTGTCGGAAAACAGTGTAAAATATTTTGGAAATCAGAAGGAACATCGTTGTTAGGCCTTAACTGGCTTAACAAAATTAACAGTACTTTTAAAGGTCAAAAAGTACACCTGCACTTAACAACTCTCTAAACATATTAAAAGGATAATGTTCTCTCACATTAATTTTTAACAGCACCTATGATTTCTATGTCTTATTGAATTAGAACCATTGTAGAATTTTATCACGCAGTTTCAAAAGAGTTACCCACATGATGGCATTATAACATGAATAGAGGATTTTATATCAAAAATTCCAGATACCTGTGGTAAATAAGGGAAAGCCCCTACAGGAGATTATTTTTAATAAGTAATCTTTATTAATTTTAAAACAAAGAGAAAAAAGAAAACAAAACAGAGAAAGAAACAAATAGAACCACAATACAAGCATCTAATCCTAACATACATCATCTACTCATAACATACATCCTTCTAATATCATAACATACATATTGTTATACCTAAAATCTTCTAACCAATAAATCTAACTCTTAATTCTTAACTCATACAATTTTTATTTAAAAAATCCATTCATACTATCTTCATACTTCACAATTTACAACATCTCCTATTGCCTACACTTCTCTACTAATCCCAATTCCCATCAATTCTTTATAATTCCCTTAGTTCACTATTACCTTCACTACTTTCCCTTTCCTTTACCTTTCACATCCCCATATTTCTTTGTTTCCTTATTCTCTCTCATCTTCCCTTCTTCTCCATTCTTTTCTCTATCCAACTCTCCTTCTTCCATCTTCCCCCATTCCAGTCTCTTTCATTAACTCATCCTTTCCTCACTTACTCTAACCTTCATACACCTTCCCTCACCTTCATACACTAACTCGTACTCCTACTTTCACATTCATTCCCGTCTACTTCCTGTTCACCAGTATCTTTCTAATCTTGGTTATTTTATGACATTCTTCCAATGATTTCTTATTTATGAAGCCCCATCATATTAACCTTCTAAACATTTCTTTTATATTCTTATACATTTTCTATAAAAATTTAAAGTCATTTCTATCTAGCCTATCATTACTTTATATATTCACCTATATGTCTTATTTAGAAAAAAAATATATAAATTATTCACTAAGATTTAATATTGCTATTTTCCCCATATCCGTTCTAGATATTTTATTACTTTTGCCCATTCTTTGTTAAATTGATTCAGCAAATTATATTTTATTAAGCACGTTTATCTATTCATTTCTAATGTATCATATAATTTACTCATGCACTCTAACCTTTATTGGAATGTCCCTAGATTTCAATTTTTTGTGCATATATTATTCTCTCTAGTTATCATGTAGTATATAAGATTTTACCAGATTTCCTTTCCAGATTTTCTTCTAGCATTCCCAGTAGATATCTTTCAGGCTTTAGGTGTAATTTGATATTCAAACTTACAATTTCATTTCTTTCTTTCCAATATCTCTTTGCCTGTTTACATATCCACTAGCAATGATAGAAAGTTCCTTGTTCTTCTCTACACTTCCAACACTTATTATCCTTCAATTTATAGATTTTTTCTAATTTGTCCAGAATAAGATACCATTGAAAATACATTTTATAATAATTTTATCTAAATTTTTTTGATATTTTATATTTAATCCCTTTTATCCACATTTTCCCCACTGTTCCAATTGTATTACATGTCCTATATCTTTTGCCATTGGATCATCATACCTTTAATGACTTCTTCTTCCATTTCTATCTTTAAAAGCTGTTTGTAAAATAATCCAATAACTCTATGTTGATCTCCTGCTATGATCTTACCCAACTCTGATTTATTATCATCCATTTCAAATCCTTGGGTTTTCCCATCCATTTTATATCTTTGATTAAATTGTCTATGAGTAAACCAATTAAAATTGAAATTTAGATTCCTCAATTGAATTTCCTTTTGCATCCTCATAGTGAATTTTCCATTCTGTATTTTTATTATGTCCTCATATCTCTCGTTAACATTTTGTAATATTTCCAACTTAACCCTTGGTTTCTAGTTCCTCTTTTCCTACTGCCTTTTACCTTCTTGCTACCTTCTAGCATTATTGTCTTTGCTAGTGAGTCATGCTTTCTCATGGTATGGCCAAAGTGTCATCTTGGCCTCTAAGGAAAATTCAGGCTTGATTTGCTCTAGAATCCATGTGCGTGTGTGGTTTTAGCAGGCCATAGTATCCATAGAACTCTTCTGCAGCACTACATTTCAAATGAATTAATTTTCTTCACTGTCCAGCTTTCATGACTGTACATAGAAATTGGAAATGCCATCTTAACCCCATATCCTTTGTCTAGAATCCATGTGCGTGTGTGGTTTTAGCAGGCCATAGTATCCATAGAACTCTTCTGTAGCACTACATTTCAAATGAATTAGCTTTCATAACTGTACATAGAAATTGGAAATGCCATCTTAACTTTAGTATTCTGCAGTATATCCTAACACATCAGGATTTTGTTTAGTTCCTTCATAGCTGTCCGTCTAAGTCCTAGTCTTCTTCTGATTTCTTGATTGTGATCTCCATTCTAAGTCAATGTATGGAAAATCTTGAACATTTCAATGTACTTTAAAGTTATTTTAACCCTCTGGCTCATCAATTTTGCTTTCTTAATGTTCAAATGTAAAGCTCCCTTTCCACTTTCTTCCTTTACTTTCTTCAGAAATTCTCCCAAGTTTTTCCTATTTTCTATTAGTAGTATGGTGTCATCTGCATAAATTGTTGATGTTCCTTCCTCCAATTTTTATGCTTCTCTCTTCAGAATCTAATTTTACTTTATGCACAATATGTTCAAAGCAGAAGTTAAACAGATAGGGTGACTCTCTTGCCAATTTGAAACCAGGTTCCAGGTTATGGGTGGCCTTTACAATATCAAACTATAATTTGCAGGTTACTAATTTTGTTATATTTTCCAAGCTCTGTTGGTCTTGTTAGGCAAAATGGTGGGCCCTTGCCATTTTTGAAAAGCTGCTGGATAAGTGTGGCTGGGGTCCAGGCTGCAGACCTGTTGCTGTTGCCTGGTCTCAGCTGCATGCAATAACACCTGGTTTTGGCTTTTCAATCCCGTGTCTATCCTGGCGGTATTTGCAGGTGCAATAATTGCCTTAGTCTCTGGATCTGCTTCCATAGGTTAAGCAAATAGGGTGTGTGGGAAGGAGACTGCTTTTGGGGTGGACTGCTTTTACACCCCCTTAGAAAGTTTAGTGGATTGGGACAGAGATCTCCAAATTTTGTTCTTCCAAAGATGACTGGCCAAGATAGCAACCCATCCCCTTTCGATTGCTTTTGGGGGCCTGGTCTTTTGCCCAAGGGGTAGCTGGAGAGGTGTCGTAGGTTGACATCTGGGCCTTAACTGGATGTGCACTAGGTTGCTCCCCTCTTGTTTGCTTACTCCTAGGCCTCAAACAGTTAAATAGTTTTATTAGGTCAATTAAATGTCCCTTGTTTAATCCACTTATGTGTGTATTTCATGACTGGCCAACATTATTTCATGGTTAGCCAACAATATGAACTGGACTCAGGAACAGGCAAGAAACCGAAGTAGCGGATAAAGCTGTAATAAAGTTATTATTATTATTATTATTATTATTATTTAGTGGATAAAACTCAATTGTCACATAATCCTACTGCCAACCCCAGTTAGCAACTGTTAGTCCCCCCCACACACACACACACATACACACACCATAGAGTTTATGAAAAGCCATGGGGACTTTTTACCAAGCAAGGAAGTGATGACTTACAATGAGTTACTGTAGTTAATTTGTTTCTTCAATAGCCATGGTAAAATTTTCATTACTGCTGTAATACAAGGGATAACTTAACTCACATTGCAATATAAATGAAACTTTTTAGTTATGTCAGTAGATTTGAGGTGCACTTTAAAACGAAATCCATTGATTGATGTCTGCCGGGGGCAGAGTAAAGTATTGTTAGAGCAGGAGAATATGGTTCTAAAATGTGGTGTGTGTGTGTGTGTGTGTAACTCTGGCCCCAAAATTGTATTCATGATTTTAACCATTTGATTCACTCTCCACCTGTGAATATGGATTTAGAAAGGAGTGTGGGGTTTTGTCTCTATGTGCATCCTCCTCCTCCTCCTCCTCCTCCTCCTCCTCCTCCTCCTCCTCCTCCTTATCATGACTATTGCATGAAAAAGGGTAGATTTCACATCCTCTCAGAATATGCTGACCATGCTTAGCAGTCTATTTCTTTTCTGCCTCTGATTATGTATGCATACATATGCACAGATGAGTTTTTTGTACTGTGCTACTTTTCACTATTTCTTTTCTTTTCTTTAAGATTTCCAACCTTTTGGTTTTCATTCAGTGTGGGTGGTCTCATTTCCCTAACCTGTTCTCTATAAGCTTTTCACTGTTTCTTTTGAATGCAGCAAACCTTCAAAGAGATTGTTGTCAGAATTTGTTGATGCATCTTTTCTGTTTCATGACTTGATTTTGACACATGACTGAAAAAATGCAATTGGGGGGGGGGGCTGCTTTAGTTCCCTGGACCTGCATTCTGTATATTTTCCTTTACTGTTTTTCCCCGCTGAGGTGGGGCTCTATGTTAAAAGTAGAATTTTACCTATCCTTGTTAAAAGTTAAGATTACTCCTGTACATTATTCCCTACTATCGTTGCTGTGTGTAGGGGTGAGGTATGTACATATATATCTTGTTTTTGCCCGTGGAGAGAAAACCAGACTTATAGTAGGAAGGTTCAGTATCTCACAGAGGTTTTAAAGGAAAGAGAGTTTGTGTTTGACCTCACCAAAATATCAGCTGAGAAACAGAGGTGGCCCAGTCTGATCCAGTCCAAGTCACTCATAGGTCAGTATTTCAGTCCAGGCAGGCAGTTCAAAGAGAGTCCAGAAGAGTTGTCAGAACTCCAAAATGGCTATCAGTCCTGGAACATGGCACAAGTGTAGCTTCTGTCAACCATGCCTACCCAGGAGAGGTGCTGGGTTTTTTATAGCCCACCTGAGTCTTGCAGATGCTCCCTAGTTGCCGTGTTCTTACTATATAAATGCTGCAAGGCTCCAGTGGCAACACTAGCAGGTGTGCTGGGTACAGACTGCACCAGGTGACAACCCAGAAGAGGGGTGACACCCAGCCAATTGTACCCCCCTCCCTGACATAAATCATTTTATGTGAGCAGGGAGGGAGAGTGCCCAGAGCACCCCTCCCTGCCAGGCACTGGTTTACTCAGGAGTAAAATAGCACCTGTCAGGAGGGAGAGTGCCCAGAGCACCACCACCATACCTGTTCATAGAATCGTAGAATCATAGAATCATAGAATCGTAGAGTTGGAAGAGACCACTAGGGCCATCCAGTCCAACCCCCTGCTATGCAGGAAATCCAAATCAAAGCACCCCTGACAGATGGCCATCCAGCCTCTGTTTAAAGACCTCCAAGGAAGGAGACTCTATCACCTTCCGAGGAAGTGCGTTCCACTGTCGAACAGCCCTTACTGTCAGGAAGTTCTTCCTAATGTTCAGGTAGAATCTCTTTTCCTGTATCTTGCATCCATTGTTCCGGGTCCTGTTCTCTGGAGCAGCAGAAAACAAGCTTGCTCCCTCCTCAATATGACATCCTTTCAAATATTTAAACAGGGCTATCATATCACCTCTTAACCTTCTTTTCTCCAGGCTAAACATCCCCAGCTCCCTAAGTCGTTCCTCATAGGGCATGGTTTCCAGACCCTTCACCATTTTTGTCGCCCTCCTTTGGACACACTCCAGTTTCTCAATGTCCTTTCTGAATTGTGGCGCCCAGAACTGGACACAATATTCTAGGTGGGGCCTGACCAAAGCAGAATACAGTGGCACTATTACTTCTCTTGATCTAGACACTATACTTCTATTAATGCAGCCCAAAATAGCATTGGCCTTTTTAGCTGCCGCATCACACTGTTCACTCATGTTCAACTTGTGGTCTACTTGGACTCCTAGATCCCTTTCACACGTAGTTTCATTCAGCCAGGTGTCACCCATCCTATATCTGTGCATTTTATTTTTCCGCCCTAAGTGCAATACCTTACACTTCTCTGTATTGAATTTCATTTTGTTAGCTTTGGCCCAGCTTTCTAGTCTATTCAGGTCATTTTGAATCTTGATCCTGTCCTCTGGGGTATTAGCTATTCCCCCTAATTTGGTGTCATCTGCAAATTTGATAAGTATGCTCCCAATTCTGTCATCCAGGTCATTGATAAAGATGTTGAATAGCACTGGGCCGAGGACAGAGCCCTGTGGGACCCCACTGGTCACTTCTCTCCAGGATGAAAAGGAGCCATTGTTGAGCACCCTTTGGGTTCGGCCAGTCAACCAATTACAGATCCATTTAACAGTTCCTTTGTCTAGCCCACATTTTACAAGCTTGTTTGCAAGAATGTCATGGGAAACCTTGTCAAAGGCCTTACTGAAATCAAGATATACTATATCCACAGCATTCCCTTCATCTACCAAGCTGGTAATTTTATCAAAGAAAGAGATTAGATTTGTCTGGCATGACTTGTTTCTCTGAAACCCATGTTGAGTTTTTGTGATTATGGCATTGCCATCTAGATGTTCACAGACTCTCTGTTTAATGATCTGCTCCAGAATCTTTCCTAGAACTGATGTCAGACTAACTGGACGATAATTGTTGGGATCCTCTTTTTTCCCCTTTTTGAAGATGGGGACAACGTTTGCCCTTCGCCAGTCTGCTGGGATCTCTCCTGTTCTCCAGGAGTTTTCAAATATGATTGCCAATGGCTCTGATATTACTTTTGCCAGTTCTTTTAATACCCTTGGATGGAGTTCATCTGGTCCCGGAGACTTAAATTCATTTAGATTAACAAGGTGTTCCTCTACTATCTCTTTACTTATTCTGTGCTGAAATTCCCCCATTCTGTTCTCTGCTCCATTATCCTCAGGTTGAGCACCCTTTGCCTTTTCTGAGAAGACTGAGGCAAAGAAGGTGTTGAGTAATTCTGCCTTTTCTCTATCTCCTGTTAGCATTTTGCCATCTTCTCCACGCAGTGGCCCTACCGTTTCCTTCTTCTTCCTCTTGCTGCGGACATATCCAAAAAGCCCTTTTTATTGTTCTTAACCTCTCTAGCAAGCCTGAGTTCATTCTGCGCTTTAGCTTTTCTGACTTTACCCCTACACATGCCTGCTATTTCTTTGAATTCCTTTTTTGTGATTTCCCCCTTTTTCCATTTCTTATACATGTTCCGTTTCAAACTTAGCTCGGTTGAAAGTTCCTTAGTCATCCATCCTGGTTTCTTGAGACACCTCCCGTTTTTCTTTCTCACTGGAACTGTTTGAAATTGTGCCTTCAGTATCTCCCTTTTGAGAACTCCTGAACTCCTTTATCTTTTAGTATTTCTGACCATGGAATCGCCCTCAATACTTCTCTAAGTTTACTGAAATCCGCTCTCCTAAAGTCTAGGATGCGTGTCTGACTCTGCCTGGCTTCTCCTTTCCACTGTATTACAAACTCCAGGAGAACATGGTCACTTCCACCTAATGATCCCACCACTTGCACCCCATTAACCAAGTCCTCCTTGTTGGTTAGGATCAGATCTAAAATAGCTGACCCCCTTGTTGCCTCTTCCACCTTTTGGACCATGAAATTGTCTTCCAGGCAAGTGAGGAATTTGCTAGACCTTGAGGATTTTGCTGAGTTTGACTTCCAGCAAATATCAGGATAGTTGAAGTCGCCTATCACTACTACATCTCTCTTTTCTGACTGTGTGGTCATCTGTTCTAGAAAGATATCATCCAATTCCTCAGTCTGACTTGGGGGTCTGTAGTAGACTCCCACCGTAACACCCTTGTTGTTTCCCTCCCCTTTGATTCTTATCCAGATGCTCTCCACCTGGCTTCCATGATTGATGTCCAGGATCTCTTCACTGGTGTAAATATCTCTGACATATAGTGCTATTCCTCCTCCTTTCCTGTTTGGCCTATTTCTCTTAATAAGGTTATACCCCTCTATTTCCACATTCCAATCATGAGACTCATCCCACCAGGTTTCAGTGATGCCTATTCTATCATATTTGCCTTGTTGTACTAGGAGTTCGAGTTCATCTTGCTTATTTCCCATGCTCTGTGCATTAGTGTAGAGACATCGCAGACCATGGTTCCCTTTTACTTGCTGCCTGTGCAAGTTTTTTTGCCTCCCACTGTTGGGTCCTTGCACTGTTTGCCTTGTTTCCTCTATGTCAGTTTGACTATTTACGCCATCCTTTTTGCGTTCCTTAATATTGTCTCCCTTCCCCTCGGAACTCAGTTTAAAGCTCTCCTGATCAAGTTCTTGAGACTGTTGGCAAAAACATTTCTTCCAACTGGCGTGAGATGCAACCCGTCTGTTGCAAGAAGTCCCTCCTCATGGAACCGCAGCCCATGATCCAAGAATCCAAATCCTTCTCGGCGGCACCATCTGCGAAGCCAGTTGTTTACCTCTGCTATTTTCCTCTCCCTTCCTGGACCATGCCCTTCAACTGGCAGAAGAGACGAGATGACAACCTGTACATCCATTCCTTTCAGCTTCCTACCAAGCGCCTCGTAATCCCTTTTGATGTTCTGAATGCTGTGTCTTGCAGTATCATTAGTTCCCACGTGGACCAAAAGGAAGGGGTATTGGTCAGTAGGCTTGACCAGTCTTGTCAGCCTCTCTGTCACATCCCGGATCTTTGCACCTGGAAGACAGCACACCTCTCGAGACATCTTGTCAGGCCTACAAATCACTGCTTCTGTACCCCTCAGCAAGGAGTCCCCCACTACGACCACACGCCTCCTCCAAGGCTTAGCAGCGACTGTTCCCTCGGGTGGGACTCTCAGGCTCCCTTGCTCTGTCCCTGAAGTCTGTCCATGCTGCTCTTCTTCATCCTCCTTGATAAGGGAAAGAGCTTCGAATCGATTCTCTAGCTGCAAGCTCCCCGAACAATTCCTTCTTGGTTTACTACTCTTTGTGACATTCCTCCAGCTGTCTGCCTCCTCTGTTTGGCAAGTGACCTCTTCCACCCTAGCATCTTCCTCTGCATGGTACTCATCCAAGATGGTTAGTTCTTTTGTGTCCAGGAAATCCTCTTGTTCCCTAATCTGCTGAAGTGTAGCTACTCTGGACTCCAGCTGCTGCACTTTCTCCTCCAAGAGTGCTACCAACTTGCACTTGGTCCATGTGAAGTTCTCCACTACTGTAGGCAAGAAGAGAAACATCCCACAAGAGTTGCAGGTGACTGTGGCAGATCCCTCGTTGTCCATACTGCAAAGTCTTTAGTAATAAATATAACAGTCAATCTACTGGGAATACTTCTTTAAAGGTAAGTACTGGCTGCTATCTTACACTTAAAGGGAAGGTTCTGTTTCAATATCTGATTCTAACCTAATGCCACTTGAGCAGAGTTGTTCAGTTAAAGAAAACTAAAATTCGCGCACCGTTAGGCGCGCAGCTCTGGAAGGTGGTATATAAAGCTAGTCTGCTAGCTCCGCCCCTTGTGACTCACAGATGTGACTCACAGAAGCTCCTCCCCTTCAGCAACGAGCACACGGTCTCAAGCACACGGTCCCAAAATGGCTGCCAAGCAGCTCCTCTCCTTCTCCTCTCTCTGGCCGGACTGTTCTGGAAGGCTCTGGAAGGTGGTATATAAAGCTAGTCTGCTAGCTCCGCCCCTTGTGACTCACAGATGTGACTCACAGAAGCTCCTCCCCTTCAGCAACGAGCACACGGTCTCAAGCACACGGTCCCAAAATGGCTGCCAAGCAGCTCCTCTCCTTCTCCTCTCCCTTTTGGCTCTGCACCCTGGAAGCCCCATAACTGCATAGGGTGACATCCCAGTCAGTAACACCACTGCAAGGGTCTTCTTCTTTCTCCTGACATTTCTCCACCAGGGTAGCTATAGGTGGCTCTTCCTCTGGGGGTTGTGGTTGCTTGGAACTCTCCTCCTGTGGTTGCCTCTTCTTGTGGCTGCAGACCTGACATGTCCTCTGCTATTAGAGCCTTCATTCTCAGACTCAGAATCCGACCCAGGGTCTTGGAAGCAGGGCATGATAATATGAGAATTGCTCTTTTGCCACTCTCTTATTAATTCAATCCATTTTAAACCATTCTGTCATATATGCTGTATTAAGCTATTTACATAATGTCCTTTGTACCACTGGCCAGCAACTTGTTGCAATTTGATCTCGAACTTTAAAACAAAAGAAGTAACTATTTTGAAAAAATGGGGACTTATTTTAAAATTGTAACTATCATAATAGCTAATTACTTTAATGGCTTGGCAGCTATAAGTATTTGCTTTTGAGAACAACTTTCTGATATCTACTTTCCTTTAAGCCACAGCATGCTGCCAATGGCACGGGACACATACCAAGATATAACTGTATATAGGAAACTCCAGATTTTTGTTGAAGTACTTCAGTCCTCATTTCTGAACAGAGGTGGATGTCAAATTCCATATCACTGGGGTGGTAATTCTGTTCTGAGTTGTAATTCAGACATTTAAAGGAGCTGCCTAAGGCAGTGACCCAAGGCTGTAGCTAGAAGGGGATAAAAAGGAAAGTATTGCACCAAAATAAGAATCATTCCCGCAATGACATTTTCCTTCAGTCATCAAATGTCTATCATTGCAGAGAGTGAAATACTGAAAAGAATTCATACCCAGAACTCATATTTGCTCTATCTGCATTCCCTTCTTAATTGTGCTTGTCCTTTTTCTATGGCTGCCTAAACTGTATTTCTAAATACTCCGCTGGAGTTTTAAGTTACTGCAATGCTAGAAATTTGAGGGGCTGAAATAAAATTTAATTAGGAGCAAAATTGGCTGTTCAACAGTGGAACACACTCCTTCAGAGGGTGGTGGAATCTTCTTCCTTGGAGATGGCTGGATGGCCATCTGTTGAGGATGCTTTGATGGAGAGTTTCTGCATGGCAGAGGGTTGGACTGGATGGCCCTTGTGGTCTCTTCCAACTCTATGATTCTATGATTCTATGAAAATTCTTATGTGAGGTGGAAATCTCCCAATGGGACGGATTGTGTTCAGCTGTGATGAAAATCAGATAAAAATCCCTAGCAGATTCAATGTTTCCCTGGTGTGGAAACCACCAGTCATCAGAAGTTTTGAATCCCAGGAATTCTCCAAAAGAGGACTAGAAAGGATTCTCACACCATGATCTGAAGGTAGCATTCTTAAAATTCAATGCTAATTGAACTGAAAACAATGGTAATACTGAGTTGTACTTACACTAAACCTGCTGAAACTACTGATCATTATAGATCAATAAATACCATTAAAAAACTATCCACTAATATGATTCACAAATCCATTACAATTTATAGTATAGTTGCAGTTTGTTTCAAGAGCTGATGGGCTTTCTCCATCATTGGTTGTATTGTTAGTCTAGGCATGCTGGGAGTAGAAGGATCTTGGAAGCCTTGATTTTTTTTTGCCTTTGTTCTCATTTTCATCCCATTACTTATTGCCTCTAAAATGAAAACTATTAAGATGACAAAAGAATAATTGTAGAAGGTTTTTAAATTAGGTACAGTTTAGGGTTTCTTTAAATTTGCTTCCTTTTTGAAGAGCTGAGAGAATAGTACTTGGAGAGGTTTCCTGCAGAAATATGGTTGAGTAGGTGGCTACTACAGTCTGAATAGCCCTACATTCTGCATTTGGGAATTGTCAGAACAGAGTTACCTTTGGGCACCTTCTTCAAGCAACATATATAAGGAAATCTGAATGGAAATAAATATATTTTGAAATTCTATTAAATTCTATAATGAGGGTTTCCAGATCAATTATTTGAGGGAGTTCAAAAGCAAAATTCAAAATGAATTAGATAGCGTTGTGCTTTCTCAACATATCTAAGGGGTTATGAAAAAAGTTAAAAAAAAAAAAAAAGGCTGGGTAAAATTGTGAAGGCCCTGGGGGAAAATCCTTTTTGAGGGAGGGGGCAGGCTTCTAAAGCTTTGGAGAAAAATTTGAAATTTAAAGCAAAACTATGGTTAAAAATTGTATTGTGGAATTTTTTTCATTTTGAATTATAAATAACATGATAAAGACAAAATATTCATATTATTTACTTCCACAGATTTATTTCTATACACTCTGTTTTATGAAGATATTTGTGAAATACAGTGGATATTATCTGCAATTCCTTGGTTTCTTTTTCTCGGTTCTTTTTTATCAGAATGAGTGCTCTGACACTACGGAAAACTAGACAAGATAAATCTTTTTGTGATTTTCTCATGTTGGTTTTTCTTCTGTTTTATTGTGTGGGGTGGGGCATTTTGCCTGCTCATATTAAACTAGCGAAACCAAAGTGTTCCCTTATAGTTCAGGACCTTGTAGTTAAATTTGTAACAAAATATTAAACATTTTAGAAAGAAATTATAATATTTGTCCAAATAAATTGTACTTTTAATGCATCAAACATGCTATTTCATGGGAAAGAAAATTATGCATAATATATTTGATGCTGATATCATTTTTTTCTTCATTTTTTTTTAAAAAAATCCATTTTTGTCTTCAAAGTTTTCAGAAACTTTACATATCTAAGTTTGAATAATATTTGTTGCTGTTTTTCCTAGGCAGCTTTGTAAGCATTTTTTGACATGTGTAAGGAAAATGGAGGCTCTGTTAGAGGTCTGCATATAGCAAAAACACCAAAATGGTATTTCTCCCATTCTTAACTGAAGATATGACAAAATTCTTCCTTTTGAATTAGACATTGGCTAAAAATAGGGGGGAAAAGAATCAGTCTAAAACATTGGCAAGAAATAAATTTGAACATTAGGGGAGAGAGAATTTAGCTTTTTTTTTTATGGCATCAACACAATGTATGAGCTAAAAATCACCAAGAGGTGTTTTAACGGTAGAAGAATGAGAAAGGGAAAAAAATTAAACAGAAGCTGCACATATGTGTGCACATGGGCACACACCCACACTCTTTCAAATTAGAAAATAATATTCCTTGAAATCCTTTGTTCTGTTTACCATATTATGTGTGCAGAAAGCACACTTTAATTAGTTTCAAGTCTCTCAAAGGGAAGTATTTAAAAATGAAGTAAACATATGGGGGAGGCAGGTGGTTATTTTCTTCAATAATGGGCTGATATGAGTTCATTTAGAACACTAAATTGAACAGAAAGAGATCCAAAACACCAGAAACAGAACAAGGAAAATCACCTCTTTGTTTTTAACAATATCTAGACTTGGCTTTTTGTGATTTGGACACCCAGTTGATAGCTATTACCTGTTTCGACAGGATTTTTTTTCTTTTAAAAGTGTTTTTGGGTGTTTTTAAAGGCATTTCAGAACTAGTGTCTTACCGGGGGGGGGGGGGGATATAAGTGCAGCACCTACTTGTTTGATTGAAAAGCAATAGAGAGGAAAAATGATAATTTTTAGACACCAGTCTCCAACTCATAGCATGGGTCTCAGCAGGAGACTGAGTAAAATGTCTTGAATGATGTGTCTCATCAAATGTACGAAAGATTGTTCTGGATGTCATTTTAAAATAACATTTTCAGGAGGGTTTAAGACACAAATTATGTGACAAGCTTCATAGCATACATATAGTGCCCAGCTTCATTCTTTCCTTTTGAAGAACAGTTAACTAAGTTGCTAGAAAGCAGGATTCAGAGGATTAAAATACCCAGACCATGAAGATGGTTGGATAAAGATGCCACAATAGAAATTGCAGGATTTCTTTCCTACACAGCATTCCAAAATTTTGATAAAGAGATAAAAATAAGTTAATGCATCCATGTTGATTCAGTTATTTTAATATAAAGTGATGACCAGAACACATTCTTTT
Source organism: Urosaurus nigricauda (assembly GCA_034509955.1). Classification (NCBI taxonomy): domain Eukaryota; kingdom Metazoa; phylum Chordata; class Lepidosauria; order Squamata; family Phrynosomatidae; genus Urosaurus; species Urosaurus nigricauda. The sequence goes on from JAOEGL010000006.1 coordinate 59,361,851, forward strand.
TTTTAAAAAAAAGCCATTCTCTTTATTTTTAAAAAAAGTAATTTGTTTTGTGTTATGCATTTGTTAAATCACCTGTAATTTCATTGTTCCTAACTTTCTTGGATGCTATGTCCTTATAGCTATACCATAGACATATTATTCTTATTCTTATCATTATAAATCACTTTGTCTCTCAAATACAGGAGCTAGCAGCTACCAGCTCTCTGTATAGCTCTCAACCTTAGGGCTCATGTACAGGTGCTTGTGTGTATCTGAAACATGCAAATATAAAAACATACTTTAGACAACATGAAAAATGTGGATATTAAGAAAATTAATATCACAAATATGTATATTAAGGGGGAAATCATGCAAAAATGTCAATGTGTCATATGGACCTGGGAAGAGAACATTGGTTAGATTTTGAGAAACACTGAAAATCAACTGACATGTTTTCACATTGATATCAGATGCCTGCTTTGAGGACCATTAACTGTTTCCAATCCCTCCTCCTTGGACAAAAAAAGGCATCCTTTCCATTTCTTTTGAGTCACTAATATTGGAAATGCCCCAGGTACCTCAGCTGTGTCACCATCACTTTTATTTCCACTGAGGAAAAGTGAGAGGAAGGAATACAATCTACTGAGCCAAATCCATTATAGCTTTGAAAATAAACCCATTCTTTTGCCAAGACAGTGCACCAAGGCATGCATGCTGCTTGGGCTGGCAAGGAAATGGTTTTATTGCTTTTTCATGGAGGGTTTTATCTTCTTGCTTAGCACTAAATAACTAAAACCTCATTCACTATTAGAGCAAAAAGGAGAAGAATTCAACTTTATATGTTCTTTTTTAAAATAGAAGTTAGATTTTTGTCCCCTGAAATAATTAAAATGCATAGCTTGTAAGTGTGGAAGTAGGCTCTTGCTTGTGGGTGGAGCTGGCAGCAACTAACACTGTATAGCTGCTTTTTCAGTCTTTGGAACTTATGAACAGGAGCTTGGGAAATACAAAGACAAAACAGGCATTTGCACTAAGACAAAGAGTTTGGACACAATTACGGATTTAGTGGAAAGGCTACAACTTCAACATAACAACTACGACTGAATATAATCATATCCCTATCCACAAATATTGTAAGGAGGAAGAGGAATCCAGATGTTGTGGTTTCCAGGCCAATACTTACCCAAGCAGGGCAGCAAGTAATAGATGTCTGGTAGTATCTGACAATGCTTGCCATAATTTGCCAATCCATGGAATGAAGTAAATAGCCTGTCAGAGGTGAGTCAATCTGCACATGCCCAGGTTAGCTTCCCTCTTCCAGCAATCTGGGTTACCATTCTCCCAATTTATTTAGTATCTAGTGTTGCCCCACCAGCCACCACAAAAAGGGGCCAGCCTGGCTTTGAAGCCCTTTTCTCCCCCCACCAGTACTGTGTATGAAGTGCTGTAGTTGATGAGTAAGGTCTAAGCAAAAGTCACATCCATCTGAGGAGAGATGAATGCCATCACACCTGTAACAAGTTCACATATATGTCCAGATAGGAAATGGGGTTGTCACCTATCCAGCCCAGGTTGTGGGTTGTATTGCAGTTGACATAGTGCCAGGCTGTATTAATCGCTGAGTTACTAAGTGTGCCTTTCCATACCCATCTTTGGAGCATTTTAGTCTAGAGGATAGCTACATATAGAACCCAACTACAGCAATGACTTGCCTTAAAAAAGACCCAGACTGGTACTGGATGAGAGGGAGACTGGATTAATGTAAAGATAAAGTGCCAGACACAGAAGGATGTATTGATATGGCCTGGTCGGGGTGGGTGGATTTGCCCTCAAAGTAATAACCTGTTCCTTTCTCAGCTGATCTATATTGGGTTGGCTAAAGTAGATGCACAAGTCATCCTGCATCCACTGCAAGTTAAACAGCATCAGGAACCATTCTCATGCATCCCATTTAGATCTGGAGAGGATTTCATATGGCTACAAAAATGCTAAGGTGAAGTCTACTCTGAAAAGAACAACCTCTGAAGGGAGGAACAGTTGGCTGGAAGGGCATTGAAAGTCTGTGCAGAACAGCTTTGAATTTGGGGAGGCAAGGATCAGGGGAGTGAGACATTTCCCTTGCCCAGCACTCCAATGCAGCTGCTTGGCTGGGATTCAGTATCCAGTGCTGGGCTGAGCACAGCAGAATATGCCTCCCTCTGCAAAGGCATTGGAGGTAAGCCTTTGCATGGGATTGTTGGCTGGGGTGCCAGGAAGGGAAAGGAATGAAGATGGACCTCCTTTGTCCTTTCTTGCTTTTCAGAGGTCCATGAAAGGAGCTGCTTGGTTTTTCTTGGACCATTTACTCTTGCCTTTACTTCCTGGTGCAGGGAATTCCCAGTTACCATGGGGAAGCAAAGTGAACCTAGTCAGAACAGGCCAGGTAATGGTGCTTCCTTTCCTTGGGCAGAAAAAGGATGAAGATAGATGCCCCCCACCCGCCTCCTTTATTACACTTTTGATCTTCCAATGCCACTGATGTGACTCAGGTACTCCCACCCAATAATCTGTTTTGGATCTTCTCCTTTCCCCTCCTCCTTGTAGTGGGTGGTGGTGGCAGTAAAGGCAGCTTCTCTCACAGGCAGAAATTCTTCTCCATCTTCCAGGGACTGAGCCAAGCCTTGCACTGTAGTACCATCGCTGAGCAGAGAATGCAAAAGTGCTGTTAATCCAGATGAACCGACATTGGTGATGATGATGATGATGATGATGATGATGATGATGATTTCCCCATCTTTTATGGGAAGGGAATACCACCCCTCCTTCCCCAGGGAGACATAACTGTGAGACAGCTTTCTGGATGGCTGTGTTGTGTGGGGTAGGGAGAAGTGAGGTAGAAAATGCAGGCCACTCTCTTATCAAACAGGAGATGCATGGGCTTTTCTCCTGGGAGGTGGGTGGCTGGGAGGTAAGCCAGATTTCCTTGCCTGGATCCCAATCATGATGCCCCCAAAGGCCAAGCTCTCTTCATCACCTCCTACTCCATTTTATGAGACTGGGGAAAGTTACAGGTGTATAAAGTTGGAGAGCGCTTCTTGGCAACAACAAGTCTCAAAAACTAAGATGACCTAATGAGCATGTACAAACTGGTGGTGGTGGAGTGTGTGTGAGAGAGAGGGTTTGTGTGTTTTTAAAAAGGGAGATAGCAGTTTAGTTTAACAGATTCTTCCCACATCACCATGTATGGACGCAAGAGCCAGACAATTAAGAAAGCAGATAAGAAGAAAATCAATTCATTTGAGAAGAGTGCTGAGGATACCATGGACAGCCAAATAGATAAACAAATGGGTCCTAGAACAGATCAAGCTGGAAATCTCCCTAGAAGCCAAGATGAATACTTTGAAGCTGTTGTATTTTGGGCACATCATGAGATGGAATGACTCATTAGAAAAGACAATAATGCTAGGAAAGGTGGAGGGATGTAGAAAGAGAGGAAGACTGCATTCTAGATGGATGGACTCTATTAAGGAGGTCACACAAGTAAGACTTTATAGGAACTAAGCAGAGCAGTGGGGCATAGGGAGTTTTAGAGATGTCAGGGTTGTCATGGTTAATAACATCAAAGCAGTTTAGTTCAACTGATTCTTCCCACTTTTTACTTTTTTTCACTGCCTGCATTTCTTTTCTGGCCTTTATTTATTTATTTATTTATTTGCATAATTATTACTGAAAATAATTTTGTCATATATGGGCAAGGATGTTAAAAAGCAATCTGAACTGGATGTCAACTACTCTAGGTATGCCACTGAGGACAACTGAACATGGATGTTGATGAAGCTGCTGCATTGACCAGCAACATCTCTGCTTTTCTTACTTGGGAATGTGAGGGATTATACTTGCAGCAAGTACAAGCTGATTCCCCTGCTGGAAGAAAAGGTGCAAATACTTGAGACATCCATATTTACAGTGACACCTAGGGTTATTCAGATGGTGAAAATAATCCAGGATGAATCCGGGTTGAATCTCCATTGTACATATGCAGCCCAAATGCACCCAATTCAATTGAGGGGGAGGGGGAGCTGCTAAAAAAACAAAACCCAAAAACCTCACTTAACCCAGGGTTTGTTTCCCAACTTTTTTTTTAAATCACATAATCAGAAGTATGAATAATTTGGGATTAAACTCTGCATGCTTTGAATGCATTTTGAATATATTTGCATCATTAACTCCATGTTAATTTGTGTGCTGGTGCATATGAGCAACTGAACTCACAGAAATGCACATAGATGCAGATTCATACTGTAAATAACAAACTCAGAATGCATAAGTGAAGTCTTTCACATTGTTCTGCTAAACAAAATGACATCTGAATGACCCTTGAATAAGGAGAATGCAGCTTTTTTTCAAGAAAGCAGTTCACTTTCTCCTGAAAGTGAAACACGGAAGGGATGCCTCTAGGGAAGAGGTCAATACTGAAGTCAGATACTTGGAAGGATATGGCATAAAGAAACAGAACTATCAGGAATCATGCTTTAGGTTTGGAGCTACATAATTGATTCCAATTGATCAGCGATTGTGAGGCAAAGATACAGTGACAACAGTTTCAGTTCTCAGACAGCATGAAGGTAACGTTCAATGGTTCTGTAGACAGAGGGACTCTTGCCAGATCCCAGAGGAAGTAGAAACATATGGTGCTGGAAGGTAATCCCCAGATGAGAGGAACAGAGGCATTTTTTGTGGGCCTGATAAAACGCCTTGAGAGGTGTCTTCCAGGGCAAAAACTGCTAATGTAACAGTGGACTCTTTCATACAAGGCTAAATTGGAAGTATAATTTAAGGTCAATTCGAATGCAATCATGGGTTTTACGTTATTGCGAATTAACTCTTCGCATGCAAATTCGGGCAAGAGGGAAGCCAATTCGAATGTAATCATGGGTTTTCCGTTATTGCTAATTAAAGCTTCGCATGCAAATTCGGGCAGGAGGGGGTTATTTTCGGGTAATGGGAAGTAATTCCGAACGGAGCAGGGGTTCATGTAAATTCGCTAAACAAGCGAATTTACATGAATCCGCATTGGCTCCATTCGGAGTTGGAAGAAATTCCTCCCTGTTTGAAAGAGTCCAGAGAAATTGATAAGATGCATCAAGCCCACTGGCTATTATCCTTTCCTACTGATCCACATGGAAACAAATGAGACTACAAGAGACAGCCTTCAACACATTTCAAGGGACTTATGAAGCTCTGGATGGGAAGCAAAGGTGCCTTGGGTCATGGATTGTTATTTCATCACTTCTTTCTGATGAAGGTCATTGCCCAGGAAGAGAGACAATACAATTGGAAGTGAGAAAATACCTCTTCAGATGCTGTGGTTGTGAAAGAATTGGCAAAATATGAATTACACCTCATATTGATTGGTAATAATTTATTTGCTAAGACTCTTGCAAACTTGATCAGGAGGACTTTTAAACCGAATCATGAGGGGGAGGAAAACAGTATTCCAGAGGGTGAGGGAACATCAATAGCCCCAATCATATAGAAGAATTAGAATACAAGAACCCACCAATGGGCAGGAAAAAGAATTAAGAAATTAGCTGGAGAGAATGTAGAGAATTAGATACCTCTATGCTAATGCACAGAATGTGGGAAACAAGATGAATCTAAACTGTTAAAATGAGAAGGCAAATGTGATTTAATAGGTACCACTGAAGCCTAATGGGATGAGTCCAATGGATGCAACATGTGTATAACCTATTCCAAACAAATAAACTAATCAGGAAACGGGATGGGGCAGCATTATACATGAAGGAACTGGTCAATAGGGTGGAAGTAGTGAGGCCCTTTTGTGGCAATGACCTGATCCTCTTGGGATTTTGTATACAGTGGAAAGGGGGAGCCAAATGCACTCTAGACTTTAAGAAAGCTAATCTCAGTCAGCTTAGGTAAATACTGGGTGAGATTCACTGGTCAAAAAGTGAAGTGAGTTCATGATAGATGGGAGTTTCTTAAAGGTAAAATATTCAAGGCACAATTGTAAACTATTCTAATGAGCACCCTGTTTCCCTGAAAATAAGACATCCTCAGAAAATAAGACCTAGTAGAGGTTTTGCTGAATTGCTAAATATAAGGCCTGCCCTGAAAGTAAGACCTAGTGCATCTTTGGGAGCAAAAAAATAATATAAGACACTGTCTTATTTTCAGGGAAATGTGGTAAGAAAAGTGAGAAACCAGAGTGTATGTATAAAGGACCTTCAGATGAGCTGAGATTAAAAAGAGACATGTATAAGGAGTAGTAAAATCACCAAAGAGAATTACAAACAAATACCGCATACTGTTATGGAGAAAGAAAAAAACAGTTAACAGGCTCTTAATCGTGCTCCTATGCCATTACTTCCTTCTTGTGATCAGTCCCTTCCACTGCAGTTCTGCTTCTCAAGCAGTCACATGGTGTGAGTGGATATGATTCTACTCCTCTCTGTAATTGTGACTGCCAACAGCTTCCTAAAGTTTGTACACCTTCACACGGTAGCTGGCTTCGGAAGACAGTTGGTTGTCATGATGGCTTGTGCGCCCTTCCTTCATGCCAGAAGACAGCATTTGACAGTGTGAAGAACAAATCATATGACCATGAATTGCCAAACCACTACCATGTGGAAAACTTTAATTAAAAATGATGCCAAACTGGCATGCTTCCATTCTAGCATGATTGTGATGGAAAAAGGCTGGTGTGGAAAATGATGAGAGTTGAAATGATTGTAATTTTTAAATAACTGAGGAGTGATTTCTTTTACTCAAGGCACTGGGAACCAGTGGATTCAATAAGCAAAGATATTCCAGAACTGTTCAATAGTGGAATAAACTGCCTTAGGAGATTATGGGCTCTCCTTCTTTGGAGATCTTTAAACAGGGGTTGGATGGCTATCACTCTGGAGTGCTTGGCTTGGGCCCAAGTTACTTGCGGGAATGCCTCTCCCTACATTATCCATCCCACACTCCCAGAATATCTGGGAAGAACTTGCTGGAATTGCAAACAATCAGACTAGTTTCAACTTTCCAAAGAGCTTTTACCACAGTGGCCCCAAAATTGTGGAACAGTCTCCTCGAAGAGATCTGTCTCACTACTTGGAGGCTTTTAAGAGGGCAGTTAAGATAGATCTCTTCTGGTGAGCTTACCCACCTGAACTTGTACAAGAAATACTGTTTGATTAGGATTAGAATATCTCTATTCCACCATCGCTTTTTGATAGAATTGTTTTAATTGTCAATTGTTTATGTTATTTTAATGTTGTGCTTTGTGCTTGTATATCTATATTGGGTTGTATTCCCACCTCGATCCACCTGGGAGAGGCAAGAAAATATAAATACTGTAAAAAAAAAATATTATTATTTATTTAGCACATGGCAGGAGGTTGGATTAGCTTGCCCTTGGGGTTCCTTTCAACCACAATGATCACATAATTCTATTATTTTACGAACTGTAACAAAATATTGTAATATATTCTCATGTCTTAGTTAGAACACTTCTGATCAGGGTTCCAAATACCTAGCTATGGCCTCCTTTTCTGAAGTCTGTATTCTGTTATCATATTTTGAAGAATAGGAATCACTGGCTTTGATGGAATTTAAAGTCAATTATGCAGTGTCCCATTTCTCAAAAGAAAGGAGGGAGATCTACCCTTCATGTGAAGAAAAAAAATTCTAGAATATCTGACCAAGTGTGCAAATAGCCCTGAAAATAAAACATAATTTTGTAGACCCTTGTTCACAGTAATGGAATTGTATTTCATTTGTTGTGCCAGTATAATTGATTTGAGATAGCTAGTGTAGCAAAGCCAGTAACTATTCTGATAATATTACTACTGGGTAAGTGTCAGAACCTTCTTGGTTCATCCTTCTGTGGTTCATCCAGAATGGTATTGGGGTTTAGGGGGGAATTGTTAGTAGTTAGTGGTTTCTAGAATGGGGAAGGGAAGCAGTTGTGGAGGTAACCTTGGCAACTGGGCTGTTTAGAGGCTGAAGGGGGAGGAAAGGGGAGGAGTGTGAAGATAGTTAATGGAGGGAAAGGCTTCGATTCTTCAGAGACTGCTTAAATGTGTTAATGGATGCCAGAGGTTCTCAATAAACCTTTTGTTCAAACTTAAGTCTGACCCCAGATCTCACAGTAAGCAGTCTCTCTCTAACTACCAGTAAATTGGAGGTGTGGTTTGACGACAGCCCAGATCAGCTTCCCTACTTCTTGGCTCAGGTGGCGGGCCACATGAGAACCCTGGGGGCCTACTTCCCAGATGAGGCTGACAAGGTGTGTTGTATGGCAGGCAGACTGGAGGGGGAGGCTGCACAATGGTTGGTACAGCTTTATGAGAGTGGCATGCTGGAGCTGCAGGATTTGAACTTCTTCATGACTGCCCTATGCACAAGATTTGAAGACCCTTTCTGAGTGGACAGGGCAAAAAACAAGTTCATGGCCCTACATCAGGAAGATTGGTTGGTGGCAGAGTATACCATGGAATTCCAGACCCTGTCAGCACAGATTCCAGAGTGGCCTGAGGCTATGAAGGTGCAGCAATTCCAAGAGGGGTTAAATCCAGAGCTGCTGGAATGGGTCCTGAGCCGGACGAATCCAGAGAGTCTTCAAGATTGGATTCAGTAGGCAGGTGCTGCTGAGATAACCAAGAAGAGGATGCACCTAGCCAAGCAGAGGGCTTCCCACTATCAAGGGAAAGCTGGCAGCAGGAACCCGACCTATGGATCAATGCCGAAACCCAAAGCTTCAGGGGAGTCTGAGAAACAGTGACCATTGAGACTAGGGTTGTGTTTAGGATGCAGGAAGAAAGGACACATGATTGCAGCATGCCCAAATCAGACAAACCCGGTGGGAAATCACAAGACCCCAGCCAAGCAGTCCCAGGGAAATCCTGGTGGGGGGGGGAGGTGGGCCAGGTGGTGCACACCAAGACCGTGAGGGTACCCCTGTAGTGAGGGAATTGCAAACCGGGCCACAAAAGCGGAGAGGACAGTCCAGAGAGGGTGAGTGGGGTAGTACCCATCTATCAATTAAGAGTAAGACTCTTTCATGAGCCCCACGACACCACCTGGGAGCTTTTAGCAGCCATTGACTCAGGGTGCACTAGATGCCTCATAAGCCGGGAGGTAGTGGACAAACTGAGGGTGGGGAAGCAATGCCTGGGAGAGGATATAGCATTCCATCAGATGGATGGTTCTCTAATGGGGGCATCCCACCCAAGAACAGACTGAGCCATTGTGGTTGGGAATAGGCAAACACTGGGAACAAATCCAACTTGTGATTGAACCCACCTATGACTGTGCCATAGTGTTGAGGATAGACTGGCTGGCTTTTCACAACCCAACCCTAAACTGGAGACAAAGAATATTAATCTTTGAAGATCTGAGATGCCAAGGCCACTCCAGAGACCCTATTCAGGTTAAGGGACACAGTCAGTTGCAAATGCGGGCAGGGGAGGAGAGATCCAGTCAGGCATAGGCTGAAGTCTCACTGACCTATCCAGAGGTCCCCCAAACAAGCAGTCCCCCAAACAACAAACAGAAATATTTTACCTCATTGATTCATGTTAACTCACGGTGTCTTTGCAACCTTTATGTCTTTGTTAAAGCTCTCTCCTCCACTACTCCCTCCATCATTTTCTGCCAATGACTTTGCAATCTTCTTTAATATTAAAATTGAAACCATCTGCTCCAATCTTGAAGTTCCTGACCCATCCTTAGTACCCACATATCAAGTATCTATCATCTACATTCTCTACTTTTTCTCATGTCCTTTTAGATGAACTATCTAAGTTTTTGATGTCCTCAAATCCTTCAACCTGTTCTCTTGATCCAGCTCCTTCTCACTGTCATGCCCAGCCTGGAGGACAACTTGGAGGACTCAGAGGATAAGCCAGAGCCTCTGGCACCTGAGCCTGCCACTGGGGAGCATGAGGCTGGCCCTAGCTCTGCTGTAGCAGAATCTGTGGCCCCTCCAGAGGTTCAGCAGTCAGGTTTGCCTGGGGCTGAGGCTGTGGACTTAGAGGAGGATCTGGGAAGTGTACCTACCTTTAGGGAGCATCGAGCTGAAAGAGAGGGCCTTCAAAGATTACTGAAGCTTTATAAAAAAAAAAAAAAACCTTCATATCTGCCTGCCTATTTAGGCCGCTAGAGCATGTGTGTCTCCTTGCAAGTGATTATCTGACCTTCCTGGAGGAAAGACTTTGTCTCTGGCTCCTGTGGCTTCTTGGAGTAAACCCTTGCTACTTAGATTGCTGACTACAGTGGTCCCCCGGGTTACAAAGGTAATCCGTTCCAGATTACCTTTCGTAACCCGGAAGCTTTCGTTTCCCGGGGGACCGCTTTTTTCAATGGACCGTGCGGCCGATTTAAAGGGGCCGCATGGTTGTTGTTTTTTTTCCGTATCCCGGGGGATCTTTCGGATCCTGGGGGATACTGTAGCGGTCCGGCGGCTTTCGGATCCCGGGGTTTTCACAACCCAGGGGATTCGTAAGCCAGGGGACCACTGTATCTTAATTATCCAGACCCCTTCACCTTGGACTGCCTGATCGACCTGCCTATCTGATAGCTTGGCTCTCAGACTGTCTGACAACTCTTTTGGTAATTCTTCTGCTGATACTGCCTTTAGTCTCCAAGATTGTATTGCTTGCACTGACTCTGGTATTTGGGGGTTTGTTTGTTGTGAACTAGGCTGGCCTATCAGCCATTTGGCTGCTTTCCTGGACACTCCCTTCCTAATCACTGTTGCTCCTGCTATTCTACCTTCTCTTCTTCATATTATTAATCTCTCCCTTTCTACTGGTTTATTTCCTTCCGAGTTTAAGCGTGCTACTGTCCGTCCAATTTTCAAGAAGTTCATACTCAATCCATCTTCTCTCTCTAACTATTGTCCTGTCTCACTGTTGCCTTTCTTTTAGAAAGTCTTGGGACGTGCTGTTTACATATGCTGTCTTGAGTTTCTCTCTAATAATCCCATCATGGATCCTTTTCAATCTGGATTTCTCTCTCTGCACACTACAGAGACAGCTCTCACAAAAATGACAGATGATCTGCTTCTGGCCAAGTCAAAAGGCTTATACTCCATTCTAATTTTCCTTGATCTCTCTGCAGCTTTCGACAGAGTTGATTGTGGTCTTTTGTTAAATTTGCTTCAGACCCTAGGACAGATTTAGTCCTTAGTTGGTTAAAATCACATCTTTCAAACCAATCATTTGCTGTGGTAGCCAGAGGTCAGGTATCTTCTCCCTCTCCTCTGTCAGTTGGAGTTTTACAGGGCTCTGTTTTGGGCATGTTCTTATTTTCTTTTTCCATCTTATCTCTTGATAATCTTATCAGATTGTATGTTTTTCAATATCATCTTTATGCTGATGATACAGTTATAATTTTCTACCTCAGAACTTTCTTCACATATTGAACAACATGTTACATCATGTCTTTCAGCTATCTCATCATGGATGCTTCATCAGTGTCTAAAACTTAACATGGCTAAGACAGAACTGCTCAACTTTTCTCCAAAACCTACTTTACAATATACATTTTCTATCATGGTCAATAATGTTTCCATTCATCCTCCAAAACCTACTTTACAATATACATTTTCTATCATGGCCAATAATGTTCCCATTCATCCCATTCATGTGAAGGAAACATATAGCCTTTGCTTTATTTTTTATTTTTTATTTTATTTTAATTTTATTTTTATTTGTCCTTCACTCCTCAGATCCAGGCTGTAGCCAGGTCATGCTGATTTTTTTCTTTATAATATTGGTAAAATTAGACCTTTTCTATCGGCTTCTTCTGCTAAGACATTAGTTCATGCCCTAGTTATCTCCTCCCTTGACTACTGCAATCTTCTTTTGATGGGCTCCCATTGTCCCACCTTAGTCCTCTGATTTCCATTCAGCATTTTGCTGCTGCTAAGATTATCTTTTTAGCTCGTTGCTTTGATCATGTCACCCCATTTCTGGCATCTCTTCACTGGTTACCCATTCCTTTTAGGAACTGGTACAAGCTTCTTCTCTAAATGTTTAAAGCTTTATACAACCTAGCTCTCCCTTATTTCAGCTTATCACCTTGTTTGAGATTTTCAGTCCAGGAGGTGAAGGCTTCTTGCTCATTTAAGGGCATTTTTGTTCTTGGCTTTGCTTCATCCTTTTTCACTTGCTGCACCATACCCCTGGAACTGCCTCCCTGAACATCTGAAGACTATCTCTTCTCTTGCTAGTTTTAAATCCGAATAAAATACTTTCTTACTCTCTAAAGCATTTGGAACTGTATTTTAATATTGTTTTATAATTTTATATTTGATTATATGAATTAGTTGTTTTTACAGTTTGGATTTTAACTGCATAACTTGCTTGATGACCTTTAGATTGTACATCATTCGCAGGTTATATGCTGTTTTGATGTTGTCTCTAAAGTGCCAGGAAAATGCATGGCACTATATAAATAAATAAATAATAGGATAATAAACACTAAATAATGAAAGTAGGCAATAAAATAAATGCAAATTTAAGAAAGGAATACCATAAATGGAAAATGAAGTGAATAAGGTCTTGAATAGAAAGCCAACATGGTTTGACCATTGGAGTATGAGTTTGGAGATCGGGGTTCAAATCTCTACTGAATATATTCAGCCACTGCAGCTGACACAAGGTTGGCCTTATGTGCTCTTGTTTTCTGGTCTCCACCTTTGATATGCAGATGCACAACTGAAACTTTGAAACCCATCTTCAGAAACAGCCCCATGGAAATGCATTGCAGTAATCTATTTTGAAAGTAACTATAACATGGATAATTAAGTCCAGCAATGACAGCTATAGAGAACCAGTGTGGTGTACTGAGTGTTTGACTATGACTCTGTAGACCAAATCCCTGCTCAGCCATGGAAATCCATTAGGTGACCTTGGGCAAATCACACGCTCTCAGCCTCAGAAAAAGCCAAAGAGAACCACTTTCTGAACAAATGTTGTCAAGAAAACCCCATGACTCCCTTAGGGTCATCATACGTCAGAAATGACTTGAAGGCAACAACAACAACAACAACAACAACAACAACAAGGTCTTGAACAATGGAAAGAAACAGAATTTTAAAGCAACAAATTATCCTTTGCACACATTTATCAGGAATCACAGGGTGAACAGCAAGATGTAACAAACAACCAATCAGAGGTCTATGTTGTGATGTCACTACGGGCAATTGAGAGTTCAGAGACAGTGTAAACATTTTCTATTTTTTTTCCTGAAGCATACCAAAAATAGACAAATGTTATCACACACTCAATAATAGTTTTTTTAAAAAAAAATCCTGTGAGTAGTTTCATTTCATTTCTCCTGTATATTAAGTTAGTTTAAATAGTGAACTAGTGAAGACGAAGGGCAAATAGCAATCTGTGCTTTTAATTCTTATGTAATTGCATGGAGGTTTGCTGTTCACAAGGGCTCAGTCAACCAAAAAGAGGCACCATGTGGTCAGCAGCTGATATTAAATAAAGCAAAGTATATCATGTTCATTTGAACACAGAATTCTCCAAGATGAGAAACAACCCAATTCCATGTTACGTATATTTATATCCTTGCAAATATAGATACTATGTGCCCATTCCTCTGAGATACGGTTTGCAATAGTTTCTAACCTTTAAAATTTTCAACCCTAACATAATGCTTCTTTTTTGTTGACTCAGATAGTTTTATAAGACAAAATTATAAGTTGCTCACTGTGCGGTCTGGAGTGTGGCATGATGCCGGTTTGGGGATAGCATCTAAACACAACACTTTGACACCACCCCCAAACCAGCACAAAGGGGCTATCTGTTTTGCTCCTAAGTCTTTATTACTCATGAAGTGGGAAATCTTGTGCAAAACAGATGGGCAGGAAAAATTGGCTTGAAGCTTTTTTTTTTCTAAAGCCATATTGAAACCCCACCAATCACACTGCCGGCTCCCAAGGCAGCTGGAGTGCTCATGTCATGACCACATGACAAGCCAAGAAGAAGTGGAAAAAAACTGCTTCTTTTTGAAAGGGCTTTTCTCTACATAAGGTGCCTAGAGGGCACTTTCCTACTGGCTTCAAGGCATGTGTCATCTAAATGCCACACCTTCAAGCCAGCCTGAAAGCACTTCTTTTTCCTATCTGTTTAGCCCCTTAGTTTGTCCTTCATTTCATCAAGTGACATCTGATTTGTTATTCAATTAACACTGGTGAGTGGGAGAAGTGGCTAATCTACTGGGACCATAGTTTATAGGAACAGGAGATATAACCCTATTTTACTTGCCACAATCCTGAACAACCCTTGACAGCAAGGCAAAGTAAAAACAAAACAAAAAACTTCCATTTGCTACCAATGTTGTCCATTGCAAGCTCACTTCTCTGAACCCTAAGTTATCCCTTTTCCCTACTCTTGACTTTGATAAGAGTAATGGCGAGAGGCATCTTATCCTTTGCCTTGGGCAACAAAATAACTTCAGTTAACTCTGTTTGTCCATAAATGCTCTAATGTTCTTTTCTCATTTGAGATTATTTTAAAATAGAGAAAGAGAAACCTCTCTGATAGCAATGTGTATCCTATTGGAATGTTCTTTTGATAGAAGAAAATTAAAGGATTGCTGCAAGCCACAGGTGAGCATCATGCAAAATCATGGCTGGGGATCAGAAATAAAATCCAAAGCAATTATAAGGGGCGGATGTTGGGAGGTGTGCCAAGGGGTTACTTCTGTTGATGATCCTACTTGGCACATGTAAACCCCACTTAGTGTTTGCAGATTAAATAGTTAAGGATTAAATTGATATCAAGGCATTGAAAAGCACCCTGGTGCTCTGCTGTTCCATAATGCTTTGGTTTGTTCAACATGTGGTAAAGTTTTTGCTTCTGTTCATGAAACTACTTCAAGCCAGAAATCAAATTTAGGACAAACTAAGAGGCAAGTCTGGAAAACCACAAAATTTTGTGTGTAGGGGGACTTTCTCCCACACCACTGCCTATTTAAGTAGCCATCTAACGCAACATTTCTGCCTGTTGATATTGTCCCTAAATGGGATTGTGGTATAACTTTCAGAGATCTACTGTGACAAGATTGCAAGGCACTTGGTGGATAAAATTGTTCATATCCATGTTGAGCATGATCTAATCAAGCCTTTCATTTCCCCACCTCCACCTCGGTGATCCTGAAGTAGCCAGAAGCTTCCTAAATACTCCAGCAACATTTTTATTTTTTTAAAATTATTTTTATTAATTATTTTTTTATAAACAGGCAAAAAGAAAAAAAAAACACAGTAGATTCACATATCATACACCCTCCACAACCCATGTTTGTCCCTCCTACATCTGCAAAGCCACTCCTATACTTGTCCAATCTCATATCAAATTACTCTGAATCTTTACATCGAATCTCAATTGCGTTGCAGGTCATTCGAGTCTTATAATTGAAATTCAAGCAAACAGACAAAACAAAAACTAAAAAAAACAACAACAAACAAACAAACAAAACAAAACATTATCTTCCCATAGATATCTTTTCTCTCTGGAGACATTATTATTATAAACAAGGCAAAACTTATAACTGTACCTAAACAACCGAAAATTCCTTAATCATTGCAGTCCAACATTTATTCCTGAATTCTTTAAACAACCAATGGGGCATTAGTGATTCCTCGATAGCAACCTGTTGTTTATAAAAACCATCTATTCTGACAGAAGGTTTTTATTGCATTCCAGTCTGTGTTGTGGATATCAAATGTTTCCCCCTGCAATTTCACCGATAATATATCCATTTCCATATTGTCCAGCGTTTTTAATAACCAGTCATCTATTGAGGGTATCTCCACCGTTTTCCATTTTTTTGCCACAAGTATTCTGGCTGTGGAGATCATGTATAAAATAGATTTTGTGTGTTTTTTTGCTTCGTTGTCTAAAGTTGTATTTGTTATGTTTAAAAGATAAAGTTCGGGCCACATTTTAAAGTTTAGACCCAATATCAAGTTGATTTTTCGGTGTATCTTTTCCTAAAATTTTTGCATTTTTGGGCAGGTCCACCACATGTGATACCAGTCTCCAATTGATTTTTTACATTTCCAGCACCTATTTTCTGCTTTTTTATTTATTTTTGCAACCTTAGAAGGAGTTAGGTGCCACCTGTAGGCCATTTTTATATAATTTTCTCGAATGCTTTGACATTTAGTAAATTTGAATGTCTTTTCTCTAGCTAATTCCCAACTATTGAAGTTGATTGATCTGCCAACATCCCTGGCCCATTGAATCATTGTGTTTTTAATAATGTCCTGTTCATGTTCTCTTGATTGGAGGAGTTTGTACAGTTTGGAGACCGGTTTTGAATCTTTACTCTCCAGTATCTTATCTAACTCGTTTTTTTCTGACTCAAAGGAAAAATTTCTATAATCAATTTTAAATCTATCTGTTAGTTGTTTATATACCAGCCAATGGTGCTCTTATTTAAATGCTTGTATTTCTTTTATTGGTTTTATTAAAAATTGATTATTAGCTTGTCTAATTAATATATCTCTGTATCTGATCCAGTCTTTTTGAAATTTTGTCCTTCCTAATAAGGCTTCTTGCGGTGATACCCACCCTGGCAGTTTAAAGTAAAATTTAGGTTTAACTTTCTCCCAAACATACAGAATTGCTCTCCGAATAAAATGGTGATTGAATTCTTTATGTATTCTGGCTTTGTCGTACCAGAGGTATCCATGCCAGCCAAAACGAAGATTAAACCCCTCCAAATTTAATAGCTTAGTGTTTTCCAATTTCACCCATTCTGACAACCAGATTAATGTATTGGCTTGATAGTATAGCCATAAATCTGGTAGATTGCTGCCGCCATTTACTCTGGTGTCCTGAAGGGTTTTCCACCTTACTCTCGGTTTCTTCCCCTCCCATATGAATTTCTGTAATTCTTTTTCCCATTTTTTAAAGGGCTTGTTGTTGTATATAATTGGAAGATTGGTAAAAAGAAAATTTAGTTTAGGGAGGATAGACATTTTCAGAGTTGCAATTCTACCTAAGAATGATAGTTTGAGATTTGTCAGTTTATGTAACTCTTGTGTTATCTTATTCCAAATTGGTTTATAATTGTTATCATACAGTTCTGTGTTCTTATTAGAGATCCAAATGCCCAAATATTTTGCTTTTTTAACAATTTTACAGTTAGTTGACTCTTGAAGTGTAGTTTTGTCCAATTGGGTTAATTTTTTTGTGATGAATACTGTTTTGTCTTTATTTAATTTGAATCCTGCGATTGATTCAAATGTTTTAAGAATGTCCATCATTCTGCTGATTTTTGTTAATGGATCTTCTAAGAAGATTGCTAGATCATCAGCATACGCCTTTAAATTATATGTTTTATTTTTAATCAAAGGTCCGCAGTTCTCCTTTCTTATACAGTTGTTCAAAAGTTCTAGGACCATGATAAAAAGGAGTGTCGAGAGAGGGCACCCTTGCCTGGTCCCTTTTTGTATTTTAAATGGTTGAGTTTTTTCCCCATTGATAATTAACTGAGCATATTGATTTTTATATATACTTTCCACCCAACCTACAAAATTATCTCCTAATGACATGGCCCTTAATGTTTCCAACAGACAATCCCATTTGATGTTATCGAAAGCTTTCTCAGCATCAACTAACAGCAGGGCAAATTTTTTGTCATTTGACTTTTCGTAATATTCAATCAAGTCCAAAACCGTTCGGATATTTGTTTTTGCATGTCTCCCTGGTAAGAAACCTGCCTGGTCCTCATGTACTAGTTTACCTAGTATTTTTTTTAGCCTTGAAGACAGAATTCCCACAAAGATTTTGTAGTCTAAATTAAGAAGTGATATTGGTCGGAAATTTTCCATTTTTGTTTTGTCTTTACCTTCTTTATGTATCAGGGTAATATTTGCATATTCCCAGGATTTGGGGATTCCATCTTTAATAATGCAGTTCAGTGTGTTTTTGAGAGGTATTTTCAAAACATCCTCTAGTTTTTTGTAGTAATTGGCATTAAAACCGTCGGGTCCGGGAGATTTGTCTGGCTTTAAATTGCGGATAGCAGTGACTATTTCTTCCTCTGAAAAATCCGCGTTCAGTATTGATTGATCTTCTTTGGAAATAAGTATAGTATTGAGCTCTTTAATAGATTCTTTCATTATCTTCGTATCTGTCTCTGATCTTGGTGTTTCCATATAAAGTTGGGCAAAATAATCTTGAAATTTCTTTTTTATCTGATCTTGCGTTGTACACAGTAAGTCTTTTGTTTGTATTTTGTCTATCACTTTTCTTTCTCTTATTGTTCTTAATCTAAAGGCTAGCCATTTCCCGGTTTTGTTGGCCGACTCAAAATATGTGAGGCGCGTCTCTTTTAATTTCTTTTCTATCTGTGAAGTTAATTCTGCTTGTAATTCTTTTTGTAGTAATTTTATTTGTTTTTCAATTGTTTTGTTGCAAGTATTGTTTTTTAATTCTTGTTCTCTCTGCTTTATTTGTCCCTCTAGCTTCTTTACCTTTTCTGTATTTCTCTTTTTGATTTCTGCACCTCGTTGTATTAACAGACCACGAACCACTGCCTTCCCCGCGTCCCAGATTGTTTTCATGTCACAATCTTTAGTTGTATTTTCAACGAAGTAAAGTTTTAGTTGTTGTTTAAGAAATTCTACATATTCAGAAACTTGAAGTAATGATGCGTTAATTTTCCAACTAAACTGTCTTTTCCTTACAAGTAATTCAATAATAATTGGGTTATGGTCTGATTCTGTCCTGGGCAGGATATCCATTTTTTTATTCTGGGCATTATTCTTGGGGTAACCAGGAACATGTCAATGCGAGAGGCGAATTTGTATTGTGGGGAGTAAAAAGTAGTACCTGATGCGTCTCCTTATTTTTCTACCCAAACATCTTTTAAAGCTAAAGTATATTGCATCTGGAAGAAAGTGCTTGGTAGTTTACCGTGATGTTGTTTTCCTTTTTTGCATGATGATCTGTCTCTGTTTGGTTTTATAACCCCATTCCAGTCCCTCATCATGACAATGTCCTCTGTCTGATATCTTTCCATTTCTTGTAATAGTTTTTTGAAATAGGATGCTTTATTTTCTATTGGGGCATAAATCCCCACTAATAGCATATTTGTGTCTTCCATGTTCACCTTCACCCCAATATAGTGCCCCTCGTTATCTTTAAAGCATTCTTTTGCCATGTATCTGTTATGGATATATAAGGCAACACCTCTTTTTTTCTTTTCGTTACAAGCAGTAAATAATTGGCCCAATTTTGTGTTTTTGAGAAATCTTAGATCATTTTTCTTTATTTTTGTTTCTTGAAGGCAGATAATTTCAAATTTTTTCTTTTCCAGATAATGAAATATTCTATTTCTTTTATATTTAGAGTTTAAGCCTTTGATGTTCCATGAGCAGAATTTTGAAGTCATCTTTTCCTTCCCCTCCCCTTGATTTAATAATTAAACTGTTCTCTCTCTGTTTCTCCTTGTTTTGACTCTTTGTTTTCTTGAGTAATTCTTTCTAGTTCTTCTTCCCCATTCTTCGCTCTAAATTTTTCGAAGTCTTTAGAAACTATTTCTAATATCTGGATTTCTCCTTCTTCTTTATCCGATTCAATGATGTCTTCCTCTAATTCCTCGTTATTGTCTTCATCTGGCAGACTTAATTCATCTACCATTCCAGCACTTTCTAATAGACCATACTCTAGTTTCTCATTTTCCGACTGTTTTGGGGGGGGTACCTTATCAGAGGGGCTTCTTGTGTCTTTTCTGTTGAAATTTCTTTTATTTATGTGGTTAGATTTGTCTTTTTTCTTATCCCTTTGGAAGAACTCTTGTTCCTCTCTGCTGTCTTTATCTTTTGGGAATTCTTTGTTTATTCGTTTTTCAAACTCTAAAGCCTTTTCTTTGGTATTTATTTTTTGTCTTCTTTGTTTGTAAGTAAAAGTGACACCCTCCAATCTATCCCAGGCGTAATTTATCCCGCATCTTGTGAGAGTTTGAGTTAATGTTCTGTAGTTTTGTCTTCTTTTCAGAATTTCTATTGGAACATCTTTAAATATTTGAATTCTTTCTCCTTCTATTGTACATTTTTCTTGATAGCTTTGTTGGAGGATCAAGGCTCTTATTCTCGATCTGGTTAGGCAGATTACTATGTCCCTTGGTAGTTTTTTTTCTTTTGCCATTTGTGAGTTAACCCTAAATAATCTGTCTGTTTCTATATCTAGTTCTGTTTCCGATATTCCAATAAATTCAGCAAGATACGGTATCACACGAGAATATAAGTTTTCATCTTGTTTTTCTGATAGACCTCTAAGCTTTAAACATTTTTCCCTGTAACAGAGTTCCTGAATCAGAATACTCGATCTATCTTTCTTTTGATCATCTGTTACTGTATTGTTTTTTTCTCCAATTTTTGTGTTTTTGCTTTCAACATTTCAATTTCTCCTTTCATTTGGTACATGTCTTTGGAGAGTAGTTCAATTTTTCTTTCCATTTTTTCAAAACCCTTGTTTAGATTATCATTTATTTCTTGCCTGTTTTCTTTTAATTCTAGTCTCATTTCTTGTTTGAAATTTCTCATTTCCTCCACTAGCATTTGGATTGCGTCTGGTTGTTTTGCTGCTCCGTCTGAAGATCCTCTTCTAGATGTGATTTGTGATAATGCTTTATTGGCTTGTAGTCTTGTCCCCGCTGCCATATTGTTATTCGTTCTGGAGTATTGTTAAATTGTACAAGGTTATTCTAATGCTCTAATATTGAAATGGGGTTCTAATATCAGCGAAGAAATGTTTAAAGAGAAAAACATCCACAACAGTCATCAAAGTATTTACTGCTCCGACTATACTTTAAGTGGCTATATTCCCAAAGTGTCTTTAAAGAGAGATTATTAGTTCACCTGTATTCAAAATCATAAGAGAAAAAACAAACTACAATACTAACTTTAGGATTAAAGCGAATGCCTCCTACTGTCTTAAACTTCTCTATTTTCCTTAAATAGTAGTTATTTTGCTATGACATGTAATTGTTTAAATCGTGTAGAGGAATTACCTTGAAGCGAACAAGGTGTCCATTAAGAGCAGGTGGCTGCTTACCGGCTGTTCCCATCAGCCTCCTACAAGCCCCCGAAGTGTATCCCTTCCCAGGGTTAAGTTTCCGTGAGAATTAAATCTCAGCCTGCCCTTAGGGAGGACGGAGTAGGATGCCAAACCACTCCTGTCCTATCTCCTCCTTCACGATCGGAAGAAACCTAGCGGTACAGCCTGTTATCTTAGTCTCTCTAGCAAAGAGATAGTGTCCATAAGGAGGCTTCTGCTGCTGCTGGGCCTAAAAGGCCTTGGTGACCCGGCCCCACCTCTTTTGCTGCTGCGCTGCCGCTGGGAGGGAGGCTTCTGCTGCTGCTGGGCCTAAAAGGCCTTGGTGACCCGGCCCCGCCTCTTTTGCTGCTGCGCTGCCGCTGGGAGGGAGGCTTCTGCTGCTGCTGGGCCTAAAAGGCCTTGGTGACCCGGCCCCGCCTCTTTTGCTGCTGCGCAAAGGAGCAGGAACAACTATTCAGATAAATATACCATTTAAGGTAATTATCTAAGCTAAATGTAGCAACATAAAGGAGTAATTCCATAAAATAGTTATCCCTGGGTGACAGTCCCTCAGACTTTTTACTATCAGTGTTACATTGTCCTGAGCTGTGATGTTGTTGTAGTCCTCAAGCATTCCCTCTTAGCCAAATGCAATTTCCTTTCTTTTGGCTTTTTTCTCACAGTACAGCTTCTTGATTTTTACATAACTTGGAAGTAAACTAACTATGAACAATGAGTTACTTGTGATTACTTCCTTTTTTCTGTCAGGGGCATCACTAGGCATTGTAGAAGGGATGTGGATGGCATTGGGTGACACATCAGAGAGGGTGAACACCCGGTAGGTCATTTGCTCACTGTCTGTTTCAAGTGCACCACATTGGGTGATCCCTCCGTCAGGCAGGGCACATCTGTTATTCACCCACTGCAGGAGCTGATGGGAGTGGGATGTTGCTCCCTCCTGGCAGCCTTCCAAGGCTGGGAGGACTGCTGGTCAGTCAAGGAAAGGGAGCTGCTGATGGTTGGGACAGCAGTGGCAGCCATGGACTCTTTCCCTTCCCTTCCCCAGAAGGAAAGGAGTCTGTGGCCACTACCACTGTTGCCATCACCTTCCTTTCCTGCCCAGTCAGCAGCCCTGCCAGACCCAAAAGGGGTTGCCAGATGGCAGCAACACCTTACTGAGATGCCTGACACATTGCTGTTCTTTTGTAGCAGCTTTCTTCTGGGTCACAACATGCAGGGCAGGGCAGGTGTTAGGAATAGAGGACAAGACGGTCTGCTGCAGTCACCGGTAGCGGTAGGATGCTGGTCTGCTGGACCTGCTGGCTGGGTGGAAAAGGGAGGTGATAGTGGAAGGGTCAGCCAAGATTTCTTTCCTTGGGATGGAGGCAACCAAAAGCAGATCTCTCCTTCTGCCTGCAGGCCCCACTCACCAGAGATGTGGAAAGGCTGCCTGCCAGAGTTTGGGGTGACACCACCCCTAGAAATGTCACTGTTGCCAGCAACAAAATTACTCTTTAATTAAAGCTGTCACTACTTTATATTATACTGGAACTTAACTCCTTTTCCAGTGTGACTATAATTTGTTAGTTATATTTACTGTTACAGGGGCATGGCCTTATTAAGTGATTGAGAAGGAATAGCACAGATTTAAGTCACCTCTCATGGAATACCTAGTGTGCTGCTGAACTAAAATTCTACAAGTAACCTAAAAGCATCTTTATTAATTACTTCTGGGAAACTAGGCAGTAAAGACTTACTTTTAAGATATGCAACTATAACAGTAACAAAATATTGTGTAGGAGGGGTTGAACTGTAGCTGAGACTTAGGGCCTTAACTCACTTCTTTATACCACAATAATTTGCTCCAGCCATTCTCAGTAGGGATACTGCACTGAATTGTACTGCATCTTGCCACTTTGCTGCAGTTATCTTGCCATTTGATTGCCCCTCATGGATTTTGTCTCTGCAGTACCTGTTCCATAGCTTCCCCCTCAGTCCTGCCCCCAGATTCATAATTCATCCTTTTGTTGGTTTGGTTTTTGCTGCCATAGAGTCACAGTGGAAAGATGTCATGCTGACACCTGGTACTGGGTGAGACCTTTTCCTCTAACAGATTGAAAAGAAAAAGAAGGTGACAATGCCCTCACCATTTTTCCCACCTTCTGTAGCTAAAACTACCTACTTTTTAACTTTTGATTTGAACTGATGTGCTGGGTTGTACTTTGGCATTTTAGTCATTTCCTTGCCAATGCAGCATCATTGTGTCCTTGCATCATAGAGTTAACCCTGTAGGGTGCTAAAGGAGAGAGTGATCTTCTCAGACCAAGCACCAGAAGTAGTCAGTGAATTCCCTGCACAAATCTCCTGGGTAATTCTGAAACAGGCACTAGCTGGCTACCTCCCCAACCCTCTCACATCCCACCCAGTAATGGGATTCTCACAGAAGGATGCAGGATTAGAGTTCTGCAGCAAAAACACTACTGTTCGGTGCCTCAAAATATGGCCATTAATGGATTAGGTCCAGCATGCAAAAATGCACATTTGTGATGGCACTAAAACAGGACAATGCCAGGACACCAATGATGTCATGCAGTAGAGCATGACCACTGGCAATGCTGCTATGTCACTATAGCATAATACCATGGTTTGATAAGGCCCTTATTGCCTTGCGAAATAATCTTTCCAAACTCCAGGTTTGTGATCAGAATCACTAATAGATTCTATGAACTTATGTTGCTTGACATTCTTTTTTATGGTTGTTTGTTCTAAGCATTGATCTTTTAATTGGCCTCATCCTTTTCATAATCTCCTACTGTCATCATTTGTCAGGAATATTCTCTTCCTTAGTTAGTTCAATTGCTGCAAACTGAGTTCAAAGTGCAAAAGTACTGTTCACCAAATTAACTCAGCAGGTTGCAAAAGAAAAGAAGGGGGAAAATATGCCCTTTTCTTTTCCAGAAAAATGACTTACACATGGGTGCTGTGTTTTACAAAATGAACCAGAAATCATTTTCCATATGCATATGTAGCATTTGGGTATATGGTTTCCATCTGAATGTTATGGACTGACTCATTTGGCAAATACTATATGTAGGTAATGTCTAAGCATCTAAAAGCTCTATCTTGTGTGTATGTTTGAACTGGTATGGCTCATTGACACAGAAGCCACAAATCTATATACAGTATGCCTATGACAGTGGTGGTTTGCCATTTTATCCTGTATTGACATATAGCATTCGTGGTGCAAATAAATACACTTACACTTACTTATATGGAGATGCTGCAATCTTCAAATGGTGAAGATGCACATTTGAATCAATGCTAAATGTGATTCAACAGCTTGTCTATAGAGATTTCTTTTATGGAAAGTTATGGGGTTTTTTTTTCAAAGTATGGTAAAAAAAAAATTTAAAAAATAATCATGATGTACTTTTCTCCCCATCTCATTTTTACATTCTTCTTTGCTTCTCAGATTTCATATTATGGTAATACTTCTTCCTAATATCATTGCTAAGGTTTCTTATACTACTGAGACCAGTCATCCAAGAAGATACAATCACTGTAAATAAATTTAATGTAAGAAAATAATGAGTTCTACTAATTGTGTTCACCCCTGCAATTTAATAAAAACTGTATCCAACAGATTAAAAAATTAGATTTTGTTTGCCTTTGTGTAGTGTGTGTACAGATCATTAATTTTGAACCTTCTGACACTGTGGGCACAGGTGAGATCCAATAAATTATTGTACTACTCAAGTAAATTGCATTTTGAATAAGACATAGCATGGGTTTAATCATTTCACTGTGTCAGTTAAATATTCTGGTTAGTTTATTAACCTTTAGCAATTAATGGGTGATTTTATTGCACTGATAAGGTCTATTGTCTTTCAAAGTTAACCCACATTAACATAGGACTCATACATATTACCCTCTACAATTGTTCACCCAGAAGCACAGACAACACTGTAGCTCTGAATCATCATTGCTCATTCTATGTGCAGTTTCTTAATTGAACAAAAGTATGTGCAATGAAGCCAATATTTCTTCACTGAAAATCGACCAATCTATTGATTCAGTACAAATTTTAAAAGTGGAATAAATTAGAAGATGACACATATTAGAAGGTGAAAAAATATTTGGAATGGTTGATCGCAGCACATAGATCCTTAAATGAAAAGTGATCTAAAATAGAAACCAGAATTTTCGGATCTCACTTACTTTCATAAATAATGTTATTTTACTCTTGGCAGCTGGATTGGTAGCTTCAGGAGCCACCTTTCACAGCACAGAAGAGAAGTGGCAACATTGTTCCCATTATTCTTCTGTGTTTGCAGCTTTGAGCATTTAACTCCATAGCATAGTTCTCTGAGAAATTTAGGCTATTTCCTCCCTTTGCACAAGAAGCCAAAATAAGTTCACTTGAAATGTTCACATATAAGGAGAGACAGGCAGCTTTTAAAATATTCATAGTTTTTGCCTTCCTAACCATGCTTTCCATGATAGTGCTTTCCCGATAGAGGAAATATAAAAGCAAAACTTTGATCCAGTTTAACAGATTCTTCGTCTCTTTTGTCATTGGCTGCTCTCTTGAATTTTTCAGGTGCTGTGTCTAGTGGTGTTTGCTAGCTTGTTTGCTTTTCAAGCTCCATTTTATGTCCAGGGTTATTTGCAACAATAACCTCTACCTCACCTTCAGACTGTCTCCCAAAGTAGTTCAGTTCCTTGATGTGACAGCCGTCTCATCCTATAACCCACGATGCTACGACTAATAGCCCCAGCTTTGGTATGTAAAACACAGTATATTGGTACCATAGCAGTTAGTTCTCTGTCAAAGAAACTTTCCAAATCAAAAAACGTATATCTAGCACCAGAGCAAGTTAAGAATTATTCTTAGGAATTATTATGGATTTTGAAAGCTACTGTAGATAATTTTCCACATTATTATGTCACAAAAAGACGGCTTTTGTTCAGAATGCATTATGTAGAAAACATGCTGGCTAATGCCCAGTTTTCTCATTCTCTTTCACACTTGTAGTATTCAGTGGCTATACGCATGGTGTAGGCGGAGGTCCTTGCCAATAGTACCCTCCTGTTTGGCCCACTGTCTAGCCCACCATTCTCTCAATCTTCATCAATCATTCTTAAAATGCACCACTGTTGCAAATCGGGATGTGGTAGTGGGGGAGAGAATAACTTCTGTGGAAGGATAGCCCCAAATATTTTGCTGTATAAAACAAAAGACATTATAGCACGTCTGTCTATTCCATGTATGAAAGCTGATTAGAATCTCATTCTTAGCAGTGGAATAAGCTTTTCCACAAGACCCACAGACAGCAGCCTAATTTTAGGTGCAAGACAGGTTTTGTTGTGATCACACGTCTATCATACAAGAAATGTGTCATTTCCACTCCCAGCACCTGCTATCTGAGATGGTTATTCATTTCTGCCTAAAGGTAGGGCCAGCCTTGTTTGAACATATTATAGCATCCCAGACAATTATTTTGTCATTTTCTCCCAACAATACAGAGCTACTGCTGGCATTGCCACCCTGCCATTATACCACTTCAGCCAGTACATTTGCACCAGACCTGGAGCTCATTTCCAGTCCTGCTGCTGCATCCGCAGCTGTCAGTGCTACAGCATCACAGTTTGCACTCTGCTGTATCACAGAACTCAGTGTAATGGAGACAAAAGGATTGTGAATGAATCCCTTAAGTATTCAAAGGTTGGACTCCTGCCTAAACATGCATCCAAATTTCAATGCCAGAAAGGTTTTGATTTGTTTCTCTTACTGTTTTTGTTTTGTTTGTTTGTATGTTAACAGTTGGCTTAAGAGGCCAAATTTGTTTTTAATCTCATGAAGCTTCAGATTCATATTTAGCCTTTTTGTTGCCTGACTTGTTTTTCCTGGCAATCAAGATGTGGCAATTCTATAATCAGATCAAAGGATTATGTAATGACAAATCATACTTTTCCCTTGTTTGTTGGATTGCTTCAGTCTAGGTGACTCAACTGCCATTGGTTCAGACTACTCAAGTTTATTCAGTGTAACATGCAAAGCTCTGAAACCTAGTTAAATCTGTAGATGGCAATTTCACCAGCCGTGTAAGCTTTTGTAAATATTTAGTTCAGCATTATGTACAGGTGAACTCAGCATGGAATACAGGTCTTCAGCATGTTGGTTTTACTATGTGACTCGTATTGAAATGCAAGTGAACAAACAATCTCATCCTTGTTTTGTTGCGCTTGATTTCCCTAGACTTTTTAGAACTCTTGCCTCAGCCACAGAGGCCAGCCTGGTCCTCTCTCTTAAAGGCAATGGGCAATGCATCTCTCTGAAACTGTATGGAGAATGGATGATTGCATGGACTGAAAAGGAGGGATTGCTGAGATGACCCATGCCCTGGGACCTGCTTACTTGTTTGCAAATTGTGCAGCTAGTTGCAGACCATTTGGAGAAAATAGGTATCACTTAGGAAAATTATTTTTCTTTCTTTCATCTTCCTCCCCCACCCTCTCAGAATCCCCACCTAGCATTGCCAATGAGCTATATTGGCTGCGTGATCCTGGGGTTTTAATATACTGCAATGACCTGGGCCCTGATATGGCCCAGACACCATGGAAAACCAAAGGCAGGACTGGGGGAAAGGTCCTGGAAGCAGGTCTTTTGTAAATATCATTGCCCATACTTGCTCATTTCAGACACTATCTGAGGATGGCAATGGCAACCCCCCTCTGACCAAATATTGCAAAGAAAACCCTTGACAGTTTCAATTTAGGTGGGGCCACCATAAGTCAGAAATGACTCTCGAAGGCACACAACAAGAATAAAGTGACTCATTCCCCTTTCCTCCCTCTTCCTCCTCCCTCTCTCTCCCTAGATTCTCTTCTGTGAGAAACCCAGCATCTTTGGGATGGGAGGAGGAGGCAAGAGGATAAAAAGAGTTCTTATTTTATTTATTTACTTTATTTCTATGCTGCCTTTCTTCCAGAAAGGGACCCAAGAGGGCTCACAAATAAAAAAAATATTTTAAAAGACTTTACAATAAAACGTTGGAATTCCAATCGTTAGAAAGGTTTGTGTATAAATATAAACTGGTGGGGATCCAGGGTGGTGTAGTGGTTTATTGGACTACAACTCTGGAGACCAGGGTTCAAATCCACACTTGGCCATGGATATTCACTGGGTAACCCTGGGCAAGTCATACACTCTCAGCCCCATGGGAAGGCAATGAAACCACCTCTGAACTAATCTTGCTAAGAAAATTCCATTTGAAAGACAAACTAGTCCAAGTGTCAGGTCCCAAATAGTTCTACTTGTGCAAGCAAGTTTGGATCATGCTAATGAGAGAGCTATCAAGAGATCATTATTTTTGAACAACTTGTCACTGTTGATGAAACATGGTTACATCACTATGAAAACCAAACAACAGTCCCTGCAGTGGCTGTACTTGGTTCTCCATAGCCATTATTATTATTATTATTATTATTATTATTAGAAGGGCTAATAGGAAAGGCCACAGTTTTGGGGGGGACAAGTAAGGTATTTTGATTATTATCTTCAGAAGGGCAAAACAGTTGATGTAGAATTTTATTAATCTAGCTTGCTGTGCCAATTAAAGGAGCTATTGAAAGAAAAATGGCAAGGCAAGGTATGGTGTGGGGTGTGGAAAGCTGTTTTCTTTTTGCAGGACAATGCACCTGCTCTCAAGGCTAGCAAGACAATGATCTTTTAAAGAATTTGGGGTGAGTGCAAAGACCATGCAAGCTACTCACCAGATGTTGCTCCATCTAACTATTTCCTTTTTCAGACCTTAAACAGAATTTGAAAGAAAGGAAATTTTAAAATGGCCCAGAGGTAAAAACAGCAGCAAAGCAGTATTTTAGTGATCAGACATCAGAATGTGGGGGGAGGAAGGGTTAAAAAAACTTGAGAAACAATGTTCCAAGTGTGTTGAATTTTGGTGTGAATGGGTTGAATGGTGAGTAAATGGAATTTATAGCACCACCTCCAGTTTAACTCTTCTGAATGTGAGCCAAATTTGGAGGTTATGCTGGTTTTATCACATGGACTTTCCCCTCAAAATGTCTTCCTGTTGCTTCCAGTGTTGAATTCAGGCCCTGTAAGTCATTTCAGTGGCCATTTTATTCCAAATTGGAAGCTTCTGATTTGGAAAAAAAATGGTCACCAAAGTGACTTATGAGGCCTGAATTCAACACTGGAGGCAACGGGAAGCTGTTTTGAGGGAAAAGTCCATACAATAAAATCAGTGTAACTTCCAAATTTGGCTCAAATTCAGAAGAGGTAAGTCAGGCACTGGAGGCAGTGCAATAAAGTCCAATGTCATGGCTCTAGGTTATTCCCTTCTTGGTCAGGCCAAGACCTTTTCAGCATTCCTTTTATTTGGAGTGGACTTCAATCAGATCCCAATATTGACACAATCTTTTCTGTTAGAGGTGCCAATTGCCAGTATTTAAATTACTGATTCATCTATTGATGCTACAACAAATGTAGCAAGGTTCACCCATTCACATAGCTTTCATGACCCATATTTCCATTAATTTTCATAACTCTAAGTCATTCCCTTCTTGGTTGGGCCAAGAACTTTTTGGCACTCCCTCGTACTTTTGATAATTCTTGGAAGTGTAGTCCAAAACCATAGGCTTTTTTTTCCAGGTTCTAATCCCAGCTGCTAATTTTACTGTTCTGTGGATATTTTGCTTTTCCTTTATAAGTTTTCCTCTGTTGCCAGTATTGGAGGTAGATGCGTAACATCTATGATAATGGACTTTGTTAACCAACCAACCTGGGGATGTGGGATATGCAATTTTGATCCTTCATCTCTCACATTAAGTGGCAAATGTTGATGCTGATCACAGTTTTACATCCCCTTATAGAAATTATGTTTTCCATTTTTCTAAAATGCATATACTCTGTTCTCCTTTGACTTTAAAAAGAAACCCTGTGGATAATCGAAAAAGGTGCTTTCCAAACTCTCTTTTTATTCTTTTCCCACTTTGTTCATTGTTTATCCTTTTCTCTTTTATCTGCTAAACCTCCTTGCATTCAGTCAAAGAGACGGATTAACCTGCAACATAATAGGCACATGATTCAAAACCCATCTGATGTCAGGTCTGAAAAGGGAGACGGGAGAAGTCAATTATATTCCCAAATAGAAGACCTTGAAAATAGAGTCAAGAAAGGGGATGATGTCATTTTGAGATAATATTTTAATCCAAATTTGGAGCAGGTGTGCAGATATTTGAGAAGAGGCTTACAAGAGAGGCTTGCTATGCCAGGGCTTGGTTTGAGGCACAGCTGAATGATCGGAACAAGTTATTTTGCATTGTCATGATCTCTAGCTCTGAATTCAAATAGGTAGGCTTGAGAGTCTGATCAGAAATAACCATGCATGCCCAATTGTTCAGGGGACAGGGATTCACCTCACAGTCCTCACTACTAGAGAATTATTTTTTATTCAAATAGGATGAGAAAAAAATATATATTTTGCTTAGAAGGGTAAACCGTATCATATATGAATGATATGGGCCATTATTTATTAACACATGTGAGTCTGTTGTAATGGCAGTGCCATGCTACAAAAATACATGTTGAGTTATATATTTCAAGACAAATAACTCAAAGATGGCTTTCCTCAGTTCTAGGGCAGACACTATGCTTTACAGGGAAGTTTATTTTCATCCAAAACCTGTCCCTTTTATAAGTAGGCCTGGCTTTTTAATCAAGTAAAAATGGCTTCACAGTGCTGGACAAAGTGTTAGAAAATGTGAGAGACAGTAGTGGATCTCTCCAACAGAGTAATCAAATTGGCAAGGCAGAAGCTGAACAACAACCCACAACCGCCAAAAGTGTCTAGCAGAGAGATGAAATTTAGTTCAGTCATCTTTGTAAAACATATAAAAGAAGCCTTACTTGCAAAACATGTGCATAACCAAATATATGAGGTAATAAGAGAAAGAGAGAGAGAAAAGAAAATGGCTCCAGGTTAGAGTGATGCAGGAAGATAGTGAATGGGGGAAAGCAAGCAAACGGGAAATTTACAAACATGGAAACTAAATAGAGGATGAACTCAGGCAAAGGTAAGGCATTGGATACAAGCAACAGAACATGGTGTAACTTTACAGTGTGGAGTATCTGCGTTTTACACCCTATTTTTGCACAGTATATATGGCTGGTATGGACGGGGGGGGGGGAACAAAACCTTTGTGGGCCACACTTGGCCATAGGCCACTGGTTCCCACTCTTGATATAGCAAATGATCTGTGTTGTCTTTTGAGAATGGAGGTGCACCAAGGAACAGACACTACATAATTTCGACACTGTCTCCAATAGTCCTCCTGTATGCCCTTGGATTATTCTCTTTTGGGTTGATTTGTTGAACCAGCACTGTGTGTGTGTGTGTGTGACTTCACTACACCACCAGAAAGCTTTTCTAAAAGATCTTTCTCTTTGGCCCATATATCTCCATCTTTATCTTTGAACTGCCAAGCAGATTCTTAAAAGTTGTCAGCCACATCTCCTTTTTTAGGAAAACTAAATCTCCACCAGCTTCTTTTTATGCATGAAGGGAAATCTCTCATTTTATTCAGACTTTTCTCTATACCTTTGGAATATATATCCTTCAAGATGACAATGGTTCACCATCAGCCTTTGGAATATATATCCTTCAAGATGACAGTGGTTCACCTTTCTCAATATATAATAAATACCTTCTGCTATCGTTCTTTGGGTTATTGGTGCCCTGGATGCTCTGTGTTCTGACTTTTATCTCAGTACTACAACTCTCAAGACCTGGAAATGATTAGACTCTGTCCACATCTAATAAATCTCTAGGGACCTGAACAATGGCTTGATCCCTTTACCCAAATGATGTTTTAACTCAGGATTACAGGCAGTAAAAGTATTCCTCTTAGGATTCACACAGACCACTGCATGAAAACTGTTTCTACAATTTGTGAAACGTTCAGCTTACATTATTATCTATAAACTTGCCTTCTTGTATAATTATGGTTATGTGATCCCAAAATTACTAATATCTATTTTGGGAGCTGTTTGCTACGAAAGAATCTCTATAGGATCAAGTCCATCATGAAGAATGATATGGCTTCCAACACTGACTTTTCAGTTATGTAATTTCTTTTTTCCAGAGGCCCACAGCTTTCAAATATCCTGGTTGCCCTTTGATCCTATTTTATCATTCTGACATTTATATGAACACAGACCAAATTTAAAAATTACCTGCATATGACATGCTTCCATGCCTTTCTAGTAATATCTCAGGTTTCTTCCTCATGTGATTAAGAGAAAGCATACAGTTATTAACCCAACTGGGACTGAAATAATGAATCAGCTAGTTATATAAATTGTACAATAGTTCCTTATAGCCTTTCTATCACCATCATGCCCCACCCAGATTTTAGCTGCAGATGTTAAAACAATCTCCTTCTTATTCTTTCTTTCCTACATATTTACTTCTTTTTCTTTGCTAACAGTTGACCCATTTAGCACATTTGTTTTCATCACTGTCATAATCCCCATTCCCAGTCTTCTGATCAGTATTCACACAGACCATAGCATGATCTTCCTTAATTGGCAGACAATTTCATTGTATAGAAGCTAGAAGAGGCAACAAGGGAATCAGCTATTTTAGATCTGATCATGACTTGGTAAATGAGGTGAAAGTGGCAGGATCCTTAGGTGAGAATGACCATGTTCTCCTGGAGTTTATTATACAGTGGAAGGGGAAACTAAGGATAGTCATATAGAATTCTAGACTTTAAGAAAGCTGATTTAAAGAACTTATGGAAATTCTGGGGGTGATTTTGTGGTTAGGAATATTAAAAGAGAAGGGAATGTGTGATGGACAAGAGTTTCTTAAAAGTGAAATAATGAAGGCACAATATCAAATGTTCCAATGAGGAAGAGAAATGGGAGATGCCTAAAGGTACCAGGATAGATGTCTAGGGGGCTGTACACACCGTGGCCCTGATCTGGCCTTTGCAGGGTGCAATACCCATGTCGCTGCAGCTTGGTGGCTCTCCTTTGGCAGTGTGTCATATGTACGCAGCAATGGAGGAGAGCTGTGATGCTGCTTGCCGTGCAGTGTGGTGCGCAGAATTACGCCACCCTGGAAGCAGAGCTGGGGCATGCATCGTGGAAACACTATGCCCTGACTCTGCACCCAAGCCAGCCCAAACGGCCAGTCTGCACAGCCCCTAAGAGAACTTACAACTGAACTAAAAACAAGTCATGCCAGACTAATCTTTTCTTTTTCTTTTTTTTTTGTTTGTGTGTTTGTTCTTGTTTTTTTACTAGAGTTGCAACTTTCATAGATGAAGGGAATGTTGTTGATGTAACGTATCTTGATTTCAGTAAGGCCTTTGACAATTCTTGCAAGCTCATAAAAGGAGTTAGGAGGGTTTATAATTGGTTGACCAACTAAATCAAAAGAGTGTTCACCAATGGCTCATTTTCATGCTGGAAAGAAGTGACTAGTGGGGTGCCACAGAGTTAGCATAGAATCCAATGCTAGTCAATATCTTTGGACATTACCACACAAGCCTTGCCAAAATCATGCTTATTAAAGAAAATGAAATTATACCTGTTTATGAGCAACCATTATTGCACATCTTATTAATTTATTTATTTTTCAGTTGCATGACTGGGCTACTTCTGCCATCATACTCTCTTCCTGACTCCCCCCTAACCCTGCCTCACTGC
Organism: Urosaurus nigricauda; assembly: GCA_034509955.1. NCBI lineage: Eukaryota > Metazoa > Chordata > Lepidosauria > Squamata > Phrynosomatidae > Urosaurus > Urosaurus nigricauda. Next base: position 59,395,631 of record JAOEGL010000006.1, read on the forward strand.
CCTATGCCTTTTGAGTTGTTTTATAATTAATTTTAACTTTTGCTTATTTTTATTTTCACTTTTGCACACAATTCCAGAGCTCTACAACTGCAATTTTAGGACATTTTTTTAAAATAAAAGCAATAGAAAAATAATTACATAAATAAGGGAACTAGCCTCCTTGGGAATAGTGGGAGCAAGGGGACTGGGACAGGGGAGAGGAAGAGACTCTGACATCATGTGGCTGCCCTGGCCACAATGTTTCACACCTTAGGGCTAGTGCAATTCTGAGCTCTTTCGACTTTATCACACTAGGAGGCAAACAGAATTTAAACGAGAGTTAAACAGGAAATGCCCTATGTTTATCACAGGACATTTCCTATTTAACTCTTGTTTAACTCTCGTTTAAATCCTGTTTGCCCCCTAGTGTGATAAGATGGTTTTCCAGTTCTGGTTTACATCCAGTTCTGGGCACCACAATTCAAGAAGGATGATGAAAAGCTGAGCATATACAGAGGAGGGCAACCAACATGGTGAAGGGTCTGGAAACCATGCCCTATGGGGAGCAACTTAGTGAGCTGGGTATGTTTAGCCTGGAAAAGAGAAGTCTAAGATGTGATATGATAGCCCTGCTTAAATACTAGAAAAGATGTCATATTGAGTCTGGTTTTCTGATGCTCCAGAGATTAAAGCATGGAGCAATGGATGCAAACCAGAACGAAATGAGATTCCACCTCAACATTAGGAAGAACTTACTGATAGTGGAACACACTTCTTTAGAGTGTGGTGGGGTCTCCTTCTTTGGAGGTTTTTAAACAGAGGCTGGGTGGCCATCTGTTCAGGGTGCTTTGATTGTTTATTCCTGCATGGCAGGTGGTTGGACTTGATGACCTTGAGGCCTCTCTCAACTCTATAATTCTGTGATTCTTCCTTCTTTCTATACCTCTTTTCTTATATTGACAAAACTATCGTTTTATCATCTTCCCCAGCCCCTGCAAGCCTGCTTCAGCTTCCTGTATCTCTGCCCTGATAACTAATGTTGACTATGTCCCATTAGCTCCATATGATGTGCTACTTGGGTGAATCGGCTCGCCAGTCAGCAAACAAATTGGTGGATGGGGTGTCAGTCAGGATTACTCTACCCCTTAGCATCATATTGCCTCTTTCATTGAATAAAGCATACTGATAGTAACACTGCTTCATGATGCTCCTCTATGCCAGTTCAGGGACACAGGACAGCACAGCAACAAAGAACTGTAAGCAAATCTCATATTCTCATCTCTTTTCTGGAAATATATTTGAAAAGCTACGGAACTGTGTACTAGAGTTCATATTTCTATGCATATTCTAGGTGTCTCAGCCTCAGAGAAACCATCTGGGTGGCCAGATCATCCAAGGCTCTTGAACGGACAATTTCGATTTCCCTCTGGAGCTGGAAAGCATTAGTGGTAAAAGAAACATTCCATGTCTTTGCCTGGATAGTGTACAGGAAACATTACCCTAAAAGCTATGCTAGGAAAGTCAGGGGCACAGGAGTCTTCTTTCTTTTAAACTTGCTAGAGTGAATTAGTCTTAGGTTTGTGATAGGTTTTTGTATTATTATTATTATTATTATTATTATTATTATTATTATTAATATCCTGTCTTTCTCCCAACAATGAAACTCAAGGAGACTAACAATACATTTTATATCAATACAGAATTAAAATACACAAAAGCTTTAATAAATCTATAAATATAAAATGTATTTTAAAATGCCCATGATGAAGCTTCAACCTTGTAGATTACTGCACTACACTCTTTTAGCGCTTCTATTCCACTTCAACTGCTCTAGTTGCCTGCTTTTGCATTCTGAGATTTGATGTTTAGGGAAGGGCATTTAGAATTTTCAGCCAGAGAGCTCTTAGGCCTCATTGAACTACAAACCTCAGAATGTAACCGTAAGTAGCCAGAGCAGTAAAAGTGGAATAGCAGCATTATAAGAGTGAAATGTGGTAATGTGGCTTGTGTCCATAGCTTAGGTGCAAAAATCTATAAAGATTTTTACTTGTCTGTCTCATAATGACTTGGCAATTGTCTGTACCTGGAGTGGACCATATGACTGGGATCACACCATTCCAAGATCATACCACACCAAGGCCATCAATCAGGTGGTTATCTCCACAGGTGCTATCCATGAGCCTAACACCACCAAGGTCATTAATCAAGCTGCTATCTCTGTACAAATGTATATGTTCCTCCTTATGCTGTTCCAGCTAAATGTTATCTTTTAGAGACATTTAGGTTGGTAAATATACAGGATACATGATTTAGCAGAATCAAAGCCAGGTTTTGCTCAGAAAATTGAAGACGGACTCATTCCAGTGTCATTCCAGAAAAATGTTATCTTTTAGAGGCATTTAGGTTGGTAAATATACATGATATACAGGATACATGACTTTGCAGAATCAAATCCAGGCTTTGCTCAGAGAAGTGAAGATGGCCACATTCTAGTGCCATGGAGAAGAACAGTGACAGGCAACGTCACCTCCTCAACACAATGCATTTTCTAAGTGTTGCCCAAGTGTTAACATCTGTTAACCTTCTCTTCTCTAGGCTAGCTCAGCTCCCTAAGCCTCTTCTCATAGGGCATGGTTTCCAAACCTTTCGCCATTTTAGTTGCCCTCCTCTGGTCATGCTCCAGCTTGTCAACATTCTTTTTGAATTGTGGTCACCAGAATATGATACAGTATTGCAGGTGAGGCCTGACCAAAGCAAAATAGAGTAGCATTATTACTTCCCTCGATCCAGGCACTATACTTCTATTGATGCAGCCTAGAATGACATCATTACAGCTATGGACTACAGCAATTTTGAAGTGTAACATCATTACATTACAGGCTCTCTTTTGGGTCCCCTACTGTTCTCTCTTTACATATTGTCCTTAGGGAAACTTATCAGTTCTTTTAGTTTTTTCCTATCATTTGTACATTGACGACTCTGAGCTGTATCTTTCCACCCCGACCTTTCTCCGGGGCTTGAACAGCAAGTTTCATCTTGTCTCACGGCCATTTCTCAGTGGAGGTGCCATTGGCACTTGAAGTTCAACATGTCGAAGATGGAGCTTCTTGTTTTTTCACCTAACTCCTCCCTACAATACTCCTTTTCTGTTTCTGTTGATGACATCTCTATTTGACCAGACCAGGAAGCCCGCAGTCTCGGTTTCATTTTTGATTCTTCACTGTCTTGCATCCCCCAGATCCAGGCCACTGCCAAGGTTTGTAGATTCTCTCTCTACAAGACTGCAACAAGTAAGGGAAAGTAAGAGAGAGGTTTTGGTGGGATGAATGAAAAATAATGCTTTCCTTAGCTGTAGTAACTAATCCATCATACTTCTTATCCGACAAATGGAAATCAGTCCCTGTTCAAATAAATCCAAACAGGGCATCCTTCAATATAAATAAATGTTCCCAGTCAGTCATACCAAAAATCAGCATATTTGACCACTGCTGAAATTTACTTTGGTTGTCAACCACATAAATACAGTAAAATGGGGTGCTCCTTTCTGTTTCATTCTACTGCACTTCTTTTAACAGGAATTATGGGCTACACTTTCAAAATGCCCTGAAGAAACATGGTCTGAGAAGCATTTTTCATTATTAGTAGATAATGAGTCTGTTGAAAAGAAAAGAAAAAGAGCTAACATGGGACTGTATATAAGCAGCAAGACTTTAATTCATGTGTCAAACAAAGCTTTACTTTTTGGTCACTGGCATAAAATATTCCAGAAGACAATGAGAAAGTGCACTGCCAGCTGTGTCACATGTAACTATGTTAACTGCATTTAATATGCAAGGAGACAGGAAATGGACAGTAGATCACCCAATTAAACTCTGAGGTCACTTTTTGTTTATACATTTATTGATTTTCTTTTCCAATATTGTCTAACTCTTTCAATCATTCAGCCTTTGCATGCACTCCCTGACTCAGAAACAAAGTAATAGATTCTGCTAAACAATATGTTCAATTTATAGGAGAAACAAGGGATGTCATTATCTATGAAAGAGCCTATTTTCCAGTGAAGGAAGGGGCAAAGATTTCTTTAAAAGATTTTCTTAAAATATCAACAGAATATAAATATGTCCTTGAAAGCATTTGTCAGCCTAAACAAAAATTTATTTCTCCCTTTGCAGAGAATTATTTGGACTTGTTTTCATACAGACTCTAGGAAACTTTATCATCATTGCATTTATAACCTACTATTTTTGCAAGAATTTCAGTGATGTCTATAGTATGACCACTACCAACTTTATTCCCTTAACAGCCTTGTGAGAAAGGCTAGGTTGAAACAGAGTGGCCCAAAGTCACAGGGAATTTCATGGATAAAAGCAGCTATATTCATGCCTCTGACATTATAAACACTTCACAGGCAGCCTCCAACTCTTGAACAGATAGTCACAACAGGACACACAACATGGATGTTGATACAGGCTTCCTTTATCTGGCACTCCAGAATTAAAAATATCCCAAAAACCAAAATGTTTTTCATGGGTGGCTGAGAAAGGAGATTATCGCACTGCCAATTCCCACCAGGATAGATGAGGGTTGTAACCATAACAGACAAATCTTATCGGACAGCCCTGTAGCCAGGCAGTAGGCAGCCTTTATCAAATCCGGGCTTTTCCTGCAGCTTTTCAAGAATAGGAAGAAGCTTGGATTTTATACGGGCTGCCTACTGCCCAGCCATGGGGCCGTCACATAAGAACTGTCTGTTAAAGTTACACCCGGCATCTATCCCGCTGATAATTGGTGGTGTGATAATCTCCATAATGTCACCTTTGCTTTCTGATGGTTCACTGTACACAGATTTTGTTTCATTCACAAAATTATTAAAAATATTTTATAATATTACCTTATAATATTACCAGGCTATTGTATGAAGTGGATATGAATGCTGTTTTTAAACTTGGGTCCTATTTTCGAGATATCTTATTATATATGTATATGCAAATTTATGAATGTATAAATATGTATTGCAAAATTCAAAAATGTCTGAAACCTGGTCCCAAGAATTTTGGATAAGGGAGATTCAACCTGTACAGGGAGAAAACATACCACAAACCCAGATGCTAACTCTGTCCCCACATCTATTGTGGGAGCAATATTACAAGGGCCTATAATATCATTCACAACATCAGAGGTACATTACCTGTAATTGTTCTTCCTCCAATGTGATATATACCATCCCATGTTAGCAATGCCACTCTACACTCTGCAGCAAACAAACAGGAGAGTATTTATACAAGGGGATAAATTGACACAAATCTGACATTAAAAATGGGAATAACCACAAATCAGTTGCAAAATATTTCAACTTTCCTGGATGGAGAATACAGGAATGAAAGGCGTGGGGATAACCACATGCATTGTGGAGATAACCACATGCAAAAGACGGCATGTAAATATAAAAGGTGCAGAACTGCAGCAGATGTAATTCACCTTGCATAAAAGCCCTGTTCATGAAGCCAGCCTCCTAGATCAAGAACTCTTAGAATTTCTAATAAGACTTGAGGGACTCGATTTGGCCCCCTACTATTCTTCTGGAAAATCTAAGGGTTTATGAGTTCCCAATATCTGTTCTCAATTATCCCCACACCAAAACAAATGAATTCAATGATTATATAGATTCAGCCTCTCTGGTGACTGCAGTAAACATGAAGCTTCCCCGGGCACTGGAACGTTTCTGGCTGAGGCTAGCTATTTGTCCCAAAATGTGTTATGTAGAGGCTCCTTGAGGTTCTTTTAATTGAATTTTAAGATTACTCACAAACATACCAGCAGATGCAAAATAGAGGCTAGAAATTGCTTCTGGTTATTCACTTTCTCCTTAGCAAGAACATGAAGGAGGCACTTTACAATCCAATTAGTGCCTCCAGGAACTCTCTAATTGCTTTATAAAGCAGTGCAGCACAGAAGGATAAAAAAAGTAGCAGGACAGTTAAAATTTTGTAATAAATAAATAAATAAATAAATGTGTAGACACTGTATTATTTTCTCACAGAAGCCTCGGTGGGTAAAAGCCTCAACTAATATTTTGTGAGACATTTTCTGACAAGTGCATCATTGAAAGCAACTTGGAAATATAGGGAACAGTATTGTTTATTTTCCCCCTGGAAAATCTAGTCTCCTCATGTTTTTTTCAGTAAACTCTTTTACTTTCCTAAAGAAATTTACTGTCAGAACAAATACCTTCCAGTACACAAAAGGATACCCAAAACTATGTATCTTTCACATGAATTATTTTATTTTATTTTTTTACTGGTAGCCAAACCAAGTGATCATATTCTAAGTCTATTTTGCTAGTTTGGTTGAGTATCAGTCATTAAGCCCTCCAGTGGCGTTATATCAGCCATTACATGCAGAACAATTTTATTGCTGCTGTAGTGAAAGGATTGCCTATCCTCTTAATAAAAGAAGCAGTTGTTCACAATTTGTCTTCAGATTTACACATGATCTATTTTTAAACTGTATACCTCAGATTTTTGTGCACAGAACTAATAATGTGCACAAAACACAAACATTTCTTTCACAGGGCTTATACATTTACATTTAGTAGATGTACATTCACACCTTTACAAACAGGGTTGGAAGTTTCATCTTTGAGGTCCGATTTTGTGGCAAAGTGGTTTGAACTACATTCTGTGTCGAAAGTCTGTAAGTGCTGCCATTTTTTTTAAAAAAAAATGGTATTCACTTTCTTGGTTGGTTTTAAAAGCTGATGTTCCTATGTTGCCGCCACATCAGTTGATTCCAGGTTGGTATACAATAGCATAGCACACCAAACTAATACAATAACAGCTACTAATACTATAATGAAAGCACAAAGCAAATTTCAGTTAACCTCAAGCAGCTTATTTTAAAAAGCTGGGTAAGCAAAGAAGCCTGAAGTAGTTACAAAGAAGATGTTCACTGAATCTTGCTAGGAGTAATGTCCATAAATGAAGTACAACAAAGTCTTTTGTTGTTATAGTTTTCTGTGGGTTTTCTGGTCCACATAGCTGCCTTCTGGAAGAATTTATTCCTGATCTTATATTTACATGCAAATCATTTTCATCCAACCAAGGATCACACAAGCAGATATATACTCCACACACTTCCATGACACCGCCCTCTCAGCTGCAGATGCAAGCAAAACAACAGGAATAATTTTTTTCCAAATCATGGCCACATAGCCTGGAAAACCCAGAGAAAACTATGGATGCCAGCTGTGAAAGCCTTTGACTTCACATCTCTTGTTGCTGTTTCACTTTTCATGGATCACCATTGACAGACAACAGAATTAGAAACATGCCATTCAGACTACACAGGAGATAAGTGGAAACTTCAGAGCTATGGACTAACAAGTTTATTCTGCTCTTATTTCTGACCAAGCTATTTAAAAATAGGAAAGTTGCATTCCTTTTAAATTGATAACGTTTCAATTCCCAGTGCTTTGTGTTTCATATTGACCATTGAATGGCATTCCTTCTCATCTGATATAAAATCAAACACTACTTTTGAGTATTCTAAAGTAAAGCAAATTTAAATAAACCTCTGTGCTGTACACATTAACTATAAGAGAAGCACACAGAATTCAAGGTTAAGTGGAATTCAGAGTTAAGTACAAAAGAAAGATCATTTCGAGTTTCATTAGCAGCAACAAATGTTGTCTGCAAACAGGGAACCTAACGTTAAATTAGTTTTTGGCAACTTTAAAGATTCTTCAGGTGCATCTTTCACATTCTATTTGATAGACATTACTAGAAAACCAGCCCAGTCACTGAACATGTTCTGTACCTTCAGTCACCTATCCCTTGACATTGTAGGTTTCAGTCTATAAAGCAATTTAAAAGAAGTGTTTACCAAATCTCTTTTTATTTGGATCAAATAACTTTCCTTCTGGTTGTATAATTCCCAAACATGTGTAGCAATTGCATCTTTTTTTAAGGCCTAAAAGAATGGAGCTATTTCTGTTTTAGCACAGATGTTTAACATATATACTTATTCAGTGATTTATTACACTGTCTTTTGGGCAAAAGGTCTGATCAGTAAGCAAACCACATTGCCAGGATTCATCATACATGTTATAATGAAGGCAGAAAAAAAGCAGAAGGAATAGAAATGAAAGGGAAAGTAAAACAGTAGCACTGGAAAAGGCAAAGAAGTACCCAAATGCTGAAGGCCTCCAGATGTTCAACCAGTGGAAGTGGAACAAATTATAAAAAGAAACAAAGTAGCCACAGAATTATAGAATCATAGAATCATAGAGTTGGAAGACACCACAAGGACCATCCAGTCCAACCCCCTGCCATGCAGGAACTCCAAATCAAAGCATCCCCGACAGATGGCCATCCAGCCTCTTTTTAAAGACCTCTAAGAAAGGGGACTCCACCACACTCCGAGGAAGTGTGTTCCACTGTCGAACAGCCCTTACTGTCAGGAAGTTCCTCCTAATGTTGAGGTGGAATCTCTTTTCCTGGAGCTTGCATCCATTGTTCCAGGTCCTGTTCTCTGGAGCAGCAGAAAACAAGCTTGCTCCCTCCTAAATGTGACATCCCTTCAGATATTTAAACATCATATCACCTCTTAGCCTTCTCTTCTCCAGGCTAAACATGCCCAGCGGCCTAAGACGTTCCTCATAGGGCGTGGTTTCCAGACACTTCACCATTTTAGTCACCCTTCTTTGGACAGGCTCCAGTTTCTTCACATCCTTTTAGAACTGTGGTGCCCAGAAATGGACACAGTATTCCAGGTAGGGCCTGACTAAAGCAGAGTAGAGTGGCACTATTACATCCCTTGATCTAGACACTATACTTCTATTGATGCAGACTGAAATAGCATTGGCATTTTTAGCTGCTGCATCGCACTGTTGACTCATGTTCAACTTATGGTCTACTTGGACTCCTAGATCCCTTTCACATGTGCTCTCGTTCAGCCAGTTGTCCCCCATCCTATATCTATGCATTTCATTTTTCCACCCTAAGTGCAGAACCTTACATTTCTCTGCGTTGAATTTCATGTTGTTACCTTTGGCCCAGCTTTCTAGTCTATTCAGGTCATTTTGAATTTTGATCCTGTCCTCTGGGGTATTAGCTACTCCTCCTAACTTGGTGTCATCTGCAAATTTGATAACTAGGCCCCCAATACTGTCATCCAAGTCATTAATAATGATATTGAATAGCACTGGGCCAAGGACAGAACCCTGTGGCACCCCACTGGTCACTTTTCTCCAGGATGAAAAGGAGCCATTGTTGAGCACACTTTGGGTGCAGCCAGTCAACCAGTTACAAATCCATATAACGGTTACCTTGTCTAGCCCACATTTTACAAGCATTTTTGCAAGAATGTCATGGGGAACCTTGTCAAAGCCCTTACTGAAATCAAAGATATACTATAGCCACAGCATTCCCTTCATCTACCAAGCTGGTAATTCTATCAAAAAAAGGAGATTAGATTTGTCTGGCCTGACTTGTTTCTCTGAAACCCATGTTTACTTTTTGTGATTATGGAATTATCTTCTAGATATTCACAGACTCTCTGTTTAATGATCTGCTCCAGAATCTTTCCTGGAATTCTTGTCAGACTAACTGGACGATAATTGTTGGGATCCTCTTTTTTCCCTTTTTTTGAAGATGGGGGCAACGTTTGCCCTCCTCCAGTCTGCTGGGACATCTCCTGTTCTCCAGGAGTTCTCAAGGATTACTACCAATGGTTCCGTTATTACATTTGCCAGTTCTTTTAATACCCTTGGATGTAGTTCATCTGGTCCTTGGGACTTGTATTCATTTAGATTAACAAGGTATTCCTGTACTATCTCTTTATTTATTCTGTGCTGAAATTATCCTATTCTGTCCTCTGCTCCATTGTCCTCAGGTTGAACGACCTTTGCCTTTTCTGAGAAGACTGAAGCAAAGAATTTGTTCAGTAATTCTGCCTTTTCTCTGTTCCCTGTTAGCATTTTGCCATCTTCACCACACAGTGGTCCTACCAATTCCTTCTTCTTCCTTTTGCTGCAGATGTACCCAAAAAAGCCCTTTTTACTGTTCTTAACCTCTCTAGCAAGCCTGAGTTCATTCTGCACTTTAGCTTTTCTGACTTTATCCCTACACGTGCTGGGTATTTGTTTGAATTCCTCTTTGGTTATTTCCCCATTTTCCCATTTCTTATACGTGTTCCATTTAAAACTTAGCTCAGTTGAAAGTTACTTAGTCATTTATCCTGGTTTCTTGAGACATTTCCCATTTTTCTTCCTCACTGGAATTGTTTGAAATTGTGCCTTCAGTATCTCCCTTTTGAAGATCTCCCATCCATCTTGAACTCCCTTCTCTTTTAGTATTCCTGACCATGGGATCACCCTCAGTATTTCTCTTATGTTTACTAAAATCAGCTTTCCTAAACTCTAGAATGCATGTCTGACTATGCTTGCCTTCTCCTTTCCACTGTATAACAAACTCCAGGAGAACATGGTCACTCCCACCTAAGGATCCAACCACTTGCACCCCATTAACTAGGTCATCCCTGTTGGTTAAGATCAGATCCAAAATAGCTGACTCCCTTGTTGCCTCTTCCATCTTTTCGACAATGAAATTGTCTTCCAGGCAAATGAGGAATTTGCTAGACCTTGAGGATTTTGCTGAGTTTGAATTCCAGCAAATATCAGGATAGTTGAAGTCACCCATCACTACTATGTTTTTCCTATCTGAGTGTGTGGTCATCTGTTCTAGAAAGGCATCATCCAATTCCTCTGCCTGACCTGGGATCTGTAGTAGACTCCCACAGTAACATCCCTGTTGTTTATCTCTCCTTTAATTTTTATCCAGACCCTCTCCACCTGGTTTCCAGTATTGATGTCCTGGATCTCTTCACTGGTGTAAATATCCATGACATATAATGCTATTCCTCCTCCTTTCCTGTTTGGCCTGTTTCTCATAAAAAGGTTATACCCCTCTATTTCTACATTCCAGTCATGAGACACATCCCACCAGGTTTCAGTGATGCCTATTATATCATATTTCCCATGTTGTGCTAGGAGTTCAAGTTCATTTTGTTTATTTCCCATGCTCAGAAAATGGCTGCCTTCTATCAACCCGCGCTCAGCATTCTACAGCCTGTAACACAATTTATGCCCTCAACCCGGGGATAAATACCTGGTCTGGAAGATGCTGGCTGCAAGCCTGCAATTCTAAGCAGGAATCTGAAGCCAGGTATTTCAGCTCAGAACATCATGACCACTCTGATTTGTTCTTGTTTGGCACTGAGGTGCCATCTCCTTTACACGTTTTGGACAAAAGGAGACTCAGAGACTTAAGACCCTAATACCATAGGACCTCAGCCTAAAGGATAATACTTTCATCCACTGAAAAAAAATATGAAAATAGAATATTATAAACTCCTACCTTGGATGCAGCTCAATTTCATCTAAAACAGCTGAAGGATCTGGAAGCTAAAACATTTTTCTCATTATTTTACATAAGTTTTAGTTCTGTCTGTTAATCATTTCATATTTTTAGGTTGGATATATTTAGAACAACTTCAATAAGTTGTTTCTTACAGCCATGAAGCCCTTTCCCATAAACAATGCTAAGAGGCACTGTTGACACATATATCACACTAGAGGATGAGCAAATGAAAAGACCACTAATGGTGTGAGTCATGTGATTAGTTCTTGTGATTACATAGATGTGTTGGCGGAGCTGGCATCTGAGTTTGTGGCAAGGTCTTGTTCCCATCTCCCCATCCATGCTGTGTGTTCTCCTGGAGATTACTGTTTGTGACTGGGAGGCTGTCTGTGTGCAAGTAAAGGCCTGCCACAAAGAGCCCTCAGCATTATTATCCAGAATGGATTGTAATTCATTGATGATATGTTTGACTGGTGTCATTTGACAGCTCTACATGACCACTAGCAGGGTTCTGCCATGTTTTGTCTTTAGTCTGTTCTGTAATAGATTAGTCCTGGGTACAAGTCTTTCTTTGTTGGTTTGTTTATTTCTTTTCATGGGTACTGCAACTTTAGGATGCTTGTTGTAATTTCATGTGTTTGGCATCTCTTGTGGGTCTGAGCAGATGTGATTATATAAAAGGGCTTGGCTGTAACTGTGGATTTCGTAGTATGTTCGGAGTGAAATCTGGAGGCATGTAAATAATAATAATAATAAAATTTATTTATACCCCACCCTCTTCAATGAGATTGCAAATTTTTTTTAATTTTTTTTAATTTTTTTATTTATACCATTTCATTACAATCAACATACCATATCACTACCATATCACAATCAATAAAAACAATTACAAAAAAGAACCTAAAAAAACTTATATCATTAGTTAAACAATATTTGCACTTTAAATACTTTATTGTCTTATCCTACTACTTCCTTATAGTTTCCGTGCTATCTTCTAAAATCCACAATCTAACTAATACAACTTGCTCTTATTACCTTGTCCATATAGCCATATATCACCCATAGATCTTAATTTCTCTTACAATACTTGTGTGTTGTTATGCTATTCCTAATCCATATTATTAGTCTACATATCATTTAATTCATCAAATATCACCAATAATTATTTTTATTTCTCCTTCTTTTTCTAACTGTATATATTCTATCCAAGGAGTCCAATCTTTCTTAAAGTCTGTTAATGATTTATCCTTCAATAATGTAGTTAACGTATCCATCTCATATAAATCCATGACTTTCAATCTCCATTCCTCTATTTCCGGTATTGTCTCTTTTTTCCAGTGTTTTGCTAATACCATTCTAGCCGCCACTATTAAATGGTATAATAGTTTACCATTTCTCTCTTCCAAACCTGAGTTGTCAATTATGTTCAGAAGGTACATTTTAGGGTAGGCCCATTCCTTAAATTTGCATGTTTTCTTCATCTCTATATGTATGCTCCTCCAAAAAGCCTTTACTTTTACACAATTCCACCAACAGTGAAGATATGATCCCACTTCTTTCTGGCATTTCCAGCAGGTATTTTTTTTCATTTTTGAACATCTTAGGTAGTTTATACGGTGTCATATACCATCTATATTGAGATTTATAAACATTTTCTCTTAAATCTACGCACAAAAAATTCTTTATTCTCCTTTTCCAAGTCCTCTCCCATTGTTCCAAAAAAATTACTTGCTTTAGATCCTTTGTCCATTTTATCATAAATTCTTTAACAGTTTCACCCACTAACTCTGTTTTAACTATTAATTTATATAACTTAGATATTTGTTTTTTCTGGGAGTTTAGAATATCCTCAAATTCTGTTTCTGATGATCCAATTCCTTTCAGTTTCTCATCCATCAGGAATTTTTCTCTTAACTGTCTATACGCAAACCAATTACATGTAAACCCTTCCTTTAACAATTCTTCTTGTGTTTTAATTAGTCTCTTACCTTGATATAATTTTGTAATATCTTCATACGTAACCCAGCCTTCTTCTTTATAAACCTCTCTAGCTAACATTGCTTCATTCGTAGATGCCCATAAGGGAAACTTAGAATACCATTTGGCATTGTATATTCTCCATATCCTAAGCAGAGACTTTCTAATAAAGTGATTATTAAAGTTTGCGTCTAATTTTGTTTTCTCATACAACAAATATCCGTGAAATCCAAATTTTAGATCTATTCTTTCTAAGCTTAAAATTCTTTTATTTTCTAGTCTAACCCACTCTAACAGCCAATCTAACCCACATGCATAATAGTACCATTTTAAATTTGGCTATGCTACCCCCCCCCATCTATTTCGTCCTGCAAAATCTTCATTTTTATTCTCGGCTTCTTTTTATTCCAGATAAATCCCTTGATATCTTTTTCCCACTTTCTAAAAGGTAGATTATTTAATATTATGGGGAGGTTTTGAAAAAGGAAAATCATCTTTGGCAGTACTGACATCTTAATTGTGGTGATTCTTCCCATCCACAAGATGTTTAAATTTTGCCATCTTGCCAGATCAGCTTTTATCTTTTTCCATGTTTTTTCATAATTGGTAACAAAAAGTTCAGTATTCTTTGTGGAAATGGTAATTCCTAAATCGTTCCCCTTCTTTACTATCTGAAAGCCTTTTAATACTCCTATTTCTTTTTAAATCATATTCATGGTTAAGACAGATGCTTTTTCCTTATTAATGCAGTACCCTACCACCTTGCCGTATCTCTTTAAAGTTTGCAATATATGTTCACAATTCTCCACTGGATTAGATACAGTTAAAACCAGGTCATCTGCATATGCCCTCAGTTTATAATGCTCTCCTTTTATTCTAAATCCTTCAATATTAGCGCTGTCCCTGATTTCATTTAATAAAATCTCCAATGATAATATGAACAACAAAGGGGAGAGAGGACATCCTTGTCTCACCCCTTTGTGAATGTTACAGGGGCCAGTTTTTTTTTCTCCGTTTATCTTTATATTGGCTATTTGTTCATTATAGATCTTCTCAATCCATTTTTGAAATCTTTCTCCTACCTCTATTTTTTCCAAAACTGCAAACATGAACTCCCAGACAATATTGTCAAATGCTTTCTCTGCATCTATAAAAATCAATGCCAATTTTTTTTATCAATTCTCTTTTCATGGATCTCTATCAAATTTAATATATTTCTAATATTATTCTTAATCATTCTATTTGGTAGAAAACCACTTTGATCTGAATGAATCCAATTGCTTAATATTTTTTTTAGTCTTTCCGCTAATATAGATGCAAATAATTTATAATCTGAATTAAGCAAGGAGATTGGCCTATAATTTTTTGTCTCTTCAGGGTGTTTTCCCTCTTTAGGAATCAGTACAATATTAGCTTGTGTCCATGTTTGCGGTATTTGTCCTTTAAAGATTTCATTCATAGTGTGTACTAGAGGACCCCTTAAATGTTTTTCGCAGACTTTATAATATTCATTTATAAAACCGTCTGGACCTGGAGATTTCCCTGACTTACTCCTCTGTATAGCCTCTGATAATTCTTGTATCGTTATAGGTTGATTAAGCTGTTTTGTCTGCTCTTTTGTAAACTTTTCTATTTTCTGTTTATCTAGATATCTTAAGATCTTCTCCTTCCTTATTTCGGGGTCCTTATACAACTCAGAATAATAGTCCAGGAAAACCTTTTTAATTTTATTTTGATTTGTAATTCTTTTTTCATCTACTTTTATTGCAGATATTAGAGATTTTATTCTCTCTTTTTTCAATTTATATGCTAACATTTTTCTGGTTTTATTCGCACCTTCAAAATATTTCTGTTTTGTACACTTCAACTTTCTTTCCATTTCTTCCACTAATAAAGTCAACATCTGTTTTCTTAAGTATTTTATCTCATTCAGTATTTCTCTATTTTTTGGTTTTTTCTTCAACAAGTTCTCTGTTACTTCTAATTCTGACCTTAATTTATCCATCTTTTCATTTCTTTTCTTTTTTATCTCTGATGCCTTCTTGATCAACCATCCTCTTATAACTGCTTTTGAGGCATCCCATACAATATGTGCTGGTGTCTCTTCATTCAAGTTTTCTTTAAAATAATTATCTATATTAACCTTTAATTCCTCTACTACTTTCTCATCTTTTAAAATATTTGGGTTTAATTTCCAATGCCATTCCTTTCTACCTACTTCCAAGTCTAACTGAACCGGGTTATGGTCTGACCAAACCTTTGTTAAAATCTTCACATCCTGTATTTTAGTACCTAAATGCAATGAAATCAAAATCATATCGATCCTAGAGCAAGATTTATGTGGATTAGGAAAAAAAAAGTAAAATCCTTATGATCTCCATACTTCAGTCTCCAAGCATCACCTAATACTAGAGAGTCCATTAAGGTAAAAAAAATTCTTGTGGTAACTTCCCTTGGTTTCTTTGTTTCCTACACTCTGAATATCTATCTAATTTGGGGTTTAGAACCCCATTTCAATCACCTAACATTATAATGGAATCTGCTTCAATTGAAATTAATTTATCCTTTAATTTCTTATAAAATTTACTTTTATTCTCTAGAGGGCCATATACTCCAGCTATAAAAATTCTTTCATCTTTATGCTTCACTTCTACAATTATAAATTGCCCTTCCGTGTCCAAATAGATTTCTCTTACTTCTAATTTTGGATTTATATATATTATTACCCCTTTCTTCTTTGTTTTTGCTGTTGAAATAAATTCTTGTCCTAATTTTACACACCTCAGGTGTCTTTTATCCTTATCTTTTATTCTTGTTTCTTGCAGACATATTACATCTAATTTTAGTTTTTGCAAATAATGAAAAAAATTCTTTTCTGAGGGGTATTCATACCCTGTACATTCCAAGATACAAATTTTAAATGTTCTGCCATTTTTCAATGTATCTTCTGTCCACAAATGCCAACCAGGTAGGAAAAGAGACCAAGATTATGCCTTTATTTTCAAATAATGAAGAAAAAAAACAAAAAAAAGAAATCACTACACTTAAGATTTAAGAAATTAGTAAAAGTTCTTCGTGAGACTCTCTCAACCACCTTTCCCAACTTCTCCTTCTTCCTCTTGTTCTCCTTCTTGTTCTTCTTCTCGTCTTAATCTTTCTTCTTCTTGGAGCAATTCCTTAGAGTCTAACTCCAGTGTAAGTAGCTCTTCTGAGTCCTGATTTAGTCTTCCTTCTCCTTCCAACTCCTCTTCTTCATCTTCCCTTTGTGGAAATAGACTATTTGCAGATGTAGCTCCTTGTGGCTCGTTTTCTAAAATCCCATTTCCATTTCTTTTTCCTTTATGTGCCTCTTGAGGTCTTCCAGTATTTTGTCTTAAAAAGACTTTTGCCTGTTCAGGGGAAGCAATTTTAATTCTTTTTTTATTCCACCAGAAAGTGAGACCTTCTCGTAAGTCCCATCTGTATGAGATTTTTTCTTTACGCAGTAAGGAGGTTAGTTGCACATAGTCTTTTCTTTTCCGTAAAATCCTTCCAGGAATATCCTTCAGAACTTTCAGGTCTACATCTTTATATTGAAAGGGAGATTCGTTATGTCTATTTAAAAATTGATCCTGAATTCTTTTCCTCACAAAGTAAACTGCCACGTCTCTTGGAAAGCCTTTTTGTTTAGCTATTACCAAATTAATTCGAAACAAATTGTCTATTTCATGTTCCATAAAGTGCAGTTCCTTCCCAAGGAAGCTTACAATTCTAGGGATTAATTTTTCTGCTAAGTTTTCATTTTTCTCCTCTGGCAGGCTGCGGATTTTCATACATTTCTCTCTCATTTTTTGTTCCCAGGCCGCCTTTTCATCCAAATCTTTTTCTTCCCTGTTATTAATTTTTGCTACGTCCGATTCTAATTTTTCATATCTAAATTCCAAAATTTTGACCCTTTGTTTTGTTTTATGCAAACCCACTGTTAATTTTTCCACTGTTTGGTTTATTTCCTTTATATCTACTCTAATCTCTTGTTTAATTTCTTTTTTAAAACTGTTCATTTCTTTTGCTAAATTTTTAGATAAATCCTCTATTTTGTCTAAGAGCAGTTGGTTCATATCTGGGGTTTTTGACTTATCGGTCGACAACCTTCTTTGGTTCTGGTTCTGTACATTTGTTTTTTGAGATTGAAGTCTGGTGTTCATTATTTTTCCTTTCAAATCAGCAACAGCCCACCACCAAGATGACAAAATTGGCATAAATTAATATACAGTACCCACAATATACACAAAATATTTCTTTCAATCTCTCTTCAACCCCTTCCCCCCCCTTTCTGTACTCCTTATTTTCTACCCTTTTCACAGATCTTAACAGCTCTATTTATTTATATACTCTTTTTTTCTCAATATGTCCTTATTGACTTAATATTTACCGTCCCAAACCCCCGTCCTGTCTAGTCTCTCCTTTCCTTATTACAATTCAATTCTTCACATTACCTTTCTATCTCCTCATTTCCCTCTTCCCTTTTAGTGTCTTTTTACTATCTGTTTACCACCCTTACTCTATCCTCCACCAGCCTCCTCCCGTTTCTTCTTTCCTCCCCCCCCCCCCCCCGTTTATCCACTTTAGTCTCACGCTTGTCTATTTTCTGCCTCCCACGTTGTAGCTCTGGCCACTGTCTTGTCTGTCTTTTGCTAAGTTCCTTCTTTCCACTCTGGTCTTGTTCTTGTTTATCTTCTTCAACCTTCCGCGTTGCCGCTCTAGTCACTGTCTTGTTAACTTCCTTCCTGCCAGTCTAGTCTTGCTCTTGTCTGTCTTTGTCCAATTTCCGCTCTGCCACTCTAGTTCCTCTCTTGTCTGCTCTCCTCAACTTCCGTTCTGTTGCTCTGGTCTCAAACTTCTCTATCTTCCCCGGACTTCCGCTCTGCTGCTCTTTCCTTCTCCACTCGCTTGTTCCGCCGTCATCGTCTCCTCCTCTTCCCTCTCTCCATGCTATCTCGTCCTCCCGCCCTCTCTCGCGATCTCTATCCTCCACCTTTGTCTCCTCCCTCTGCGTCGTCTCCTCTCTTTCTCCTCCTCCTCATCTCCTTGTCTCTCTCTCCTCCTCCTCCTCCACTTCCTCCTCAAGGCCAAACAGTCTGAGTCTGCTCCCCTCCTCCTCAAACTCTCCGGACTCCACAAGACACCACAGGTGTTTTTTCAAGGTCAGGTCCTCTTTTATTCAGCAAAACCTTGATACTTTTCACTCTTTTTAAGTCTGTCCAAAGTCTTTTAGTCCACAATTAATCAATTTATAACTTGTAATTTATCAAATTAAGTCCTTTGAATAATATTTTCTTAGTCCTTTCTTCTATAGCACTTTAGTTCTTCCATCCAAGTTGCACAGATTACCACTCCTTTTTTTTGGATTTTTATATTACTTTCATTAAACTTTGCTTGTTCATCAACTTCAGAATTAATTCTTAATCTTAACACACTTATTTGTTTTCTTTGTTTCTTTTCCCCTTTATAATAAATGCACTTTAAATCTCCACATACGAGTATGTCCTTCTTATTTTCCACTCTATGAGTTACGATGCAGCAGTTAATTACAAAGAAACACAGTTGCCTTTATCCTCTTTCTCTTCCTTTGATACTTGCTAAATTTAAAAAGCTGGAGGCATCCCTGTGCGATCCCAGTCGCTCCTGTCCAGTGAGGGTGTGGAATGCTCTCCGAGTCCACTGCTCCCTCTTCTTCAACTCAACCCAAGCTGGGTAGAGTCTACTCTGCCGAAACAGTCTGGGATGGGGCAATAGGACTCTCCGCCGAGCCCCCTCTGATCCCCCTATTCCTAGGGAGAAATTTGCTGTCTTCCAAACTCAGTTTGGAGTTCAGCAGCCCTCACTTGGGAGACGTCTTCTCAGAGCCCTTCTGGAAAACGTCTCAGCAGGATGCCATTCCCAACCGGAAGTCTGCAGAATTAAAATATAAAATTAAAATATAAATATAATACAATAAAATCTCCCACAAGCCCACCCACCCATCCACCATAAACCCAAAATTAATAACAATAATTATAATAAACAATACAATTAAAATTGTTAAAACAAAGCAAACAGGGTAGTCAATGGGAAGCAACTGAATCATTAATCTGGGAAGGCCTGTTGGAACGGATCCATCTTGACCGCTTTTTTAAAACAGTCAGGATTAGTAATATACCAGATCTCCTCTGGGAGGCCATTCCATAATCTAGGAACAGCAGACAAAAAAACCCTCTGGGTAACCACAGCCAACCTAGTTTTTACTGGCTGCAGTAAATTTTTCCCAGAGGACCTGAGTGCATGGGGAGGATTGTACAGAAGAAGGCAATCCCACAGATAAGGTCATGAAGGGATTTAAAAGCCATAACCAACAACTTGTACTGTGCCCGGAAACTAATAGGCAGCTAGTGGAGAGACTTTAAAATTGGTGTTATATGGTCACCTTTAGATCCTGGCAGTCGCACCTATCTGAGCTGACATCTGAAGCAATGGATCCAGGAGCACCCCCAAGTTGCAAACACAGTCCATTAGGGGAAGTGTGACCGCATCCAGGACTGGTTGACAAACCTCCAGACCCAAGTTAGTGGCCCCAACAACAAGTACCTCCGTTTTATCTGGATTCAGTTTCAGTCTTTTTTTTCCTCATCCAGTCTATTACCGCCTTAAGATATTCACTCAGAGGGGAAATGCCATCTTTAGTTAATGCTTGAGGGACACCAAATTTAAGCTCCCTTTCAGAAGAGCAACTGTCCCCAAGCATCACCTTCTGGAATCTGCAGTGCCCTAAATCCCCAGTTTTCCCAGGCATTCCAGAAGGATACCATGGTCAATGGTATCAAAAGCCTCTGAGATGTACCCACTGGGTCACACTTCCCCTGTCAATACTTAGGCAAAGATCATCCATAGCAGTCTCGATTTCGTACCCTGCCCTAAATCTGGTTTGAAACTGATCCAGATAATCTGTTTCATCCAAAGTTGAAGGGCGACAGCCCTCTCACTTTGCTTAAAAACAGAAGATGTGAGACTGGTCTATAATTATTCATGTCTTCTAACTCTATGATGTTATGATTCTATGATTCTAATAGCATATAGTTTAAAAAGTTAAAAGCACTTATAAACAGTATATTTTAAAACAATACAACACACCAAGCCTGTTCTTTAAAGACTTTCTGTTTTAAAAGCCTGTCTAATAAAATGTCAGCCTGTCAATGGAAGGACAACAAGGAGGAGGCCATTCTGGTTTCCCTGGGAAGAGTCTAGAGGCAGCCAGTGAGATGGCCCTCTCTCCTGTCCCCACCAAACATGTTTGTGATGGTGGTGAAACTGAGAGAAGGGCTTCTCCTACTGGCAGTCAGTGGAGCTGTTTTGATAGGGGCATTGTGTGGTCTCTGTAACCTACCCGACCTAACAGTTTGGCTGCATTTTTGAAAAGCTGTGCGAGAAGCCCAGAGAAGCCAAGGTTGTATACAGGTTGCCTATTGCCTGGCCATGGGGCAGTGTGATAGGATCAGTCTTTGAATTTTAGATCTATCCCGGCAGGACTTTGCTGTGTGATAATCTCCATAGAGTTAGGTGTCCCCTGCATATTGATGGCACCACACCCCAAAACTCCAGATGGCCTCACCCACCAGTTTCATGTAAATGTTGAATAGCATAGGGGAAAAAACAGAACCCCACAGGCCAAAGGACAGGAGGTTGAGCTGGAGTCTCCTAACACCATCTTCTGGGTTCACCAGAAAGGTACAGAGCCATTATAAAATAGTACCTCCAAGTCCCATCCAAGAGAGGTGGCTTGGATGGATACCATGGTTGATGGTTCGAAAGCTGCTGAGAGGTCCAGCAGAACTAACCAGGACACACTCCCCCTGTCCAGTTCCCTGTGAGAGTCATCAACCAAGTCAACCAAGGCTCTATCTGTTCCATAGTCAGGCCTGAAACCAGATTGAAAAGGTTCTAATAAGGATGTTCTGATTTTACAATAACATATAATATTTATTCTTCATCATGATGTGCCTAGAGACTTACAGCCCCCTCTCTTTCACATACAAACACACACACTGACAAGTACTGCATTTATTAATTTGGTTTTTGTTTTGTTTTGTTTTTTTGTTCAGGCTTTCTGAAACTCAATAAATACATTTCAAGATTTCTCTGCTTAAAATAACTTTTGTTTGTGTGTTCTTTTCTCACTGTTAACTTTTGTCTTCTTGTTTCATGACAACAGTTTTGACCACACTCTGATGTTTCTCATACACATATGTCATTATTTTCATTTGTGAAATATTGATGGAAATGATCAAATAGTCTGGGAACAAGCTAGTCAAATAATTCATTTCTAACATTAAATGTCAATTAAATTTAAGGACAGTTGCCTACTCTTATGTGAACCTGAAGATTCTGAAAAGCATTTATGTAGATTTAATTGAAATCTTGGCCTATCTATTTTTTCTGCAAACCCACTAACATTCTTTCACTTTGTATTAATAACAAAATAAATAACACCATATATTTGGGAATGATTAAGTTAAGGAAGACTTGTCTATATGGTAACATAGCTCTCCAACAGATATACAGTTTCTGATAAACAATATAGGTTGATTATATAACAAGGAAACAAGGTGCCATTTGTGCTATATTATAACCACTCTAGAAGATTTATTTGGCCAATAGCCTAACACTGGGGAAACCTATACTGCAAATTATTTAGATACTTTTTTTATTAGTCAGATTAACAGGGAGAAACTAAGTTAGTTACCGTATTTAAAATAACGAATCTGGTTCTAAGACAGATCCACTCTGTACTCATTTGTCACAGCTCTAAACAATTGATGGGAATTAGTGATGCATGAACATATAAATATTTCAGCAACATTCATGTTTTCGTTTCCAAATTCACATATATATTTCTAGATATATGGCCTTCCCCAGTTTTAAGATCCTCCAGTTTCGGTCAGGAATAAGGATTCTAAGAATTACTTTGGCTAAATTCTTTGGTTAAAAACTACTTGGAAAGTTTGGATTTTTAAATAAAAAGTACTGGAAGAACACGTCACATTCTATGCCATGCAACAAAATACTTTTAAAACTCTCTTTCAATTCAGAAACATTTTATTATACATAAGGGGAAGCTGCTGCTGTTCAAAAACTAGAAGTTCCAAAGTCCCCTTGTTTTACAGAGCTAATTGCAAAGAGCCCTGGATCCTGGCCAGATATTACGGGTAGTGATTTTCTTCTTCAAGTGATTCCAGGTGGTATTTCTTTCTTTTTAATCAATTGATTGTTCTGTTTCACAAAGACTAAAACTGAAACTCTAGCAATGAAAGATAAATGTGCTCTGGTCCTATTGAAATCAATGTGATTTAAATACATCTGACCTTCACTGAATAGTGCTTTCTAAAACAATGCATACAATGTCTTCCCTAAATCAATAGAATTCATGAAGTCAGTCTGAAATTAAACCACATAAAAGAAAAAAAAATGTCTGAAGAACACAATCACTAAAACTTGTGTGAAATTCTAAATGTCTCTGTCAGCAGAAAGGTTTGGCCCTAGAAAGGTTCCTTTTAGGTTACAAGATTGGGAAGAACCTCCTGTACTTAAAACCTTGGAGAGCCACAACTAATGGGGGGGGGGGGTGCAGAACAGTAGAACTAAATGGACCAATTGTCTAACTTAATACAAGGCAAACAGGTTCCTATGCCAAACATTGAGCTAAAAGTTTAAATTGTTATGAATGCTGGCCTGTCCATATCCTTTGTAAAGCAAAAAAGGAAATGTTAATACTCATTCAGGGTTCCTTAATACAACAATTGACTAGAAAATACGTGGAGATTTTTCTTAAATGTTACTGGGGCTTTTTACATTGGCAAGAAAGTGTGACATGAAGTTGCACTTTCCTTAATGCTTAGCAGCTAGACAGCAAGCCCCAGGTGTGCATTTAAAAAGTACAGGGCAGCTAGACTGAGGTTTTTTCTGTGGCTCAGCAACTACATGGGAAGCTGTCAAAACGCTACAAACACAGGTGGAGCAGCTACATGGGCGGCAAGGAACGTGGCTTTTAGCCGCGCTTTAAACATTTTTTTCCCTTGCTGGCTGCGAATTGCGCAATTGCGCAGGTACACCAGACAGTCGGAGCTTATCACATGGGGGAGTACAGGACCATTCCGAAAGAGGGAGAAAGTGAGGTCAGTTCGGAAATGCACATGATTACGCACAAGCTCATCACACACAAAACAAGAGAGCATCTACACAAAAAGAAAATGCAGAGTCAATACGAAAGAATTCATCACATGTGAACATACTGATCGGCTTTCTGTTGCAAATTAAGGCATCTTGGGAAATGGTAGCAAAGGCTCATGGGAGTTGTAGTCTGTGTTCTGTCAGAGCATTATATTGAGTTGTCTTGAGGTTTCAGCCCTCTGTCCAGGAGGGATTCCCATATGTCCTCCATTCTTGAGCAGAGGCCCCCCTTTTCCAAGCTGACCAGGCACGTCCTCCTTTGCCAGGACACGTCCTACTTTTCCAGCCTTCTTTTTGAAGAGGAAGCAGGAGGGCCAGGCGTGCTCTGGCCAGGCTCTGGGGGTCTCTTCCTGGCTCCTTCCCTCCCTCCCTCCTTCCCCGCTGCCTTCTTCCTCCCTTTGGCTGAGAGAGTGTGACTTGCAGGGAGGAAGGGCAGCGGTGGTGCCCCAGGTCCTCCTGATGCTGGGCCAGGGCAAGCTGGAAACAGGAGGAGGAGGAGGAGGAGGAGGAGGAGGAGGAGGAGAGGGACATGGGGCCCCTCTGCTTCCCTGCTTCCCTGCAAGTCACACTCTCTCAGCCAAAGGGAGGAGGAAGGCAGCCAGGAGAGAGCCATGGAGCCTGGCCAGAGTGTGCCTGGGGCCTGCCTTCTCCTCCCCCCTTCGGCTGAGAGAGTGTGACTTGCAGGGAAGCAGGGCAGCGGAGGTGCTCCAGGTCCCTCCCCTTCTCCTCCTCCTCTTGCCAGCTTGCCCTGGTCTGGCTGAGCGCCTCCAGTGCCCTGCTGTCTCCCTAGAAGTCACACTCTCTCAACCAAAGGGAGGAGGTGAAGGAAGGTGCAGGCGCACTCTGGCCGGGCTCTGAAGGTCTCTTCTTGTCTTGGCACCTTCCCTCCCTCCGCACTTGTATCGCTGCCTTTAAATGGGCGCTTTAAAGATACAGAGCCCCATTTAACCGTTCAACTACACCTTAGCCTTTAGATGCAATAGGGGTGCTTTTTACATTGGCTAAAAGGGGCGGTCCAAACTCGCCCCTTCTAGCGGCGAGATGAGGCCTAGGCTGCCACACGGGCAGCCCCAGAGGCCTCATCCCGCCGCAACGACCCGCCGCAAAAAAGAGCTCCGGGATCGAGCTCTTTTTTTGCGGCGCGGGAAGGGCGCGATTGGCGCCCTCCCGCGCCGCCAGAGCGTCAAAACGTGCGCAGCGCGTCAAAACGCTGCGCACGTGATGACGCTTGTACGGCGCCACCGTGTAGACGCTGCCATCTTTAAATGGCGGCGTCCATGCGTTTTAGGCTTAGGGAGGGTGTAAAGGCTACGCCCTCCCTAACCCTAAATGCAGGCTTTTTAGCCCTAAAAGCGCCTTTTTTTGCCCGTGTAAAACGGGCCAGCAATGCTGCACCCTTTTTAAAAAAGTAGTGGGGAAATCAAACTACTTTTTAAAGGCACTTCTTCTCCCTTAAAACTCCAAAATAGTGTTTTCATGGCACACTTTCCCTTTTTCTCATCTAAAGGCTGGGCTTTCATGCAGCCTTCAACACACCTCTTTTTGCCAATGTAAAATGGGCCAGCTCCTTTTTAAAGCACTTCTTCTCCCTTAAAACTCCAAAATAGTGTTTTCATGGCACACTTTCCCTTTTTCTCATCTAAAGGCTGGGCTTTCATGCAGCCTTCAACACACCTCTTTTTGCCAATGTAAAATGGGCCGTAAGTGGGGGCATGAGGGGAAGAAATTAGCCTCGAGAAACTAGCACACTATTCCCATCTGATTCTGGATAAGGTTATAAGAATTAGGTATGTCAGTAAAGGAATCACAAGCAACTTTGGAAAAAGAAAAAATGACAGTAAAGCAAAAAGAATCCGTTAAAAGCTAGAGTGCATGCCTGGTGAAGGTCCTTTGAAAGTGTTTGCAATTAACCTGAAATCTGTTGACTTGTCAATTCTGATATGGGAGGTACACCAACATCTCACAGAAGTCATCAAGAATATAATCCTGAATGAAGTTACAGCACATCTAGCCACCAAACTCTGCCAATTTGTACTCACTTGTAACTATTTCACTTTTGAGAAAAATACATATTTCCAAGTCAAGCAGCACAGTTATGGTGATATGGCACCATAGGGGCTTTCTAGATTGGCAGGAAAGTGTGACATGAAGTTGCCTTTTCCTTAATGCTTAGCAGCTGCACGGCAGCCTTTAGATGGAGCTGCGCTGTTCCACAGTTTTTAAAAAAGAAGCTGGGAAAACCAGCACCTTTTTAAAGGCGCTTCTTCTCCCCTAAAACGCAAAAAAAGCGTTTTCATGGCACACTTTCCCTTTTTCTCATCTAAAGGCTAGACTTTCATGCAGCCATGAACACACTTCTTTTTGCCAATCTAGATCAGGCCATAGTATGTTAACATGACTAAAGTGGAACAATGTTTTCTCAGCACATACACCCAGAAACCTCTCGTCTACCCATGATTTTTTAACTTTTTTAATAACTCAGAGAAATGAGATGCAATCATTTGTGAAGTTTCACCAGGGTTTTAACAACTCCCACTCTACCATCAACCAGATCCTGGAACAATACACACAAATTCATTTTCTTGACACCACTGTGCAACTGCACAATTGACTTCTAAGGATCATACTGTATCAAAAACAAACAAACAAACAAACAAACACTGATTGCTCCACATACTGAAATGCCTCCAATTTTCACTCAGATACACTAAAAACATCTATTTTTACAGCTAAGCCCTCTGACACACCTTCATCTTCTCAGACCCACTGGACAGAAACTTTTGGATTGAAAAGAGGCATTTCTCAAGCTACAATATCCACCCAAGGAAGTGAAGAAACACGTCAACAAGGCAAGATTGGTACTCAGGAACAACCTACTACAGGACAGATCACAACCACAAAATTTTAGAACAGGTGTTTAAAGGCTGTGGTTCTTAAACAAGGAAATTACAAAGGTAGAGACTACAAATTGCAGAATTGAATTATATTTACCAGTTCCAGTCCATTAACAGAGGTATGAATAAAGACAATGGCTTCTTGGTGCAATACATATATTGATACAAGGGTCCTCACTACTGTAACAAAAGAAATCTTCTCTCCCAAGAAATTGACTTTTGGTAAGCAGACTCATTGCTTTCACACACTGACACAGCCCTTTGAAAATCCATGGCCTTAATACTGCTAGGTACTGCATCCCAAGATGTGTGTTTATATACATGAAAGCTCATGCAGAAATAAAAACCAATTACTCTTAAAGGTGCTACATTCCATTTTTCTAAAACCTCCCCTTCCTCCTTTCTCTGCTAACTGGGCCATCATTCATAATACCTAGCATGGCCCTGTGATATTTTCATCACCAACTGTGCTTCTTTTTTAATGTATTCATATTCCTCTTATCAAACAGCTTTTGCAGATTTTTCAAGGATGGGGGGGGGGGGGAACCTGAGTAGAAGTCCCTGCCCAGGTTATTGGCTGGCCTTGGAAAAAGTAATACTTTCTCAGGCAACTATTCCAATTGTGAGTTTTCAAATAACTTCATTTATATCCCAAAAACAGAATAAATTAGACAGATAACAGACAGAATGGGCTAAAAGTGTTGCCTTAATTATGTAAGATAAGAGGAATCAGCAGTTCACTGGACACAGAATGTGGGTGCAACAGCTTAGGACCCTTTTATTTGCTTCTTATTTGTTCTGGAATTAGCTTATTTGATTAAATCTATGAGGAATAATGGGTCGTGGTTTTATCTTTGCATTTTTATAACATGTGAAAGGCTGCCTAGAGTATTATTGTTTAAGAAAAGTCTGAATGAATAAATAAAATTAGAACTCTGGGGATGAGTTCAAAGAGTCTCAGTACCAAAATTAAATTCTGCACTGACACATCCTTCTGCTGTGCATGCAAATAAAGTATTTCAATATAGTAATTCCATATCTGTAAGAGACAGTGGAGACATATTAGAGTGTGGGATCAGGAGGGTGATATTAAATTATGCCCTTTCCAAAATGCCCCAAAATTAGCCAAGTTTTGCAAATTTTCATTTAAATAGTCTTAGGCACACATTTTAAAATAGAAAAGACTGTCCACTGTGTGCAACTGATTAAATGCAAAATAAATCCTTTCGGGTCACAAAGGAGTTTTAGAAAGAAAGGAAAAGAAAAGAAAAGAAACAAATTGTGGCACATCATTAGCCCACAACTGCTCTCAGAATTTTACAGAAAAACACAGGCAGTTGGGATCAGCAGACTGGAACCAGAATCTTGGGTAAACAATATCTTAATGTTTCCTTTTGTCAGCTGCTGTTTGTTAAAGTTGTATCAGCAAAACTGTCACGTTCTTTCATAGAATATGCCTGCAGAACAAGTATAAACCAGATTAACAGTAATGGCTCCCAAAGTAGAATTTGAAGAACTATAGTTCTGCATAACGGATTAGGGATTTCTAAGAAATAAATCTTCAGACTCTACTCTTACAAATCTATAATTTACAGGATCCTTTGTCAGAGGATATTATCGCAATTAAACCAAACCAGTCTAAAGGGGAGTGGCTGCTGATTTGTTTAAAAGAGCTAAGAAAAAAAAAACAGTTTTAGAGACATGTAGTAAGTCCAGATCAGTCTGCAACGCTAGTTGCTACTAAAGGCTGGGATCTTGTTAGTGTCATGCATCCATTTATGTCTTGTTTTAGAAACTGAGCAAGAAGCTGCTTACTTCTTCCTTGAGCAGTGTTAAAACACTCCCTTTCCCAGAAGCAGCTTTTAAGTCCCAAACACTGTGGCCTCTACTTATTAGCTAATAAGGAAGGGGAAGAGACCAGGCAGCATCGAACATGTCTACTTATTGTTAACAATGTTACTTGTTGTGATGACTCAGTTGATAAAGCTTGAGAAGAGGTGTTGGAACAGTAACAAGCTCTACACTTGAGCCATTTTAAAGTTAAATGACTATCACACAGTTGATGGAGAGCTGCTGGGAACGCAGATGATTTCCAGCTGTGTATGCATAGCTCTGACCAACTTTGGGGCTTAATAAGGTCTTTTTAAGTATTTCTAAATACCCTTTTTAAGGGTAAAGCTTTATTTATAGTACTTCAGTCTCATTTTGTCTCCTTTCGAACCTATTGTCCCAACAAAAGCTGCAATAGGAGAAACTGAGAAAACTAAATCCTACAGTCCACACAGACTGAATCAATTCTAGTGAAAAATAAAATAATAATGCAAATATAGAAGACAAAATAGTGGCCAAAGATTGGAAATGATAAATATATATCCCCATCCATTAAAAAAGGAGACACAAAAGACTGAAACAACTGTAAAACCATTGCATTACTCTCCCATGCAAGCAAAATGATGCTCAAAATTCTTCAGCACATACCACAATTATACATGAAGAGAGAAACCTCAGAAGTACAAGTGCGTTTCAAGAAGGGAACAGACACTAGGGACCACATTGCAAACATACGATGGTTAATGGAGAGTACCAAGGAATTCCGGAGAAAAAAATCAACTTGTACTTTATAGACTACAGCAAAGCATTTGACTGCATAGACTATGAAAAACTATGGAATGCTCTTAAAGACATGGGAGTGCCACTACACTACATAGTCCTGATGAGAAATCTGTACATAGGACAAGAGGCTACTGTTACAACAGAATATTGAGAAACAGAATGATCTCTAGTTGGGAAAGGGGTCAGGCAAAGTTGCATGCTATCACAGTATTTCTTCAGCTTATCTGCAGAAAATATTATACAAAGAGAAGGCCTAGACAGAGAAGAAGGAGGAATAAAGATAGGAGGAAGGAATATAAAAAATCTAAGACATGAGAATGACACCATACTACTAGTAGAAAACATCATACATTTGGAACAATTACTGAAGGTCAAAGAAGAAAATGCAGAGGCAGGCTTACTGCTGAACATAAAAAACCCCAAAATAATGACCTACAGTAGATCTATATAAATTCACCTTAGACAATGAGGACATCAAAATAGTTAAGAATTGCCATACCTTGGATCAAACATTCACCGGAAGAGAGACTGCAGTGAAGAAATCAGAAGAAGACTGTTGTTGTTGTTGTTGTTGTTGTTGTATTTATTTGTATCCCGATCTTTTCCCAGGACTGGTAATCAGAGCGGCTTCACAACATTAAAAACAGTACAATTAAAAACATTTTTAAAGTACATTAAAAAGGAATTAAATTATTAAGGTATTAAAACAGATAGTTATTAAAAGAATAAAACATATTTTTAAAAAGATAAAACTATATATAGAGAAAAAAACTGAATCAAATTTTTAAAATGGTCCAACATCTCAGCCTGTCCTTATAGCAATTCCTTAAATGCCTGTGTGAACAGGTAGGTCTTCATCTGCTGGCGGAAGGAGGGAACCATTCTGATCTCCCTGGGCAGGGACTACCAGAATCTAGGGGCAGCCACCAAGAAGGCTCTCTCTCACATCCCCACCAACTGTGTTTGTGATGGATTTAGAACAGAGATAAGGGCCTATCTAGAGGATCTCAGAGTCCAGGCAGGTTCATACCAGGAGGAATTATCTGCCAAATAGTGTGGACGTGAGCCATGTAGTGCTTTATAGGTAATAACTAGCACCGTGAATTGTGCCCAGAAACAAACAAGACTAGCTACCTTGTCTAGCCAACATTTTACCAGTTTGTTTGCAAGAATGCCACGGGGAACCTTGTCAAATACCTTACTGTAATCAAGATATACTATATCAACAGCTTTCTCTTCATTTTACCAAGATTTTAATTTTATCAAAAAAGGAGATCTGGTTAGTCTGGCATGATTTGTTTCTCTGAAACTCATGTTAACTTTTTCTGATTATGCAATTGACTTCTAGATGTTCAAAGACTCTCTATTTA
This sequence comes from Urosaurus nigricauda, assembly GCA_034509955.1. NCBI lineage: Eukaryota > Metazoa > Chordata > Lepidosauria > Squamata > Phrynosomatidae > Urosaurus > Urosaurus nigricauda. Next base: position 59,426,120 of record JAOEGL010000006.1, read on the forward strand.
ATTATCTGCTCCAGAATCTTTCCCGGTATTCATGTCAGACTAACTGGACAATAATTTTTGGGGTCCTCTTTTTTCCCCTTTTTGAAGATGGGGACAACGCTTGTCCTTCTCCAGTCTGCTGGGACTTCTCCTTTGCTCCCATCCTTACCCTCAGTATGATAATCTCCAAAGGAGATTTTGTAATAAAAAGCCATGTTGGTAAGTGGTCACGTAGGTCACTTGATTGTTTGTATCAGCATCCAGAAAAGGCAGTGATGCCTCACTTTTTTGAGCTTTGCCTACCTACTGTTGAACACATTCAAAGGTCAGTGTTTTACCTCCCCCTTCTCTTCCAGGTTTACTTTATAAAAGCACAGCTGGACAATCAGAACAAAGAAAAATAAACCTTATTTGATTAAATAAATATACAGTTATGAGCAATACAATCCACCCTGCAGCAGCTGTAGTCATGTGGCTAGATCTAAACCAATATGATGAGCATGTGTACACAGTAGAAACATCCACTTGCACTAATGAGGGCCCTGTGTGACTTTCCAAAGTGATTTCAGTTTGGAGTGAAACAGGAGTGTGTCGCAGTGAAGTCGTCAAAACAGGGCAGGATATTAACGCAGGAGAGCTGGAATACAGCCTCCATGTCAATTCAGCCCAAGGATAAATGAAGGAAGAAAGAATGAAACAGAGGGACTGGATATAAAATTGGATTTAGAAAAAGGATCAGATTAGAAAAGCAAATTTTGGGGGGAAACCTGTAACTCAATCCTGTTGGCCCTCCACATTTGTGTGGGTTAGGTGCAGAAGATGTGAGCAAATGTGGAAAAAATCGCGAATAACCCACCCCCAGCCGTACGTCAGTTAAAAGCATGAAAGTGGGGAGAGGAGGAGCAGGTGTGGGAGGTTGGAGGGAATAGGCAGAGGCACGTGCCTACTCCTCCTCTGCTCCCATGGCATGAGAGACCAGGGGAAGAAGAGGAGCAGGTGTGCATTCTTCCTGGCTGCTCCTTCCCTCCTGGGCTCCCCCCCCCCTTTTAATTTGTTTGAATTAAGATTCATACATTGAATACACATACACACACATACACATTTATGTGTGTGCATGTGCGTATATGTATACACACTATATTCTATTAGAATTTGTCTAAATATATTTAGTACCCCACCTCAGAGCTCACCTTCCCCGGAGCCATTTTCACCCTTATATTCCATCCAAAATCTCAATTCTTCTCATGGAGGTTATCTTCCATCTTCTTTTCTCAATACCTTCTCAATAAATTCTTTCCAAATTCCATCAAAAACACTTCTTTTCCATAATGCCTTTTTTACTTTCAATTAGCATGTCAATTTATCATTCATTGCTAATTTCCATACCTCTTTATACCAATCCTCCAATTCTACAGTTATTTTCGTTTTCCAACATCTTGCTATAATTAATCTCGCTGTTGTAATCAAATTTGTTACCAAATCTTTTTCTTCTTTTTTTCCATTTCTCTGAGTTATATAATTATAATAATACTATATTTGGACTTCCATCTATTTTTATATTCATAGGAGGGGGAGGAGTGCATGCCCATGAGGGCTTAACATTCATGAATAATCAAAACCACAGGGGCTTTTTACATTGGCAAGAAAGTGTGACATGAAGTTGCACTTTCCTTAATGCTTAGCAGCTAGACAGCAAGCCCCAGGTGTGCATTTAAAAAGTACAGGGCAGCTAGACTGAGGTTTTTTCTGTGGCTCAGCAACTACATGGGAAGCTGTCAAAACGCTACAAACACAGGCGGAGCAGCTACATGGGCGGCAAGGAACGTGGCTTTTAGCCGCGCTTTAAACATTTGTTTTCCCTTGCTGGCTGCGAATTGCGCAATTGCGCAGGTACATCATACAGTCGGAGCTTATCACATGGGGGAGTACAGGACCATTCCCAAAGAGGGAGAAAGTGAGGTCAGTTCGGAAATGCACGTGATTACGCACAAGTTCATCACACACAAGACAAGAGAGCATCTACACAAAAAGAAAATGCAGAGTCAATACGAAAGAATTCATCACATGTGAACATACTGGTCGGCTTTCTGTTGCAAATTAAGGCATCTTGGGAAATGGTAGCAAAGGCTCATGGGAGTTGTAGTCTGTGTTCTGTCAGAGCATTATATTGAGTTGTCTTGAGGTTTCAGCCCTCTGTCCAGGAGGGATTCCCATATGTCCTCCATTCTTGAGCAGAGGCCCCCCTTTTCCAAGTTGACCAGGCACGTCCTCCTTTGCCAGGACACGTCCTACTTTTCCAGCCTTCTTTTTGAAGAGGAAGCAGGAGGGCCAGGCGTGCTCTGGCCAGGCTCTGGGGGTCTCTTCCTGGCTCCTTCCCTCCCTCCCTCCTTCCCCGCTGCCTTCCTCCTCCCTTTGGCTGAGAGAGTGTGACTTGCAGGGAGGAAGGGCAGCGGTGGTGCTCCAGGTCCTCCTGATGCTGGGCCAGGGCAAGCTGGAAACAGGAGGAGGAGGAGGAGGAGGAGGAGGAGGAGAGGGACATGGGGCCCCTCTGCTGCCCTGCCTCCCTGCAAGTCACACTCTCTCAGCCAAAGGGAGGAGGAAGGCAGCCAGGAGAGAGCCATGGAGCCTGGCCAGAGTGTGCCTGGGCCTGCCTTCTCCTCCCCCCTTCGGCTGAGAGAGTGTGACTTGCAGGGAAGCAGGGCAGCGGAGGTGCTCCAGGTCCCTCCCCTTCTCCTCCTCCTCCTCTTGCCAGCTTGCCCTGGCCTGGCTGAGCGCCTCCAGTGCCCTGCTGTCTCCCTAGAAGTCACACTCTCTCAGCCAAAGGGAGGAGGTGAAGGAAGGTGCAGGCGCACTCTGGCCGGGCTCTGAAGGTCTCTTCTTGTCTTGGCACCTTCCCTCCCTCCGCACTTGTATCGCTGCCTTTAAATGGGCGCTTTAAAGATACAGAGCCCCATTTAACCGTTCAACTACACCTTAGCCTTTAGATGCAATAGGGGTGCTTTTTACATTGGCTAAAAGGGGCGGTCCAAACTCGCCCCTTCTAGCGGCGAGATGAGGCCTAGGCTGCCACACGGGCAGCCCCAGAGGCCTCATCCCGCCGCAACGACCCGCCGCAAAAAAGAGCTCCGGGATCGAGCTCTTTTTTTGCGACGCGGGAAGGGCGCGATTGGTGCCCTCCCGCGCCGCCAGAGCGTCAAAACGTGCGCAGCGTGTCAAAACGCTGCGCACGTGATGACGCTTGTACGGCGCCACCGTGTAGACGCCGCCATCTTTAAATGGCGGCGTCCATGCGTTTTAGGCTTAGGGAGGGTGTAAAGGCTACGCCCTCCCTAACCCTAAATGCGGGCTTTTTAGCCCTAAAAGCGCCTTTTTTTGCCCGTGTAAAACGGGCCAGCAATGCTGCACCCTTTTTAAAAAAGTAGTGGGGAAATCAAACTACTTTTTAAAGGCACTTCTTCTCCCTTAAAACTCCAAAATAGTGTTTTCATGGCACACTTTCCATTTTTCTCATCTAAAGGCTGGGCTTTCATGCAGCCTTCAACACACCTCTTTTTGCCAATCTAAAATGGGCCAGCTCCTTTTTAAAGCACTTCTTCTCCCTTAAAACTCCAAAATAGTGTTTTCATGGCACACTTTCCCTTTTTCTCATCTAAAGGCTGGGCTTTCATGCAGCCTTCAACACACCTCTTTTTGCCAATGTAAAATGGGCCCACAAATGTTAAGTCCACAAATGTGGAGAGTCAATCGTATACAGTGTCAGTGGAAATAAGAATTAAAGCAACAGTCCACTGTGGAGATTGCTTCTATGGTCTACCACCCACTCAGTGCTTTTCAGCTTGGCATTACAAAGTTGCAGCACCATCAAAGAAAGTCCTGTATGTTACATTTCTCTCTCTCTCCCTCTCTCTGCCCACTTGCCTTCTGATGCATTTCCAGTCAGGCAGCAATGGCTGCTGTCCTGCCTGTCTGTATATCAGTCACCTTCATTTATTTATCCATACTCTAAACAGAGTAGGAGTGCCACCAGCACAAATCCAGCCAGTCGTAACTATCAGCCATCCAAGAATACATCCAAGAATCCTTCCTTTTCTTCACTCTACCCCACAGGCAAGGATGGATAGAGGAACAGGCAAGCGTTGACTTTCCATGCTTCACGAGGTCAAGGAAACAAAAAAGTTTCTCCACCAAAATAATGCGTTATTGCTTTTTCTCTGCCCCTCCCCTGGAAATGGGACAGAGGATTTGCCACCTCACCACCTCATTCAGTGGATGAAACTGGGAACCTTTCACACCTCACAAATTATAGCATTATATTTCATGGTTCCTTCCCATGGGATCTTGGAATTTGCAGTTTAAGAAGGGAAGCATTCAACTTGCAATCAGAGAGATCTGTAAAATTTAAGAATACCATAGAATGGAGCCATGTTAGTAAAAGTGGAATAGGGCAGTATAATTGTGAGATGTGAAAGGTCCATATATAACAGTATGCACCTAGATCTGATTTTATGGTATGTGGACATCATGGTTCTTGTTGCATAACTCCTGGTTGGCTGGGATCACTTAAATGATAAAAAAGTACCAAGGACAGAAAATGTTATCCAAGCAGCAGCTAGTAGAAATAACTACACTCCAAAGCTAGTAGACTAAAAGGATATTCTCACTGTTGTAGTGCTCTTTGAATTATATTTTCCTTTTATTCTACCATATTTATTTTCAACTGAAAGTATACATAGAACAATTCAACACAGGCTCACAAGAAACAGATTCAGTGAGCCCTCCTTATCACACTGTCAAAAGGACATGAGTCTCATTTCATTCATTTAACAGAAATGATAGCACATTTATATATAATTTTCGGTTTTCATTGGGGGCAAAGTTAGACCATTGGTAGATAGACCAGAAACATTGCTTTTATCCTATTCATTTTTGCTTACTCTTTCTTCATTCATCCTGTCAGACACTATTGAAGAAAGAAGGCAAGCTGGAGCATGACAAATAGATCCTGTGATTGTTTCTAACATGCCACAAAAAGTAGAACAAAATATCTTAATGCTTTCCTCTTTCCCTTCATCCTTCATCCAGCAGAGATTTACTGTCATTTGTAGAGGTCACTGGCCTGTAAAGCATCAAGTGAAAATGTCAAACATTTTTCTGGTTCTTCAAGTGATTCTGAATATTTAAGGATGGTGCATACTGGCACAATAATCTTACAATGGCTTCCCAGATGTTATGTTTCCACAGAGAACTCTGGGAATTGTAGTTCTATGGAGACCCCAGAACCATGTATTGATATGAAAGCGGGACCAAGAAGAAAGCAGATAAAAAGATCAATTCATTTGTCATGTGGTGTTGGAGAAGAGTGCAGAGGATACCATGATCAACCAAAATGAGAAACAAATGAGTCCTTAAGAGATAAAGCCTGAAATTCTATGATTCTATGATTCTATGAAATCTCCATGGAAGCCAAGTTGATCAAATTGAGGCTGTCGTACTTTGGCCACATCATAAAAAGGCATGGCTTGCTAGAAAAGGCAATAATGCTAGGAAAGGCAGAGGATATCAGAAACAGAGGAAGACTGTATGCCAGATGTATGCTAGATTCAAATAGGGAAGTTATGGGTCTGAGTGTATAGGACCTAAGCAGAGCAGTGGAGGACAGGGGGTCTTGGAGATGTCTCATCCACAGGGTCTCCATGAGGCCAGTTGACTTGAAGGAGCAACAACAACAAGGTCTGCTGAAAATCTCTCATTTTTTACACCTTCGTTGACAATGGTCTACAAGATCCTGTGCGTGGTGAATAACAATGTTTAAATTGATAAACTATTTAGTCTCCTTGAGTCCCATTCAGGAGAAATGTTGGATATAAGTCAAATAAATAAATTATAAATAAACTATAACATTAATCTCTAGTTCTATAATATTCATTTATTCATTCTTTCATTTGTTGTTGTTGTTGTTGTGGTTGTGACTTATTTCTGACTTATGGCAACCCTAAGGCGAACCTATCCTTGTGGTGCAATTTTGTCAGACACGCCCCCCACTGAGCGCAGGCTAGAGGGAGTTCAGGATACCATATCTCTACAGGGCCTATTCAAAAATATAGTTGGGCAGACCGCACTGAAGCATTTTGTCCATCTCATCAACCTGAAGAAATGGGAAATGATATCCAGGAGACTGACTATATCATACTCTGAACAACTCCTTAAATACTGACACTGAGAGTCAAAATTAAGTTATGCAGGGACCCGAAGCCATGATACGAAGGCACCAGAGAATTTTGACTGGAAAAAGTTGCTATCAACATCAGAACTAGTCTACCTACAAGAGCTGCACAACCTGCAGAGCCAATAACCCAAGAATCCAGCCTAGACTACCACCAAGTGTAGCCTACAAAGGGATTCAACCTGAGGAGATTTGGCAAATGAAATTTACTGAGCTACCTCGAAGTGGCAGGTTCAAGTATTTGCTTGTGTTTCTCAGGCTGGACTGAATGTTTTGCTTGCTCCATGTGCAGGAGCCATGAAGTAACAAGGAGAATTTCTATGATCTGGCTCCAAGATTTGGGATACCAGAGGTCATCAAGACAGACAAAAGACCAATACTTTATTCAAAAAGGATGTCAAGAAAGTTGCAGATATTACTGCACATCCTTTACATCACTCGTGTGTCAATGGCGCACTCATGCCATGCACCGTGTGCTGTAAAAAGAACCTGGTTTTTCTGGGTCCTTTTTACTTCAGAGGGACACCACATGGTTTGGCTGCTGCAGTGTCCCTCCAGAATTAGAACGAGAGCCTCCAGCCCACCATTTTTGGGTGGTCTGTCTTGGGCCTTTCTTAATTTATTTGTGACACATGGAGACCAAATATATGTAATAAGAGAAGATAACAGTTATTAAATATGTACAGAGCCTGATTTTATGTTTTGCTTTGTCTTTGTCTTTTTACACAGGTATCATGAAACTGGACTCAGGTCTTATCCCTAGTTCTCACCATTGTCCCTACACCTCCATGAGGCTCTAAAACTCTCTCCTTTTGAGCATGTGTTTGGATATCCTTGACCACTAGTGGATCCCAGAGGGGGAAGCAGAAAGTCGTAACAATGTGTTAAAATATTATGTGTAAGTACTGTTGCACTGTGTCTTCTCCCCATTCTTCAGCACTCCAGGAGTGTCCTTTCAGCCTTGGTAGCCCCATCCATGCCATCCAACCATGAGATTGTGTTGCGGTCCACATGTGGGACAAGAAGTACCCTGGAACATGCATAAACCAAGCCAGTCCAGGTTTTGCTGGCTGCAGATACTGGTCTACAGATTAAAAGCTTCAAGATGTGGATCCATCACTCCTGAGTGAAAAGGGTACCACCTCTAAAGGGCTGGACTGTTCAACCAATTGCAGATGACACCAAAAAGTCTCTTCATATCCTCTTCAAGTGTCAGATACCAAGTAACACCTGTGTTGCTCCAAAGGCTCTCCAAGAGAGGACATGACAACCAGAAGAGGAATAAGCCCTGAGTTACTCTGGAGGCCAACCGGGTGAAGAACAACTTACTTTATTATTTTTATTATGACTGAGTATTTTGGGGGAATCCTCACCTTAATTGCTATTTGGTTTCCAGGATATCATTTCTGGCATATATTATTTGGAAGACCAACTCGTATTCATATTAACTGTAGCATCTAATCTATGCCTATCTCTCCTGGTACACCAAGGAGAGAGCATATAACACCTGTGCTTAAATCTCTCCACTGGCTGCCAATCAGTTTCCGGGCACAATATAAGGTGTTGGTTTTGACCTTTAAAGCCCTACATGGCTTGGGTCCAACCTGTCTTAAGGACCGCCTCTGCCCATATGACCCCCTCGTATACTACGGTTCTCTGGGAGGAACCTGCTACAGCCTATCAAAACTAGGCTGTCGCAGACCTCCCAGAGGGCCTTTTCTGCTATTGCTCCCAGGCTGTGTAACAACCTGCCGGATGAGATGTGTCTTATTACACTTGGATGGCTTTAAGAAAACGACCAAGACACATCTCTTCCAGCAGGCCTTCCCCGATAGTAGCTAATGCTCCCGCCACCAGAATGATGTCTAGCTCCTTCTATCTCCCATTAACATCTGGCCGCCACATTGGACCTTGAGATTTAGTGTTGTTTTTTAGATTTGATACTGTTTTAATTATGACTTAGTTTAATTCTGTTTTAAGGGGTGGGAGGTGGGTATGGATTGTATAGATTGCAATTTTTTAACTGTATATGTTTTCAAATGTTGTAACCTACCCCAATTGCTCGCTCAGAGGGGCGGGTTAGAAATTATTATTATTATTATTATTATTATTATTATTTTGATGCCAGGCAGCCCTAGACTCTCCTTCTTGGTTCTGATCTTTGGGAGACCCAGCTATTTTGGGGGAATCCTCACCTTAATTGCTATTTGGTTTCTAGGACATCATTTCTGGCATATATTATTTGGAAGACCAATTTGTATTCATATTAACCTGTAGAGTCCAAACTATGCCAGGCAGCCCTAGACTCTCCTTCTTGATTCTGACCCTTGAGAGACCCATCTTGCCCCCTTACATATCAGCCTGATACAACCAGATCCTATCCTAAGTCTCTGGATCAGTGCAGACACTAGCCCTGACCCACAGACTGTTTGGCTCAATGGATAATCACTACAGTCATGAAAATCCTACTCTTTCTCCTCCTGTTAATGAGAAGCACTCTGGCTATGAAAGGGGGGTGCAGAGATAATGCTTTTCATCAATTGGTTGGGAACATTTGTCAGGTTGCCAATTTCACTCAGTGTTGGGTATGTTTACATGGGCCTTCTTCAGCCCTGCAAGGGTGGCTAGTGATGCCAACTGCCACCCTCAGCCTTAGTGGATGGAGTAAAACATCTGAGCGATGACAGAGGAGCAGGATATAAACAAACTTATTATTATTATTATTATTATTACTGTTATTTATAGCTCCTCAAACATCCAGTCCATAAACTTAAAAGATCCTGGATAGTGCTTCCACAATGGGATATGTTTCATATGTGAATAACAATGTCCCGAGTCACACCCCCATAAAATAAGAGTTATTCAGAGACTATCCCTACTGTATTAAGACTGTCCAGATATTTGAATATAGTATAAACAATCAGTCTGATCTTCTATCAAAACCTGAGGGCCCATAATTGCCTTACAAAAATAAAACTCTTTACTGAATATTGGTAGCTGGATATATGGACTCCCCACTAGCCTATACTGGTTATGTGGGAAATGGGCTGAAAAGGTCTTGCCACCTGTTTGGAATGGGATCCCTCACCTTGGCAGGGATTAGCTTTCACCCCTTCTCTCAACCTACAGGTGGATGGGATCCAGAGTTTAGATGGAACAGACAGAAGATGGAATATCAAAAAAAGACTATGGCTATGACCCTGATGACACTTACCCAACTGAGAATAAGTGATTTGCTGCTATAACAATTCCCCAGTTTGGAATAGCTTGAAATGTTAAACAAATAAAAAATAGTTACACCATACCTGGCTGGGATCCATGGGAATGGTTAACTAGTTGGCTCCCTAACCTAAGATGCCTCAAAGGATTGTTCATGTCTATGATTGCTGTTGCTTTGATAAAAGTAATCATTTGCTTGTTGCTGCAATGTCTGCCATATTGCTATAGATATAATTATTTTTTCTGAAAATAATTGCCCCTTAGACCTGATCTTCATAAGAAAACAATGATATTAGTATATGGGATACAAATGAATCCAGAGGGAGGATGGATTCCCAGTGAGTATCTGGACAGAGGGGGCATGAGTACCAAAAGTAAGATACCAAAATGTAACCTGTCTTCCATTTTCAGAAAGCAAACAGGTCACGTAGGCAAAGGGATGCTCACTGGACATCCCCCCCCCCCCCACCTTACTGGCTCAGCATTCTAAGAAAATGCTTCTTTGGCTTAAAGATTAGGCTAGCCTAGCATGTCCGGGTCAAAGATTACGATGGTCACTGATAAGAAATTCATGCTGCCCCTATATCTGTGTCCCCAAACAAAGCTGCTTTATCCCTCATTCTGGGGCACCCTTGCACGCACATATAGTTTTCTGCTTTTCTGCTTATTTGCAAAGAAACTGTGGAACCTTTTTCAAGAAACACTCACACTCAGTTCCTTGGCCTACGACTTCAGTGTGGGGTGACAGCCCAAAAAGAAAGGGGGTGGTAGTCCAAAAAAGTTTGGGGACCACTGCCTTAAATACTGACACAGCTCAGGCTTTAGGTATTGCGTGAATAACAGGGACATTATCTTGAACTGTCTATCATGTTTATCACATCAGGTGAGCAATGGTTCCACTCCTAAACCCTTTAAATCCAATTCCAGAATATTCAAAATGTACAGACTGTTCTTCTGCTCAAAGATGTCAAATCAATGGAACTCTCAAAAATTAAAAAAAGCAACAACACTTAAACCTCTAGAAGCTTGCAAGAAACCAACACACCTCTTTCACACTATAAAATTGTAAGGACCTAAGACCTTTAAGTTCCCCTTATGTCCCAAGTAGCAAGGTAGGGTAATATCCCAGGGCAATCCAACAATGTAACATCCTGTGATAATGTTAGGTGGAGAGAGGATTAAAAAACTCAGTCACTAAAGCTGTTGGCTTAAAATGTAAGACAAAGCAAAACAGATAAATTAGTTTAGTTCATGAGGATAGTTTTAAAAAAAAAATCTATTAACTACGATAGTTAAATGTTTCATTCAATATAATTAGGCTTTGATTTGGTTTCTTCGAACCAAGTCCATATTTTTGTAAGAGGCCAGGTTTTTGTAAGAGGACAGGTTTTCCAGTACCTTATTAGCATATTCTTAAAGATGTCATTTTCTCCAATATATATTTTTGGGAAGCTTTTTGTCTCAGTTGAAATTGGGGGGGGGGGGGAGGAGGGAAGTGACGCACTTAAAATTATACTCCCACCAAATTGATACAAAGCATAGAATGTGGGAGGTACAGCTAAAGAAAAGCAAACTATTATGTAGACATAGATAAAGTTCATGAGGCTTAACATCACAGTGCAAAAGGTATGGCAGCTGTTCTGACCCAAGTGTTTTATAGCATAGGACCACAGTCATAACTCACTGCAGGCCCAGAGCGGATGAGAGGCAGAAGTATGAAAGCCAAGATGTGGGTAGATAATATCCTTGCAATGGTCAGTTTTCAGTTAATTATAATAATAGCTATTATGTTGAGAACAGCCGTTCTCTTGTGATTAACAAGGAACAATATATTAATGACTAACACATAGAAATTTCTGGAAAGGTTTAGGAAAAACTGTACAATTAGGTAATAACACCCACACCCAAAGACACACATATATTGGCCAATTTGGACATAGATTATAACTCATTTGTCCACTCACGGCAACCCTGAATAAGATATCTTCAAGCCCCCTGTCCTCCCCTGCTCCACTTAGTTCCTGTACATTCTGTCACAGACTATGACCTCTCTAATTGAGTCTATCCATCTAGCCATCTAATACTCTGTTAATGGTAACATCAGGACTCCCACCGTCATCCATGCAGCCTTTGCAGCACTAAAACCTGTGCCAGAGGTGCCAGAGCAGAGATTTAGAATGTGCACGTAGGGGGCTGCAGGAGGGAGAAGAACAACACTTCCTGGTTCCACTGTTGTTCATTATGCCCTGTCTGGTTAGATCCCACCTTACATACATATAAAATCAAAAAAATCAAAAAGCACTGTAGATCTGACAGAAAAACAACTGGGAAAACATGGTAAAATGCAGTAATTACAGTAGTCACTTAGACTTTTTACAGACGAATTCTGTAGTGCTAGACAATTACGAGATTGGTCTGGCTGAAGAAAGTTCTGCTTGTACTGAGGGCGGAAATTGTAAAATAATGAACTATTTGGGCACATTAAGGTGAGAAATCTATTGTGAAATAAATTCTTGTAGGCCAAAGGCAGTAATTAAATTAAAACACCCTTTTAAAATTATTTCAGATGTGTACGGTATACTCTTAATGTACTGAAGTGTTACATTTTTGGAGCTCAGGCACTCATGGTAAATACCCTACCATCCACACCCAGAGGGGAATACAAATAGGAGGCCGCTGTGCTGTTCCTTTTCAACAAACCATTCCTATCAGTTCTTAAATCCACCAAGAGAATGGTGTTTGTTTTTTGTACAGTTAATGGGTCTTAATTGCCCATCCAAGGCTGAGCCTTCCTAAAATAATTTGCCTTATAACAGGGGCAGCTCAAATCAATACTGGGGCTTTTTAGATTGGCCGAAAGGGGCGATCCAAACTCGCCCCTTTCAGCGGCGGGATGACGCCGAGGCTGCCGCACGGGCAGCCTCTAGGCCTCATCCCGCCGCTTTTGGAGGCCGCGGGGAACCGGCAAACTGCCGGCTCCCCGCAGCCTCCAAGCGGGGTGCAGCAGGCGCTCTGGGCGCCCACTGCACCCTGCTTCCCTCAGTGGGGCTGAAGGGGGAAAGGGGCCGCCGCCGCAGCCCCTTTCTCCCTGGGTCTTTGCCACGGCCATTTAAAGGCCGCAGCAAAGACCCGCCGCAAAAAAAAAGAGCTCTGCGATCGAGCTCTTTTTTTGCGGCGCGGGAGGGCGCGATTGGCGCCCTCCTGCGCCGCAAAAGCGTCAAAACGTGCGCAGCACGTCAAAACGCTGCACACGTGATGACGCTTGTACGGCGCCTCCGTGTAGAAGCCGCCATCTTTAAATGGCGGCTTCCATGCGGTTTAGGCTTAGGGAGGGTGTAAAGGCTATGCCCTCCCTAACCCTAAAAGCGGGCTTTTAGCCCTACAAGCGCCTTTTTTTGCCCGTCTAAAACGGGCCACTGTACTGTATATTGTTGCTGAAGAAATCCATTTTCCTTTTAGCTACCAAGGATTGCAGCTAAGCTTATTAGAAACAAGGAAGACTGAGTAAGGTAACCGATAAGGTCATTGCCCTTGCTAAATCAAAATATCTTGACACTTCAATCTTATATTTCCTGACTCCACTCCTGCACTGCTTATGCAGAAAGCAGAATTTCATTCTTGTCAGATACTGGTGTATATCACAATAGAGCAGAGGCGGGGAAACTGATGCCCTTTACATATTGGTGGACTGCATTTCTCACCAGTTCTACCTGGAATAGTCACTTGTGTGAGAGGCTGTGGCCTGCACTTCAACAAGATCTCAGGATGCTCAACATCTCACATCTTGTGTATTCCAGCACAGCTTCTGTCCACCAGGGTCCCCAGAATGAATGAAACATTGCCCCCAATAGATGGTTGGTGCTTCCCTAAGGCAAGACTAAATATCGGACCACTTATAATTATTAAATATATTTCCTTTCTTGTTTGAAAAGGTGCTGGCACTTTCCAGCAGATGTGGATGTCCTAGCAAGAATATGTGGAAGGAGGAAAGCAATGTGTGGAAAAGAAATGTCCATAAATCTTGTGCTGCAAATGTTCATAAATTAGTGCTTCAAATATTTGATAGCTTTAGTATACCCAGGAATTGAAGTTTTGTCTCTTTGGAAGGAAATGTATAGTGTGTGTGTGTGTGTGTGTGTGCATTCTTTAATTTCAACCACATCTAACGGTCAAAGGGAAAGTTTCCCAGGCATTCTAAGATGGAAACATTCTTCTTTCATTTTAGCATGAGCTGATCTTGCTCAATCTGCTAGAGAGGATGCAGCTACTGAAATACATTTGTGTTGTTGTTATTTTTATTTTTTTAAAATTTATTTTATTTATATAGCTCTGTAAATTTACACAGTGCTGTACATACAATCTTATAATTAGACGGTTCCCTGCCCTCGGGCTTACAATCTAAAAGACACAACACAAAAGGAGAAGGAAAAGGTGGTGGGAAAGGGGATGAGGTCCAGTGGTTCTTCTCTCCCTCTGGGGCCTGGACCAAGGCAGGTGGACTGGAGGGAGGGCTTGGCTTCTTAATACATAGTTAAAAGGAGGCATCCTGGGGCAAATGGCACAATCCTGGGAACGCTTCCCTAAACAATATAGTCTTTAACTTAATTTTGAATCTGGTTAAAGAAGTGATGAGGTGCACATGTGGGGGAAGAAGGTTCCAGGAGTGAGGGGCAGCAAGTGAGAAGGGACGAATCCAGGACGGGGCAGTGGAAATCCTAGTCTGGGACAGGAGACCTTGACTACCAGAACGGAGGGTACGAGAAGGAGTCTGAGGAGAAAGAAGTTCAGACAAGTAAAGAGGGGCGAGTCCGTGGAGGGCTTTGAAAGTTGCAATTTGTTACTATTATTAGTACCTACAGGCCTATTTGATTAACTAGCAGATGCCCTACTACTATGTTATTCATCCCAAAAAACATAATATAAAACATATGTAAAGAATGAATATGAGAGCTATTGTTTGTTGCCAATCCTTCTAGAAATTCCAAATATCTACAAACCCTTTCAGAGAACAAAACAGTAATATTTATGAAAACAAAATAAAACGCCATTATCCTTCATATGCTTTAACCAGGGAATACTTTCTCATTAACAAGGCTAAAATTCTTCAGGGCATATTAGCCAGAAGCCAGTATCAAAAGGCTCTCTGGGAACAGTTTCAGATGAAGCTTTCATCATGTCCTTGCTCTGCCTCATTCACTGAATTTTATGGGAGATTTACATGATATTCTCCTCCTTCTATGAAAGTGACATGAGAGTGACTAGAGCTCCATTAATATTTAATACCCATTGCCTCTTTGACACTACAATGCCAACTAGCATGGAATTTCTTAGTCCTGATGTTCCCTAACTCAATTTGTTTCAACCCAGATAGAGATGGAAAATAAATTCACTGGGTTTGAATTTCCCTGTGAAACAATATATATTTCTCACATTCTGAAACTGGTAATGAAATGAGGCGCCTGCTGACTCAGAAATCTATACATTCCAAGGTTGGCAATGTATTTTTGGTAAGGAAAAATGTGCACAAAACCATGTGTACATTGGGGAAATATATTTGCTAAAAATACATGTATTTGAAAAATGCAAACATGCTTTAGAGAATGGGGAAAATACATCAGGAAAAAATGAATAGAAAAATGGGTACTTTGGGAGAAATATACATCAAAATCCATAAATATTTTCAAGTGGGAAGATGAGAGGAAACTCTTGCAATCTATTATAGGGCTATGATGGGATACAAATGCTGCTGGATTCTTGGAAACATAATGAAAATGAAAATGTAACAGTCAGGTTGCACAGCCCTACATCCAATATTCACAGAAGTAGTCATGACCTAATGATAACCAAGGTTCTCCTACTTCCTGTGAACAGCTTACTTTTGATGATCTCAGCCTGAACTTTAAAGGCACTAAAGATACAACATATAATAACAACAAGGTGGCTAGGATCCCATCCTAGGAGGCAGATGCCTTGGATCCCATCATGGGGGAAAGATGAGGCATTCATTCAATAAATGAATAGCAAATAAAATGCCAGGAGTTCTAAACTACCAGTTTTTTCCCCAGATTCTCAATAATTACAAATATGCCTGTTACTAAATTATTTATGTACATAAACACACTTTTTTTAAAAAAAAAATAATTATAATAAGACACATTCATTTCTAAACAGGCCAAATCTCAAAGAAGACATTATCAATGTGCATAGTTATCAATTTGCAAAGTTCAGTTCAATAGGGTTTGGTTCCAAGTATACATGGATACTGGGGCCCCATTCATACTAGCCCATTTGCCCTGGTTAGATCCGGATCAGATCAAGCATGCCATTACCAAATCTCCCCAGAAAAGAGTTCATACTACCCTTTGCCCCAATCGATGCTTCCCAGTGCATTTTACCCCACTGAAGTTCATACATGCAAAAGTAACGATTCAAGATGGAGCCTCCTAGTTGTTAATCAAATGATGTCATGGTGATGTCTGATGCAGCCATTGGCTGCGCGAGTGCTCCATCCACGCTTCGCTTTTTTTTGTACTTTTTTAAATTTGACAAAATATGCACATAGAGCATAGAGCTGGGAGCAGTGCAGCTTGTGGGGATCCTCCTCCTCCTCCTCCTCCTCCTCCTCCTCCTCCTCCTCCATTTTTCTCAGCACCAGGAGTGCTTCATCAGGCACTTCTGAATTTTTTAAAATTATTTTTACAATTTGACAGATTATGTGCATTCTACATGGGGCTATTTAAACGGGAGGGGGAACCCCCAATCCATATAGGGATAGTTGGCTTCCATATAAGGAGTGGGGATACCTCTCCCTTCATTTGAATGCTCAATATGAATGGGGCTCTTTCCTACTCCCATTTAAAGAGCCCCATGTAGAATGCACATAATCTGTCAAATTGTAGAAATAATAATAAAAAAATTCAGAAGTGCCTGATGAAGCACTCCTGCTGCAAAAAATATTAGACAGCACCGGATCAAAGCCGGTGGTTGCAGGGAGAGGAGGCATGTTCCGCCCCCTGGCCTTTACCCCTCCTCTGAACTTGACCCGATCATGATCGGAGCCAAGTTCACATTCTATTCAACCAGTTTTTCTGAAAAGAAACAGTAAATACTCTGCTTTCGGAAAACCCAGGTTTAGAGGGATTTGTGCTGCAATGGGTGTGGAAGATGTGTGCAAGATCTGGATTCCCAAGTGAAAAAAACGGTGCCAGTATGAACTTCTTGATTTTAATCTGGGTTACAAACCGGTTTATATGGTAGTCCCCAGCCTCGATTGTTTTACGGAGGGGCGGGTAAGAAATAAACATCATTATTATTAATATTATTATTATTATTATTATTATTATTATTATTATTATTCTGAATGGCCCCTAATAAACACTTTGAGTTGAGATTAAGCCAATTTGAACTCATTCGGACTCCTGTGTAAAGGATTATCCAGCATAATCAGTGCACTCAAAGAAGCAAAAGGCAGCAATTTACCTTCCCTCTTGCACTCCTACAAGCTGTTACAAAGGGCCAGAAAAACCTGTGTAGTGAGCAACAGAGAGGGTTGCAGGGTAGGGGCCAAATCACAACACTGCTCTGAGCATTATCTTGGATTTAGGCCTGAAAGTCATTCAGGATTCATGTTGCACAAAGAAATTTTTGGTTCATGAAAAGCATGTGAATTTGTGAACCTTGCTTGTAGAACCATTTTACAGTTGTTGTAGCATCTGACAATGCATCATTAATTTAAATACTGGTGACTGGCACTTCTGAAACAGAAAAGATTGGGTCAATCTTAATGAACTCCACACCAGATATAATAATTGTGGATCAATCCATCTACAAAAAGTCACTTCCAACAACTTAGAATGATCCTCAGACAAAGCATTCTACCTGTTTGCAGGTTCAAGTGCATAGAACAGATGTGCTTCAGAAAAATTCACATTTACAAGAAGTCCTTCAGTACAATTTTGATATTCCATAGCTGACCATATAAATCTTGGTGTGAACAAGATTTTGCACTTGTACATGGGACTTATATATTAGATTTACATATCCCTTGGTGCAGTTCCATTTCAAGTGAAAGAAACATTTGGTATTTTATTAAGATCTTATCTTCCTCATCTCAGAACTATAATAATCTGAGATCCCTTGCTACCAAAATGGTTATAAATTGTAGGTCATTGCTATAGTTGCCCATTAAATCTAGATATTAAACATAAACTAACAGCTCTAGAAAAAATATGAGTAAGACTAAGCTCTATTCATATTTTATATAAAAATAAAACATATCCAGATGAAATATATTAGTCCATCTGAAAGTTCTCAAAGATCAGTGCAACTCAAAATCACTTTTGTAAAAACACTTTATTATTAGGGCAGCCACATACACTTGGAACACATCAGTAACAAAAAGGTTGAGCTACTCACCAAAGAACAAAATAACTTTGTAAAGAACATAATCACATGAAACTTTGTGAAATAGTAGCAATTAGATTAGGGAAAGAACAATTCAGTTATACTTGCATTTTACATTTTTGTTTCCCTGCAAGATCAAGATGGTGTTACAGAGATAAGTTAAGACCTGACATAACAGGCCAGTTTCCACTCTCTGTTGCACCGACATCTACTGATTTTCTATTAATTTGCTTCTGATTTATTCTGGTGGTACTATGACAGAATGAAGCCTACAGTAACATCATCTCTGTGAAATGATTTAAACTCTTCTGTCAAAGGCACAGGAGTATATAAATAATTTAAAAGCAAATTCTTTCCTTTTTGTTCTTCAGGCTCACTGAGACTCAATGAACAGATCCAGATGACTATTTTCTTTTGAACTGGCTAGTTTTAACTCAGAACTTCCATGGGTATTCAAGTCTTTTCCACATTAGAAAAAGATGTGAGTGAAGCAGTCATACAATAGGGACCAATTACATACTGCTTGGGGTGGGTGCGTGGGTAAATTTATGAGGAGCAATTAAGACTGAAAAATTATGATGCATTTACTTTACAAAAGACTCAACCTAGTTGCCACTGAAAAATGCTTGAAGGAAACATAAATGATGACCACCTCAATTTCAAAATTTAGTACATCACTCCTGCTGACTACATCGACACAAACTGGCCATTGGATCCTCCTACAAAGTAAAGGTTATTGGAGGACTTCCTCAACAACAGGGTTTTTGTAAATACTGGCTTATTCGTGTATTCTATAGCCATTCTATGGATTTGATTTGCTTTCTGGTAATGAGTTTCCTTTAAAAAAAATTAAAATGCATTTAATGCCTTACACCTTAATTGCAAGGCACCAGACAAGGTGTCATGCAATTAAATCAGGTTAGCAAATTTAAAACAATTCAAAACAGAAAAAAAAAATAGATATGGCTCGCTTCTCAGTCTTGCTCCTGATTTGACATTTGGTTCCAACTTACTATAACATTGCCGAGAATTGGTTTGTTCCATATTTGCTTTCTCACTTTAGGCTACCATGAACAGCTTAGTCCTGGAAACATAGATTATTGGTTTTGTCCATATTGCTGTTTCATTCATGCAAATCACATACAACATGGGATCAACCTATATGAAAATAGCTCCAAATCTCTCCTGTTCAGCTCTCACATATCATATGAGCCTAATATAATCACCACAGAAAAAAGATTGCAACATAGGGTCTACTGAGAACTACATTCTTATTACAGTGGTACAATTAGGCATTTATACCAGTGGTCCCCAAACTGTGCCCTTTAAGAGTTTTTGGACTTCAGCTCCCAGAAGCCTCAGCCATGTTGGCCAATAGTCTGGGATTCTGGCAGCTGACATCCAAAATCCTGTAAAGAGCACCGTCTGGGGATAAACTAGTTTACATTGTTCATTCTTCTACCACATTTGGATCTAAAATAAGCTGTAATTGTACTTATAAATATTGGGGCATAGGGATATTCATATGAACACTTTTCTTGGCATATGCAGAGGAATGATGATGGTGGTGGTTGTGATGGTGATGATGTGGTGGTGGTGGTGGTGGTGATGATGATGATGATGATGATGATGATGATGATGATAATGGCTGCATTCACACTGTGCAGAAATAATCCAGTTTGACATGGCTTTAACTGCCATGGTTCAATGCAATTATGGGAACTGTAGGTTTTTTGTTTTTGTTTTTTGAGACATTTAGCCTTCTCTCTCAGAGAGCTCTAGCACCACAACAAACTACAAATACCAAGTTTCAAGAGCATGGAGCCATAGCAGTTAACCCTGTGTCAAACTGGATTATTTCTTCAGTGTAAATGCAGCCAATGATGATGATGATGACAATGACAATGTATAGAATAAGGTTGTGTGTGAAGTTGCTTACAACATCTTTGAATGAAACATTCCAAATATGTCATGTCTTCTCATGATGTGTCCAAAATACAGTTCCCATTTACTCATCTTGGCTCCTAGGAAGAGTTCAGGCTTTATTTGCTCTAACATCCATTTATTTGTATTTTTAGTAATCCACGGTATTTGTAGTACCCCATTTCTAAGGAGTTGATTTTCTTCCTGTCAGCTTTCTTCACTGTCCAACTTGCATAAAAATAAATATAAATTGGAAATATGATGGCGTGGTCCAACTCTATGATTCCATGATTCTGTGGACAATCCTAATTTTGATATTCAATGATATATCTTGATACTTCAGTATCTTGTCTAGTTCTTTCATACTTGCTCTTCCAAGTCTTAGGTCTCCTTCTTTTTTCTTGACTGCATTCTCCATTCTGATTAATAACTGAGCCCAGGTATGGAAAATCTTGAACTATTTCAATATCTTCATTGTCTATTTTAAAATTATGTATATTATAGGGAGTAGCTATTTTTTGTTGTTGTTCAACTATAAACCTGCCTTTGCACTTTCTTCCTTGACTTCCTTCAGTAATCCTTCCAAATCTTTCTATTTTCTGCTAGAAGAATGATGGCATCTGTATATCTTAAATTGTTGTTCCTTCCTCCACTTTTCAAGTCTCCTTCCTCCAAGTCTAATCCTTCTTTATGCATGATATGTTCAGTGTACATGTTAAACAGATAGGGTGATAAAATGCAGCCTTGCCTGACTCCTTAGCTAATTGGGAACTATTTCATTTTTACATATTCTGTCCTCACAGTAGTCTTTTGTCCTGAGTAAAGGTTACACATCAGGACACTCAATCCAGATTTTTCATGATCTACAGTATACAATGAAAGAATTTACTGTAATCTGTAATGCACCAGCTGATTTTCTTCTGAAATTCTTTGGAGTACTCCATTATCCAATATATGTCTTCAGTACGATCACTAGTGCCTCCCCCCCCCCCCCCCGAATCCAGCTTGGGCATCTGGCATTTCCTGCTCCATATATGATAGAAGTCTTTGTTCTCGAATTTTGAGCATAAGTTTGCATGGGAAATTAATGCACTACCCCTGTGGTTACAGAAATCCTTAGTGCCCCCTCTCTTCAGGATAGGAGTGTATATTGTTTCTAATCTGTGTGACATTAGTTTGTTTTCATATTGTTGGCAGAGTTTAGTTACAACTAGAGGAGCTTCTGTCTCTGTAACTTGAAGTAGCTCTTTTGGTATGCCACCTGTGACTGGTGATTTATTTCTACCAAGCAGTGGTGTCCCTAAGGGGTGTGTGGTTGTGTAGACCATACTGAGTGACACCCTAGAAGAGGGTGACACCCAATCAGGCTGTTCTCCCACTGGGGGGAAGGAGTGAATGCCTGGCTCTGCTTCCTCACAGTGGCAGTGGTTTCCTCATGAGGAGGCCACTCCTGCTGCAAGGAAGGAGAAGGCCAAGCGTGTCTGGCCCCAGTTCCCCATGGTGGCAGCAGTTGCCTCATGAGGAGGCTGCTTCAACGATGAAAAGTGAAAATGCCAAGTGTACCTGGCCCCAATTCCCCATGGTGGCAGCAGTTGCCTCATGAGGAGGCTGCTTCAACGATGAAAAGTGAAAATGCCAAGTGTACCTGGCCCCAATTCCCCATGGTGGCAGCAGTCTCCTTGTGAGGATCCCTGTTTGAATTGAACCACAGGCCCAAACTTATGGGGGAGCAAGTGGTGCATGCATGAGAAATGGAGTGTTGGGTGTCAATATCTTTAATCCGTTGAGCAAGGATCAGCCTTGGCCTATGCCAACAAGTGTGAGGAGAAATTTATCTGAGAGACCTAATATCTGCAATCTTTCCTTTATGACTGTAAAAAGATGAGTAGTATAAGCATCCCTTTGCATCAAATAAACATATCCAGCCTCTGGCTCCACAAAAATAATTCTCAACCAGTACCCTAGTGTCTACTTCCATGCAGTGCATTCAACTGATGGGCATCCAACTGATGGTATGCTGTCTAAGAGCAGGTCAGGGAATGCAGATGAGGGGGAGGAGTAGCCTTGATCCGTAAGAGTACAATCTCATTGACCAGGAGACCAGTTCGGAAAATGGAGCACATCGAATGTGTTTATTTGACCCTGAAGGCTAGGGACAGCTTGGGGATTCTGTTGGTGTACCGTCCACCCCGTCACTTAACGGACTCCTTGACTGAGCTGACATAGCTGGTCTCAGGACTGTTGGTGGAGTGCCCTAGACTTCTTGTCTTGGGGTACCTCAACATCCCTTTCGGGGCCAGCTCATTAAATCGTATAGGGGCAGCTTGGGAATTCATGCCATGTGCCTGTCCCAATTAGTCTCAGCTCCGACATATTGTGTGGGTAACATGCTCAATGTGGTCTTTTGTACTGAACTGGAAAATCCGTGGGCAGAGGTGATTGATACCACTGCCATCTCATGGACGGACCATTTCCTGGTCAAGGTTGGACTAAAGGCTACTACCCATATCCCCCTCGGGGGTGGAGGGCCTATTACAATGGTCGACCCTTGAAGGCTGATGGAATGCAAATGGTTCCAGGAAGCCTTAGAGGGTTAAATGGTTGGGAACAACAGTGATTCTGTTGATGCCCTGGTTGATAACTGGAATAACAACCTTACCAAGGCTATAAACATTATCACTCCTGAGTGTCCTATCCGGCTCACTTCAAACAAAAAACCATGGTACACAGAAGATCTTCATAAAATTAAGCAGGCCATGTGATGACTAGAGCGCCGCTGGCAGAAACATTGCTACTTATCTAGCAACACACTCCTTGAGAACTTATTGAAGTCTTATGGAGTGGCAATCAAGACAGCAAAGAATTCTTTCTATGCTGTCTGAATTGCATTGGTGAAGTCACATCCAGCAGAGCTGTTCAGGGTGGTTAGAGAGCTAACTCAACTGCCTCCCACCCTGAACCCATTGTTAGAACCAACTATAGTCTGCTGTGATGAATTTAACAACTTCTTTGCCAATAAAATCTCTCAGATAAGCGTTAATCTCGATGCTGGCATTAATACAAAGATTAAGAGAGAGGTGTCCATTGACTCCATGGACTACATTAGACTGGATCAATTTGAGCTTGTAAGTACCGATGAAGTGGACAAGCTCCTTGAATGTGTAAGGAGTACAACCTGCCATCTTGATCCCTGTCCTTCATGACTGACCGCCCAGGGAGGGGAGGTGGTAAGAAATATGTTACAGATTATAATCAACACGTCCCTTAGGGAGGGGACATTTCCAAACAACCTTCAACAAGCAGTGATTAAGCCACTCTTGAAAAAACCCTCCCTGGATCCCCTGCTAAGAAACAACTACAAGGCAGTCTCCCTGTTACCATTCCTGTGCAAGGTGATCGAGAGGGCAGTTGCCTTCCAACTCCAAGCTGTCTTGGACTAAGCTGATTATCTGGATCCATTTCAAATCAGCTTTAGGGTGGGATACAGAGTGGAGACTGCCATGGTCGCCTTGGTCGATGACCTCCCTCTGGGCACCGATGGGGAAAGTGTGACCTTGCTGGTGCTCTTGGACATCTTAGCGGCATTCAATACCATTGATCATGGTATCCTTCTGGAAGGCCTGAGTGAGTTGGGTATCAGAGGCACTGTACTTCAATGGTTCCATTCCTACCTCTCGGGCAGATTCCAGATGGTAATGCTGGGGGACAGCTGCTCTCGTAAAAGAGAGATGACATCTGGTGTCCCTCGGGGCACCATTCTGTCTCCCATGCTTTTTAACATTTACACAAAGCCGCTGGGAGAGGTCATCAGGAGGCATGGGGCGTGATGTTGTCAGTATGCTGATGACACCCAAGTTTATTTCTCCATGTCTCCAACTGAAGCAGGGATAACATCTGTCCTCTGAATGCCTGTCTTGAGTTGGTAATGGGCTGGACGATGGAAAACAAGCTCAAGCTGAATCCAGAGAAAACAGAGGTACTCGCAACAGGTACCCCTGGCCCAGGGATGGAAATTTGTTAACCAGTCCTGGACGGGGTCACACACTTCCCCTAAAGGATGAAGTTCGCAGTTTGGGAGTGCTCCTGGACTCCTCTCTATAGCTGACATCGCAGGTGGAGGAAATGGCCAGGAGTGCTTGGTTTCAACTTTGGTTGATACGCCAACTGTAC
This sequence comes from Urosaurus nigricauda, assembly GCA_034509955.1. Lineage (NCBI taxonomy): Eukaryota > Metazoa > Chordata > Lepidosauria > Squamata > Phrynosomatidae > Urosaurus > Urosaurus nigricauda. Next base: position 59,450,037 of record JAOEGL010000006.1, read on the forward strand.
CCCTACCTGGCTCAGAGCCACCTTGAAACAGTAGTACATGCATTGGTAACCTCTCAGTTATATTTCTGCAATGCGCTGTACATGGGGCTACCTTTGTACCAAGTCTGGAAGTTTCAATTGATTCAAAATGCTGCAGCCAGGCTGATATCTGGTACACCTAGATCTGAGCATATCACACCAGTATTAAGATCTTTTCAGCTTCCGGGTGCAATACAAAGTGTTGGTTATTACCTTTAAAGCCCTACATGGCTTGGGCCCAAGTTACTTGAGGGAATGCCTCTCCCTACACAATCCTCCCTGCACTCTCAGAACACCTAGAAAAAAAAACTATTAGAATATCCAAAAATTAGCCTGAGATCGACCTTTGACAGAATGTTCACTGCTGCTGCCCCCAGATTCTGGAATGGCCTCCTGGAAGAGATCTGTCTTATCAACACTCTAGATGGCTTTAAGAAAGCACTTAAGATGAATCTCTTCCAGTGGACTTACCCATTTGATCCACCATAACTGATTCCAGAGAATATCCCCTCCTTTGAATATTGGACCGACAGTGAGAATTGTGGATTTTGTTTACTGACTGATAGATTGATGTTTTAAGGTTATTATGTATATATTGTATTGTTGATTTTACTTGTTGTACTCCCGCCTCAGTCCATGGGGAGAGGCGGGAAATATAAATAAAGATTTTATTATTATTTATTATCCTGCTTCAAGACATAGGACCACTGCTGGAACACAGCTAGTCACTGCAAACAGTTTTCTAAGGAACACTGAAAGGGGTTATTCCACTATTGATGAGAAACCTAAGATCCACACTGGAATACCAAGCAATAATTGTGGGAGAAACTTAACCTGGAATACTTTCAATGTGGCTGGTATCAGTTGCCCACCTTTAGTATAAAAGAAGCGATCAACTGCTTTGCCATTGTTGGTTGCATTCTGAATGGCAGTTGCTCTGTGGGATGCCCATGCACCAGATGCACAAAAGGTCACCCCTAAGTATTTAAAATGCCTGACTTGCTCTACTTTATAGCCAGCTATGACCCAATTGTGCATAGAGTGTTTCTTGGAGAAGACCATGATTTTAGATTTATTGTAGTCTATATTTAAATGGTTATTTTCACAGTACTCCATAAAAGCTCTCAATGCTCATTTCAAGCCAACTTTGATGAATGAAAGGGCAGCATTGTCTACGTATAGCAGTATGGAGATACTAACTGAGGCCAATTTAGGAGAAAAGTCTCACAAGAAATACATCCAGCAAGATTGTTATGATCTAAATTAAATAGTGTGGGCGCACAAATACAAACTTGGCATACAACTCTTTTAACTGGGATGGTTTTAGTAAGGTTACCCTATAATCTGAATTTGACCTGTACTGTGGTGTTGCTATATAACATTATTATTAACCCCAGTAAGCATTTGTCAAGAGAGGAAACAAGAAGTTTGGCCCAAAGTCTGCCTCTAGATATTGAATGAAATGCTGATTATAAATCTATAAAGGCAACACATAGGCTGTTATTATGTGTCGTTGAATATTTTTCTGCCAGATGGTTTAAGACTGCACAATGATTCATAACCGACTTGCTGTTCCGAAACCCAGTTTGTTCAGCCCTGAGAATTGTTTCTCTTTCAATCCATTCTGCCCACAACTGACAATAAACCTATGGGGAGGTAATTAATAGGGTTGTTTCTATTTCCCTTTTTGTATATAGGAATTAGAATAATAGAATCATAGAGTTGGAAGAGACCACAAGGGCCATCCAGTCCAACCCCCTCCCATGCACGAACTCCAAATCAAAGTATACCCACCAGATGACCATCCAGCCTCTGTTTAAAGACCTCCAAGGAGGGAGGCTCCACCACTCTCTCAGGGAGTGTGTTCCACTGTCGATCAACCCTTACTGTTAGGAAGTTCCTTCTAATGTTGAGCTAGAATCCCTTTTCCTGTAGTTTGCATCCATTGTTCTGTGTTCTAGTCCCTGGAGCAGCAGAAAACAAGCTTGCTCCCTCCTCAAATGACATCCCTTCAACTATTTAAACAGGGCTATCCTATCACCTCTTAACCTTCTCCTCTCCAGGCTAAACATCCCCAGCTCCCTAAGACGTTCTTCATAGGGCATGGTTTCAAACCCTTCACCCTTTTAGTCGCCCTCCTTTGGACATGCTCCATTTTCTCAATGTCCCTTTTTGAACTGTGATCCCCAGATCTGGACACAGTATTCCAGGTGGGGCCTGACCAAAGCAGAATAGAGTGACACTATTACTTCCCTTGATCTAGACACTGCTTCTATTAATGCAGCTTAAAATCACATTGGCCTTTATAGCAGCTGCATCGCACTGTTGACTTATGTTCAACTTGTGGCCTGCTTGGACTCCTAGATCCCTTTCATACTTAGTCTCATTAAGCCAGGTGTCCCCCATCCTATATCCTCAATTATAATAGCTTGAGACCATCTATCAGGTATTTGGGCTGTTTGGTTGATATGGGTAAACAGAATCGCCAGTAATGGTCTCCAACATGTGATGTGAGCTTTTAAAAGTTCAGGGATAAGTAAATCAGGCCTTGGGGCTTTGCTAGATCTCATTGTAGAAATTAAAAGCTTGACTTCATAATGTGTAAGGGGGGGCAGTGTGGAACGTTTAAAGATTTCACAGTGGCAGTGCATATTTTTTCTAATGTCCCTGTATCGTATTCTTCACAGTTACTAACCAAGATGGAAAAGTAAACTTCCCAAGTCTGAGCTGGTATATTACATTGTAGTGATCCCTCAATGTTACCTAACGTTCCTGTGACTATGGCCCAGAAGTGTTTGATATTTCTTTGTATAGAAGAAGTCAACAGCGCCAACCATTGCCTGTATCTTATTTCCTTTTTCTTCCTTGCAATCAGAATGTTATAATTTTTTTGGTGATAAAATAAATTTTGGGCAGGATTTTTCAATTATCCTTCCTATACTTAACAAACAGTTTCCTCAGTAGTTCTCTTACCTCTAAGCATTCTTTATTCAAACCTGTGGCTATCCTCATGTTCCTATCAGCCCTATAGGTATATTCCATACTCCTCATCGTCTTAGCTGATATTGGAAGGAGCAAAGAATAATTTTTCAAGGCTACATATATATTCTGTGTCTCTATAACAGAGATCTTAATCTCTCTGTACAGTGGTGAATTTAATAGTGCTGAGATCTTGCTGTTCACATTATCTGACCATTTCAACCTTTTCTGACTTACAGTCACTGCTAGGCTGTCAAACTGCTGTTGGGGCTTAAGCTGAATATCAATCCCAAGCTAAGGGAGAGGGGTGAGTGCTGGCATAGTTGATTCCTATATATTTAGAGTGCCTATTATTGTCGAATACCACAGGCCTCCAACATGCGAGTCTCATTGTCAGGCCCAATTCTAGCATGAAAATCCCCCCATCATAATCAAATGTAATTTAGGGAATTGTGCTTCTAGCTTAACGATATAGTCTTCTAATATCTCCCATTCCCAGATGCTACTGAGGCAGCTCCAATTCTAAAATAATCAGTCCCAATTTGAACCCCACCCAAGCCCAAATTGGACAATGCCTCTGCAGTAACCACCAAAAGCTGATATTTGTGAAAGGAGAACTATCTGCATGACAGAATAAGGGATCAGCCTAAGAGCTCCCAACCTGCAAAAAATCATGCAATGCCAATACAAGCCATAATGCTCAGTCACTGCAGGGGCCCAGTTGAAGAGTTGTGCCAGTTCTTCTCTGGTCTGCCTTAGAAGAATAAATAGTAAGAACCACCTGCCATTTAAGTAGCTGAACATCCCTCAACTCAAGCACCTTACCAAAGGTCTCTCCCTACCAGCCCTGGACGTCACCACTAACTCATGAACATGCAAAGCTCTGAAAAATGGTGTAAGGGAAGTAACATGAAACAGCAAAACTTCATATTGTGAGGAGCAGATACTGGCCCAAAAGCCACACAAGACCCTCAGTGCAAATTGACAGTAATCATTTTATCCTCTCAAAAGGGCTCTCATCCTTTTAAGATGCCAAGATCTGTCCCAGGAATCTTTCCTTGGGATTTTTATAGAATTGGCAGTATAATAAGTAGTCTAAAATTATCCTCTAACTCTCTCACAGCTCAAATACAGAACTGCAAACTTCTTATATTATCTTGCTTCCAAAAATAATGTGGTTATAATTTGAAAGTATAATTTTGTTTCAGATATGGAGATTAACCTGTCACTTATATACCTGGTCCTTCCACCACAGATTGCAGCCTAGCAAAAAATATTAACCCATCTTATTTACATAATATTTTGGGACAGTTTTTACTGAATGATGGTAATTAGCTCAAAATCAAGGGAGCTTGGTAGCTAAGAAACTGCTTTCACAATGGGGTACTATGTACTTCCTTACACAAACAAGTATAACATACAACTTTTGGCATAACCTGGAGATGTAATGTTATAACACTCCAATAGTCCTCTGGCCTCCATCCAGTACACTGAAGTCTGTCTTATTTGATAAGGATCCATTTCTGTCATGGCTGCAAAAAGAACAGTTGGAGGGTTTTTGTTTCTGTAAAAGATAGAAAAAAGTATAAAGTCCTGGACCAACCAGGACTCTAAAGGAATGAAGAAATCTTGAAATAATTTAAGTGTTTGTGCAGCAGTCAACATTACAGTAAAGTGAAAAATAGTTTTATGGAGAGATGTGTACAAATTGGAAAGCAGGTGTAGCTTTTTCATGATGAAGTGACCAAGACATTTAAAGCAATATTATAGATGGATGCTAAATATTTGGAAAGGAATGATCATATAGGCTAAAATAAGCTTAACATTCAGGAAGCATAAATCACTTAGTGATATGTTTTATCCATATGCCTTCAGTCACAGTGAAGCAATTTTGATATTGCTATTCTAAAGACAATGCCATATGATTTTGCACTTAAATTGTTTGATTTTGTACTTAAATGACCTAGTAATTTGAAGGAAGCGAGTGTCTGCAATTAAAATGAATGGTATGTGTGTCCCTTTGATACTTGGATAAGCATGTTTATTTTTTTTTATTTTTTTTTTATTGTTAAAAAGATATAAACATACAATCATGCTTAGAGATAATATCAATGTATAGCATATTCCTTAACCAAAAACAAAAATAAAACAAGAATGTATTTAACAAACCCTCTAGATCCATGTTGGTTTGTGTGGTCTTGTGTAGGAGCCTCCCTCCCCACCCTTTAACACCAGAAAAAAAATTCCTCTCCTGTCTACGAGCTCTTTTGTATACATATTCCTCTCTGTTTCTTCCCTTTCTCCGGCCTTCTCTCTCGATTGTTATGTATACGTCTTAACGTTTCCCTTTATTTCAACCCTGTGTGAACGAAAATTAATAATAGGTATTTGTTTCATATCTGTTTTAGGTTCATTACAGCTGAGATCTTGTATTCTAAAAGAAAGAAGGATATAGATAAAAAAAAAAAGGAAAAGAGAGAAGGTCTATATCAAAAAGTTACATATATGAGGCATTATATATGACCGTAAATACTAATTTAAAATGTTTCTTCCGGAGGGTTACATAAAGTCTCATTCCAGGAGGTAATAGAGGTATTTTTATACCTTCGAAGAGCGATTAGATTTATATTTTTGTCCATCGTTTTTCACAAAAGCTTTTAAGGGGTTTCCAGATTTCTTCTTCTGATTGTTCGTAAGTTCCATCTTCTCTCAGTTTTGCAGTTAAGATGTCCATTTCAATGACTTCTAATGCTTTCAACAGCCATGCATCGATATCTATCTCCCCTTCTTTCTTCCAATTTTTAGCTATTGTAATTCTGGCAGTGGTGATTAGATAGAGTATTATCTTTCGTTTCTTCCTTAGCTCATTGTCCTCTATAATGTTCAGTAACATTAACTCAGGTATTGCTTTAATATCTATCTTAAATATGCTCTTTATAATCTTTACAACTTTGTCCCAAAATTTCTGGATAATTGGACAAGACCACCATATATGATAATATGTTCCTTGTTGTTTTTTGCACCTCCAACATGTTTCTTGGCCTTTATTATACATTTTCACTACTCTCGTTGGATGGAGGTGCCATCTATATAGCATTTTTATATAGTTCTCCTTAATATTTATACAATCAGTAAATCTTAAATCCTTGCCCCATGCTCTTTCCCAGCTTTCCATATTTATGTTTTTACCGATATTTTTTGCCCATAAAATCATATTTGTTTTAACTTTCTCTTCCTCTAGTTCCAGTTCTAGACAAACTTTATACAATCTTGCGATCATTCCTTTCCTTTTTTTAAATAGGGCTTCATCTAGGTTAGTATTATTCATTGTGATCCCCTCCTGCCTTTTGTCAATTCTATACCTTTCTTTTAATTGACCATATTGAAACCAAGTTAACTTATTACATAATTCTTCCGCACTTTTCATCGTGCTTTCCCTATTTTCCATTTTCAGTAAATCTTTGTATCTTAACCAGTTTGTTTCTTTCGGACTGTATTGTTTTAAAAAGGCCTCGTGCGGCGATACCCAGGAAGGTAGATGTCTATAAATCCTGTCCTTATATTTTAGCCAAATCCTGAGCAGGGATCTCCTTATTATATGATCATTAAAATCCTTGTTTTGGTTCACTTTCCCATACCACATGTACCCATGCCACCCAAACCTCAAGTTGTGGCCCTCTAAATTTAACAAGTTTATGTTTTCTAATTTAATCCAGTCATTTATCCACTCTAAACAGTTAGCATGAAAGTAAATCTTGAAATCAGGTAAGGCCAGCCCACCTCTTTCCCGTACATCTGTCACTGCCTTCCACTTTATTCTAGGTTTTCTCCCTGCCCATATAAAATTTGTGATATCTTTCTTCCATTGGGTGAAAACTTTATCATTTAAAATAGTTGGCAAATTTTGAAAGTAATACATCAATTTCGGTAATATGTTCATTTTGATTAGTGCTATTTTCCCTAAAAGGGATATTTTGAGATTTTTCCATTTTTCCAAGCTAGCTTTAATTTCTTGCCATGTTTTTCTATAATTGTTGTCGAATAATTCCGAATTTTTCTTAGATATGTATATCCCCAAATATTTTAATTTTTTAGCCGTAGGGATGTTGACAGTTTCTTGTATTTTCTTTTTCTCTATATCTGTCATATTTAGGGCTAGCATTGTGGATTTAGTTTTATTTATTTTTAAACCAGCCCATAAACCGTACTCTTCTATTGCCTCTATTGCTTTTGGTATACTCTTCCCGGGTTGTTCCGTGATTATAGCAATATCGTCGGCATATGCTTTGATTTTCATTTCATGTCCCTTTAGGTTCATACCTTTGATTTGTTATCTTGCCTTATCTTAATACAGAGGATTTCCAAACACATGATAAAAAGCAAAGGCGAGAGGGGGCAGCCTTGCCTGGTGCCTCTTGTTATGTTGAATTCTAGTGATTTCCCTCCGTTTACAATTACTTTTGCTTTTTGTTCTGTGTATATATGTCTGATCCAATTTGTTATATTACGTCCAATATTTAATTTATCCAAAAGTTCTAAAAGAAAATTCCAATTCAAGTTGTCGAACGCTTTCTCAGCATCTAAAAAAAGGAGTATAGCTTCAATCCCTGGGTTCTTGTCATAGTATTCTATTAAGTTTATGATTGCTCTTAAATGTTGTTTAGTATGCCTATTCGGTAAGAAGCCACATTGATCCTCATGAATCCATTCATTTAAGATTAGTTTGAGTCTGTCAGCAATGATTTGGGCAAAAATTTTGTAGTCGCTGTTTAGCAGGGAGATTGGTCTATAATTTTGCGGAGAAGTATTGTCTTTGCCTTCTTTAGGTATCAGCACAATGTTTGCCTCTTTCCATGTATCTGGAATTCCATCTTGAAGAATGTTATTGAAGGTCTTGTGCAATGGGTTTATTAATTCATCTTGGAAGGTTTTGTAAAAACTTCCAGTCAAACCATCCGGTCCTGGGGATTTTCCAGTCTTAATTTTCTTGAATGCTTGCAATATTTCCTGTTTGGTAATTTCTCCGTTTATGGTATTCCTAATTTCATCAGATATTTTTAAATTATCTATATCCTTTAAGTATTCTTGTACCTTTATCTTATAGTTCTTCTTAGTGTTAGGTTCTTTGTATAGCTCTTTGTAGAAATTTTGGAATATCTTTCTTATTTCCTTTGCATCAGTCACTATATTCCCCTTATCTTGTAGTTGTAGTATTTGACTTCTTTCTTTCTTCTTCCTTACTTTATACGTCAGGAGTTTCCCTGCCTTATTTCCGAACTCAAATTGTTTTTGTTTCAAATATTTCAGTTTTTTACTTATTTCTTCCGATGTTTTAGAGTTTAACTGTTTTTTAAGTACTTCCAATTGTTTTTTCAATTTTCCTTTCTTCTCTTGTCCTTTTTTAAGTAGCTCTCTCTCGATATTTTGTATTTTCTCAGATATTTATTTAATTTCTTCGTTATACTTTCTCTTCAGTTCAGCTTTTTTCTTAATCATAATGCCTCTAATTACAGCCTTCGAGGCATCCCAAATAGTGTTCATTTTTATATTTTGATCCATGTTCTCTTCAAAATAAAATTTGAGTTGTTCCTTTATATATTTCCTTGTAATCTTATTTTTCACATACTTGGATAAGCATGTTTAAACATTATTAGAAAAGATATTTCATAATTTAATTTTATGAGCCCTAGTGGCACAGTGGTTAAATGCCTATACTGTGGCCACTCACTCACAAACCGCAAGGCTGTGAGTTCAATACCAGCCAGGGGCTCAGGGATGATTCAGCTTGGCATCCTTCCAAGGTCACTAAAATGAGTCCCCAGTTTGTTGGGAGCAATTACTTTACACATTGTAAACTGCTTAGGGAGTGCTTAAGTGCACTGTTAAATGGTATAGAAATGTACTTGCTATTTCTATTGCTTTCTATTAATGCATTCATTCAGACATTGAGAAATCATTTTCAAAAGAGTAAATAATAATAACAATAATAATAACAACAATAATAATATAGTAATTATTATATATAATAACTAAATTATGTATAATGACTAAAATAATGATGATGTGTACATCTGTTGTACAGCACACATTAAGCTGGATTCAGCTGCATTTTTATGGAAGAATTTCAATGTATTTCTCTAAGATTCAATCTAAAATGTCATTGTGACTATCTGCTTTATCACACTAGGAGGCAAACAGGATTTAAATGAGAGTTAAACCAGAGTTAAACTGGAAATGTCCTATGATAAACATAGGGCATTTCCAATTTAACTCTTGTTTAACTCTCATTTAAATCTTGTTTGCCCCCTAGTGTGATAAAGCAGATTGTCTCATAATCTCTTATACTACTTTTAATGATTAGTTTCTAATGAAGTATTAGCACAATAAAATTCATTGTTATAATTGATTGAAATATTTATATGTTCCCCTATATCACCAGATTTCAGACTGGGATATAGATAAAATGGCACTAAAACAATTTAGAACCATTTACATTTAAAACAATGGTGATTAACTTAAATAATCCAAAATATTTTTTAAAAAATTAACAGTTAAAACAGTCTAAGATGTGTGCAGATTTGGGCAAAACTTTTAGGCTTTAATAAATCCATGTTTTAACATTGCACAGAAATGAAGTCAACATCAGCACCAATCATGCCTTCATCCCACAAATGGAGTGACACAGCAAAGAAAGCCTTCTCTCATGTCCTATCAAATTTTATTACCCACAGTGATCGGACACAGGGCCTCCAGCAGACCTCGCACCTGTTTATATTGGCCCAGTTCCTAATCACAGGTGCTTAGTTATTGCTGAGTGTTTCTCATATAATCTCCTGGATCAACAGAGCCATGCCCTTTCTGTCCTTTGTAGGCTAAAGGTAGGTACCTCCTCGTCCTGCTCCTCTATGTCTCTCAGGCCTGGAATCTCTGCTGGGGGAGACTGGGCTGCTGAGTCCAAGGCTCTGCTGAAGCTGGCAGAGTAGAGCTATGGCCTGGCTCAGCCTCTTCCTCTGAGTCCTCCGAGTCCTCAGTCTGGCTGGCCATGACATCTGGTGTTAAAACCTTCTCTTCCTTCTCCTCTTCTGGATCTCTCTGACCACCACTTCCCTCCAGTTCCTTCCCTTTTCAGTCTGATGTTAAAACCTTCTCCTATAGCACCTGGAAAGTGATGTTAGGTGGTCAGGAGAGGTTCAGAGAAGGAGAAAGAGGAAGGGAAGTGGTCTTTCCCCCTTTAGATCCTTTGTTACATGCCCCTAAGTTTTACCCTCAACTTATCCATAGATTATATCAAAATCTATGATTTTGGCTCCAAAACTTGCCCTCAACTCATACGTGAGGCTGACTTGTACACATGTATGTACGGTAATTTTATATACCCAATACGTTCATATTGAGAACGATTAGAGTGATTTTAGAGTTGGATCACTGTGTGTTTGTTATACTTAGTTATTGTTTGTTGTTAAGTATAATGTTTAATTGGGCAGAGGAAAATATGGTGATGGTAGGGTGACATGTCATTACAGGGGAAGGAGAGAGAGATATTTAACTTTTGTCTTACCTTCCAGTCACTCTGCCATCCTCAAGAACTTGAATTATTTATTTATTTATTTATTTATTTATTTATAGCCCGCCCCTCTGAACTGACAATCGGGGCGGGGTACAACATAGTTAAAAGCAGCACAAGTTAAAATACAACAATCCCAATTCCCCTCACCCACCCCTTAAAATAGAATTAAATAGCTAAGAATTAAAACATAGTGCAAATAAAACATATAAAAGTAACTGCCCAAATCTGTGTGAAACAATTATGAAGGGGGGGGGGAGGAACTAGGAGAAAGAGTCAGCAGTGGGTATGGAGCCAGGAAATTAAATGTTATCTGGGAAGGCCTGCCGGAAGAGATGCGTCTTTAAGGCTTTTCTAAAGCCGTCAACAGATGTTATAAGACGCATCTCATCTAGCAGGTCATTCCATAGCTTGGGGTCTATGGCTGAAAAGGCCCTCTGGGAGGTTTGCGTCAGTCTGGTCTTCAAGGGCTGTAACAGATTCCTCCCAGAGGACCGGAGTGTGCGGGGGGGATCATATGGGGAGAGGCGGTCCCAGAGATAGGATGGACCCAAGCCATGAAGGGCTTTAAAGGTTAAAACCAAAATCTTGTACTGGGCCAGGAAACTAATTGGCAGCCAGTGGAGAGCTTTAAGCACCGGTGTTATGTGATCTCTTCTGGATGTTCCAATTATTAACCTGGCTGCCATGTTTTGGACTAACTGCAGTTTCCGAGTTAGGCACAAGGGTAGCCCCATGTAGAGTACATTACAGTAGTCTAGGCAAGAGGTTACCAGAGCATGTACCACAGTTTCTAGGTCCCTCGTTTCCAGGAAAGGGCGCATCTGGCGTATCAGCCGAAGCTGATAACAGGCACTCCTGACCGTCGCATTCACCTGACTTGTCATGTGAAGCTACAAGTCGAGGAGTACCCCCAGACTGCGAACAGAGTCCTTCGAGGAGAGTGTGACTCCATCGAGGACTGGAAGTTGTATTCCCAAACCTGGCTTTGGTCCCGAGACAGTGAGTACCTCCGTTTTGTCTGGATTGAGCTTCAATTTGTTTTCCCTCATCCAGTCCATTACCGCCACAAGACAGTCATTGAGAGGGGAGATGCCATCTGAGGTCTGGGCCGACGATCTGGTTAAGGAGAGGTATATCTGAGTGTCATCAGCATACTGAAGACACTGAGCTCCATGCCTCCGAATGATCTTACCCAGCGGCTTCATATAAATGTTGAATAGCATCGGGGACAGGATAGTGCCTTGAGGGACGCCACAATTAAGCTCGATTTTAGACAAGCAACTGTCCCCGAGCCTCACCCTTTGAGATCTTCCAGAGAGGAAGGATCGGAACCATCGAAGAGCGGTGCCTCCGATCCCTAACTTCCTCAGTCGATCTAAAAGGATGGAGTGATCTATAGTGTCAAAGGCCGCTGAGAGATCCAAGAGCACCAGCAGGGTCACACTACCCCTGTCGATACTCAAGCAACCATGGCTGTCTCAACTCCATATCCTGTCCTGAAGCCGGTTTGAAATGGATCTAGATAATCAGTTTCATCCAAGACAGCTTGGAGTTGGGAAGCGACAGCCTTCTCGATTATCTTGCTCAAAAAAGGGAGCAAGGAAACTGGTCTGTAGTTGTTCCTGTCCAGGGCGTCAAGAGAGGGCTTCTTCAGGAGGGGTTTAACAACTGCCTCCTTTAGGCAAGATGGTAAAGAGCCCTCTCTAAGGGACGCATTGATTGTGTCCCGAAGGAATACTCTCAATGCGTCACCTCCCCGGATGACCAGCCAAGATGGACAAGGATCGAGAAGGCGTCGTTTTCCTCAAACTACCAAGCAGCTTGTCCGTGTCATCAGTACTCACCGATTGAAACTCATCCAATAAACTGATATCAACGGAGTTGCTGGACACCCCACTTACGGACCCTGACAAAATATTGGCGTCCAGGTCGGCTCTTATCCGAGAGATTTTATCTGCAAAGTGGATGTTAAATGCCTCACAGCAGGCTGTTGTGGGGTCCAGTAGGGGATTTGGCACAGGGGGAACCCTCGTCAGCTCCCCTACCACCTTGAACAGTTCTGCCGGGCAGGACTCTGCAGACGCAATGCGTGCAGAGCAGAAGGATCTCCGCACTGCATGCAGAGCCTCCCGATAGGTGCAAAGATGCAACCTATGGCGAGTTCTGTCGGAGGAGAGTCGAAACCTCCGCCATTTGTACTCTAGTCATTGTCCAACCCGCTTCATCTCCCTGAGCTCTTCTGTATACCAGGGATTGCGATTGGGAGCGGGTTGAAAGGATGCTCGGGAGCGATTGTGTTGATTGCCTTGCCAGTATCGGTGTTCCAGGTGTGTACCAAGGCTTCAACAGAGTCCAACAGACCCTCTAGAGATTTCTGGAAACCAATTGGTTCCATCAGCTTTCGAGGGCGGACCATTCTAATGGGTCCACCACCCCCAGCGGGGTGGAAAGTGGCCTTTAGTTCCAACTTGATCAGGAAATGATCAGTCCAAGACAGTTCGGAGGTTTTTGTTACCTTCGCCCACGGATATTCCTGTTCCATACTAAAAATCCCATCAAGTGTGTGACCTGCGCAATGAGTGGGCCCGCTGACCAATTGGGATAGGTTCATGGCCGTCATGGATTCCATGAACTCCCGAGCTGCTCCAGATAGGTTAGAAGGACTGGTCTCCAGAGGGATGTTGAAGTCTCCCAGGACCAGTAGCCTGGGGGTCTCCAACAGCAGCTCTGAGACCAGCTGAGTCAGCTTGGTCAGGGAGTCTGTTAGGCAACGGGGTGGCCAGTATACTAACAGAATCCCCAAACTAAGTGAACCAAGTCATCCACAAATCCTCACCTTGTTCCACTGTAATGCCAAGTCACTTAAAAATAAATCTCACATAATTTGTAATGTGCTCAAGAATGAGAAGACCAGGCATGCTTCATAGAAATTTGGCTGCTGGATGATAATGCCCCAACATGAGTGCAGACTCTCCCAGCTGGGTACTGTATTAGTGAGTAGGTGAGGGAAAGTGAGCAAAGGCAGAGTAACTGTGGTCTACAAAGACCATTATATTCTGACCAGAATATACATTAGGGAACTGAACACCAACTGAGCTTGAAGACCAGAAATAGACCAGGGAATCTTTTAATGTACTGTTCACCTCGCAGGCTAACAAACACCCTGGCCAAGATAATGAAACTGGTCTCACAACTGGTGTTGGAGTCACCCAGACTTTTGATCTTGGGTGGTTTCAACATGTCATTTGAGACCAATCTATCAGGCGACAAACATGGGCCGATCCCAACATTCAGCAGACACACCTTTGATACTGTCTTCACCTTGGAAAATACAGATCTGTGAGCAGAGGTGATTAATATCTTGGAGTTGTCATGGAGGGATAATTTTCTGGTCAGTTAATCAGGGCTACCATCTGTCCCTGCAGGGCTAGTGGGCCTATTAAATGGTCTGCCCTCAAAGGCTGATGGAACCAATCTGCTTCTGGGCGCAATACAAAGTGTTGGTCATTACCTTTAAATCCCTATATGGCTCAGGCCCAGGTTACTTGAGAGAACACCTCTCCCTATATAATCCACTCCACACCCTAAGAACGACCGATAAGAAACTATTAAATTATAAACACACAAGATTAACAATGACATCCCACCTAGCATTCTCAGCTGTGGCTCCAAAGCTGTGGAACGACCTACCGGAAGAGATCCGTCTGATACCTACACTGGAGCTGTTCAAAAAAGCATTGAAGATGGATCTCTTCCGGTGGGCATATCCACCCGAACTTATTTAATTCTCTCTGTACTAGAGCTAACCCAGAATCTGCAGACCGTGTGATGTAATGTGCTTTTATCTCCAATAATATTTTAATTGTGATAATGTTAAACCAATTTGATTGTACTATATTTTATCATGTTGTAATCCTGCCTCAATCCGATATTATTATTATTATTATTATTATTATTATTATTCCAGAAAGTCTTAGAGGCTCTTATGGCTGATACTACCAATGATCCTATTGAAGCCCCAGTCGGTGGATGGAGTCAAGAGCTGACTAGGACTATTGAAGCAATCACTCCCTTTGGTATACAGGGGACCCCAGAGAGCTGAAATGGGAAGGATGATGACTGGAGCACAGATGGCAGAAAACCTGACTTATATTCAACCAAAGATGCTATAGGGAACATCTTTGTTCCTATAAGGTGGCAATAAGTGAAACAAAGTAAGCTTCCTACTCTGCATGTATTGCATCTGCAGCCAGACAAAAATAATAACTTTTAGATTTCCCCTCCCCATGCACATGGAAATTCCACAGATCCTATCCTTGTTACTGTTGAGAAGAAAACATACACACATCAACTCAAAAGGTGGAGTCCTCATGAAATTAATAAAACTTAATCAAATGATGAGATTACAGTTAGGACTGAGATCATCTGTGTAAGGCTATTTATTGTTAACATTAATTAATATCAGTGTGGCTATTTGTTTTTAAGTGCTGCATGTGCTGCGGTTCAGTTGTGGAAAAGAGGGAAAGGATGTACGTCTAACATTAAGTACATAATGAGTCCACAGAAATTCTCACAAATCAAGTGGAAATATATTTATATTCCTTCCTGAAAATTTTATTTTATTTCTGACAGCAAAAAGGTTCCCAGGCTTATATGTAAACCTTTGGAGTTAGACAGCTTTAGAATCTGGAGAAATGAGAAAATTACATCCAAAGTGAGTTGTTTTCTAGGCAGGCTTCCCAAAAGTCACTCAATTCTACAGTCATAACAAGTAAATTTAGTGTCCCATTCATCACTGCTAGCTTAATCCAAACTGAGCAGTATTTCAGCATTGGCAGAAATGGCTACCAAGTCCTTAAACTTTCTGAAATTCTGGTAAGTGGAAGGTTAGAAGGGAAGAGATCTTCTAAAGGACTGCAGAACTTGTCTCTGTGAGTAAAAACTAAAATTTATCTTAAAGCTGTCTCTTCCTGCGACAGACAAGAAAGTACACATTAAGTACTGGTAATAAAATTGTCAATGAATGCTTTTTGACGCAGTTTAGAGGTGCCACTTTACCAAAATGCATGTAATGAACTCTTGGAAACTATTTAAGATTTTTAATTAAGTTTAGCAAAAAAACTTCACTTAGTTTTTACTTATTTTTAGACATAATTCAAAGATATAGCTGTGTTAGTCTGTAGAATCAGTATGTAGAGAGATCTTGTAGCACCTTTGAAATTAACTGAAATAAAGAAGTTGGCAGCCCTCCAATACAATTAATCTGCTCAGACCAACAAGACAAAGATGCAAAACTCAAGGAATTAACAACAAGCATTCCTCAAATTACAGTACCCACCACATGAAGTAAAAAGAAACATATAAATAAGGCAAGACTTGTACTCAGGACTGATCTATTACAGAACAAATGGAAGAGAAAAATGACAGAACCCCACTAGTGGCCACATACAGCTCCCAACTGGGACCCCTCAGGTGCATCATCAATGAACTACAACCTATTCTGGATAATAATGCCACTCTTTCAAAGGTTCTTGGTGGCCTATAGAGAGCCTCCAAACCTAAAACAGGTACACTCACACACAAGAAGACACATCACACAAATGGGAATACAGGTACTAAGCCTTGCCACAAACCAAGATGCCAACTCTGCCTGCATCTTTATCCAGGAAATGCCATCACTAGACTTAATAGTATCACCCACAATAATAGAGAGACCTTCATGTGCTTATCCTCAAATGTGATTTATGCCATATTATGTCATCAATGCCCATCAGGCAAACAGGCCAGTCCCTGCACCAGAGGATAAATGGACATAAATCAGACATTAGAAATGAGAATACACAAAAACTGGTGGCAGAAGATTTCAATCTCCCTGGGCATTCCATGTCAGACCTCAGAATAGCAGTCCTTGAACAAAAGAACTACAAAGATACATTGGAAAGAGGAACAGCATAATGGAAATTATCAATAAACAACAGCCCCTCAGCAATTGATTTAACAGGGATAATGGCTTCCTTACTTTTTCAACATTATCTGACCCGCAGGGGAGCATCCTACACTGAACTATTCTCTACACTTACAGGTTAATTTCCATTGCTAAACTGGTCTTGCCTCTTCATTTCCGTACACATTGGCCAGTTCACAAGGTCTTGGTTCACTAATGACCATAATTAAAACTGGACTTGCTACTTCATTTCCATACACAAAGAATTTTGAATTTGAATTGACATTCTCATATACCAATGGCATATATATGTTTGTCTCTGGTTTCCACTCTACTATATGCATCTGAGGAAGTAGACTGAAGTCTATGAAAGCTCATGCTGCCAACTTCTTTATTTCATTTAGTCTCAAAGGTGCTACAAAATCTCTCTACATATTTTTAGATAGCCACTAAATTCTTGTGAACCAAATTATTTTGGATCATCAGTAAAGAAATGTGAGAATTTAAACAGTTCTATTGAAGCCAGCAAAAATTCTCAGGGAAAAGGGACCAGTTCTTTGATTAATCAAGTATGAGGGGGTGCTGCAAAGCTCTCAGCCCAGTCAAGAAGGGAATGACCTGGAGCCATCAAATTTACAAGATATTCCATATATTCATTCTGAAGTTTGATGCACATGGCCCATCATTTCTCAAGTTTCTTTAACCCTTCAAAAAATCTGCTATCTGGTCACTGAAATATACCTCTGAATCATTTGAAAATGTCCATCCTTTCAAACTCTTTTTAGGGTTTGCAAACAGGATGTAGTCAGATAGGATAACATCTGTTGCTATTATTGTTGTTGTTTTGTTGTTTTATTAATGTTCATTTATATAGCATCATAAATTTACATGGCACTTTACAGACTTTGGGCCTGAATGACAGGCCAAAATAAAGCTGCTTTGGGTCACTTTGGAGGTGTGCTGTTTAAGAGACCAGAAGCTACACCAAAGCTGCACTCCAGTCCTTAGGGCTGGAGCGTGAGTTTGACTCGGCTTCCGGCCTCTTAGGATGCATGCATCATTTAAACAGCATACCTCCAAAGTGACCCGAAGCAGCTTTATTTTGGCCTGTCTGTTTGGGCCCATAATCAATTCAACATTAAAACCTGTCAATGGCATAAAATCTAAAATTTGATGGGTATGGTGGATGGTCTATGCACTCAAATCCCAAATTCTTCAAAACATCCATTGTTTTAGCTCTGTAAGCAGGTATATTGTCCTGCAAAAAGGGCAAGACCTTTCTGCAGCATCCCTTGCCATTTTTCTTTCAATGCCTCCTTTAACTGTCATAGCAAGTTAGAATAGTATTCTGCATTAACTACTGGGCTTTTCTGAAGACAGCCATCAAAATATCTCACAGATCCCAAAAAAAACCTGTAGCCATTACCTTTCCTGCTGATCTTATTTATTTATTTATTCATATACTGCTGTAAATATCTAAAAGAGACAACACAAAAGGAAAAGGGGAAGGTGAAGGGAAGGGAAGGGGATGTGGTCTAATGGTTCTTCTCTCCCTCTGGGCCTGGACCAAGGCAGATGGACAGGAGGGAGAGTCTTGAATTGAGTCTTGAATTGAGATAAATATGCAGGCAGAGTTGGCATCTTGGTTTGTGGCAAGGCTTAGTACCTGTATTCCCATCTGTGTCATGTGTCTTCTTGTGTGTGAGTGTACCTGTTTTAGGTTTGGAGGCTGTCTGTAGGCGAGTAAAGGTCTGCCACCAAGAACCTTTGAAGGAAATTAATAATTAATTGTAAAACTGATCCAGGCAGAATCCAGGATTAGAGTGGATTTTCCAAGATAGAAGAATGGGAGAGTAAGTTGGAAATTGTTACACAATCAATGCAAATGTCCATGGACAAAAGAATATCACTCCTAGAAGGAGGTACTCTTGGAGTTCTGTTTACTCAGACTTGAGCATCCACATATTTTGGTATCCAAGGGCCCAGTGTAATCCCAAATAAAGGAAATCTTCTTTACTAAAGCAACAGGGTCAACAGAATCACAGCAAATTGCCCACTGTATACCCCTGAGTCCTGTTGGCCCTTCTTTTCCTTCTTCTTGCTGTTGTTGCACGTTTCCCTGCTTTCTCCAAGCCAATGTGCTATAATACAAACGAAGAGAAGGAGGAGCCAATCCTATCCTCATGATCGCCTCAGTGGCAGTAGTGTGGATTAGATTCAGAGGGAGAAAACAATCAAATAGGACTGCTGATCAATGTAAGGAGGTAGGCCCACCCAAGGGGAGCACAGCAACCCCACCTACCTCCACATCTGGAGCTCAAGTATAGCAGTGATACATGGTTGAGGACAGACTGAAGAATATGCTGCTCATATTCATACTTGGCTTGTCACTTTTTGGATGTCTTCCTGGTCACTGCTACACAATGCAGACTGCTACACAAGATAGTCTAATAAGGAACTGCTTAATTTGTATCTTGCTTTGAGGCATATAAAAAGAATTTACCAAAGGGCACAGAAAAGAAACAGTCAAAGAGAAAAGAGAAGAACCAGGAGGTGTATAAGAAACACAGCCAGAGGGAAATCAAGGTCAACAGTGGGATCAGCAGTGATACAGAAAGGATTTTAAGAGGTTCTTTGATTTAAAGTCATTGGAATCTGCATGACAGCAATTTCATTAAAGATCCCTACTTCTTTCTCTATCTCATACAACACTATTCATCTTCAGGTAATAAGAGTCTCTGTACTATCATCCTACTGAATTAATTGACCACAAAGATCTGTTTTTTAACCAGGCATAATAACATTTTAAATGAAAAACAACAACACTGTTTACCCTTTTTTTAAAAAAAGACAGTTTTGAACATAGAAGAGTAGTTATGATTCCTCATCTTAATTTGAATCATCTCCCTCTGGAATTGTATGTGAGTTCAGCTTTCCAAATCAATATTATTTAGACCAAATAAGAACACACATCTTTTCTCTAGGGAATAACAACTAAAAGTTTACAATTTCAAAACATTCTCTCTTGCCAAGTGTTTAAGAATGTGTGGATGTGGGTATAGCATTTGAGACTAATGTTGTTCAGGGAAGGGGCTGATTTAACATCAGTTCAATGAGAGATTTTTCATCTTTCATGCCCAGTGTTGCCAAGAACTGAGATTATGGCACTGTATTATACAAAACTCTTTATTTTAAAAGAAAAACAGAAACATTGCACCTTCAGCATATACATGAGGAGAACACTGTTAAGTGATCTCACACATAACAGCTAAGATCCTACATCTATGTATTATTCTGGACACACAGTTTTGTGTCTTCTCAGTGCCTGACAAATGTCATTCCCCAGGAGGGACCCCTGCTGCTTTTGTGTACCAGTGAGGGATGAGACACATTCAGAACCCATAGAAACTACTCAATTCAGTTAGGAAAGGGAAAGGAAGATGCATTCTCAAATAGAGTGCATCTGCTTTTGTGCTCCCCATCCCACCTCTGAGCTCAAAACACCAGATCTTCAGAGTATGAATCCCTGCTCCCTCCTCTCCTCACCAGTATGCCACAGCAGCAGGAGGTATCTCTCACAGGCCTTGATAGCTGCCATGCAGCGGGAGCTTTGGGGACTGTATGCAAGGCCAAGAGAACAGTCCTTTTGTATATGTGTGTAAATGGAGCCGGCCGACTTACTGGGCTGGCTGGATTGCCAGTTGGGGAGGGGGGAGCCATCCGGGGAGATCATTCAGGGACCTGGCAGAGCCCGCCAGCATGGAACTGGCTAGCTGGAGTGGCACTTCTGCCTGGCACCAGGACTACATATCCCAGAGGGCACTGGGGGGGGGGTGGAAGTGCCACCTGACTGGGTGGTGGCCCAGGCAGGAGCAGCCTGCCATGGGTGGGAGCCAGGGGGTGGGACCTCTGCCCTATTCCAGTTCCTGATTGGGTGGTGGGCCTATTTAAGGCCATGGGCACCATGGGGCCAGCACCATTACAGCTTGGCTCTCTCCACCCTCCCTCCCTCTACTGGGATAGTGCTGTGCTGTTACAAATTTCCAAGGGGTGGTAGCATAGGTTTTGGATCTGGTGGCCATCGTTTCCAGAGCTACATAGCACTGGATTAGGAGTCCAATGGGGGCCGAGGGGGGGAGGGCTGAGAAGGTTCCAGTGTCACCATTGTGGGGTGGCATCGAGTCTGTGTCCCCTGGTGACAAAGGGTGGAAGCACATATAAATGAACAACAGGTTACCAGGTGCAAATGGGCAATTAGCAGGTCACACCCCCCCCTTTTGTCATCCCAAAGCTTGGCTATGACCAAGCAATTGGGTTCACTGAACAATAGCAGGTGACAGATCCAGACCTCATGCTTTGCGGGCCAGCCTTATATTTCTGTTGTTTAATAAAATTGTGGCCTGTTTCCCTCCAGTCAAGATTCCTTGTGGTCTTTGTCCCCTAAATGGCAAGCTGCACTTACATGCACATAACTCACTACCAGGATGCCAGCTAATGTCTTTAATCCTTACAACCTGATAAGGTAGGTCAGTGTTATCATCTCAATACAGCAACTATTGGATTGAAGCTGACAGAAACTTGACTGTCACTAAAATTCCCTATATTGAATTCTGCCTCTCTTCCTATAATATTTAAGCACACATAAGGTAATGACACAGGTAATTTTATCTAAAAGCAATGGCAAAGAAAAAGGGAGTGCAATTCCGTGATGAGCATCAGCCATCCTTCTTTCTGAAGGACACCTATTGTGAATGGCAAGATATAAAGCTAGTAATATACTTAATTGAAAATAAGCTGAAACAAACTTACCTTGAACTTTGGATTCCTGGCCATTTGTGTGTAATGGGGACCAGTAGTTCATTACCTACAGCATAAGGTGCCTGATTTTTCTCCATCACGGTTTAAAGATCTTTGGCCTTGGGACTGTTTAGATACTAGCTGAGTAGATTAGGTTCTCCTTTGCACTGACAAGAGAAGCTACATTGTGTTCTTTCCCTCTAAATTCAACAGTTTCTTTTATCTTGAGGAAAGAAATACAAGTTCTTTAAAGACACAAGATTAGACAACTATATTAATGCATTCCCACAAGTCATACAGGAGGAGATTGTTCAGTCACCTCCATTACTATGTGCATTGTTTCACCTATATATTTACAATTTACTTGAAAATGACTTGAATTTTTGTCTTCATATCTTTGGTCTCCCCCAAAATTTAGCTGATTGCCAGTACCAAGTCCCCAGTCCAAAATGTTTTGGTTCTGCTTGTTCTAGTTCTAGGAGTCCTGGTGGCACAGTGGTTAGATGCCAGTACTGCAGCCACTCACAAACCACAAGGTTGCGAGTTCAATCCGAGCCAGGGACTCAGGGACGACTCAGCTGGCATGCTTCCAGGGTCACTAAAATGAGTCCCCAGCTTGTTGGGGGCAATTAGAAACATTGTAAATTGCTTAGGGAGTGCTTAAGTGCACTGATAAGCGGTATAGAAATGGACTTGCTATTTCTATATAGTTGAGCATATCAAACCCACCTTGTGTCAGGGAATAAGCAGCCATAGCCTTATTGGCTACTCAGAGTGTTTCACAAACTGCTGAGAAGCAAAGGATGGGAAGCTTTACACCACCAGATTACCAAGCTGGGGCAGTATGAGCTTCCCATTTACCCAGACACAGATTGTAGTCTATCTACTTTCACTAAGGTGTTTTTCATACAACAACAACAACAAAAAGCTTAATGTTCCTGGTTTGAATCCTCTTCCAGGATGCAGCCAGGTATTGCCTCGCAGGAGGTGCTCCAAGAAAATACAGACACCAGGAGATATTTTTAATGAACATGGCCACAAATTTATTAACAACAACCAGCAAAATTATATGCATATAGGTTTGGCCCAAAGCATAAGGTCTGGATCTGAACATCAACAGTCAAATCAGCTACAATGAGCTGACTGATGATTGAAGACACCTGAGGAGGACCTATCTCAGTGGTAGCTGGAGGAGAATTCGATGCTGGAGGTCCTGAGGATAAAACTGCTGAAAACCCTTGACAATGCCCCTCCTGTCCCCCATTACCCTGTGGGGATTGTTTTGGTTCGGCCTGGGACGGCTTAGGAGTTATCCTGAGCCCAACCCAAAATATCAAGGAGAAGAGATGAGTGGCCAAATGGAGGGGCAGTCAGTAGTTGGACTCCAAACAAGCTATTCCAAAAGCAAATTCCCCCAAAATTTGCAAATGCACATGGAACAAAATTGAGTCAGCAACAGCAACATGATCCAAAATGGCCCAATCCGTGCTAAATGTGATGAGATACAAAACTGTACTTCAAAGGCCACCCACTGCTAGTCCAGGCAGTGTGATCAGCAGGGCCAGAGGCCACGAGCACTACTACCAAAACCTGAAGTCAAAAGCAACCAGCTAATAATGGCTGTAATGTGTCCCTGCAGAGTGCTTAGCAGGGCTGCACTGCCATGAGCACAGCTGCCCCAAAAACCAGCCAATAAGTTTCTAACAAATTTAAATTTCAACTATGATAACTTATCTTAAACAGTGTAGCGGCCAGGCTGGCCCAGTGACTTGCGGCCCAAAAGCCCTACCAACAAGCGGCAGCCAGTGGCTGGGGCCCAAGTAGTCCTCGTCCAGTGACTATCCCAGGGGAGGCCCAATGGTTTTCAACCCAGGACAAAATCCCGGCCAGACCCGAAGGTCACCAATCAGGGGATTGAATGGGGCTGGCTCGACTTGGTGAGGCACCCAGAAAAGAGCCCTAATGCAGCAACAACTGGGGAGGGAATGCAGGAGAAAAGCTCCCCAGAGTGCTCTGCTCCTGTTACCTCAAGAGCCGAGATTCAAATGGCACAAAGAGGTGCGTAGCAAGGCCTTATATAGGCCTATCCACCCATGGGAGGGCACAGTTGAGGGAGGCACCACCTTCCCTGCCTCTCCCGACCAATCGGCTGGCCTGAACCAAACAGGCCAGCCAATCAGAGAGCGCTTCTTCAAGGGATGGAGGGACTTGTAGTCCCACTCTCTGTTTTGGCAGGCTCCCTTCCTGCTCGCCCCAGCAGCAGGGTGCTAGAGCACAACAGCCCACAAAAGTGCGGGCACTTCTTGGTGCCCAACTCGCTGTGGTAACAGCTCCAACGGTGAGTCAGGAAGCCATTTATCACACCAAAGGAACTGATGCTGCCAGCCAACTGCAGCCTGGCTCCAATTCAGCTCTCAGCGACACTTTTCAAAGCCAGGAAGCTCCCGGCTTTGAAAAATGGCCACCGAATCATACCTGGGACCTGGGCTGTAGCCGAACTGCACTCAGCCAGTAGCATTGGCAGTAAATTTGGAGTTCCTTTGGTGTGATAATACCCAGCTGCACCCAGAAGTGGATTCAAACCAAGAAGAGTAACTCCTAAGGCTGCATCCGCACTGCAGAAATAATCCAGTTTGAAACTTTTTTATTAATTTTTAAAATTATTTTTATTGATTTTCACATATTTCATTTAAAAACATAAATTCATCACACACATTATTACGAATGATACATAAAACAAATGACATAACATAAGTAACATAACAACATAATACAGTTTGAAACCTTTTTAATTGCCATGGCTCAATTCTATGGAATTCTGGGAATGGAAGGTTGTTATGGAACCAGAGCTCTACTGTGCAGATGCAGCCAAAGAGAACTTACTCTGATCCATGGGGGAATCATCACTGCTACTATCTGCATCGCTCCACACTGTGTTCTCTTTTTGAATCACACTCATTTATCGCAGGAACCTCAGGACCTGCATTTTTGTAAGAAGCAGTAGCCAAATTTATGTGTATGCTGTTCAGATGGTTGGCACTGAAAGTCTTTCAGTATTATGTTGCCCAAGTGAGATGCTTGTCATGTCATGTTCAGACTTCCAGCCAACTAGACATGCCTTCTTCTCAAGTTATTCCACCATCACCCCAGCTTTCCTCCCATCTCAAAACAATCAGCCAGCACTCTCTTCCCTTACTGCATATATAATCATTGATAACTTGATGTTTGCGTATGCCTGTGTGTAAGATTTGTCAGTTTTCCCTCTACATTGATATTGCTATTTCCCACTTGTGCATGGATTGCACTACTTTGGCTACATCAGATCCCACATTTAGAAAATAAGGGATGTAAGGTCTTGGAGGGTTGTTGTTGTTGTTTTTTTTTTTCAAGTGACAGAAAAGCCTGATCAGAACAGTCTTCTTGAATACCCTTTCTCATTATTTTCTCCATAATCATAGAATCCCTGAAGAGACTTGAGGACTGCTTATGCCCTCCAGCTGGCCCAAACTCACATTTCTCCTGCCACCCAGCCCTGGCATCTAGTGGCTGGCAGGAGAGCTGGGGCAACTGAGAGGAAAGGATTTTTGCCAGCTATGTTCTAATAGTGGATGCCTTTGAACAACATCATCCTCTGGGACCTCCAGAGTGTCCTGGAGGATGTAGGTATCAGAGCATATTTGCTAACAGTCCTTCATCCTCAACCACCACTACATGACTATGCCAGGGTGGGTGGAGTGCTGCCAAACAAGATTCAAGGACAGAGGCAGAGACAAACGAGCAAGGATTGCCATAAGCATCTATGTTAGAGGCACATAGGGAGCAATGGTGGCCCTTCTCACTTGCCTCCTCCCACTGGCCGTTAAATGGTTGCATGAGGGAGGCCGGGTGGGGGGGGGATATGAGAAAACTGCATGATTTTCAAAGATGTTCCTACAGTGGGCAGAAAATTGATTAAATTATTTGCTCTCCCTTCAGGGAATGAATAATTTGACAAAGCACATTTCTACAGAGAATGACTTTGCTCTTAGTATATGGTAATTTCCTACTGCTTTAACCCCAATAACTCTAGTAGAGCAGACACTGACTCTGCAGGGTTTGGAAAAATAGCAGAGGAGGTCTGGTAGGGCACTTTCAGCACAACTGCAAGAGAAGTCACCAAGCTGTCTCCAGGTTGGCATTAAGTGTGCTTGAAGTATGAATGTGCTGATAAGCCCAGCAAGGAGCCAGTGTTTGAAGAATCAAACAGGGAAGAGGACTAATATCTGCAGGAAGAGTGATGCTCATCAGGCAGAGACAGACACCTACTGAGCGAACCAGGAATCTGTATCTAAAAGACATCAAAATGCAGCACTGGGGGTTACCTCCTATGCAGGGACAGCCATATCGACCCATTTCCAGATAGTGAGGGGTATCCAGTGGACAACAGGCATCCTATGGAGAGCAGAGCCTAAACTAAGGCAGAGTTCTTATAATTATCTTTTTGATTGCTGAAGCACATAGAATAGTTTTTAGTGAGCTACTTAAAAAATGACTCACTGAGTGACAGCAGGTAGCTCAGGCACCACAATTTGTAAGAAAAAAAGGAAGTAGAGAAAGAGTTGATGTTAAAAGTATGTCTCATTAACACTTTGTCTTCCTAAAAATAACCTATATGCTATTAAAAAAAAGAGAGAAATGTTGATACAGGCACTTATAATTATATGTTAGGGCCTAGAATCCGTAGAGCCAATTGCTCTTAGGATGGTCATACCCCACTTTCCCATAGTTAGCCTATTTTGCAAATATTGGATACAAGTGTTAATTTTATGCTGATAAATGCATAATGTATGCTTTAAGCACATTAATTGTTATATTGTTTTTCTACCATGTTTCATCCTTGACATCATATATTGGTTTGAGTGAGCAAGTACAGTCTAACAGAGAAACATTGTAAACATACCGTATGTTCATATTCAATCGAGAGCAGGGAGACTCCCCAGGCTCCAGAATCTACAATAATTACTTACTCTATCTGAGGGATAACATCCTCATCATGCTTTTTACAAACCCCCACCACCACCCATTGATTTTTCTTAAAATGCCCCCTATATCCTCTACTGTTTGTGGAAAGCAAGTCTGCTATTTTTAATGTCCTCATGAGGTTTTAGACCGTGGAAAATCCTTGACTCTCCAAGTCCGCTTCTCGAACGCATGCTACCCCCATCCTGGCTACGTCTCAATACTGCTCTCCATCTTCACCCAGGTCTACTTCTCACCTTGACCTCTTGATGGACAAGCCTCGACAGTGGACTCCATCCCAATCGTCTGATTCAGCTGAATCTGCCACTGATTTTGTTGACAACCATCACTCTCTGCCACATTCCTTGGTGACTCATGAATCATCCTCTCCAACAGATGTAAAATCATTTGCAGAGCAGGTGATCAGGAAGGGTGATGCCCTCAAAATCAAAGTTCTCCACACAGATTCAGAAGCTTTGGACTCCATAGACCAACGAGTCCATGGCAGAGTTCCTATGCCGGCATCCATTCCATTCCTCCCATCTATGGCCAAGATAGCCAAATGCTCTTGGTCAACGCCTACCTCCATTCAATCCACATCAAAGAAAATTGAAAACCTTTATCGGATAACACCCTCCAATGAGACTTGGCTGTTTGAGCATCCTCGCCCGAATTCAGCCATCGTGGAGGCCTCACAATTGCGCTTTACACCGAAGACTGCTTCTGCTCCAAATGACAAAGAGGGCCGCAAACTGGATGCCATTGCCCAGAAACTTTATATCTCAGCCATCTTAGATCTTAAAGTGGTTAATTATGCAGCGTACATGGGTAGATACCAACAATACCTATGGGAGCATTCTCAACCACTCTACAATGACCTCCCAGAAGATAAACATAGGCTGGCCATGGCTCTCCAAAATGAGGCCCATTCCCTAGCAGTCCAATAAATCACTTCAGTCGGACACTCTGCCAATTGTGCGGCCAAGGTGTTAGCATCTGCAATAGGCCTCCATCATCATGCATGGTTACGTTCTTCTGCTTTGACCATACAGGCCAAATTGGCCTTTGAAGACCTGCCTTTTGATGCATCAGACTTATTTCACAAAGGACTCTTTCATACAAGGCTAAATTGGAAGTATAATTTAAAGTCAATTCGAATGCAATCATGGGTTTTACGTTATTGCAAATTAACTCTTCGCACGCAAATTCGGGCAAGAGGGAAGCCAATTCGAATGCAATCATGGGTTTTACCTTATTGCGAATTAAAGCTTCACATGCAAATTCGGGCAGGAGGGGGTTATTTTCGGGTAATGGGAAGTAATTCCAAACGGAGCAGGGGTTCATGTAAATTCGCTAAACAAGCGAATTTACATAAATCCGCATTGGCTCCATTCGGAGTTGGGAGAAATTCCTCCTCGTTTGAAAGAGTCCAAAGAGACAGATGATAAACTGGACTATAAAAATAAAATAAGGAACACTGCCCACAAATATGGCATGTCTTCCTCATCCCATAATGCCTATCCCTACCGTCGCTGTTCGGGGTGGCAAAAGGGCCATTACACATCTGTCCGGTATACGCCTTACCGTTCCAATGACCAGGCACACCAACGCTTTAGCTCCTTGCATCTTCAGGCAAGTGGCAGATAACTCATTCACAATACAAGAAATGCTTCTATAAGAAGGAATCTGACCACACAAAAAAGAAGTTCTGAAGTTTTACAGTGCACCTCGATGACCTCCCACCTTTTGGGAACAGGCTAGCTCCCTTTTACCATTCTTGCGCTGCCATAACATCTGACTCTTGGGTAAGGATCATTGTCTGGAGAGGTTATGCTCTTGAATTTCAAACCTGTCCCCAACTGGTCCACTTCACATCACTCCCCCTTCAGATACCCTACTCAACGAGGTGCGGATCCTGTTAGATAAACGGCGTGAGGAGGATTGTGTTGGTCCTGTTGGTCATCATCTTGGAGACGACCTTCGTGATCAGTGGAAAGGGGGAAAAGGTGTAGAGGAATTTCCCTGACCATTGGAAGAGGAATGCATCTCCATTGGAGGTGTGTGATGGGATTCTGGAACAAAACTGACGTCAATGATGATTTTGAGGAGAGGCGAACAGGTCTATTTCTGGGTTCCCCCATAGTGAGAAGACAGAGGTGACAACATGAGGGTGTAGCCTCCATTCGTGGCAGGATATTTGTGACCTGCTCAGTTCGTCTGTGAGGTCGTTTAGATCTCCTGGGATGGCCTGGAGTGTAATGCCTCGATGAAGACACCAGTCCCAAATCTGTATGGTGGGGTGGAAAAGTGTCATGGATCTCGTTCCTCCTTGTTTGTTGAAATAGTACATTATTGTTGTATTATCGGTAAGGAGGAGTACCACCTGGTGATGAAGGAAAGATTTGAAGGACTTTAGGGCCTTGTCCACCGCCAACATCTCTAAGGCATTGATGTGAAGGAGGTGTTTTTGATCTGATCTCGTACCGAAAGGCCAATGGTATGGGCTCCCCAACCCGTCAGGGAGGCAACTGTGGTGATAGTCTGCTGAGGTTGTGGAAACGTGAAGGGGACGCCAATCAAATGTTGTTTGGATCCAGCCACCAGTGAAGGGACCACGCCACAGGTCTCGGAACCGTGAGCCATTTGTGTGGGTGGTCGCAAAGAGGGTCGAAAACGGAGAGGAGCCAACTTTGGAGCAGGCAAAGACGCAGATGAACGAAACAGGGTGATATATGTCATGGATGACATGATCCAGAGCAATCTGTGCCATACGTGCCCTGATTCATCTTGTAGAGAGGCATGCGCCAAGGTGAGTTTTTGGAATCGGTCTGGGGAGAGGTAGGCCCGGGAGCTGATGGAGTCCAGGAGCACACCAATGAAGCGAACTAACCTCATTGGGGTGAGATGGAATTTCTCTTGGTTGTCAAGAAGGCCAAGAGATTCAAGGAGGGAGACTGAAGTCTATGTGATGGAGGAGTGTCTCTTTGGATGGTGCAACAAGAAGCCAGTCATCCAAATATGGGAAGACAGAGATTTCTTGTTGGTGGAGATAGGCTGCTATGACTAACATGCATTTGGTAAACACTTTGGAGGCTGTAGGCAGTCCAAAGGGCAGAACCCGAAACCGCAAGCGGTCGGGACCCACAGCAAAGGCAAGGAAGCGATGGTGTCCTTCTCTGATGCTGATGTAGAAGTAAGCATCTTTTAAATCGATCCTGGCAAACCAGTCTCTGGCCTGTAAGAGGGGGAGAATAGAGGCCAGGTTTATCATCTGGAAGCATTTGTAACAAATGAAGGTGTTTAAGGCACACAAGTCCAAAATGGCACGGAGACCACCATCAGTCTTTGAAACAATAAAATATCTGGGGGGAAAAAACATCTTGGGCACTGGGAGCAGGGAACAAGCTCCGCATAAACCCGCCTTACCTCAAATTGTTCAAAGACAAAATGGTTTTGAGACATCTTCTTTTTACCAAAAGTTGTTTCAGTTTTCCACCTTAACCAGGACATTATCCTCCCAACCTTAGTTCCCCATCCAACTACTGACTATGAGTGCCACCTTCACTCTTTGGATGTCAGGCGAGCTCTGGCTTTCTACGTCCATAGGACTGCAGCCTCCCGACGCGCTCACAAGTTGTTTTGTTTGTTATTCACCCTCCAAGTTGGGACTCCCTGTTACCCCCTCAAAGATTTTCTAAATGGGCGACATCCATGATTCACCTTTGCTATGAGCTCTCAGGGAAGAACCCTGCCACCTCAGCTCCGAGCCCACTCCACCAGAGCTGTAGCAGCCTCTTCTGCCTTCTTGTCTAAAATTCCCCTGGAATGAATATGTTTGGTCCCAACCCTTAACCTTTATAAAAGACTATAGACTTGATACCAGGGACAGACAGGAGACCTCCTTTGGCAGGGCTGTCATCCTCAGGACTCCATTAAGGTTTCTCTGCTTGACCCTATTTTTGCTTTATGACAGCTCTTATGCTTCTTTTGTTTAAAGAAAATTATTACACAGATAATATGACAGTTCACAATTAACTTGCCTTTATTCAGTAAACATTCATTGACACTAATTATTGTCCTTTGATTTGTCTCCAATACCTTGTGCTAATTATTTGCTGCTTTGAGGACACTCCCTCCTCCATAAACCAAAGCTTGTCAGTCTAACCCATTTGTCTGATTCACAGAGACCACGAAGAAGAAGGACAGGGTGCTTACCTGTAACTGTAGTTCTTTGCATGGTCATCTGTGAATTCAGACAAATCCTGCCCATCCTCCCCTCTCTCGTGTCCTGCTCATCCACCACTGCTTTGCAGCAGACCTAAGGAACAGGAAAGAGTGGGAAGACTCAGAGCTTTTATAGGAGATGGGTGGGGCTACCACCAAAAAAGTCTTCCTGGGTGTTCCTAAACAGTTCCAAAACACAATGAGCAGGGGCATTACAACCCATTTGTGTGAATTCGCAGATGACCACTCGAAGAACTCCCCCACTGAGTCTACAAAGCCTGGGGTGAGGAGAGCCTGCCTGTCTGTAAAGCCCCTAAATCTGGGCTGCACAAGAAGGCAAGAGAGTTTCAAGACCCACCCATTCCCCAGTGGCTGGGAAGCATTTTGGTCTGTCTGTCTGTCTGTCTTTCTGTGAGTGAAACCCTGCAGGCCCCAGGCTGAACAAGAAGTGCCCTCATGGTGGAAGGATTTCACCTGCCCCCAGAAAAATGTGTGTGAGAGATTGAGAGGGAGGGAGGACTACATATCTCAGGATTCCTTGGGTTGAGTTATGACAGCTAAATTAGTATCCAACTGCTTTAGTGGCGTGGTATGCATACATCTTATGTTGAATATAATTAGAGTAATTCAAAGACATAGCCATGTTAGTCTGGAAGACCAGTATGTGAAGAAGCTGGTAGCATTGGAGTAAATTATTTCTCTTTTTTAAGCATTCAGTGATTTGTCCCAGCTAGAGTAGACCCACTGAATCTATGGGCCTGGCCCGTAATACCGCTACCTCAGCTGCTCTTTCTTTTGGCAGTCTCTCTTTCACCCACACAAACCGCCCTGAGAGTCGAGGAGGAGGGGTTGGTATCTTATTGTCTAACTCCTGCCATTTTCAAGTTCTTTCCTCTCCCCCCAGGTATTCCTTTTCTTCCTTTGAGTCTCATTCTTTTCAACTCTTTTTTCATTTACAGTTCTGGGTTGCAGTCATTTATCGCCCTCCTGTTTCTGCTACCCAGTTCCTGGATGACATTTTTTCTATTGGATGCAGTCCCGTCTTTGATCCTAGGTGACTTTAATATTCACCTCGATGATCCCAATAATTCTTCCATGTCTCGCTTTAGTTCTCTCTTAGCCTCTTTTGGTCTTCAATTTTGTTCTAACTCTTCAACTCATTCTTTCCGTTACTGTCTTGACTTAGTTCTTGCTGCTAAGTGTGCCATTTCTGACTATTTGGCATCTGATTTTCCATTGTCTGACCATCATTTAATTTCTTTTACTCTTACTTATATCCCACCTCCTTGTCATAACTGTTCAGCGCCATTTTCGTGATTTTCAATCTGTTAATTCTGACAATCTCAGTCAGACTTTGAATTCATCTCTTTCTTCTCTAGATCTTGGGGACTCTGCTGATTCAGCAATATCTTTATTAAATGCCACTCTTTCTTCAACTCTTGATAGCTTTGCCCCTGTATCTGTACATGTGTCTTCCTCCATGACTAGGCCTCAGCCCTGGTTTACTCCCACTATCAGGTTCCTCCGGTCCTGCTCTCGAGCGGCCGAACATCTTTGGAAAAAGTCTAGGGAGTGGGCTGATTTCATTCCTTATAAATTCATCCTTTTATCTTTTTCACATGCTGGTTAACTTACAAAATGTTAGCAAGAGTTCTGGAGCCCAAATATATATGAGAAACAGCAATAAATTATATTGTTACTATCCAAATTGCTTCTGAAATGGGAGGGGGGAAGCTTGCAGTAACGTGGAGTAACTTGTAAAAGGACTGCACTCCATTAAAAATCTGTTATTGTTTTTGTTGTTGTGTTTTCAAGTCATTTCTAAGGCAAATTTATCACAGGGGGCTCTTGACAGCATTTGTTCAGAAGAGATTTGCCCTTGACTTCCTGTGAGGATGAGAGTATGATTTGCCCAGGATCATCTAATAGGTTTCCATGGCAGAGCAGGGTCAGTTCAGAAAGAAGATAGAAAGCATCACATTTGAGATGTGGTGCTGCAGAAGAGTGCTGAGGATTCTGTGGACATCCAAAAAGACAAGCAAATGGGTCCTAGAGCAGTTCAAGCCAGAAATCTCCATGGAAACCAAGATGACGAAGCTGAAGCTGTTGTACTTCAGACACATCATGAGAAGGCACAGCTCATTGGGGAAAAATGATGCTAGGTAGGTTGGAGAAAGTAGAAAGAGAGGAATGCTGCATTCTAGATGGATGGACTCTATTAAGGAAATCATGGGTATGAGTTTACAGGAGCTAAGCAGAGTATGGATGACTTGGAGATGTCTCATCCACAGGATCACCATGGATCAGGATTAACTCAAGGGTGGTTAACAACAAACTAATATATCTATTAGGTTCAGTACAAAATGACTGTCTATATAAAATTTTTTGCAGTGTTTCAGAAAAAAATAAATAAATTATAATAATTAAAAATATCCCTGTAGTTAGTTATAACCACACACCCATTTTTGTAAATCCAGCTTATACTGTATCAATTCACCTATAAGACTAAAACTCCATGCTAATCAACTTTTTGAACTGTCTGCTCCAATCATAGCTGTCATTATTACCCAATTACAATGACATTATTGTTTTAGTGCTGCTTGTGTTTTATAGTATATGTGGCTGATTTTGTGAATTTACTAAGGATTTTGAATGGTCTGATACAGGAGGTCTATGGGGCGAGGGGTGACACCATGATTTACCACTCTGGGCAACACCAGATCTAGTGATGCCATTGGATGGTAGCATTTTTGTTTTTTTGCTATCAGGTGTGCCACTGAAAGCCTGCAAGTCAGTGGCACATCATCATTAAATTCACAAGGGGACAAACAGAATAAAATGAAGGCCAATAGCAAGAATCACTGGGAGGGGTAAGATTTTGCTCAAGAGATAGACTAGAAAGAGAATAGACTAGAAAGTGGGGCCAATGCTAACAAAATGAAATTCCATGTGGAGAAATGTAAGGTACTGCACTTAGGACGCAAAAATGAAATGCACAGATATAAGATGGGGGACATCTGGCTGAATCAAACTATGTGTGAAAGGGATCTAGGAGTCCAAGTAGACCATAAGTTGAACATGAGTCAACAGTGCGATGCGGCAGCTAAAAAGGCCAATGCTATTTTAGGCTGCATCAATAGAAGTATAGTGTCTAGATCAAAGGAAGTAATAGTGCTGCTCTATTCTGCTTTGGTCAGGCCCCACCTGGAATATTGTGTCCAGTTCTGGGCACCACAATTCAAAAAGGATGGGGAGAAACTGGAGCGGGTCCAAAGGAGGGCAACTAAGATGGTGAAGGGTCTGGAAACCATGCCCTATGAGGAACGACTTAGAGAGCTGGGGATGTTTAGCCTGGAGAAGAGAAGGTTAAGAGGTGATATGATAGCCCTGTTCAAATATTTGAAGGGATGTCATATTGAGGAGGGAGCAAGCTTGTTTTCTGCTGCTGCAGAGACTAGAACGTGGGACAATGGATGCAAGCTGCAGGAAAAGAGATTCCACCTCAACATTAGAAGGAACTTCCTGACAGAAAGGGCTGTTCGACAGTGGAACACACTCCCTCGGAGTGTAGTGGAGTCTCCGTCTTTGGAGGTCTTGAAGCAGAGGCTGGATGGCCATCTGTCGGGGATACTTTGACTGGAGTTTCTGCATGGCAGGGGGTTGGACTGGATGGCCCTTGTGGTCTCTTCCAACTCTATGATTCTATGATTCTATGATTCTATGATATAAATTAAATAGTCAGTTTTAAATAATTTCTTCATCTTATTTCTTTTCTCTTTTTTGTCATATTAAATGAGTTAATCAGCTAATTTACCCTAGAATATTTGCATTACCACCCAAGTAACTGGTTCTTAATAACCACCGTTAAAGTAAATATCAATGTTTGTACCCTTTGCTCATTAATTCCCTCTCGCCCTCTGATTACATCTTCTCACCCAAACATATGTATAACAATCTGTCAGCAAAGGCAGCACACTCTGCTCTTTACAAAGTTGCAGCAGCTGTTCTCCTTCTTTTTGTTCCATCTTCCCCAAGCTTTCTTGTGTGCCAGCTGCTGCTCCTTGTCACTGCTGTCTGCAGAGAACCGGGAGGACCAGACCAGCATTTTTTAAAAAGAAACAAGGAGGCAGAGAATTGAGGACAGAAAAATAGAGGCAACAGCACCTCTATTCTCACTTCAAATGGTGGGAGATCCTAGAGCATCGCCATTGACAGCTAATGTTTCCCTTTCAGATACCACAGATTCTGTTTGCTCTTTCTCTGCAATAGATTAACATGCCCATCTCTCTGAAATGTGCTGAACATGATACTTTCTGTAAGTGTGTAAGTGTGTGTGTGTGTGTGTGTGTGTGTTTGAAAGCAGATTACAATCCAAGGTGGTAGAAATGTGTTCTTCCATTAACACCACCTTCCCATATTTTACTGTCACTCTAGAAAATGAAATCCTCACATATGCACCCATAGCTGCTTATTTTATCACCCTGCTATGGGTTACATTTGAGATGAGAATGGGATGGATACCTCCTGTGCATATTTACTTCACTCATTAGATAAATAGAGAAAAAGGCGGTGGCGGGCTCATTCTGTGTAAAACAGCAGGGCTACATTTTGCCTTTTATTTCATCTCCAAGAAGAACCAAACATTTCCTTTTCAAAAATGAAAATTTAGATTAGGCTAATGGTCCAAAGAGGTACTAGATAGAATGTTTAGAATCCAGATAAAATTCAGCAATTCAGGTAATGGACAACTGTTTGGTTAGAATTGAATTTCCAGAGCAAACTATGCCCAATAGGCAGAATGAGGAAACTGTTTGAGGTGGCAGATGCAGGAAAGTGGCAACTTGGTTTGAGAAAGGTGTGTTCCCTTTGTCCTACACTGCATCTCTTAAGATAGCCTTTTACTTTGTGAACCACTGGAAACATTGTCTCATTGCCAGCGTTAAAGAAATATCCACCTGCTAATCCAGTTGACTTTTGTTATTAAAATGGCTGAGACTGAGAACTAGATCTTCACCTGAGGAAACAAAACGTCATCAGCTGAACCATGGGTTTTCATAGAGATCAGTGCTATATTTCTATGAAATTGTAAAACATTATGGAGGTGGCATTTTAGTTTCCCACTCTTTAAATCTACTGATTCTTACTTAGAAAAAGTCAAAGATACAGTTTGCTATTGCTTAGCTGGATTAAAGATGGACAACAGATTACTTCCAGCCTGTCTTCAAGACAGGAGCCATTTCTTCCTGTCTTCTTACTTCTCCAGTGTGGTAATCTCTCACTCAATGGGAAATGATATAACATTTTCATAACTGGGAATCATATACTGTATGAGAATGTGGCCAAGGGCTTTCTCTGTTGTGGGGTCCTGGATGGTAAATGCTCTTCTCTGCACAGAGCTTCTAATGGTGGCCATACTCCTTTTATTTCAATGGAAGGTTAAAACTGTCTGCTTCTTTATGCTGAATTATTCTTATGTCCACTGTTAAATTATTGAGGAATGTATAGCAGATTCTCATTTTATCTCCCAAGAGGGCTGACTTTGTCTTAAAACTGCTGCATACATACAGAAAATAATCCCAACAAACATTCTTAAAATACGCTGTGTTATGATTTCAATGCCTGTAAGAGCCAAGCCTGCAGATTTTAGGCCCCAGGTAAAATATCTCTCCCCTTGATAATCAGTCCAAATGGCATCCTTTAAGGCTACAGCTGCACTGCAGAAACAAGGCAATCTGAAACCATCTTAATTGCTCTGTTTCAATGCTATGGAATTCTGGGAACTGTAGTTTTGTGAGAAACTTAGCCTTCTCTATCAGAGAGGTCTGGTATCACAACAAACAACAATTCCCAGAATTCCATAGCATTTTTCCATGGCAGTTACAGTGGCGTCAGACTGTATTATTTCTAAGGTGCAGCTGCAGCCTGAGATGGCCTTTCTTGAGCCTATTTGTACCTCTTTTATTTGGCTTCAGCACATTTGCAGGGTTTCAAATGTTACTTTTCCATTTATGGTATATTTATTTGACAGCCTGGGACTGCAGAGTAGCTGAGTCCTTAGCAGCACTGATGGTCTTGGACTAAGTAAAAAGGGCACCCTCTCCTACAATGGTGGGATGAAGCAAACCCTCTGCTCAAACCACATGCTGCCATTCATTGAAAGAGTACTGGAAAATTACTTTGAGGGACAGTGGCCTGGCCGTACCACAGTGGCCATACCAGTTTGAGGATTCTGGAGCTATTCCTACTTGCTCTGTCTGCAGTCCTGTACATGTAGTATCTGCTTAAAACAGGAGCAATCTGTAAGCATAACTGGCATCATGCAAAGAAAAGACATAGAAAGAGCCTGCAATGGATAGTGGTTTGAACTTTGGACTACAACTCTGGAGAACAGAGTTCAAATCTCTGCCTGGGCAGAGAGACCCAGTGGCAACTCACACTCTCTCAGACTCAGAGGAAGGCAAAGCAAATCCCTTTTGAACTAAACATATAAAAAACAACACATTATAAGCTCACCATAAGACAGAAACAACTTGAAGGCATGCAACTGCAACAATGGAGAGACAATATATACTTTTACATACTATGAAATGTATCCTCAGAATGACCTAGTGTGCTTTTCATGCACCATCAGATTGATTCTGGAGTGTATATATGGTGCACAGCATATAGCCAAAGTAAATACTTTCTCTAGAAACACTTGTAATTAATTTCTGATTAATTGTACTGGATGATACTTTCCAGCCTAATGGTCACATGTTCAGTAGCTGGCAAGATCTAAAAATCAGAATACACATTTTGTAATTTAGGCAAAACACATTTTATTGCTGAAGGTGCAGCTCAATGACTTTTCAGTCTGCTCATGCACTTCATGCATAGCCACAGCTGTTGACCCTCCTATTTCACATACGGCACAGCAGAAGAAAACAAGAAACAACCCTCATCAGTATGCAGTTAATGATGGCTTCTTTCCTTATGCGTCTAGCTTGCCCATAGTAGCAAACAGACCAAATGACAAGCAAAACAATGTAGTAGCTTAATATATAGTGAACTAGACAACATCCTTACACAGGAAGAGTCACGTAGCTGGATGTCTGTCAAAGTAAGACATTTGTTAGATTATTTCTCAGCCTCTCCACATTAGGGATGGTAAATTTCGATTTCTTGTACTGTAGTCCCATTAAGAACAATGAAGCAGTATTTTTGCCCTTTAGCCTTGAAACACTCTGGAATCCCCACAAACACATACACACACAGAGTGATGACAAGGTCCCTTGACAAGGGTCCCATGTGCCTCACTCTCCCACTGCCTGCTTCTATTCTTATGCTCCTACAGGAAAACCTCGATTACATCTTTTTAGGGTGCCTTCAGATTAAAGAATTAGTGTATCATGGTTCCATCCTATGCAATCCTGGGATCTGTAGTTTGGTGAGGCACTGGAGTGCCCCGGCTGAGAATTCTAAAAGCCCCTCCCTAAATGGCCAATCCCACGATTCCATAGGATTGAACAATGGCAGTAACAGTGGCATAATAGTACTTTAATTCTGCAGTGTGGATGAGCCCTTTGTTGAAAAGAAGAAAGATATGCCTCCTCCCCATTTGGAAGTTCCCGAGAAATTTTAGCCACTTGTTGTGGGGAATTAGCCAGCCAAGCCACCTAAGAAAACAAAAGTACAACCAATTGGAAAATGTAACTAAGAAAATTTTAAGCTGCCTTTCTGGCCCCATTTGCCTTTTTGTGTTCAAACCACATATGTCGTTATAGCAATTGTATAGCAAGCTTGTACAATTGGGCTGTTATTTTTAACTGTATTTGTCTTTTTAACTTGTTGTACCTGCCCTGATTGCTCGTTCAGAGGGACAGGTTATAATTAATTATATTATCATTACTACTACTACTACTACTACTATTTCTCAGTCATACTTCTCTCCCCAGCTTTCAGTAAATTGACATGGTAATTTGATGAGGTCAAGGAGACTGTACCTAACTACAAAGATATATAGTACAGTCCTGTTCAAAAGCACACTGAATGGTGAGACAGGTGGACAGACTAAGCTCCTCATTTTGTTGGATTGACTTCCTTTACTGAAAAAAATCAACTCTGCCCAGGCCCAACACAGGTAAATAATGATGTGGCTGCAGAAGGGAAATTCCCTCAGAAGCCACTTTGTAAAGCTTTCCAGTGTGCAAGATTAATTTGCTCTGACTATGCAAGTGTTAAAATAGGACACTTTCATAGATGTGAACTTTTCTTCAAATATTCACTTCAGCTCCATGAATAGGATGGTATAGTCTACAGCTTCTTTATAGCTTTGTTAAGCATATGAATTTTATGGGTCTAATCCAACTGAACATTGTAGGGGGTTGCAAATCACAAAATAAAATACCTTTGAAAGATAGTAATTGCTTCATTGGGGCATCTTTTATTAAGCCATTGAAAGAAAGTACAAGAATATAAAATATTTCATGCTGAATTGTTAGAAGGAAACACCATCATGGAAAGGACTGTAAGGGTGTGTGTGGTTTTTTTAAAGAATGAAAAGGGTTCACCATTTTTCACTGACTGTTCCAGAAACTCATTTTAAATCACATCAGAAATTTGTATTTGAAGATGAATATCATTTTGTTTTTTCTAACAAAATGAGCATAGAAAAAGAAAATGTTAATTTAGGCTAGACCCTACTGCGATTATTTCATTTCATTTTGCGCAATTTCCATTTAATCTGACTTGCTTTGTATAGGAAGATACTGTATAGTTCAACTGTGCCTTAAAGTATCTGAGATACATAGAAAGTATTTGTAATAGCTGCCATTTTAATATTTAGATGTAATTTCCAATGCTGATATTTCCCAGAATCATATGTCTAATTTTGTAGAAAAATAACTAGACTTATATTTCAAAACTATGAGCATCTCTCTCTCTGGAGATTATCTCATGCACCTTATCCCATCCTTTTCCGATGGAACAGGCACATGTTTAAGTGTCAAAGTTGTGTCTTGTTGCATTCTCCCGGGGCCAGGCATATTCAGCCTGTATGCAGCCCATATCCCATCCCTGAAAAACTGCAGGTTGAGCGCAGGCTGCATACACCTGGTCCCAGGAGAATGTGATAAGACCCGTCTTTGACTTTTAAATGTGTGTCTATCCCATTGGGGAAAAGACAGGATAAGGAACATGTGATAATCTCCTCTGTTTCTGTCTCTGCCCTTTACTCCACAGGGGGAGGGCAGATAAATTTTGGTTGCAATCCTATTTACACGTACCTGGGAGTAAGCTATTTCAAACATAGTAGGACTTATGTCTGAGTAAGCAAGTATAGGATCAAACTAGCAATGATTCAGAAAAGGCACTGGTATTTTACAAAAAGATTCTAATCTTCCTAACATGAAAAAAAATTGGAGCACCATCAAAGCTATTCAAGTTCCATTCTTATTAAACTGGAAATATACAAAATATTTGATTCTTTAGTTCTACTGTTTTGTCTTTCAACAGAAGGTAACACCTTTTGTCAATTAAGCTATGTTTTGACCAGTAGTGGTCTCTTCTTATAAGTTGCATCAGTTGCTATTTTTAATCACTCTCTAAACCATCTACCAATTTCAATTTGATTAGCTGGTACCTAAAAGAAGACTAGGAATCAGAAGAAGACGGGAAGGGCAGCTATGAAAAAACCAGACAAGATGCTAAAGTGCAAAAATATGATACTGAAAGTTAGGATTGTCAAAACCATGATATTCCCAGTCACTATGTATGGATGAGACAGCTGGACAGTGAAGAAAGTGGATAGAAAGAAAATCAACTCATTTTAAATGGGGTGCTCAAGAAGAGTGCTAAGGATACCATAGCTAAAAAGATTTTTAAAAAGTTTTTTTAAAAAATGTGTTGTAAAACAGGTCAAGCCTCAACTCTTCCTGAAGCCAAGATGACTAAACTGAGGTTGTCATACTTCAGCTTCATCATGAGAAGGCATGGCTCATTAGAAAAGGTAATAATACTATGAAAGATAAAGAAAGTAGAAAGAGGAAGACCTCATACCAGATGGTTTGACTCAATCAGGGAGGTCACAGGCC
Organism: Urosaurus nigricauda; assembly: GCA_034509955.1. NCBI lineage: Eukaryota > Metazoa > Chordata > Lepidosauria > Squamata > Phrynosomatidae > Urosaurus > Urosaurus nigricauda. The sequence goes on from JAOEGL010000006.1 coordinate 59,490,634, forward strand.
TGAGCTGCAGGAGCTGAGCAGAGCAGTTGAGGATAGGAAACTTGGCAATGTCTCATCCAGTGTCACCATGAATCAAGGTCGACTTGAAGGCAATTAACAACAACAAAGAAAAAAAAGATGCTTTTAAATTATTATTCCATAGCTTTGAATTGCCCATAGATATAACCAAATGCATCTTGTTTCTTCTTTAACAGCCTTGAAAACAATTTTCTTTACCTCTGCTTTCTTTATGATGGTAAACAGAATATTTTAATTGTTTAAACTGCTGCTGTCTCTGTCAGTTTTTAAAATTTGTTTCAGCTGATTACCTATGCTAGCCTGTGGTGTGGTTTAAACTGCTATTTGAGTCTCTTAACTGTTTTAGTTTCCGTTTTGACACTGAAAACTGTAATTGTTTTGTTTTGAAACTGTATATATGATTTTAATTGTGTGTTTTTTTAAAAAAAAACAACATGTACATAAACTGCCTTGGGAAAGTTTCTCCTGAAAGATAGCTAGCAACCCTGGAAATAAAGTAATACAAATATTGACTAAAATAGTGACTGACAGGTCTTCTACAAGCAGTAGGAAAAATAAAAAGTGCCACTCTGATATCAGAACTGCACTTCCAAGATCACCAGTGTGCCAAAAGAGAATCCTACCAGTGTAAATTTATCACCCACATGGAAGTGAAGATACCATTAGAAGGATGTGTTGCAGGGAAACTTAGGGGAAGCCTTGTATATGTAAAATTCAAATGCAACATATTTTCCTAACACACTGCTGGCAAAAAGATGTTTATGCCAGCCATGAAGCTGTATAATGATTTTGCACTACCATTCTTGTCAGTGGGATGGGTTTGAAAAAACAGATATGTTGGGCAGAAAAGGGATGTTCTAACAAACCTTCACAGGCACAACAGCGACAACATCATGTGATAAGTCTTTTCAAAGACCCTATTCTCCAATTTTAATTGTGGTTTAAAAGTCCCATGTGGTAATGTCATAAAGCTTGTTGTATAATCATTTTCACAAGGGGTGAAAAATATTTTTTGCTTTTGAATACTTTGAACACTCATGACAAGATGGAATAATGTGGCAGCATTGCAGTTTGTCATGCTAATGTGGCATACTGTCACCCAGTTTGCCTTGTATCATTAAGGATCAAAGGCACACTGCACCACCCAAGCTAGATAAGGTCTGGAATCCTGTAGGTTAGAATCAATCAGAGTAAAGCCATAGAATCAATTATTGAAGAGTGAGCCAACCTGCAGGAAAATCTGACTGATTCATATTTGAATAAGAAAACAAAAAGGAAAGTATAAATGAAATAATTGATTTATTGTTACTTACATTGATTTATGGTGCATTCCTAAGCACTGAGATCACAGTCCATAAGATATATTTTTTTAAAAAAACTAACCTGTTTATTAATGCTATAATATTGTTAGCAAATGTATAGTTGTATCTTATGTGGCAATGGTATCAATTAATACAACCTCATCCACAAAAAGAAGACACAACAGACTGCAGCAACTATAGGACCATAACTCTAATCTCTTATGCAAGCAAAAATATGCTCAAAATTCTGCAACATTGACTCAAACCGTACATGGAGATAGAAATCCTAGAGGTTCAAGCAGGGTTCAGGAAAGGAAGAATCACTAGGGACCACATTGCAAACATATGGTGGCTAATGAAGCATACCAAGGAATGCCAAAAGAAAATCACCATGTGCTCTATATACCATAGCAAAGCCTTTTACTGCATAAATCATGAAAAGCTATGGAACAACTTGAAAGACATAGAAGGGCCACTACATTTGGTAGTCCCGATGGGAAATTTGTACTTAGGACAAGAAGCTACCATCAGAACAGAACACAGAGAAAAAGAATGGTTCCCAATTTGCAAATAGGTATTTTCACATTCTCTGTTCAAACTGTATAGATATCAGACTAACAGGACGATAATTGTTGGGATCCTCTTTCTGTGCACCTTGCCCAGCAAACATCAGTTTTTTGGAAGCTACACGGCTTCTTCTGGGTAGAGTGTAGCTTTTGATATGGAAAAGACTGTTTTCAGACATCCTTATCAACCAGTGATGGTTTCAGACACAATGTTGAACACTTTGTCACATTGATTGTATAAGGGTTTGTTTTGCAATTTAGTTTTGTATTGTATGTGGAGTCGAAGGCTTTCAAAAACCATAGGTTTTTGTGGAGCTTTCAGGCTATGTGGCCATGTTCTAGAAGAGTTCCTTTTTGGCATTTCGCCAGCATCTGTGGCTGGCATCTTCAGAGAATGATAGCCTGGAAAAGGATTGGATATATATATACTGTGTGACCCTGGGAAGGAAGGAGTAATTTGCAAATGTATTGTTCTGTAGCTAATGGCAGTCCTCAGGGTGGAAGGATATGCAAACAAGGATTAATGTCTGCTAACTGGTGCTCATTGTCTGCTGGGAATCCCCTGGCCTTAGGCTGTTGCTCATTTGCATAGGTTGAGTCTTGACCTTGCTGTCCTTCAGGACTGGTAGCCTTGCCTTGTTTACTCTTAGGGTTTCCTCTTTCCTGTTGAAATTGTCCAGGTGTTTATGGATTTCAATGGCCTCCCTATGCATTCTGACATGGTAGTTGTTGGCATGGTCCAGAATTTCAGTGCTTTCAAACAGCATTTTATGCCCAGGTTGGTATATCACATGTTCTGCTACTGCTAATTTTTCTGGTTGGCCCAGTCTGCAGTGTATCTCATGTTCCTTATTTCTTGTCTGCACACTGCATTTGGTGGTCCCAATGTATACCTGTCCGCAGCTGCATGGAATGCCATAGACTCCAGTGGCCATGAGAGGGTCTCTCTTGTCCTTGGCTGAGCAAAGCATTTGCTGGATTTTCTTAGTCGGTTTGTAAACCATTTGAAGGTTGTGTTTCTTCACCACTTTCCCTATTTTATCTGCGACTCTATTGATGTATAGTAAAAACTGTCCTTGGAGGTCTTTAAGCAGAGGCTGGATGGCCATCTGTCAGGGATACTTTGATCTGGAGATCCTGCATGGCAGGGTGTTGGACTGGATGGCCCTTGTGGTCTCTTCCAATTCTATGATTCTATGATTCTATGATTCCCCTTTTTGAAGATGGAGACAACGTTTGCCCTTCTCCAATCTGCTGGGATTTCTCCTGTTCTCCAGGATTTCGCAAAGATTATTGCCAATGGTTCCGATATTACATTTGCCATTTCTTTTAATACCATAGGATGTAGTTCATCTGGTCCTGGGGACCTATATTCATTTAGGTTAACCAGGTATTCCTATATTATCTCTTTACTTATTTTGTGCTGAAAGTTAAGAAAATGGATAGGAAGAAAATAAATTCATTTTTATAAGTTGCTGGAGCAGAGTGCTGAGAATTCTGTGGACAGCCAAAAGGACAAACAAATGGGTCCTATAACAGATCAAGCCAGAAATCTCCCTGGAAGCCTAGATAACTAGAGTGAGACTGTCATACCTTGGTTGCATCATGAGAAGGCATGACTCATTGGGGGAAAAAACAATAATGCTAGGAAAGGTGGAGGGATATAGAAAGAGAGGAAAGCTTTATTCTAAATGGATAGACTCTAATAAGGAGGTTACAGGTATGGATCTGCAGGAACAAAGCAAAGCAGTTGAGGACAGGGGTTCTTGGAGATGTCTCATCCATAGGGTTGCCATGGGTTGAGATTGACTCAAGATTGGTTAACAACAGAAAAAAACAATTAACACTGCAACTCTTGCCTTTGAAATCTTTGATTACAAATACTTTTAAAAGTTTGTTTTTAACATAATTAAATAATTAAATACTTTAAAATAATTAGATATTTCCCTAGTGTTTGGGATGTTTGTTGTTGTGTGCTTTCAAACTGGTTCTGATATATGATGATCTGAAGATGAACCTATCATAAGGTTTTCTTAGCAAGATTCGTTTAGAAGCGGTTTGCCTTCCACTGAGACTGAGAGTGTCACTTGCCCAAAGTAATGCAATGAGTTTCCATGCCTGAGCAAAGATCCGAACCCTGGTCTCCAGTGTTGTAATTTAGTGCTCAAACCACTACATCACACTATCTCTCACTATTTCTACTTAGTCATGATTTTGACACAATTGCAACTCACTCACAATCTACTTTACTGGGCATCAGCTGCATGGGGAATGATGTTTCTGTCAGGTTTGGAGGGACTGTGTGAGGAAAAAATACTTAGGTAAGTACTTAGTTGAGTACAAACAAGTCTGGGCTTTTCCCAACTAAATTAACAACGATTGGTTAGTTTCTTTTTTCCACTAAATCTTGCATTACCTTTTTCATCTTAGTGAAAGGAAATGTTAGAGGATTGGGATATGTGTATAAAATCACCAACCCGCCTATTTCTATTTTCTCATGTCTCCTTGTTCCAGCCGTTCAGCCATTCTTCTATTATTTTATAAAGTGTTCTAAATGTAGGAAAATATTGGTATCTGTATTAAGCAGAATACACCATGCTCCAGTACAACAGTTTTACAAGTTTTTTTTAAACACAAACAGTGTTATATAACCTGATATAAAACAGGATAAAATATGCAGGAGACTCTGGTAAGATAAAAACAAAAGATTTTATTGCTGCAAAAAAAAAAAAAAAAAAATCCAGCTAAATTAGGAAAATAAGGTAGTCAAAAGAAAATTTACTTATATTTCAGTAAAAGAGTCCCTAATGATGACTCTCTCCATGGATCGATGTTTTTTAGAGACTGAGGCTACATCTGCACTGTAAAAATAATCTGGGTTGACTCTGATTTAATTCCATAGTGTTGAGCCATGGCAGTCAAAGTGGTTTCAGACCAGATTATTTCTGCAATGGGGTTGCAACCCAAGAGTTGTAAACACTCACACTAATTTTTAAGTGAAAAGGAGAGGTAGGAAGTGACCTCTTCAGGCAGCAAGTAGAAAATCTTGAATTACACAGGCCAAGGAACATAGAGGGGCAAAAAGACATGCACATAGGAAAGTTTCCTTTCAAACTCTAATTACTAAGGAAACAAATGCTGATGTCTGTTCACTAGTTCCAACACTATATCCTATATGTATGGAAAATAAACAAATAAAACAAACCTGAAAAGTAGAGATACTAGGAGCAGATTCACAAATGCATATACATCTTAGATTTGGGTCCTGGAACCAAAGCCTAGAGTATAACAAGAGCCCATCCTACTTAGATGTAATAAATGTTTCACAAGAAGTTATTGTTCTAAAAACTTAATTGAAAATGCTTTATAATGATATCTGAGAGTGCTGCTGTCCTCAAAACTAAACTCAAAACGAAGTCACTTCTCTTTGATATAAAATATAAAACAAATATTTACACGTCAAATATAATGGTACCAGTAAAAATATTTATTGACATCTAAGTGGAGATAATTGATGGGCACATGATTTCACTGTTTCTGCTGCTGCTATTTATAACACCATTTGCTGGTAAGCCTCAGGCAGAAATCCATTATTGTGAATTATTCTATTTGACACTGGTGCCTCTTTTTCTAAGATTTTCATTTGAGATCCTATTGGTTAGTCCCAACTAGAGTAGACCCATTCAATCAATTTTGAATGGTGAATCAAGTAGCTATATTGGATTGATTCAATTGATATAGATCATTTACAAACTGAGCAACAAACTCTATTCAGGAGTGGCAAAAAGATTGAGACCTGTTTGTAAGAAGAAGAAAGTGATCTTTTCTTCTTTGCTTGGTTCAGTCCAAATACTTTATCCTTAAACCTAGATGATGATGATGATGATGGTGATGATGATGATGATGATGATGATTGACACATTACAAATTTCAAGTGTTGGCTTGGATCTCCAGATTTTAGGCTGAATCCCATTTGTTATTGTTGTTATTGGTATTAGAACAGCAAACAGCTTTGCAAAGTATATTCCAAGTCTATAGAATTTATTAATGAATCCTATTAGCCTTCCCTCCAAGGACTGTTTTTGCCTGAAATTACCAAGACAGACTGTTATCAAGTCCCTAGCAGACCACAGGACATCATCACTAATGATGAACTGCATTTGGTTTACTGGACCACCCAAAACACTGGAAAAAATAAGCTTTTGGACAACAAAACCCCACAGGAAAGATGTCGAATAAAGTAAATATTCTGATCTGAGGTGCTGGTCTGGTAGACTCACAAACATGCATAGAAGTCTTACCTGTGATGACACAATAGGATGTAGAATTATTTGTATGTAGAGTGAATTATTCAGGGTTGTGAGTGTGTTTTCTTTGCAGGTTGTCAGTACCCATAACAGGAGGCCTTGAGAAATAATTGCTGTTTGAAATTCTGCTCAACCTTGTTTTGATGCTTTCTTATTTTTAAGACACTGCATTTGTTTAGCAATGCAGAAACTACTGGGAGACTTTTAGGGAATGTTAAATATATGTTTCAGCTCTGCTCAATGTTAGTTGTTCTCTCCATGTAAAGTAGGGAAATGTTTCAAGAAGAGCATTTGAATTTTCCAGGGCACCGTTTCTCTCCAGGAGTGTCATGTTTTCTGTTTGTCATTACCTCTATGTGGGTGGATGTGAGCTCTATGTATCATTAGAAACTGTGACAGTTGTTCAGAGCATTTGGGCAGATTAGCCTTCCACTGCTGTCTCTGGATAGGACTTAAAAAGACATTCTCATGCAAGAAAGCCCCCTGTGCCATGTTTGATGAAGCAGCCCTGGCTTCTAAGACATACATTTCCAGATGCTGAGCCATAACCTGCTTTATATGAGCCCAGGAATGTGTCAGAGAATTTATAATAATCTGCACTATGTATGAATACAATAGAATAAATCTCCCTCCTGGAACAATTTCACAGCACAGTCTCTCTCTTCCATCCTTGAAATACCACTTCAAAACCTATCCTCACTATTCTGTCTATTGCTTAGTCCTTTACTGTGAAATAACATGTTACCTCAGCAAACACAGGGTTCCCAGATGCGTATGAGCTGATGTTGGCAAATAACAGCAGGAGAGAATTTGTGAGTGGGAAAGGCCACTGCTTTTCTTCCAGATCCCTTTCTGCCCTGCAGTTTTTCAAAAACCAGATTTATTCTGATCTTGCAGCCCAGGTGTGATGAGAGGTGTTGAGGAAAACAGGTTTTGGAAGAAATAAGAATCACTCCCTGCCAACTTAAACAGAAAGTTGAAGTAAGATGTTATAATAAATAACATCATCTGGAGACTATTACCTTTAGGGATAACAAAGGCATGGCATTATTTCTGTGCTAGGTCATACTGGTAATGTTGTAATTTCACAGTGTAATTGATAAAAGTTACTTCTAAAATAATTGGGAGGGGTCATTTGAGGGGACTGACTGTTTCTAGACGTTTGTTCTATTTTAGAAGTGGGAACCAGGGTTGCTTGAACTGGTTCAAACTGATTTGAGATCCGATTTAAAAGGTAATGGGAATGAGGCCTAGTAATGTCTAACAGAATGCTTACCTGCTAAATAATAATTGCCCATATTCTTCATAGAGGTCAACACAGTGAAAATGGGAACTTACCACTTCCATTGTTAAGTAACAGCAGGAATGTCCAATGTCTTTCACCATCCTGTGGATACTGGTAGATTCTCCTAGCACCAAGAACATGGCTAATAAGAAGCAACCAATGAAATAATTTAGAGAATTTGGAATGGAGAAAACCTAAGTATACTAAAGTAATCATTACATGACCTTTTTGGAGGCATATGAATAGGAAATTGCAGGGAGGAGAAGAAAAATTGTGTTCTTGCTGGCAGCCACACAATCCTCATAATATCTACTTTAAAAAGGAATTATTCATGCATGTTTAAATATGATGATTTTTTTGGGGGGGGGGGGCTTAGATTCCCATTGCCCTTTAAAATTATTGTTCTGATGCTTTAGATATATCTTTCAGGATGTTCACACTATTGCAAACTGTTCATCTTCAAAAATAGTATAGACCTTGAAGCTGGTTATGACTACTATGTTTGAAAGTACACTCAAATATTAGAATCATGGAGTTGAAAGAGACCACAAGGGACATCCAGTCCAACCCCAAGCATCCCCAAGAGATAGCCATCCAGCCTCTTTTTAAAGACATCCAAAAAAGGAGACATTTCAGTTTTTTTCATTTTCATTTTTTCATGCATTTCACTGCATTTCATTTTTCCTCCCTACCCTGTTTCCCCGAAAATAAGACATCTCCTGAAAATAAGACCTAGCAGAGGTTTTGCTGAATTGCTAAATATAAGGCCTCCCCAGAAAGTAAGACCTAGCAAAGTTTTTGTATATAAATATATATACAGTATATAATAAATGTTCAATTTTTTTTTTTTGTTCAACAATAAATGCGAATTCTTATTCATGGAAAAAATAAGACATCCCCTGAAAATAAGAACTAGTGCATCTTTGGGAGCAAAAACTAATATAAGGCACTGTCTTATTTTCGGGGAAACATGGTAAGTGCAATACCTTACATTTCTCCCTGTTGAAGTTCATTTTGTTAGTTTTGGCCCAGCTTTCTAGTCTTTTAAAGTCGTCTTGAATTTTAATCCTGTCCTCTGGGGTATTAGCTGCTCCTCCTAATTTGGTATCATTTGCAAATTTGATAAGCATGCCCTCTATTCCTCATTGATAAAGATGTTGAACAGCACTGGATCCAGGATAGAACCCTGTGGCACCTCACAAGTCATACCTCTCCAGGATGAAGAGGAGCCAATGTTGAGCACCCTTTTGATTCGGCCAGTCAACCAATTACAAATCCACCTAACCGTTGCATTGTCTGGCCCACTTTTTAATAGCTTGTTTGCAAGAATATTAGGGAGACCTTGTCAAAGACCTTACAGATATGCTATATCTACAGCATTCCCTTTGTCTACCAAGCTGGTAATTTTATCAAAAAAAATAGGAGATCAGATTAGTCTGGCATGACTTGTTTCTCAGAAACCCATGCTAACTTTTTGTGATTATGGAATTGCTTTCTAAATGTTCACAGACTCTCTGTTTAATGATCTGCACTAGAATCCTTCCTGGTATTGATGTCAGACTAACTGGACGATAATTGTTGGGATCCTCTTTTTTCCCCTTTTGAAGATGGGGACAATGTTTCCCCTCCTCCAGTCTGCTGGGACTACTCCTATTCTCCAGGAGTTCTCAAAGATTATTGCCCATGGCTCCGATATTACATTTGCCATTTTTTTAATACCCTTGGATGTGAGTCATCTGGTCCTAGAGACTTAAATTCATTTAGATTAACCAGAGATTCCTGTACTTCCTCTTTAATGGCTACCATTTATTTTTACACCACTAATAATAATAATAATAAAAATTATTTATATCTCCCGCCTCTCCCTACGGATCGAGGCAGGCTTACAACATGATAAAATACAATACAATAAAATCACAATTAAAACAATATCACATTAAAAATAACATATTATGTCATGGGGCCTATAACTTCAGGGGAAGTACCATACGGGAGGGTTAGATGAGATCAGGTGGATATGCCTGCCGGAAGAGATCTGTCTTCAGCGCTTTTTTAAATGCCTCTAATGTAAGTATCAGACGGATCTCCTCCAGCAGGTCGTTCCACAATTTAGGAGCCACTGCTGAGAAGGTAAGGCGAGACGTAGATGTTAGTCTCGTACGTTGGTGATTTAACAACTTTTTATCGGTAGTTCTTAGGGTGCGGGGCGGATTATGTAGGGAGAGGCGTTCTCTCAAGTAACCTGGACCCGAGCCATATAGGGTTTTAAAGGTAATAACCAACACTTTGTATTACGCCCGGAAGCAGGGGATCTAGGGAGGGGTTCTTCAATAGAGGCTTAACCACAGCCTGCTTGAGTTGAGATGGAAATTTCCCCTCCCCGAGAGACGTATTGATGACCCGTTGAAGTAGTGTCACCACTACATCTCCTCCCTGCACGGTCATCCAAGAAGGGCAGGGATCGAGAGGGCATGTTGTCCTCCTAACAGATCCAAGCAGCTTGTCCGCTTCCTCAGTACTCACAAACTCAAACTGATCCAGTCTAATTAAGTCCACGGAGTCCCTGAACACCTCTCTCATAGTTTCTGTTTCAATATTGGCGTCCAGATCAGCCCTTCTCCGAGAGATTTTATTGGCAAAAAAAGTCGTTAAAGGCGTCACAGCAGGCATTAGTTGGTTCTAGTAATAAATTCAGGGTGGGAGAAGGATGTGATAGCTCTCTAACCACCCTGAAGAGCTCTGCTGGACGAGACTCTGCCAATGAGTTCTTTGCTGCATCGATTGCCACTCCGTAGGAACTAAGAAGGTCTCCAAGGAGTGTCTTGTCGGATAAGCGTTGGTGTTTCCGCCAACGGCGCTCTAGTCATCTCACAGCTTGCTTCATTTTTCTTAGATCTTGAGTGTACCAGGCCTTCTTAGGGGCAAGCTGGAGAGGACGCTCAGGTGCGATACTGTTTATAGCCCTGGCGAAGCCATTATGGCTACCATTTAAACAGTTACTTAATGGCTACCATTTTTTTAATGGCTACCATTTTTTTTACACTGGTAGATGAAATGTATACCATTTATTTTTACACTTACTGTCATTAAGTTTACTCTTAAGTCCTTAACCTCCCGGCTCTGTTTGGGTTAAGCTCTCCCATCAACACTTTAACATCTTGACCCTGATGTCTATGCAATGGGTTGTTGTTTTAAATTGTAATTTTTACTATGTCGTTTTAATTGATGTTAGTTTAATTCAATTTTAAGGGGCGGGTGGTTGGGTATGGGTCGTGTATATTTTATCTTGTATTTTTTAATTGATGTAACCCGCTCCGATTGGATACAGAGGAGCGGGCTATAAATAAAACAATAATAATAATAATAATAATAATAATAATAATAGATTTGTTCAGAAGTGTATTTGGCAAATGCCTGGCCATAGATGCCTCTAACCCACTTCATCTTTTTGTAATAACAAAAGATCTCAGGTTTGGGTAGGTTAACTGAGATTATTCTTTATATTGTGAAGAAGGGTGAATCATTGTCATTTCTTTGGTGCAGAACTAAAAACCTTCAAATATTTCCTAAAACCACAAATGCATCTCATCACATGACTGGATATGTGAGCAAGGAACACTTGAGGAATATCAAATTTGATTGTTTTCTATTACCAAGCACAATTAGCTGGGAATAGCCTATCCTCACACTTGATGTTGCCTCCACTGCATTTGATGAGTAAAGTGTTCCAAGTGTGAGATGTGTTGTGTTGTATTTTCAACTTGAAGGCTTTGAAAGATTTTAAGTCAGGCTCAAATATTAGATTACAGAAACGAGCAATTAATTTGCTGCAAATCATCAAATTATGGTACTTTTCTGGTCGATTGTGTAGGTTAACAGAAGGCATACAAGAAAATGTTTTGGAAAATCAACCGCTCCTCCTCTGATAAAGCCCTAGAATCATTCATTCTTACCACTTCATTGTCAATGAAGATGATAACTCAACTAATGCAAGTTTTTCCAATAGGTAAATTTAAGGGAAAGAGGTCACTTATTTACCTTCAGGTTGAAAGAGTTGTTAACTTCTATTTCACACATTGGGTGATAAATTTTTCCTGACTTTGGTATGACTGCACCACAGTGTTGGCTTTTCATCAATTAAATACTACACATTTTCCTATCTGCTGAAACTCTTCAGTGTTTTCATTGTTAAGATGTTTTCACTGAGGACTGTAATGCAATAAATTAAGGCAGAAGTCTGTCTTGTTTGTACAAAGCTGAGCTCCATGAAAATTCATAGGGATCATGTAGCAATACTTGACATGTTTGTTGAATTACTGTAACAGACTCGAGAAACATCTTTTTTTGAGCTGAGAAGTACAAACAACTTCCAGACAAAGCACTATAAATTTTCAAAACAGCATCAAAACATCAACAACGCTCAAACCAAAGTTCTAGGTTTCTGTTTTAGCAATGAGATTACAAACAAAATATTCTTGTAAGTCCAAAGAATGGTGTTAATAGCAGAAAATCAAGTTACTCAGTTCCAACAGGAAGGAGATGCACAACGTGAGAGTTGTCTAAAACAGATTTATTATCATTTTTTATATGGGTTCGGGACTATGTCTACCCAATTGTCATTGATAAGAGGTATCCAAGTTTTAATGATCACCTTTTTAAAAAATTGACAGAAAGTTTGTTTTGATTTGTAGTTGTTAACTTATTTCTATGCAGTCACTATCTAGATTTATAGATTTTCCCCAGCGTATCTTGACCCTCCGAATACCTGATATTGTAGAAGTCTGCAGATTGCGCCTTACGAGGGGGTATCGTAAAGTAATAATTATCTTAATAGTTATTATGGCATATTGATGAAATTTTGTCAGTGTCATCACTGGTATCTAAGTGCACGTTGCTGACAAAATCAACTCATTGCATCCTTTATTTTTGTGACTGGCTTTGCCAGAAGTGACTAAAGTGTAAAATCTTCCTCAGGCACAATCTGCAGGCTTCTTTAATATCAGGTATTTGCAGGGTCAAGATACACTGAGAAAAATGTATAAATCTAGATAGTGACTACATAGAGATAAGTTAACAACTACAAATCAAAACAAACTTTCTGTCAAGTTTTTTAAAAGGTGATCATTAAAACTTTTGGATACCCCCTTGTAACTGTTGAGATACAGTATAGCAACTGCAGATGTTTGCCATTATAGTTACACTTGCTAATAAGAAACCTTTTGCATTTTTATTTTGGAAGAAGTTTAAAAATAGAGGAAGGTTATATTTTGCCACTGGAACCACTGGAAAAAAATAATGCAATATTATTATTTCATTATGTAATAATTGTGGGGGTAAGATCTTAGCATGCATCTAATATGAAGAGGAATAAATATACAAAATATTAAATGGATATACATGGCACCTAGAGTTATGTAGCTTGTAATCACAAAGACAAATCTTTCCAAAAATCCATGTATGTTCCATGAACAGTATGTTCTCTTATTGTTACTGACATATGAAATGAATGGAAATGCTTCAAACCCAGTTATTTTTGCTAATGGTAAATGAAGTAGAGAAGAAATTGAAATATGTGAAACAGAAAATTTTTGAATCAGCTAACAAAGCTGGCAAATTGCTAGTGTACAAATTTAGAAAGGTGAAAGAGAAGAAAACAATTAGAAAAATCAAGAAGATAAAGATTATGCAACAAAAAAAATCTAAAATAAAATATTTCACAAATACTATTTGGAATTGTATAAATAAGAAAAAATATCTAAAAAGAAGATTGAGTGCTATTTACAAAGGCAGAACCTACTTACCTTATCAAGTCAACAACAACAAACATTGAATGGTCAGAATGAAAAGTGGGAAGGCTCTAGGTCTGGATGGTCTAACAAGCATATACTATAAATATTTTAATGAGGAACGTGGTCTACCATTGCAAAATACCTTTAATGAGATACTTGAGGATGGGGAGAAAAAGGAAACTTGGGAAACAGCAACAATTATATTGATTCCCAAAAAAGGGTAACATCCACCCCATGCACTCAGGTCCTCTGGGAAGAATCTACTGCAGCCTATAAAGACCAGGCTGACTGCAACTACCCGGAGAACCTTTTCTTCAACTGCTCCCAGATTATGGGATGAGCTGCTGGAGGAGATCCATCATATTACCAGCTTAGACAACTTTTTAAAAGCTGCCAAGATGGATCTCTTCTGACAGGCCTTTCCTAAATAACAAACTCGGCCACCAATTTAATCTACAAACCTACTGAGTTCTCTATAGCCCCATCTGCCCATCTCTGGTTATTTTAATGTATTGCTTTTAACATGACTAATGTGTTTAATTGATATTTTAGGGGAGGGAGGGAATAATTGGGATATGGGACATTGTATATATAATTTTTTTGTAAGCCGCCTCAATTGTCTCCTTGACAGAGAGGCGGGGTAAAAATATTTATTTTATTTTATTATTATTTTATTTATGTTATTAATTACAGGTTCATTTTCCTAATAAACAACAATTACAAAATTTTTGCCTCAACTCTGGAGGAGAGACTGAAAAAAATCTTACAAAAACTTATTCACAAGGATCAGGATGATCCTATCAAAGTGACAATTATGGATCAACTTGAGATTTGTTTTGCACCTATAGAATATTTAGATCAATGAAAAGAAGGTGGCAGTAATTTTTCTTGATGATGAAAAAGTCTTTGCCAATTGAACTGGGGCTTTTTTGATGAACTAATTAAAGAAAATAAATTTCAGGGTTTGTTTGTTTTTTACATAAAAAGCGATATATATGCAATATATGAGAAGCAAAAAAAAAGAAAAGAAAAGAAAAAGAAAATGGAAGATTAACACATATAATTTGAAAGGATATTGTTACAAAATGATGTTCAAATGGCATTTAATGACAGAGAAATGAGCCAAAATGTATAAAGGAGCCCAAAGAAATGTTGGAAACGTAAAGAGTAAGTGGGAAAATATCATCACATGTGGTGGACCTGTAATAAGGTAAAAGATATTGGGAACAGGTTTATTGTGAGAAAGAAAGAATATTTAAAACCAAACTGTGTTTTAAACCAGAACTACTTTTTCTAGATTTATTAGATGATACAATGAGTGTACATGAAAAATTGTTACAATATTTGATTACAAGAGCAGGAATATTATATGCATGAATGTGGAAGAATATGGAAACACCATCGATTCAGGACTAAATGTGAAAACATTTTAATTCAGAGAGATGGACAAATTCACTACACTACTGAAACTAAAAACAATAAACCATTTTGTAGAAGAGTGGAATCCATTTTTAGATATATACAAAGAATATAAGTTTTGAACTATAAATAGTATTTTATTCATTTAGGAGTAGAGGTGAATTTAAATTAAATTAAAAATGTAATATATAGATGAAATAGGAAGTGGGAAGTCAGTTTTAAATATAATAGGTGAGTTGTGTTCAGGTGGTTAGGTGTTAAATATTGTGGATGGTGATTATGCCTATGATGTGTTGATAGATTTTTATATGTTTTGTTTGGCAACTTGGGGCCAAAGCAGACAGAGCAGAAGGAGCAGCCAAAAACTTCTCTGGCCTCTATCAGGCCAGGAACCATGGCAACTGCACAGCACACTCCCTAAACCACTGCAATCCCAAACAGCCGGAGGGATTAAATCTGCTGCTGAAAAGGCCAGCTCCTGCAACCTCAGTGTGGCATCGGGCCACTTTAGGAGCATGCATCATCTGAACGCTATGCCCCTGAAGTGCCTTCTTTTGGTCCATTTGTTTCAGGCCTTAGTTAATCTTTTAAGTCAAAACTAATAAAAATTATTTTAAAAAATAGAATCAAATTGGGAACAAGTGGAACAAAAGTCTGTGTGACTCTGATTAGTTTTTAGTTTCCACATTTGACAAGTTAACTTTTTTAGCAGAGGTAAGGGTGGCTCTCTGACTAATTGTTAAAAGTTTGTCTTCATGTTTCCAGTTGCAAATTTAGCTAAAAAATACAAAATGTAAACAATGAAGGGGAAAGTTCATGTTTGATCCTTAAACATTGCTAGCACAACAAGATCTGGAACCTCCTAACATTTTGGCTGGTACTCCAAATGATCTCACCAAAAACAGCCAACCAAAAATGGTAAATGTGGGGAAATGATTAGCAAATATAATAATAGGGAACTCAGCTATTCAACAGTTCTAGCTAGACAATTGGCAGACTGATTTTTAACCATATAGGCAGACTGGTGTTAAACACCACCTATTAAGTGATTTTACCTAATGCTCTTTAACTATAGCTGAGATCATTTATATAAAAACATTAAGCCTTTTTTTTTTTGCATTCCTAACTTGATGTAAATATTTGTGAATCAGTTTTCCACATGTTTTTTTAAAAGCAGGGCTCAGCAGATATTTATGGGAAGATAGCAAAATGCAAATACCTAAGGGGAGATCCTTGATATTCCTATTTGCTGACGAGAACAACTACTCAGACTGATTTGTGTGTGGCTTGAAACTATTGAATTTAATATGACTGTATTTGCAAGGAAAAAAATATTAGTAGTGGCCAAGCTATGTATTAAACAGCCTTATCCAACATTACTTTTTTTCTTATTGAGAAAGCCTGATTTGCTTCAAGAAAAGAATCCTATTTCTAGCCCTAACACATCACTTTGGAAAGCTGACTAGCTCTCTTCTTCTTGATGAAGAAAAATGGACATGGATACTACAAGACTATTGCAAATTTTTCCCAAATGGTATCTCAGACCACTAGGAGGGAATGCAGGATCAAAGCTATCAGGATCTAAAACTAATTTCCCTAGCCTAATGGAAACTCTGAGTTTCTCTCAAAATCCCTCTTTTGTTTTGTTTTGAGAAACAATTTTCCAATTGATTTCAGATTCTGCTTGAGTGAAATTTGGAGGAACTCTATTTTCTCCCTTTCTATCAGTCAGATTGATCAGTCAGGTATTAGTCTAGTACCAAGTTGCAATAGTTGACAAAATCATGCTGCAGTTTTGATGTTGCTCCTCCAAAGTTACCAGTTGGTGATCCCTGATTTAAGCAGTTATTTTACTGCTCTCTTCCTGACAGATTAATTCAAGAGATATCAACTGTTAGCAGCACAGGGAATGATCAAGGCCCTTTTCCTTTTATCATTTCTTCTGTGCACTCAAACATTATCTACAACAAGCAGAAGAGCCCATGAGGGCCAAAAAGTGACCCAGTATTTTCTGACATTATAGCCACCACAACTGAAGTATTACAGACATTATGATAATTTGTCACAAGTGCTTTGAGCAGTTTTGGTTTTGAGCAGACAAGTGAAAAGGTAGGATATAAATATTTTTAAAAGACCAAAAACTGGGGAACATCTGCCAAAATCCACATGTATCAAGATGCTAGAAAGAGTCTTTTATTAGCTTAGACATCTAATGCATTTCAGCCTGTGATACTCTAAGGCTTTCTTTGGGCACTTAAAATCAAAATTGAAGGATTTTCTGAGTGAGAACTCCAAAATCATTTATTGGCAGAATGAAAGCTTTTGTTCTTGCGCTGTGCTTCCTCTTTCTCCTGGGGACATAACTGTAATAATAAACAAATATTTCATTGTGAGACTCTGCTTGTTTCCCAGCAATCTGGGTAAGTGTTGGAAAATGTTAGGAAATAGTAGTAGATCTCTTAAGCAGAGTAATCAAACTGGAAAAGCAGAAGCTAAACAACTACAAGTCCCATGCCTCCCACCACATATACAGATGGTTTAGCAAAGAAAAGAAATAAGCTTATTTTTCTATGTAAAACATATACAAGTAGTTTTACTTACAATATTTGTTCATAATTAAATGCATGGTCTAATGGAGGAGAGAGAAAGAAGGTTAGAGTAAGGTAGAATGAGAAAGAATGTAGAAAGGCAAACAGAAAGTCAGCACACAGGCAGACTAGCAATTGGTGAGTTTAAGCTTGCAAAGCTTGCTACTTCTTAACTGTTCATGCAACCCTGGAGTCCCATCTTGACTCATAGGTTTTTGAAGTAGTTTCATGGTAAACGTTTGGTCAAGATGCCAGCTGTTGTTTCAATAGCTGGACAGTGAATCATATTATTATTATTATTATTGGTTTATAAAAATCTTTATTGAATTGTTTAAAATACATATAACTTATATTAACCAGCCATAATGTAGGGTATTACAAAGTTTTGTGTACCTTTGTACAATATATCCAAAATCCTAATTCTTCATCTTCAGTTCCAGAATAGTATTTTAAGTTTGTCAATAGTACATTTTCAATCTGTTCTACCATTCTTTTTCCTTCTTTCCTATAACTCCTTTCTTTTCTTCTTCTTCTTTGCTTCTTTCTCCTCATTTTTGTACTTCCATTTCTCTTCTTTTCCTTTCTTTCTCCTTCAACCCCTTACATGATATATGTATCACTCATCCAACATAGACCTCCCTCTTCTACTACTATTTTTCCTTCCTGTTACAAAACCTATCTATCTTTTGCCAACATATTTAAGCCAGCCCATCAAGCTCATTCATCTCTGTATGAATAGAGTCAGAGTTATTAAAGTTTCTCTATATCTATATATCTATATGTATGTCAAAATTATTATCTATATTTAAGGAATATACATGTACTCTGGATGTATAAAGGGGACACCAGAAATCTAATATCAGAGGCAAATCAAATAAATAAATAAACAAGCAGTCAAACAACAGTCAGACTAATTATTATTATTTCATTACTATCCTGTATATTTACACATTGTTCATGAAAGTAGTTAATCCTATAGTTACTAATTGGGTGATTCATACCATTATTCTAATAAAAGAAAGATAATTTTTACTAGTAAATCATCTTAAATACTCCTTTCTCTGTCATCTCATGCACTTTGTATCTTTTTCCAATGTGAAACATTTATTAAATGTCTTCTATATTCACTGAGTATTGCCAATCTTTTGTGGAGGGACACGTCTGGTTGTTATTTTACTGGGGCACACTGAGCCACCTAAGAATCTGTTCTGAAAGCTGGTCTGTCTCCACAGCATCTTCCAACCCAACCCTCAAGTCATCTTTATCTGCATCCCCTTTTCTTTCTTTCTTTATTCCTTGTGTTTGGATTGCTTTCCACCTCACACACCTCATTCCTTTGTTCATGAGGTTTGACATTTTGTTTTTCTTCTTTCCTTGACTCTAACATGGTATGTTTTTCTTGTGAGAAATCTAATACAATATCTATTTCCTCTGGGAAATCTAGCATAGTTCTTTTTTTCAACTGTTTGTTCATCACAGTGAACCACATGTCTAGTAACAACTTCACTACTCCTTAAGTTTATCCCTCAATATCCTTTTCTTCTAGAAGTAGAAGACTGTTATGGCATCTAGCTTGTGTTGCTTTTCATAGAATACAGCTGGAAGAGACCACAAGGCCATCCAGTCCACCCCCCTGCTATGAAAGTATGCACAATCAAAGTACTCCCAACAGATGGCCATTCAGCCTATGTTTGAAAACCTACAAAGGAGACTCTACTACACTCTGAGGCAGTGTATTCCATTTTGTAACATCTCTTACTGTCAAGAAATTCTTCCTGATTTTAAGGTGGAATCTCTTTTCCTGCAGTATGAATCCATTGCTCCATTTTCTACTTTCTGGAGCATCAGAAAACAATCCTGCTCCATCTTCAATATGACATGCTTTCAAATATGTAAACATGGCTCTCAAGTAACTTTTTAACCTTTGCTTATCCACGCTAAATATACCCAGTTCCCTAAGCCACTCCTCATAAGGCACAGTTTTCAGACCTTTTACCATTTGGTTTTCCTCCTCTGGCCATGTTACAGTTTATCAATATGCTTCTTTAACTGTACTGCCGAGAAGTGGACACAGTATTCCAGGTGAAGTCTAATCAAAGCAGAATAATGTGTTATATTACTTCCCTTGCTCTAGACACTACACTCCTATTGATGTACAGTGGTCCCCCGGGTTACGAAAGTAATCCGTTCCGGATTACCTTTCGTAACCCGAAAATTTTCGTAACCCGGGGGAAAGAGGAAAAAAAATGGTGTACTTACTGTGTAGTTAGGCAGGAGGGACTGGGAGGGCTCCGGGGAGGAAGCTGGCCTCGTGGAAGCCATGTCCGGCCTCCCTTTCAGGCAAGGCCGGCGCGTCCTGAAAGGCCTCCTCTGCTGCTTAGGCCTCGAGCCTTCGGGAGGAGGCCTGCGCCGGGCGGGACGAGCCTGGCGGAGGGGAAGGGACGAGCCTGGCGGAGGGGAAGGGAAGGCCCCGCACAGACCCGCCGGAAGCCGGATCGAGCCGTCCCTTCCCCTCCGCCGGCGGCCAGACCTCGATCCTGCTTCCGGCGGGTCCGTGCGGGGCCTTCCCTTCCCCTCCGAGGTCTGGCTGCCGGCGGAGAGGAAGGGAAGGCCCCGATCCGGCTTCCGGCGGGTCCGCGCGGGGCCTTCCTTTCCTCTCTGCCGGAAGCCGGATCGAGGTCTGGCCACTGGCGGAGGGGAAGGGAAGGCCCCGCACGGACCCGCCGGAAGCCGGATCGAGCCGTCCCTTCCCCTCCGCCGGCGGCCAGACCTCGATCCGGCTTCCGGCGGGTCCGCGTGGGGCCTTCCCTTCCCCTCCGAGGTCTGGCCGCCGCCGGCGGAGAGGAAGGGAAGGCCCTGATCCGGCTTCCGGCGGGTCTGCGCGGGGCCATACCTTCCCCTCCGCCGGCGGCCAGACCTCGGAGAGGAAGGGAAGGCCCCGATCCGGCTTCCGGAGGGTCCGTGTGGGGCCTTCCCTTCCTCTCCACCGGAAGCCGGATCGAGGTCTGGCCGCTGGTGGAGGGGAAGGGAAGGCCCCGATCCAGCTTCCGGCGGGTCCGTGCGGGGTCGTCCCTTCCCCTCCGAGGTCTCCACCAGCGGAGAGGAAGGAAAGGCCCTGCGCAGACCCAGCAGATGCCGGATCGGGGCCGTCCCTTCCCCTCCGAGGTCTCTGCCGGCGGAGGGGAAGGGAAGGCCCCGCGCGGACCCACCGGAAGCCGGATCGGGGCCTTCCCTTCCCCTCCGCCAGTGGCCAGACCTCGATCCGCCTTCCGGCAGAGAGGAAGGGAAGGCCCCGCGCGGACCCGCCGGAAGCCGGATCGGGGCCTTCCCTTCCTCTCCGCCGTCGGCCAGACCTCGGAGGGGAAGGGAAGGCCCCGCACGGACCCGCCGGAAGCAGGATCGAGGTCTGGCCGCCGGCGGAGGGGAAGGGACAGCTCGATCCGGCTTCCGGCGGGTCCGTGCGGGGCCTTCCCTTCCCCTCCGCCAGGCTCGTCCCGCCCGGCGCAGGCCTCCTTCTGAAGGCTCGAGGCCTAAGCAGCAGAGGAGGCCTTTCGGGACGAGCCGGCCTTGCGTGAAAGGGAGGCCGGACATGGCTTCCACGGGGCCGGCTTCCTCCCCGGAGCCCTCCCGGTCCCTCCTGCCCAACTACTGTACACAGTAAGTACACTACACCTTTTTTTTTCGTAACCCGGGGATACGTTCATAAGCCGGGGCCATTTTTACGGCCCCGGCTCTTTCGTATCCCGGGATTTCCGTTCCCCGGGGGATTCGTAACCCGGGGGAACACTGTACTCTAAATTTGCATTGGCCTTTTTAGCTGCCACATCACACTGTTGACTCATGTTCAGCTTATGGTCTATTAAGACTCCTACATTCTTTTCACATATACTGTTGTCAAGCCAAGTGTGATTGATCCTATATCTGTACACTTTTTCTTCTGCCTAAGGGGCAAAACACATAGCCCCTTTGGAGCAGTGTCTCACTGCCCCTTTCCTCATCAGATCAGGGCTATAGCAACCGCATGCCGTGGCCCCAATCCGGTGCTTTGCTGCTGCTAAAAAGAATGTGCTTTTTAGCACCATCTAAGCACCGGATTGGGACCACAGCATGCAGTTGCTGCCGGCCCGATCTGGTGAGGAAAGGGGTAGTGAGACACTGCTTCAAAGGGACTGTCTATTTTGCCCCTTAGGCAGAAGAAAAAATACACAGATCTATAATCAATCACACTTGGCTTGACAGCAGTATATGTGAAAAGGATGTAGGAGTCTTAATAGACCACAAGCTGAACATGAGTCAACAGTGTTATGTGGCAGCTAAAAGGGCCAATGCAAATTTAGATTGCATCAATAGGATTGTAGTGTCTAGATCAAGGGAAGCTGCTCCTTTTAGCACTGACAAAAAGGCACCTTTGGTGCAGCTGCAGCAGCTTTTTGGTGCTTCTTTGGAACAGCGTGATTAAACGCTGCACCAAAGGATCACCATGATGCCCCCTGCCATGTGGTCATGCACACAGCATGTGTTATTCTATTGCAGTCACCATACTCCCTCTCCAACCCAATCCACACATTTCTAGCCAGTCTATTTTGCCCCTCAGCATAGCACTTTACACTTCTCTTTGTTGAAATTCTTTTTGTTATCTTTGGCCCAGCTGTCTAATATGCTAAGGACATTTTCAGTTCTGATCCTGTCCTGTGGGGCATCATTTGGTGTCATTTGCAAATTTGATAACCATGCCCTCTATTTCATCATCCAAGTCATTTATAAAGATGTTGAATAACACTAGGACCAGGACAGAACCCTGTGGCACCTGACTAGTCACTTTTCTCCAGGATGAAGAGAATCCATTAATGAGCTTTGGTTTGGCCAGCCAACCCATTACAAATCCATTTAACAGTAGCATTGTCTAGGCCACATTTTACTGACTTCTTTTTCTTTTTCTTTTTTCTTTTTTTTTGGGGGGGGGGGGAGAACAGGATGGGGAACTTTGTCAAAGACTTTACTAAAAATAAGATATGTTGCATCCTCTGCATTCCCTTCATCTACCAAGCTTGTAACTCTACCCCCAAAAAAGAGATAAGATTAGTCTGGCATGACATGTTTTCAGAAACCCATGTTGACTATTAATGACCACAGCATTGCTTTCTAAATGCTTATAGAATGTCTGTGCAATGATCTGCTCTAGAACATTTCCTGGTATTGCTGTCAGGTTGGCAAGACAGTAATTGTTGAGTCTTATTTTCCTCCCTTTGAAGATGGAGACAATTTTGCCCTCTCCCAGTCTACCAAGACATATTGTGTTCTCCAGGAGTTTTCAAAGATTATTGTCAGTTGTTCTGAGATTACCTCTTCCAGTTCTACTAATACTCTTAGAGGTAGTTCATCTGTCATTGGAGACTTGAATTTATTTAGAGTGGTCAGGTATTCCTGTACTACCTCTTTACCTATTCTGTGCTGCATTTCTCCTACTGCATTATCTGCTCCATTTTACCCAGGCTGAGCATTGTTTTCCTTTTGGAAGAAAATTGAGGCAAAGAAGATGTTCAGTAGTTTTGCTCAGTTGAAGGTTCTTTAGGCATCCAGCCTAGTTTTTTAGACACCTCCCATTTTCCTAGATCCCACCACTCCCACCCCATCACTCTTGGTTAAGAGCAGATCTGAAATAGCTGATCCCCTTGTTGCCACTTCCACCTCCTGGACAATGAAATTGTCTACAAGGCGAGTGAATAATTTGTGTTGGACCTTATATTCTTGGCAGAGATGATTTCTAAAAAATATCTGGATAGCTGAAAGCTCCCATTTCTACTAAATCTCATATCTGAATATTTGATCACATGTTCCAGGAAGGCATAATCCAAGTCCTCAGTCTGACTCTGAGGTCAGTAGTAGACCCCCACAATGACATCATTATTGTTTCTCTCCTGCTTAATTTTTAACTAGGTGTCCTCAGCCTTAACTTCCAGGACTGAAGTCATGGATCTCTTCACAGGTGTATATATCCTTGACATATAATGCTGCTACTGCTCCATTTGTGTTTGCTCTATTTCTCTGAAACAGGGTTATACTGCATTCCATTCATGAGACTCATCCCACCATATTTCAGTGATGCCTATTAGATCATGTTTGCTTTGGTGTTAAGAGTTCGATTTCATCTTGTTTATTTCTCATGCTCCATGCATTAATGTAGAAATATTTAAAACCATGAGTCATCCCCCCAACTGCGTATGTAACTTTATTTCCTCCTATTGTTAAGTTCTTGTATTACTGTGAGTCCGCACCATACGCGGGCTACTTATAGGCGGCTTTCATCATACGCTGAAGCCGCTTGGGAAATGGGCAAATGCCCAGCGCACATGCACAGCTGTGCAGGGAGCACGGGCCCCATTATTTCCAATGGGGTTTGCGAAGGCTGCATGTGCATCCAGGGGGCAAGCATGAGCCCCACTGGATATAATGGGGCTCGAACATACACATTTTTTGCTTTACACCGGGTGCTCCAGAATGGATTCCCCCCCCCCCCCATGTAAAGCAAGGGCCCACTGTATTTGCCTTGTTCTCTATATAACAGTCAGGTTATTATCTCCAGCACCTGGTCTCAAGAAAACTGTCTCCTATAACTCATATAAAGTCCTCTTGATCAGGTTTATGACTGTCTTAGCAAAAACATTCTGGGAAGACTGTACACCTCTTGAGAATCCTCTAACCCACAAATCACTGCTTCTGTTCCCCTACCACCACCACATGTCTCCTCTGAGGATTGCCAGGGTCATTCTATGTGCTGAATCTTCCAAGGCCACCTGCACATTCTCTGAGGATTTAAAATGCGGCTCATGTTGCTGCTCTATGTCATCACTGATAAAAGACAGAGCTTCAAATTGATTCTGTAGATCCAAATTCACAGAATAAACCCTGCTTTCTCTACTTTTATGTGTCACATTCCTCCAAATATCTACTTTCTGTGTTTGGGAACTGACCTGCTCCTCAACCACACCCTCTGTATGTTTCTTATCCTCAATAATATCTTAGCACAATGGTCACATTGCCTATGGATGAAGGCTCTTGTCATTCTTCTGTGCTTCAGCCACATGGGCTTGTTGAGCTCAAAAGACTTAACTCATACACCATCATTTTCAAATGCTTGAGTGAATACAACATCATTTTTAGTAACTGTGCTCTTTTCTCCTTTGAAATATATTTCAAACTCTTTTTATCTAAAGCAGATACACTGGGCATGTTGTATTGTAGGTCAGGGGAGAAAAGATGGTAGTTGGCATCCTTTTAATGGGTATAAATCAAACTTATACATTTACAAGAGGGTAAATCAAATTTAAGACTGTAAACCACCAGCAGCCATTTTGTGGCTGTGGAGCTCAGAATTTAGTGTGGATATGCAAAGTTCCCCTAAACCCACCTTTTCAGTGTTGTAGTTCCTAAAAGATAACAATTTCCATACCAGTGGAAAGCAGGGGGAAGCCGTAGAGATATCTCTGCTTTATTCTCCCTCTCTTTAGGTAGACACAAAAATCGCCATGGAGGGGGTGCTTCCACTCTGAAAATGTGGAGTCAAGGGTTGAACTAGAAAAGATACCATACCTAAGTGCTGGAGATAGTCTCCCAGTGCAGGATCCTGGCCATTAGCTGCTATGGTCTGTAAAATTCTGTAAGGTAGGTTGCAATTCAGGGTATCACATGCAGCCCCTTGAATCTGTATAAAATGTTCATTGTTGCTGTTGTTGTGTGTGCCTTCAAGTCATTTCTGACTTATTTAACAATCTGATTTTCTTTTCAATATTCCAATAAATAATATCAAAGAAAGTATCAGAGAATGTACAGTGACTACCATAGCTAGAATCTATAATTCAGGAAGCTGATTTCTGATTGTATTCATCAATTGCTTTCACTAATTTTCTAAAAATGGCCTTTTCACATTTATACTTTGTGAATATAAATGTTGCTATGACTGGCTTTGGAGATTATTGCATTCACTTTAAAGTAACTTATCCCTAATGGGATAAAATCACCTTTAATTTTAAAACCAAGTTTTATCACACTCATCCATGATTGGCAAGTGCAACCCGTCTGCAGCCCAGATCCCAGCCATGCATATCCAGCAGCTTTTCAAAAATGGCAAAATCCCATTTTTGAAAAGCCACTGTATAAGCACAACTGAAATCAGGCTGCAGACAGGTTGCACTTGTCTGGCCTCAGCTGAGTGTGATAATACCCGCTTTTAATATTAAAGGTGACTTTATCCTGTTAAAGTCAATGAGATAATCTCCTTTGTTTTCTAGATTAAGAATGTGGAGAACTCCCGTTGATTGAAATTTTGGGGCAAAAGGGTACTGTCTCTGACAAAATGGCATTTTCTATCAAAGTTTTGACCATGCAGTTCTGATTGACTCTTGGAGGGATGTTTTTGCCAGGTTTCCACTGACCAGGAGCCTTATTGCCTGAGAAAAGAAAGTCAAATGGATCTGAAGAGAAGTGGCTTTCTCCTTGCCTCTCTACATGCTGTTGTAGCACTTCCCTTCTCCTTCCTGAGAGACATGGTCCTAAAACCATGCCTTTTGCTAAATGGATTTTTCCAGTGCAACAGAAGGCACACTTTTATGACTGTCTCCCTTAGGAAGAGAATGGAAGTGTTTTGATGGCATGCAGAGATGCAAGGAGGAAGCCACTGCTCTCTGCCTCTGTTTTGGCTTTCTTTTCTCAAGTTATAAGGCTATTAATAATGTGATCTGTTTGAATTTAGTCAAGGCTTTCTGTTCTGAGCTGTAAGACAGAAGCATCAGAGAATTTTTGCCATCTATTATAGACACAGAAGAAGACAACTGTTCTCTCAAAGTTCCAGTAAGAAATTCCACTTTCTGGTCATTGTTAAATTTAAATCCATTTAATCTCAGTTTATCAAAGACTGGCTAGAATCGTTGTACATGCTTCACGGTTCTTGGAATCAAGTTTTAGTTTCACCAACTCTCTAATCCAAATTATTTGGAATTTAAATCACATGTAGCCTAATTATATTTGAAGGTTGTCCAACATTTCTTTGGCTGTGTTATATTCCATCACAAAGATTAACTTGATTATACTCCAAAGAAATAGAAATTATATTCTGCACTATAGAATCGTTTCTCTCCCAAGCAACAGTGTTTTCTCCCTTTGGTTTGTCTATTTTAAAGCACTTATGAATATTTTGAGTATTTAATAGAAATTGAATTTGGTTTCTCCTTTGCTAGCAATTATGACTAGTAAAATCTCATAGGTTTTCTAATAATAATCCTGTTGCTTAGCAATTCACAAAAAAAATATGCTGAGGTGTGTGTGTGTGTGTGTGTGTGTAGGGGGGCAGGCTCAAAATACATAAAAGGAAATAAAGTGTGAACAAGCTGGTTAACACTAATGTCCATAACTTGTTATGAAATGTGAGACACTACCAGATCTCTCAAACAGAGGATTCAGATCAGTAAAATAGAAGCTGAACCACAAGCAATCCCATGCCTCCTCCCACACATACATATACAGGGTTTGAAAGAGAGAAGAAATAAGCTTTGTCTTTTTTTGTAAAACTTACGATGGTATCTTTAGTTACAAAGTTTGTCCGTAATCAAATACAGGCTCTAATGGAAAAGAAGGGGTGGGGTGGGGTGACTTCAGGTTAGGGTGATGTATTAAGAGAATACCTGTTGTAAAACAAGCACACAGGAAATCACCACACTGCAAACTACTATGAATCCTATGTACTATGAATCCTACTGTCCATTTTAAAACAGGCAAGAACGCTGGTTGGTACACCTCCTGTCCAAACAGATGGACCAGGATAAAGCCAGACCAAGTCCTAAGCTGATATCAGTCTCCATAAAAGCAGAAGTGTAATGCAGACAGTCCAAAGTCAAACAAAGCAAGCACTTCTGAACCAAGTTTGAAACTGAAAAGGAGTTACCAGAGAGATTAGTCCAGACTCAAGTGAAATGTCAGAGGTGCATGAAGAATATCAAACAATGGTACCATGAGGCATTGAAGCTATTGTCTGCAGCAGAATGACCTTGGCTGAGCTAATTCATAGTAGATTAGCCCAGTGGATAGTATATTAGCCCCCTGGCCTCATTAACTTGGTATATTTTACTTAAGGTGAAAAAGAGTATCTCTGGCATTTCCCTGCATGTGTCAATGCAAAACAGGATGCAGAGCCTCTGGAGGTTATCACATGGGAGGAATTTCTCTCAGTTTCAAAAGAAATTAAAGTAGGGCCAGTTCGGAATTGAGTGAATTCGCTAGTTCAGTGAATTTACATGATTGCATATTTCGGAACTGCCCCAAATTGTCTCCCAGTGCCCGAAATTGTGTGCGATTGTTTCTCATGCAATAACGCGAAACCCCACAATTGCATTCGGAAGGACTTCCCACTGCCCCAACTCTAGCTTAGTCTAGTTCAGTCTAGCTAACTCTAATTCTAATAACTGGCCAGAGTTTTGGAAATGTTATATATTTTGGGAATGCAGCTTCCAGAACTCCAGTCAGGGGGATTCTGCAAGTATTACCTCAAAAAGGTAACTTTTCCATGTTCCGCTACAGCCTCCCAGTGGCATCCTTAGAGTTGGTGTCACTCAGTGCAGTAACACATGGTGTCACCTCCTTTATTGACCTCCTCCCATTCCACACACATACAGAAAATTTAGCAATGTTTTTTGTATGAATTTACTTATAAGTCATAATTGTGAATGTAATGGTAATAGTCACAGTATAAACAACCAGCAAAATTAAAATTATACTTTTAAATGACAATATCACATGCACAGAATAAATGTCTTTATATACATAGTTTCATGTGCTAAAGTAAAAATGTTGTAAAATGTGATGTTTTTAAAGAAATTTATTTTTTAAAAAATTAAAAATAAATTAATTTAAATTTTAAAAGATCCTGGGGCCTCTCTTTTGTCCTCCCACTGAGCCTCACCCCATTCATACCATCTCTTCAGAATTTTAAAGAGATATAGGCAAATGCCACAGCCCATTTCTGCCAAAATGCAGATATTTGAGGACACAGTGGTGTCACCAGGTGCAATCTGAAACACACACACACACACCCCACACACCCCTAATGATGGCACTGAGGCCTCTAGATGTAGTCTCTGGTTTTAGCAACTAGACCCTAAAATACAGAACTAGAGAAAACATTTTAAAAAATGCCTAGCCTTGTCCTGACACTGATACAGCTTCACATTAAGTGTTACAGTCTGTCTGAACCTCTACCATTTTCCAGTTGGATTTTCATAGCCCTTGCCCCAGTTAATCTCATTGGAATATTCATAGATATATTAATCTCACTGTGATATTCACAGATATATGGATAACAATACTCAACCCCCATTCACAATTCTTAACAATCCTAAAATTCTTTATATGCATGATGAATGTGTAGTTTATAGGATCCATTGAAGACATGAGAAAAGCTTTCATTCCATATGACTGTTTTTGGTTGAAGGAAAGACAGCAACTTTTCCATCCTAAAGCTAAGAAAAAGATGCATTCAATTCTAATCATGTGGCTGTTTGTCAAAAAGATGAGTATTTAATCTGCTGCCAGAGTCACTGTACTCTCTGGTTTGCCTGACCAGAAATATCTGCGCCCACCCTCTGGTTTCTAGCAATGACTGCAATGCAAATAATTATTCCACTTCAGAAGCAAATAATGTCAGAAGCAAATAAGATCAAAGCAATTGTCATTCATATCCACTCTTACCATCCACTCTCTGATTGTTCAAGCAGGCTTTTAAAAAATGTAGTGTCAGGAACTTTTACAAAACTCTGGTCTCTATGGAACAAACGGAACATTCCATGGTTTAGTAACCAGCTATATGGATGGGCTTTTAATGTGAGAGGCCTCATAAAAATAAATCCCATTAGTATCTGTGCACTACACAGCTCTCTGAGATAGTCAATTTTATGTTTTTTTGTAAAATAAGTGGCAACACTGAGCAAACCAAACAATTGTGTCCTAAGCAACCAGTATGACTTTGAATAGAAAATAAGGCACTACAATTTGAAAAAGACAAACAGTGAACATTTTAACTACTGTGGGAAGGGATGCCCAATTGCCAAATGTAGAGGTGCTTTCCATTATTGTGTAGATGTTTGTACTTGATGTATTAGCAGTACTGACAGACATAGTGTTCATATGGTATGAGATATGCTACATAGCTGGGATCAAAAGTTAGACAGGACACAGGAAATAAGCATGTTCCTACCACAGATATACAGAGGTCTTTCTATCAACCTGGATAGCTGCGAAGAGTCTACCAAATGTAAAATATTTCAAATCAACTTAATTATGATGGGAGAGTTGAGAATGCGTTTAATTCTCTTCAAATGAAATATTCATTCATTCATTCATTCATTCATTCCCTGCCCTTCAGTCAAATGGCTTTGGCTGTAATAGTAAGTAAGGCTGTAGTTTCAGGGTTGTTATGTCTCAACGAAAAAGAAAACATGACCTGTTATCACAATTAGAAGCCATGACTTGTTGTTGGCTTATGAATTCTGGCTTAAACAACCTTATTTCACAATTTGTTGCAGAAGCAAATCTGTTTCCAGTGCTTGCCAGGAAATTATTGCCAACCACAGCTTTCTGACAAGGTGTCTATACACATGATTTGCCTGCAAACAGATTTGGCTTGTTCACACTTTACCTTTTGAGGTATGCACTTAACACATCTTCAAAAATACATTGTGTGCAGTTGGCCTCACTTGGTTATGCTCCTTAGATTGTTCTCTGACTGTTCTGGATCCCCCTGCATAAGGAGAATTCCGCGTATGCTTGAGCCCCATTGAAATGAATTGTGCTCGTGCATGCGGCAGCGCAGCGGTGCCATTACCCCTTCCGGGGTGCACTTGCTTTACTTCCATTATGGCTTTCAGTATTGTATTTATGAAGGTCCAAGGCAGACAGAGCCCCTATTGCTGAGAATCCTGGAGGGAAAAGGGACTCAGGGACTCCCAGTGGGGATGAAAGGAGTCCCAGAGGAGCAGGCCACATCAACTGACAGCATTTCTGAAGGCTGGTAGGCCAAGCCAATGAACAAAGGAAAAGATCCCATATTTAAAGGAATTTTGAGCCATGGGGCAAAGTCCGGTTGTCTCATGACAACATGGTCCAAATTCCTGAGGTGGTTAGGTGGTAATCTTTAGGCATAGGAACTTCCAAGGTGTAGACTAGAATGTAAATGGGCAGATTCCTGCATTAGAGAACCTGCAGGGTCTGGCAGACAAAGACAAATATTACCCCAGATGGATAAATTGTTCTTTGATGGGCTTTTCCTCATCTCCCCTGATGTGCATGTGAGTCACATCCTCCAAAACTAGCTGACTTGACCATCTCGCTTGAACTTCATGGTGTCCATGTTAGGGTCATAAAGAGGTGAATCTTATGCTATTAATGATATTGAAAGAGGAAGGAGCCATAGAGGGTAACAGATCTAGGGATCTTACTAGACCAACAGTTAAGCATGAGTCAACAGTGTGATGCAGTGGCCAAAAACACCAATGCGATTCTGGGCTGCATCAACACGAGTATTGTGTCCAGACCGAGGGAAGTAGTATGGGCACAATCATTCAAGGAGGATATTGACAAACTGAAATGTCTCCAGTAAAGAACAACCAAGATGATCAAATCTCTGGAAACCATACTTTATGAGGAACAACTTAGGGAACTGAGCCAGAAACAACAACAACAAAAATATTAATCAGTGTGGCCAACAACCCCATTCATTGCCACTCGTGCAGCTGCTCCGCCTGTGTTTCTAGCATCCTGACAGTATTCAATGTAGTTGCTGAGCAACAGAAAAGACTTCAGATAAGTTGTCCCCACACCTCCTCAGTGTAGCTGCCCTATACCTTTTTATTACACACCTAGGACTTGCAGTGCAGCTGCTAAGTATTAAGGAAAAGGCAACTTCATGTTGCACTTTCCTGCCAATCTAGAACGCCCCTTTGTGTACATGTGGGCATGGGACTGGTTGTTGTTCAGCTTTTACTTTGCCAATTTGATTCCTCTGCTTGAGAGATCCATTTACTATCCTTCACACTTTCCAACATTATTTGAATCAGGAAACCTTTTTTTTTTTTTTAATCACCTTGATTTTCACCTTAATGGAATTTGGTGGCAACACATTAAGAAAGCACAATAAGGTGATACTCCTTTAGACTCTGTGTCTGTACATGGATACATGAAGTAGTGCAATAAAGGATATAACACATTTATAAAAAACGGTGTCTGAGTGGATTAGGCTTCAAGAGCAATTTGCAGGAGGGCTTCCAGGAAAAGCAGGTTATTACAGAAAGATAGTTATTTATGTAACATTTTAAAATGTATTGATTCATCTTGGTGAGAAAAAAAGAAAGAAAGCATTAGAACCCAATCTTGTCGATAGGAAGTCCTAAAAAAACTATTTTCCTGGAAAGCTTATCAGTAAAAGGAATGAAAGATGACAGATACCACTGTTCTTTGGTGAGGGTTTTGCATTATTTCTAAATCGCTTAAGGATAGTGGAATTTCTGGGAAGAACAACTGATGCACTGAATATTGACAGATGACACTAAGGATGGCAGCAAAACCTGCCATGGATTCTGCTGGTCAAGGTGTGTTGTTGTTGTTGTTGTTTTCCCTTTTCCAGAAGAGTGAAATCATATGGGTTCTTGTGATGCCAGAATGCAGCCAGGCAGGAATAATCAGCAGTCCTTCCATGGAGATAAGTTATGTATTATGGGGGGGAGGGGTATTTCTTTGCACTTCCAAAGTTCCATGCAAACAGTGTGTGGAGAAGGGTTGTACTGTCTACCACTAGCCAGCAATTATGATTGCCAGATTCATCTCCTTGTCTCTCTTTTCTTTATCAATGCAGCTTTCTTTCCTGTCTGTCAGACTCCTTGCCTCATTTACTGGGGCTTGCAAAACCCACCCACTCTCTAAATAATAATAATAAAAAAATCCCCCAGGAACCTTTCTGCAAAATGCTTTATTATTATTTGTTGCTGCATATTTCACACAACTCAAGCTTAGCATACATGCATTTTATACATTAGGTTTGTTCTTCCTTCGTAAAGCCAATGGAGATCATTTAGTTTTATTTCAGATGTAAGTGCCTGCCTCTGCTCTCAGTCTTCTTCACTTGCTTTCTGTCTTTAATACAAGAAAGAGAAAATGAATGATCCAAGTTGGTAATGATTGATGTTATTTGCTGTCAAATCAACTTCATCTTATGCCCATGCTATGAATGAGAGACTGCCAAGGTCTCCAGGCATCGACTGCCCTGCTCAGATTTTGCAGACCCAGGGAGGTAGATTTCATGACTAATATCAATTCACCTGTAATACAGTCTTGCTCTTCTACTGCATTCAACTTTGCTAAGCATTATTATCTTTTTCCACTGAGTATTTCATTTCATTTGTATCCCATCTTTTCCCCAATACTGGGACCCAAGATATGAAAATTAAAAACAAACACAATTTAAAAATGGTTGCAAAAAGAGAAATGTATTTGTATGGACACAGATAGCACCTAAAACTGTTTACTTTGAACAAATTCACCACACACAGGTTAAAAATTTTGATCCTGAACAGTCTTTTTAAAAGAAAGCATAGAGAACATTACTCTACCTACAATGTCATGTACCCTCCTCATGATGAAGCAAGTGGTTTATTATCTGGCAAGTATGACCTTGGAGAGCCATTTAAACTACGTTCTTTTGGGCAGCTATAGGAGACTACAAATGCAGTAACATATAGTGTTCCCACGTTTCCTGAGCTTCAAACTCTGAAGTAGTGGTGGCACAACAGGGAAGATAGCAGAGATCAGTGGGTATAGCCTAATGGACAAAACTTGTTAGTTGGTGAAAGAAGTCACCATTTTAGGATGGAGTACGTAGTGGACAGAGAGACACAGTAAACAGCAAAATGGTTTAAAATCAAGGTTAAAATGACTGTCCCTTTGAGTATGGTCTTTTATATTGAAATTTTACTCCTTCCACTGTAGACTCAAAGCAGACAGCTAAAACCCTTAACGTTTTAGATACCTTTACCTCATACAGTGGTCCCCCGGGTTACGAAGGTAATCCATTCCGGATTACCTTTCGTAACAGGGAAGCATTCGTTTCTCGGTGGACCGCTATTTTCAACGGACCGCGCGGCCGATTTAAAGGAGCCGCGCGGGTTTTTTTTCGGATCCCGGGGGATCTTTCGGATCCCGGGGGAATTTTAGCGGTCCCGCCGGTTTCGTACCCCGGGGTTTTCGTACCCCGGGGATTCGTAAACCGGGGGACCACTGTATTTCTTCAGCATCACTCCATACAGTCCTTATCTCTCCATGCAAGTATCACAAGACTCAGAACAGTTATTTTGAGGGAAGCTAAATCATCACATGCTGTGATGCCCTGAAAATGAATATCTGACTCACAACCCACTGGGATGAATATGTTAAATATTCTTGGGAAAACAGAGGATCCATTTAGCAGCAACTGGCTTCCACTAGGTTTAAAGATTTTGCTCAGGCAGTTTCTCCCATGAACTCACGAAATTTGAATGAATGGTTCTGCTTTGTTCTAAAGACACTCCTAGTGTCTTCAAGCTCCTTAAACCTGCAGCTCTCTCAGGTGGTACATTAGATGGGCTTTTGGTGTGATTGAGTAAAATAATTCTGCTTCCTATGTTTTGTGAAAAAAGAAATAGCTCTGTTCTTAGTAATCTTCAAAGCTTTTCTCTGTCTTTCTAGTTCTCATCTCCATGTCCTTTTGGCATAGTTCTCTGATGGGTATACTAGCTGTGTCACACACACACACACACACACACACACAGAGGATACAATTGTATTTTAAAACAGAATTAAGAACCCCAAGACTGACAGCTGGTTTCTAAACAGCTGATTTCTAAAAGCTTCCCTACTACATGGGTAGGGACATGAAAGGTAATATAATTTGTTTTTGGTTTGTTTTTTCAAAAGTAAAATCCCAAATAACAAATGAAAAAGAATGTGTTTTTATTAATGCCACTGGCTGTTCTATAGTTCCTTCCTCCCTATTATTTTGCATTCAGTTCTTGGAGCCACTCTCTTTGGAGGTTGGTTTTATATTTATTTTTTCTAAAGTTCTAAACCCTGCAAAAAGTGGATGCTATACAGCAAAAGGGCATATTGCGCTCCCAGTTTCATGATCAGCAATTAGACGTGCATTCTGCTCCTTAACACAGAGCTGAATGAAAGGATAATAAGATGGTGAAAATAATCCAGGATGAATCCAGATTGAATCTCCATTGTTCACATGGATCCCAAATGCATCCAATCAAATTTTTTTTTTTGCAAGGGAAGGGCTGCCAAAAAACCCAGGATATTAAAAATCAGTATTTCCCTGAGTTTTTAAAAAAGATTTGCATCATTGGCATTGTGAATAACTGGGCCCGTACACAATACGTTTTGCAAACCAGTTTAAATTGGGGTTGTTCATACTTGCGCTAGGTTTTCCTAACTTGAATTCAGGGGTCGTTCACACTTGTACCAGGTTTTCCTGACCCAAATTTTGGGGGGCCTGGTGCAAATTCCCCTTTAATTTGGCTTTTTTTTTTTAAATTAGAAAAAATATTTATTAGATAAAGATCAAAAGATCAGACAGAAATAAAAATGAAAATAAAAAAACCAGAAGATAACAATACATATAAACAGATACATATACATATAAATTCAAACCTACATACAATCATATGCATTAATCATTAAATAAAGAAACATTATTAGCATTATATAGAGTTTCGTTCTTAAGTTCGTAGTTTCCTTTAATATATCCTTCTAACAGTTTCCTTACCTTCCTCAACTCTCCAATCTTACCAACCCAAATCTCCCTACTCACCCTCTTCCTACTTACCTCCAATTCTTTCTCTCCTTCCCGTTCCATCCTCTAGATTTTCCATCTGCCTTTCTCTTACCTAATGCTACTCTGCTCTAACTTTCTTCCACCTACTCAAACCCTCTGCATTAACCAATGTTCCTTTCTCTTCCTTACTCCATAATCTTCATTTCATTCTACAACTCCAATCATACTGACCTTCATCTCTTGACTTCCTTCCTACCAATATTTGTTCAGTTATTGTACTATTTGACTTTCTTATTTCTAATTAAGTCCCCGTAGATCACAGCTTTTAATATAAGTTAATAACTGCAATTTTTCCCCAATTTGCTTCAAAAAAATTAATAACTTTTTCCCATTCTACACTGAATTGCTCTTTAGTTTTGTCTCTTAGTGCCTGAGTTAATTTATCCATTTCCATCCCATCATATAATTTTAATAACCAGTCTTCTTTGGATGGGATTTCCTCACTTTTCCACTTTTGGGCAAAGCATACCCAAGCTAGGGATATCATATAGAATAACAGCTTTTCATGTTTTCTTGGAATTTCATTATCAAATATTCCTAATAAGTATAATTCTGGCTTTAGTTTCAGTTTTATGTTTAAAATCTCGCCGATAAGATCATTTATCATTCTCTAATATTTTTTGCTATTTTACAAGTCCACCAAGAGTGATAAAAAGTTCCTATCTCTTTTTTGCATTTCCAACAAATATTATTTTTCAATTTATATATTCTCGAGATTTTTTCTGGTGCAAGATACCATTGGTAGAACATTTTATTAAAAATTTACCCTTGGGGGACTGTGTATTTAGTTCCATCTGTCCAAACTTCTTACCATTGAGTCATTTGAATAGGGTGACCTCTGTGTGGTATGTCTCTGCACTATTCACTATTCCTATAGTTTTTTACTTTACTTTTCTGCATCTGACAGATTGCTGCTGATAGGGCTTTATCACACACAGCTTTTAAACTGTGAAAGAGGGAGGGAAGCAGCATTAGCAATGGTGATTGCATGATGCCACTTCCTTCTTATACCTGTCCCCAGCCCTTCCTTCTTATTCATGGAGGAAACTCATGAATGAACTGCCAATCGCACAATGCTCCAGGTGCAGAAAGCCAGTCCTAGGGCATTCGCATTATTGGCAATCACATGGTGTCACTGTCCCCTCTTCCCTCCTCTCCTCTCTCCTACTTGCTATCATTCATTCATTCATTCATTCCCTAAGGGTTTTGTGCAACTCCAGACCTCCACAGCCTCAAGTCCTTTTTTTTAAAGAATAAAAAC
The DNA here is from genome assembly GCA_034509955.1 of Urosaurus nigricauda. Taxonomy (NCBI): domain Eukaryota; kingdom Metazoa; phylum Chordata; class Lepidosauria; order Squamata; family Phrynosomatidae; genus Urosaurus; species Urosaurus nigricauda. The sequence goes on from JAOEGL010000006.1 coordinate 59,527,076, forward strand.
ATTAAATTCGAGTGGCAGAGCTTCAAAAAGTGAAAGAAAAAACAAAAAACAAAGGCATGCCAGAGAGGGAGGGAGGGAGGGAGGAAGGGCAAAGTTAAGGGACAGGACAGAAAGGGAGTGCAATAAGGGCAGAGCCGCCAGTCACACAAAAGACAGTCAGTGTGATTATGGCAGCAATAAAAACAGTTGACATTTTATTTTTAATTTTTTTAAGTGATTGCAGTGCAAAAGGGACTGGTGTGACAAACCTGTTTAAGAAATCAAGCTCAATTTTCCTTGGTTTCCCCTTTTTCTCATTTAAGTTCATTCCATTCCATTTTTTAAGCAGGGGTGTTTGACCACATGTTACATATATTGTATAAATTCCACATCCTCCAACTGTCCCAATTTGATAGTCCTAATTAATCCTCAGATCTCTCACTTTTTGCACCACTTTTAAAATGTCCTTATTTTTTCTCTCCTCATTCCTGTACCTCCTGCCTTTGTCCTCATACTTCAGTTGCTACAAACTCAGTTCAAAATGTGAAAATAGTTTGCACTCAATTAATTCAGTGTGGGAGGAGAGGGGGGGGCAGAATCTTGTTCTTCCCACTTGCCTCAGGAAATAGCAGTGACTTTTGCCATCTTGACCACACCCTGATAACATGTGTCCCAGTTTCCATCTTTGAAATGTTAAAAAGTGTGGCAATTATGCCTGATTTGTACCCAGGTAAAAGAATTCTCTTAAACCCAGACTACAGATACAGATGTATGTTCACACAAGCTATGATTGTAGCACCCTACATGGAGCACAGCTTCTTTCTTTCTTTCTTTCTTTCTTTCTTTCTTTCTTGTCCTTAAGGAGCAGGCACAAGAAATTAAGGAGCAGCCATAAAATGGGGCTGTATCAGAACCAACTATTCTGACTTCCAGTGCTCAGTCAATCAAGCTTTGTAGGTGAAACAAAAGGTTTTTATTAAAGACATCAGAAACAGCAACTATCAAAACCACCTTGCTCAGAAGTAAAGATCCACCTCCACACCACCAACACAACATAATAAAGGTAGTTGAACCAATCAACTCTGCCCCCATACTTCAACCCACTCCCATGACAACCTTCTAACAGTTCCCCATCTCCCACCGGTATTGTAACAGTTAAATCAATTCAGCAAACAGTCAAATCAGAATACAGTCATACCTCAACCTAAACAAAATATAAACACATACCTCAGCATAAACAAAATATAAACACATGGCAGATTCTATAAATTCTTACAGGATGGTGATGGTGAAGAAATCATGGGGGAGTGAGAGCAGAAGATTTTGTAGAGGAAAGAGACTGAGAATACCATGGCAAAAGTATGTGGGCAGAAAAGCATCCACTAGACAAAAGCATGTAGGAAGAGCTGCAACTAGAACCAGTTTGGACCAGGTAGTGGCAGGGTGACACCTAGAGTTGTATTCCATCCCAGGGCTGTGTAGAAGCAGACAGACCTGACACCTTTAGTGAATGTATGATCTATTGATTTTGCCTTTGCCTTTTTACCTTTGTGCCTTTGCCCTAGCCCTTGCTGTTTGAGACTTACACTATACAGTTATCTAAGCCCAAAACAGGTGGTCCAGGGGCATGACATTCAGATGACACACACATCCAGATCAGGCCAAAGCTATGCTGCAAATGCCTAAGGTGGCCCAAACCCTGCTGGCAGTTTGTTGCAGCCAGCAGTGGCAGCCAGCCTCGAGACCACAGTGTATGGCCGCCAGTCTGGTCACTCAGGAAGCACTCGCCAGAGGCGGCTCCAAGTCACCCATCTGTTTGAGGCCTTGATTGTCCATTTTGCTTTCTTCCCCCCTTTTCCTCTTCCTAATCCAATAAATTATTGTGAGCAAATATTGCTGAGGTCATTAAAATTATTACTCCATTATCTACCCACTCCATTGAGTAGACAAATAAAATATTTTTTTTTTCTTGCAAAAACAAAACACATTTATTTTAAAACAAATTGATATATAGAGAGAGGAATTCAGGCCTTTTTTGCACGAAGGAAACACATTTCTTTTAAAACAGAGAGAGAGAGGAATTCAGGCCTTTGTTACAAAAAGAAAACACACTTGTATGTTGTTGTTTTCTTAAACTATATTTTGTATACACTGAGGGGCCATTCAGACTACCATATAAACCAGTTCGTAACCCGGATTAAAATCGGGAAGTTCATACTGGCGCCTTTTTTTCACTAGGGAATCTGGATCTTGCACACCTGATACAGTGCAAATCCCCCTAAACCTGGGCTTTCTTTTTTTTTTTTTTTTTTGAGTATTCTTTTTTTTTAAAATAAATTCTTTTATTGTTATGATTACTGTTTGTTTACATACATATATATTACAGATATATTCATATAACAATACAGTTGTTACATTTAGTTACAACGTCTTGCTTATTCTTTCTGTTTAACATTATAATGATCCATCTTATCTTTTTTCTGCTTCTTTTCTAATCATCTTTTCCCAATATTTTTGAAAATCCACTATATACAGTTGAACCATATATGTGTGTGTGTGTTTCGGGACACATACTCACTATGTGAACTTGGGCCAAATTATTCTCTTGGCCTGAACTATCTCTCAGTGTTATAAGGAAAATAAAATGGGAAGGAAGAGAGCTGTGCACTTTCACTTGATATTTGGTGCCAGTCTCCTTTGGGATGCTCACTATAAATGGAAATCTTGTAGTAGCTGGACTGTTTGCTTACCAGTTCTCCTCTCCTCCTTGTCTAATGCTTTTCTACACACACAGCAATTTACTGCTATCCCTTCCAGTGAGAGAGATATTGATGCCAACTGTGACTTCAGCTGCCCATCTTGAAAAGAGAAGGTGTACCAATATGCTCCTCCTTACCTCCAAGAGAGAAGAAATAATGGTCAAGCTCTAACAGAACTGGAAATGCAACATAAATCTCCACCAGCATACTTCTGCAAGTACTCAGGAGGCAATGGCTGCTACTTCCTCTCTGGGTGACAAGACCAACCAGCAACCACCATGTAAAGCTCAGCTTGCCAATCACAGATGGTCCACAGATATGTGCCCATTCACAGCAATGTCACTAGTGGGGTATGTGTGGCCCATGCCTGGTGACATTCCAGAAAAGGTGTAAGACCCAGTTGGGCCCTCTTCCCACTGGGCGGGGGGGGGGGAGGAGGGAAAACTCACCCTTCCTGGCTGTCCAGAGGAGGAGACCACTGCCTCTTGAGGAATAAGCTGCCTCCACAGCAAAGCTTGGAAGGGTGAATGCATCTTCCAGGTGTTGCGATGACAGCAGTTCCTTCCTTATCAGAAGACCACCATAACAGTGAACGAGAAAGGTGAGTGCGCCCTTCCAGGCCTTGTGGGAGCATTGACCCCCCTCCTGAGGCCACTCTCATGGCGAGATAGAAGAGTGATCACACCACTCTGGGCTTTGATGCAATGGTGCCTTCCTCATGAGAACAGAGCTGCCATCATGGTAAACCCTGAAACAGTGCACTTGCCCTTCTAGGTTTTACCTGAGGATAATGTTTCTGCTGTGCTGGGGGGTCGAAAGGGATGCTATCTCCCCCTCTCATCACCCCCTGTAGTCACAGCTCCCAACACACCAGATGACACCCAGGGTGGTGACATCACTCCCTGTTCATGGTCCACCTGCCTTTGTACCCCCAGGAAAGAATCAGCCTCTGTTGTCCCATGGAAAATGGCAAGCACTCCTTCTTTCATGTGATGTGCAAAGGCAGCTGAAGGGTACCTGGGCCTACCTTGTCAGCTAACCAGTGACTGAGGTAGAGCAGCACCCAGGAGCCTGTGCAACATCTTTTAAAATGCTTATGCTGCCATAATTTGAGTCCACATGCTGTTTCCTACTTCAGAGAGCGAGATTGGTCACTGTGACTTAGGGTTTTATCACACAGGGAAAACTGGAAGTTTAAAAGGGTCAGAACCCGCAGTTATCCAGTGTATTAGGCACAATTGTGCAAATGGTTTTCAGACGACGTTGTGCGCAAACCACTTAGAATCTGACAGGAACCAGGAAATAAGCATTTTGGGGGAAATATCGGAAATTCATTTCCATTTCATTCACAAATTTATTTATTTTTTTGTTTACACAAACAAAGTAGTGCGAAAGCTACTTGCGGTTTATTCATGGGATTCGCCCTGCTTTTGCGTTTGTTACCAGATTTCCCATGGTTCGAATGGTTCACGTAAATTTGCTAGTTTAGTGAATTTATGTGAATTCTAATTGTGTTCTGAATGCTTTCAGAATGACTTCCCATTTCCCAAAAATGATCCCCCATTGCCCAAAATTGCATGAGATACTTTAATAAGCAATTACGTTAAACGTCATGATTGCATTTGGAATGACTTCCCATTGTCCAAAATCCTGTGAGATAGTTTAATACATAATAACGTGAAACCCCATGATTGCGTTCGGATTGCCATTGCACTATACCCCTAAATTCCGTTGTATGATAAACTCCTCTCTCTCTCTGTCTCTCTCTCTCTCCTGCTTCAGCCATAGTGATCCCCAATCTGTCCCCTTTAAGGGATTTTGGACTTTAGCTCCTACATCCCAGGCTATTGACCAACAAGGCTGAGGCTTCTGGGAGCTGAAATCCAAAATCACTTAAAGGGGATAGTTTAGGGATCACTTCAGTCTTCCCTCCAAGCCAGAGCTGTTAAAGGAACAGCTACTGAGGCAAAGGCAGGGGCAGAGCAAGCGAGATACAGAAAAGGCTGAGTTCCCCCTCACTCTTACCTGTATATGCCTGTCTCCTGCTTCAGCCTTCCCCCATAGCCAGGGATTTTAAAGAAACAGCTGCTGAGGGAAGGCAGGGACACATGCACACACAGATTTGTCACAGTCTAGCTACTCTTTCAGACATGGGAAATTGGAAGTATTATGCAAGGGCAATCCAAACACAATCATGGGGTTTCATGTTATTGCGAATTAGAGCTTCTCACACAATTTCGGCCAAAAGGGAAGCCACTCCGAATGCAATCATAGGTTTCACGTTATTGCGAATTAAAGCTTCTCACGCAATTTCGGGCAAGGGGGGGTATTTTTGGGTAATGGGAAGGCATTCCGAATGCCTTCCAAACACAATGGGGATTCACGTGAATTCGCTAAACTAGCGGATTCACATGAATTTGCATTGGCTCCATTCGAAGTTGGGAGAAATTCCTCCCGTGTGAAAGAGTCCTAGGTGTGAAAAAAAAATTGTGCATTTGATCACTTTTGGGGGGATGTACGCACGTTTATCATTATCAGGATGGAGGCACATTTGGTCCTGTCATGTGAAAACCACTTGTGCATTTGTGCACAGTGCAGATTTATCTCAGATTCTGCACGGGATAACAGTGCTTTGCATGTGAAAACCATTTGTGCAATTGTGAGTTCTCACCATTTTAAACTTCCAGTCCCCCCCCCCCCTGTAATAAACCCGTTAGAGATGATGATGATGATGATGATGATGATGATGATGATTCTGGCTGTTGTGATCTCATGCTGATGCTGCCAGTCTGAAGGCAAAAACACTGGCCATTGTTATCCCATGATGATGGTGGCTGTCTGAAGGAGAGAGACTGGCCATTCATGTTGACTGCCTTCTTACTCACACTTCTTACAATAAGAAGAGCCTCTCTATGCTTTGTCTGCCAGCTTCTTGCCTGACATTTCTCTAAAGAGATTGTGTGGAGCATAGAAATGATCCTATTAAATATGTATAATGAAATCAGGTCCACTTTCCATTATCAACAGAAATAAATGGTTTACCCTGAACTATACACTGAGAGATATTACTTGCTTTAATGCTCCATCATCCAAAAAGCAGGAGACGTCAAGGTTTCCTTTCTCTGATGTGTTGGCCTTATCTGCTTAGTAATACAATGTTATAATCCTAGAATCATGGAGTTGGAAAATCGTAGAAACATAGAGTTGGAAGAGACCACAAGGGTCTTAAAGAGCCATGTAATACACAACTACAAGAGATGGCCATCCCACTTCTATTTAAATATATCCAGAGGTCTTCCAGTCAAGATATTCATCCTAATATTTATATGGAATCTCTTTGCTTATAATTTGAATCAATTGGTTCATGATCTAGTCTCCAGAGCAGCAGATAATCTGCATCTTCCCCATGACATCTCTTCAAATACTTAAAGATGAGTATCATATCACTGTCTAAACCATCTGAAGGGATGTCATTTGACCATATATGTAGCAAGAAATGCCAGATGTCCAAGTTAGGTTCAGAAAAAGAAGAAGCACTAGGGATCTATTTAAAATATATGTTGGATAATGGAACACATCAATGAATTTCAAAAGAAAATCAGCCCGAGCTTTATAGAGTATAGGAAATCCTTTGATTGTACAGACCATGAAAAACTATGCATTGCTCTAAAAGAAATGGATGTTCCACAACACAGTATGAGGAGTAAATATGGGTTAGCAAAAGGGTCAGACAAGGGTGCATTTTATCACCCAAATTGTTTAATTTATATACTGAACATATTATATGGAAAGCTGGATTAGACTGTGGGCTTTATCTCATGGGGAAAATCAGGGGTTTAGACAGTGAACATCACATGAAAATCACACAATTGCAATTAATATTTTCACATAACATCACAATTAAAGTTCCATTATCCCAGGAATAAACAGGAAATAAAGAGGAACAAATCATTCCCAGGGAAATCAATTGAATGATTTATTTTTGCTGTTTAATGCCTGTTTATTCTCAGGATAATGGCTCTTTAATAGCAATGTGTCTGAAAATGTTAACCATGATTGTGTGATTTTTGCTGTTTAAACACCAGTTTTTCCCCATATGATAAAGTCCTCAGAGAAAGGAAGCATGACAATTGGGGAAAGGAACATCAACAATTTAGCATGTTCACATGACACTATACTACTAGCAGAAAAAAACAACAAAGTCTAAGTATGATTATTGAGGAAAATCACAGACAAAAGTATAAAAGCAGGATTACAGATTAACATTGAGAAAACAAAAATAATGACAACAGACAATTTACAGAATCTTAAAGTGGATTGTGTAAACATGAAATACTTAAAGATTTTCTTTGCCTTGGCTCATTCATTAATCAAAATGGAGAGAGTAGTCAATAATTCAGAAAAAGACTAGAATTTGGAAGAGCAGTTATGAAGAAGGTAGAAAAGATCCTCAAATTTAAAGATATATCATTGAATACCAAAGCCAGGATTATCTATGCCATATTATTTCTTATTGTATGGTTGAGAAAGCTGGATAGTGAAGAAGACTGACAGGAAGAAAATCCAGCTCATTTGAAATGTGGTGCTGGAGGAGACTTCCACAGATATCATGGACTGCCAAAAATACAAATAAATGGCACATCAAATTGAGAAAATCAAGCAAATCAAGGCTGAGCTCTCCCTAGCAGCAAAAATGACCAAACTGAATCATTTTGGATATATACTTTGGACATATCATGACAGAACATTATTCATAATAGAAAAACAATAAGGTGAAAGACAGTAGTAAAAGAGGAAGGCTGCATTACATGTGAACAGAATCAGCGCAGCTACAGCACTGACTTTGGAAGATGTTAGCAAGGTTATCCTGGAGGTCTCTCATTCATAATAGTTTTCCTAATGTAAAACTGACTTGATGGGAAGTAACAGCAACCAACAAAAATGAATCATATCACCGTGCAATCTATTCTTCTCCAAGCTAAACATACTCAGTTCCCTAAACTGATCCTCATAGGGTTTAGTTTCCAGAACTTTGACCATCCTGATCATCTTCCTCTGGACACATTCCAATTTGTCACTATCATTTTTGAATTATGATTTGAACAATAGATAAGGTTAACCAAAGCAGAATAGAATGGTACTATTACTTCCCATGATCTGGGCATTATGCTTCTGTAGATGCAGCCTAGGACCCCAAATTTTTGTTGTTGTTGTTGTAGTTTGGCTGCTACACTACACTGTCGATTCATGTTTATTTTTTGGTCAACTAAGTCTGTTAGATCCTTTTCATATTTCATATTATTATCAAGCCAGATATCACCCACAGGCATTTTGAATTCTGGTCCTGTCTTCTGGAGTATTAGCCACCCTTCCTAATTTGCTGTCTTCTGGAAATTTGATAGCATATCCTCTATTCCTTCATATAAATCATTGGTAAAGATGTTGAAGAACACTGGGCCCAGGACAAAACCCACTGGCTCATCAATAATTACTTCTCTCCAGGATGAAGAGCATTTTCTGTGTTCAGTACATCAGCCACTTCCAAAATCCATCTAACTATAGCACTGACTTGTCCACATTTTACCAATTGGTCTGCAAGAATATTATGAGTAACCTTGTCAAAAACCTTCCTGAAATCAAGATATACTACAGCCACAGCATTCTTAAAATCTAACAAACTTGTAACTCTGGAGATTTTCAAACCAGGGAAAGTGACGGGAGCATACCAGGGTGCTCCCGTCACTATTGCACTAGTGTGTGAAGATTATTGGACGACATTGTGCGATGTCGCCATAATCTGTGAATAAAAAGCCGTGAATAAAAAGCAGCCATAGAATTCCTCTTTATTTGTGTGATAATTATGGGATTATGGCAACATCATGCGATGTTGTCTGATAATCTTAGCACACTAGCACCATAGTGATGGGAGCATCACAGTATGCTCTCATCACTTTCCTTGGTGTGATAATCTCCTCTACCCAAGAAGAAGAAAATTAGCCTGTGATTACTTGTTTTTGAGAAATATGTGGTGACTTTTAGAAATCACAACATTCCCTTTTAAGTGCTCATAGACTCACTGATTGTTTAAAGAACTGTTATAAAAATTTCCTGGTATGAACCTCAAGCTGATTGGTTGGTAGTTTATCAGGTCCTCCCCCCCCCCCCCCGCCCTTTTGAAGATGGGGGCAGCATTTTTCCTCCTAGTCTGCTGGGGCCTTTTGTGTTGTCAAGAATTTTTAAAATTGATCAACCGTGTTTTGAGATTACATCTGAATGTTTGTCTAATACCTTTGAATGCAGTTCATTTGGCCCTGAACACGACAGTTCATTTAGTGTAGAGAGAAATTTCTGTACTCTTTACCTATTCAGAGGCACAATCCACTTACTGCATCATTTGTTTTGTTTTCACCAGGCAAAACACTGTTTTCTTTTGGGAGAAGACTAAGGGAAAGGTGTTGAGCAGTTCTACCCATCTCTGTCCCGTTAGCTTTTCATCATCTTCTCTTGGTATGTCTTGCAGTAATGGCTGATGGGTTTGATGAATCTTTTCAGTGTTGCTGTTACATCATGGGGCTGGATGGCCATCTGTCAGGGATGCTTTGATTGGAAGTTCCTGCATGGCAGGGGGTTGGACTGGATGGCCCTTGTGGTCTCTTCCAACTCTAAATTTCTATGATTTCTATGGACCCAGGAAACAGCACAATTTTCAAGACATGAGACCCACAGGTTACTGTTTCTTTTCTTCTCAGTAGGAGCTACATCATCATATGTCTCTTCTTTGTCTGAAATTGGCTGGAGACTTTTCATCCGTAGGTTCTATGGATGAAAAGCCTCCAGCCAATTTCAGACAAAGAAGAGACATGTGATGATGGTAGACAATTCCCTCTTGAGAAGAAGAGAAGCAGTGATCTGTGGGTCTTATTTCTTGAAAACTGTGCTGTTTCCTGGGGTCCATGATGTAACATAACATTCATGTTCTTTGAGGACTAAGATTTTAGTTCTTGTTCCTGCATCTCAGAATCACTGATTAAGAGAGAGCTTCAAATGGATTTGGTAGCTCCAGACATGCAGCATGTCTGCCTATGTCTGTCACATTATTCCAAGTATTTGGGGATTTCTCCCTGTCTCCTCTTCCTGTTCACTTTGCTAGACCTAGGAAACAGCACAGTTTTCAAGAAATAAGACCCACAGATCACTGCTTCTCTTCTTCTCAAGAGGGAATTGTCTACCATCATCACATGTCTCTTCTTTGTCTGAAATTGGCTGGAGGCTTTTCATCCATAGAACCTCTGGATATTTGCTGGAAGTCAAACTCAGCCAAATCCTCAAGGTCTAGCAAATTCCTCACTTGCCTGGAAGACAATTTCATTGTCCAAAAGGTGGAAGAGACAACAAGGGGATCAACTATTTTAGATCTGATCTTAACCAACAGGGATGACCTAGTCAATGGGGTGCAAGTGGTTGGATCCTTAGGTGGAAGCGACCATGTTCTCCTGGAGTTTGTTATACAGCGGAAAGGGGAAGCCAGGCATAGTCAGACACGCATTCTAGACTTTAGGAGAGCTGATTTCAATAAACTTAGAGAAATACTGGGGGAGATCCCATGGTCAAGAAAACTAAAAGAGAAGGGAGTTCAAGACGGATGGGAGTTTCTCAAAAAGGAGATACTGAAGGCGCAATTTCAAACAGTTCCAATGAGGAAGAAAAATGGGAGGTGTCTCAAGAAGCCAGGATGGATGACTAAGGAACTTTCAACTGAGATAAGCCTTAAACAGAACATGTATAAGAAATGGAAAAATGGGGAAATCACGAAAGAGGAATTCAAACAAATAGCCAGCACATGTAGGGGTAAAGTCAGAAAAGCTAAAGCACAGAATGAACTCAGGCTGGCTAGAGAGGTTAAGAACAACAAAAAGGGCTTTTTTGGGTATGTCCGAAGCAAAAGGAAGAAGAAGGAAACAGTAGGGCCACTGCGTGCAGAAGATGGCAAAATGCTCAAAGATGACAAAGAAAAGGCAGAATTACTCAACACCTTCTTTGCTTCAGTCTTCTCAGAAAAGGCAAAGGGTGGTCAACCTAAGGATAATGGAGCAGAAGACAGAATAGGGGAATCTCAGCACAGAATAAGTAAATAGATAGTACAGGAATACCTGGTTAACCTAAATGAATATAAATCTCCAGGACCAGATGAACTACATCCTAGAGTATTAAAAGAACTGGCGAATGTAATATCGGAACCATTGGCAATAATCTTTGAGAACTCCTGGAGAACAGGAGAAGTCCCAGCAGACTGGAGGAGGGCAAATGTTGTGCCCATCTTCAAAAAGGGGAAAAAAGAGGATCCCAACAATTATCGTCCAGTTAGTCTGACATCAATTCCAGGAAAGATTCTAGAGCAGATCATTAAGCAGAGAGTCTGTGAACATTTAGAGGCCAATGCCATAATCACAAAAAGCCAACATGGGTTTCAGAGAAACAAGTCTTGCCAGACAAATCTGATCTCTTTTTTTGATAAAATTACCAGTTTGGTAGATGAAGGGAATGCTGTGGATATAGTATATCTTGATTTCAGTAAGGCCTTTGACAAGGTTCCCCATGACATTCTTGCAAACAAGCTCATAAAATGTGGGCTAGACAAGGTAACCATTAGATGGATTTGTAACTGGTTGACTGACCGAACTCAAAGGGTGCTCAACAATGGCTCCCTTTCATCCTGGAAAGAAGTGACCAGTGGGGTCCCACAGGGTTCTGTCCTGGGCCCAGTGCTATTCAATATCTTTATTAATGACTTGGATGACAGAATTGGGGGCATACTTATCAAATTTGCAGATGACACCAAATTAGGAGGAGTAGCCAATACTCCAGAAGACAGGATTGAAATTCAGAATGACCTGAATAGACTAGAAAGCTGGGCCAACGCTAACAAAATGAAATTCAATGCGGAGAAATGTAAGGTTCTGCACCTAGGGAGGAAAAATGAAATGCACAGATATAGGATGGGGGACATCTGGCTGAATGAAACTATGTGTGAAAGGGATCTAGGAGTCCAAGTAGACCATAAGTTGAACATGAGTCAGCAGTGTGATGCAGCAGCTAAAAAGGCCAATGCTATTTTAGGTTGCATCAATAGAAGTATAGTGTCTAGATCAAAGGAAGTAATAGTGCCTCTCTATTCTGCTTTGGTGAGGCCCCACCTGGAATACTGTGTCCAGTTCTGGGCACCACAATTCAAAAAGGATGTGGAGAAACTGGAGCGGGTCCAAAGGAGGGCAACTAAGATGGTGAAGGGTCTGGAAACCATGCCCTATGAGGAACGACTTAGAGAGCTGGGGATGTTTAGCCTGGAGAAGAGAAGGTTAAGAGGTGATATGATAGCCCTGTTCAAATATTTGAAGGGATGTCATATTGAGGAGGGAGCAGGCTTGTTTTCTGCTGCTCCAGAGACCAGAACGCGGAGCAATTGATGCAAGCTGCAGGAAAAGAGATTCCACCTCAACATTAGGAGGAACTTCCTGACAGTAAGGGCTGTTCGACGGTGGAACACACTCCCTCGGAGTGTGGTAGAGTCTCCATCCTTGGAGGTCTTTAAGCAGAGGCTGGATAGCCATCTGTCGGGGATGCTTTGACTGGGAGTTCCTGCATGGCAGGGGGTTGGACTGGATGGCCCTTGTGGTCTCTTCCAACTCTATGATTCTATGATTCTATGATTCTATGACTTAACTCCTTAAACTGTAGTAGTAGCTGTAATTGGTAACTCACTTTTTCTCAGTAGAAGTACCCTCCTTAGACCACAGGGAGAACTGGTCATACAAACCAACTAGGAAAAAACTGCCATGGCAAATGAAGTGAGGAAATACCCTGGAGGAAAGTCATTGTCCAGAGCAAACCCTGCAGAAGGGATTTAAAATATCTCCAACTAAGCAATCATTTCCCACATCTTCAGGGGGACAGCAGCAGTGAAGATGATCAAAATAGGAAATCAGTAACAAGGGATATTGCATGCCAAGGAAGGTGTCAAGGTAATCACCAACCACAACAAGAAGAAAAGTGCTGGTGGTTGGGGGCTCATTGCTCAGTGGTATAGAGCTGTGTGCTGACCTGAAAAGATGAATCAGGAAGTGTGCTGTCTTCCTGGCATATCCATCTGGGATGTCACTGACAACTTGCTTGACAAAACTCATCAAGAACAAAAAAATCAGTCCCTCTTTCTCCTTATTCATGTGGGTACCAAGAACATGGCCAAGAATGCCTTTGAGCAGATTATCTCTGACTATGAAACTTCGAGAGTTTGAAAAGGTTTGAGGCATAGGTGGCATTCTCGTCAATTCTGCCCATAAAGGGTAGAAGATTACACAGGTAGAGGAAGAAACTAAGAGTAAATCATTGAAAATGATTGAAAAGAGGAAATGATTGGCTGTGTAGACAGAGTAGAAGGAAGAGATTTGGCCTCTGTGACTATCATTTTAACTTCTTAGACAGAGAACTACAGATAAACTGCACTTTGGAAAGACTCGGAAAAATGTCTTTGGTAGTAGCATGGCAAGTCTGATCAAGAGGGCTTTAAACTAAATAAATGGAGGGCTGGAAATAAAAGCTGAATCATCAGCCCAATGGCAAGTTCTAAACACAAGGATGTAAATTCTGGAGGAAAAGCTAAGAGACAGAATGGGATCCACAGAAAAACTGATAATAAATTAATAAGAGAACAAATCAAGCTTCAACTGCGTATACCCCAACACAGAAAGTCTGGGAAACAAATGAGATGAGTTTGACATGGTAGTGCAGGAAATATGACTTTTTAGTCATAATGGAATCCTTGTGTCATGATTCCCATGATTGGAATATTAACAAATGTAATATTTGAATATAATCTATTCAAAAAGAATAGATGTGGCAGAAAAGGAGGAGGAATAGAATTACATGTCAAAGACAAATGTACTTGTGCAGAAATCCATGAGAGTGACCAGAGTGTACCAGCCAAGAGTCTTTGGGAAAATAAATAAATGCATAATGCACATATATACATAAATGTAACATTGTCATAGAAGTTTACTATAGGCCATCAAACCAAGAAAAGGTGGTGGATTATGCTTTTCAGAAGCAAGTCTCCTAAATCTGTAAGATACAAGAATGAGTATTTATGTGAGACGGCAGTTACCCTGATATTTGCTGGGAGACTAAGAGGCTATACACTCTGGTGATAAGCACCAGCATTGGCGTAGAGTGGGGGCATGGAGACTGCATGCCGTGACCCCATCTCCAACCCATGACGGTGTGATGCACGGCAAGAGGCGTCATGGCTCTCCCTTGGTGCAGCATGTACACACACTGTGCCAAAGAAGCACCACAGAAAGGCCAGATTGAGGTGCAGCATGCAGTTGCTGCAGCCCCAATCCAGCTAGGAAAGGGGCACCGCACCACTGCCCCTTAGGGCTGTCTGTACAACCTCTAATTCTGCTAAGTATAGACTCTCCAACAAACTTCTGATTTGCTTTGCTGTCAGGCCTCCCTTAGAGCATCTATCTAAAAGGAGCTGCCACCACCTACTGATATGACCCTCCTTTTCTAGTAACTTTGTTGTTGTTAGCTGCCCTCAAGTCATGGTTACCCTGTGGATGAGACATCTCCAAGAATTCCTATTCTCCACTGCCCTGCCCAGATCTTGCAAGCCCTCTTGCCCACAACCCCCCTGATTGAGTCTATCCATCTGGGTTGTATTCTTCCTCTCTTTCCTCTACCCTTTACCTTTCCCAGCATTATTGTTTTTTCTAGTGATCCAGGCCTTCTCATTATCTGGCCAAAGTACAATAGTCTCAACTTGATCAACCATCAGGCCTGGCCTCAAGTAGAAGAGCCTTCTCTCCATGCTATACCCTCTTACCCAGGAGGGAGTGGAGAGGCCTAGCAGCAGCATCGGCCCTGGCATCAGGTGGAGGAGCCCTCTCTCCATGCTGCACCGTCTTACCCAGGAGGGATTTAAAGCACTGGAGAGGCCTGGCAACACCATCGGGCCCGGCTTCAAGTAGAAGAGCCCTCTCTCCATGCTGCACCATCTTGCCCAGGAGGGAGTGATGGAGAGGCCTGGCAGCACCATCAGACCTCACCTCAGGTGGGGGATCCATCTCTCCATGCCACACCATCTTGCCCAGGGGTGAGTGAAAGGACAGGCCAAACTCCATCGGGCCTGTCCTAGAGTATGGAGCGAGCCCTCCCTCCAGTCCATCTGCTTTGGTCCAGGTGTCAGAAGGAAAGAGGAACTTTTGGACCTGATCCCCTTCCCAGGCACCGTTCCCTTCTCCTTTTGTGTTGTGTCTTTTTTAGATTGTAAGCCTGAGGGCAGGGAACCGTCTAATTAAAATAACATTTGTAAGTCACTCTGATAGCCTTTAGGGCTGAAGAGCGGGGTATAAATTATTATTATTATTATTATTATTATTATTGATCATCTTTGCTTCCAAGGATAGCCCTGGTCTGATCTGTACTCTTCTCCAGCACCACATTTCAAATGAATTGATTTTTTTTCTATCTGCTTCCTTCGCTATCCAGCTCTCACATTTGTACATGGTAACTGGGAACACAGTGGCCTGAACGTTTGTGACTTTAGCGCTCAGTTGTATGTCTTTGCTCTTCAGTATCTTTTCCAGTTCTTTCATAGCTGCCCTTCCCATTCCTAGTCTTCTTCTTATTTCTTGACTGCAGTCTCCATTCTGATTAATGTTTGAAACTAGATATGGGAATTTCTTTATTTCAATTTTCAATTGTGTATTTCTTCTGTGGTCATTATTTTTGTTTTCTTTGGGCTGATACAGACGGCCACTAAGTGGTGTATTCACCGAGATTCTAGGGTTGGGGACCTCACAGCAACTACACGATCCCTAACCCTAGTATGGCATGGTGCCAGCACACAGGGGCCGCCATGACACTGGTGCCCCCGCTGAACACCCAAATGGCGTTGTAACGACACCATTTCCTGTAGCAGCACTGCAAAAAAGGAATTTCTCTAGGCAGCTCTTTTTTTTCTTTCTTTCTTTTTTTAATTTTTTTTTTGTTTTGTTTGTTTGTGGCGCCACAAGCTCTGTTCCTGCAGCAGCTACACTGCCACGGGAACAGAGCCATCGGAGAAAGGGGCCGGGCAGCCCCTTTCTCCCATGACAGCGGCCGCGGGGGTATCCAGTGGCATGAAGCCCCAAGGACATCTTTTTCCCGGACCATGGGGAAGCAGCATTTTGTCACTTCTCCATGGCCCAGGAAAACCAAGGAGGGCTCCCCAGGGCCTCCCTGGTGCTCCGTTTCAAAGTTCCTTCTGAGGAGATCTCCCCAATGAGCTCCGAAATTCCCCCAGGCCTCCCTGGATCTCCATTTCCAAGGAGGCCTTGGGGATCTGCCTTGGGGAGCTCCGTGCCACCCACAGTGCCATGGGAATGATCCTGAGGAGCCCCCTCAGGGCTCCCAGGCATGAAGCCCCATGGCATGAAGCCCCATGGACATCCCTTTCCCAGCTTCTCTTTGGGCTGGAAAAAGCTGGATTGGGGCTGCAGGGGCTGCTGGTGAGGCTGCCCTGGCCCCAATCCAGTGCAGAAAAGAAAGAGTGCTCAGAAACACTCATTCCTTGCTGTGCAGCAGTGCTACTCGATTTGGTTGCTGTGGCCACACTGCATAGCAAAGAGGGGCAGGTTCAGGCAGCCCCTGACGGGGCAGTCTGTAAAGCCCCTTTATGTTCAGCATCAGACCTGCCTTTGAACTTTCATATTTGACCTTCTTTTTAACTGTTCCAATTCCTGAATGTCTTTTGCTAATATTATGGTGTCAGCTGCATATCTTAGGTTGTTAATGTTGCCTCATCCTATCTTCACTCCTCCTTTTTCTGATTCTAATTCTGCTTTTCTTTTCAGCATATAAATTAAACAAGTAGGCTGATAGGATGCAGCCTTATCTGACTCCTTTGCCTATTGGGAACCACTCGGTTTCCCCAAATTCTGTTCTGATGGTGGCCTCTTGTCCTTGGTACAGCCCAGTAGCTGTTCCTATATTTTATGCCTGTTATTCCCATCTTCCCTCCCTCAATTCTCTTTTCCTTTTCCTTTTTACACTCCTTGATGTTTTCCCTCTCTCATTTCCCTTTTCCCTTTCCTTTTTATACTTCTAGATGTCTTTCCACCCTCCCCTCCTCCTCCTCACCTCCTACTTTATCTCCATGGGCAGCCTTCTGTTCTTCTTGTTGGGGAGGGCTCTGGTGTCCCTGGGCTGCGGTGTTGAAGCCTCCCTTTCTGGTGGGGGGGGGGAGGTTCTGATGTACCTGGTCTCCCAAGGCTGCTTCTTTGTCCCTTTGGTTGGCAGCTCCCTTCTGGTCTCAGGGGGAAGGGTAGGCTCACAGAGAATCCCACTTACACTGTGCTTCAACCTGATTCTTCAGGTAAACATGCACACAGACCAAGTGAAGGCATGTGAAGGGAGTGTAAAAGAGGAGAAGTGCTTTAAAGGAAAGGTTTTATTCTAAGCAAGACTAATGCATTAGCAAAAATATCTTTCTTTATAAGGGGCACCTTCCCTTCAGTTGAAAGTTACAGAATAGTTTAGATCATATTCAGCCAAGATCAGCAAAATAAACATAAGCCCCTAATGTGACTGGCTGAATACATTTTCCTGTTCTACTAACAGACAAATGGACTCCTGGGTCTGGATCTTCAGGGGGAGCTAGGAATTTGGGCCTTCGGGTCAGCCTTGACTTACTCCCATGAGTGCCACAAGAACCTTGCCTTTTGTTTGTCTTTGTTCTTCTCTCTGCCTCATGGCCCCTTGAGGTTTTTATAACTTTCCTTTGAATTCTTTGGAAGTTTCTTCCAACCTGGCCTTCTCATTGGTCAGTTGTTTTCCATGATCTCTGATCCTGCTCTGTGATGATGACCACACTAAAAATGAAATTTTAAACCCAATACCTCACTAACCCCTTCTTACTTGTAGGGGAGAATCTATTCCTCATAATCAGCCAGCTAAGTGCAGCTGGGGGACAGCTTGTGGTTGCCCTGCAACAAAGTCCACATTTTTGTGTGACATAACACCCGCTCAAGGCCATTCAAGCCCAATCCTGTCTTGTGCCTGGATTGGGCAAAAATGGCCATGCAATATATTCCCATGTGATGCTAGAATTTGCAACTGTATGACAGGGCAAAGAAGAATATTGTCAAACACAGACCTTGGATTTCAGGAAAGCTGATTTTAACAAGTTCATGGAATTACTGGGAAGAATCCCATGGCTAGACATACTAAAAGAAAAAGGCACCAAGCAAGGGTGGAGGTTCTTGAAGAATGAGCTGCAAAAAGTGCAATCACAAGCAGTCCCATGAAAGAAGCAAAATGGGAAACACTATGTGTGTGTGTGTGTGTGTGTGTGTGTGTGTGTGTGGCCCACAACAAACATGAGGAAATGAAAAGGAAAAACAAATATTTCTATAAACTTGAAGGAAAGAGAAATCACCAAGGCAGAGTACAGATATGCATGGCCAATAACAGGAGTGTTCAGCTGGTACATCAGTCCAGGACTAGGGTGCCAAGGAGGGACCATGAATTTCTGATGGCCACCTTCCTCAAAGAAAAAACAGCCCCCTCCATTCATTTATTTTACAAAGGTTAGCAAACATGTAGCTCTCCAGAATCTGAGGCAGCAGCTATACAGAACTAGCAGCTTCTGGTTTTGCCCTAAACCACGTTGTTGAGTCACTTCTTCCCAAGAGAAGCTGCTATCCCTTAAATCATGTACTCAGAGAAAGCACATAGTCCAAAATACACAATCACATGCCCACAAATCTTCAAAAAATTCGGCCAAATAATCACCGTCCAAAAGCACAAGGTCACCTTCTGGCATTTGGATTCTTGCTCCCCGTGGCACGGTAGTGGACATTAGGGAGGATGTTCTGATGTCTTGTGATTGCCATGTGATATGTGCTTTTATTTTAGTGGAGTATGGTGAAATCATGGAGTCATTCTGTCGCTGCTGTGTCTTGACTGGCTCTTTCCATTCATGGAGGTGAGAGTAGATGCACTATATCAGCACACAAGATCATGAGTGGTGGGTGAGGGCAGATTTTGCAGGCTTTGCTACACAATTGCTTCATTCGAAATGGTATAATGAGGTGGTCTTTTGGTGTTTGAAGTACACATGCTTCTGATTACATTACTTTAGATATCTCATTGCTGGATGCTGCCAGGGTTAGCAGATCCATAAGATCATCCTGTCAACGTAAAAAAATAATCTCCATCTATCAAAAAATGCAACTTTAGGCTGTCTTCTAGACATATTCTCATTTAGAAAGCAAGAAGCTACCGAAGTCACAACTGCTGATACAAAAAAGAAAGGAAGGAAGGAAGGAAGGAAAAGAAAAGCTGAATATGATCACATTTCATATAGTCATCCTGAAAAGCAGAAATATTGAATTTTTTTTGATGTGTGTTGTAATATATTTTTAAGTGGATTGCTCCCCATTGGGATAGTGTGTTTTGATATTTATTTGATGTTTATATTGTGATCACTTCAAGCAAAGTACACCATGGGAAAGTGACAGATTAATCATAAGTATGGCCACATGGAGGATGTGGGCATGAAGAGGTAGATCATCTTTCATTCTCACAACACTGTTTGCTTGTTCAGGTGCAACTGCCTGCTCAGTGCAGGATCTCCAGGTAAAGCATGCCTAGTAAGCTGTCCAACGTCTTTTTGAAGATGTACAGAGAAGGAGAGTCCACAATCTCTCTAGGCAACTGGTTCCATTGCTGAATTGCTCTTACTGTCAGTAGGTTCTTTCTAATGTTCAGTTAACTATTGCACCTGGTCCAACCATCTGGAATGGCAGAGAACAAACCTCCCCACTCCACTCTGTGACAGCCCTTAATGTATTTAAAGAGTGCAGTCATATCAACCCAACCAAAAGGTAAACTGATACAGTTTAATGTGAACAGTTCCTAGAAATGTACTGTAAATTTCACTTCAGCAAAAATGGAAATAACTCCAGAGGGGGAAAGGCCAGGAGTTCACAAGTTCACACTTGCCAAATTAGGACCGTTTGATGATCTGAAGGGGCAGATTGCTTCCTATCTTCTCTGGGGATACTCATGAGCCTTGAGGGGCAGGTGAAAGAGGAGACGCTCCATCCAGGACACTCATGACACTAGCTTCCAAGGAAATGTCAATATCTCATGGTACCTGTCAGAAATTCAAAATAAGGTTATTATATGTGCTGTGGGGAAGGGTTTTACTGATGACTTGAGATCTTAAGTCTAAATCCAATTGTTGCAACCTATAACAGTTCATTTTCTTTTCCTTTCTCATGGAATATTTGACAGCAAAGAGCAGAGCAGGGCACTACTTGAAAACTACTAGCTTGCACCTTGATTGGTGCCTGTGACTGCCAAGCCCTGACAGCATTAATCCAGAAAAGTATGACTGCTTCTCAATATAAGACATGTTCATGGTGATATTTACAATGTGAAAAAAGCAGAAGTGGGTCAAAAACATTCTATTGGTCTAGCTTTTGTTGTATCACTTTACCTTTTGGTTGTTAGTTTAGATTTGCATACCGTACCTGTGCTGATTTTGTATATGTTCTTTTTGACTGGGGTGTTTTATTTCTCTTGTACTATGTTCTCTTGCAGAAATACATTTTCTAGTATTTCCACTACTATAACTGAATGTTGCAACCCGTTTCCTGGTGGGAATATGAAGGGAAGAGTGCCTACATCAGTTGTTCACAAATTCCACTGGCTGTCAGCTGGCAGCTTTGACATACAATTCAAATCACTTGTTCTTTTCTACAACACTCTGTGCAACCTAACCTCAGCATAACTCTTTCTTTACAAATCCACTTATCCCTTAAGATCAGTAAGAAAAGTGTGATCTTTCCCTCTTCAGGGAGATACTATGTAGCACAGGGCCTTTTCAGCTCATGTCCCAGTGCTGTGACATCTGCTTCCAAGCTCACCAAGCATTCATTACAAACAAACAAAAAAGCCCTTCTTTTTTTTAAAAAAAAAGGGCAGAAAAAGTAGGCTTTTCAGGTTTGATGAGGAAATTATAAAGAAGCATTTCTGTTGCCTTAAGCTGCTTCACTTTGATTAGAGAGATTCTATGAAGAAGTATTTATTTGCTCACACTCAACTGTGCAGGGTGAATGTAGCACTTCAGGAGGAGATTTGAAAGCCAAGTATTTTATCTCCTGAAGGCATCTTGCTACACCTAAAAGCCATTTGCAGTCTGGTTTTGTTCTTTTTCTGGGAAATACAATTGAACGTCCTCTTCAACTGGGAAACCTGAGATTATTTCCCTTGCTATTTAAAAACAGCCATACTAGTGTTTTGCTGTTCTGCTGTTTTTCTCCTGCTGAGTTTGCTGCTAATGTCAGCAATATGGCACACAAATATAGGCTATTTCTGTGTAGTTTTTTTAATGAATTGCATTTTTAATAATAATAATAATAATAATAATAATCCAAAGTTTATTTGTGGTTACCAAACAATGCAAAGCTAAGACTTAAAATGAGCAGACCATTTTAGTAATGAGCATCATTATTTCCTACAGTAGTAAGTCAGCACCTTGTAGCACAGGTGATGCTTGTGCAATTAGATGTTTTCTTTTTGAAGAATTGACTAGGAAAAAAAATTTTAAAAAGCAATCAAATCAACATAAGATCAAAAGCCTTCCAAATCAAAGCAGATTTTAAAGTGTTGTGTGATCTTGTTTGGAATCTGCAATGTTTTCTAAGCAACCATTAATGGGATGTATTACAATCATTTTAAAGCTTCATATTCCATTAAACTCAATAGAACTTGATTCTAAATAGACATAGGGCTTTATCAGTTGGGGGAAATTGGGGGTTTAACAGTGATTATCCAGTGAAAATCACATGATCGCAATTAAGATTTTCTCACACATCATGATTAAAGCATCATTATCGTGGGAGTAACCAGGGAATAACTAGCAACAAATCATTCACAGGATTTCTCCATAAATGATTTGTTGCTAGTTATTCCCTGATTACTCCCACAATAATGATGTTTTAATTGTGACGTCGTGTGAAAATCTTAATCGTGATTGTGCAATTTTCATGGGATAATCACTATTTAAACTCCCGATTCTCCTCTGATTTCCCCATGTGATAAAGTCCAAAGACAGATTACAATGTTGAGCATTAGTTTCTTGTTAGTCTAATGATAACACTAATGGCAAGAAAATTTGCTCTCTCCCAATTATTAGATTGTGATTATTTTTATTATAGGGATGAGAGAGGATTCCACAATCTGCCTGTAAAACAAAGAAAATGTGGTCAGTGAGGAGCACCAATAAATGGGAGCAATCTATTAATACCAGAGTCTGAAAAACGTATCATTTGCTTGGAAAGGTTTCTTTAGTTGGATGTTCCATATGTTGAAATCAATGCTTTAAAAATTGTTAAACACATATTGAGAAATGTTTGCATTTCTCTGTTCAGTTCAGAGCCTGGAAAATGTTTTTTGCTTGGACTTTTTTTTACAACTCCCATGTGTAGCTAAAAGCAATGCTTGCCAAAATTTTAAAGCAGATATTTATTTTATTTTATTTTTTAGTTTTATTTTTTATTTTTTTGGTGAATGCAAAGTGATCTTGCAGCACCTCTGAGTCTGATTATGCAAAATAAATTGGAGTATAAGCTTTCTATTTCCTCATATGCATGGAATGAACTGATATTCAGGATATTATCACATGGGGTAAAGGACAAAAACTTCTGTCCTTACCCATTCATGTGAAGATTATCAGATAATGTCTGTTTTTATCCTGTCCTTCACTTGTTCTTATTGCGCAATCAGGATAAGATTATCAAACGATGTCATGCTTATCCCATCCTTCTCCTGTCATTGAACTGGTATGGCCCCATCACTTTGTATTAATGGAAACTCCCATTAATACAATGACAGGTGCCACTGATGGGAGAAGAACAGAATAAACGCAGACATGATAAGGTTGGGAGCAATCCCTCTTCACCCCATATGATAATCTCTCCAGAAAGGACCTCTATAGACTGTATTAGTACTCATGAAAAAGTAAAATAGTGGGTATGGTGATGAGGTGACAAGTCCAGTTTTAACTATGCTCATTGAGGAAAAGGTCGGAGTAAAAATGTAGCCTCAGGCTAGGGTTGGTGGATGACCATATGAATGGTGGAGGGAGTTTGAGAATATGGTTTGTGCAGGCTGGGAACCAGAAAGCAGTGTTATAATGTGTGTATTATAACAGGAAGCTAATGTCTTTGTTCAAAACACTGTTGATAGATTGGAATTTCTGAGTATATATCATATATATATTCAGCTGTTTCTCTTTCCAATCTTCCTTTGCATGTTGTTGTTGTTGTTGTTGTTGTTGTTGTTGTTCCAGGACTGCTGCCCTGTGGTCAGAGATAATAATAATAATAATAATAATAATAATAATAATAATTATTTATAGCTCGCTCCTCTGTCAATCAACCAGAGCGGGTTACAACAATTAAAAATACAAGGTAAAAGGTAAAATTCACAATAACCCATACCCAACCACCCACCCCTTAAAAATTAGATTAAACTGACATCAAAGTTAAAAACAACATAATTAAAATTCCCACAACATAACAGAACAATCAGTTGCAGTGGCATCAGGGGTCGAGATGTTAAAAATTGAGGGGGGAGCTTGACCCATTAACAGAGCTGGGAGTTAAGGACTTTCTGGGAAGAGATGTGTCTTTATAACTTTTTTAAAGCAATCAAGATATGTAATAAGACACATCTCATCCGGCAGGTCATTCCATAGCCTGGGAGCGGCAGCCAAAAACGTCCTCTGGGAGGTCTGCACCAACCTAGTTTTCATAGGCTGTAGCAGGTTCCTCCCAGAGGACCAAAGTGTGCAGGGGGGATCATATGGGAAGAGGTGGTCCCCAAGATAAGCTGGACCCAAGCCATGTAGGACTTTAAAGGTCAAAACCAACACCTTGTACTGTGCCCGGAAACTAATCAGGAGCCAGTGGAGAGACTTAAACACTGGTGTTATGTGCTCTCTCCCCAATGTTCCAGTGAAAAGCCTTGCTGCTATGTTCTGAACTAATTGAAGTTTCTGGGTTAAGTACAAGGGTAGCCCCATGTAGAGTGCATTACAGAAGTCCAATCGTAAGGTTACCAAAGCATGTACCACAGACTTTAGGTCCTTCAGATCTTAGAAAGGGCGCAACTGGCGTGTCAGCCGAAGCTGATAGCAGGCATTCCTGACTATCGCATTCACCTGACTAGTCATGTGAAGCAATGAATCAAGAAGTACCCCCAGATTATTTCAGAGTAGGCTTGCCATTGTCTTCCTCCTCCACCTTTGGGGTCATGACAGTGGCCAGAAAAGCCATGTGCACAAGCATTGCTCTTACACTCACAGACATAGACATCTTTTTTTTTTTTTTAAGCAGCTTTACAATTTAGGTGACTAAGCCTCTTTTGCACTAAGGTTTGCCTCTGGACCAAGAAACAAGAGGGAAAGCCCAGGAAGCAAACACTAACAAGGCACAAACACAGTTCCTGAAGTATGTATATGTATTATATCACTCCAGCATGTTGTAGAAAGATATTATTTCTTCTTTAGAGGCATTCTGTAATAAAGATGAAATACATTAAAACTGAATTGCTAGGCAAAAATACTGCTGACATTGTTGAAAACATGCTGCACACCATAATCACATGAGGACATAATACATTTTATATATGTAAGCTCCAAAAATATTTTCAAATATTGATACTAAAAATAAGAAATTCCAAGTTCTTCTCACATCTTCTAACCAATTTGCACCTTTAAAAAGTGTTATCTTGCCATAGGGTTGCCAGACTGAAAACTGGGGATGGCTCCTATACTTTTAATGGCTGTGTAGAAGAAGGCCTAAATTAGATGCCTTGTGTGTTGTTATTTTCAAGAATTAGTAAACCTAGTAACACAGGAGAAGCTTTTCTTATTTTCTTTCTCTGTGTCTTGCCATAGCTATGATTGAGAGTACACAGAGCAGGGTTGAATTCTCAGCAACAAACCTAGCCACCAGTGGTTCACCAAATAATAGCAGCCAGCCAATCCATCGGACAGAAGAAAAAAAGCAATTCAGTTCAGCAAGAGAAAAAGTAACCTGGGTACCTCCAAGGCTGATAGTTTGGGCCAAAAATAGTTATCAAGGATAGGGACTCTCTTTCAATCTAAGGGTAGAATTCAGTTCCAGAGATCTCAGGGCTGTGCTGCTATGGTGGATGAGGGCCAAAGCAAAAGGACCTAAAAGAGTTGCATTTACTTACTTAATTTCTATCCAACCTTTCTCCCAATATGAGGCCAAACCATAAACCAAATACAATTAAAACAGTGCATCGTATAAACCATTTTAAAAACATTAATTTAAAACAATTAACAAGGCAATTAAAATTTAACAATGAGAAAAACCAGTACTGTTCAGCTTCAAGCTTAGCAGAAAGAAACAGTATTAGAAAATAGTTTTTTGTAAGGCTTTCAGGCTATGTGGCCATGTTCTACAGAGTTCCTTTCTGATGTTTCACCAGCATCTGTGGCTGGCATCTGGCGAAACGTCAGAAAGGAACCTTTCTAGAACATGGCCACATAGCCCAAAAGCCCTACAAAAAATATGGATGCCAGCCATGAAAGCCTTTGACTCCACAGTCTTAGAAAAGACATTCAGCCTTCTGGAAATGATGAGAAAAAGTGGACAAAGGCTGAAAGACCATTAGCAATGATGTAGAAAGGCGGCAAGAAAACTACATGATAGGTTCACCTTTATATCACATAAGTGGCAACTTGAAGGAACACAACAGCAGTAACATCATTATTATTATTATTATTATTATTATTACTCATCTCTCCTCATGGAATGAGGAGAAAAACAGCAACAGATTAAAATACAACACATAGTTAAAAACACATAACATCATTTAAAACATATAAACAATTTAAAACACATGGCACCAGTCTAAAAGAACATATAAGAACATATTAAAACAATCAATCCATAGCTTAAAATTCATAATTTAACATTCATGAATTAAAAATCATCTAGATAGGCCTGCTGGAAGACACTGATCTTTAATGCTGTTTTAAATTAAGACAATGTATTCAGCTGTCAAATGACAAAATGCAAAACTAAAGATTTCAAGGAAAAAGCCATATTCTCCTGCTTCAGCATAAGAAAAAAAGAAAGCTATAGTTGCATTGCTTTAGAAAAACAGCTTTCCAACTTGCTGGGGTGTGTGTGTGTGTGTGTGTGTGCATGTGTGTTACAAAAAACAGCTGCAGAAGGAAAAGGGATGGAAATCTGGATTACATCATGGTGGGCCAACTTTTTCCCTTGTCCGACTTTTGTGCTCAAGATCCACTCACAGTTTCTACTTGTACATCTGAAAATAATTCCAAATAGAATTTTGTGTACCTAGAGGTTAGAATCATAGAATCATAGAGTTGGAAGAGACCACAAGGGCCATCCAGTCCACCCAGCTGCCATGCAGAAACTCTCGTTCAAAGCATATCTGACAGATGGCCATCCAGCCTCTGCTTAAAGACCTCCAGGGTTGTTTGTTTGCTTGCTTTCTCATTGGGGCTGATTGTAGCTTTGGGGAAAGAGATGTTTAATGAGGAAACTGTACAGAGGGAAACTGTTGACCCTCTCCATCATTCCAACCTGTTTTGGCACACAGCTGTAAGTGTAAAAGAAAGTCTTATCAGGATTTCCACTCAAGAGAATCCCATGTGATCTGGTATCTGGTTTGAGCTTAAGTGATATCCCAGGTCCTGCATGGCAAATGTGGTATGTGCACAGTTTAACCAAATTGAACTGAATCTTTTGTTTTAATGAAATTAGTCTATAAAATTCCTCAATGAAAATATACAAAATTGGATTCCCCCTACCCTGCCCCTTGTATCACTGGAATGACACTAAATGGTTCAACAGACCGCCCTGAAAGGGTGGGCTGGAGCCCCCCCCCCCATTTTTGCTCCTCACAAAGGCTGCAGCAGCCAAATGGCACAGCATCCTTCCACAGGAAAAAAGAATGCACTGAGAGCAGGTTCTTTTTGCTGCACGCAGAGGGCACCATGAGTGCGCCATTGGTGCACTGTCATGCATCAGTGATGCAAGTGTGGTGCAGCGAAGTCTGGACACTGCACTGCGCATGCATCATCATGGCAGCCCCCATGTGGATGGGAGGCAGGTATGATGGTGCCACCATACGTACTAGAGTTTGGGAGCATGCCGTCATTCCCCTCTCCCAAACCCTAATTTTGGCCCAAGACCGGGGCTTTCTGCCAGTCTGTTCCAGGCCTAAATTAGTAAAGGGGTTTACAAAATGAACCTATCTGAGAACTTTGTTTTGTAAGTTATGTATTTAATTAACTTTGCCCAGTATTTGAAGACCTATAATGTGTATAGCAGTTGTCAAAGCAATACAATAATTCTTAGTGAGCTCACAGACTTATAACTGCTAAATACTGCAGCAGAAAAAAAAATCAAAAAATGGTTTGGAAGAAGCATGCTACATTTAGATATCCAGTGAAAGAGAAAGATGCTCTTTCCCACTAGAACTGCATTAATTGTATTATTATTTTAAATTATATTGTGTTTACTCAGGAATTCATAAATTGTTAGTCCCAGCTAGAGTAGACCTATTGAATCAACGGGAATGTGGTTCCACACATGGGTCTAGTCTAGTTAGCATTTAGAACAAAGGTGGGAGTTATGTGGCCTTCCATTGAAATTCCACTCCCAGGAATCATTGCCATAGTAAAGGCTAGTTAGGGTAGCTGGAAGTTACACTCAAACAATTTCTGGAGGGACACACAGTTCTCACACCAGATTTAGGTCACTGAATTCCTAAATCTGTGTATATGTATGAAAGTGTTTTCCATGAAGCCATCTGTAAGAAAAGTTGCACAGGTGGAGAACCTGCCTTGTGATTCACTTTTAAAAGCAGTCATTCATCAAAACAAGCATAGCTGTTGAAAACCTCACACATGACACTTATCTATTATGCAGCCTAGAGTGGGGGAAAATTAAAGGGGAGTTGTTTTCCTTGAAAATCTTTTGTGAAAATATTTCTTTCAAAAGTAAAATTTATTATCTGGCATCTGTGTATTTGTGAAATTCCTTCATTCTGCTTTGATAAGAAAATAGGTAATAGTCACATTCACTCAGTATTGCAGGGATGAAGAAAAATAATATTTTTGCTTTGGAAGATACAAATATGTGAGGCTACATCTGGATGAGAGGTTCCAATACTCCTGAACTGATGCTATACTATTATACTGAAAACCGGGGAAACAGAAATAGCAGGCTGTCATTTTTCCCTTTGTTTTGCTAGAAAACAAGCAGAATAATACAACTTTTGCAAGAATGGTTTTGAATATTATAGAGCAGGGGAATGAACAAACAAACAAAGCATGTGCAAGAGTGATCCATTGGTGTGCAGTTGACTGGTGTATTCCTCCTGACTTTTGAATATTTTCTAAAGGGGTCATTATTACTTAGACATTTTATCATGCATGGCCTTCCTTTCTGGGCAGTGCTGCAGAACTGTAAAAAACAAATGTATGAGTTATACCTATCTCCTCTTTTGTCTAAGGAATGTTTCTGTGTACATTTCTTTATTTCCTCATACTCACATCATCAGCCTGAAACACTTCTTGGCAAAACAGAGATGATTTTAGAAAAATAATGCAACTTTGGATCATGCTTGCACATTATTTTATTGCATGCAACTGACTGTGTGTCGTGTTCCACATTCAAAAAGAGCAATATGGCCCGGTACAGACAGCCCAAAAAGGCAGCGTTTGCACCCTTCCTAGCCCTAAAGAGTATTTTAAAATTGTGGCATCCATATGGGCACGCCATGATGTTGTCATGGGGTGTGCAGCATTTAAACAGAACTGCGCATGCCTGACATAATGGCACTGCAGGTGGGCGCCAAGGGCGTCCTTTCCACAGCGCGAAAGGAGCTTGAAAATTGAGGTCCTTTTTGGCGCCTGGTCATTGGCAAGGCCTTTAGACGGCCGCTTCAAGGACATTGAGGGGAAAGGGGCTGTGGCACCAGCCCCTTTCTCCCCTCTGTAAAGCCAGGGGTTGCGGGGTGCAGTGGGCACCCCACTTTCTCAGTGGCTGGGAGAAGCAGCGAAATGGGGCCTCTGGGGCTGCCGGTAAGGCAGCCCTGGTCCCATGTCACTACTTCTCTGGGCGGTTACAGACCACCCCTTTTGGGCGGTCTTTACCGCCCCCCCCCCCCCACGTTTCTAAAGCAATGATGGGAGTGTGTAGCCATCCATCTGTAGTTGGAGTACAACTCCCTGAGACTTCACTTTGGTCATGCTTGCTAGGACTGATAGGAGTCCTTACTGACCAAAAGTCACAAGTGATAGAACTGCACCATCTAAGACGATTAAATTCCTCTTCCCTTCTTATTCCTTCAGAAATTCTTTGTGAGGATAATGCCTGTCTCTGCATTGCAATGCTGACCAGTTTTGCCACATTAGGGCCCTTTAAAAGATCCTCATTTCGGCATGTTTAAAAGAGCTTTTAGAAGTTTGCTTTTAGAAGTTTGCTTTTAGAAGTTTGCACTGAATATCATGTTGAGGATGCAAAAATAATCCTGGGAACTGCATTCAAATCCAATTACCTGTTCTGCTGTACTGCACTAGTGTTAGCTTCCATTGCACTTGTATTAGCCAATCCATTTAAAGAGATTTGCCCTTAGGCAAAAGAAGATATGGGCAAACTTCTCTTGTTATGTGCTTCAAGTCATTTCTGACTCATGATGACCATAAGGCAAACCTATCACAGGGGTTTCTGTGACTGAGAGTGTGTGACTCACCCAATGGGTTTCCATAGCTGAGGAGGGAGTCAAACCCTAATCTCCACAGTCATAGTCCAACACTCAGATCATTACACAATACTGACTCTGCATCTATCTTAACATGCCAAAAGGACAGTGCTACAAGGCAAATAGTCATGACTCTTTCAGACATTGTATTCTAAAGTTGATGTGTATCCATTGAACACAGCCATGTCCCTGCCAGTTAGTCGTAGTTGGAGCAGACCTAGGAGCAGAAACAACTGTTGAATAGCGAGTCAACACATATGTAAATTCTGTTAATTAAACTGATCTATTCTGTTTGGGGATAGCAGGACAATTCAGGTCATTGCCCTTGATATATGTTTCCACTTACTTTGTGTGAGTGGAAAGGGTGTGCCACAAGGAATGTGGTAATTTGACAATGTATTCAAATAGTTTTTGCCAAAGCCCTTTGTGTCCTTAGATACTACACAAAACATGTATCCAACATGTTGCTCCATTCATTTCAGTAGGTATAACTTCACTCAACTTTTAATGAATGAAAGAAATGAATGAAACAGGTACTGGGGAGGGGTAGATACACTGATCACTAGGATGAGTGTCACCTGAGGCTATGACGCATGTTATCACTCTATGGGTCTACCTGAAACCTATCTCAGAAGGCCTTACTTGGGAGTAAGTCATAGAGGGGAACTTCAAGATACACATTATGCTTGTAAGATTGTGCAGATTTTGAATGATAATGGATGGGTAAAGTAATTTATCATTCCCTTTCAAGTTAGTAAAATTAATAACAACTTGACTGCCGGTGTTCAGCCCACCTTAAAAAATCTTTCAAAAAACAATCCTGGGGTCTCTGGCCAAAAAGTGTTGCTTCAAGTAACCTCTATATTGCTCTAGCCTTGCTCTAGCTATTACTGAAAACTTTGTTGTGGTGTGCAGCAGAGTAAAGGTGACCAGCAGCTTTCATTGTACTGCGGGCAAAGCTTTGGGAAATTACTTTAAAAATAAACTACAATGACCTTGGTAGTTCTCAAAAAGTTTTTGACAATAGAAAGAAGTTGACACATCTGGCCAAATGTAGCAGCCATTGCACCTGGAGCCACACACCCAGCCTGTCTGCTTTCTAAAACAGGTTGCAGAATCAATGAAAGAACATGTAAAGATGCTTATTTAAACCAAGTGTTGTTTGCTGGGATACAGATATTAACAGAGAACCATTAAATGGAGAGCCAGTGGGATTTGGTAGTTTGAGTCCTGGACTAGGATTCTGGTAAACCAGGATTCAATTTCTTGCTCAGCCATGGAAACCCACTGGGTGGCCGTGAGCAAGTCAGACTCTCTCAGCCTGAGAGGATGGTGATAGCAAATCATCTCAGAATAAATCTTGCCCCCCCCCCCCAAATCCATAATAGGTATGCCGTCAGATTGCCATAAGTCAGAAACAACTTGTTGGTACAAAACAACAACAGGTTAATGGCAGTGCTTCCTGTCTGTACACACAATGCCTGGCCATATAGCCCAGAAATAACCCTTTGTCTTGGTGAAAACACACTAGCCCCTGAGATACTTTACACCTAAAGTAGGGAGAACTAATATGGCAATATGTATGTATATTAGCAAGGCTAGAGATAAGAGTAGGGGATGCTCAAGACTAAAAAAAAAAGCCTCATTGGGAGTGTTATTCCTGAAAAAGAGAGAACTGGAAGAGGCAGAGGTGGCTTTAAAGAAAGCCACAGGTCTTCCTCCTGCAACCTTCCCCACTTCAGTCTATCTGCATCTATCTTGTAGCTTTTTTTATGCTTTAAAAAATAGTAGCAGCAAGGGAGGTTTCAGAGGGTAGAGAAATCTGAAATATGAGTACTGGGGGGAAAGAGGAGAGAGAAATTAACATTATCACTCCTTGAGGTGACATCGAGGGAGGATACAGAGGAGGGGGACGGATAAGGCATCTAAGGCTCTTTACTGGGAAGAGGAAGTTGCATGCATAGTTGTGTGGGCCAAGCACCTTGGTGGGTGCACAGGAGAGGAAAAACAAGGGAAGTCAGGGAAGGAGGGAGGCAGAGTGTGAGCATGTGCTGCTCTGTCTCTTTAACCATGTACAGTCACCCCTCTGTTTCTGTGGACTTGAGATCCACGTCCCTCACATATATGCAAGGGGGGAACAGAGGGGAAAACAATGGGGTGCACGCCCGTGGGAGCATACACCCATTCAAGCCAATGGGGCTTGAATATATGTGCATTTCTGTTTTCACAGGATCCCCCACGAAAATGGAGAGGTGACTGTAATTAACTTGGCAACACCTCACTTGGCAATACCTCACCTCGCACTCCTTCTTAGGCAGATGAGATGCATCTACATTGAATTAATGGAGTTTGACACCACTCCAAGTACTGTAGCACCAGCCTATGGAATCCTGAGGTTTGTAGTTTTACAAGGTCTTTAGCTTTCTCTGCCCCACAAAACTACAGATCCCAAGCTTCTGTAGTATGGACCATGACAGTTAAAGTGGTGTCAGACTGTACTATTTCTACAGTGTAGATGGACCCAGGGACTCCTACTCCAGTTTCTCCTTTGAGAAATGAGAGTGAGACCTTTAGAGTGCAAAGGGTTTGTTTCTTCTTGCCTTCGTCCTCCTCCAACTATTTGGCTGTGTCCAGCTTTTGCTGCTTTGCCTCCACTGTGCTGGAAAGAGCAATAGTGGATTGGAGAGATTGCTCATGCAAGGTCTGCTCATGCATTGAGTCTGGCAAGTCGAAGGGGAAGGAAGCAGAGGAGAAAAGAGCCAGCCTTGATATCTTGGTTTAATGCAATAGCAAAAGCAGTGCACAGAGCAGAGTAGCTGAACTAATGGCAGAGTAGCTGAAGGTGGAAGGGAGAAGTAACCTAAACTAAGCTACAGGATGGAAAAACAGATGGCATGAGGAGGAGTCTTGCAAGACACCAAGTCTTCCTACCTGTTTGTAGATCCAGCACTTTCCCACATGTGGAGGTTATTTTGGTGTCACCCCCTCTGGTCATGTAACCTTGTGTGGTCTGCTCCCCACAGTACCCTACTGACACCATTGGGCAGATAGGTATCTGGCTGTCAGAGAACTTTTTCTTATGCCAACCTTCAATCACCTTTTAGCTCTCTTGTATTATAACTGATCATACCTGAATGAAGAAGAAAGCATAACTAAGAGATAGTTGTTATGCCATTAAACATTCTGGCTTTGATGAAGAAATGACTTTCATTTCAAGCTTTACATTTAAAAAAAAAACTGCCTTAAAAGTGTTTTTTTAAATAAAAAATTGGAAAACAGTCTATTGAGACAACTTTGTCTAATAAAACCACGAACCAAAAATGGCTGAAGTGTTAGGAAAGTCAGAGGTATTATTTGTGAGTGTTGGGTTTAATTTGTAAGATCGGTAGATAGAAAACCTTTATCACTTTGAAAGAATTGTTAGAGAGAAATATTTCCTTTCATTTTAGGCTTGCCTTTCATAACTTCTATGCATTTACAGCAGGGTACCTGGCTGTAATTCCAGAAGTAATTTGCAATGACTGAAGATGTCTTTTCCACCCAAAAAGGAAGTGAATGAGTTGCCACCTACACATCTAATTAAAACATCTAATAGGTAGCATTTGATCTGCCACTTTAGAAAGCAGTGAGCGCCTTTTTCCCCAACTGGTGTTATATAAGCTTCCTCCAATCTGAAAAGTTAATTTCAAGGAACAGACCTGTTTCTTAGTTGATATGTTTCCACTGTCTGGTCTGCTTTGTAAATTTATAACTTGTTAGATGGTAAGAATCACATCATCCACTGAAGTAAATCAGAAAGGTAAATGCAGCCATGCCACAAGAGGTTGGATTCATAGGCCCAAAACAGACGGAGGCTTTAGGGTGCTCTCGTCACATGCCAGGGTTGCCTTGGGGTGGAGCTTACACACGCCCCACAACCCTAGCATGTGACGGGGGTGTCATCACTGTGCAGCGCCATTTATACAGCGTATGCAGTGACGATGTCGCAGCTGTGCAGCGTCTATACAGCGCTGAACAGTTGCAATGTCACGAAAGTGCCGGCAGCACTTTTTGCATTGCAACTGCAATGCAAAAAGGAGCTGGGTTTCAGCATTTCTTTTTTTGACTGTGCACCTTTGCCCCTCCATGTATTTGCTGCAGTGAAGGTGCACAAGTAAAAAGAGGTGGCACCAGCCCCAAAGTTGTTGGACTGTTTTGTACATAGTACCATCTCCTGCTTCTTGAAGTGATAGGAAATTCCAAGGACAGGCTTTTCAGTTTGCATTATTATAATGTGACAGGAATACTGGAATCTGAATGGCAGAAACCTAGGTGATCTTTGCTGGCATAACCCTTTGTTACATCAGCATAAGGCCCTTTTTGCAGTGATGTGTCATTGGTGGGGTGGGGGCAAGGGGAGAGACAGAAGAATTCATGATGGCATGTGAGGAGGTACAAGTCTCATTGCTTCAGGACTTTGTTCCATCTCATTCGGCTGCTCTTGAGCATCAAGAAAAAAAAGGAACAGCCTTATGCTCTAGGCAGAGGCTGTTCCTCCTTTACACTGTGCTCAAGAAAAGCCAGAATGAGCCCAGGTGCACTTCTGCAACTGCTCTAGGGTTGTCAGATGGAATAAAGATCCAAGCAATTATTCCTTTAATGGTTTTTGTAGAAGAGGGGATTATAGCAGGTGCAGCTCTTCACCTCTCATAATCCCTTCTTCTAAACAACCAATAAAGCACCAGGAATCCTGTTCCTTATCTTACCTTGCAACCCTAAACTTATCAGTAGCAAAGAACCTAGACATGTACTAGTAGTATCTGCACCTATGCCACGTCTTGTAAGTATTCTCCACCATGTCTGATATAAGATCTTAGTTTATGCTGTCAGTGCTTTATCCCTTCTCCTTGGCTCCTCCTCTTTCTTGAGGAGCAGGTCTTATAAGGGCAAGCTTACAGTCTAGTGCTCCTTCACTTAGATATTTTCCCTCATGTTCACCTGTGCTGATTAGTTGACATGGGAATGCAGTTCTTGGCTGCTTAAAGGATCGTATGGCCACTTATGCAACACTAAGAGGGCAGCCAGAATGAGCTCTTCATTCCCCCCCCCCCCCCAAAAAAATGGTGTAGAATTGCACAATATATAGACATACAGCTGTTATGCCCAAGTTTTTGTAGGACAGTTCTTTGTTTCCTGAGAGTGAGTAAATGTAAATTCCCACCTTCAAAAGACCTACCCCAAAGTCAAGTTGAAACAGACACTTTGAGACACCAGATCTGGATTTAAACTACTTTTGCTAAGGCACATAAGACAAGCAAATAATCTAAATACTATATATAAGGCAAGGAAGTAAGTATCAAGGGAGATCTCTTTCGTACACACACATAAACACACAGACACACAGACAGACAGAGCCTCACACACATGGTCCCTTTGCCAAACGAGTGACCAGTTCGTCCTCAAAGGGTTGGATGAAACCTATAGCCGCGGGCAGGAATCACCAAGAAGGGGCTGGAAATCCTCTTCTTTTATACTTTCTTCTTCTCATCTCTTGAGCAAGACATGGTTTTTCTGGTTGTCATTTACAGTTCATGGTCTCAGTTCTGAAAGCTTGGTCCATGTTATTGGAACACAGAGAATTGTTTATTGGAACACAGAGAATGTTATTCTAATGCTGACATGAGTTAGTCAGGAAGATGTTCATGTTGTCAGTTTTGAGACCTCAGCTGATGTCACAGCGATTGCCATAGTCCTTGCAGCTCAGGATACATTCTGTTTGTGCAAATTCTTCTTGTTTTGTAGAAACTCTCTTCCCTGGCCAAGTCAAAACTTCTTGATTCTTAGTCTCCAAATCCTTCCTTCAGCAATGTAACATGTGCAGCCATTTCCTTTGGTTCAGGACCATAATTTCAACTGAAACACACTCATCCAGAACCCACTCGTTCATTACACAACAAAGATGGACAAACTGCAGCCAGCTGATTGCATACTTTGTGAGACCCACAGGGATCAAAGTAAAGGAGAACCCAGTGGGACAAAGAGAGAGAGGGGAGGCAAAGTCCTTCTCACCCTCCCCCCCCCCAGTCCCACAGAAGGAAAAGGGGAGCAGCAAGCAGAAGGAGAAAGGGAAACAGCCAGCCATAAGGTAAAGGAGAACCCAGTGGGACAAAGAGAGAGGTGGCCAAGACAAGAACAGCAGCTGACTGTGGTACAGATCACAAATTACACATATCAAAAATAACAGTAAAGCAGGAGAAGAAAATAAAACCAGTTATCATTCCAAAATATGATATAAACAATATCTTCACTGAATTCATCAGCAGTGTAAGGAACAAATTTGCACTACTAAGCATAATTGACTGAGAACCGGAAGAGCTTTGGTCTGAAGCCAAGGACATAATAAAAGTGCAAACAGACACTTTCAATAGGCAAAAAGAAGGAGAAGAAACCATAAATGGCAGATAAAACATTGCAAGCAGTAAAGGAAAGAAGAGAAGCAAAACATAAAGGAGATAGGAACAAGCCAAGAACCATGAATACAACAGTGCAACAGCTGTACAACAGCTAGATAAAGAAAAATACTACAACGGCCAGTGCAAAAAAAAAAATAGAAGACAACTATAAAAAGGGAAGAATGAGAGACATATTTCACATGATTAGGGAAATCAAAGGAAAGTTCAAATCAAGAACTGGGATGCTCCGTGACAATAAAAATAACACTGTTCAAGACCAGGAATGAATAAAAAGACATTGGATGCAATACACAGAAGAGCTATACAAAAGAGATGACAAAATTAAGAACACATGGAATGTAGACCTATATGAAAATGAGCCTGAAAGGATAAAAAATGAGGCGGAAACTGCAATAAGAGAAATGGTTTAAAAAAAAAAGTCACCAGGAACAGATGATATTCCATTTGAGCTGCTGCAATCCACATTGACAGAGTCAACTATAGTGCTGACTAAAATATATCAACAAACAAAATGATGGCCATCAGACTGGAAACAATCAGTGTACATCCCCATCCAAAAAAAGGAGACACACACCAAAAAAACTGCAGCAGCTATAGGACCATAGCTCTAATCTCTCATGCAAGAAAAATTATGCTCAGAATTCCACAACGTAGACTCCAACCATACATAGAGAGAAAAATACAGAGGTCCAGGTGGACCACAGAGAACCTACACAAATTTGAATTACACAATGAAAAAATAGAAATAGTAAATGAATTCTCATACCTGGGATCAAACATTGATAGAAATGGAGATTGCAGCCAGGAAATCAGAAGAAGATTAAGAATGGGAAGGGCAGTCATGAAAGCACTAGAGAAGATCCTAAAATGAAAGAATATACAACTGAGCACAAAAGTTAGAATCTTACAACCCATTGTCTTCCCTGTTACCATGTATGGATGTGAGAGCTGGACAGTTGAGGATAGGGGGATCAAGTCATCTGAGATGTGGTGGTAAAGAAGAGTGCTAAGGATTCCATGGATAACCAAAAAGACAAACAAATGGGTCCTGGAGCAGATCAAGTCAGAAATCCCCTTAGAAGCCAAGATGACAAAACTCAGGTAGAGGGAAGTATAAAGAGACACATCATGAGAACACATGAATCAATGGAAAACAACAATCTAGGAACGGTAGAGGAAAGTATAAAGAGAGGAAGGCGGCATGCAAGATGGATAGACTCTATTAAAGAGATCACAAGTATAAGTTTGCAGGAGTTGGGCAGAGCAGTAGAGGACAGGGGGTCTTGGAGATGTCTCATTAGCAGGGTCACCATGGGTCGAAATCAACTCAAGGGCAATTAACAATAACAACAAACAGGAATCAAAACAATGTTTTGCTAAATCTTTCCACACAAAAAATTCCAATAACATTTCTGCCTCAAAATACTCTCTAAAGGCCCAGCAAGGGCCAGAAACATAGTAATAATACCTTCATGTAACCCAAAGATATGGTTGGGGTTTGGCCCTCCAAGATCTCCTGGGGCGCTAATGCCTTTTTTTAGCTATCCACAGTTGTCCGCCCCAATATACATATATAAATTGAAATTTAGAGAAAAATACTGTAAGTACAAATGCAAATAGGGAAAGCGAAGACCCTACTGACCTGTGTGACTTCTTAATCTGCTGTCCAGGTGCAGCCTCTGGATGGGCAACCTCAGGCTCTTTGCTTATCCATTCTCATGGCTGTTCACCTTTTGATCAAATTTTGGTTGAAGTACTGCTCAAGCAGAGGAGCCTTCAAATAAAGTAAGACCCTTGCCTCCGGAGTACAAGACTCTGGAGGTTCCAAATGAGGACTTGGTTCATGGGTTTCCTACCCAATGGCCTCTGGCTGAGGACCTTGACATACATGGTCAGCCTCTCCTTGTATGAGTTGGAGTCAGAGCTCATGCTGCATTTTGTAGTCAGGGTATTCTTACTGTCCCCATTCCTAGTTCTAGCCTGTCCCTGTTGCTTCATGTTTGAGTTGCCTAATAATAATAATAATAATAATTAATAATAATGTTTATTTATAACCCGCTCCTGTAGCAAAGTAATCGTATCTAGTCAATGCTTACATAAAGAAGCTATCCAAAGGCTCTGATCTCCAGATAGTTCTTCTAAGTCCATTGACTGTCAGTGCCCTTTTGCAGGTGATCAAGTTCTTGAAACAACACAGTAACATTTGTATTACATTTCTATTATGTATATTCCAAAAGAAACTTAGATAGCTGCTAAATGTCACTGTCTAACAGTTCCAGCTCATTTTCTCAGCTGATGCACAAAGCTAGGCAAGACTCACACATTGCAGTGACCTTGGAGCTGTTGCCAGAAATTATTTTCTATGTGGCTTGTAGCCCCAAGTGAGTCTATTTTTCAATTTAGGCAACTTTTCTTATTGATCTGACCAATCCTATGATGGGTGTTCATGCCAGAGCCTGTGGTTTCCAAAGGGCAACACTCAGTTGGAAGCTTGTCATGCAATCTGGCAGAGCACATAGCATGCCATTACAACATCTATCATGCATGCCCACCATGCATACATGTTATTCAGTAGTAACTGCACTGAAAAAAGCAAGGTTTATTTCCTTTTATTTATGTAGGTACTTATATTTAATTTTCAAAGCTTAAAGCCTTCACAGAGTGATTTATTATATGACATTAATGCAAATACAATTTAAAGATGAAGATCTAATATGCATAGCAGTGCAATAAAAACAATAGGTATTGGCCAGGATCTAGTTACATATGAGTTCAGTTATTATGGAGGCACCACTGTGAGTACTCTTCTGCAGTCTACAGGGCTTCCAATGCTAAACTCACAGCTCAGGAAGGTCATGTGAAAGTTTGTCTCAAAGCAGAATGAGCCAGCAGGGTGTAGTGATTCGAGAATTAAACTTCAACTCTGGAGATCAGGGTTTGATTCCCAGCTTGGCCATGGAAACCTACTGGGTGACCTTGGGCAAGTCACACACTCGTAGCCCCAGAAAACCCAGTGACAGAGTCATGCGAGGGTCACCTAAGTTAGGAACAACTTGTGGGCAAACAACAACAACAATAACAGGTATTTTCAGTAGCCCTCTTCTTCACTCCTCCCATTTCCCTCAGTGAAGACTAAATCAAAACAGTTTTCAAAACTGTTGTGAGAGTTCCTTGCTTATGCAGACTTCTGGGACACTGAATTAACTTTAACATGGGAGAGTGAATTGTAATGTGACAGTGACAGTGATACTGGAGCTGTTGCACTGGGATAGGTGTGTTTTTGTTGCTTGAGCCAAGCAGAATGGAATCGAAGGAAGGAAGTAAAGGAGGGAGGAAGGATATCCATGCAGTACGTATTTCTCAGGTTGGATATGCTCAAGCAGAATTCTTGCTTCTGTTCTTGCTTCTGCAAAAAAAGTAACCTCTTCATCAATAACACTAAAGAAGATGGCAAAGGCTGGTGATTAGGTAGTGATCAGGATAGTTATGTTCCAAGCAAATACAACATTCCAGTGTCTTCACTGTTCCAGACCATGCAAATTCTGAAGTGGTCTGAATGGAAGATACTGCTACAATACCCCATACTAATATCTTCCCTAAGGGGTTGAGAGAGTTGGTAAAATCATTTGAAGTAATCGTATGATGTTAATGAGTAATGAATGGTTTTTGTGTTCACTACAGCATTACTTCCCATACTCTGTTAAGCATTTCTTGAGTCTGTTGAATTAACTATGGGGATAGTATATATAATCTCAAGTGCGGAAAAATTTGCTCTCATAACCTATTGTAACTGAGTCAGGAGACAAGTGTCCCCTGTGATACATGGTTTCATCACAGATGTTCTCCCCACCACCACCTTTTTTTTAATGCTATTTAACATTCTGGTATATTCCTTGGCCTATTTGGATTAAATATATAGCCTTAAGCAATGAAGAAAAAGCCGACACATTTCTCAGTGTAACCTTAAGATGTAATGTGCATTTATCCAAAATCGGCACCATTTTTCTTCTTTACCTGAGACATTTGTCATCAATCTTTTGAAGCGAGTCAAGTGGAAATCTGAGGTGTCATTCATGCATAATATTATACTCACAGCTTACCAGTAGCAAATGTTTCAGATCAGTTAACAGAAGCCTTGGGCATCTTGCTATTACTAATGAAACTTTCCTTTTGTGCCATACTTGTCATGTTAGTGAGGAATAAATTGAAAAACACATCATTCAGTCCTAATGAACGAATTTTGAAAAAGAAAATACTAAGTAATATGCTAATCCAATGGTTACAATTTGGATATTCAGTGGTGAGTAGAAACAACACAAACCAGCCCATATTTATTGTTACATGCTGTCAAGTTGGTTTCAACTTATGATGACCCTATGAATGAAAGACCACAAAGAGCCTTGGTCACCCAACAGCCCTGCTGATGATTTGCAAACTGAGGGTCATGGGTTCTTGACTGAGACAACCCATCTATAATGTGGTCTTCCTCTTTTCCTACCACTTTATCGAGCAGTATAATCTTTTCCAGTGAGTTATGTCATTTTATGAAATGTCCAAACATGATATGAGTTATATTGCTTCATGACTGTATGTGAAAAAGGATAAAGTCAGGACCAGGTGTACAGCTGCAAGTTACCAGCAGGGCTCACCACCATTGCCTCATCCAGAGTGGAAATCCAAGAAGCACCAGATGGATGGAGCATGGATGAATAACATCCCCTCCGTGTAATTTACATGTTTAAATTAC
Source organism: Urosaurus nigricauda (assembly GCA_034509955.1). Taxonomy (NCBI): domain Eukaryota; kingdom Metazoa; phylum Chordata; class Lepidosauria; order Squamata; family Phrynosomatidae; genus Urosaurus; species Urosaurus nigricauda. The sequence continues at coordinate 59,567,899 of JAOEGL010000006.1, forward strand.
ATTATTGGGGCAACCTCTCAATGTAATTTACACTTTATAAAATGTTTTTCCCACATACTAAATAAATATATTAACTTAAACAAGGTAATAATTACAATAGGTTAAAAATGGCCGGGAATATCTAGGAGGGATCATATCACTCCGATACTATGATCCCTACACTGGCTGCCTATTAATTTCCGGGCCCAGTACAAGGTGTTGGTTATCACCTTTAAAGCCCTGAATGGCTTGGGTCCAAGCTATCTCCAGGACCGCCTTCTCTCATATAATCCATATTATCAAAGTTTTATGGAATAAATCCAAAAGGACTTCATCCTAGCCAGTCCAGACCTTCAAATAAAAGCAATTAGTTGTTGTTGTTCTTGTTGTTGTTATTTATTAGTTCAAATGCCTCTGATAGTAGTTAGTAACAGTCACAGCTAGTTTTAAAATAATACATTGTTTTCTAATTTCTCAAAAGTACCTACAACTGTTACTGTTAAAAAATCTGAATGTTTCAGACTAGTGGTCTCTAGTACAAAACATACTCTCCTCTCATCTACTTTGCCATTAGTTCAACAGTCCTAACTGAACAAGAGGGCACAGCATGAACTAACACTTCTACTATGCAATATTTCTCTTCCATTCTTTAACAAGGCCACAACTTCAGTTGCATCAGGAATAAAAGCTGAACACTCAAGTTTGGAGTAAACACAGGACACTATCACACAGAGGAGGCAAGTGTCATGAAAACATGATTAAAATGTTGTAATAGCACAATTGGGGAGAAAATTATCACACCCCCACAAGCTTCTCCTGTTCATGTCCCATATGTAAACTGTAATGGATACATCTTTGGATAATAACAGAAGTTTCTGTTATTACCCAAAGATACATCCATTGCAGTTTACGCACAGGACACGAAGAAGTGTGCAGGGATATAATAATCTTGCTCCAAATCATGCTATTATCACATTTTAATCATGTTTTCATGACGCTTGCCTCCAGTGTGATATAGTCCACAGGCACAACATTTATTAATAATACAATTAGTGGTGAAGAGGCTAGACCAGCACCTAAGTGCTGACCCCTGGCATGATTCCATTGCCTGGTCGATCAATTTGCTCTCTGGTTCAACCTATACAGCTATCTACTCCTAATCTGAGAAAATGAGTAGAAAGCTAGTTACCAAGGAGCCACCCCTTGTTGCCCTCAATTAGTAAGTGTTCCTTAGTACGTTCCAAGTCCTTCTTACCTCCTACATTTTTCCACTGTTCTTCCCTCTCTCACACCTCACTACCCACCAGTTATGACATATCAGCAAGTCTAAGTTTAAAAATGGCCTTTAATTCAGTAATCCTAACATCCCTCCCTGGAAAAGGTGAAAACATGCCACAATGGAGTTTATCAGACGTCGGAAATTGGAAGTATAATCCAATGGCAATCCAAACGCAATCATGGGGTTTCATTTTATTACGAATTAAAGTATCTCACATAATTTCAGGCAAAAGGGAAGTCATTCCGAATGAAATCATGGATTTTACCTTATTGCGAATTAAAGCATCTCACACAATTTCAGGCAATGGGGGGTCATTTTTGGGTAATGGGAAGTCAATCTGAAGGCATTCCTAATGCAATGGGAATTCACATGAATTCGTTAAACTAGCGAATTCACGTGAATTCGAATTGGCTCCATTCAAAATAGAGAAAAATTCCTCCCTGTCTCCAATGACATGGACAAAATCCTTCTCAGCCCCCAAAGTGACCAGATGAAGCCCAGGGATTTCCAAATCATAGAGACTAACTCACTAGACAAGATCCTCAAGTGTAAAGATATATCAATACCAAAATCAGGATTGTCCATGCCATCACATATCCAGTTTTTATGTATGGTTGTGAAATCTGAACAGTGGATACCATTGACTGCTAAAAAGATAACCCAATGGCTCTTAGAGCAAATCAAGCCTGAACTCTCCCTAGAAGCCAAGATGGCTAGGTTGTACTTTGGAATATCATGAGAAGGCATGACTTAGTAGAAAAGGCAATAATGGTTGGTAAGATTGATCTCAAAGGGGCGGGTTATAAATTATTATTATTATTATTATTATTATTATTATTATTTAGAAGTCAGTGGGAAAAGAGGCAGACTGTATTACAGATGGGTAGACTCAATCAAGAAAGCCAAATCCCTGAGTCTGCAAAATCTAAGCAGGGCTTTTGATGATAGGGTGGCTTGAAGGTCTCTTGTTCATAGTCACTAACTTGACAGCAGTTTTTTTAAAAAGCTATACAAGTATTCTGAAAGTTACAGTTACATTGCAAAGGGTGGTAAATTATCCTTCATTGGTTTAGAATCATAATGTAGTTATGCATGTTATGGGTGAAGGAATTAATTAAATGTAACTAATTGTCACAGAGAGAGAGAAGATACAGGTACAGTTGTGCCATGCTTAGATCCAGGTACAGAGGGAAAGCCCTCCCTTCTTCCCAAGTGCCACTGCCCTGGCCTTGGAGAGAGAGAAGTGGCAGTATATGCTGGATGTAATCCCCTCCGTCCCTGCCATTCCCCTTTCCTTGTGTGTCCTGTCTTATTTAGATTGTGAATCTGAGAGCAGGGTGATGTCAAATTAACAATTTGTAAACTGCTCTGAGAGCCTTTGTGGTTGAAGAGCGAAGGATAAATACTCTAAATAGCTGCCCCGATTGATCTCAAAGGGGCGGGGTATAAATAAGTTGTTGTTGTTGTTGTTGTTGTTGTTATTATTATTATTATTATTTAAGAAAGCCTTCTCAGTAGCTGGAAGGCTAGACTGCCCTCCTTCCTGTTTGCTTTTTGATGGCAGGCTAAGATTTTTTTTATTTAAGCAAGCATTTAAAGCATAAGAATGCCACAATGGTTTTTATATTGAGTGTGTGTATTTGCCATGCCTTTCTGTATATTTTAAATGTAATTTTATATTGCTTTTAGATGATTTTAACTGATTTAAATATCATCATTTTTATTAATCTGTGAGCTACCTTGGTTCTCATCGGGGTGTAAGGTAGCATAGAAATTAATTAAATAAATAAAATAATTGTAAGTTCTACACTTTGGGACAGCCATAACTGTAGGGCTTCTCTGTCTCTTTAAGCACAAAATTGCAATGCATCTCTCTGAAAGTATTGTATTCTACACATGAAAAGTACAACTGCTTCTGAGAAGATAACTAAACATGGCCTTGGTTGCCAAACAATAGCTATATCAGTTCACAAACAGTCAGAAAGCATATTATTCTCATCCCTTAATCTTGATGGTGATGTAACTTTTCTTCATGTTTTGACAACCTGCTCACTATTATCCCAATAGCTTCCTGAGATATCTGTATTTTATTTGTTTTGTCATAATTCTTGGAGGACTTCTATGATCTTGACCTGCCGAAGAACTTCCTGACAGTAAGGGCTGTTCGACAGTGGAACACACTCCCTCGGAGCGTAGTGGAGTCTCCTTCCTTGGAGGTCTTTAAGCAGAGGCTGGATGGCCATCTGTCGGGGATGCTTTGATTTGGAGGTCCTGCATGGCAGGGGGTTGGACTGGATGGCCCTTGTGGTCTCTTCCAACTCAATGATTCTATGATTCTATGATTCTATGATTCATTATTTCCCAAATATCTGTGCTTCTTGTCTATCATTCACTCTTCTACTTCTCTGAATTTGCAAAGCCTAAAGAGAGTGATGTGCCACAGACCTCTGAAAGGAATAGATTGTATTTGTGCCTGACAGATGTAACTTCCAAGACAGCATGTATTTTGCCATCAATGGCAGATAATTTTGATAGATGCTCCTGTGGGTAAAAATGCTTCCCATAATACTGCTAATATCAGACTTCATTGTATTTTAAACATACTGCTTCTCTTTGAATGACACTAGACCCACTGTGAAGCAAGAGGTACAAGTAGGCTTACTGTGTGACACATACATTTAGTTGCACTTCCAGCACAAAAGAGCTTTTATCTTCATGAGTAAACAGTATTTTTTGCTCCATAAAAACGTAGAATGATGTGTTCTTTTTTTTAAAAAAAATAGAGGATAAAATCACTAGCTTTGATTAAGAACTACTTTATGAACACATTTCTTCTTTGTTGTCAGTTAAAATAAAGGTTTTCACAGCTGAAATCAACACCACCATGGCAGAACGGATACAAGGTTAAGAGGTGATATGATAGCCCTGTTTAAATATTTGAAAGGATGTCATATTGAGGAGGGAGCAAGCTTGTTTTCTGCTGCTCCAGAGAACAGGACCCGGAACAATGGATGCAAGATACAGGAAAAGAGATTCCACCTGAACATTAGGAAGAACTTCCTGACAGTAAGGGCTGTTCGACAGTGGAATGCACTTCCTCGGAAGGTGATAGAGTCTCCTTCCTTGGAGGTCTTTAAACAGAGGCTGGATGGCCATCTGTCAGGGGTGCTTTGATTTGGATTTCCTGCATAGCAGGGGGTTGGACTGGATGGCCCTAGTGGTCTCTTCCAACTCTACGATTCTATGATTCTATGATTCTAAGGCAAATCAGACTCTGTGATTAAAAAAAAAACTATATGTTCTAGGAGGTATGAATTATTTTAATTGAGCCAATGTTATACATGAACCATAATAAGCATTACAGTATAACAAGAGACAAAAATCTGCTTGCATGTGATGCATTTATACTGTCGATGAAACAGCTAGTGTTAACTTGCTTCTTCTGAGGTGTTCTGAAAATACTATTATTAATATGAAGTGTAAGCTGAATGCAAAAGGGAAAATACACCGTTTACATATGGGTTATTATACATTCTGGGTTATTAAAAATTCGGGATTGATAATTCTCCTGGGCCAAATCTACATATTTTTGTCAACATGGAGGTGACAATGAAAATGGCATCCATATATAGAATTCCCCATGGTGTCCCTGCTAAATTGGGGCTGGGAATACCTGCATCATTTATGGTATCTTATTATTGCATTTTTCCTTGCTTTTGCTCATCAGTACTGGCTACTGCTGTCAAGGCAAAGAAATGCACAGTTAGCAGGATCCAGACTCAATTAGTTGCACTTAGTTGTGTTTGAAATTAATAGGGATTGAGTCATTACCAACTTCCATTAATTTTAGTGGAAGTGAACAAATGCAGTCTGGATTCAATCCAATGAACTGGAGTCAAAATGAGTAATTTTTTTAAAATCCCACAAGAGAAAGGAGGAGAAAACAGGGGGTAAGGCTCCCCCCCCCCCCCGCAGCATCCTCATAACTCATATGGTTCCTACTTTAGTGCCTGAATCTGATTTGTGTCTCTGAGATTTATTCATGGGGATCCTTGTCCACCCTATATAGCATTTCCCCCCTTTATGAATCGTTATTCATAAAGAGACCAGCTTGTCAGATATTGACCTTGACAAAAGCATATCCAGAAATAGTTGTGTTGGCCATGTAGTAAAGTGTAATAACATTCAAAATACACAAAACAGTGATACTTTTATGGGGCCAACCAAAATGCAAAAAATGTTGCAAGCTCTACAAGCTCCACTGGCTTCTTCATCATGCAGATCATCATACACGTTCAAAATCTTACAGGAGAAAAAATATATGATGTTGTTAGACATTATATATTACCTTTAAGCCGCCCAATTGCTTTGAGTTGAAAGTATTGTATTGTTTTCTGTATATTGTTTATTTGCTTTTAAATTGTTCTAGTTTAATCTTTTTAAGGGGTGGGAGGTAGGGATTGGGTTGTAACATTTTAACTGTACTTGTTTTAACTTGTTGTACCCCACCCCGATTGCCTGCACAGAGGGGCGGGTTATAAATATATTATTATTATTATTATTATTATTATTATTATTGACAAAAGCCTGCATTTTGTCAAGCTGTAGCTGTTCATGAAGGCAGGCCCCTTCTCTTTCTGGCCATGTCAGTACTCGAAGAAATAAATTTTAGATTTCCTTAGCAAGATAAAAAGAGATGCTCCTTTTGAGATTCAATTGCCTCCATCCTTTGTGAAGCTACAAGTGCCTTTGTTTGGCAGAGAGGACTGAATTTCTAAATAAACACCCCATGTTTTTGCATTAAGAAACATTTTTAGGTGCTGTTTTGCTAAAACATGACAAATATAGAACTAATCTTTAAGAAAAAATGTTTTACCTTTGTTGAAGGTAGAAATCTCAAATGGTAAAATCCCAGTCCATTAGCCCTCTCTTCAGGTTTCCCCTGATGTGACTAAAATGCAGTATCACATATCTAGAAAACATATCCAGGGGTAGCCATGTTGGCCATGTAGCAAAGCACAATAACATCCCAAATCCACAAACAGTGATATCTTTATTGAGACAATCGAAATGCAAAACAATATATGTTGCAAGCTTTTGAAGCTCCACTGGCTTCTTCAAGGTGGGGGGGGGGGTTGTAGACATGAGGCAGCATTTGCTTGTTCAAGTATTTTGAATCTAATTTAACAAAACTATATGTGTTATTGCAGCAGAAAACCTATTAAGAAATGTGAAAAATTGCTACCTGACAGACAGTAAGATATATATTCATACATGTATTTTGGAGTCTGACAGTGTTCAGAAATACAATGCTCTCTGCTTGACAATCCAGCCTGACAATTTCATTGGTTGCCCAAATTCATTGCACTATCTCATGAATACCTTCCATCTAAAACTATGTCATTTTTTCACATTAAAAACTCTACTAAGGCAAGTCACAAAACAAAGGGTCTTGAGTATTATTTTATATATTTATTTCACAAATAATATGAGTTCTTCAGTCTTCAAAAGATATGAGTAGAGCATTGAAGCTCAGTCTTGTTCAAGTATTTTAAATCTAATTTAACAAAACTATATGTGTTATTGCAGCAGAAAACTTTTTAAGAAATGTGAAAAATTGGTGAATGGAGTGTCTCTGCAACCTGACAGACAGTAAGATATATAGTCATACATGTATTTTGGAGTCAGACAGTGTTCCATTTATTGATGTCTTTAAAGCAAAGTTGAGTATACCTTTTCATCATCAACATACATTTTCACTATGAAGTTCTTGCCTATCACTGTCATTGTGAATTGCTTAGAGATAAAATTGTGCCTGTTAATCTAAAGGCAGTTCATAGAATGAAAAGACCATGTATAGGCTTAGTTTGTGTTAAAGTCAGACTATGGAGGAAGGTGAAACGAAATAAATTCGCCCATTCAAAATGTGGTGTTGGAGGTGAGTTAGATCAGGGCTGCAGCAACCTCACCCTGTGGCCCTGATCCAGCCTATCCAGGGCATATGCGCACATTGTATGGACACAGTGCTGGAGGAGCGCCATGATGCCACATGCTGTGTGGAGCAGTGCACGGCGTCATGGTGCACTGGGGGCAGAGTCAGGGCATGCATCATCTGGATTTGATGCCCCCATTCTGTTCCCAGGCCGGCCTTTCAGGCTGATCTAAACAGGGCCTTAATTGAGGTGTGCACATTTTAGTGGGTCTGAGAGATAACTGGGTGCTTCTAGTGTCGTTACTGTAAATTTCATAAAATATATAAAACGTATGTTCGGTCAAAGTCTCAGTGAAAGGTGCACATTGCTCTCTATTTTATTTGAATTGGCTCCATACTAAACACAATACTCGCAGTTTATGGCCCATATTCAGTATGGTGTTTGAATGAAAAATGAACCCATTTTGCCATGTTTTCAGGGAATTTTTTTCCTAGAGTTTTATGTCTCTGAAAGTTTTATTGTAGCTACTGATGAAGAAGCAGAAACTGCCAAATAAATTGGGTTTGTTTTTGCCATCTAATTGTCTGGAACAGAACGAAGGAGGGCCTGGGAAATACTAATTAAATTCTTAACTAACACAATGTGCAGGGGGGAGGAGAGAGAGAGAAAAAAATCTCAAGCCTAGACGTTCAACATTGACTAGTATCTTCAAGTACATACAGATTAATTTCTGAAGAGCAAATATGAAAAATGATAAGGAGGACTGTTTCTTGAAATGGCAGGCATATATCATTTCTAAAATGAAACAATAGCTTCAGCAAGTTGGCTATATCATGTGCCTTCTGCTATAACATCTATATCTTCCCTGTCATATCAAAGCCCCCTTACTTATGAGAAGGAGTCCACACATTATTGGCCCCACATGTGATGTTTCTGGTGCCCTTTGATGCAAGGTGGGGACAGCACTTCAGGCCATCAGTGCAGGATAAGCCTGTCCTGCTTCTGCTCAGACTATGTGTTAACCAAAATGTCAGTGTCACAAGAGGACACTCATACTTAATATTCAAACAAGGGGATTTAATTAGTTCAAATGACAGCAGCCAAGAGGGCTCAGGCAACTAAAGCAAGGATCAAGTCCATGTACACTGCTTCCAAGAAGCAAAACTCCAGAATGCAAGGTCCAAATGTAGTTTTACAGTTGTCCCTCCATTTGTGTGGACTTCAAATCTGTGTCCCTCACTTACTTATGAGGGGGAAACAGAGGGACTTAAAATAGGGCATGCACCTGTGCACCCGCGGTACCATCCAAGCCAATAGAGCTTGAATATTGACGGTTTTCTGCTTTCACAGGTGGGGTCTGGAATTGATCCCCCATGAAAATGGAGGGGCAACTGTATTTGTATAAGGGAATAGCCACTCACACAAAATCTCACTCACTCACACACTCACAAGAACTAACAATATAAAAGGTGGTAGCTGATAGTTAGTTTAAGGACTGCAGTAGGTAATACTATATCAGTTCCAGAAGTGAAGATTCCATTCAAGGGATTCTGTGAAGTGAAAGGACTAAACAATTGCCTATAGTGCTGAGAAGTCAAGCAAGATACTGACAGAGTGTCTTTCTGAATCTCAGGAAAACCAAATTGTGGGTGCTTTGCCAGAAAGAGATCAAAATATATCCTTGGCGATTAAAATGAAGTTCCCAGAAGTGAAGAATGAGAAGGGAACTTGTAAATGACCGGACAGTCAGTGCAAATGTCTCTGGACAATGAAGTATCTCCTCCCGAAGGAAATATATTTGCAGGTTGTTCATTTGTAAAGACAAGGTTTATCACCCGCTATCATTCCTATTCAATGGAGGGGTTATGCAGATCCTGATCTTCATTGATTTGTCCTGGCCATGTGCTCTTGAGCTGCCCCCATGCTGAACCAGTTGAGTCTCCTCATATGGTCATGTATATCCTTTTATGTGCCTTCTCAGCTATATGCCTAAAACATCCCTTTTGATATCAACTTGACATTGTAAGAGAGGAGAGAAGAAGGGAGAGATCTTGAGGTAAGACGTGGGCTGCCACTGCCTGGGACCCTGGGGAACTGCTTGTCACAGGGGAATAGCTCTGCTTCCTTTTCAACATGTGTGAATCCTCTCCCATTTTGCTTTTGGTGACTTACTGTAATACGGAATAAAAAAATTAAAATATTATAGAGGCCCTTCCTTCCTTCCTTAAAAAAAAAGAAAAAGAAAAAACTTGTTGTTTCATTAAATGACAGAGCCTGGAAAATTATGTAATTCATCACAATGGCCTTCTCTTCAGAAGTAAATTGTTACCATTGAAATTACCCCACCCCCAAAATATGATGACTAGTTGCATTGCTTGCTATTTTACCATTCACTTTCCATTGGGCTTTTTTTAAATACTTAGAATTTAAAAGAGATATTGATTGAATAAAAATTCTGTTCAAAATACCTCTAAAATGCTTTGAAGTGGCCCTTTAATGTAATTAAAAAGTAACAAAGGGGCTGTACAGATTTTTTTTTTCCCCTCTAGATTGGTACCACAGCAGCCGCATGCAGTGGCACCTATCCACTCCCTCTAGGGAGCAAAAGGAAGCTGCTCCAGGCAGCTTCCTGGAAAAGGCATCATAAGTGTCACAGTGTGGCGTCATGATGCCCCTTCCACGCAGCGCCGTTTGGGTGCTGCACGTGACATTTATTATCATGGTGTGTGCCGTGTGGACTGGTGCACACCAAGATGGCACCCGAGCAGCGCAGTGAGGGCTCAGATTGTTAGGATGCTCAGCCCTCACTGTGTGGATAGGCCGGCACAAAGTACTGTACAGCCCTTAAAAGATGCTACTTTCACAAAACCCTTCCACATTTTGCAAAAAGATCTTTTAGTACTTTTGAGACTCACTGGGAAAAAAAATTGTAGCATAAGCTTTTGTAGACTATAGTCTACTTTCTCGAATGCATCAAGCCCATGTTACCAGCTTCCTTCTCTTGTTTAGTCTCATAGGTGCAACAAGATCCCTTTGCCCATTGATTTAACAGCTATATGTTTGAATTCTTTCACATTTTGTTGAACTTTAATTGTTTTTTTAAAAAGAGAAAAAATTCATCCATAAATGAAAAAAAATGAAATTTTATAGGTATAATCATGTGTTTTCACAGGTATAACTAACCTGTTAAGGGCAACATTTAAAGAATAAATCTCTGTTCTGAACAATATATTTAAATAACTTGGGGACAACATGTTTAATTTTAATAAAATAATTTTCCAAAAAAGTTCATTGATCAATTGCATTTAATTAGTCTACAACTCAATATTAATTGGCCCCAAACCTGCTATCAACTTTTTCTGTATCTAATTTTTCATAGACTTTTGAGAATACATTTTTAATGAAATAAGGAATGAAACATCCAGAGCCTAAGCAAAATAGCAGTGGTGACACTTTTTTTTCATGGGGACGAGTGAACAGTTGGCATAATTTATCCATAAACAATGTTTACTTTCAGTCTCTTTCAGATGCAATTCCTAGCAGATGAGCAATTTCTGAAAAGCAACTGTTGGAGATGCACTTTTGCCTCCTCATCAAGAATGTATAAAAAAGCAATATATTGCAATATTTATTGCAATGTATTACAAACCTCTGCTGTGATCCAGTCGAGGTATCTCTTCCTTCCATGGCACCGACCTTCAAAGATGATGATGTGAAAAAGCCCTAGATTTTATGACAGCCAACTCTGAATACATTACAGTCTTCATATTAATATGTATTTCAAACCCTGCTATAAACTTTGAATATGAGGAGATGCTCTGTACCTTGTGCTCTGCAGTAAACTTTCAATATGAAGAAAAAGATGTTCATATAGGCAGAAGCAGGTTCTGACAATATTTATGGGTAAGTGTGCTCTCTCTTCCTCTTCATCCAGCAAAGGCATAACTTGTTTTGTATGTTCCATAAATTTGACATTTGCTAGATTTGTAAACCGAATCATTCACAGTATAAAGACCACACCAGCAAAAATGATATATTGGGGTACATCATCATAAAATCACTAGCACCTCATAGTTCCATACCCAATTGGTATTCAGTCTAATTTGTAATTATTGCTCCCTCTCAATCCTACATTGTTCCTGTTTACATTTTATTTAACCTAATGGACCTAAAAAATTTAAAATGCTTACAGGCAAACACTTTTGATTACTGAGCAGTCTAAACATAGAACTAACTAATTTGCTCCTAGGGTGTACATACGGTTAGCATGCATGGGCGTATACAAAAGTGAGCATTTAGTATAAAGGGGTACAATTTTTTGGACATTTCATACACACCCAGAAGTACACTTTCTGTTTTAAAAGAAATAGGAATAATACTTTGTACCTCCCAAGAGTTACTATGGCCTTAGTTCTATAGTGAAAAAAACCTATTACTGTTGAAAGGAAAGCATGCCAGAAATGCTCCAAGACATTTATCCCACCCAAAAGATGACAACACTAACTGATATATTCCTTCTTCTACTCAGTTCATGACACTCTTTCCACCAACCCACTTCCCTTCTTGTCCTCCACATTAGAAATTGTTTTATGCCCTTTCTTTGGACTTTTCAGAGAACATCCCTGTGGCGAGAACCACCACCACTACGTTTCTATGATGACAGCACCCTGGGCCTATTCATCCCACTGCTGCCACCAAATTACTTCTATGGTGATCTTCTCCACCACTGCCTATCTTTTCTGAGGCTTTGTTAACTTTAGTAGCGTGCCACAAGATTTCACAGAGGCCAAGTTGTAATAAAATAATACTTGAAGTTTATTAACAAACATCAAGGTAATCAGTAAACTACTTTCAAGATTTTTGCATTTCTTTCTTCTTAGTTACGTTACCACAGTTACATAGACACAATACTTTAGCCCTCAGGCAATCTGTCAAATACTTTCAGTTTAAATCAACTGGCTTACAACCTGAAGCCTAATCAGTCCCTCTCCTGGACTCTACATAGACCCTGTCTGGCCTAAAACCTAGCCTACACCTATCCCAATCAGGAACCTAGAGAGCACCCCCTCAGTGGCATCCCTCTCCCCAGCCAAGACTCCAATTAAAACAAAAACCCACGTCTCCCTCGGCTCAGGCTCTTATATAGCCCTGTCCAGCCAGCTCCTAATTGGCTGGACACTTGGTGTTCTGTGATTGGCTGTTCCTGCCTCTGGGGTTTGCTGTCTCTGGGGTCTCCAGCCAGCTTCTAATTGGCTGGTCACCTGGTGCTTGTTGATTGGCTATCTCTGTCTCCGGGGTTCGCTGTCTCTGGGGTCTTTTCACTACAATCCCATAATTATACAATCTGCTTCAAAGAGAGGGAAAGGGAAATCTGAAGATGAGCTCCATAGGCTCTCCCTGTTGCAGGATCACCCACTGGGATGAAAACAATGGTTGGAGCAAAATGTCTGCCTGAGCCAGTTGTCTAAGCATCTCTCCCCAGCTGGGTTAAGTCTGTTGAGCAAGGTTGTTGATGTGGATATGAGTTATGAATGGACATAAATGGTAAAGATAAAGGTTTCCCCTTGACATGAATGTCTAGTTGTAGACGTAGAGCTCATCGAATCAAGTGTTACTTGGGTCTCAAACTGCCAATCTTCTGACTGCCAGAACTGGCATCTTAAGGGAGGCTACTAAGCCATGTGTCCTATTATTAAATGGTCATAGAAGACCCAAAAAGTGTGTCTTGGTTGGATGAAAGATGTATCTTTTTAAAAAAAGAGACTAAAAATTACACAAAGTGAAATCAGAGACTTGCTACCTGTCTCCTCCCTTCTCTGCCATGTCTCCACTGTCGAGTCCTGCAGCTCTCCATAAGCAGGGGTCTACAGTGGGGACCCCTTCTGTGTGTGGTACTTCCCACACAATTCAGTAGAATGGGCTCTAAAACATATGAGGAAACTACATGGGTAGAGCAGATTGCCTGCTGCAGACCCTCAATATCCAGTGTGTCAAGAGAGACAGGGAGGGTAACCAGCATGTGATAGCAGAGGTGGATCCAGCAAGCATAGCCCTATCCTCTCTGCATCACAGGAGGAATCAAATGCCTGAAGGAGGCTAAGTAGAATCAGTGTTAGAATAATCTGGCTTGAGACATCACCAAGAAAAATAATTCTAGGCCAAGAATTTTCACCCTGGAAACCTGCTACTGTTTTTATGCTGTACGTTATTTCAGAGTTCAGGTGGTAGAACTCCCTACTTACTTTGGGTCAAATAAAACATCTCAAAAAATATCTCAACAAAATTAGAATTGGTTGGTCTTAGAATCATAGAATCATAGAGTTGGAAGAGACCACAAGGGCCATCTAGTCCAACTCCCTGCTATGCAGGAACTCAAAGCACCCCTGACAGACGGCCATCCAGCCTCTGTTTAAAGACCTCCAAGGAAGGGGACTCCATCACTCTCCAAGGGAGTATGTGTCCCACTATCAAACAGCTCTCACAGTCAAGAAGTTTCTCCCAATGTTAAAGTGGAATCTCTTTCTCTATAGCTTGCAATCATTGTTCCAGGTCCTATTCTCTGGAGCAGCAGAAAATAAATTAAAGGGGAGGGAAACAATGATGTTATTGTGGGAGTTTACGACAGGCCCCCAAGTCAGATGGAGAAACAGGATGATGCCTTTCTAGAATAGATGAGCACACACCCAGAAAGGAGAGATGTAGTAGTGATGGGGGACTTCAACTATCCTGATATTTGCTGGAAGTCAAACCAGCCAAAACCTCAAGGTCTAGCAAATTCCTCAATTGCCTCAAAGACGATTTCATTGTCCAAAAGGTGGAAGAGGCAACAAGGGGATCAGCTATTTTAAATCTGATCTTAACCAACAGGGATGAACTAGTTAATGGGGTGCAGGTGGTGGAATCCTTAGGTAGGAGTGACCATGTTCTCCTAGAGTTTGTTATACAGTGGAAAGGAGAAACCAGGCATAGTCAGACACGCATTCTAGACTTTAAGAGAACCGATTTCAATAAACTTAGAGAAATACTGGGGGGTGATCCCATGGTCAGGCATACTGAAAGAGAAGGGAGTTCAAGACGGATGGGAGTTTCTCAAAAGTAGATACTGGAGGCATAATTTCAAACAGTTCCAATGAGGAAGAAAAATGGAAGATGTCTCAAGAAGCCAAGATGGATGACTAATGAACTTTTGACTGAGCTAAGTTTTAAATGGAACATGTATAAGAAATGGGAAAATGGGGAAATTACCAAAGAGGAATTGAAACAAATAGCGAGCATGTGTAGGGGTAAAGTCAGAAAAGCTAAACCACAGGATGAAGTTATGCTTACTAGAGAGGTTAAGAACAACAAAAAGAGATTTTTGGGTATGTCCTCAGCAAAAGGAAGAAGGAGGAAATTGTAGGGCCACTGAGTGGAGAAGGTGGCAAAATGCTAACATAGAACAAAGAAAAGGCAGAATTATTCAACACCTTCTTTGATTCAATCTTCTCAGAAAAGGCAAAGGGTGCTCATCCTGAGAATAATGGCACAGAGGACACAAAAGGGAAAATTCAGCACAGAATAACTAACGAGATAGTACAGGAATGCCTTGTTAATCTAAATGAATATAAGTCTCCAGGAGCAGATAAACTACATCCAAGTGTATTAAAAGAACTAGAAATGTAATATCAGAACCATTGGCAATAATCTTTGAGACTTCCTGGAGAGCAAGAGTAGTCCCAGCAGACTGGAGGAGGGCAAACGTTGTCCCCATCTTCAAAAAGGGAAAAAAGAAGATCCCAACAATTATTGTGCAGTTAGTCTGACATCTATACCAGGAAAGATTCTGGAGCAGATCATTAAACAGAGAGTCTGTGAACATTTAGAAGGCAATATTATAATCACAAAAAAGTGAACATGGGTTTCAGAGAAACGGGTCATGCCAGACAAATCTTATCTCTCTTTTTTTAAAAATAAATAAATAAATAAAATTACCAGCTTGGTAGATGAAGAGAATGCTGTGGATATAGTATATCTTGATTTCAGTAAGGCCTTTGACAAGGTTCCCCATGACATTCTTGCAAACAAGCTTGTAAAATGTGGGCTAGACAAGGTAACTGTTACATGGATTTGTAATTGGTTGACCGGCTAAACCCAAAGGGTGCTCAATAATGGCTTCTTTTAATCCTGGAGAGAAGTGACCAGTGGGGTCCCACTGGGCTCTGTCCTGGGCCCAGCGCTATTCAATTTGTTTATCAATGACTTGGATGACCGAATTGGGAGCATACTTATCAAATTTGCAGATGACACAAAATTAGAAGGAGTAGCTAACACCCCAGAGGACAGGATCAAAATGCAACGTGACCTGGACAGAATTGAAAGCTGGGCCAAAACTAACAAAATGAATTTCAACACAGAGAAATACAAGATACTGTACTTAGGGTGTAAATATGAAATCCACAAATATAGGATGGGGGACACCTGGCTGAACAAGACTACGTGTGAAAGGTATCTAGGGACCAGTACAGACAGCCAAAAAAGGCTGCCTGTACGGCACGATTAGGGTTGGGGAGGGTGAAGCATTCACATCCTCCCTAACCCTAACATGTATGGATGCCACCATTTTAAAATGGCAGCGTCCATACGGGTGCGCCATGACGTTGTCATGGTGCACACAGTGTTTAAACAATGCTGTGTGCGCCTGACGACATCACACCATGGGAGGGCGCCAAGCGCGCCCTTTCCACAGCACAAAAAGGAGCTCAAAAACCTAGCTCCTTTTTGACTGCGGGTCCTTGGCGTGGCCTTTAAACAGCCATGCCAAGGACCCCAAGGAGAAAGGGGCCACAGCAGCGGCCCCTTTCTCCCCTTGGCAGCCCCGGGGAGAGTGGGGTGCAGCGGGCACCCTGGGCGCCTGCTGCACCCCGCTTGCAGGCCACGGGGAAGCGGCAGTTCACCACTTCTCCCCGGCCTGCAGAAGCGGAGGGATGGGGCCTCAGAGGCTGCCGGTGAGGCAGCCTTGGCCCCATCTTGCTGCTTCTTGGGGCAGCTGCAGGCCACCCCTTTTGGGCAGTCTGTACCGCCCCCATGAGTCCAAGGAGACCACAAGTTGAACATCAGTTAACAGTGTGATGAAGCAGCTAAAGAGCCCAGCGCAAATTTAGGCTGCATCAGTAAAAGTATAGTGTCTAGATCAAGGGAAGTAATAATGCCACTCTATTCTGCTCTGGTCAGGCCCCACCTGGAATATTGTGTCCAGTTCTGGGCACCACAATTCAAAAAGGATTTTGAGAAACTGAAGCATGTCCAAAGGAGGGTGAATAAAATGTTTAGCCTGGAGAAGAGAAGGTTAAGAGGTGATATGATAGCCCTGTTTAAATACTTTAAGGGATGTCATTTTGAGAAGGGAGCAAGCTTGTTTTCTGCTGCTCCAGAGACTAGGACCCAGAACAATGCATGCAAGCTACAGGAAAAGAGACCACTATGTTCAATTGTATCAAAGAAGTCTTACTAGATGGAGCTTTTCTGACCTTTCAATAAAATCTTGCTGCTAACCCTGAGAAGCTAACTGACTGAGTATGTGGCTGGTAGTTATGACACCATCCCAATGCATGGAAGGATTTCTTTTTTAATATTTCAGTTCCATTTATTTGGTTTTATGTTGTTGATGTTATTTATGTGTCTTGATGTTATGGGTCTTCAGGTGGGCTTTCTTGGTAGGATTTCTTTGGAAAAGATTTGCTGTTGCCTTCCTCTAAGGCTGTGAGAATTTGATCTGCCCAAGGTCACGGAATGGATTTTCATGGCTAAGCAGAGAATCCTTATCAACCACTGAAACCACTGAACCACACTGGTCCTTACTGATATTGTGACAACTGCTCTTTTATTGTTTTTAAATAAAAATGAAAATAATAATAATTTAAAAAGAATCAATATGCCTCAAGCCATTGGTAACTTTGTGCATGGATTGCAATGGGTCCTAAGCATAGCTTGGATCCAAACTGCTATTCCTGCCTGTTGTATATAGTTTTGTTTTGAGTGTAGATTTCAGTTACCATATATACTTGTCTATAAGTCAAGAAATTTATGTCTAAAAATTGACCCTAAAATCCCAGGCCAACTTATTTACAGGTCAGTATGGTAATATGATAGCAGCTCTTTCAGATTTCCCTATTCAGTGCAGAGAGCAATTTATTTCTCTCTTGCAAAGCAGAAAGAGTCCTGGGTGATTGCTTTTAAACATCATCATCATCATCACCATCAAATTTATTTATATCCCGCCTCTCTGTACAACATAATCAGGGTGGTGCACACATTAAAACAATACAGTCCCATCCCAGTTTCCCACCCCCTTAAAATGTAATTAAAAAGTTCACAATTTAAAACATACCTCAAAATAATAACAAATCAAACAGTGGCTGTAGCAGAATTCAGGGGTATAACAGGTTCATATTTTTGGTGGCCAGTTATCTATTCAGGAAAGGCCTGGCTGAAAAGATCCATCTTAACAGATTTTTTTAAAGCTGTTTAAGATGGTATTGTGATGAATCTCTTCCGGCAAGCCATTCCATAATCCAGGAGCAGTTGCCGAAAAGGTCCACTGGGAGTTGCAGACAATCTAGTTTTCATAGGTTGCAAGAAATTCCTCCCAGAGGACCTGAGTGTGCAGGGTGGATTATATGGGAGGAGGCGGTCCCGAAGATAGGTTGGACCCAAGCCACTTAGGGCTTTAAAGGTGATAACCAACACCTTGTACTGTACCTAGAAACTAATGGGCAGCCAGTGGAGCGATCTTAAAATCTGTGCTATGTGATGTCTTCCGGTTTTGTCTGAAACCCGCCGGGCTGCCATGTTCTACACTAACTGAAGTTCCCAAACTAAGTACAAGGGTAGCATAAACAAACAGAATCCCTCTCCCACCCACACTGCCACTGTCTGGGGAATGAAGGTTGAAACAAAAGCTGAAACACTAAAGCAAAAAAGCTTGAATCCCTCTTGCCGCACGGACGCATACAGACACTGAAGGAGCCTCCAAATTCCAGTCATGGCAAATTCCATCATTTTGGACCCAAAATCTGCCCTCAACCTACACATGAGATCGACTTGTAGTTGAGTATATACAGTAGTTATATTTCTAAGCATCAAACATATTGCATTTTCCTTCATATATCTTTATGGCTACTTTCCTTAAATGAATTAATTTGGTTTAATGGTTTCTTTGTATCTTCTTTTTTGCCATCATGCTATAGATATGAATCTCCAAGATAGCAAAAATCACAGTGTGAAGTGAACCGAGAAAGCAGAGTTTATCATCAAAATGACCCAGCTCCACTCAGAAAACTCTCAGCAGTTTGTTGGAATGAGATATTTAACTAACAGAGGTCTCATTTAAAATACATAGTGTTAATGAAATAATTTCAATCTCACCATCAGATAATCAACAAAAACAGCAGGGAAAGAATGGCAGAGAAAGCTACAGGAATCCTAAAGGCCTTCAGTTCAAATTAAACTCAAGAACTTTTCCTTTTACTTGCAAAACTATATTAATGACAGAAATCACTAGTTAGACCTATCCTGCAGGTTTTAAGTTAGGTTCAACTGAGACATTTCATCTGACCTGATCTTACTGACTTCTCTCCCAACAAACATTATAAGAGGAAACAGGAAAAAAGTCCAAGCGTGCTGGTCAGTGTTTTGCATATGGTACAAAAGAACAGATGTAAATATGGCCAGAGCATTTATATTGTTTCAGATATTGTTAGTGTTACATGAAATGAGTAAATAATGTAAAAATAGGCTCCTGGAATGGGAAGAGCTGTCTTTGCATGCCCAGAAAGAGGAGGCAGTGAAGAGGTGGGATAGATTGCTCCATTACGCAACACAGCAGTTTAATGCCAGTTTCCTGGCAAGGGTTTGAGTCTATACTGGACTCAGTACTGGACTAATCGAGGAACCACACTAGTGTTTCTGTGAGCATGCAAGGAGCAGGGTCACAGCAGTCACATATGCTTTTTCTTTTCCTCATCAGCCAGGCTTTCAGCCAGCCATTGAGAATATCTTTTTTGGGGTGGGCTGCAGGCTTTATGGGATTTATGGGACTTGGGACCTTACCAGATTTTGTCAATCTGTTAAGCAGGCTTCTCTGGGCTATGCAGTCATAGGAGCCCACTCAATCAGGTTGGACCTACAGGCCTGTAGGCTTTGTGGTGATTGTAGGGCTTAAGGCCTTGGCAGTTTTAGTGGCCTGCTAGGGCAGACTTTGCTAGACTAGCAAGGCTAGCAACATACTAAAGCAGGAGAGAATTGGGTCATGTTGGGGGGGGGGGAGTCATTTGGAACACTTCAGCCTAGCCCAGTTCCAATTCTTGGGAAAGGGGTCTAACACTTAGGCCCTGTAAAGACTGGTACTTTGTGCCGGCCTGGGGCTGAAATTAGGTCTTGGTAGGGCTGGGCGTCCACACATGCCCAGCCCTACTATTGGTGCCCGTGTGCCATATTGCCACAGCCCCATTCACCCTCCGGCTTTTGAGGGAGAGAAGAGGCAGGCCCAGTTCCATCCGGGCTTGCCTGAAGGAAAGGACCCTCCCTCCATGCCAACTGCCATCCTCCAGCTTTTGAGGGAGAGGAGAGGCAGGCCCAGTTCCATCCGGGCTTGCCTGAAGGAAAGGACCCTCCTTCCATACCAACTGCCATCCTCC
This sequence comes from Urosaurus nigricauda, assembly GCA_034509955.1. NCBI lineage: Eukaryota > Metazoa > Chordata > Lepidosauria > Squamata > Phrynosomatidae > Urosaurus > Urosaurus nigricauda. The sequence goes on from JAOEGL010000006.1 coordinate 59,587,764, forward strand.
GGCTTGGGAGGGAGAGAAGAGGCAGGCCCAGCTCCATCAGGGCTTGCCTGAAGAAAGAGAGCCCTCCCTCCATGTCAACTGCCATCCTCCGGATTTTGAGGGAGAGAAGAGGCAGGCCCAGCTCCATCAAGGCTTGCCTGAAGGAAAGAACCCTCCCTCCTTATTATTTAGATATTTAATTTATTTGCTCATTTATGTATTTTGTGTATTTGTTTATCCACTTTTGTAAACCGCTTTGATCTTTTTTGGAAAAGCGGTACATAAATAAATTATTATTATTATTATTATTACCCGGGGGAGGGGGGCACCATTATGACGCATGGGCATCCAAGTGCCCAAATGGCACTCACTGGAGGCGGTGGCATCATGGCACACAAGCACCATTATGATGCTGCTAAAAAGAAGCTGCCTAGAGCTACTGTGCCATGCAGCTGGCGCTGCACCGATGACGATCAAAGATGGGCGGCACCGAGCCATCCATCTGTACCCCCCCCCCCTTAGGACTTTATTGCACACATTCTTTTGCCCATTATGGACACTGGAAGGGGCCACTCGGGGCTGCTTGCAGCCGAGGAAAAACGGATTTTATCACACACAGAAATGTCCTCAAAATGGCCCCATTTCAGCACCCAGCACCAGACCATTCCCATTCAGTACTGAGATACATCCTTTGGCTTTGATGGAAAAGTTCCGCCCCAGCCAAGTGGTGCATCTCAGCACTGAATGGGAACAGCCAGGAGCCGGGCACTGGGATGGGGCTGTTTTGAGGACATTTACTTGTGCAATAAAATCTGTTTTTTCTCAGTTGCGCGCAGCCCCAAGCATCCCCTTCCACTGCCCATAACAGGCAAAAAAACGTGTGTGATAAGGTTCATAGGACTCTTTCACATGGGAGGAATTTCTCCCAACTTCAAATGGAGCCAATGCGAATTCACTTGAATTCGCTAGTTTAGCAAATTCACGTGAATCCCCATTGCATTCGGAAGGCATTCATAATGACTTCCCATTACCCGAAAATAACCCCCCCCCCTTGCCCGAAATTGCATGAGAAGCTTTAATTTGCAATAACATGAAACCCATGATTGCATTTGGAGTGATTTCCCTTTTGCCCGAAATTGCGTGAGAAGCTCTAATTTGCAATAACGCGAAACCCCATGATTGCGTTTGGATTGCCCTTGGATTATACTTCCAATTTCCCACGTCTGAAAGAGTCCTTAGTCAGGCAGTGGCTGCTCAGCAAACAGGTTCAGCAAGGAAAACCAGGAAAATTCCAGACTGAATGCCTCTGAAAAATGTCCTGGCTGGTTCATGCAGCAGATCCTGGATGCCTGAAGGCAGGAGTTAAACCTCAGGAGAAAACTCATCAACATCCCACCCTTAAGGCTCTGGGTTGTACTGCAGAGGTGTGCCAGACCCAGAGGTGGGGAGGGAAGGGAGGCAAGCAGAGGCTTAAAGCAGTGAGGAGGCTTTGTTGTGTTCCCGGAAGTGTATGGCAATGCTGAATGGATAGCGGAACATTTTGCTTGCTTGGGACTGGAGCTGCCTTTCCCTCCAGCTCCCCCCACAATAGAAATGTGTGTCTCTGTATATATGTGGTTTTGCTAAAGGGACTGGAACTGCCCTTCTGTCTAGCTGCTCCCACAGAAATATATGTGTGTGTGTGTGAGGGGGGGGGCATATCGGCTCTGTAAGACAAACAGCAAAGTCCAGGAAATAAAATTTGCAAATAAGTCCATTAGCAATACAATGATAAAGCTCCTTTCTCTTTATCTCTCCTGTCTGAAGCTGTCTACCCCCTCTTTTGGCAGAGAATATTGAATTTCTCAAGAAGTCTTAGTGCTGTCACATCTGAAAAAAATTAGATGCTGCATAAAACACATCAAATGGAGTCTCATTTTTAAAAAAAGTTTTACCTTTGTTGGATGCAAAGACCTCAAAGACTTAATTCCCAGTCTTTTGTTCCCTCTTGTTTAGGATTCCCTTGTTGTGACCAAAAGGCAGTATCCTCAAATCTAGAAAGCATATCCAGGAGTAGCTGTGTTGACCATACAGCAAAGTACAATAATATTCAAAATCTCCCATAGGAGTGAAAAAAAAAACCCAAAACCAACCTTTGCTAAGTTCTCTTCTAGGCAGCTAGAATTCAGAGACATAGGTCTAATTTGAATTACAGAAATAATGCAGTTTTGACACTGCTTTAACTGCCATGACTCCGTGCTATTGGAAATCTGGGATTTGTCATTTTGTGAGCTATGTAGCCTCTGTCAGGGAGTGCTGGTATGACAACAAACTACAAATCCCAGAATTTCATAACATTGAGCTATGTAAACTGATGGCAATATATAAACAAATGAACAACAACAACAACTGAAATATGCAATAAAACAATGTGAAAGGTGAAAATGTGTATGTGGGGGGTGTGTTTTGAGGGTTTTTTTTAGGTGGGGTCAATAATGCATCCAATGTAATTCCACATACTTTAGTCCCAGTTTTGTGGAAAAGAATTATGCCAAACCTATTCTGTCCCTTTGTGGGATAAACAGCAGCTGTGGCTGCATATTATGATCCCAGCGTAACCCACTCTGTGTGATAGGTTGGATAGTGGCAACTGCAAAGGTTGACTTAATCCATTCCAACCTGCTTTATGGAAGGGCTTGCAATTCAACACTGGCTACTGTCTGGAAGCTTAGCATCAGGGTTCCTGTAATTAATACCTTTATATATACAGATTGGAATATTCTGCATGTGGTGTGCGATTTCCCCAAATGCAGGAAACCCAACTGCATAATTTGTGGCTCTTTTATAACCTGTACCAAAGGGAAGGGTAGAATCTCAAGAGAAGGGACAAAGACTAGAAAGGAAAGAGATGTGGAGGAAATCCACCACTTAATGCAAAGATTCCCTAGTCCAATTATTGTAGGAAACTTAGTGTATTTGTTGCAAGAGTACAAGACCACATGTTATTTGTTAGATGGGTTTGCATTCAGGTTTCCAATTCCTTTTAGAGGGAGAGTAAGACCTTTAAAGTCAGGAGTTTGGAATCAGGTAAAGGCTCAAAGGCTATAGCTTGGGTGAAAACTGAGACAGAGTGACTGGGGGGCAGTCCTTAGGACATTTCCTTTGTCCCCCATTTAACAGGCCCTGAGGAAGTTTAGATTAACTCATCATCTTTACTACCCATGGGAGAAGTGAGTGAATGTTATAATACTGGCTCATCTTTGTGCGGTAGAAGGGCATGGTCCAGGAAGGGAGAAGAAAATAGCAGAGGTGAATAACTGGCTCCGTAGATGGTGCCACCAAGAACAGTTTGGATTCTTGGATCGTGGGCTGCGGTTCCATGAGGAGGGACTTCTGGCAAAGGATGGGCTGCATCTCACGCCAGTTGGCAAAAACGTTTTTGCCAATAGTCTCAAAAATCTGATCAGGAGGGCTTTAAACTGAGTTATATGGGGGAGGGAGACATTATTCTGGAAGGCAAAAGGGCTGGAGAAAATAGTCAAAATGACATAGAGGGAACAAGGCAAACAGTGCAAGGACCCAATAGTGGAAAGCAAAAAAATTTGCACAGGCAGCAAGTAAAGGGAACACATGTTCTTAGATGTCTCTACACTAATGCACAGAGTATGGGAAATAAACAGGATGAACTGGAACTCCTAGCACAACAAAGCAAATATGATATAATAGGCATCACTGAAACCTGGTGGGATGAGTCTCATGATTGGAATGTAGAAATAGAGCGATATAACCTTTTTAAGAGAAACAGGCCAAACAGGAAAGGAGGAGGAATAGCATTACATGTCAGGGATATTTACACCAGTGAAGAGATCCAGGACATCAGTACTGGAAGCCAGGTGGAGAGCATCTGGATAAAAATTAAAGGAGAGGGCAACAACAGGGATGTTACTGTGGGAGTCTACTACAGACCTCCAAGTCAGACGGAGGAGTTGGATGATCCCTTTCTAGAACAGATGACCACACACTCAGAAAGGAGAGATGTAGTAGTGATGGGGGACTTCAACTATCCGGATATTTGCTGGATGTCAAACTCAGCCAAATCCTCAAGGTCTAGCAAATTCCTCACTTGCCTGGAAGACAATTTCATTGTCCAAAAGGTGGAAGAGGCAACAAGGGGATCAGCTATTTTAGATCTGATCTTAACCAACAGGGATGACCTAGTCAATGGAGTGTAAGTGGTTGGATCCTTAGGTGGAAGTGACCATGTTCTCCTGGAGTTTGTTATACAGCGGAAAGGAGAAGCCAGGCATAGTCAGACACGCACTCTAGACTTTAGGAGAGCTGACTTCAATAAACTTAGAGAAATACTGGGGGTCAGGAAAACTAAAAGAGAAGGGAGTTCAAGACGGATGGGAGTTTCTCAAAAAGGAGATACTGAAGGCGCAATTTCAAACAGTTCCAATGAGGAAGAAAAATGGAAGATATCTCAAGAAGCCAGGATGGATGACTAAGGAACTTTCAACTGAGCTAAGTTTTAAACGGAACATGTATAAGAAATGGAAAAGTGGGGAAATCACGAAAGAGGAATTCAAACAAATAGCAAGCATGTGTAGGGATAAAGTCAGAAAAGCTAAAGCGCAGAATGAACTCAGGCTTGCTAGAGAGGTTAAGAACAATAAAAAAGGGTTTTTTGGGTATGTCCGAAGCAAAAGGAAGAAGAAGGAAACAGTAGGGCCACTGCATGCAGAAGATGGCAAAATGATAACAGGGGACAGAGAAAAGGCAGAATTACTCAATACTTTCTTTGCTTCAGTCTTCTCAGAAAAGGCAAAGGGTGCTCAACCTAAGGATAATAGGGAAGAAGACAGAATAGGGGAATTTCAGCACAGAATAAGTAAAGAGATAGTACAGGAATACTTGGTTAACCTAAATGAATATAAGTCTCCAGATGAACTACATCCAAGGGTATTAAAAGAACTGGCAAATGTAATATCAGAGCCATTAGCAATAATTTTTGAGAACTCCTGGAGAACAGGAGAAGTCCCAGCAGACTGGAGGAGGGCAAACGTTGTCCCCATCTTCAAAAAGGGAAAAAAAGAAGATCCCAACAATTATCATCCAGTTAGTCTGACATCAATTCCAGGAAAGATTCTAGAGCAGATCATTAAGCAGAGAGTCTGTGAACATTTAGCAGGGAATGCCATAATCACAAAAAGCCAACACGGGTTTCAGAGAAACAAGTCTTGCCAGACAAATCTGATCTCTTTTTTTGATAAAATTACCAGTTTGGTAGATGAAGGGAATGCTGTGGATATAGTATTTCTTCTTCGTGGTCTCTGCGAATCATACAAATGGGTTTACTGCGCATGCGCAGTTCAGCTCGGAAACTTCTGGAATCACTAGGCAGACTTCGGATTGCAACTTTTTGGCAGTAGCCCCGCCCACCGCTATATAAGTCCCCTGCTTTCCCGCTCTTTCCTCAGTTCCATTTTTTCCGCCGCGCTAGCAGCTTGGAACTTCGCTTGCTCTGTTAGAATACTGTTTATCGGACTTTGGACTTCGGACTTCGGACTTGGACTACACTTTACGGATTTCGTTTGGATTTGGAAAGAACTCGGACTTGGCTTGACTTGGACTGGACTGACTATTCTCCCGTGTTGCCGCGCTCTCTCGGGCGTTCCTGCCGCGAGCGATGGCCCCGCCGTTCAAGGAGTGCGATACTTGCGGCGGCAAAATCCCTGAGAGGGATAATCATAATACTTGCCTTTTGTGTTTGGGCGAGGGGCACAACCCTAGATCGTGCGCCCAGTGCCAGTCGATGACACTGCAAGCGAGGAAAAATCGCGCTGCCCGCTTACAGGCCGCTCTCCTTACAAAGGTCCTATCGGGGCAAGCCACGGTGTCAGGGGCGACGACTGCGCCCAAGCCCGCGGAAGCTCACAAGCCCGCGGAAACTCCGAAATCGATGGAGGTCGCGGCTACTACAACGCCGACCGCCTCTTCTACCTCCCGGGACCGGGATGGAAAGGCCAAACATAAGGCCAAAAAGCGGGCTAAGGACCATCCAAAGGATACGCCCCAGTCAGCAGACGGTCAGGCCAAGGCGGGCTCGCACTCAAAGAAACCTCAAGAAGGTACCGATTCGAGTGCGCAAAAGGCTTCGGATTCGAAGCATTCTAAAAGGTCTCATGACAAACAGACGACCGCATCCGGACACGATTCCAAGAAGAAACGGCATGTGTCACCGGCCTCGGACGACGCGTCCAGAGAGGTATCCGTACCGACTTCAGTCCCGAGAAGATCCTCCTCGGTACCGAGTGCTGTCGACTCCGCGGCTAAGACCACGCCGGACCGCCCTCGCTCCTCGGGAACCCATGCTGTCTCGGTCGAGGACCTTGACATACAGGTATTGTCAGACCAAGATCCTCCGGTGCTGTCTCCTCCGGTTAGGAAGAGGAATGAACAATCCCCCGTACCGAGGGCGGAGACCCAACAACAGCGTTTCGATTATGTCTATGACAGCGAAACGGATATGTACTACATGCCGGTGGGCCGAACGCTGCCGCAACACCGTACTGAGGTAGTGGACAAGTCATCATCGGCAACGAGGCACGATTCAGCGCGTTCTTTGCACGCGGTCTCAGCAGCGGCGACGCAGACGAGTTTTCATAGAGAAAGATCTCCATCACCGGTGGTCCTGGTGCATAGGGAGGACTCCGAGTCGGACATGGAGGTGGAAGCCGCGATTCCGCAGTCATTCCACATGGAATCGGATGCATCAGACCTCGAGCTTCCCGAGTCTCCACAAGAGTTGTACACCCCGGGGGCAGCTTCTCCCAGTGACGATGTGCGTTCCTTCACTGAACATGTCATTAGGATGGGAAGAGCCCTCGAACTCGAGGTGAGCCATATGGAGGACGATACGGCAGATCCAATAGAGAAGAGGATCCACGGGTCGGTACCAACACCCCCCTCCATTCCATTCCTGCCTTCGTTGGAAAAGATCGTGCAACGTTCGTGGGAAGCCCCTGCCTCCACCTCGACATCGAACCGGAAGGTGGAGAACCTATATAGGATCACTCCATCCCCAGCGTCATGGTTGTTCTCCCATCCCAGACAAAACTCCGCAATTGTGGAAGGAGCCCAAAGGACCTTCACCACAAAAACTTCGACATCTCCTTCAGACAAAGAGGCCAAAAAGATAGACTCGCTAGCTAAGAAGACATATTCATCGTCCATCTTGGGTCTGAAAGTGGCAAATTATAATGCCTGTATGGGAGCTTACATACAATATCTGATGGAACGTATGGCTCCCATCCTAGACGACGTTCCAGAGGAAACCAACAAGCTAGCCATGGAGCTCAGAGACGAAGCACACTCCATAGGGAGCTGGCTCATTACCTCGGCCAGGCACTCCGCTGATTGTGCTGCGAAATCGATGTCTGCAGCCATAGCCTTGAGGAGACATGCATGGCTCAGGGCCTCTGACCTCAATGCAAATGCGAGATCTACGATTGAGGAGATGCCTTTCGACAACGCCGGTATTTTCAACAAGGAGACGGACGACAAGTTAAACTTTAAGTATAGAATGAAGTCAGCCGCACGGAAACACGGTATGTCTTCCTCTTCTGCACCTACCTACAGACGTCGGTTCCGTCCGGTTCGGCCTGGTTTCACACCTTACAGGCGACCGTTCCAGCAAGATAGACCGTACCAGCCCCAGGACCAGCCTAGACAGCGCTATCCGTCACAGTCATCATCTTCCTCAGGCCGTCGACAGCCCTTGCCCCGATACCGCAAGGCTTTTCGCAGACAAGAGACGGACCAAAATAGGAAGAGGTCCTGAAGGACAATAGCGTACTTCGCCGACTCCGGTTCCTGCACTCAGGACCGACTTAAGCCCTTTTATCACACCTGGGCTAAGATCACGTTGGACACTTGGGTCCTTCGTATTATAGATAAGGGCTATGCCCTCGAGTTCGAGTCCCTTCCCCAGACGGGAAACATCATTTCCACGCACCCCTCACCTCCCCTCCTCGACGAAGTACGCACCTTGCTGTCAAAAGGGGCCATCTCCCGAATTCATTGGCAGGAGGCCCCACGTTGTTTTTTCTCGAGATATTTTACTGTGCCCAAGCCAGATGGATCACTGAGACCCATCTTAGACTTACGAGAGCTAAACAAACATCTGCTATATCGTCGCTTCCGTATGGTAACGTTGGCTTCTATTTTACCCTTGTTACATCAGGGCCTATGGTTCGCGACTGTGGACTTGAAAGATGCTTACTTCCACGTGTCGATACGGAACGACCACAGAAGATTTCTAGCCTTCGCCATCGGCTCCAGACTCTACCAGTACAACGTGCTGCCCTTCGGCCTCTGTTCTGCTCCGAGGGTCTTCACAAAGTGCATGGCTCCGGTAGTAGCCTACCTCCATCAGAAGGGCATCAGGGTGTTCCCTTACCTAGACGACTGGCTCTTCGCCGCGGACTCAAGGGACCAGTTATCATCAGACGTAAGCTTCGCATTAGACCTAATGATCTCCCTAGGCCTAATAATCAACCGGGAAAAGTCGACGCTGATCCCGAGGAAACAAGTAAAGTTCATAGGGGCAATTTTGGACTCGAATCGATGCAAAGCATTCCTACCACCGGACCGGTTTCGGACGCTCTCCGCCTCCATCACGGCGTGTATGTCAAAGACCATAATACGTGCCCGGGAAGCGCAGATAGCGCTGGGACATATGGCGTCCACAACCTTCGTCACCCCTTGGGCGAGGCTAAGACTACGACCATTCCAGAAATGGTTCCTATCTGTCTTCAACCCTTTGTGGGACCTACCTTCAAAAAGACTTTCGGTTCCGACCTCGGTATCGACCACTCTGAAATGGTGGCTGAATCCGAAGAACGTATGCACTGGCATGCCTTTTGCCCAGCCGCAGCCGCAGATCAGCTTGACAACGGACGCTTCTCTCGAGGGCTGGGGAGCACATGCAGCAAACCTGACGGTAAAAGACAGATGGTCCCCAACACAGAGACTTTTGCATATCAACGTGTTGGAGATGCTGGCGGTACAGAAGGCCCTAAAGGCTTTCGAGGTCATCTTGCGCAACAAGGTAGTGCTGATCATGACAGACAACACAACGGTCATGTACTACCTCAACAAGCAAGGAGGTACCAGGTCGCCAGAACTTTTGGACATGACACTACAGATTTGGGACTGGTGCATATCGAAAGGAATTTCCTTGCAGGCAATTCACCTCCCGGGGGAACAAAACAGTCTAGCGGATCGTCTCAGCAGATCCTCGACGGTTTGCCACGAATGGAGACTCCATCCCGAGACGGTGCTGGACTTGTTTCGCAGATGGGGAGAACCAGAGGTAGACCTCTTTGCCACCAGGCAGAACACTCACTGTACACGGTTTTGCTCCCGATCCAGGGATCCAGCCTCCCTCGGAGATGCCTTCCTGTACAGGTGGTCAGGAGACATGGTGTATGCCTTCCCTCCCTTTCCACTCTTGACGAGGGTAATCGCCAAGATGATCCGGGACCGGACAGAAGCAATCCTGATCACACCATGGTGGCCGAGACAGACCTGGTTCCCGTCGGTCATGCACCTCGCCGGCTGGCAGTACCTGAGAATCGAACCTCGCCCGGACCTGCTCACCACGCACAACGGCCGAGTTCGTCACCCGGACATGGACAACCTTCCGCTGGTCGCTTGGAGAATTCGACCGTAGACAACTTACCGGTACCGATTCAGAGGATGATTCGAGCAGCACAGAAACCGGCAACCGCGAAGTCGTATGCCTCGAAATGGAGTAAGTTTGTTCAGTTCCTGGCATCTCGAAACCTGAACCCTGCCAATGTCTCGACACCGATAGTGCTCGAGTTCCTGATGACATTGGTAGATGCAGGTCTTTGTTTAACTTCAATTAAGTGTTACCTTTCAGCTATATGTTCACATTATGCACTAGGGGGGAAGCCCTCATTCTTTAAAGATCCTTTAGTAAAGCAATTTTTGAGAGGGTTTAACAATCTTCACCCCCCGGTTGTAGCTCCGGCTCCAACTTGGAGTTTGGAGGTGGTGTTATCCTCACTAACAAATAGACCCTTCGAGCCCATGGCTACAACAGACTTGAGACTGTTAACTTGGAAAACAGCGTTCCTCGTAGCCATTACGTCTGCTCGTCGGGCTGGAGAACTTTGCGCCTTGCAGAGAGACGAACCCTTCCTTAGATTTCATAAGGAAAAGGTAGTCCTCCGTACGGATATTACTTTTTTGCCAAAAGTTGTTTCTACGTTTCACATGTGCCAGGACATTGTGCTCCCGACTCTAGCTCCGAACCCGACCACCGATATCGAACGCCGTCTCCACCTGTTGGACGTTCGGAGGGCTTTGGCCTTCTACCTGGACAGGACTTCGGGTTCGAGTCGCTCTAATAGACTTTTCCAGTGCTACTCAGAGCCAAAGAAGGGACTGCCTGTAACTGCTCAGAGGTTTTCCAAATGGGTGGCGGGTACCATCCACCTCTGTTACGAACTGTCGGGCAAACCTCCCCCTGCTAGAGTCCGGGCACATGCAACTAGGGCGGTAGCTGCATCCTCCGCCTTTTTGTCGGGGATACCGTTGGAGGATGTGTGCAAAGCTGCGGTCTGGTCTCAGCCCTTGACTTTTATTAGACACTACAGGTTGGACACCAGGGCTAAGCAAGATGCAGCTTTTGGGAAAGCAGTGTTGGTTTCAGCCATACAAGTGTAATGCCTTTGTGAAATATTTGCACTTCCTTTACTAGTTTACAGAATGTGTTTATAACATATGCAGCTCTTGATTCACTGTAGTAGTGGATGAATACTGATTCTCACAGTGTTCACTGTTTTCCCTTATGGGTTCGAATGCTGTTATTGAATATCTGATTTACTTTTACTTACGATGCCAATACTTCTGTATATTGTCTATGTTCAAAGGTACAATATAGCACATATGCTCTACTGGTATGTAGCAGATGAACAGCTATCCATCTGAATTCGGGTTGAATTCAGGAAATATTAGTTGCAACTCTTGATACCTCAGGGAATGTTCGGTATAGATTAATGCGTTTAAACAATTGTGTTCAGATTTGCCATGATTTCAAGGCTTGTTGCAAGAATAAGGAGTTTTATTCTATGAAGACCCAAATCCTTTGTGTTATACACATGGCAATGTTAAATGATATATCACCAAAGTGTCCTTTTGGGAGAAGTTTTGTTATGGTGTGTAGTACTGTTAAAAAAAAAAAAAAGTAAAGAAGACCAACAGGCATAATACGGGTGTATTATATTTAATGATTTACTGATTGCTTTGATTACAAGAAAATTGCACTTATGTTTGGTTCATTGAACACATGATCCTCTGATTGCTACAGAGACATTGTGCTGATGATGATGCAAGTTGAACACTTTAATAAAGTGACTTGTTTTAACATACTTTGGCCTATGGACACTCCCTCCGCCATAAACTTAGCTTGCTAGTCTGAACCCATTTGTATGATTCGCAGAGACCACGAAGAAGAAGGACAGGTTACTTACCTGTAACAGTATTTCTTCGAGTGGTCATCTGCGAATACATACAAATCCCGCCCATCCTCCCCTCAGTGTCCCGCTCATAGAGGGCTCCATAGTCGCTTTACACGGCGTAAAAAATCTATGGAACTGAGGAAAGAGCGGGAAAGCAGGGGACTTATATAGCGGTGGGCGGGGCTACCTCCAAAAAGTTGCAATCCGAAGTCTGCCTAGTGATTCCAGAAGTTTCCGAGCTGAACTGCGCATGCGCAGTAAACCCATTTGTATGTATTCGCAGATGACCACTCGAAGAAATACTGTTACAGGTAAGTAACCTGTCCATCTTGATTTCAGTAAGGCCTTTGACAAGGTTCCCCATGACATTCTTGCAAGCAAGCTTGTAAAATGTGAGCTAGACAAGGTAACTGTTACATGGATTTGTAATTGGTTGACTGGCCGTACTCAAAGGGTGCTCAACAATGGCTCCTTTTCAACCTGGAGAGAAGTGACCAGTGGGGTCCCACAGGGTTCTGTACTTGGCCCATTCAATCACTTTATTAATGACTTGGATGACAGAATTGGGGGCATACTTATCAAATTTGCAGATGACACCAAATTAGGAGGAGTAGCCAATACTCCAGAAGATAGGATTGAAATTCAGAATGACCTCAATAGACTAGAAAGCTGGGCCAACTCTAACAAAATGAAATTCAATGCGGAGAAATGTAAGGTACTGCACTTAGGACGCAAAAATGAAATGCACAGATATAGGATGGGGGACATCTGGCTGAATGAAACTACGTGTGAAAGGGATCTAGGAGTCCAAGTAGACCATAAGTTGAACATGAGTCAACAGTGCGATGCGGCAGCTAAAAAGGCCAATGCTATTTTAGGCTGCATCAACAGAAGTGTGGTGTCTAGATCAAGGGAAGTATTGCTCTATTCTGCTTTGGTCAGGCCCCACCTGGAATACTGTGTCCAGTTCTGGGCACCACAATTCAAAAAGGATGGGGAGAAACTGGAGCGGGTCCAAAGGAGGGCAATTAAGATGGTGAAGGGTCTGGAAACCAGGCCCTATGAGGAACGACTTAAAGAGCTGGGGATGTTTAGCCTGGAGAAGAGAAGGTTAAGAGGTGCTATGATAGCCCTGTTCAAATATTTGAAGGGATGTCATATTGAAGAGGGAGCAAGCTTGTTTTCTGCTGCTGCAGAGACTAGAACGCGGAACAATGGATGCAAGCTGCAGGAAAAGAGATTCCACCTCAACATTAGGAGGAACTTCCTGACAGTAAGGGCTGTTCGACGGTGGAACACACTCCCTCGAAGTGTAGTGGAGTCTCCATCCTTGGAGGTCTTTAAGCAGAGGCTGGATGGCCATCTGTCGGGGATGCTATGATTGGGAGTTCCTGCATGGCAGGGGGTTGGACTGGATGGCCCTTGCAGTCTCTTCCAACTCTATGATTCTATGATTCTAGTTCCTTCAACAGTCCCTTCTGGATGGTGCAGCAATCTAAGCAAATGTGACATAGTGAAAATGTTCACACTTGCCTGCATCGCTGGTAAATCATCCTCCAAACGCAGCTAAAAGGAAAAATAAGCCTCTGTGTGTGGATGCTGGGAGTGCTCATTAATCATCATGGAAATTGAGCTCTGTGAAGCGTTCTTCAATCGTAGCAAGAAAAGCAGGGAAGCAGCCAGGGAGATCTTTTCCCTCTTAACACAAAGGGTCTTTCTAGATTGGCAGGAAAGTGTGACATGAAGTTGCCTTTTCCTTAATGCTTAGCAGCTGCACCACAGCCTTTAGATGGAGCCGCACTGTTCCACAGTTTTTAAAAAAGAAGCTGGGAAAACCAGCACCTTTTTAAAGGCGCTTCTTCTCCCCTAAAACGCAAAAAAAAAAAGTGTTTTCATGGCACACTTTCCCTTTTTCTCATCTAAAGGCTAGAGTTTCATGCAGCCATGAACACACTTCTTTTTGCCAATCTAGAAAGCCCAAAAGTTACCATTCAGAAAAATCTCCCTGCTTCCCTGCTTTTCTTGCTATGATTGAAGAATGCTTCATTTCCATGACAATTAATGAGTACTCCCAGCATTCACATACAAGGGCTTACTTTCCCTTTTTGAGGATGACTTACCTGCGAGGCAGGCAAACCTGAAAAATCTAAGTCTGCCTTTTGGTTATTCCCAGTATATTCTGGTAATTCTGAGCAGCTGAGATTTGCCATGGATAGCCATTGATACATAGATAAGCCCTTCCCATGGGATGCACAGTTTTATATGCAGCCTTTGAGAAATTCAGCACATTCTTGGAATGGGCACTATACTTGTGCTCTGGGCTGAAATCTATTGCACATTAGCTGGGTGATTTCTTGTTTGCCAGGTCTAGTAGGACTGGTCAGTGTGGCTGGCTTATGAAATTTAGTTGGGTAGCTGCCTCCATAAATGGCCTTCTTGCCCTGTACAGACCGGAACTTTGTGCCAGCCTGGGGGCAGAGTCAAGGTGCAGAGTCTTGATGACACACATCCGTCTCTACTCCCCAGAGTTCCCTGATGCCACGTGCAGCTCCAGATGGTGCACAGCATCATGACACACCTCCAGAGCTGTGTCAAATTGACACGTTGTTGAAAGGGTGCCATACAGCCGTGCCACCGCAACTATGGCATCCTTTGGAGGATGAAAAAGGAGCTGCTTTTTGTTGTTCCTTTTTCCACTCTACAGAGGCCAGATCAGGGCTGAGGCATGCAGTTGCCATAGCCCCAATCCAGCTGAAGAAGGGGCAGCTGCATGCCATCCCTTCACGGCTGTATGTACAGCCCCTCTGGCAGCTGAGAAAATGGAGGGAGGACCCTGTAACAAGGCTGGTTTTCTTAGACATCAAAACTGATGCAATGACAGTTGTGTTACCTGCCTGAAAGTAAGCTTCATGATCTCAAAGCAGGATTTCTAGGTTTCTCCTTATGCATAAGGCCACTTTGAGGGAAATACAGAAGCTAGTGGGACATTTGACTTTTGCCTGTAAAGTGATTGCCTCCGGCAGGCCCTTTTTGCATTAGCTTTCAGTTGCCACGAGAGTGCTCTCATGGCAGGTCTTTTTGCCAGTCTCTTGGTCTAGCAGCAATTTCTGACTACCTATAATAGCATTTCCTACTGGAGGGAGGATTTAGTACTGGGAGCTGAGCTTCAAATATCCTCAGGTAAGCCAGTGCCACAGGCTTTGGGGTATTCTTTAGAAGGCAATAGTATGCAGAGGGTGGGTGAGAGAAAGCTTGCATAACTAGGGACCTCTCTTTCTGAGTTTTCTTGATTTTAGTTCTCATGTGGTTATAGGCCAAGGAGTTTACGAACTCCTTAGTACTTTTCTGGTGGGATAATCTGTCCACTATAAGTCATGTTTATGTCCTACATTATGACACTGGTCTCAGAATTTGTATTGCACTTCCTGTGTTTTAACATCCTTAATTTTAGGCTGCATCAATAGAAGTATAGTGTCTAGATCAAGGGAAATAATAGTGCCACTCTATTCTGCTTTGGTCAGGCCCCATCTGGAATACTGTGTCCAGTTCTGGGCACCACAATTCAAAAAAGATGTGGAGAAACTGGAGCATGTTCAAAGGAGGGCAACTAAGATGGTGAAGGGTCTGGAAACCATGCCCTACGAGGAACGCCTTAGGGAACTGGGGATGTTTAGCATGGAGAAGAGAAGGTTAAGAGGTGATATGATAGTCCTGTTTAAATATTTGAAGGGCTGTCATATTGAAGATGGAGCAAGCTTGTTTTCTGCTGCTGCAGAGACTAGGACGCGGAACAATGGATATAAATTGCAGGAGAAGAGATTCCACCTCAACATTAGGAGGAACTTCCTGACAGTAAGGGCTGTTCAACAGTGGAACACACTCCCTCGGAGTATAGTGGAGTCTCCTTCCTTAGACATCTTTAAGCAGAGGCTGGATGGCCATCTGTCAGGGATGCTTTGATTGGGAGTTCCTGCATGGCAGGGGGTTGGACTGGATGGCCCTTGTGGTCTCTTCCAACTCTATGATTCTATTATTCTATGATTCTATGACTTGTCATGTGCCCTGGATAGAGAGTGGCATAGCTAATGCCCAATCTTGACATGGATGAGTGGAAATAGCTCACACCAGGGCCAAGTAAAAGGTGAAAACAATGCCCAAAGGGCTTTGGAGACTTGTTGGGGTGAAACAATTAGTTTGACTTTGGCATCCAGCATGAACAACAGCTATGACAGAACAGTCAGAGAATTTGCAGCTCTCCTGTCTCAGGTAACCCTTCCCCCACCACCAGCTGTTTCACCCATTCCAGTACATGATATTATGTGATTCTGCATACCCTTGAGGCAGAAGAGGCTGGTGCCCTGTTCTCTCAGGGCTACATTTGCTGCCTTTTTATTTGAGCCAATGACAGTGTTGTTCAGAATCAAGATTCTAGAAGAGGTCCAGGGAGGCCAGACCTTATAGTGCAGTTGCTCTGGTTATCTTTTGGGGGGCATTGGGGCTCAGTATGCCGGTAGCAACATCTAGCAGCATGACATTTCTGAGTGGGCGTCAGAGTTTAAAGATGTTGTCCTGGAGGCTGACACAGTGATCATTCAGTTGCAAGGCATGAAGACTGATAAGCGCAGGAAGGGGCACATCATGGTTTGTCCAGGTGAGGAGAATGTGGGTTGTGTCCAATGCAGGCTGTTGGAAGATTCATTGCCATACAAGATAGACTGCTGGAATTTTCTTTAAACATTGGGGATGGGATTCCATCATACAATACCAGTCCTGGATTGTAATCAGCAGGGTGCTGTGCAGGTTAGGGCTCACAGTAGTTTTTTGCACAAATTCTTTCAGAATAGATGTGTTTTTCTGTGGCTGATATTAAGAGGACTGGGCAGTGGTGCTTTTCCAGAGTTACCTCTTTCTCTTGCCTGGTGAAGAGCTCATGGAAACTGCTCAATTCCCCAAACTAATTGTTATCTCTTTTTAAGAACTTATATCCTGTTATGTCACCACAGCTTCATCTTTTGGATTGTCATGCCCAGTTTACTGAAACCACATCCTAGTTGCGCTTGGGAGTAAAAGCCACTATTGAATGACTGGGGACATGGGAGATGAGAGGGGACAGTCTCTTTCCAACATTCTGCAATGAAAGGAGATCACCTTGCTTGATGTGTTATATGAGTAGGAACACTTTGAGGCAGATGAAAAGGAAAGCCCTTATACTGTAGGCCATTGCAGATCTCCAGGAAGTTAATTTCATATGGCTTGGGATTGTAATTAAGCATTCAGATTCAAACCATGGAGATTGTAGAAGGGATCTTAACATACAAGTTGCTTGACAAAGTGAGACATAAGCACAGTAGGGAAATACTTAATAACTTGTTTGTAAGCCTAGGTAATTTTCTGACACATTTGGTCATTCAATTTGATTGACCACAACCTTTGGGGAGTGACAGCGTTAATTTGTCTAATACAGGATCAGATTATTTATTTATTTATTTATTTGAGGGGCCTGCAGTGTTCCCTTCAGGCCTTTCTGGATGACCTAATAGGGGAATTGTCCATGGTGGGTAATGCAGAAAATGGAAAAATGGGGTTGTGTGATAAGTGAACACCTAAGGGGTATCTCTCGTGCACAGAGTTGTTTCTGGATTAGCATCTTAAGTAGTGTAAGAATTATCCTTGGGGTCAGTCCTAGCCATATTTCCTTTTTTGGCATGGAGCTGGAGGGAGCTGTGGGTAGGGCAGCTCTTCCACATGAATAGCTGACCAGTGCCAGCCTGTGAAATAACAGACAGGTGGCTTGCCCTGTCATGGAGAAAGGGAAGTCAGGGAAGACCACCAGCCTCATCAGTTTCCACAATAGGAAAAACCTCACTGCAGGTTAGGAGTTGGTAAATAGTTCAATAAAGTGTGGCCTGCATTTTACCTCCTCACTAGATTCATTATTTCTGGGTGGGTGAGCAGTTATATATGTAAAGCATGATAACAAATCTTTCAGCTTGATTTGGAATGATACTGTATACTTTGTGCGAGGGGGAAAGCAAAATGTCCAAGTGAGTAGTTGCAAATAGGGTGTTACTTGTAATTAAATCCATTTTTCAGCAACAAAGGGATAACCACGTTATATTACCATTGCAGCAAAACAAAAGATAACTTTATTCCTTTTGTAGTATAAGTTTTAAAAAAATTATACTCATGGGGCTGTGGCCTTACTAAATGGAGGAAGAACATCAAATGGTTCAGGTACCAGCTCCAGCTGATGCCTTGTGTTGTGTTGTGGGTATAGTAACTATTTTACTTCTCTTTGAGGAACTGGAGAGCAAATAGTTAATTTTAAAAACTGCAACTATAATGTGATTTATTACTTTGTGGGGCTTTGTAACCAGTTATAGCAAAGTAATTTTCTAACCTATGGGTAAAAGTGTTACATTTCTACATGGGACATAAGTAAATCTATATGTAAATAGCTGTTGGTCTTATGCTGAAAAGGATGTGGGTGGAGGGGGAGCACTTATTAGACTGACCTTTCTTGAAACCTGAGATATATTTTGCATAAGACTATGGTTGTTGCTACTGCAAATTCAAAATGGTTACCACCAAAAAATGGGCTGTGACTAACTTCTACTGCAGAATTTTAAAATATTATTTAATAATATAAAGTCTTGAGCTACATATATTCCTCTAAGAGATCCATTACTGATCTCTTTTTTTAAAGGAAATGTCAATGGTGTTGGTTTTTGAAAAGGAGATTTCTTGCATTGTAAATTCTGGTGGGATATTGTTCAGATCATATGTTGGTATGCCTGTTTTTGCTTTCTTCTTCAGCTTCACTCTAATTTTTGATATACAGTATGTAGTTCATGATCTAGTTTTGCCTGCAAGAATAGAGCTTCTTCATCTTCTGCTTCCAGTTATATAGTCTATCTGATTTTTGTATTGCCCATCTGAAGGTGTCCATATATATAGTGTCCTTTCTAATTGTATCAAACATGTATTTGCAAAGAATAGATTGTTGGCCTCACAAAATTCTATCAGTCACTGTCCTGCTTTATGTCTTATGCCCAGTACAAATTGGCCTACTTTTTAATTCTTCTTTGCTGCTTACTTTAGCATTCCAGTCACTTATGATTAGTTTGAAGTCCTTGTTGAACATATCTGCTGTTTGGGCCTCCATCTTTGTGCCCTTGATCAGTTCTCTGTTATGATCTCCTAGTGATCTCCCTTCTCTCTCTCTGTTTGTGTACTAGGTTATCCTTTTGTTTTGTTGGGTTGTCTCATCACAGGGTTTTCTTGGTGAAAGGGTCTTGCAAGCAGGATCACCTTTACCACCCTTAGTGCAGTGCTAACATGTATTAGCTATGGTGTCATTGTTCTTCTCTCCTCACAGTGTCACCCACCACTACTGCTGCTGCTGCCCAGTAGCTGTCCCACTATTCCATGTAGCCTGTTTTTGACTGAATTGTTTCTTCTCCCAGGCCCTTCAGTTTACCCTCCCTTTATTTTTCTCAGATTCTTCAGTTGCCACCAGTCTGTCTGTCCTTTTGTCCTTGCCTCTTGTTCTTCTTCCTTCAGTGAAGACCCCTGCCCCCACAAAAAGCTCACCTTCTGCACTCTCTTCTGAAAGTGAGATCCAAAAGATTGGGGCAGCAGTTCTATAGAGCTACTGGCTGATAGCTCCAGCCCCAAGGAAGTCAATAGCCCCCTAGGACCACTTACCTGTATTTAAGCACATACATAGGATGGGCATGATCTATGGATGGGTAATGCACACACACACACACACACCCCATATGTTTTAAACTGCAGCACCGAACATCTTGCCTATACTGGCAAGGGCTCATGAGAACTGCAGCCCAACATCTCGTCACTCACATGATCCTCATAATGGGATTTCTTATTATAGAAGGTCTTGTGTTCTTTGCCTTCCAAAGTCATCAACAGAATATCATCATGCCCATAATTTTCTGGGCAACCTTTATGATACATTGTAGCAAACATAAGAGAGAAAAGAAAGGGCAAATCAATAAAGCCACACATTTTGTAGTGATCAGTTATGAGAAGGCCATTCACTTTCCTGGTTGGAAATAGGCTGAGAAGATTCAGTGGAGAGCAAAAGCCTCTCCTGGCTATTACCTAACTAACTCCTTAGAGACACCTCCTTCACCATTTGAGAATTGTGATGAATGAGTCCAAATGCCTCTTAAGAATGAAGTTAAACAGGCATTTTACATCCTTGCTGGCTCCTTAAGAATAAATTAGAAATTTCATGTTCATTTACAGTATGTCCTTTAAACTATTTTCCTCATGATTGCATATCTTGTGGTTCACTCTCTGGGATAAAAGCACAAAGCCCTTGACCTTTTTCAGACCTCTGGAGAACTTCCCATCATTAGATGACAGCTTTCCATTCACTTTGACTTCTGAAAAGGCCAGAACAAAATAACTGTTTCACAAATCTTATATGCCTCTCATTGTCTCGACTTCTATCCTTTCATTTTCAGTGGACCAATTTTCTCCTTTATAGTCTGTCAGCTGGGAATACGTATAAAGTCGGCATTATTGTTCTCTTGGGAACTCTTCACTTTCCTGTGCTATCTCACTAATTTTGAAAAATAAACAAGAATTCGTTTTGAAGCAACAATTTCCTCAGACTTTTAAAAAATGGCAAAATATAGCAAATTTCCATTTCATTTTTCATGGCACACCCTATTCACATATTATCTGCATGTAAGACTCAAATTTAAGGCAGGAGTGGGGCTATGATGTGAGCCTTACCCTGACATTGCTTCCCTGGGCAGCTGCTTCCACATAAGTCTTTTGTACAATCAATGTGCCTGTGAAACTGCTTCTCATGCTCAGTGATTCTTTTTCAAATGTTCATGTTAAACACATGACTGTTGGAGAGGGATAGGTTGGCTGTACAACTCTGATTCTACACATGAAAGGCGATATGTGACTAGGATTGACAGATCTCAAAGTCCGTTTCCTCCTCTCTCCAATGTATAGGGAAGGGGGAAGAATCTCAGTGTGAAAGGATTGCTTTGAATAGTGTATGAATGCATGTGTGCACACATTTCTCATGTTAGCCTTAGTGTTTGCATGTTTTTTTATTTGAATGGCATATTATATACAATTGTGGTTGATGTATAAGGTATTTGTTTCCTGATATTATCAGAGGATGCCATTTCTAACATCAGCCTTGTGAGATCAGAGGTTAACCTTCTTGTGACTAGAGGTAAATCTAAATTTTTAACAAGTCCTGACAGATCTTGGGAACAACAAAACAGTTTTTCATAGCTCCAAGACACTCAGGAATATTTCCTTGCAATGAAAGAAACTATGCAGCTTCTCCACAAAATCTGTGCACCGTGCCCAGCAAACATCAGTTTTTTGGAAGCTACACCACTTCTTCTGGGTAGAGTGTAGCTTTTGATATGGAAAAGACTGTTTTCAGACATCCTTATCAACCAGTGATGGTTTCAGACACAATGTTGAACACTTTGTCACATTGATTGTATAAAGGTTTGTTTTGCAATTTAGTTTTGTATTGTGGAGTCGAAGGCTTTCATGGCCGGCATCCGTAGGTTTTTGTGGAGCTTTCGGGCTATGTGGCCATGTTCTAGAAGAGTTCCTTTCTGGCATTTCGCCAGCATCTGCGGTTGGCATCTTCAGAGAATGATAGCCTGGAAAAGGATTGGATATATATATCCTGTGTGACCCTGGGAAGGAAGGAGTAATTTGCAAATGTATTGTTCTGTTGCTAATGGCAGTCCTCAGGGTGGGAGGATATGCAAACAAGGATTAATGTCTGCTAACTGGTGCTCATTGTCTGCTGGGAATCCTCTGGCCTTAGGCTGTTGCTCATTTGCATAGGTTGAGTCTTGACCTTGTTCTCCTTCAAGACTGGTAGCCAAGCCTTCTTTACTCTCAGGATTTCCTCTTTCCTGTTGAAATTGTCCAGGTGTTTATGGATTTCAATGGCCTCCCTATGCATTCTGACATGGTAGTTGTTGGCATGGTCCAGAATTTCAGTGCTTTCAAACAGCATTTTATGCCCAGGATGGTTTATCACATGTTCTGCTACTGCTGATTTTTCCGGTTGGCCCAGTCTGCAGTGTATCTCATGTTCCTTGATTCTTGTCTGCACACTGCGTTTGGTGGTCCCAATGTAGACCTGTCTGCAGCTGCATGGAATGCGGTAGACTCCAGTGGCCGCGAGAGGGTCTCTCTTGTCCTTGGCTGAGCGAAGCATTTGCTGGATTTTCTTAGTCAGTTTGTAAACCATTTGAAGGTTGTGTTTCTTCATTTGCATTTTGTCTATCTGTGACTCCTTTGATGTATAGTAAAAACTGTCCTTGGAGGTCTTTAAGCAGAGGCTGGATGGCCATCTGTCAAGGATGCTTTGATTTGGAGTTCCTGCATGGCAGGGTGTCGGACTGGATGGCCTTTGTGGTCTCTTCCAACTCTATGATTCTATGAAAAGCTATAATTATTAATATAAATGTAAATTCATGTTTCTTAGTTATGCTCAAAATGGAGAACATTTTGAAATTCTTCCTGGACAGAAGATTGACATGTAGGACATGTCCTGGAAAAGGAGGGTGTCTGGTCCCCCTGTGTGCAGTTTATGTTATGCTAGGAACTTTTAATGTGCTGTTTTTCTTACCATGTAATTTTCTCAAGGTTTCCGGATTCAACCCCAATCAGGAAATTTCCATTCAATCCCTACTTGTGACATTGCCATGGATTGCACCCACTGCCTAATTTAGGCCTCAAAATCCCAAGGCCTAAAATAGTCCTGATCTCACAGCACTATGGCCTAAATCCTATTTTAGTCCTGACGAGAAAAGAGCATTAAATACATTAGATTCATCTACATATGGATTCCACCATTCAATAATTTATTGAATAAATCTACTTTGGTTGGGGGTAGCTGATGATCACCAACAAGGATGCCAGCCTCTATGTGTGTGAAATACAAATAAGGATATTGTTTTGCTTGCATAGGTGAGGCCTGAGGTGAAGGCAGGCTGGTTTTTCTCTAGCTGAAGTCTTTTTACAAGTACACTTTCCAGGCTAGTTACTGGAATAAACAGCCCTTGTTTTAAATTTACTGCAAGTCAGGCCTATGTTTTATTAACTCTTTTCCAGAATTTAGTGTTATAATGCAAAGTACTACATTCCTGAAAAGAAAACTTTTATGTTTCTGTTTTACATGCCCCTTTTTGTTGTTTCTTTCTGAAACATGCAAAATGAGTTGGGTAATTTCTTTTCTTTTTAATAGTACCAACTTTGACAATGAGGGTGACACTTTAGACATTTGAAATATGTCTTTGTCTTCAAGTGCCAAAATGACTATTGCAATAAAAGCTAAAATTTCCCACTTAAATACCAGGAGTAGACAAAAATAATGCAAACTCCACAGAATAATTCAAATGCCACATCAACTTCCTTCCTCTCCCCTCCATCTCCTTCTTTCAGCCACTACTGAAATCACTATGTGTGGGTTCAAGGATAAGATACTGAAGTCAAAATGTATCAGCATTCAAGATCAAAATTCAAAGGCTAAGAAATAATTTAGTGGTTATGATGTGGTGGAAACATCATTGTTTTTCTCTAACCTTCTTGCCAAGGAAAATAATCTGCAAGAAAACAGTTTACAGGGATTTGGGGGCTAGTACAAACATTGGGCACTTTTCAATGGATCCACTTCACACATTGAGCTGTCAGTCATCAAATGGACTAAATCCTAGGCTTCTGCTACCAGAGTGCAGTTCTGAGGCTCCTGTCCTCAGCTAATGCTCTAAATGAATTTTATTTATTGGCTCTGTGTGTGTGTGTGTGTGTGTGTGTGTGTGAATGTTGTGTTTGTACACTGTCTTATGTCTGTACACTACTTTCTTCAGAGAGAGAGACTAGATATACAATTATAAATACAGGTGACAGATAGAGAGATAGACATAGAGAGATATAGACAAACTTAGGTACATATACACACTATATGACGCCATAACACTGAGTGATGAGGAACAGGTTCAGCAAAGTATAAAGGTTCTCTATTTCATAAATCTAAAGTTAAATTTCCAAAACAGATGCAATTCTGAGAACATCAGTTGTGATTCTTTTCATTTATACATACTGTAAAAATGATTGCATTGTTACCCCAGAACAAAGACTTTAACTAAACACAAAATGCAAATGATGATACTTACAAAGAAACTCTTGAACGAATATTACACTCTCCCAGAAAATACTATTTCTGAAATCAAGCTCACTGCACGCATGCAAAAAATATTTTAGAGGCAGGTAGAATATGAGGCAAGATGGTGGCTCAGTGGTTATGACACCAATTCTGATGATTACAAGGTCAGCAGATCCTCAGTTCGAGACCCAAGTGCCATGTGATGGAGTGAACACCCATCACTAGTCTCAGCTTCTGCCACCCTAGCTATTTGAAAGCATGTAAAAATGCATGTTGATAGGTACTACTCTAGTGGGAAGGTAACACTGTTGCATTCTGTCATGCTGGCCACATGATCACGGAGTTGTCTTTGAAGATTGTCCCATCAGCTTTGCTGTCAGGATAGATCCAGGGATGTAACTTTCTTAAGGCAGATCTTAGTGTGTTCACTCATCGCCAGGCAGTATGCAGCCTGTATGCAACCCAGGCATCTCTGGGCTTGTCTCTCATCTTTTTAAGAACAGAAAAATCCCATTCTGGAAAAGCTAGAAGAGAAGCCCGGATTGCATACGAGCTGCATACTGCCCGATGATGGGTAAATGCAATAAGATCCACCTTAAGAAAGTTACATTCCAGTCTATCCTGGCAGTGAAGCTAATGTGACAATCTCCTTTGACAACCTTGGCTCCCTTGGCTTAGTAACAGATGACCACCCCCTTCTACAGTCAGACACAACTTGACAACCTTGTCAAAGGGAAAACCTTTACCTTTGCCTTTAGAATATGAGGCTGCAGAACAAGAGTTGCTTCACAAGTGTGCTATTTATTTTGGCTCAGACCTTCCACTTAGATAGTTATGTCACTACCTTTAATAGTTTTTTCTTAGAAGTGGCACCATAAATTTGTAACAAGCCCCATAGAAGATTTGGGAAAAGAAATAGTCTTATTCCTTAAATCTTAAATTCAATTTTTATCTCAACCACAGTAGAATCAATCAATTGAGGGTCTTTACAGACCAGCCTGAATTCTAGCCTGGTGGCAGAGTCAGGGTGTAGCATCATCACAACTCTTGCCTGACTCCATCTCCCCCCCAAGGCACCCTGACACCGCATGCCACTGCAGACAGCATGCAACATCACAGCACACCTCCAGTGCTGCATCCAGATGACACAGTGCCAAAGGAGCACCATATAGCTGTGCTGCCACGGCTATCGTGCCCTTTTGGGGGCACAAAACGGAGCTGCTTTTTGTGGCTCCTTTTTGTCCCCTCAAAAGGCCAGAGGTTGTGGCATGAGGTTGCTGCGCCCTTACTCTGGCTAGGAAAGGGTGGTCTGTTGAGCCCCTGAGTCACTGATCCAAAAGGTATATTGTAGCCAGGATAAACAATTGGATTTAGGCCTATTTATATTTTTGATGTTGTCATTGATCTTGACTGTGTTACACCTTCATTGTCAACCAACCAATACAACACTGTCATCACCATGATCAGTACATTTCTACTATTTACTGGTAAAATACATTCAAAAGGATCCATGTATATATATGTTTGCATGTGCCTTCAAGTCACCTGTCAACTTATAGTGATCCCATGCATTTCATAGCGTTTCCTTAGGGAAGGAATACTCAGAGGTGATTTTGCCAGTTCCTTCCTCTGCAATACAGCCTAGAGCACCTGGTCTTTGTTGGAACGCTTCCATTCAAATACTAACTAGGACTGATCCTGCTTGCTTTCCAAGATCAGACATGATCTGGTGCCTTTAGAGTATTTACACCCACAAATACAACCCTGAAAAACTGACTAGTCTGAGGGCCCAGGTCTTGTGAAATCTTCCAGATATAGACCTGTGTACATTCATAGGTCCACTTGAACACATGTGACATCTCACCATGGCCCCACTACATGCTTAAATCTATGTGAGTACAGTTGACAGAAGATCCAAAAGTCCATGAATCATAGAGTTGCTGTAGCTTCATAAAAGCTAGGTCTGAGAACTGGTTCTCCTTGTCTTTGCATAGTTACAACTGAAAATCCATCTAATTTTAGTAGACACACAGTCACTTCCTTTAAAAAAAAGAATGCCACATTGTTTTGCCCTTCCCAAGAGCAAGCACTATACCAACATGGGCATACCAACGTTTTAAATAAAACAATATAAGTCATTTCTTCTGAAACTATCATTAGAGTCTTGAGCTCTTGACAAACTTGATTACAGCTGTAAGAACATCTCATTAATGTAATTAGCTGCAAAGGGAGTTCACCCTGAAATAATTTTTAGTTAAGTAGTGCTAGATTATATAAATAAATTATAGTTTTTTGTTGCCAGAAGCTTCTTTGTTACTCAATTTATGCAGATTAATTTATCCTTAAGGAAAATAAATCTTTTCCAACATGAGAGTGTCATTGTTCTGCCTTTCATTAACAGTACTCATTCCTCTATTTCCCATAGTTACAGGAGCGCTAACATCACTTGTTTGAAATGTGCTGCTGCAGTCAAAAATACACACCTGTAAGCTTTCAATATAAGGAGCACATTTTAAGTGATGTTTGTCTTTATTCAACATGTAAGAAAAGGAAGGATTCACCACAGCAAGATATGATGAGGGTTTCCACCAGTATTCAAAGTTAGCATTTTTGTATATGGTGCCAAGACTCACCAAATAGATCTGCATATCAGAAATGTCTACTTGTATAGAAAGCTGGCAGCACATTTGCAATGCATAGTGCATCATAAAGGTCAAGTCAGAGGTAGGAAAGTTAATAAGAAAGGATATTCACATTAGAGGGGAGAAATTAATTTTTCAGTGTACGTTAAGCTGTCATTTAAATTAAAATTAAATGTGTGTACTAAAGTCACACATGATTTTACTACTGTCTCTCCTAATCCCTGTTTTCAGTGGAGAGAAGTAGACAACTACAAGAATTTTTGAAAACTCCATTTCTCATCTACCTCACCAAAAATACTTATCTTGTTTTCTCTTTCTCTATCCCATATAATACATTCATTTCCCTTAGGTTACTGGTTCTCACCAAAATCACAGGATTAACAATTTCAAACTTCTGTTTACTTGCTGATTAAGTGTCTTTATGCTGTGTGCAGTACAAGACAACAGGATTAACATCTGAATAAGTGGTTTGAATAAATTGCTGTAAATCTGGTAATTCTTCAGCCCTGAGAGAAGTAGTAGTTTTGCATAAGACACCTAGATTGAGTTTCTCATTTCTCAGTCAGCTGAGAGATGTACAATCTGTTGACCCTTTAGTATGGTCAATCATTTAATTATTTAATATCTTCATTAATAACTTAATTCCAAAATTAAACTAATGCTAAAATTACAATTTAAGTCAATCTCGTTAGTTAAAAAAATAAATGTAATAAAGTTGCCCCATTATATTAGAACATTTCCACCTTAACTCATAACGTAATTGATTTTATTTAGTTAGCTTCTATCTCTGGATCCAGATTACTGGAAAATTCTACAAACCTGTGTCCAGAGAATGATGCTAATGATATTAGAAATGCTAACCAACTGTACATGATTACACTCCTGCCCCATTCCTGCACTGATCTGTTTAGACAACAAATAGGGCCAAAATGGGTAAAACACAAGCCCAATCTGTGTTCCAGGGCAATTCTTAGGAGTAAAAGGCATCTCTTTTTGCTCCAATGTGGTGTAGTGGTTTACATATTGGGCTAAGACTCTGGAGACCAGGGTTCAAATCCCCTCTGAGTCATGAAAACCATTGGGTGAAGTTGGGTAAATCAAACTCTCTCAGCCTCAGAAGATGGCAATGGCAAGCCTCCTCTGAAGAAACTTGCCAAGAAAACCCTGTGATAGGTTTGCCTTAGAGTCACCATAAGTTGGAAATGACTTGAAGGCACACAACAAGAACAACAACAGGGCAGAAACTGTTGAAAATCTCCTGGGCATGAGTGTGGACTGTGTGTTGGTGAAGAGTGTCAGCAAGTGGGCAAGCCACTAACCTTTACTGTCCCAAAACTTCAAACTCATAGCACTTTCATTTTCAAGTTTGCACAGTTCCAACACTATTACTTTTGAATATGCAAATTGGTTGTACAAATGCACATTAACACAACAGTATCACCAGTATTATCACCATTCCTTTTACAGAGATGCAAACTGATCTCACAAGTGCAAATTAGCACAATAGTGTGCCAATCCTCAATGGGATGGCTGTTGCCTGGGGAGTATGTAGACAATGCTCCTAGTATCAGCACATTGTGGGTGCTGGTTGTGTAAACAGTTTGTCCTCCCCACGGATCCAGACACCCCAACGCTTAGCCAGGTTTTCCCATCAGTGCGGACACAGCCTATAGGAACACATTTCAGTGATATCTCCACTTCATAGTGAACAGAAACACCTCGTCATTGTCAGTTTTTAATACCATCTGGATTTTAGATAACGTGTTAGAAATATTGTTCTCTATTCTCTAGCTTAGCTTTATCATGTGCTCATCATATCCAAGAGCTTGGAAAACCTACCCTTTTTAAATACGGTAATTCTATTCCTAAAAAACAACTTTCTCAAGCTCTAATATTACAGACAGAAATAAATATACAAATAGTGCAAACAGAAATCTTGATTACTGTTGTGCAAAACAAAAGGGCACAATACTTCAGTTGCTTGTACTAATAATTCTCTACTGATTTGAGCATGCTTATTTAACCTGTTTCCCCAAAAATAAGACATCTGCTGAAAATAAGGCCTAGTAGAGGTTTTGCTGAATTGCTGAATATAAGGCCTCCCCCGAAAGTAAGACCTAGCAAAGTTTTTGTATATAACTACATATACAGTATATAATAATTATATAATAAATGTTCATTTATTTTGTGCAACAATAAATGTGAATTCTTCTTCATGGAAAAATAAGACATCCTCTGAAAATAAGACTTAGCGCTAGAGCAAAAATTAATATAAGACACTGCCTTATTTTCGGGGAAACACGGTAACATCATATATAGAAACTTGATAAATTTGATTAAAAGTGGTGAAACATCTTTGGCCTGAAATATAGGTACTCATAATCAATAATCGTATAGGGGGCCAAAATTCTGGCAGTGACATATGCTCACATACCCTTGAGTACCCTGAGCAGATGTTCTCTTAAGTATGTTGCACAAGGAGATATTGTATCATATTGAGAGGGTCAGTCTAACTGATCCAAGGGTGTCCCCTTGAGCCAGGACATACTTAGCTCAGTTAGAAAAATAAGCTGAGTGGAAAAGTAAATGGCAAAGGCAGATTCTGTAAGTTATGTACGAAGCAAGTAGAAAAAGCAGAACTACTTTTAGCAGAACTACTTTTGCAAGCAGGAAATGTAACCAAGCTAGGCTAGACAGAGACAGTGAAAATGGTAAACCGCAGGTATGTTGCTGGGTAGAGATAACAGAATTTTATTGTGATTGGCCGAAACGCTGGGTGAATAATTCTAAAGGAAACTATAAATGACATGTACTTGAACAAGGAAGGGGGGGACAGGTTTTTCACCGTTAGGTGGCTGTTACCCCCACCAGCTGGTTAATAAACTTGGTTGGAATCAAATAATTGGTCTGGTCTTTGTCTCCCGTACCTTCAATTCCCGGGATATGTTTGGGAACGCTTAATTCCCTTACATTTCATGGTGCATTGGCCGGGAATTAAATTGAAGGAAGGGAATCGGACCTGATGTGCCTTTGACCACGCCAGAGGATCACCGCGGTCGGAACCAGCAACGGCGACAGTACGGTGAGAGGGGCCCTGCTATAAGACCATCGGCTTCCCTTTGCTGTGTCCGGCTCGTCGGTCATTCCTGGTGCCAATGGCGAATTGATCCAACCAACGGGGTAGAAGACGTCTTGGTGGAGCCTCGAGGCAAGTATGAGGGTGTATGAATGGTCTTGATGTATGAATGGTCTTAAACTAGTCGGGAGGTGTGTGAAGTGTGTGTGTGTCGTCGCATTTCCCGACACTGACCATTGTTTCAGTACCGGGTCGGCGGAGAGTGGGGTTTGTCGCATTGCCCGTATCTGGCCATATGTGCATCTGGGAGACCGGGTCGGCAAATCCAATGAGTCAAGTGATCGCTCCCCCCATTCCTTAAGTGATCACGAATCCCTGTCTACCCTGTATGATTGTGTGATCAATATTGGGTTGGGTCTAGACCTAGTAAAGGTAAAGGAGAAATAAGGTACCTAGGTTAAGGCTAGTGAGGGTGCCCCAAGATTCTAGCCAAGGAAAATGGGAGGAAACAGTGGGTCAAAGGGAGTGACCCCCTTGGATTGTATGTTAAATAATTGGTCAGAATTTAAGAAATACATTTCTGCAGGGTCCCGTAAGCCAGGCAAGTTAAGAACCTTTTGTGAATTAGAATGGCCAACGTTTCCACTAAATCCATCATGGCCAGCCATAGGGACCCTGGATAAGAGACTGGTTGATAGAGTAGCTGATTTTTGTGCTAGATATCATCCAGACCAGTACTATTACATCTCAGCCTGGCAGATCATAGTGGATATGCAACCACAGCCTAAATGGCTTCAAGATTGCAAATGCATGCCCCTCAGGGCTGCTGCTCCGAAGGCTCCACCACCCTTGCCCCCTTCCGGAACCCCGGAGGACGATGAGGTTTGGCCACCACCTTATCGCCATATATATCCATCTATACCTTCCAAAGACAATGATATGCCACCACTGGAGGGAATGGAGCCTGAGGGTGTTTCAAAGTATAATTTAAGACCCAGAGACAAAGAAGAAGATAGAAAACTTTGCCCCCTGAGAGAAGTTCCTCAAGTAATACCAGATGGCCAAGGGTCCTCACGGACGGTGAACGTGTTCTAACATGTGCCCTTCACCAGTAGTGATTTATTAAATTGGAAGGCTTCCATGAAAGGATGGAGTCAGGATCCCACCCAGATGGCCCAGTTAGTGGAAGGAATTTTCAGTACACACAACCCTACCTGGCAGGACATCCAGCAATTGCTGAATGCCTTATTCACTGCGGAACAAAAAGGACAGATCCTTAGGATGGCCAGGGAGGAGGTAGAGAAGGAAGAAGGGGCCACAGGAGAACAACTGGTGAAGTTACAAGAAAGCCGGGTCCCAACCTATAACCCGAATTGGAACCCCAATACTGAGAAAGAGAGACGGGAACTGGGACAATATCAGCAATATATTTTTAGAGCTATAAGAAGAGGGCCACCCAGACCCGTGAATTTGAAGAAAATATACGATATTCAGCAAGAAAAAGATGAGAGCCCAGGAGCATTCCTGGAGAGGCTTAAGCCGCCTACAGACAATATAGCCCATATGATATGGAAGATGAAAGTGAGTTGTCACAAGGCACTCAAGCATTAAAACAAAGTTTCATAAGTCAATGTGCCCCAGACATCTGGCGAAAGTTACAAAAGCAAGCCGGACTCGCCCACATGACCCTGTCTAGACTTTTGGAAATAGCATCACAAGTGTATGTGGGACGAGAGGATGAGGATGCAAAGTTTAAAAAGAAGGCAAATGTTATAGCCGCAACTCTGGGAGTCGGGAGGAAATAGAAATGGAGGACGTGGAGGTAGTGCCCAGAGAGAAGGAGGTGCGACGTGGGTGTCGGCAGCAACTACACAGGTATTAGGGAATGACTTATGTGGGCTAGCTCCCATGGAATTGACTCTGGAGCTATCAAGCCTGTTGTAAATATTTAAATAATAATAATAATAATAATAATAATAATAATAGAAAGACTGGAAGAGAAAGTGGGCAGCGTAAGCTTCCTAGACTGAAGTCCACTTCCTCAGATGCATTTGGATATGAAGATGAAGATAATAATAATAATAATAAATATAATAAATAATAATAATAACTGGACATACATGTTACCTGGTTAGATATGTCCAGATGTCCTGCAGGAGACCAAGATGGTTTCACTCAGGAAATAAAGGAGGGATGGAGACACAAGATAAACCCTGAAGACTCCAAGGCAGATGTTTCCCAAAATGCCCTTGATGTTAAAGGAACCACAAAAGACAGAAGGTTTTAGAAGAGAATGTTTTCAGTCCAGTTGAGGGCCCTGACAAGTGGATACACTAGGAGAGAGATGAAGCAAGTGAGAATGAAGGGAATAAGAGCAAGTTACTGACAGCTGCAACTTAGGATCAAGAAGGAAAGCCAAAAGCTGCCAGAGAAAAGAGAAGAGATACATGTAGATGAAAAGCTGGAAGAGAGCCAAACTCCACCTTGCCAGCACAGCCTGCAAGAGAGATGTTAGTGAAGTAGGAGAGATGTTAATGAAGGAGATGTTAGACAAAGGACTGAAGATGCGGATGGCAGAGACAAAGAGATAGTTAACCCCAGTCGCCTATGCTATAGTTACAGAGGAAGGAAAGATATTGGGAAAACAATCTTTAGGGCCAAATATTTACACAGATTCTAAATATGCATTTCTAACCATTCAGGCCCATGGTGCAATGTACAAAGAAAGAGGGCTGCTAACCGCAGGAGGGAAATTACTCAAAAATGTAGCAAAAGGAAATAGGTTAGCTGATCAAGTAGCAAGACAAGTAGCTGAAGAAGGATGTGAAAATGAGGTATTAGAATTGGCTTTGCAATTGATGGAATGTTGGTATTTCCGAATGTGAAGGTGTATGTTCCGAGTGTGTTGGCATGGCATATGGTTCGGGAGTTGCATAAACAATATCATCAAGGGGGAACGGCCATGCAGCAATTGCTTGAACGACAAGTGTATTTTGAAGGGTTAACAGCTATAACAAAACAAGTGGCAATGAGATGTGAAATATGTGCAAAGTCAAATCCCCGGGTGGGTCCCTTACTACCCCCAGGTGTTCAAAGGGTTGGATTTTCCCCTTGGGAAACATTGGTTGTAAATTTCACTGAAATGCCTAAGTGTAAGAAGTTTCAATATTTGCTTGTGTTTGTATGTACTTTTTCGGGATGGGTTGATGCCTTTCCCACCACTAATGAAAAAGCCGAACAGGTTGTTAAAGCCTTGTTAAGGGAAATTATACCTAGAAGTGGGTTGCCTTTGTATATAGGTAGTGATAATGGACCTGCATTTGTACATCAAATTGTTCAGAAATTAGCTCAAGTTTTAGGTGTGACTTGGAAATTGCACTGCGTTTATCACCCTCAGTCTTCGGCGCGCATGAACAGAACACTTAAAGGGACAGTATCTAAGATGTGCCAAGAGACTGGACTGGACTGGGTAACTGTGTTACCAATGGCACTCTTTAAAGTTCGATGTACACCAACTAGATTTTTGGGACTCTCTCCCTATGAGGTTGTGTTTGGGAGACCACCGTTGAACTTGCATAGACTTGAGGGGGATGTGGAACAGATTGGGAAACTTGAAGTGATTAAAGAAGTACAGTTATTAGGCCAGAACATAGAAAAGTTACAGCAATATGTGCAAACTATCAGATACCCCTTTCCCCGTTACTGCTCTTCACCCTTTCTCTCCAGGAGATCGAGTCTGGCTGAAAGATTGGAAGAGCAACCCCCTTGGACCAAAGTGGAAGGGACCATATGATGTGTTGCTGACCACACCAACGGCAGCTAAACTGAAGGGAGTGAAGCCTTAGATTCACTACACCCGGTTGAAGAGGGACAGGACCAAAGGAGTGGCGAGCAGAGGGAGATCCGGACAATCCACTGCGTCTTCGGATCAAGCGGTCCAGGGAAGACAGGGCAGCATCGCAACGTGAGCCCCCTGTCTGAGGTCAGGTGACCAAGCACCGCCTCGAAGAACAGGAGCCTTGGCTACCCGAGAGCCATGGCGAAAGAAATGAAAGGACAATTGCTAACTGAAAAACCAGAAGTGGTAAAAATAGAAACCACCTTGCAGGTGGAGCATGAAAACGCCCCAATCCCCATTTGTCCCCCAAGTGCGAGGATGCCAGGATTAAGAATTTCACACATTTTCATAATCCTCCTGTTGGGTATTATTGTAATGATGTTTTTATTCCCCTTATCATGTGAAGGAAATTGGGTTGTAAATCATGCAAGAATGATGTTTGGGGAACACGGGGAGGACAAGATCTTGGTATATGAGCACCCGTATAGAGTAAGTGAAATGGGGATGCTTCCTGCCATGATTGAAGACACATCATTCGTGGCATGAGCTTTTGTCACTATGGGATTGGTTAACTTCTTGGCTACCAGATCTTGGCTGGCTAAAAAGCTTATTTGTAACCGGCTTGGCTATTCTGCTTATTGGCATAGTGATATGTACTTGCTTGCCTTGCTTGCTTAAGTTTTTGCAAAATAGATTTGAAAGCATGCTTCAAAAAGAGAGAAAAGTAATGTTGGCGCGTCTGACCTACCAAGAACTAGATAGTTTAATAGTTGACAGCGCCTCGTATCATAACTTACAAGAAAAAGGGGGGAATGAGAGGGTCAGTCTAACTGATCCAAGGGTGTCCCCTTGAGCCAGGACATACTTAGCTCAGTTAGAAAAATAAGCTGAGTGGAAAAGTAAATGGCAAAGGCAGATTCTGTAAGTTATGTACGAAGCAAGTAGAAAAAGCAGAACTACTTTTAGCAGAACTACTTTTGCAAGCAGGAAATGTAACCAAGCTAGGCTAGACAGAGACAGTGAAAATGGTAAACCGCAGGTATGTTGCTGGGTAGAGATAACAGAATTTTATTGTGATTGGCCGAAACGCTGGGTGAATAATTCTAAAGGAAACTATAAATGACATGTACTTGAACAAGGAAGGGGGGGACAGGTTTTTCACCGTTAGGTGGCTGTTACCCCCACCAGCTGGTTAATAAACTTGGTTGGAATCAAATAATTGGTCTGGTCTTTGTCTCCCGTACCTTCAATTCCCGGGATATGTTTGGGAACGCTTAATTCCCTTACAATATATCTTCTTCTACAATGTCCCCTTTTTACAGTGACCACTACAAGTAGATCATGTTGCACTAGACAGATTAATGATCTGGCTCTTTCAAAAGCATATCCTTATAGGAACAAACCTGGAAACCTCTCACTGCAGAGACCATATCTTGCTTGAGGCAATGAGTCACAGTTAAGTTTGCGCAGTGTTCCCATTTTCCTTTTCCTCCTTTTCTTGTACTTGACAGGCTGTTTCTACCTCTGCAGACCCATTATTGCATTTCAAACTTCTTGATCTTTCTTAAGAAGTACGTGAAGTGCTATATGACCCCCCACACATTATTTATCCTGAATTATTAATATTTAGAAATACTGCAACTTGACCAAGATTTATGATCTGAACTTTACAAAGGAATCTTCAGGGCTTTCTAGATTGGCAGGAAAGTGTGACATGAAGTTGCCTTTTCCTTAATGCTTAGCAGCTGCACCACAACCTTTAGATGGAGCTGTGCTGTTCCGCAGTTTTTAAAAAAGAAGCTTGGAAAACCAGCACCTTTTTAAAGGCGCTTCTTCTCCCCTAAAATGCAAAAGAAGCATTTTCATGGCACACTTTCCCTTTTTCTCATCTAAAGGCTAGAGTTTCATGCAGCCATGAACACACTTCTTTTTGCCAATCTAGAAAGCCCCTTTGTCAACTCTGAGGGTTTGTAGTAAACACACATCTATCCTGGATTTAGGAGATACTTGAGTCATATTAAATAAATGTGCTTCTAATTAAGGTAAAGCTGGTTGATTCCAGTATTCTAACCTTAGCCATTTCTGCACAATATCCTGCCCTGGTCTGGCAGCTTAAAACACCTATTTTAATTCAAACTGAAATCAGTTAGGAAAAGCACACGAGATACACACACACACCATCATCTAATCATATCAGTACATGTTCTCTGTATCAGTCTGGTCACACAATCACAGTGGCTGCAAAGTGGGATTTGTTCCTTTCATGTATGCACATATATACATAATCATGTCTGTGTTTTCCATTGTTCTGAATACCCGTCTGCACTCCCATTACCTTTATGTGCATATTCAGATGCATATCTCAGCTCTCACATGTGTTGTCTCTGCTCCCTCTGATTTGCTGCCTCATTTTTAAAATTTAAATTCCAGAAAAATGGGTCTAGGATTGATGGCATATGGTGCAATGTTATAAGACCTATTCAGAAGTAAATCATTTGGGGTGCAATAGTGCTTACTTTCAGGGAAATGTTTTATAGAGCACCCCTGCCTATCACCATATTCAAAAGGATATCTAAAGGCATGCAAATACTCAAAGAATAAACCTCAAAGCTTCACATATGTTCAGAGTATTAAGGGGGGGGGGCAAAATTGTGCTGATCCTTCCAGCCCTTCATAGGTGAGAAAGAGCTTGGAAGACACATCTCTGGAGACTCCATACTGCCCAGCCACCAGTTAGTCACCATCCACCAACCTGCCCCGTCTTCCTGATTCCATCCTGATTCCAATTTGAAGGTCAATCCACACATTTTTATAAAAATGGTTCTTTCCAAAAACAACAGAGTAAACTGGAGTGTTTTTTTAAAAAAAATTCTACTTAAAGCCCTTGGGCATCAAGAAGAAGTGTTTTCGCCTCAGAAGAAGAAAAACATGTGTTCAAACAGGACTGAGATCAAGGTACAGACGCATTATTTTGCTTTTCCCGATTCAGCCTGCAAGAGTTTTTAATAAGTGCTTCTCGTTTGCTTGTCTGCAAATTCTCATCTTCTTATTGAAGCCACTGTGATTTTGAAAAGTCTTAGAGTAGTGAGAGGTTTGCTGTTCTCCTTGCTGGCAGTGGTAGACAAGAGAACACCATGGGTCACATGGGCCAAACTGATTTGCTCAACAGGTCGTGTTCCTGGAGCAATGGGGCATAAATCTGCTGGTCTTATCTGGGGAATAGGGCTGACTTTACATACTGGAGCCCACTGAAATGAATGCCACCAGCATCTACTGCTCAGGAAAAAAAAAAAAAACCACTAAGCTACTTCCTCCTTGCTTTACCCTCTTCCCCATCAGGAAAAAACATAACTGCTTTGGACTCATTTGAAATTCCTTGTTGAAATTAATAGAGAGCAGCCTTTTTACTGATTTCTGCATGGAGTTTTAAAGAGGATTAAACCCCTAAAATGGATGGTGGAGGCATATAAAAACCCAGTGTAGAATATGATCTTGATGCAAGGTTGGTGGATTTCTGTTTGTTGTCATGCTGGTGTTTTCTCATGGCTTGGCAGGAAGAACTAAGCCGAGAAGTCTTCTGCAGGTCACATTTTAATCTGAAGTGAAGAACTTGCAGGTTTCCAATGCCTGGCTTCCATTTGAAGTGAGTTCTAAATTACATGATCTGCTTTGTTTTCTTCCTTTTTTATTTCTAAGCACAGAGAAATTCAGGTCTGCAATTAGTTGCAGATCTTCTTTCCTTCATGCCTTTTCCCTCAACACCCCCCCCCTTAACTATCATGACTTATAAAAACATGGGGAGCAATAGAAAGCTTGATGTGATCACATAATGTGACTGCATAAAGATTGTTTTTCCACAGCATCTTATCAATGCACAGTTTCAGTTTGTTCACAGATAATATTCTGTAAAAAAAAAAAAAAAAAAAGGGAAAAAAAGGAAATTTAGCATAATTATACACAGGGGTGTGAGTGATTAATGAGAAGTCTTTTGTGTTCTGTCTTCAAAAAGTGTATGTATATACATCAGTAGTATATCACCCAAAAAGAATCTTGATGCAGTCAAACATAAGGTCACAGTAAAATTACCTTTTTTGGATGCATTAGTAACACACAGGAGAAAAACAACCCCAGTAAAAGGAAGGAAATGAATGCTGAGGCATAATGTTCATGCTTCAGTTCCAGAATTAATTTTACAGTTACACTAACATTCAGAAGGAATAGAATGTTGGACAGTGCAAACTCAAGAGAAATAGAAAAGTAAAACAGTTCCTCATCCCTATCACATACACAGAAAATATTTCCTGTTTCAGAATGATAAATTATCCTTGATTTTAATATCAGCTCCAATCATTATAACGTAATTTTTTAAACCATTATAACATGATGTGTCTTATTCCACCCATTGTTGGCTTCAAATAAGCCCTAAAGACACATCTCTTCCAGCAGGCCTTCCTGGAAAATGTTTAACATCTCCCGGCTCCAAATTTTGGTCAGTTTCTAGTCTTCATCCTCCTATACAGCTCAAGGAATGTTAGTTTGATATTGTTGATTGTTTGTCTATTTGCATTATGTTTTAACTAGCTGTTGGTTTAATCTTTTTTTAAGGGGGGGAGGTGGGGACAGGACTGGACATTTTAACTGTTGATGTTTTAACTACCTTCTGTATCCCGCCCCGATTGCTTGTTCAGAGGGGCGGGCTAGACATAAAAATTTATTATTATTACAGTGGTCCCCCCGGTTTACGAATCCCCCGGTTTACGAATCCCCCGGGGTACAAAACCGGCGGGACCGCTAACATATCCCCCGGGATCCGAAAGATCCCCCAGGATATGAAAGAAAAAACCGTGCAGCCCCTTTAAATCGGCTGCGCGGTCCGTTCAAAATAGCAGTCCCCCGGGAAACGAATGCTTCCGGGTTACGAAAGGTAATCCGGAACGGATTACCTTCGTAACCCGGGGGACCACTGTATTATTATTATAACATAGTTTCTTAAACTTCATAAATCCAGGCTGGTGTAATGCAAAATTGTTTGAGAGTGGAATGCACTCCTTCAGAGTGGTGGAGTCTCCTTCTTTGGAGGTCTTTAAGCAGAGGCTGGATGGCCAACTGTCAGGGATGCTTTGATTGGGAGTTCCTGCATGGCAGGGGGTTGGACTGGATGGACCTTGTGGTCTCTTCCAACTCTATGATTCTATGTTTCTATGACATACTTTATAGCCATAGCAATAGCAAGGATATTTCTGTACCACTTACCAGTGAGCTAACACTCCCTAAACAGTTTACAATGTGTAAGCTAATTTCCCCCAACATGCTGGGTACTCATTTTAGCTATAGAAGGAAGCAAGGCTGAGTGGACCTTGGAGCCCCTAGGATCAAAGACTTTGACCACATAATGAGAAGGCATGACTCATTAGAAGACAATAATGCTAGGAAAGGTTGAAGATAGTAGAAAGAGAAGCAGACCACGCCCAGATGGATGGACTCAGTCAAGGAGGTCACGGGCCTGAATTTGCAGGACCAAAGCAGAGCAGTGGAGGATATGGGGCCTTGGAGTTGTTTGTAGAGTTGCTATGAATCGGGTTTGACTCGAGGGCAGTTAACAACAACAACAATAACAATGTACTCTACTTGGGGTTGTCTTTGAAGAGTGTTCAGCTGGTCCACAGGCTGTTAACTGGGGCAGGTTAAGACAACTACACTGGCTGCCAGTATTTTTCCAGACAGAATTCAAAGTGTTGGTGATGGCCTATAAATCCCTATATGGTTCAGCTCCAGGCTATTTGGCAAATCATATCTCCCTGTATGAGCAGGTCCAGGCTCTGAGATCCTCAAGAAAGGCCTTTCTCTCAGCCCCACCACCATTGCAAGTACAGTTGGTGGGGATTCAAGAGAGGACTTTCTCAGTGGCTGCCGCTAGACTCAGAAATTCCCTTCCCAGAGAGGCCAGAATCCCCCGCTTTCTGGTTGTTCTTCAGTCAGTAGGCTAAACCCTTTTTATTCCAACAGGTCTTTAAAACAAAGCATTTAAAAAAAAAAACAGGGCTGGGAGGCTGTATTGTTTTTACTTAACTGTTTGTAAGAGCATCTTATCTTTTAAATTATATTTCATCCTATTAAACTATGGCAGAATTGTTTTAATACTGCAAATAGTTCAATTCTATTTTAATGTTAACTTTTTCTATGCTTTTAATTGTATTGTTCTTTTAAATTGTGAGCCACTTTGAGTCCAAATTTTCAGGGGGGGGGGAACAGAATATTAGTAAACACAACAACAATAATGGTGAAGCCTCCTGCACAATTAAAAGAGAATTAACACAATTGAAAGAGAATTAACGGGGGAAGTGGCAGGAAAGCAAAAGATCCAGAAACCTCATACTCCCCACTTGAAACTATTTCTCCAATGTTATCCTTTATAGGTATTCCTTGGTGACTATAGGTATTCGTTGGTAATTTAACAACTGTGGCAAGTCAACTTCCACCCAACATCAACCTGAAGTCCATTCAAATTCAGGGTTTGCTTAACATGACGCTTGGACCTTCCCCCTGACTCCACTGTCAGTCATCTTCCCCACCTTACTCTTAAGAAGTGGAATTAACCAAAGTGGTTGCTAGAAACAAGCAGCTTTTCCAGCATCTTCATAATTGAAAAAGGGGCTCTGGAGCAAGATCAAGAGTATAATTTCTGTAGTGCTGGGGACAAGTAGTTTCTCTACTTTCCAACTTGAATTGAGCTGTCCTGAGCTTCAGTGATATAAGGCAGGATATGAATCGATATCTTGGTAGTTAGAAAATAAGCATGTAATTTTCCATTTAGCTTGTAAACAAGTGGAGTCTGCTTCATGCCAGCCAGACAATCCTCTTCCAGGATATGCCATTCCCTTCTTACTGTTTTTTTGTATTATTATTATTATTATTATTAACCTTTATTTATATAGCTCTGTAGGTTTGTATGCTCCTCCAATAGTCAACCAGCATTCAACAACATCTTAGCACTGTCCATTCTCATTGGAGATGGTTTTCCAGCCTCTAAAAAACCTTACCCCATAACCTTTTTATATTTTTAAAATAAATTTTGAGTTTCTCCTTGCCTATTGATTCCACCACATGTATGTGGGTGGTGCCAATTTGGCTATGTAGAGATTTCTTCCTTGCATGTGAGAAAAATAATTTCTATAGTTTTCCCTCTGCTAAAGGATAGAAGCTCTAATCAGGTATTTGTGCATTATATAAGCATTTCAGGAAATTATTCTGCACAGAAATACACAATGGGGATGTTTTGCATGAAAATCATGATGGGGGGGGGGTCATGTAAAAAAAAAAAACTTTACCAGATACCCAGTTGCAGTTACACAAAGAAAAGAACATACACACAAATATAGTATTCTGGAAACAGTGGGTTTCTGCTTGAAAAGTTTTTTTTAATGTGTCCACACATTAATGTGTCCAGAAAGCAACATGGGTTTTGTGCAAAAATCATGTATATTTTCCCCAAACAACATTCTAATGCTGCAATAAAAAAAACCATGCAATAAAAAAAAAACCTGGGTTCCAGATAGTTTGTGTGCCATATACACCTCAATTCTCAAACAAAGCAGATAGCTAGTATGTTCAGGAGTAAAAACCAGAAGGACCCCACTGGTTCCACCTCATCAGTGTCTGCTTCCTGGTGTGATTGCCTCATTCTGGTTGTATTAGGGCTGGCCCCAATTGTCTTCTGATGGCATGTGCAAGACCCAGGGCTGTGCAATAGGAACAACACACTAATAGTGCCAACCTCACTTTCCAGGGACTATTGGTGGGATTAACAACTTTTTAAAGGGTTGTATTCATTTAATATATCTCAGATAAGGTTCATTTAATATCTCTGGGATAACATTTAGCAGGTTAAGCTATTCCTAAGAACTAGCAACAGTGACGGGAAAAGCTCCCCCATGCAGAATTTGTTCTTGTCACATAGGAATGAAACATGCAGGAGCCTTGTCAGAGAGACAAGGTGACTCTGTTAAATCCATGGTTTTGATTAGGGATGGGGAGGTTATGTCCCGGAACAAGCAGTCTGGCTTGTTACCAAAAGACAAAAGAAATATACGCACAAGGCTTCTCAGTGCTTCTTTTTTTAAATGGCTTTACTGCTGCTTCACCTTTTAGAGCAGCATGCTCTAAAAAATTTAAGCACCCCCCCCCCCACCCAACAAGACCATAGAGGGACAAGAAACGCTTCACTGTTTAATTTATTTCCTTATTTCCTGCTTCTATAAAGCAGGGGAGGCAAGGAGCAGCAAATCCATCTGTGAGATAGGTCAGTATTATTTCAATTGCATAGATAAGTGAATGATAGTGAGAGATATTGGCTTGCTGGGAAAGAACCACATTGGAAAGACATCAGACATATTGGGCTGATCTAGACTGGCAAAAAAGGGTGTGTTCATGCCTGCATGAAAGTGTAGCCTTTAGATGACCCACACTGAAAGTTTGGCATGAACGCACTTCTTTTGCATTTCACTCGGGGAAAAGCAGCTTTAAAAAGGAGCTGCTTTTCCCAGCTTCTTTTTAAAAAGGGTGTAACTGTGCAGCTGTGTCTAAATGCTGCAGTGCAACTGTGCAGTTTTTTAAAGCTCCCAAACCCTAGCTCCAGCCCTAATCCAAACCCCAGACATGTGCAGTAGGGACTCTGTGATGCTGTAACTGTTATGCAACTGTGCATAAAATGTCAATTCATTCATAAAGTTTATTCATAAACTTAAATTGTAACGGATTTAATATCTTTTTAAGGGGGGGAGGGATGCAGTTTGTTTTATTGATGTAATAGTACTTTAATGTGTAAGCCACCTCGATTGATCTCAAAGGGATGGAGTATAAATAATAATAATAATAATAATAATAATAATATAAAGGGGTTCATTCATGGTGCACAGATGCAACTGTGCACTTTAAAAAGGGAAGCGAAACCACAATGGTAATTTGACAGATCTTCATAACTGCACAGTTCATGTGGATGTACCTGCGCAATTGCACAGTTCGTAGCTGGCAATACAATTGCCTGTACGATGTACCGGTGCAACTGTGCAGTTCGCAGCCGGCAACAACAAAAATATTAAAGATTCAGTGCGGCCAAAAGCCCCATTCATTGCCACCTGTGCAGCTGCTCCGCCTGTGTTTCTAGCATCCTGACAGCTTCCAATGTAGTTGCTGAGCAACAGTAAGTTGTCCCCACACCTCCTCAGTGTAGCTGCCCTATGCCTTTTTATTACACACCTGGGACTTGCAGTGTAGCTGCTAAGCATTAAGGAAAAGGAAACTTCATGTCGCCCTTGCCTGCCAATCTAGAAAGCCCCATTGGTACGGGAGGGGGGGTGCCCACATTAGCCATCAGTTGCTGTTGTTGTTGTTTTTGAGTTGACAATTGATCTCTAGTGATATCCTTTAAAATAGGGGATGGAGATCTTTATTCCACCTAAAGCCTAAATTCCATTTCAGATAAGTTCCTAGGAGCTACTTTCCAAAGGTCTGAGGGGCAAAAAGCAAATAGGTGGGATCAAGAATAACAATATGACTTATTTTAACATTCTGCATGCTAGTACCTGAGTATTTCAACCTTCGAAAATGGGAGAAAAAATGTACAAAATCTGGGAAACCATGAAATGACGGCATAACTGGGAAGGAACCCTAGAGGGGCAGATTCGAATTCTAGACAAATTTGCTTCCTCGCCACTTCCTGCCTTGCTTCCAGCCCTGACTCCAAATAATCAGGAGACTGGAAACAGCAAAGTCTCCAGAAAGCCTCTGCCAGGTAGGGCAAAAAAAACCACAGCTGATTCAGCTTCCCTGATTCAAAGTGCTAGCTTTCAGCTTAAAACTTTTAAAATTCCTTTAGTATCAGACAGCTGAAGGATTGATTCCTTCTCACACCAAAAGAGATCATGAAACAGTTGCCCCTGTTTTTTGCAGTGTTGAATGAAAAAGGGCTTCAAGGTGACACCCATTCTGTGAACTTATCCAAAGTAGCTTTGGCTGACTCCTTCTAGATCTTTGGAACATTACATCTACAATCCTATGCACCTTACATGAGAGTAAATACTTATAAATAAAGTGGTGCTGCTCCCTAATGAATCATAGGTTTGGGCTGCAAGGCTACCGCTAAACCCTTTAATATCTGCTTTCTAAATTGAGGCAGATCACCCTACTTAGTTAGAGTCAGCCCTCGGTATCCACAGGGGATCTGTTCCGACCCCCCACCCCCAGATACCAAAATACATGGATGCTCAAGTTCCCTTGTTCCGAATGGCAGCTCATGCATGAGGTGTGTCACCATTATTGTATTTATTTATTTACAGTATTTATACCCCACCCTTCAGCCCTAAAGCCTCTCAGAGTGGCTTACAATTATTATTATTTTAATAAGACGGTTCCCTTCCCTCAGGCTTGCAATCTAAAAAGACATGGCACAAAAGGAGAAGGGAATAGTGGTGGGGAAGGGGATCAAGTCCAGTAAATCTTCTCCCCCTCTGACGCCTGGACCATGGCAGATATACTGGAGGGAGGGCCCTTCTTCTTGCTCTGGCTAGCCCTGATGGAGTTGGGCCTGCCTTTTCACTCCTCCCAAGGCCGGATGATGTTAGATGGCATGAGGGAGGGCTCTTCTTCTTCAGGCTAGGCCTGATGGAGTTAAGTCTGCCTTTTCATTCCCTCCCAGGCCAGATGGTTTCAGATTGACTGGAGGAGGGCTCTTCTTCTTCAGGCTAGGCCTGGTGGAGTTGGGCTTGCCTTTTCACTCCCTCCAGGCTGGATGGTGTCAGATGGCATGGAGGCAGGGCTCTTCTTCCTCAGGCAAATGGGCAAAGGAATGGGTGGGTGGGCTGTGGGGGGGGGGAGTCAATCCAGGACTCCCATTGGGCTCACAATAACCTCTCTGCTACTCTTTGGGTGGCAGTGCACCCTGGAAGTCACGTGCCTGCTCCTCCTTGCTCTCCAGCAGCGGTAACCTTCTGGGGCCTTCTCCCAGCAGAGGGCTCCTTGGAAGGGAGGAAAGAAGAAGGAAGGATGGCAGCTGTCTGCTACCCTCGCTGCTGCCACCGCTGTCTCTTCCCTTGGCTACCCCCTCCTCCGCCTCCTGCTGGTCTCTTCCACCAAGGCTGGCCAACTTGCTGCAGCAGGACGTAGAGGTAGGGGTAGCCAAGGGAAGAGGTGGCAGTACAAAATACACACACACACAAATATTGCCATTTAGAGGCAAAACATGTTTTCTAAGTGCAAAGGAAAACAAAGGCATGTTTTCAGCATAGAAAAGTCACATGTATTTTTCAGTAACACCCCCCCACCCTCCTTGGTGAGGCATCTTGAGCAGTCTGGCATCCTTTTTTCATT
This sequence comes from Urosaurus nigricauda, assembly GCA_034509955.1. NCBI lineage: Eukaryota > Metazoa > Chordata > Lepidosauria > Squamata > Phrynosomatidae > Urosaurus > Urosaurus nigricauda. The sequence continues at coordinate 59,632,387 of JAOEGL010000006.1, forward strand.
GAGGATATGAATACTAATAACTATTCTTCACATCCCTACTAAGGATGGCCGTGCACCCAATTAGAATCTATGGATGAACCAAGATATGAACCAATGCAAAGTTGACAAACCCGATTTCTCTGTACCAGTACATTCAGCCAATTGTCAAGGTCTTCTTTGTTCTGAGAGCCTACCTGATTTCCAGTTCATCTCAGGGTGGCCTACCTCCTTTGTTTGATGAAGTCCCATAAATTGACTGCCTTGCATTCACTTGAAATAGGATGCTCTTCACCTGAAATAAGAGTCTCATGCTCACACTTCTCCGTGAATAATGAGAGATGTAAATTGCAGCTGATTTAGGCATTCCAGACATACTTTGCAGTTTAGGGGAGCCCTTTGTCATGCTTTTTAAGATCTGCCATTGCAGGCTGTTTGCCATGAGACTGTTAAAAGCTCCATAGGTTTACTTTCCACTGGAAAGTACTGCAGCGACAGGCATACAGACCGCAGTCCCTTACAGCACAGCTATTTGCATAAACCCCTCAAATTTGTATTCTACAAGTACCCTCATATAAGATTTCTCAAAACAGGAGCCACATTTGTGTAGCAACAGCAATTGTACATTGCTGTTTACATGGAAATAAATCATAATAAAATCCATTAAAAATGGGTCGAAAGCAAAACAAAAATCCAATTTCTGTATTGTTTCCTTTTCAATTTAGCTTCCAGCACACAATAAACCAGGCATCCAGATGAGGCAAGCTGGATTATAGAGGCCAAACCTTTGCTATGCAAGCAATGATTTGGAAAACCTTGACAGACTTCCTTTTGTGTGGTTTTAGAAAAGGGGAGCAGAAGCTACTGCCAGGGCATCTCATTCTCCTCTTTTGAATTTGGCACCTTTTAGGGGAGTAGGATGCCAAGCAGCATGGCTTAGAAAATGCCAACTGTTAGAAAGCAGATGTGCTTGTTGGGACCCACAGGTAGCCCTTGGCTTCTTGAAGAGGGAAATGATTGCTGTCATTCTTGGGTAGAGTGCCTATGCAGCAGGGATATAAATGCAGGAATGAAAATCATTTAAAAGTTTTTCTGTTGATTGAATAAGACTGAACATACCCTTGCAATTTTTTTAGTAAAAATGTTCACTTTTCAGGACTATTTTTATTGAAAATTTTGAGAGATTTTTTTACAAAACAAATATTTGGTATACAATATGGTATTTATGAGACAAAAATTCCTCTGTAACTTACTTTTTATTTTATTTTTGCATACAGTCTTGAAGTGTGAAAAATTTATTTTTGCATACAGTCTTGAAGTGTGAATTTTTTAAAAAACAAACAAACAGGATGTCTCACTGAGGACAAAAAATGCAAATGTTCTTTACATTCACTACTGAGCAACTCACATCTGTACCTATTACAATAACTGGTCCCATTTAAACAGGGAAGCTTATTTCTTTTCTAAATTATGAACAACTGGTACAGTACTTTTAAAAGGAAACATAATGTCACTTATAAAGAGCTCTTATATTCACTCATTAATATCCACCACTTTCACAATACAGTAGCAAAGGGGTCAGGCAAGGCTGCATACTATCACCCTATTTATTCCATCTATATGCAGAAAATATCGTGCACAGAGCAGGCTTAGACTCAGAGGCAGGAGGAATGCAGATAGGAGAAAGGAACATTAACAACCTAAGATATGCAGATGACACAATACTACTAGCATAAACAAACAAAAACATGGAACAATTACTGAAGAAGGTGAAGGAGGAAAGTGCCAAGGTTAGATTAGTGCCAAAAATAATGACCACAGAAGATCTACAAAAACTCATCCTAAAAAACAAGTAAATTAAAATAATTTAAGAGTTCCCATAGCTAGGTTCAAATATTGATCAGAACAGAGACTGCTGTCAAGAAATCAGAAGAAGACTGGGATTTGGAAGGGCTGCTGTGACATCATAAAATGTAAAAAGACATAACTTTGAACACCAAAGTGTCCAAGCCATTATATTGCCCTTCACCATATGAGGATGCAAGAGCTGGAAGGTAAACAAAAAAAAGCGAATAGGAAGAAAATCAACTCATTTGAGATGTGGTGCTCGAGACTGGTACTGACAATACCATGTACAGCAGACCAGCACAACTTGGCAGTAGCTAGGGTCCAAACTTAAATAGACTAATAAAATAGTCTAATAAAAAAAAAATTAAAAAAAATTAAAAAAAAGAATTACTATAAATCATTGATTTGCGCCAATGAGAGGTGCCTGGTCACTGTTAATAATTTAACGGTCACTGCCAACGCTTCCTGCATTTAATTTTCCTCCGCTGTCATTGTCTAAAATTCTGGCTCCAGCCACTTAAACTGAATATAGACCTGGATTTCTGAACCACACTATGCACCTGTTAAAATGGGTTACAGTAAACAAAGTTTCATGCTATTATAAAATTTTTAGTTCTTTTTGAGCAGCCAAAGGATTGGGTTTTTGTTGTTTTCATTCAACATATTTCATGGTTGGTTAAACAAATGAATAAATTTACCACATCTGTAAGTGCCTGCCAGTTACAGCCTGTCAGTTGTCAGAGATGCACCAATACTGCTGTGCTACTGAAATAACCTTGACATATCAATTATTTGTCCAATCTTCTCTCATTGAGGGGAAATTAGGAAAGTATTCCTCATCAAATTTATAGAGGAAAATTTTGGAAGATGGAGGCAAATTCAACGCAATTCTGCTTTGAAAGCAAATGGAGAGAGGCTAAAAAGTAATCAAACAGAAAGGTTATGTGTTGTTGGTATAAAGGCTAACCCAATATATTACTAGGAATAGATGAATATATAAGTTTAGATTTCTCCCACATTCACTTTTTTTAAATACTAAAGTTATTTCTATCCCCTTATGAAGATATTTTCTCATTTATTTAAGATGAATTAAAAAAAACCTGCAGCAGGAGACTTACTTTTTTTTAATGTATTTAATTTATCATTATTATTATTTATCACTAGTAAGTAACAGGTTGCAAACATTGTGCATTTTAATTGATTTTTAAATAAAAATTAAACATTTTGAGGGGGGACAAAATTTTCCCAAAAACCTCAAGGAGCAATGTTTTAATGTAATGAGTAAATGTTACTCCTTGTGCCAACCCGCATTGTTTACCTCATTCTCATTAAAATCCTTAAATGTAACAATAGGGGCTTTTTAGACCGCCCAAAAGGGGCGGTCCATAATCGCCCCTTCAAGCGGCGAGATGAGGCCGAGGCTGCTGCACGGGCAGCCCCAGAGGCCTCATCCCGCCGCTTTTGGAGGCTGCGGGGAACCGGCAAACTGCCGGTTCCCCGCAGCCTCCAAGCCGGGTGCAGCAGGCACTCTGGGTGCCCGCTGCACCCCACTTCCCTCGGTGGGGCTGAAGGGGGAAAGGGGCTGCCGCCGTGGCCCCTTTCCCCTAGGTCTTTGCCGCGGCCATTTAAAGGCCGCGGCAAAGACCCGCCGCAAAAAAAGAGCTCCGCGTTGGAGCTCTTTTTTTTGCGGCGCGGGAAGGGCGCGATTGGAGCGCTCCCGTGCCGCAAAAGCATTACAACGTGCGCAGCGTGTCAAAACGCTGCGCACGTGATGACGCCTTTGCGGCGCCTCCGTATGGACACCGCCATCTTTAAATGGTGGCGTCCATACGATTTAGGGTTAGGGAGGGTGTAAAAGCTACGCCCTCCCTAACCCTAAAGACAGGCTTTCTAGCCCTATTCACGCCTTAAATTGCCCATCTAAAATGGGTCAATAGTGACCCCCATTACTTTTTTAAAAAAAGTAAAGAGTAACATTATCTCCAAGTACTGAAATGAACTGAAAGTGAATCCCCACCCATCAGCACCAGTCACTCTCAAGAAATACATACAGCTGTTTGGAGAGGACTACATTGTACCTCTCTGTAATTAATTCACCAAAGATGAGGACTCTATTAGGGGGAGGGAGATGGAAATCCTAATTTAGTCCCCCACAGACTATTGAATACAGAGGGATTTAGATCCCAACTGTTAAGAGTTAAACCAAGGGCATTGCTGTATTATCATGGTTCAATACATGCAAATTGACCAGACTAGGCCCACCTTTTGCTAAGGCCTAGCAGAAAGAAAAGGGATTAGTTTGCTTCCCCTTCTTCTCCAGTTACTTCTTAATCTCCTGCTAATTCTGGCACTTTCAATACATGTGTGCTAATTAGCAACTGATCTTTTTTAAATGCATGCTTAGGCCATTAGTTTCATTTAATGTACAGGCTGAAAGTTGTTCACATATGTAGATTTTTGTGCTGCTGCTGTCTGTTACATCTTTTATTTATTATTTGTTCATTTATGTAATTATTTTTTATCTGACCACGTTCTGGAATAGATGACACATATACAAATCCTGTTTTTAGAATTCTATGGCCCCAACAATCTTAATCCAGCCTTGACCCTAGGCCTGGATGGGAAATTCTGTTATTTTTGCAGACATGAACAAATTAATCTCAAATTTCTGCCATTAGAAAATGTCAATCAAATTTTAAACAGGCAATCTGAGACTTTTTGAAACTGAAAATCCTAATTCTAAATAATAGAAAATAAAAATCACCATCTTGTGCTCCAATCTGGGTTTACTTGGCTAAACAGTTGAACAGTGACTCTAAACAGAATTCAGAAACATTTCATGAGAAATTACCTGGATGGAAAAGGATAGCTGGGGCCCTTTCACATAACACAGTTCTAGTACTACAGCCACTTTAACTGACACTGCTGCACTCTGTGGAATCCTGGGATTTGTAGTTAAGTGAGGCCGTAGACCTCTCAAGTTGAACTGCAAATTCTAGATTCCATAGGATGAAACTACGTTCAAGTGGAATGAAAGTACTGTAAGTGTGAAGTGTGAAAGGGCCCTTGTGGGAAGGAAGGCTCCTTGACTTTTAGGTTCCTATTAGTGCTGTCACTTTGGGACCTTGTCTGTTCTCTTGGCACCCTATGACATCAAGCATAAGTCTGATAGCAGTGGACTGAGCTGTTTCTTGGAACAAAAGAAATTTCTCTATTTTAGATGGAAAAAAGAAATCTGTAACAAATCCACAAATGGTGGAAATATGGGTTTGTACCATTAAATTCTTAGTTGAGAATTAAATTTGCAATGGCAAGTTAAAGGGCATTGCTGGATTTCTTGTTGCTTCATTCCTTTCTCGAGCAAGGCCCAAACCAATCATTCTTTTTAAAATCCACCATTATCATCACCTTATGATTTTCGGCTGTTTCCATCTAAAAGCCTATATATATATATATATATATATATGGTTTTATTCATCCTCCCCAACTGTTTTCTTTCTCCCTTTGGCTAATCATGATATCCCCTCCCTGGACTCTGCTGGGTATAGTAGTCATCCAATTAACACCTTGTACAATGCTGAAGCATTATCCACAGGCCACACTAAAATCCCTAAGCTAAATTTCTTTGGCCCCTTTCTCCCTGCAATGCCCTTGAAATGGGCTTTTGCCATTGTTTAAATAATAGGTTACTGATGAAAGCCAGAACTAATTCTAGGAGAGAGTGGAAGAAAAGGACAATGAGGATGACTTGGCAGGCCAAAGGTATCAAGAAACAGGTGAAAGAAATGAGCAGACTAGATGGAAATGATTTGTGTTTTTCAACCCTGCTCTCATTACCGTTAATAAAAGTGCCCTCTTTTGTCACCAGCTGGAGTTAAGTGAATATACAGGGAAATAATAGCCAGGGCTATAAAAAGCTTTCAGAAAACGACAGAGCACTTTTAAGGAAGACTCTTTAAAAAATAGGAATGAAGGCCGATGAGTGTGCAGCCTCTGCTGTTCTGAAATACAACCTCGTTATGAATAGGATATTTCCTCCTGCTCCTGCCTGTCTTTTCACATTGCACAATAGGGTGAGAGAAGAAACCTTGAACAGCGGGCGAGGTGCTTGTGAACAATCCCACTGGAGCTTGGAGCCTAAAAGGAATATGAGATACTATGTAAAAGTTCACGCAATGCAGAAGGGATTTGAAGCACTGCTTTATACTTTTCTTTTTAAAAATACAAACAACCCAAATTTTAAATCCTGTGGGCTCAGCATGTCTGAAGACTAAGAAAAGCACTGGTGCTCTCACACAAAGATCTACCTACCTGTGAATTTTACCTTGCAGGTCCAGCATTGTCTTGATCATCAGAACTCGCTCTCCTTCATTGAAAAATTTTGCTCTTTGTTGTTATGGCTACGTAGAAGGCAGAAGTGACCCATTACACCATGTAGTTCAGTATTATTCCAAACTTCCTGTGCCATTTTTGTTATCTAAAAGATTTACAGCATAGGCATTTTAAATAGGGAATATGTTTGGGGTTTTTTTATCAAGTCTTTGTGTTTGATCACATCTTCAATAAGAACATAATACATGTCCTTCTGGGCCAGAGTAGGGGTTCATCTAGTCCAGAATATCTCCTTCCCATACTGACCAGCCAGATTACTCCAGAATGTCTATAAATAAGGCATAAGGGCAAAAGGTCTCCCTGAGTAACTCTTTCTAGCATTTGACATTCAGATGTATAATGGATGTTCTGTGGCTAGAATTAACATATCACAGTCATTCAGATTTGGATATCTAATTTGCATACTATGCAAATTGTTATGCTTGTACATATTATTTGTTTCCTAATTATGCAAATTCAGTACATTAATAGTTGTATTTTTCTACTACTTTGTTTCCAACTTGACACCATTTTTAACAGTAACTTATCTAAGGCCCAAAACACACAGGCAAAATGAAGCAGCTTCAGGCTGCTTTGGGAGCATGCCATTTCTATGATGCATGCCCCGAATGCACCCTGAAGCCATACTTACATTGTGCCAAACAAGAAGAACTGAGCTAAGAAGGAGTGGATAAAATCCACTCCTTCCGGCGGACCAGTTTAGGACTGCAGCAGCAGCCCAGATCAGGACCAGGACCATGTAGTCGCAATGGTTCTGGCACCAACAATGCTCACACAGTCCTTTTGGCCCATCTGTTTCATAGAGAACTAGTGTAGACTAATGTTTAATATGCTAGAACTGAACCAAAGAGATTTAAGTTTAAGTCCCTGTTCGGTCAGGAAAATTAGCTGTTTTGGGTCCCACTCAAGAAGAAAAGCAGCAAAGAAATAAAAAATGAATGAATGAATGAATGAACAAATATACCTTGTGAGCTTGGCTCACCCACTATCTCTCAGAAAATCCACCTTGCATGGTTGTTGTGGAGATTGTTAACAAGATAGAAACCATGTGAAATGGCTATATCCATCCCTGATAGGGCAATAATAACCTTAAGGCCAAGACTTTGATCATACTGGCTTTAATAAATCATGGTCATGATTTGGCATTATCTTAAAAGAAGTTTTAGACATGATGATGAGACCTATACCTCTAACAAAAGTACTTATCTGTGTAACCATGAGTTCATGAGTAAACTTGAGTGAAAAATATTTTGCTTGTTCAGAGACTCTGTAATTTTCTCATCCTCTTTTAAAACTCCCCTTACTTTTCTAAGGGTTTTTCTTCTTAGACCAATTGCAAGATGCAAAAAAGCAAAGAACTGAGGAACTTTAATGAACTGAAAAGCATGAGAATTCCCTATCTATTCTGCACTGCAAAACAATAGATAAACAGATGTCTCATTGTTACTGTGTTGACTATAATACAAACAAATTTAAATTTCTGGAAACAGAAGCCAAGGTACCATTGCAAGCTTCCCTGCATCAAGAGGCTGCAGGGGAGAAAAATTCTGTATATGGTTGTGAAAGCTGGACAGTGAAGAAAGTAGATAGGAAGAAAATCAACTCATCTGATATGTGGTGCTGGAGAGGAGTTCTACGGATTCTACGGATACCATAGGCCTATTCTAGATTGGCAAAAAGAAGTGTGTTCATGGCTGCATGAAAGTCTAGCCTTTAGATGAGAAAAAGGGAAAGTGTGCCATGAAAATGCTTTTTTTTTTTTTTTTTTTTTTTGCGTTTTAGGGGAGAAGAAGCGCCTTTAAAAAGGTGCTGGTTTTCCCAGCTTCTTTTTTAAAAACTGCAGAACAGCACAGCTCCATCTAAAGGCTGCGGTGTAGTTGCGCAGTTAAAGGGACCGCTGTATCTTTAAAGCGCCCATTTAAAGGCAGCGATACAGGTGCGGATCATAATGGATCGTGAGTTGGGAGCATGCATGGTGTGGAGTTCACTTCTAATTAAAACGCTTAATGCCCTGCAGGTGTAAAAGGTGGGGTTTAACTGCACAGTTTTTTCAAGCTCCCAAACCCTAGCTCCAGCCCTAATCGAAACCCTAGACATGCGCAGTAGGGACTCTGGGATGCTGTAACTGTTATTCTACTGTGCATAACATGTCGATTCATTCACAAAATAAAGGGGTTCATTGTGAGTGCCATGGTTGCTCTGACTGACGACCTCCGCTTGAGCATCGACAGGGGTAGTGTGACCCTGTTGGTGCTCTTGGATCTCTCCGTGGCTTTTGACACTATCGATCACTCCATCCTTTTGGATCGGCTGAGAGAGTTGGGGATCGGTGGCACCGCACTCCGATGGTTCCGATCCTTCCTCTCTGGCAGATCTCAAAGGGTGAGACTCGGGGACAGTTGCTCCTCTAAGATTGAGCTTAGCTGTGGCATCCCCCAGGGCACCATTCTGTCCCTGATGTTATTTAACATCTATATGAAGCCGTTGGGTGAGATCATCCGGAGGCACGGAGCTCAGTGTCACCAGTACGCTGATGACAGCCAGATATACTTCTCTGTGACCAGATCGTCTGCTCAGACCTCCAATGGCATCTCCCCTCTCAATGACTGCCTTGCGGCCGTAATGGATTGGATGAGGAAAAACCGATTGAAGCTCAATCCAGACAAAACGGAGGTGCTCAAAGTCACAGGCCCGAAACCAGGCCTGGGAATACAACTTCCAGTCCTGGACGGAGTCACACTCTCCTCAAAGGACTCTGTTCACAGTCTGGGGGTACTCCTTGACCCGTTGCTTCACATGACAAGTCAGGTGAATGCGACGGTTAGGAGCGCCTGCTATCAGCTTCGGCTGATACGCCAGCTGCGCCCTTTCCTGGAGATGAGGGATCTGGAAACTGTGATACACGCACTGGTAACCTCACGTTTGGACTACTGTAATGCACTCTACATGGGGCTACCCTTGTGCCTAACCCGGAAACTACAACTGGTCCAAAATATGGCAGCCAGACTTCTCACTGGAACATCTAGGAGAGAGCACATCACTCCTGTGCTTAAAGCTCTCCACTGGCTGCCGACCAGTTTCCGGGCACAGTACAAGGTGTTGGTTTTAACCTTTAAATCCCTACATGGTTTAGGTCCATCTTATCTAAGGGACCGCCTCTTCCCATATGAACCCCCCCCCCCGCACACTTCGGTCCTCTGGGAGGAACTTGCTGCAACCCATGAAGACCAGGTTGGTGCAGACCTCCCAGAGGGCCTTTTCGGCTGTTGCCCCCAGGTTGTGGAATGACCTGCCGGATGAGATGCGTCTTATTTCATCTTTAGAAGGCTTTTAAAAAGCCCTAAAGACGCACCTCTTCCGGCAGGCCTTCCCAGAGAATGTAAACATCCCCCGGCTCCAAATCTAGGCTTTAGAGTGGCCTTTTCTTCCAGCCTTCCTTCTCTGTTTCTACTTTTACACAACCTTGGCTGGGTCCGTTCTTCTCTAATCTTGTTTTTATTACTATTTTAGCTAGTTACTGTTTTAATTCAATTGTGATTCAATCTCAATCCCTAGCCATACCTCGCTAAAGGTAAACCTAGTGCTTCTCTGTGTGCCTTTTGATTGGGTAAGACCATAAAATTTGAAATTGTGAGCCATTTCATTGGTTCATTGAGGAGGAAAGAAAAATCTCATTTTATATAACTGCTTGGAGAGGATTTCTGGGCCATACCTCGCTAAAGGTAAACCTAGTGCTTCTCTGTGTGCCTTTTGATTGGGTAAGACCTTAAAATTTGAAATTGTGAGCCATTTCATTGGTTCATTGGGGAGGAAAGAAAAATCTCATTTTATATAACTGCTTGGAGAGGATTTCTGGGCCATACCTCGCTAAAGGTAAACCTAGTGCTTCTCTGTGTGCCTTTGATTGGGTAAGACCTTAAAATTTGAAATTGTGAGCCATTTCATTGGTTTCATTTTGTTAGAGTTGGCCCAGCTTTCTAGTCTATTCAGGTCATTCTGAATTTCAATCCTATCTTCTGGAGTATTGGCTACTCCTCCTAATTTGGTGTCATCTGCAAATTTGATAAGTATGCCCCCAATTCTGTCATCCAAGTCATTAATAAAGATATTGAATAGCACTGGGCCCAGGACAGAGCCCTGTGGGACCCCACTGGTCACTTCTCTCCAGGTTGAAAAGGAGCCATTGTTGAGCACCCTTTGAGTTCGGCCAGTCAACCAATTACAAATCCATGTAAAGGTTACCTTGTCTAGCCCGCATTTTGCAAGCTTGTTTGCAAGAATGTCATGGGGAACCTTGTCAAAGGCCTTACTGAAATCAAGATATACTATATCCACAGCATTCCCTTCATCTACCAAACTGGTAATTTTATCAAAAAAGAGATCAGATTTGTCTGGCAAGACTTGTTTCTCTGAAACCCGTGTTGGCTTTTTGTGATTATGGCATTGGCCTCTAAGTGTTCACAGACTCTCTGCTTAATGATCTGCTCTAGAATCTTTCCTGGAATTGATGTCAGACTAACTGGACGATAATTGTTGGGATCTTCTTTTTTTCCCTTTTTGAAGATGGGGACAACGTTTGCCCTCCTCCAGTCTGCTGGGACTTCTCCTGTTCTCCAGGAGTTCTCAAAAATTATTGCTAATGGCTCTGATATTACATTTGCCAGTTCTTTTAATACTCTAGGATGTAGTTCATCTGGTCCTGGAGACTTATATTCATTTAGGTTAACCAAGTATTCCTGTACTATCTCTTTACTTATTCTGTGATGAAATTCCTCTATTCTGTCTTCTGCTCCATTATCCTTAGGTTGAGCACCGTTTGCTCAAGTAGACCATAAATTGAACATGAGTCAACAGTGCGATGCAGCAGCTAAAAAGGCCAATGCTATTTTAGGCTGCATCAATAGAAGTGTAGCGTCTAGATCAAGGGAAGTAATAGTGCCGCTCTATTCTGCTTTGGTCAGGCCCCACCTGGAATACTGTGTCCAGTTCTGGGCACCACAATTCAAAAAGGATGTGGAGAAACTGGAGCGGGTCCAAAGGAGGGCAACTAAGATGGTGAAGGGTCTGGAAACCAGGCCCTATGAGGAACGACTTAGAGAGCTGGGGATGTTTAGCCTGGAGAAGAGAAGGTTAAGAGGTGATATGATAGCCCTGTTCAAATATTTGAAGGGATGTCATATTGAAGAGGGAGCAAGCTTGTTTTCTGCTGCTGCAGAGACTAGAACGCGGAACAATGGATGCAAGCTGCAGGAAAAGAGATTCCACCTCAACATTAGGAGGAACTTCCTGACAGTAAGGGCTGTTCGACAGTGGAACACACTCCCTCGAAGTGTAGTGGAGTCTCCATCCTTGGAGGTCTTTAAGCAGAGGCTGGATGGCCATCTGTCGGGGATGCTATGATTGGGAGTTCCTGCATGGCAGGGGGTTGGACTGGATGGCCCTTGTGGTCTCTTCCAACTCTATGATTCTATGATTCTATGATTCTTTTTAAGGGGGGGTGGTAAGGGAAAGGATGGGATATTTTACTTGATATTGTTTTAATCCTTGTTGTAATCCGCCCCGATTGCTTGTTCAGAGGGGCGGACTAGAAATAATTATTATTATTATTATTATTATTATTATTATTATTATTCATGATGCACCAGTGCAACTGCATAGTTTTAAAAAAGCAGAGAAACTGGAACGGTGCTGAAACTTTAATTTTTTTCCTTGCCGGCTGCGAACTGCGCAGTTGCACAGTTCCCAGCCGGCAGCCAGGAAAGCTGCACAACTGCGCAACTGCACAGTTCCCAGCAGGCAAACCTGCACAACTGCACAGTTGCACCGTTCCCAGCAGGCAAACTTGCACAACTGTACAGTTGCACAATTCCCAGCAAGCTGCCTGCTATGCAGGTTTGCAGGCTGGGAACTGAGCAGCTGCGCAGTTCGCAGCTGGCAAGGGAAAAAAATTAAAGGTTCAGCACGAAGCCGCATTCATTGCCGCTGGTGCAGCTGCTCCACCTGTGTTTGTAGCATTCTGACAGCTTCCAATGTAGCTGCTGAGCCACAGAAAAGACTTCAGATAAGTCGTTCCTACACCCCTCAGTCTAGCTGCCCAGTACCTTTTAAATACACACCTGGGGCCTGTACCTTTTAAATGCACATGTAGCTGCTAAGCATTAAGGTAAAGGCAACTTCATGTCACACTTTCCTGCTGATCTAGAAAGCCTCATAGACTGCTAAAAAGACAAATAAATGGGACCTAGAGCAAACCAGGCCTAAACTGTCCCTAGAAGCAAATATGACTAAATGAAGCTTTTGTATTTTGGCCATTTCGTGAGAAGAAATTACCCACCAGACAAAATGATAGTGTTTGGTAAAGTGGAGTGCACCGGGAAAAGAGAATGGCTGCATACAGGATGGGTAGATACAATCCTGGAAGCCACAGTTCTGAATCTGGCAGACCTGATCAGTAATGATGAAGAGGAAGAAAAATACATTTTACATTTCCTTCATAAACAGGTAGAAAGATTATTACTTTTCCTCATTGCTTTGTCAGGGCTTGTGGTGGGAGGAGCAATGATGGTGGTATGCAAGTAAGCACGAATGAAGAACTCACAAATATGGTGAAGTGGGATGACTGGAAAAAAGCAGGATGAGCTGGTGGTGTCGCTGAAAGAGCAAGACAAAGGAGAGAAGAGTGAGGGTGGCCAAGGAGTTAATCTGCTGGGTGTTGAGAACTTTACAAAAACTATATGATCTGGGGTATGGATTTTTTACGCACACAACGTTTTTGTTTTTGTTGTTAGATTAACACAAAGGGGTGTGTGGGTGGTAGGGCAATGATTCTTCCCTGAAATTTCTTTGCAGTGGCATCCTTTCTTTCTCATAGTATTGGTTGCATAGGTGAGTCCATGTGAAAAGCATAGATAAATCAGGCAATACATTATCCATTATTCAGTTCTTCATACAATTTATAGATTCTAAAAGCTTTGTAAAATGCAAACACTCTGCTTTCCCTCCCATAATCATGAGTCATTAGCTGAGATAGGATCATGTACAGGGCCTCCTTGATTATATAGCCAAGTCAGAATTCCCCCCCCCCCCATTCCATAAAGAGTCATCAGGTTCCCTCTTTACTGTGTTTTAAACAGGTGTGATGCATCCGTTTTGCTGCAGTTCCAATATTGGGAAGACAAGTGGTGTCAGTGGCTACGAATCTCTTCCTCTTCCCTTCTCCCTCCTGCCCCTATTCCCAAGCAAGATGTTTCCCTTTTAAAAAAATCATTTTCTTTTTGTTTTATTAAATCACATTATCATAACTCCACAAGTGCATTAAAATTTTATTTAAAAAAACAACAACTCCAAAGCACACTGGGTAGGGCATAGGGCAGCAAGGCAGGGTAAAGGAGAATGTGCAGAAGAGAGCATGTGGAACCATTGATCACAAAAACAGTACCTTCACACTATTCCAGAGAAGTGTGATAATCAGTGTTATCAAAGAAGTATGCTTCTGTTTCCTTAAACAATTTCCTTAAACAATGTGATTGCAATGAGACAGAAGGCTCAAGATAATGTCCTCTCAGGGAAGGCAATACCCTGAGCTTGCAGACTTTAGCAGGGCTGTTAATAAAGAGGTGTCTTAAGAGTTCTCTCATTCATAGGGTTGCCATTGAGTTGAATCCAACTTGGCAGCAGTTAACTTTCATATTGCCAGTGTATATCAGGTGCTGTAGGCTGTACAGTATTTCAGAGGAAGGAATAGGCAAAACCACCTCTGAAAATTCATTGATTAAGAAACCCCTGTGAAATGCATGGGATCACAATAAGTTGACAGAAACCTTGTAGTCACATACAGACACAAATAACTATTTCGAGGGTTTGGAATGGAGGATGGTGCTACTAACCTGCACCAGCTTTAGTTGTTAACTGCCATCAAGTTGACTTCAATATATGGTGACCCTGTCAATGAGAGGCCCCCAGTCACCCTATCATTAACAGCCCTAACAGCCCTACTCTTGCAGAATCAAGGCCATGGCTTCCTTGACTGAGTTTATCCTTCTTGAATAAATGGAGGAAAGAGCTTTCTCCTGTGATGTGGAACAGATCAAATGCATAACATCTGCTGTTTCCAAATGGCACATTTTCTATAGCCAACTTCATTTTGTTCAACTTTGCAAGACACTGTGAATAAATCCTCCTCCTACCAAATTTCTCAATTCAGCTTCTTCTCTCCCCCTCAGAAAATTCAACTTTTTAAGCACATGGAATAGCTGTGGAATTTCTCCTGGTGTAGCTGACTGATCTAAACCCATAGCTTCTTTTGCTGTTGTGGCACAGATTACTCTAGCCATCTCTTTATCTGTGACCAGCCTCTCTTCAAGTAGCAACACTATAAAGTTACACAATCATAGAATTTGAAGGGGCCTGATGGGCCACTGAGCCCATAATAATCCATGATAAAAGCCATGGCTTCATCCTACCAAATCCAAGGATTTGTAGTTTGGCAAAATTCTTAGAATTCCTGGCAAGATAACTCTGGACCTGGAATTTACAGGAATATACTACTAATGTTCTTTAGCAGAGAATTTTAAGTAGCTCACCAAACTACAGTTTTATTGATTCCACAGGAGGAAGCCATGGCAGTTAGTGTATCAAATTGCATTAACTTTGTAACATTGATAACTCTCAATTAGCTATCACTTTAACCTTTCCTTGTCCAAATTTCATCGCCTTTATACCTGTTTCTTTCATCAATCCTTCCCACATTCCAATGGAGGGGCATCTGGGACTTCAATGAATGGGAAGAGGTATTTAACCATTTCCCCAAAATAAAAAATAGTTTGTTTTTATCTCCTCCACCCCAAAAAACCTGGCAGGAGGATTGCCCACATGGCTCCAAAATGTCATTTGGATTCCAGAAGTCAGGAAGAGTTGCTTTTTAGTGCACCTGAAAAGGAACAGTGAAGACTGGGTGCTGCTAAAATACCACTACCTCTGAAAGGGCTGGTGGAAAATTATTTCCATAATCTAACTTACTACACCCTTGGATGCACTGTTACTGCACTGAGATTTCAGACAGTGGTCTTTCGATATCTCTCAGGCTGCTGCATGAAAGTTCCCATAAACTAATATTTATGGTGGTTTTGTGTGTTAACTTATTCCAGTCTCAAGAGACAATTGTTGTGGGAATAGCAGAGGCAAATGACTCATGGACTATAAAACACCTGCTTTGAAACTGTGATAAATATGTCACTCTATATAGTAGTTCAATTTGCTACAGTAGCCCAAAAGCTGAGGCAGGCTTTTATAACAGGAAACATGATAGATTGCTATAGAAGCTGGCCAGTTTATCCCCTGCCTTGCAATATGACTGACTGTTGCTTTTAATGACACTTTTATGGTTTCTCTTTCTGTGTCATGCTTTAAAATGTATTGCTCTTTACTATTGAAGTGACCAGTAGTTAAATAAGAAAATTGTTAGCATTATTACACGAAAGTAAATAGTTCAACCTCTGGCTTGTCAGGAACATATACTAAGTTGTGGAGTGGAGGCACTGATTCCCACAGCCATGAACTCAAGCCAAGGCCCTTTCACATTACAGAGTTCAAACACTTAACTGCCACAGTTGCATTCTACAGCATCCTACAGCATACAGCAGGGCTATCAGCCCTGGTGGCGCAGTGGTTAAATGCCTGTACTGCAGCCACTCACTCAAAACCAGAAGGTGGCGAGTTCAAGACCAGCAAAGGGCTGAAGCTCGACTCAGGCTTGCATCCTTCCGAGGTCGCTAAAATGAGTACCCAGATTGTTGGGGGGCAAATAGCTTACAATTGTAAACCGCTTAGACACTCCTTAAGGGTATGAAGCGGTATATAAATGAAGCTGTTTGTTTGTTGTTTGTCCTGGAGTTTGTAGTTCAGTAAGCACTAAAGATCGCTGGCTGAGAATAATATATGTCCCTCCCTAAAATGAAAATCCCAGGATTCCCTAGGATGGAACCATGGCAGTTAAAGTAGAATCACAGTACCATATGTAGTAGGACTGGGTGCATAACATGACACAAATCCTGCCAGGATTGGGAACCAGTTTTAAGAAAGCACTAGTTGCTTTTAGTAGACAGCAGGTAAGATCTAAACAGTAGGAAATGGCTTTTGATCTACATAATACTGTAGATCTAGTTTTAAAAAATGAGTACAAAAACATAAACAGAATTTTTCCATTAAAAAAAAGAACTTTGGAAAACCAGACCAGCCCAACACAGGGCAGATCTGGATGTGGGAAAAAGAGGAAGCAAACAGATATGGACTTGACCAAATTGTCCATCCCCAGTCCCAGCAGGTTGCAGCAATATTTGATCTGGATATTGCTGCTGTTATTTATTTTATACCAATATCATTCTCTTCCTTTCTGGAAATCGCAGAGCAGATTAAATGAGGTTGCAGGCACTAATTTACTTTGATAGTGGCATGATAATAGTTGATACAGTTATTAATGGAGACTGGATTCAGAGGAAAAAATTTCTCATACAATACCAGAATGTGGAGATTATCACCCAGGAAAGTTGACTGGTGCTAAGTATAGCGAGCAAGAGGGAGACAGGAGAGAAAAGTAATCCCTTCATCATACAAGGAGTATATAATTTATGTATGGGAGGTAGAGGTAGAAAGAGAGTCATTGTGAACATTGGACTATGACACTGGCATTTTTTAAAAAATATATTTTGGTGCTTTCAAATCATTTCCAACTTATGGTGACCCTAAGGTAAACCTACCACAGGGTTTTATAGGGTAGTGTGTGACTTGCCTAATGTCACCTAGTGGATTTCCATGACTGAGTAAGGAATCAAACCCTAGTCTTCAGCATCATAGGGGCTTTCTAGATTGGCAGGAAAGTGTGACATGAAGTTGCCTATTCCTTAATGCTTAGCAGCTGCACCACAGCCTTTAGATGGAGCTGCGCTGTTCCGCAATTTTTAAAAAAGAAGCTGGGAAAACCAGCACCTTTTTAAAGGCACTTCTCCCCTAAAATGCGAAAAAAGCATTTTCATGGCACACTTTCCCTTTTTCTCATCTAAAGGCTAGACTTTCAGGCAGCCATGAACACACTTCTTTTTGCCAATCTAGATCAGGCCATAGTACAATGTTCAGGGTTCAAATCTCTGATCTGCCATGAAAACTCACCTTGAGCAAAGCATACTCTCTCCTCTGAAAAGATCTTGCCAAGAAAACCCCTTGATAGGTTAATGTTAAGGTCACCATAAGTCAGAAACAACTTTGCAGGCACACAATAAAAACAAAACCACAACAAGGTAGTGGTGACCTCCTCCTTAGATGGTTATAATTGTATCTCCTTGCTTGTGAGTTTCAAGGTTCTCATCTTCTCTTTCATTCAAGTTCCGGCCCCAATAAGTTTAGCTGCGAGGTCATCATTCATTACATGAAGGGGCATTGCTAAACAGCTTCCTAAGAACACATGGAACCCTAGGGTTTTCCACACAGAACTTTCCCTGTGCAGTGAGGCAGCTGCAGCTGTTGCTGCTGCTGGCTAATCAAAATTGATCTTCAAATGCTCAGGTAAGGTTATTCCTATCCTTCTCTAACATATCCAGTTTTCTTCTCATGACAGAAATCTTAGTTGTAAAAGAATAGTACAGTACAAAATAAGACTGAAAAAAGAAAAGGGAGAGCACATCTCCCATGCCAACTATCAGTATTCCTGGGTATAAGAATCTCCCAATTTGAGTCAATTGCCCTGATTCATTCAGAGTGGGTGTCCCAGACCTCACTGTCTTTCATTTGCAACCCTATTATGTTCTCTTCCCATTTCATTCATAGGCAAATTTTACATTAGAGTTAGCCTAAAGGTCTTTAGACACCACAGCAAACTAGAATCTCCTATTAGAACAGGGATGGGCAATGTGTGTAATTCTTAGGTCTGTTCTTCAGCTCACATCCTCTAAATGGCATCCTGACTGAGCAGAAAAACTGGCCAAAAATTCTATTTGTCTTGCTCCATATAGCCTCCTGGAATGGAAGTTTTGCATTTTTAAAAAAGGTTTCTGGAGCTTCCCCCTGCAATCCCCACCCTCCTCAAATCCCTAAAATGAAAACCAGAGGTAGACTTCTGGTCATTTCCAGTTTTGATGTTTTCCCTTTCCTTGTTTCAGGTTCTTAAGTGTCTCATGGAGTGTGTCCATGTGGGCTCTTGTCCTTCCAAAGTTCTCTACCTCTGATGTGCAGGAGCAGCACAACTCTATGTATCAGATGTTGGGAATAAACAGTGTGTAATGCCTGTTGTCCACGTCCTGCCTGTGATTTTCCAGAAATGACTGGCAGTGGGGCAGCTGCAGCTGTTGCTGCTGCTGGCTAAACGAAATAGATCTTCAGATGTTCAGTCAAGGCTATTCTATCCTGCTCTAACAAATCCAGTTTTTAGAAGTCGCTTCTCATGACAGAAATCTTAGTAGTAAAAGAATTGTGCTGTATAAAATAAGACTGGGAAAAGATAAGGGAAAGCAGATCTCCCATGCCAACTATCAGTATTCTTGGATATAAGAATCTCCCAGTTATGTCAAGATAGCCAAAATAATGTTATAACATTCTCTTACAAATATTTCTATCCATACTTTTACTTATTATTAGTGTATTTATGTTAGCACTGTGAAAGTTGTTAAAATATGTAAAAGCATATTCAATGAAAAGCATTCTGAAGAAGGGAGGGAGGGAGGGAGGGAGGGAGGGAGGAAGGAAGGAAGGAAGGAAGGAACCACGTGTGTATATATAATCATAGAATCATAGGGGTGAAACAGATGGGCAGGAAAAAGTGGCCATCCCATCCAACCTCCTGCCATGCAGGAAGGCACAATCAAAGCACTCCCAACAAATGATCATCCAGGATCAGCTTAAAAACCTCCAAAGAAGGAAACTCCAGCACACTCTGAGCTGGTCTAAACCGGCAAAAAGAGCCAGCTTCCTGGTGGCATGGAGGCATGATGTTCAGACAGTAGCATGCCCCCATGCTGTCTGGAAGCCACATGGCTGATCCCACATGTGGCGGCCTCATGACATTTCTGTAGCAAAGCATTTACACATGCTGCACCACAGAAACCACCACCGTGATGGCAAAGGCACATTTTCCTCATGCAAAAAGGAGCAGCTTTATGCTGCTTCTTTTTGTACTGGGTAAATTCCAGATTGGGGCCACAGTGTGAGGTTGCCACAGCCCCGATCCAGCACTCTAAGGGGCATCCAGAAGCTGCTCCTTCAGAGCTGTCTGTTTTGCCTCTCTGATGCACCGTATTCCACTGTCAAGCAGCACTCACCATGAGGAGGTTCTTAATGTTTAGGTTTACACCTAGAAGAACCTGTAAGTCCCAGTTTTCATGGATTCATGGTTTGCATTGGTTTATGTTACAGGCTACAGGGAATGATGTGCAGTGTATTTTGTTTCAATTTTTACAGGTTTATGAATTCCATGTTTCCTGACATGCAGACCATTCTAGAACACCTTTACACAAATTCTCTTGTGGACTGTACCATCTGTGACTTGGCATCAAATCTAGTCTCAAGTTGAGCCTCAGGTCCTTGCAATATACTTTCAAGTCAAGTCTCAAGTCTGGAAGCCACCTTTTAACAGGAAAAAGAGAGGCAGTGGACATTTCTCAGAAAAGAACAGTAAACATGTTAGGCAGTGGGCTTGAGTTGAGTTCTGTCTGGCAGCCTCTCCTCACTGCAGACCCTTTTAAGGCTTTTCAAAAGCTTTAGAAGGATCTTTTCACCTCAAGCCCATTGCCTAACATATTTGTTGTTCTTCTCCAAGAAACATGTTCCACACTGTGGGGGCATGTCTTGCCTAAAGTGAATGATGCCAGCAAGTCAGACACTAAAAATATACAAGACATGAGTCGACTCAGTGCATAATTTATTGTCAAGCAAGTCCAAGTTGAGTCATTGAAGCAACTTGTCTAGAACCTGAGTCTACATCACTGGTATTTAGTACAATTAACAACTAATATATAACAACATATATATTAATCACAGGCTTCAAGGCTGAAAAGGGGTTATTTTTTCTGCCTCAGAGTATATTGGTTTGAATCCAGTTGTTAATCCTAGGAATGGACCTATTGAATCAATGGAATTTAAGTAAGGAGCAAAACAAACCAGCACATAAAGCTAGCTTCCAACTGGCTTGGAGCATCGCATACAGATGCTGCATGCTCCCAAGATGCCCAGAAGCTGGCTTCAAGGCACCCGACTGCTCAGATGTGGGCTGGCTTCCAGGTGCTCAGGCAGCATGGTGTTTACATGGTGCATGCCACCAGAGTGGCTTAAAGCCATCCATAGGCCACAGTGGGCAGAAAAGCCACCTTTTTTGCCACTCCTTTTTTCAGCCAGCTTCAAGGTGGACTGAGGCTATGGTGTGCAGCTGCCATGGCCCCAAACTGCCTTCAGAAGGGGTAGCCTATTTCATCCCTAAGTATTGATTTACCAAAGATTTCATTGATGCAGTGAATCTCTCAAGACTAACAATTCAATTTGAGCAATACAGAGGAAGAAGTTTACTGAATGGGAAGAGATCATCCAGAGACCTGCATGTGCAAAACATAAAGAACTCCAGAAGTTGTGGGCTGGCTCATTTTCTCCACAGTCTTTGTGCACATGAAGTGCTTCTCTCAATTGAACTGAATGGGAAAGGCTTTATAAATAGCGGAGCCTCAAATACACCATAGCCCTGCACTGACAGCAAAGGGAAGTAGGAGCCAGTGACACCTAAATAAATGAGGTTTGTACATATTCATATAAACTAGAGAAGTGTCCAAAGGTATGATGAAAAAGCATGCCATTCCTAGAGGACTTTCATAGAAGCTTCCCAGTTCCTCTCAGACTTCGCAAAATCCAGGGGTATTTCTCCATAAATTTCAATTGGGCTCCAATTCAGTAACCACTCTAATTTAAAACCTTTCTCACTTTCAAACAAAGTGTGTTCTACAAAGAGAACACTACTGATAGCTATGCCAGCAATGAATGCACTCAATTATAATTGTGCTCTGTGACTGCAGCACAGCCAGCTGTCAAGATTCCTTTTTCACTGCTGGAAACCATGACTGATAGTTCCACTGAAAATTAAGACTGAAAAAAACAGCACTGTATTTGTTATACGATGGTTCTATCTCCTTTTGCATCTTTCCAGTCCTGGGATGTGCATCCATAAAAACAAGGAGAATTCAAAAAAGAGATGTTTTTTTTTTCAAAACAGAAATGTTTACATGAACCAGAATCTGGACTCTTATAGTTGCAAGGGACCACACGACCTTCTCTTTCAACTCCCCAGCAACTAAAGCACTCCAGAAAGATGGCCATGTAACCTCAGTTTAAAGACTTCCAAAGATGGAGAATCTACCACAAGGCAACCCATTCCACTGCCAGACAACTCTTACAGTTAAAAATGTTTTCTTAATGTTTAAGTGGAATCTCTCTCCCTTTTTTGTCA
Source organism: Urosaurus nigricauda (assembly GCA_034509955.1). NCBI lineage: Eukaryota > Metazoa > Chordata > Lepidosauria > Squamata > Phrynosomatidae > Urosaurus > Urosaurus nigricauda. The sequence goes on from JAOEGL010000006.1 coordinate 59,654,075, forward strand.
TTTGAATCCATTCTAGTTAATTAATTAATTGACTAATTAAAATAGAATATATCAGAAGTCTGCAGACAACTACTTGCGTCCCTGGAGAAAGATGGAAAATACAATAGACTCTTAAGTTCAAATCAATGTACACTTTTCAGACTCTTCACTCTAATTTTTGGTAACCACAGTTTCAATCTACCATGACATGTGATGCATGATTCTTGGACTCAGTCTTCTCAATTCCCTTGCCTAAGCCCTTTCTGATCTTTCAGACAGCTTTAATTTGCTATTTGATATATTGCTTGATTTTGCATTTATTTGGGGGCACTTTTTTGATTGATATAACCCAGCTTGACTTTTATCTGAGCCAATGCCCTGAATATATGTGGAATGTGTATGTGTGTGCTGCTGTATGGTTTCTTGGACATCCTTCTTAGGGCCAAACAGACAGGTCAAAATAAAGCTGCTTTGTGTCACTTTGGGGGTATGCTGTTTAAATGACACATGCATCTTAAGAGGCCAGAAGCTGCACCAAAGCTGCGCTCCAGTCCCCAGGACTGGAATGTGGTTTTGGCATGGCTTCCAGCCTCTTAGGATGCATGCATCATTTAAATGGCATACCTCCAAAGTGACCCAAAGCAGCTTCATTTTGGCCTGTCTGTTCAAGCCATCAATCATCTTTTTCAGTCTTAATATGGCCCCTCATTTCACTCCCTTTAACTTCCTTCCTTGTTATTCCAGCCTATTGTTTTCTGTCAACGTTCTTTACTTCAGTATTCCTTTTGTAGCTAAGTGTCCTCATGTCCTGGGACAACTTCTGTCCTCAACCATGTGCACTCTAACCAAACTACCTCCTGTCTTTACAGACATTGGACTGTAAGTTACTTGTTACTTTGGCAGCTGAAGAATCTGAGCCATCATACCAGTTCATCCAGTCAATTTGTGTCTTCACCAAAAAAAACCACAATAACATATAGTTGTTCTATGTAAGTAATTTCATTTTAGCCTCTTCGATCAACATGCAAAGAAGTGTGCAGGTTAGTCTCACCATCCTCCGTTCCCAATTCTGACATTCTTCTCAGGCAGAGATTGATGTGGTTGAATAGGGAAGCATTCCTTATACTTGGATATTCTCCACATAGTTGAAGACTCTGGTTTTGTTTTGGTTGGTTAGATTTTCATTCACATGGGCAGCAAGCCACATGAGGAGAATGATGGAACTGGAGATAGAGGCAGTTTAGCTAGCCTTCTTTGTTCTTTCACAGAATGTTTAAATGACAACTTTATGTAATATTGTAGGTTTTGGTTGTCCTGTCTGTGGGCCTATCATTTAATCTCTGCTGGGTGGTCAGATCCTTAGCAAAATAGTTGAATAGTTCTTTATTCCTGGAGATCTCTTCCCAGTCTTTTGTAATATCTCAGATAGGAAAAGCATTAAAACTAAATCCAGCTCAAATCTGGAGTATAATCTGAAAAGGAGGTTCTGTTGTTTTTCCAAAGATGTAGTTGTGGCCCCCTAGGAAATCCTGATAGGGGATTAGCAATTGTGTGGCCTACTTCAGTAGTCTACTTGCTGCTTGCTAGATTTGTAAATAAATAGATATTACTAAAACAACATAAATCTGTACTGTTTAAGGGGATTATCACAATGCTTTTTCCCAATCTGGGCACTGGTTGAGACTGGGCTGGGACCATGTGTTATCGTACAGGTCCATTCCCTGATCATTACCATCCTGTACCCGATTGCAACATCTCCCATTACTTTGCTAACATTACTTTGCTAAGTATGGGAGAGGTCTTGATCTGGCAGAGGATGGTAATGATCTAGGCATGGAGATATGCGATAAGACATGGTTCCAGCCCTGTCTCAGCCCATGCCCAGATCAGGGAAAGACAGCCAGTGCAATAATGAAACACATCCCATGGAAAGACCTCTGCTGGAACTTTCTAGCCTACTCCTTAAATATAAGTAATGACAATATAAGAAAATATTAGTAATATGAGAGATGTGTTGCATACAGAATGTTTTATCTGCTTACGATAATTATTTGACTTTGTTGTGTGTGTGTGTGTGAACTTTCCAAAAAGAAAATATTAGTAATATGAGAGATGTGTTGCATACAGAATGTTTTATCTGCTTACGATAATTATTTGACTTTGTTGTGTGTGTGTGTGTGAACTTTCCAAAAAATCAACATAAATTTATATTAACAAAAATAAAATGTGACACCTCCCTCTTTTTTCTCCAGCCCCATTTTCTTTAATATTCTCTTTAGAAGAAGATTGACATGACTGTGCTCAGACTGGTCTTGGCAGATTATTTCAGCACCCTGGTAAATGTTTCTGGGGCAGTACAAAGAGAAGACTCAACAACTGTAGCACCTTCAGAGGCAAAATCTTATTAAGATCTGGCATCACACAGGCTGTGTGATAAAGCCAGGGGGACTCCCTAGGCAATTATCAGCATTGCTACGACATTCCTGTATGGCTTTTTTTTTAAAAAAAAAAATCTTTTGGTATAGGAAGAATTTTTAGTTCATTAACTATAAGTGTGTCAGCCACTATGAGGTTTCAATAACCATTAAATATTGATCACTACCATCTTTTCATTCATGTAAAAAGAATGAGTCATAAGACAGTTTCCAAGATGACAAATATGAAAATACATTTAGTAGTCTTTTATTTTATTCCAGTAGGAAATAAATGTATTTATCTCAGACACAGTAAACTGTCAGCTGGGGATCTTTCTAAATATCAAAGCCATGCAATGCCGTATTCCATCATCTGTAGAAATCTATGCTTTAGAAATAGGTTTCTCCCCCCCTTTTTTGTACTTGGTAGTATCTGCCATTTCTCTTCACTTGCATCTGTGAGCACTGGTGTAGTCTGTTTTATGTTGGGTAATTCTATTGATTCAAGATGCATAAATCTAGTACTTTCCCCCTCATTTTCAAATACCTCAGGTTATTTCTCATACAAAATCATATTCTGACAATCTTTTCACAATGTAGGCTAATTTACATGTGCACTATTCTTATTTGTGTATGACCCAATTGCTTACAAGTGAAACTGTGAACTTCTTCCCTTTAAAATAATTTGTCTTGAAGTAGAATTAGTTGAAGATTTCTGTAATTTTGTATTTCCAACATCTCAGTATTGCTCCTTTTTTTGAAATACCAGAAACAAAATGGCTTTAGGAATAAATTAGTATTTTATAAGAAGCAATGCATATTCCACCAATTAAAGTTGAACCTCAAAATGAAATCAGTAATTAATCAACTTTAATTGTTTAGTTAAGACTGAAATTCAGTTAGAAATGAAGTGAGGTGGTACAATGTTTTCTCTGTGATGTCTGCATCACTTACTCAGAACTACAAGTAATGTGCAAAAAGTAACACTGCTATTTCGTACTAATTGCTTTTTTAGAAATGTTATTTTCAACATTTTAAATGTTGCATTCAACTATTGCTTTTATATGCTACTTTCAATTAGTTACATTTAATTTTTCATCACAGTGAGATATTTGTTAACTCATAATGTTATTTTAGAGAGAAACATGGGTTGCCTTTTCTGTCTACTTGTAGCATGTTTTGATCAAAAATGACTGAAAAGAATGCATTAATAATGTGCAGGTTACTAACTAGTCTTGACTAAGAGTGACACATTCCTTGTAAAATGCATTGCCCTCGTGGTGCAGTAGTTAAATGCATGTACTACAACCACTCACTCACATTCACAAGGTTGTGAGTTCAATTCCAGCCAGGGGCTCTAGATCAACTCAGCCTGGCATCCTTCTGAGGTCACTAAAATGAATACCCAGCTTTGGGGGGGCAATTAGCTTACATGTTATAAACTGCTTAGAGACTGCTTAGTTCAGTATGAAGCAGTACAGAAATGTGGCTGCTATTGCCATTGCTGTTTTTTGACCCATGATTCCAAACTCTGTATTTTCTGTTGTACTTATCAAAATTATAACTCAGCTGTGTTACCATGAGATTAGATCTCCCATGTCACATCAGTGCAACAGGTGGAAATGTGCTTTTATGGCAGTCATAGTAGTACTCACCTGTCGCGCATTGTGCAACACACAAATATGACTGGAACTTCATACATGTACCTACCCAGACATAGAAAAATTAACAGAAAAGAGGTAATGTGTTTACTTACATTTTATTAACCAAAAATAATCTAACTCATATGTATTCATATCAAAAAAAAAAGGGGGGGGGGGAATAACCATTACATTTATTTCCTTGGCTTTTTAATGTTAAGTTTATGTCTTGATTAAAAACCTTACTTTAATTAACCTGAATTTTTTCATTTTCCTTCACCCACCCCCATGCTTGAGAGGGAAGGAAACCCCTGCAAGAAAATTTGGAAAAACCCATTTCTCATCCACCCCACTGAAACTTTTCTCTTGCATTCTCTTTCTTTCTTTCTTTCTTTCTTTCTTTCTTTCTTCCCTATAACCTTAGTAGGCTAAAGGAGATAAGAAAATGATTCCCATGCAAATGCCAGGAAAGTCCCAGGATTAAGAACTTCAAAAGTCACTTTCCTGAGACTGGAGTGGTATAGAGTCCATACGCTGGGGGGTGGGGACTATTAGATACAAAAATCATCATTACCTCTCAAGCTGCCCATACTATTTGGTTGACAGTCTTTTAATCTTGGAATCACCTAAACTGTCATATTCTAATAATAAATTAAAATAACTTGTTTGGATCTTTTCACTAAATAGTTTAATTACCCAACCTGAACATCAACAGCAAAAAGCAATGGATAGTTTTGCAAAAATATAAGGGAGCTAAACATTGTGTCAAGATTCTACTAGGAAATATAAAATATGCTGGCTATTTAACACTGTCTTTAAGTTAATTAACAATGTAATTAATAACTTAAATTATATTGAAATTCCAACTTAAGCTTTAGTTGAAAAAAAATTAACAAAGTTGTCAATTTTTATTACAAATTCCCAATTCAGTTGATAGTTTAAATGATTTCAAGTAGTTAATGCCAATGATAGTCCTGATCAGGAATCTATACTCAGGACAAGAGGCTACTGTCAGAATAGAACACAGAATGGTTTCCAGTTGTCAAAAGGGTCAGAGAAGGCTGCATCTTATCACTCTATCTGTTCAACCTATATGCAGAACATATTGTAAGAAAACATATTGTAAGAAAAGCAGGCGTGGACACAGAAGAAGGAGAAGTGAAAATAGGAGGAAGGCATATCAGCAATCTAAGATATGCAGATGACACCATAATACTAGAAGAAAACCTCCCAGATCTGGAACAACTACTAAGAAAGATCAAGTGAGAAAGTGCAAAGGCAGTTCTACTGTTGTACATAAAGAAAACAAAAATAATAACAATGGAGAATCTTAAAAAATTCAGCCTAGACAATGAAGAAATAGAAGTGGTAAAAGAGTTCTCATACCTGGAATTAAACACTGATAGAAACAGGGACTGCATCCAGAAAATCAGAAGAAGATTAAGAATGGGAAGAGTGGCTATAAATGAATTGGAAAAGATTCTAAAATGCAAAAATATACAACTAAACACAAAAGTGAGAATGTGTATTCCCTATTACCATGTATGGATGTGAGAGCTGGACAGTGAATAAAGTGCATAGGATGAAAATAAATGCATTTGAGATGTGGTGCTGGAGAAGAGTGCTGAGGATCCCATGGATGGCCAAAAAGACAAATGAATGTGTCCTGGAGCAGATCAAGCCAGAGATCTTCCTAGAAGGCAAGTTGACAAAACTGAGGCTGTCATACTTTGGGCACATCAAGCGAGAAGGGAGAATTCACTGGAAAAAACAATAATGCTAGGAAAGGTGGAGGGAAGTAGAAAGTGAGGCCACATGCTAGATGGATGGACTCTATTAAGGAGAACATGGGTATGCGTTTACAAGAGCTAAGAATTGCTGTGGAGGTCAGGGATTGTTGGAGACGTCTCATCCACCTTGGGTCAAAATCAACTCATGGGCAGTTAACAACAACAAAGAACAACAAAGTTATTTCATATCTTGGAAGCTGTATCTACACTACAAAATTAATGTAGTTTGACACTGCTTTAATTGCCATAGCTCAATGCTATGGGATTCTGGAATTTATAGTTTTATGAGATATTTAGTCATCTCCTTCTGGTAACACAACAAACTACAAATCCAAGATTCCATAGGATGGAGCCAGGGCACTTAATGTGCTCTCAAACTGAATTAATTCTGCAGGGAGGCAGCAGGTTCCATCACTACCAAGAGTGAAGTGATGTCTATGCATTACATTATGTGTACTTGCTCAGTGGTGATCTGCAGTGGCACATTCCTGCATAGCTAGAAATGGCCAAAGACACTTAGATGATTAAGGTAAAAAGTCCAAATGTCTCTTGATGATTTATTTGGCTTCTTCTGTGTTTAAAAGCTAAATCAAAGTAATAAGGGAATCATGTTTCACCCTCTCTTAATGCAGCAGAATCCCTGGAAATCCACCCAACATAGCAATTCAGCTTGAAATATTCCTCTCATTGCCTCCAATGGGAACTTTTCCACCTCTCCCTACCAAAACATGTTGGAAATATTGCAGCTAGAAAGCAGAACATAGCAACACCATATGTTATGATTTCCTTACAACTTATCCCAGCTCCTATGGCAATTATACTTTTTTAAAAAAATAGCTTCAACATGATGTGTTTTCCTCCTAGGTCTAAGAATGTCTGTAACTGACTGTGTATAAATAAACCAGAGCTTTCTCGCTTGCTCTCTCTCTCTCTCTCTCTCTCTCTCTGAGTGTGAATGAATGAATAACTATGTGAATATTTGTGTCTGGATGTCTTTCTCTAATTTGTGTCTGGATGTCCTCTCGAATGCGAATGCTTAAATGCTTAGCTATGTGTAAATGCACAAATCCAAACAAATTTTGTCAGATTACTTTTTTCCCCATTCTTTTTTTTAATTTAAATTTTATTGAACAATCAGACACATTACAAAAACATAGACACAATCATTAAAGTCTACATATGCATTGAATCCTAAAACCACACATTAATACTGACACATTTAAACTAATTTAAAAACATCCATCCTTATGCTAATCATATCCTAATATTCTTGGGATCAGTAATGATGGCCTTCCATTTTCCGATTTCAGTTAACCCACCACTTTAAAAAAAAAAGTTACTTTTACTTTGCCCTCCACTTAGATTTCTCCTTCCTTTGTCCTTTCTTGAATTTTACCCCACCCTTTTTTCCTCCAAACTTCAGTTTCTTCCTTTCCTTTACTTTCCATCTCCTTTCATCACTCAACTTTAACCTTTCTCAATCCCTTACTTATCTATTTTTCATCTCATTCCCTATCCCTATCCCTTTGACATCCCCCCCTCTCTATTACACTTACTCCTGACCCTCTTTCACTTACACTCACCTTCTTTCCATTCATACTAACCTTCCTTCCCATCAAATACTGATTTGTTTCTACCTTTCTATTTACAATTTACAATTTTCTATTTTCTTTCTTATTTATCATAACATCGTCTACATATGCTGGTTTACTTTCCTTAATGAATTCTATATTTCAACTTACTTACTTCAGTTACAGTCCATACTTCTACATTTCATAAATCATTTAGTTTTCCTTTGCTAAACGAGTGACAGGAAATTCAACCAGTTTACAAATTTCTCAAAGATTTACCATTGCTATTTCACCCCATGCTCCTTTTAAATACTTCAGTACCCTGATCAATTCGTTTTCTATTTTACCCAGGAAATTCCCTCGTACTAGTTGCGTTAATTTGTCCATTTCTATAGCATCATAAAGCTTTAACAACCAATACATATTACTCTTTCCCAATTCTTAAGATTTCAGTAACTGAATGCTGACAATCCCATTTAGGTAACTATCAATATTCACCACCAATATGGATTTGAATGTTTAATCATATGCAGATTTTATCTGGATTTCCAGTGTTCACACATGATCATCAGCGTTCATCATATCATAGTAACATATGTATTATGAAGTGTATTGTGCATGTTCTCTGATTGACCCTTTAGAACTAGCTTCCCCTATCTAATGCCCTCCAGAAACTTTGGACAACTCCCAGAATTCTTACCCATCAGCTATGTTTAAGTCCAGAATACCTGTAGGGCATCAGATTGGGGAAGACTTCTTCAGAAATCTGTGATACAGTTCTTCATCCTCTGTAAACAACTGCTGCCAAGGGTTACCCTTATGTACATATAAAAGCAACTTATATTCCTAATTGGTTTTGGGGAGGAAAACAGGAGGAGGAGAAGGAGGAAAGACTGAGTGGCACCATTAGGAAGAATGGCATAACTTCCTCAAAACAGCCAGTTTTGAGGGTCATAGATGGACATTATATGGTTAGGTAGTTAAATGCAACAAAGGTGCTTGAGGGATTTTCTGCCTCACATGACAAGATAACTGAGCTGGCTTTAGGTACTATGCACTTGAACTGTTCCTCTGGCCCTGCTGCTAAATCAGTGATACCCAAACGTTGTTCCTCAGGTGTTTAGGACTTCAGCTGCCAGAAGTTCCAGTCAGTATGGCCAAATTCTGGGAACTGAAGTCCAAAAGATCTGAAGGACCAAAGTTTGGGAACCACTGCACTAAGTGAACTACAGTGAGATGATCATAACAGGAACATGCAGGTTTAAGGATGCCTTATGCTCTCTAGAATCTGAGGTGAGGAAGGTGGTGACAAGAGGAAAAGAAAACTCAGTTGTCACTGTGATGCCTTTTTGGAGCCAGGCAAATCCTTTTTAATATTCCCAGTCCTTCTGATTGTAGCTCCTTGTTTCATTTGCTCTTTTCATTGTTGTTCCACTTTGTATTTTATGGTTTTATTTTATGGACAATATTTTTATCAAAGGATGGCATATAAATTCTGTAACTGACAGATTGACTGACTAAATAAATATATAAATAAACAAATAAATATTTGATTTCATCTCAGATTGAGGGTTTGGAATATCCGTTTTGCTCTATTATGTGAAAAAATCCAAGCAATTAGTACAGCAAAAAGAACCCTATTTTTATCCCACAGTAAAAAGCCAGATGGTTCCATCTGCAGAATATTTCTAAAGTATGACATATGTTTCATTTAATTCTTAAACTTTGTTCACAACCAAAGAAGAGAAAAATGCTTTTGTTTTATTCATAGCTTCTGTCTTTGGAGGTTTTTACAGACTATTTTCCAAGAACAGGTGAAGTGTGAAGTTATCTTTACAGCTTATTGTTATGCAGCATTTTAAGAAATGTGCAATATATTTGCTTTATTGTCCATTGCTGGCATTCTTTTCATACCAGCATAACTGGATCTTAGTTTTATTAGTGGAATTCTATTCTGCAGAAGCAAGAATGCAACATATGTTGGAAACCAAATTTTGCTTTGAATTGTATTTCTAATTTTAGGTACTGCAATCACATAATTCTTTCAGCAGCAATGACAGTTTGACCATGTTCTCCCACTGTAATTGAAGTGCTTTATTTGAAATATGGATAACAATTTAGCTCACATCATATTGTTTTGGGACTCCAGAAGGGTAGCAATCAGCCAAGCCATTGCTTTTTAAAAACAAAATCAGATTGGATATCATAATTCCATAGAGGATTGGTTGATTCTCAGGCAGGAGGCTGGAGTCCCATCAAAACGATCAAGTTGATTCAGGGCCGACCTAGGCCATAATACAAAAGGTACTAAAATGCTGCTAGCCACACCTGACTGGAAGCTAGGCATACAGTATTAATGAGTAATCCCTTGCATATATACACACAGCTCTTCTGCATGGACAAAATCCCTGCAGAAGAGCTGTGTTTTTAGTCACAAGGAATATCTTTATACTACCATATCTTAGGGCATGTAGGACCTTTCTTCATTAACACCAAAAGTACAGCTGTTTGAATGTGTGGTTAACAGGTGTATCACTATTTAGAAATGTGGCCAGAGATTGGAATGGGGTGGAGCTAAACCAGCCCCTTGGTTTTCTAAAGGGCTGGCAGCAATGAAGCAAACAAGATGGAGACTAGAGCGACAGTGGCGGAAAACTCAGGGTGAATCTGACCAAAAACAGGCTAAAATCTACCTGAAGGCATATGGCGATGATATAGAGGCATCAAAAAAGGCTTTTTTGACTAAAACTATTGGAGCTGCGTGGAACCACTCTGCTGAGCTGTTTCCAGTGCTCAGGGATCTGTTAAGATCTGGTCCTGAGAAGAATGTCAGCAACTCAACAGCTTGTTGTGAAGAACTTGCCCACCATGTTGCTGATAAAATCGCTGGGATTCGCTTTGACTTAGACACCAAAATTGATACAGTTTGGGTGGATTTAACCTTGGCTCTTGATGGTCCAGTACTGATGGATACTTTTCGATTTGTGCAGCCTGATGATGTGGACAGGATCCTTGGAGAGGTGAGAGTCATCACATGTATACTAGACCCCTGCCCTTCCTGGCTTATTAAAGAAGCCAGAGGAGGACTGGTGGAGTGGGTAAGGGAAGTGATTAATGCCTCTTTACAGCAAGGTACCACCTCAACACGCCTGAAGGAGGCTGTGGTAAGACCTCTTTTGAAACCGATTTGACAACACAAATACATCATTTATGAAGTGGAAGAGTGATTTAAGGTGCAATCTGCAGACTTCTACAATAATAGTATTTGGAGGGGGTCAACAAACACTGGGGAAATGTTTAAATCTGGATGGTGGCTACATATAGAAAAGTTAACAACTACAAATCAAAACAAAGTTTTTGTCAAATTCTTTAAAGGTGATAATTAAAGCGTCATGACACCGCCTCATACATTCCCTAATAGCATGATACAAATTGGTGACACTGCTGATATATTGCAACACCTTTGTGTCTAGTGAGGGAACTTTTAGCTACTTTTTGGTTTTATCTCACTTGACCAGAAGTGATTGTTTAACTACCCTTCATATCAACTAATGGAAAATTGAATTTTACTGGTCATCTACATGAGGTTGCTCTGCTCATCACTATGCTGTGTGTGGTTAATACTATCATATCAGTAAATCTTGTACTCTAGTCACTTGTTTGTTACTTTCTCTGTTGGACTTTTTCTCTTCTCTACTTTGTTTTGTGTTAGGTGACAGCATGTCCAGAACTAGAAAGTAAGCTGGTACTTCTTGCATAAGCATGTGGCATTTTATTCAATAAAGATATAGTTATTTCCTTAATAATTCAGGGACTCACATTTTGCAGAACATACACCAAAATAGCATTCAGCCTGTAATAGTGGAGGTTGCTGTCCCATAGCTAATGTAGAAGTAAGTTAATGCAGCTGGCTTTTGCACATGGAATAAAAGGGGAGCCCCATTTTATCCTTAATCCTTCAAAATATCTTGGATTAGCACTGACCATTTTATAATGAGATCCCTTTGTTAAACTACAGATCCCAGTATCATCTGGCCATTAGCTATGTTGGTTGGAGTATTCTAGGTGTTGTAGTCCAAAAAAGTAACTTTCCTAACCACTGCATAGAGTAAGCAGTCCTAAATATAGGAGGAGCACAGGCAGCAAAGTAATTACAATATTGATGATGTTGCTGCCTATTCTCCTCCTATGTTGTGGATGGCTTACTCTGTGAAGAGGTTGGGAAAGTTACCTCTTTGGATTGAAACTTATGCACATATAGGCCTGAATCTCAATTAAAGTCCAAACTTAATAAATTACAAAGCTTGGGAAATCTAAGCTTTTTGGCAACATGACTTCAGAAGTAAAAGAGCTATAAAGACGCATCTCTTCCATCAGTCCTTCCCGGAAACCCCATAATTTCGTGGCTCTGGAATGGATCATGCTTCCCTCTACCAGCTTTTAACACCTTACCTTTGAAGCCACAGCTTACACTCTTTATGGAATGGTTAGTTGCCTTTGATAATGTCTATATTTTTAATTGTTTCCTTGATTTTAACTTATTAGTTTAATTTAATTTTAAGGGGTGGGAGGTTGGGGGATGGATTATTGGAATTGTTTACTCTGTGACTTTTTATTGCTGTAACCCACTTCGATTGTTGCCAGAGGAGCATGTTATAAATAAAATTGTATATATTATTATTATTATTATTATTATTATTGCTGTGGCTACACTGGGTAGGAATTTGTAGGTCAAGCTCTAGTATGCCAGAAAATGCATGTTTAAAGCAGTTCAATAGTTTGGCTTTTCTTTGTTTCCACCAGATTTAATCCCTAAAAGTTATTGAATTAAATTAAATACAGTGGTCCCCCAGGATCCGAATCCCCCGGGGAACGAAATCCCTGGAACCCGAAACCGCCGGGGAAGAAAAAAAGCCCCTGGCCAACGAAAAAAACCCCGGGTTGCGAAAGAAATTCGCAACCCGGAAGTTTTAAAACAGTGCGCTTCTGGCGCACTGTGCATTGGCGAAAGTGGTCCCCCGGGTTGCGAAAACTTCCGGGATACGAAGGTAATCCCGGAACAGATTACCTTTGTAACCCGGGGGACCACTGTATAGCCTTCCTTCCTTCCTTCCTTCCTTTTTTTGCTAGAGATTGTTACAAGTCAATCATTTGACAGACAGTATACAGTATGCCAGCAGTCTGTCTTGTCATTTAATGCTGTTGTGTTCTTTTACTTTTGAATTTGCTTGGCTATGGACCCTTTCAAGCTGAAGAAACTGACCCAAGAACAGTACAGATTGACTGGTCAGCCTGGAATACCTGTTTAACACTGGGGTGGGGGGCTGATCTTTTTACTTCAGAAACTGCTAGATTGAAAATCCCCTTCATCCTAGCCAATATAGGTAATGATGAGAGATGATGGGAGTTGCAGCACACAGCATCAAGAAGGTGACATGGTCTCACCCCAGCTTAAAATATCAGTCCCAAATTGTATTTATATAGAACCCCCATATACAGTAAATGTGCTAGAACATCAATTATATATCTGTTATCATAGCCTCATCTGTAAAGTCAATATCAATTTCAGATACAGTGGTCCCCCGGGATCCGAATCCCCTGGGGAATGAAATCCCCGGGACCTGAAACCGCCGGGGGAGAAAAAAAGCCTCCGGCCAATGAAAAAAACTCCGGGTTGCGAAAGAAATTCCCAACCCGGAAGTTTTAAAACAGCGCGCTTCCGGCGCGCTGTGCATTGGTGAAAGCGGTCCCCCGGGTTGCGAAAACTTCCGGGATACGAAGGTAATCCAGGAACGGATTACCTTCGTAACCCGGGGGACCACTATAATTGTTTACAATGCTTTTAAAGGTTAAAGGGACTAGATATGCACAAAAATAATGAAGTGGTGGGGATTTACCTCATCAGACAAACTTGAAAAAATAAAAAAGAATCTGAGATAAACACCAGCTCCAGGTAAGTTCTATGTGAACTCTGATTTCTGCTGATTTTATTGAGCACTCTGTAGCAATGTGATCTTCTACTTGGGTGTTTAAGAATCCGATTTCCAAGAACACAAAAATATAACAAAACCCTCTCCTTGTGAATGATGACGTGTGTATAAAAGGAACAAAAAGATGTTTTACACAAATCCTCACATTTACATAGTCTCATTTTAAACAACTTAGCATTGTTTATATATAAACCACTTGGCAAGCTGGTGAAGGCTTACTACACTTTTTCATCTGATCAGCAGCCCAATGCTACAAGCTGTGTTAAATTAGATATCTGTTGTTGTTGTTGTGTGTCTTCAAGTGGTTGCCCACTTATGGTGACCCTAAAGCTTTCTTGGCAAGTTTCTTCAGGGAGGTGCCATTGCAATCCCTGAGGCCCAAGGTCACCCAGGGGCTGAACAGAGAATGAAAAACCTGACCATTTCAGGTTTTCCAGATTTGGCTAGAATTCCTGCTGCCCGCACAGCCCAGTCCCAAGATGGGATGAACAACCAAAGGCAGCCTGCACCATGTAGTGTCAAGCCACACCACTCAATTTTTTCACCTCCCCCCCCCGCCATGCATGCATGTCATCATATGAACACACCGCCAATGACTGCCAATCACCTTCCTTGTCCTACCCAGCTGCCATCCCATTGAATGCCCCATGTAGCTGGCCACATGGCTGCATGAATGATACACCACCTGTACAATATATTGGCATGCCTTCGCCCCATGCTCTCCTGTTGAACTGGCCGGTTTGTATATGTTTTTATTACATCTATTGCATTATTGGGGACCTTCCCTTTTTGTCATAATTTCATTTCATGTGACAGTTCACTGGTGCAATGGGTCGATGGTGCATCTGGCCACTCATTTATGCTTGGCAAAAGAAAAACGTCATATGGTGAGCAATGGCACCAGTGGCTGAGTGTTTTGCTCCAGACCTCTTCTATGGGCCTTCCTGCATTCCCACATTTGTGTTGTGCTGTTTTTATACTGGTACAATAATGCACACTTTTTGAGTTGGAGAGGAAGAAAAGGCCATTATTTTACTCTGGTTTTTCACCCCGGAGCATAGCTTCATCCAGGTTTCATCCCACTTTGGCTTCGTGTGTCGTATAAACAGCTGAAACATGAAATAGAGTGAAACTGCTAATTTTTTTGCCAGTGCAGACAACCCCCATCCCAGTGAGCTTACATGACCAAGCTGGGATTTGAACTCTGGTCTCCAAAGTCATAGTCCAATGCTCAAAACACTTCACCACACTGCCAAATCTATATCTCTGAAGCCTGAAAATTAGGGAAAGAAGTGTATCTGTTTAGACTGGCATACAGTGTAATATTATGAGTGCAGGCTTACTAGCTAGTTCTGGGCATGAAGCCATTGATCTTAAATAAAATAAAGCAATAAGGAGAAAGTAGTCAGAGAGAAAGGGTAAGCAAATGACTGGAATCTAATAAAAATGAAATAGATGCAACCATCTGCATGCAGTTTGATGCGTTATTTTGACAATCAGGCAATATAACAAAGGCTAGTGGCACTCCCAGGTGATTTGTTCCCCAAGTGGTCCAAAATCTCCCTTTCCATTGAAGGGGGAGGTAATTGTGGGTATTAATGGGAAATAGTGAAATATGTTCTTGATTGTGAAGATAAACACTGAAGATGACATAAAAGCCAGTTCCTGACAGAAGTCATTTTACAATAGTTTCCAAAAAGGACATATTTGTCTTCAACAGCTCTGATGCCAACCATGCTATTCCTTCTGGATGCATCTACACTGAAGAATTGGTGCAGTTTGACACTGCTTTAGCTGCTATGACTCAATGTTATGGTATTCTGGGATTTGTAGTTTTGTGATACATTTAGACATCTTTGGTGCCACAACAAACTACAAATCTCAGATTTCCACAGGATGGAACCATGACAGTTAAAGCAGTGTCACACTGCATTAATTTTGTAGTGAGGCAACAGCCTACGTTTAACACAGAGAAGGTGTACAAAATTTTCAATTACTTATAAGTGTAAGACAATATGGCTGGTTCATACTGATGTTCCAGTAAGTTAGATGTAAGATTTGTGATGCCTTACAGAGAATGTTAGTGATAAGTTATGTGCCTAGATGATGAAATGTCTATATTCCTCCATGGGGGGAATGTATATATGCATAACTTTGTCATTTAAATAAAGTAGCCTAAAATAATAAGAGAAGAATAGTGAACTTATTCATTTTCTCATCCAGGTTTCAATAGTGCATCATCTCTCCACTTAAGTAGATAGGTGTGATTAAACAAGAATGGTTTCCCACACCTATCTCTTTAGACTAAGGAACTGAGGATCCTTTTCCAGCTGTCAGCTAATCTGTAGTCTGCCTGGGGTCCCTTTATCACCTTCTGGATGTCCAACTAGCAATGGTGGTAAAAACAACAACAACAACAACCATCAGACAGGCAGAGTTAACATTAACACTCCACTTAAGCATGCTTAAACACTGGAATCTCAGGACATTTATATGGGAAAATGGGCAGGCTCTTGGTAATTGTTTAGGCTATTTATCATGCACAGATAAATAAACATATAGACTCTCCGTTAGAAAGAAATGGACATGTTAATGTTTGTACCCTTTGTTTTTATCACATTACATAATATGGCATATAAGGCATCATTCATTATATTACAAGATATGGCAGGAAAGATTATGTACAATCATAAGGACTATATCTTTATCTCATCTGCATAGTTCTCTAGCAGACTTTCTATAGTTAACCATAGAGGAACATAACCATTTTCACCAATATAATTCAATAGAGGTATAGTGTCTAGTGTCTAGTATAGTGTCTAGATTAAGGGAAGTAACAATGCCACTCTATTCTGCTTTGGTCAGATCGCACCTGGAATACTGTGTCCAGTTCTGGGCACCACAGTTCAAAAAGGATGTGGAGAAACTGGAGTGTGTCCAAAGGAGGGCAACTAAGATGGTGAAGGGTCTGGAAGCCATGCCTTATGAGGAGTGACTTAGGCAGCTTGGGATGTTTAGCCTGGAGAAGAGAAGGTTAAGAGGTGATATGATAGCCCTGTTTAAATATTTGAAGGGATGTCCTATTGAGGAAGAAGCAAGCTTGTTTTCTGCTGCTCCAGAGACTAGAATGTGGAACAATGGATGCAAGCTGCAGGAAAAGAGATTCCACTCAACATTAGGAAGAACTTCCTGACAGTAAGGGCTGTTCGACAGTGGAACACACACACCCCGGAGTGTAGTGGAGTCTCCTTCCTTAGAGGTTTTTAAGCAGAGGCTGGATGGCCATCTGTCAGGGATGCTTTGGTTGGGAGTTCCTGCATGACAGGGGGGTTGGACTGGGTGGCCCTTGTGGTCTCTTCCAATTCTATGATTCTATCACAGCCTGTAATAGTGGAGAACTGCACATGATTCACACAAAAAAGTGATTATAGTGTATTTGTGTGCCTTCAAATCATTTCTGACTTATAGCAACCCTATCACAGAGTTTTCTTGCCAAGAAAGGGTTTTGCCTTTGCCTTCCTTGGAGGCTGAGTGTGACTTGCCTAAGGTCATCCAGTGGGCTTCCTTGGCTGAGTAGAGATTTGAAACTTGGTCTCCAGAGTTGTAGTCCAGTACTGAAATCACTACATCACACTGACTCTACAGTACTCACAGTACAGAAAGTGGTACATTGCATTTTGGCAAATAGCTCACTGGTTTCTCTTCTTAGTAAAAAGATACAGATCAAATTTTGAAATGCTATCCAAAATGAGCATAACGCAAAGAACAAGAAATATTTGAGTAAAGCATCTTAACAGATTTTCATCTTTTATGAACACCATATTCAACTCTATGCAATTAACAGACAAACCCATTGCCCTACAGCCAAACAGTTTAAGCTGACCCAAGACAGTGTATCAAGGAATGGCAAAAGATTCCCTTATTGCACTTCTTCAGAAAGAGAATGAGCTGGCTCTAATTATATCTTTATACCCCACTAACACTGACTAGTGTTCTTTCATGGGGATGTACTAAGCCATTTTGTGTAAATATCAAACTGGAATGTACTTTGCACTTAGTCCTGAGTACTTCTTCTCTGTTATACTGTATTAGATGTGCAGCTGACCAAATGCCACATTATATTAATATGACCTGTTTTGCCCTCTGGTTTTTTTTTTTTTTTATGCAGATGTATTTTTAAACAACAGATCCTTCTAAGTACATTAAATTGTAAACCAGCTCATTCCTAATGTACTCCTTAGGCTTAGGCATTGCTTGTATAGCATTACTTGCTGCACATAGCCTTGTCCCCCCCCCCCCTTTTAATGCGACAGAACAAAAAACTTATGGAAGGACCAATACACTCTACAATAGCAATATTACAGTATTTATGTAGCATTATACATCTGCAAAGCACTTTGCCAACATTAGCCAGTTTAATACAGCAATTAAGCATTGCAAGTTTGAACATAATTTGTAGGGGAAGAAACAACAGTCAATTGATTTGTGCACGCAATCGTTCTTGAATTGTGAATTAGCACTTTAAATGTTTGCATTGCCAGCCAGGTATTATTTCAACCCCACCCATTTCAGTTTTATGTTTCTAAGGAAACAACAGCAAAGAATAAAGTAACCTGATTTGGTTTTGGAGATGTGGATTTTACAGGTTCATTGGGAAGAACAACAGACTATCTGTAAGAGATTGTTTCCAACTCAAAATTTAGAATCAGGCCCACAAAAGATGATTGACTCTTTTAATAGATCTTGATAATACAGAACCCATATTTTTTCTGAATACTCCCACAGATGCTCACTGCATCTATGACAGGGCATCCAAGAAGGGTACACAGTCAGATTTGCACAGGATAAGTTGAGCATGTTGAAAAAACACAGTGGAACTTGTCAGACAAGTTGAAATAGTATGTTTGCTTTAGTCGTCACTCTGCTACATGTACTTCTCCAGCCTAAACTCCCTTTCTAGCCCCAATCCAGATTACTAATATTTACTCTGTCCAGTTTTGTCTTCTAACTACAGAGCTGACAGAGGAAACTGCATACAAGTTGCAGGAAGAATGCCTGAATGCAAATATATCATCCCTTCCATTTGGATATTGAACAAAGATAAAGAGTTATATGCTTTAACTTTGTTCATTGTGGGCTGCCCAGTGTCCACCGCTGGAATGTGGATCTTAAATCATGTAACATAAATCATGACAGACAAAGGTTGGAAATGTTACTTTTTATGGTTACTGTTTCTAACATGGCTACTGGGGCATTCTGGAAATTGTAGTCCCAAAAGTAACTTTTCCAAACTCTCTCCCTGAAAACCTTTGTCAGATTCCTCTTGGTTTCTTTTACCTCTGCATTTGGACATTCCCATTTTAGTCTTTTCCCATAGAGGAAGCACTGTAAAACCATATGCCCTTTGCTGTGTCTATTCTAAAGAGTATGAGGAATACTATGAGAAACCTCAAGCCTTGGCCATTTGTCTCTGCTGGAGAAAAAGAACTTTGTGTGCCTTGTGGCTTTATATGAGTCCCTAAATTAGTTTCTTGTGGTGAAGGGTTCTGTCCTATCACCACTGATGAAATAAGATTCAGCTGGCTGCCCAGCTTCTTGTGTGCACAGTGGGAGGTTTCTTGTCCTTTGCCTTTGGCAGCCAAACAGTTTAAGCTGACCCAAGACAGTGTATCAATGGATGGCAAACGATTCCCTTATTGCACTTCTTCAGAAAGAGAATGAGCTGGGTCAAGAGTTGCAGACATCTGTTTTGCCAAGTTTGTTCAATATTGCTTGATAAGCTGATTCTTACTTACTCTCATCTAGATGTAGACAAACCTGGAAATTACCTATTTGATAAAATATATGCATCTGCCTTTGGGAGCAACTGATATATGAGACCAATTTGAAAAGCTCAAGCTCACTCCAGTTGTAGCCATAAATAGTGAATAATGATTTCCCCTTCCCCCATGCCTTTATTTGTAAATCCTTGCTATGGCTATAACTAATGATCCATCTATCCTCTTTACAATCCACTTGATATGTGAGTAAATACAACAGTGAACTGCATAGTAAATTACTTTAAAGCCAGATCATGAGACCAACTTGGTCAATAACACAAATAAAATGTGTCCAACACTTTCTATAATGACCATGAATTTTTATTCCTTCCATGCCACCAGGAAAATTCACATTCCACTGTCTACTCATTCACTCCAGACTGTGTGTAGGCAATGTAAGAGAATAGCACTTTTCACACCCTCAGAAGCCAGTTCTTCTTTAGTGTTCTTGATTTTCTAGCACAGAACTTCCAGAAGCAAGTTTTTGTTCAAAACACCATGTTCTATATCTTTCTGTGAGAAATAAAGGAAATAAGAAAATATTTTACACAGCTTGCTCAAGGCTGAGATGTCTTCCAACTTTCTCTTATTACTTTAAAAAAAAAAACTAGAATTGCATAGCCCAAAGTGTTTTAAATCTATAAAACAGGGATAAAGAGCTATATTACACAATTCTGCCTTGGCAGATCAGAGTTATTCAGGGCACTAAAAAGGACAATTGTAACACTGGTCATAAACCTTCAAAAAGCTGCTTTAGCATAAACATGGTGGCATCAGTAAGCTAACACCCAGGGTTACTAGACTGTTAATTGTCCCTGAAATGTGCAAACTGTATATTCTGCTTTAATGAAAGTTGGTTCTGTTAAGAGGAGAGTCATTTCTAGGTGGAGGAGGGGATTCAATGTATGAGATTTGATTCTGATCCCATCCCCACAGCTGCATAACTGTTCCTTAAATAGCTCAGGTCTGAATATTGTACCCATCAATGCAGCTGGGGAAGGGAACTGGAATCCACAAAAAGTCATTCTAAAATAAATCAGTCTCAAGGCACTACAAGACTCCTTTTTAGTTTCCCTTTTTGTTTTCTTCCCCCTCCCCTTCTTTTTATATAAAATTGAGGTGAATGCTTCCAGATCACAAGTAGATACAGAGGAGAGAGAAGCAGAAGAGCGTCCAAGGCTTGCCTCATATTTGCATCCATATTTTAGCCGGATGTAGAACTGTTGGTTCCAGGGATGTGCAAGTGGTGAGTGACAGCAGCCAGGAGCAGCCATTGCCTCCCTCTAGGTGTTGCAAGGCAGAATGGATACTGCAGCCCCCGAGGAACAGAACTGTCTGAGCAATGGTCTCCCTTTGTTTTGAACAGGAACACAACACCTGACTTTACCTGAACAATGTAAGTGGCAGCAAATAAGGTGTGAGGGAAAGCTGAGTCTTGATGTTAATAAGAAGCCTGCAGCTTTTTCTTTAAACCTAATTTGAGGTATGGATAAGGGACCATGGATGAAGACTGCAGACTCTAGACAGGGGAGGCCCTACCATTAGGCAGAGTAATAACTTGGCTAGGCAGCAGATGTTTATATTATCGGAGGACAGGAAATTATTATATATTCAGTTTATTTTACTTGTAGTGGTGAGGAAAGATACTTCTGGATTGCTGGAGTCTCCTCCTCCTCCTCCTCTGCCTCTGCCACCACCACCGCCACCACCACTGCCTATATCAAAGTATTTTGTCTGGTTTGAAGTACTGGACACCTTGATATAATTGTGTGGGAAGTATAATTTGTTGCTCAGGTAGAAAAAGGCCTTGGGACAGCCCTGCATGGAAGGAGGATTGTCATCCACACTCTAAATATACAAAACACACAAAAAAGAGAAAGACAAGGGAATTTGATGTTTCTCCCATGCAGCTAAGAAAGCTTCAGGGAATATTCCATTAAAACTAATGACAGTATCCCCTCCCCAGCATCAGTTGCCCCCAAGATCTAAGCTTCGTTATAGTATTTGGGGAGTGGGGAGCTTTCCAAAGTAGCTCGAGTCTTTTAAAGTTTAACATCAAAGGATTATAAACATTATAATAGAAAATCTTACCATCACCTTCACAATACATGAGCTGTTAGCAAAGTCAGCCTCACACATTTGCCAAATCTGGAATCTCTGAACTGCTTAACTTGAGCTACTGGATACCTTCAGTTGTGGATTTCATTCCTTTTGATTTTAAAACCAGAGGACTTTCTTAACTAAGAAGCTTATTGCTTGGGCAAATAAGTCTGCTTACCTCGTCCAGTTTCAATTCTAGATTAAAATGTTATCATACCTAAATTGCCACTGTTCTAGGTGGAATGGCACCACCTGGATGAATCTCGTATCAAAGCCTCACTCAGCCAGCATTTTTTTGAAGTTCGGGAGTTTCCGACTTCAAAAACTGGCCAGCTGAGTGAGGCTTCAGTGTGGGCTGCATTTAGGTATGATAACATCTGGAAGCATCCCGGATCCATTAGTTTATTATTATTATCCAGAACTAAAACCAGAAGATGTAAAACATCTTATTTGCCCAAGCGATAAGCAAGCTGGAATTAGACACGGGTCTGATGAAAATCCAGATACTAGAGATTGATTGACTGATTGATTGGATTTATATTGGGTCTGGGATCTGAGTCAAAATGCCGAAGTTATGGGGTGGGGCTTCAAGGTGATATCCCAGCCACCAAGGCTGCTTCTGCACTGCAAAAATAATGCCATTTGACAACAAATCCAGTGGTCTGTTCTATAGAATCCTGAGATCTGCAATTCATTGTGGCACCAGAGTTCTCTGTCAGAGAAAGCTAAATATTTCACAGAACTACAAATTCCAGAATTCTATGGCACTGAGCGTCAAACTGCATTATTTCTGTAGTGCAGATACAGGCGAAATGCTAAAAATGTTTCAGATTTATCTTTTTTTTCCTAGCAATTCCCACAGTACAAGATGTTGGTGATTACCTTTAAAGCCCTACATAGCTTGGGTCCAACCTATCTAAGGGATTGCCTACTTCCGTACAATCCATCCTGCACTCTTAGGTCCTCTGGGAGGAATTGATTGCAACCCATAAAAACCAGACTAATGTCAACCTCCCAGAGGACATTCTCTGCTGCCGCTCCCAGACTATGGAACACCTTGCCGGAGGAGATCCATCAAATAACCAGCCTAGACAGCTTCAAAAAAGCTGTCAAGACGGATCTCTTCCAGCAGGCCTTCCCAGAATAGTTCAATCTAATTTTTGTAGTCTCCTTACTTTATGTAACCACTGCCTCTACTAGAAGATTGTTGCCATTTTAACAGGCTGAATTTTTAAACTGTATTGTATTTAATCCTATTTTAAAGGTGGGGGGGGGGGTCGATTTATTTATTAAGAGTATGTATTATTCCAATATATTTTGGTCATGTAAGCTGCCTTGATTGCTGCAGTAAAAAGGCGGAGTATAAGAATAAAGTTTATTTATTTATTATTTATTTAATTTGTTGGTCAAAAAACGGTCTTCTTGCACTTTACGTTTAGTCATGTATGGATGTGGCAACATACAGATTAAACACAGAGAGAAAGATCCAAACCATGTCTCTTGTGATGTCCTGTTAAGATAATGCTGGAAAGTGTGTATTTCCATTTATTTGTGACTTCTTTTAAAGAAAGAAACTGCTCTTGGAATGATGTGTGGGTTGAACAGCCAATACAGATATAATTCAAAAATGAGCTGTAGTTTAATTAGCTAACCCATCCAGCTATATTCATCCAAGTGACATAAGATCACTATCACAGCTATCATGCTTAAGACATCCAGAGCGGAGATGGGGACATTTGAACTACAGATCCCATCACCTACCCACTCACCAACCACCATGGGCTATACTGGCTAGAGTTTATAGACATTACAATCCAACAATATCTGGATGGCCCCCTTTTCCTCACACCCATTTCAACTACTCTGGTGCATCAAGGGGGCAGGGATAACTTCTTTTGTATTTGTCCTTTGAATCAATTAATTCTTTAAATTAAGATGTTCATTGTAACAAGGTGGAAAGCTTTTGTACATAATTGTTTGGTATATAATTCCGACACTAATAACTCACATAGATCTTGGGCTTGACTAAAGAGTGATAGATGTTGGTTGTGACGATGATAAACCTCTGTTGGTTGTGAGATTGCTTTTCCATTTATTTCTCTGACAACTCCCCCTCCCCAAAAATGTGGCAATTCCAACTCCTGAAGAAGCTGGCAAGGGGCCAAGGGAAAAATAACAGACAGTTTGAAACAGATAGTGAGACAGGTGAAAAAGAAACCAGACTGTATCCCTTGTGAACATGGGGTCCTTGGTCCATATTTTCAAGCTCCTGAGGGGGGTCATGATTCCCCCTCTGTACAGTGTGCATCTGTCCCTTCGTCACCAGCTTATCTATTTTGCTTTCAATAAAGGCCAATCTATTCCACAATTGCACCTTCAAAAAGGGTGGCCTTGATCTCCTCTGGATTAATTAGGTGCAGCTTTAAAATGGATGCAATATAGTGAACCAAGTTGTGCAAGTTCCCAGTGCTGCCTGCAGCGTTTTCTTCTGCTAATGAAGCACAGGCACCATGTGGAAAAGAAGAGAAGCAGCAGTGGCAGTATTCCTCCTCCCCACCCCCAGCAGGGCATCAAGTATCTGTCAGCCAGCCAGTGCAGCTCATTCTTGAAAAGAATAGCTCTAGCCAGCTGCTTTGAAGGCTGCTATTTCGCCTCCCAACCCATATTCCACATATAATTAGCGTCTCAGTGTTCTTTGGAACCTATTAGACAGTGAAGTAATTGTTTTACTACCTGTCCAAAGGGTACTGCACAGAAAGAAATTGCAATTAAAATGCTAAAAACAGAAGGTATGGTCAAAATACAAAATGTAATATGTAGCCAAAAAAAAATGTCTAAATGTCTTTTTTGAAACTGTAGAACTTGAAATTACAAGAGACCTGGAGTTGCTGCTGAAAATGGAACCTACTTCTCATTTGTTCGTCATTCACCTGGCTTCGTCACATTTCTGTTTCACATTACACAATGAGTTTTTTTTTCCTACCCCAACCAGCACTTGCCAGTGATGAGCAGCAGTAAAGAGGAAAACATATATTATGATCGAATTATATAACAAGATAAGTTATACAATTTACTGCATATTATAACACAGATCCTCATTTTTTTCAGGGTTGGTGAAATGTTGATGGTCCCCTATTTGGTCATGGGTACTGTCACTGCATGACTGCCACAAAGGTGTGGGCAGTCAGAAAGCATCATATCAACATTTTCACAGATGAAAAAAGGGATATGTGCAGCCAAACAACATTAGAGTGTGGTCAAGATGGAAAACGGTATTATGAGGAAGAACACACAAGGTAGGAGAAGCTGCCACAGGCCCCATTCAGACTAGCCCATTTGCCCTGGTTTGATCCGATGAGATCGTGCATGGCTTAACCGATTCTCTCCAGAGAGAAGTTCATACTACCTTTTGCCCCCTCCGGTGTATTTTACCCCAATAAAGTTCATACACGCAAAAGTAACGATTAAAGATAGAGCCTCTTGGTTGTCAATCAAATGATGTCATGGTGAGGTCTGATGCAGCCACTGGCCGTGCGAGATGCTTGTGGGTTTTTTTAATCCTTTTTAGTATTTGACAGCTTATGCGCATGGAGCATAGGGCTGGGAGCAGTGCGGATTGAGGAGATCCTGTCCCCTCCTCCTTTTCCTCCCAGTACTTTTTAAATTATTATTTATTATATGTTTTAATATTTTTTTATTTTATTTTATTGTGTTTTATTTCATTTATTATTTTATTGTATTTTTTATTTTTTAATTTAATATTTATTTCGTATTTTGTATTTATTTTGTATTTTTATTAATTATTTATTGTATTATTTTATTTTATTTTATAGTTATTTTATTTATTAGTTATTTCATTGTATTTTATTGTACTTTAGTGTATTTTATTGCATTCTATTTATTAGTAATTTATTGGATTTTATTGTATTTTTTTGTATTTTTTTAAAAATATTTTTTTATTTCTTTTTTTCCCCCAGCTTGACAGCTGTCATTCCCATTGGCTCTTCCGTTTTTATGAATGGGGCAGAGGGGGAATCCCTGTCCATATATGGACTGGGGTTCCCTTTAAAAGGGCCCCATTCATTCCCCTCCAGTTTAAAGAATGAATGGGGCCCTGAAAGGGAACCCCAGTCCATATAAGGACAGGGATTCCCCCTCCTCCCCATTCATAAAAACGGAAGAGCCAATGCGAATGACAGCTGTCAAGCTGGGGGGAAAAAAATAAAAAAATATATGTTTAAAAAAATACAAAAAAAATACAATAAAATCCAATAAATTACTAATAAATAAAATGCAATAAAATACACTAAATTACAATAAAATACAATGAAATAAATAATAAATAAAATAACTATAAAATAAAATAAAATAATACAATAAATAATTAATAAAAATACATTAAAATATTTTAAAAAATCAAGAGTGCCCGATTTTGCCAGGAGAGGAGGCATGTTCCACCCCCTGGCCTTTTCCCCTCCCCTGAACTTGACCTGATTTATTGTATTTTATTTAAGTATTTTTAAAATATTTTTTAATTTCATATATATATATATATATATATATATATTATTTTATTTTTCAGTTTGACAGCTCATGTGCATTCTACGAGGCTCCTTTCCCATCCGATTTTATGAATGGGGGAAAAGGGAAACTCCTGTCCATATATGGATTGGCTTTCCCTTTCAGTTTTTAAAGGGCCCCATTCATTCCCCTCCAGTTTAAAGAATGAATGGGGCCCTTTAAAAATTGAAAGAGAACCCCAATCCATATATGAACAAGAGTTTCCCTGTTTCCCCATTCATAAAATCGGATGGGAAAGCAGCCTCGTAAAATGCACATGAGCTGTCAAACTGAAAAATAATAATAATAAAAAAAATATATAAGAAATTAAAAATATTTTAAAAATACTAAAATAAAATACAATTAAATACAATTAAATTGCTAATAAATAAAATTCAATAAAATACAATAAATAAATAATAAATAAAATAACTATAAAATAAATAAAATAATACAATAAATAATTATTAAAAATACAGTAAAAAAATATTTTTAAAATGCTGGAGTGCCCGATTTTGCCTTGAGAGGAGGCATGTTCCTCCCCCTGGCCTTCTCCCTTCCCCTGAACTTGACCCGATCGTGATCGGAGCCAAGTTCACATTCCCTGCAAACCGTTTTTTCCCAAAAGAAATGGTAAAAATTCCGCTTTGGGAGAAACCGGATTATGGGGGATTTGCCCCGCTACGCGTGTGCAAAATCCGGATTCAGTAGTGTTTAAACCAGTTTCAGTCTGAACTTCTTGATTTTAAACCGGTTTGCTAACCGGTATATAACATAGTCTGAACGGCCCCACAGTTTACTTTTGACTAAGACAAGATTCCATCTCCTCCTTTCCTTTCCCTCCTGCTGAATTAACTGAGTGCAAGCTTCTTTTGCTCTTGATCTCTATTTGTAGCAATTGAAGGAAAGTGAGGACAAAGGGGGAAGGTGGAAGGAGGAGAGAGAAACTGGGGCATTTTTTAAAAGGATTTCCAGACTAGAACTGGAGAGGGCACCTGTACCTTTAATGGTTGTGTAGAAGATTTCAGCAGGCGTGGCTTATCACACAAACAGGTAACAAGCAACACTTGTTGAAATTTCCTTTCCTGTCTGACAATTAAGGTACAAGAGCCTTCTCCAGTTTTCAGTCTGTCAATGCTAATTTGGACAGTTGGAAGGTATGAAATACACATTACCCCAAAAGGCAATTAATGAGCCTAAAAGAGAAAAGAAAATGTCCTAAAAACTGTTTGGTTAGCAACCTCTTCTTGCCTATACTCATTAATTGTTAGTTTGCATGTTTGCAGATATCCTGGTTGTTTGTTTTTCCATACCTTATCTCTTCCTATATCATGCAACCTGCAACTGTCTTCCCTCTGTCCTCCATACATCCATGTGCTCCCACATTTCCCAACAAGAGCCTTGACAAGACAAACATGGGTGTGAGCCCAGAAAATAACTTCTTTGAATTCACAGTTTTCTGCTCCTACAGACAATATCCCTCACAGAAAAGGATTCTGTTTTCTCTGTTCACAACTAATGGTAATTTATACCAACTAGTTCAGGTTTTTCAAGATTAATAGGAAGTCAGCCCCAAATCATACACAAGAGCTCCACATTGTAAAAATGCAAGAAGTATACACCCTCTTTTATTCTGGATCACTAAACTCTCTCTCTCTCTCAATCTCTCCCCTCCTCCTCCCCCCTCTCTCTCAGTTTTTGTTGTGGTTGTTATCCACCCTCTAGTCAGTCTTGACCCATGGCAACCCTGTAAATGAGACATCTCCAAGAATCCCTACACTCCACTGCTCTGCTCAGGTCCTGCAAATTCATACCCATGAACTCCTTAATAGAGTCCTCTCTGCCCCTCCCACCCAACTCATACTGTCCTGCAGGATTTTTCAACACCCTTGAAGTTGAAGTCCATCAGCTTCTTCTAACTTTCTGGACTGGCCATTCAACTTTCTGTAGCATATCATGTAAGTAAGCAGGCAACTCCTGCAACTCTTTGCTCTTTCTCCTGCTCCCAGTCAATGATCATCCATAATCTTAATTACTTAAGAATGCTTCTTCAGTATGGCTGGGCCTGAAGTGCCTTCTGGGGAAAGTTAATATAGATGGTATGTGGCGGGAAGTCTAGTGTTTTGTTTTGGAGTTGTACAATTTTTTTATTTTTAAAAAATGTGAAAATGGCTATGCATCAAATGGAGCATGTGTGGACACATTTGTGCCCATGGGTTCTAACTTAGAGAGCCCAGCATTACAGAATATCAGAAGAAAGCTGAACTTAAGGATGCCATTCCCAAACCAGCCATTAGTCTTTCACAACATCTATTCCTATTGAAACCACTAACAAAAACAGGGAAATAATTTCCTTTGGAAAGACTCAGGTGGTCCTTGTGATGAGAATTTCAGAGACTTGTCATAATCACAGAAAAGGTGCTGCTATGGATAGATTGTCTGACAGCTTGTGATGGACTTTGTATTTTAACGCAGTCCTATCCAAGGTGCTGAGCCTATTTTGGAAATAAGGATGGGTATACTGGATGACTCCTTTAAAATTCAGGCTAAAACTTAGAACAGATTCACTATCCCACTAACAATGGAAGGCATCAGCTACCACTGGACAGATATACAGAATCAAAAGATCTCAGTAAGCATTAGCATTTGTATTACTGGAGATATTGCTGTGTATTGGACAGAGTTAAGTTATTTTCCCCCCTTATTATTGGTCAAACATCCTTTTCTTCCATCATTTATGTTAAAATATATAATTGTAAACTCTGTACTGGAGACTTGGTTGTTACTAAGTCGGGCTTCTAATAGACAGCTATTGATCTTCTTCCCCCAAATAATAAATACATTAGAGGAATAATTTCATAACTACAAAGTACCTGAAGAGGTACTTTGAATCAGTTCCAGCAGTTCTCTTCAATAAATCATTATCCTGTCTGAACAAAGTGAGTTTCATAACCATTAAATCATCTTTGCAGATATTTGATCATGCAACCTGGTCTGATGTTATTTCCCAGCTTTGCAAATTGGCCAGCTGAGTGCAGCTGGTAGCCGGGTTTTAGGTGGGATGTAGTTGGGCAGCGGCAGCATTTTCCCTGCAACAATACCCGACTGCATCCCATAATAGACTTGAACATGGCACAGGGTAAGTTGGGGGGTTGTAATATGATAAACTCCCACATGTCTCCAAAACTTAATAATTTCTCACTTTAGCCCTCCACATGATGAAAATGACAGGGGGGAGAGAAAGGGAAAGGAAGAGATGGTATGTAAATTTGTGGCAGCTCTAGCTTCTAATCACAGGAGATGGTTTTATTAGAGTGATCCATTCCCAGTGCTTTTAGACAGGAATGTTGAAGGAATATATTTCAGAACACTGTTTCAATGTCATTATCCCCTCACAACACATTTGAAGATTTTCATTCCACAAAATACCCTGTATTTACTATTCCGAAATGGTGAAGGTTAAGAAAGGCTACCTCTCAGCTGTATGTTATTTTCTTAGCAATTGTCCACAATATACAGTTTAAGAGCATCTTTTATTGTAAACCCACATTGTAAATGCTTCTCTTACACAGAGATTCATCCACATATTCATCAGAAACTTGGTAGGTTTGAAAAAACAACTGTCCCTGAAAATGTCATGCAGTTCTGCCAAGAAATAAAAATATTTTGAGATATAAAAATGTATACAAGACAAAACCCTCTGTACTTTTATTTGTATTTGGTTTGCAGAATTTCCTTTTAAATTGCTACTGTGCCTTCAAATTTCATCCATTGCTGGCAAACCGGGGGGGGGGGGGGGTATTTCTAAATTTCCAATAATAAGCAATATGACTGGAATTTCTGACTCAAGATTTAGATTTGGACCTGAGTCAAATTGGGAAGCCTCTGAATTGATCTATGCTGAGTCAGGCTCCTTTCTAAAAGCCTTATCACACAAGGCAGGTAACTCACATTGCATCAGGACAAGAGCACATTTGGTGATCACATTGCATGGCATCATCCCTATTTTGTTGTTCTACCATGGGGGAGCATATTCAAAGTGCTTCTTTTTATTAACAGAAAATATCTGTTAATAACCTCCTTTCCTGCTTCTGTAGTGTTATGATTTGCTGTGTATTGGGAAGGGAAACACAGTATTAAAGGGGAAGAAGAAGCCACCACCACCCCAGCTACTTTTTCAGCCACATTCTGTTGCTACGTTCCTATAGCAGCATGGTTTGCTAATAGCGCCTTCATTTTCTCCTTCTCTCTCTCTCTCTCTCTCTCTCTCTCTCATACACGCTTCAGGAATGTTTTGCTGGCATTTTAGGAACAATAAGTGCCTCCATGTGAAAGAGTCCTATGCTAAGAATACATATAAATGGAATCAATCCATTTGTTTATAAGACTACCTCTTGTCATAAAGAAATGGTTTGATACTTTTTTAATATTTGTAAATGTCTTTAAGATAGTGTCATTTTAAATACCCATTTGTTTTTATCTGAAGTTATTAGTATTGTCTTAAGGGGCTCCTTAGTATGTTTCAGAATTTTAAAATTCTGAAACATATTGGGCATAATAAATGCCACAGAGATTTTGAGAATTGCTTTTTTGGTGGGGACATTACATTTCAGTTACTCATTGCCTCCCCTTTCTGATATTTTGGTCCCAATTGCATGGAACATGCACTTAAATCTACACCTAAATGTCCCCTTTGAGAGCTTTTACTCCATACAGAAGAGGATCTCAAATAGGAAATGCCAGCAGGCCACTGGCACAATCCCACCCTTTCCTCCATCCATTCACACCGTACACAGAAAATATATGAAAAGGACACATACCATCATGTCAACCGAACAGTCTGTTCCGGAAACTTAACCATCAATATATCTATAAAATATAGATCAGGGGGAGGAATGTATGACTCTCCACATATTGTTGGACTGCAGTTCCTGTCAGCCCATGCCAATTCAGTGAGGGGATGCTGAGAGTTGCAGTTTAACATCTGGAGGGCTACACATTACTTATTCTTGCTATAAATGGTTACACAATTTTTCTTCCATGCACAAAGGACCAAATATTTTAGATTCATCTGAGATTCAAACCACACAGGCAATTCTTCTGCAGATCTTTCCTTATTTGGACTCTTTTACACTAGCTTGCTGGGCCAACACTGCCTCTAAGCTTTCTTTCTCCATTTACATTTCCTAAAGTTTTTCTTATTTTTGCTGTCTTCCAGTGGATGCTCTTGGATTCATGCAACTGTTTGCTTCAGGGGCAATAAAATCAGACTTGCAAAAGCAGGGATTCAATTGCTAATATAGTGCCAACATGGTGGACTGAATGCTTACCTGGGCTTATAGATATCAATAAAAATGCATAACTTTCACATGTAGTCTTACATAATGTAAAACACTACATTGTGGGGTTTTTTCTTTTCTTTTCTCCTAAATCACGGTTATAATCTACAATTGATAGATTGTAGCTTTTTAGTTTTTAGTTTTCTCCTATTTTATGCTTTAGTTTTTACCAATGACCTCCAGGAAATCACCGCCTACTGCCAATGACAGAAAAATATTTGGTAAACTAATGTATATGTATACAATCAACTAAATGTCACTTCCTACATGCTTACACGTCTAAATTGTTGACTCCCACTAAAAACATATACAGCATTTTCCTTAGGTAAATTTCCATGACAGTATTACTAAATGAAGAAGAGAGCATGCAAGCAAAAGTTATGGATACAAAGTTAAGGGGAAGCATTTGCAAATGTAAGAAATGTCTAGAATATTATGCAGGATGAGGATGAAGCTATACAGTCTGCAGGAGATCTGTGATCTGAAGTCCCCATATTTGATCTTTACATAAAAGCAGCCACAGGAAGCTCCAAATCTGATGAGAGCAGATGCATTGTAGCAGAAAACCCTTTCTCATTGTGCTATGGCTTATATACCATCTCCTCTATTTCCATGTTTACGCTTTGAGTGAAATTGTTTATACAGTCAAAATAGCACCACCCAGGCATGAGAAGTATCACCTCTGCATCAACATAGGTGGGAACCCCCCAATTTCACAGGCATACCAAAACAAAAAACAAGGCAGCCCAATGAATACTAAAGGCATATAGTGGCCATGAAATGCCAGTTTTGTCTATCTCTGTTGCTTCACTGACCCCTAGATTGTGTCACTCCATCACCACCACTGCTGTTTGCCCTTGACAGAGAACAGTGACAAATGCACAGTCTAGACAAGGATGGGTGATGCCATTTATTAGACCTTACATTCTGCTGCATGAATGTCTCATTCTGCATTATGCGAAGGCTGCGCATGTGTAAATATAATTTACATTCTTCACATCCAGCAGCTCTCAAAGTTGCCTGTTGACCTATGGCAACCCCATGAAATTTCAGACAAATTTCTTAGGCAAGAAATACTCAGAGGTGGATTTTCCACTTCCTACTTTTCATTTGTTCTATCTGTCCAGTCTTTACTTGTGAAAGATATAGGCATCCATCTATAGGTTTGCCTTATTGGTATCTGTTGCTCTGTTGGTCTATCAGAGGTGGACAACTGTAGGTCTGGAGTGAATTTTCAGCTTCTGCAATCATCTGGAGGCTGCCGAGAGTGCCAGAATTAGAAAATAATCTATTTGAATTCTATAGAACTTACTGTTGCTTTCTCCCTGCAAATTCTTCATTTGTGCCGCTTTTTAATTCTTCATTTGTGCTGCTTTTTAAGTGGCAAGTACTGGTCCAGAAAGCTAGCTAGGAAAGAAAAGAAAAACTTCAAGTGAAGAAAATCTGAAGCAGTACATACACTCCTCCCCCCTCCTGCTTGTCTGCTGTTTATTACAGCTGCACTGCACCATACTATGTAGCTGTTTACTTGTTGTAGTTTCCCAGTAGGGCTCTGGCACCAAGCAGAACCTCTAGACCAGTGGTCCCCAAACCATGCTCTTTAAGGGGTTTTGGACTTCAGGTCATAGAATCCTAGACTATTGGCCAGAGAAACCTCTTAAAGGGCACAGTTTAGGGACCACTGCTCTAGACCAATATACACAATGGGGGTGGTGGCTTTCTAAAAGTTGCTCTCTGCTATACTGATTGCCTCCTATTGGGATGAGGTTTCCAACTGCGGTGACCAGAGGTCCTTCTTTTCCAGGACATGTCCTCCATTTCAGTCTTCTGCAAGAAGAATTTCAAAATGTCTTCCATTTTGAGCATGACAAAGAAGCATGAATTTACATTTATATGAATGTTTTTAGCTTTTATTTGGTCATATCCTCCATTTTTTTCTTGAATGAACTACATTTTGTGGTACCTTTCCCTCCTTTGTGGTTAGGACATTTGGTCACCCTGTTTCCAGCAGTTGCTAAAGGCAGGAATGCAAGTCAAAAGGAGTCAAAAATATTCCCTTTTGAGTTGGCATTTTATCACTAGGGCATACTTTAAGTGGCCAAGGTTCTTAAGAGTTTGCCTTTATGTTCTTAATGTTTAAAATCAGGCTTTGCCTATACTAATTTATGAAAACAAGATACTATATCCGGGTCAACCTGCAATGTTTGATCACAAGTGCATGCAGGCTAATGCAAATTCTTTTCTTAGGTTCCCTTGCCAGCTTCTCCTAAATGGTTGATACATCTGTGTATGTATTAGAGTGATTAATCAACAGAGATATTTAAAAGCTGAAGATATTTCCACTTCCTCCTTTTAAAGCTGTTCAAAATGAAAGTGCACTGTATCCATGGGGGCAGTTAAGAATGTAGACAATGGAGTGTCACGAAGTGGATGATAACCAGAGCTTGGAATGTTAGGTCTGAAACTTAATTAATGTTACATGTTAACAATGGGGGAAATCATCCATTTATCACCAACTAAAACAACTGAGTATTTAATTACTTAAGTTACCGTTAATTCCCTTATAATTTAAAGCCAGTTTGGGAACAGACCAAATTTACATAGAATGGCATGGAGATTAACAATGTTTTAAAATTACCTTCTTGAACCTGACTTTTCCCTCCAGATGGATGACAGGGCTCATAACACAATTTTTAAAATTATTTCATTTCATTTTATAATGATCAAATAAATAATAATAATAATAATAATAATTACAACATTACAAAACAAATCAGGCAACAAAGAACACAACAAAATAACTTTTCTGTATCTGGTGTGCAGTTCATTGGAGTTTACCAATCCTTTTCTTTTTCAGATCTGATTACGTCTCTAAATCTCATTACCATTACAGATCACCCAGTTTCAAAAGATATTTCGCCAGGGATGAGTAACTTGGCCTGG
Source organism: Urosaurus nigricauda (assembly GCA_034509955.1). Taxonomy (NCBI): domain Eukaryota; kingdom Metazoa; phylum Chordata; class Lepidosauria; order Squamata; family Phrynosomatidae; genus Urosaurus; species Urosaurus nigricauda. The sequence continues at coordinate 59,688,220 of JAOEGL010000006.1, forward strand.
TGGCGCAGCCCTGGTGGCGCAGTGGTTAAATGCCTGTACTGCAGCCACTCACTCAAAACCATAAGGTTGCGAGTTCAAGACCAGCAAAGGGCTGAAGCTTGACTCAGGCTTGCATCCTTCCGAGGTCGCTAAAATGAGTACCCAGATTGTTGGGGGGGCAAATAGCTTACAATTGTAAACCGCTTAGACACTCCTTAAGGGTATGAAGCGGTATATAAATGAAGCTGTTTGTTTGTTTTGTTTGTTAGTTCTGTATTTGCATTTATATACTGAATAAATGGATACCTTATTGCCCTTAAATTTGTTTTTCATCCTGTTTTCTCTTATTGATTTAACATTGAATGTTAGCTCACTGTCTGTTCTGTCATTTGTGAATACATCCAGCCAAAACTTTTAAACTTTTTTGCATGAAATCCACACATGATATAACGTACCTAATGTATTAAAAACCCTGTAGCAAAAAGGGGTCATATTAGAATAAATTTTATTTATCCTTGACTGGGTATAGTGTCACCTATATATAAATTTCAGTGTAGATTCTCTTGTTGCTGACATCAACTTCAACAGGGCTAAAGAATACAATGTAGACCACTTTTTCTCTGAGATTTCTTAGATAGATAGATAGATAGATAGATAGATAGATAGATAGATACTGTATATACTCATGTATAAGTCTAGAAATTTAGGTCAAAAAATTGACCCAAAAAAACTGAGTCGACTTATCCATGGGTCAATGTAAGTACTGTATCTTAACTCTTATTTAAAGAAGGATCCATCCCCTGGTGAAAAGTAATCTGTCCTGGAAGCACTGACCCCCTTTACTCTCTCATCCATCCAGTCTTAAGAATAAGCACAAAGAGTTATGTCTGATGGACTTTTGGAAGTTATTTGAAATTGTTTTGCTTTGCTTTATCCTTTAGATCCTTTCCTATTTGCCCCTAAATTTTACCCTCGACTTATCCACAGGTCATAGCAAAAACCATAATTTTGGCCCCAAAACTTGCCCTTGACTTATACATGAGGTCGACTTATAGTCGAGTATATACGGTAGGTAGATAGATAGATAGATAGATAGATAGATAGATAGATTCATTCTCAGGCTATTCTAGCCCGATTGAATCTGAGACTTTTGCTCAATTAATCAGCTATAAAGCTACCTTACTAAACCTTTAGTGCTTGGTACGTCTGCCACAAATACTGTTTCATACCTTGTAAGAGCCCTCAAATTTCCTGGAATTTTAGCTAATCTTTTCACTAACACAAGCACTTGCTCTATAAATATCCAATTAGTTTGTATTATTAACTTTAATTGCTCCCTACTGATATAGTTCCCTCTATAATAGATCCCTAACTCTAAATATTCCCTTGGGTCTCCCCTGGTTAAGATGCCCTGCTTTATCTTCTATATAAAAGTTTTCTAGTGCTGCAAAAAGTGCTACTGTGGACAGTGCAGATGTTAATATACGTGCCCATTTATACCATGTTTTAATTGTACAGTGGGCCCTTGGTATATGCGGGGGTTTGGTTCCAGGACCCACCGTGGATACCAAAATCCCTGGATGCTCACATCCCATTAAATACAATGGCATAGTAAATTGGTGTTCCTTATATAAAATGGCAACATTATGTTTTGCTCTTTGGAACTTAAAGATTCTTTGAATATTTTCAGACTGCAGATCAGTGATTCCCAAAGTGGATGGCACACACCCCAAGGGGATGGTGAAAATATGGCACACACCCCAAGGGGATGGTGAAAGTGGTGGAGTCTCCCTCCTTGAAGATCATTAAACAGAGGCTGGATGGCCATATTATTATTATTATTATTATTATTATTAACCTTTAATTACATAGCGGTGTAATTTTACACAGAGCTGTACATAACATTTTGTTAATTAGACGGTTCCCTGCTCTCAGGCTTACAATCTAAAAAGACACAACACAAAAGGAGAAGGGAATGGTGGTGGACAACTTTGTGTTAGCATTGTGTTCTTTATGGCAAGCATGAGCACCCCTTGATTCAGGGTGAAAAAAGATAGTCTGAATCAGAGTTAACAACATAGAAAGTGAATTAATATGGTTTATTACATCCTGAATTAATTATTGAATGCTTTAACAAGTTCCAGTACCTAGTTCCAACCATACACAGTAGCCCCTTGGAACTCATGGGGGATCTGTTCTCAACCCCTCCCCTTCGGTGAGTTTAAAAACTCATGCATATTCAAGCCCCATAGGCTTGAATGGGGCACATGCATGCAGGGAGTTAACCATGAGTGTGCATCTCATTGGGGTTAATGGCAGTCGCCCCTCCACGTATTTTCAAGTCTGCGGATTTCAATTCCACAGATTTAAAGGGTGACTTTGATGCTATTCAGCTCAAGTTATGTCAGAACTTGCCCTTCAACTAATTCAGGCAACCAGTACACATTCACTCCCTGTGTCATCTGACTGGCAACTGGCAACCCTGTATTCCCTCAGACACACACTCCTGCTTTTTATACTTTCTACTCTCCTGCAGTCCCCCTGCAGTCTTTATGAACTATGATTTGCTGCCTTAAAGCTAAGTCAGCCTAGCATCTCCTTCATGAGGAGAGAGGAAGAGGAGAAGGAGAACAAAGAGCCTTGCTTGGAACCCTTGCCAATTGGAAATCTTTCAATTTTTTTCATATTCTGTCCCAACAGTAGCCTCTTATCCTGAGTACTGCTTACGCATCAAGACAATGTGAAGTTGTGGAGACCCATTTCCTTAAGAATAATACATATTTTTCATGATATATACACTTCCCTCTCGCCATATTAAATGCTTCATTACCTTTGTTTCTGCACTGCCTCCAAGAGTGCCTCAGAATGACCTTTTGTCATAAATCTCCATGTTTTCAGCACTCTCCTGGCATTTATTCACTCTTTAAGACACTTTCATGCCTGTTGAGGTTTCAAATTATCAGCATTCCAGAGCTTGCAAAAATGAGTTCAGAGATTGCATTAAGCCACCATCTTTAGTCCCATCCAGCCCATAACCCAAGGACAATAATACAACTATTGCTCATGGATGATGGGACTTCAACATATCTGGAAATAGTCAAGTTGGGAAGAACATCATCTTTAAATGTGACTGCCTTCTTAAGATACATAAAGTTGATGCAGTGATTAGAATCACGAGGGTATGATCTGGGATTGTTGTTTGGTATTTTGAACACAGCTCATACCAGAAATCTCCACAGTTTTGGTGACTGGTGGAAAGATATAATGGAAGCTAATGATTTTGGCAAAACACTCAGAATTTGATAGCAATTGATAGCTTTTCGTGGTTGGCATGTGGTGTTAGGAGATGCTAGATAGAAATCACTACTAATAGAATGTGTTGTTGACTGTTGCTCAACTTGTGTCTTTTGTGGATATTTGACAGTTTATATCAGGGGTGAGAACTGTACAGACTTCCAAACTTGAACTGCAATTCCCAGTTGTCCTACCCAGCACAGCCAATAGTTAGTTGGGTTTTGCAGTTCAGCAACATCTGGGGAGTTGTAAATTATTACTCCTGATATATACCATGTAGTATATCATGAGCAATAAAAGAGATAACCCATAATTCACTGCCAATAAAGGTTGGATTTTATTTATATATATGTTGCTGTTGTGTATCTTCACATTGGTTTCCAACTTATGTCAACCCCAACACGAATGTATCACATGTTCTTCTGGGGCTGAGAGTGTGTGACTCACCAAAGGTCACCCAGTGAGTTTCTGTGGCCAAGTGGGGAATCAAACCTTGGTCTCCAGAGTTGTAGTCCAATGTCCTCTACCCCACACTGGTTCTTGATCATCTTTAAAAGTAAATGTAAGAGATAAAGTAAATCAGTTCAAAATCCAGGAGTGGAGTTACCTTCATCCTATCACTTCAGCCTTTCTTTCTTTCTTTCTTTTTTACATAAAGACAGGAATGCTCTCATACGCACCTTTGGAGGTAATACAAAGTTATCGTCCAAAATTCAGGGCAGAGGTTGTCAGACTACAACTCTCATCATCCCTAGCCACTGGAATGCTGGCTACAGTCCAACAACATTTGGAGAGCCGAGGTTTCCTTATCCCTGATTAGCTATCACAAAATAGCTACTTCACAAAAATAGCATAGTATCCATTCCCAAAGCCTGTCTTTTCCTCCTCAGCACCATAAATTCTTTTGCAGTGCTCATAGTTCCCCTCCATTACAGCAATTTTATTTGAGGTTAAAAGATGAGAGCTAAAATTTCATTCATCTCTACAGGCTAATAGGAGAAATACAGATGTAAGCTGCTTACTTCTGTGAATGTCTCCTGTCAGCTTGTTGTTTTTCCTCTGGACTAGTACCTAAGCAACAGCATGGTGACATCATATGTCAAAACATCTTCCTCTGAGAGCTAAATCTTCAGCATCACTGCTTAATCAAGTAAGTCATCCACTCTGGCATGCCAAACTGTAGGTCAACAAGCAATAAGATGAGTGGCAGAAAAGAATAGTCCTGTTATATCATCCTACACAGGTTACATTACTTAAATACTGTACTATAGTGAATTAGGATTTCAGAGATAAACGTAACGTGTATAAAGATCACACTTTATGACAAGGATGAAGAATTTGAAGCCCTCCAGGTGATAGGGAACACCACCTCCCATTATATCTCACTATTGTCTATGCAGGCTGGACTCATGGGAGTTTTAGCCCAACAACATGTGCTTTCCCCAAAGTATATTTTTAAAGATGTTTTACATGAAGCAGGGAATCTCAAACAATCACTAACTTACTGGCATGGGAAGACATCCTCTGGGGTTTTTTTCTTTCTCCATTGTGATTGTGTCCTAGCTAACTTTCCCTGTCTACTGAAAGGTTGTTATAGCAACCAGACCCAAGAGGCATACTTTGCTGGCATGATCCCAGCCTCAATACAGCCCTACAAAAGGAGATGGCAAGAGGTTGCCAGAAGACTGGTCAATAGTTGCTGCTACTCTTTCTTTTTATCACCTAGCTGTACTCTCTGGACACCCACTAAATGCAATCACAGTTTTGGCTTAGTTTGACCTTCTGCTTACTTACTCTGACAACTGCTTGGTACTGACAGAGATTTTGTCTCTGAGATCAGATCCAAGTCTGTTTGGTGGTTCCACACAGACTCAGTTGTTTAAGGACAAGTGAGCTTCCCCCCCCCCTTATTTTTTTTATTTTTTATTTTTTTGGTCTAGCGGCCTGGATGCTATGGAGGGGAAATCCCAGCAAAGGATCATGGGGGTTGTAGCAATCCCATGGTGATCTACAAATACTTTCCACATATGGCAATTGTGAATTGACAGGATTTGGCAGGAGAGAGGATTTGTAAATTCATTTGTTCAGTGAATTTACCTAATTCTGGGATGACTAGCCATTGCGTGCAAATTGGGTTTGCGTTTTCTCCGACGTCTTATGATGATGTCATGCAAAATAATGCTCAACCGATTCGATGTCCCCAAATTCAGGTCAGTTTAAGCTTCCAGTTTTTATCATGTGAAAAGGTTGTTGTGCCTTTTATCAGTGCTACATCCTCTGTTGTGTATGTTGTGACAATAATGAGGATGGGGGAGGGTACTTTTGTACCACAAGCAAATGGTCAGATGTTGATTTTAGTTATCAAGAGTAACTATTTTCTTTTGAAAATTGTATCTCTAAGAGTATTTTTTTTAACTCTTTGAAGTAAAACTAGTTACTTTTTAATATGATTTCTCAGACTTTGGAAATCCCTGGTATCACTTACAGAACAGAGTGCCCAAGGGAGAAGGAATGCCAATAACATTAGGAGAGGTGGGAAAATTGTGGCCCTAAGTCCTTGCAAGGCTGTTTTTGTGGCCATCCAGACACACAGCAGTATTTTTCTTCTAGTAAAAAATTGGGTGACTTTTTTTTTCCCCTGAAAGCCTCCAGGGGCTGCAACATACATTTTTCAGCAGGTTGCAGTGTTCCCCTACAGTGTTTACTATTTTGAAAATCCATTTTTCAAAACCACTACTGCACATCTTTTCAATTTCAGATTTATTTTTGTTTGCTGATATTTTTAGCAGTACATGTGGCCTCTGGAGAGTTGGCAGAAAATTGGCCTCTGGAGCCACTGTAGGTGTCCAACCCAGTCTCTAGCTTAGCCATGCCACATCAGCAGCTATAAAAAAATATTTTGTTGCTGCTATCCTTTTACAACCTCCTAAGTTTGACATTGAAATCAGCATCAGATCATAATTCTATCGGGATCTAAAACCATAGGAGGAGAGACTTAATACAGTGGACTTAACAGGCCATGATGATTAGATGGGGAAAGACTATTACCAAAGAGAATGTTCTGTCTAAAAGTGTATTTAATCTTACTGGCAGAAACAATAATAAAATGTTTCCCCTAGAACAGCAACAAACAAGATCTCTACCAGGTGTGCAGTCATTGTGCTTTAATTTTATAAATAAAAAATAATAATAAAGGGAGTCTTTCAGTCTAAGTCACGTAAAAGGGGGACCAAATGCTGCATTTACTAATTTATATCCACCAATTATACTTGTTAGGGAGCTTAGATGAAAAACCTTGAAAAACATTATTTTTGGTTGTCAGGCAGAGCTGTATAACTCAGTTCATCTTTAGCTTCTCGGTAGGTTATGCTTGCATCGCTTTTAGTCCCAAGTATCCTGAGCTTGCCAGGTTGTTGTAGCTACATCTGGCCGTGAATGCTAACCAGGAGAGCAACACTGGTACACGTTTCCATGTAGAGTAAAGACAAGCCACATGTTTGCAGAACACTGATAAGAAGACCAAGTGATGGGTGGAGAAGAAGGAAGCCAATGCTGCCAGAGCCCGTGTATGTACAGTAGATGTTTACATTTCATTGTCATCCTGAAATCCAAAAATGTTCTGGTCCTTGAGGGAAAATGAAGTCTATGTTGAGCTGCCATCCCAACAAAAAGGTGATGAGGGGAGGACCATTTAATAAGAGAGGGAAAGGGAAGGGAAGGGAAGGAGCATTCCTTAAACACTTATAGTCAATGATTTCTTTAAAAAAATCTTTAAAAATCTGCTGGTTTAAGACCAATGTTAAACTATCACACAGTATCTCACATTCCCAAGGTCACTGGAAACTAAGACTAATGCCTTGACAAATGTGAAATCACTATAAATTGGTCAGAAACAGATATGAGTCAACTCACAGAAGGATTCTTCCAGCAATGCAGTAAGGTTTATACGTTTCATAAGGCAATACAATGCTAGGACAAGGTGGAACATCATTTGCTGTCCTCCCCATCTTTATACGAGCCTGAAAAGAGAGGCAATGCATGAGTGCATGGAGGACAAGACACAAACAAAGAAATTGGTGAGACTGAACAACATCAACCCTAGTCACAGGTTACAGTGTTTCTTAAGGCATTAGCCTTAATTTCCAATTTCCTGGCTTTGTGCAGTGTGAGCTATCCTTAGTTCTAATAGTTTTTGCAATCATTGAATTTGTGTGGTTTTTGAAAAGGATTATCATTGCAATATATTATCCTTACCAATTTATATGGCACGTAGGATTATGAATACTTAACTCATAGTTTTCATGGTTTCATTTCAAGATGCACATTTTAACTTTTTTTTTAGCTGCATACCTCAACAAACGATAAATGAATATAATAATGTTCACCAATTAGAACAAATTATATACTAATTAGAAGTAAAATAGTAAATTAATACATTTATTAAGAATGTTCAAAAGTCTTCATCTGTTGAGCAAGCTTTTGATTTCAAAGGTTTCTTTGTGCTGAGTTATTGTATAAATTACAAAATGTGTGAGGGGGTTGGAGCTGTTTGTTGGATGTTTGCTGTTTTAGTTTACAAAGACAAATATAGAGTGCTTAAGGGGGGTATGTTTCTCCTCTGAGTTACTTGACAGACTTTGCTACCAAACAAAATGCAATTTGCATTTCAGGAGAACTGAGATGGGAAGAAGCAATTTCCCGTAGTGGGAACTGAATAGAGAGGTAACATGGCACCTGGAGAGACTTTTCTCCACACCCACAAAATGCTCTGATGCTATCTGTCATTTTAATTTTTTCATTTAAAATTTATTTTTGGGAGGCCTGGAATGCTTTGGAGTGTATCATTGCCTCCAACAACCTGTCCTGCTTTTTCCCATAACGCCTCTTGACCAATGTTAAGCTGTACTGTACAAAGCAGGTCATTTTCATACACATTGCCAAAAAGAAGAAAAGGTGTGGTTTAGGAGTAAGCATTTAGTAGTACCATGACATCATCGACATGTGTGCATATGGACAGTGAGATTTCAAAATGGCACCGTCCATATGCGCTAGGGCTGGGGAGTGTGCCAATGCTGCATGCTCCCCAGCCCTACTCACAGTGCGAGGACAGCCCTTTCGGGCCGTCTGTATCGGGCCTAAGAATGGAGTTTAATGGATGCAATATTTTCTGAGGCTATGTAATAGTATAATGACCAGAAGGCAATAATATCAAGCAAATCAAGTGTTCTATGAAAGCAGATGAAATAACATTTAGGGTTTTTTATGTGTTTTAATATTTATGATGTATGTACATTGTGCTAATTGTAAGCTTGAGATAAGATGCATACTGAAATGAGGAATTGATGTGAGTACCAAGCTTGTTTGGAGCAATTAACTTACAGTTGTAAACTACTTAAAGACTGCTTAGGTGGTATGAAGCGGTATATAAATGAAGTTGCTATTGATGCTATTGATATGTTTGAGTAATAAAATGTAAAAAAAAAAAAAAAAAAAGGTGAGTTTCCTATTTTGGCTTCCCTCCAGAATGCAATGGTGCCATTAGGAACCTCAGTCTCTGCATGTTTCAGGTTCTTGAAACTTATCCTGGAAACAGAAGTGAGTTTTATGGAGGGATCTTGGAGTTACTCCAAGTGGTCCTCCCAATTTTGTTGCTGCAGTTCAATGTCATCTGGAGAGCCACCGGTCACCCATCCTAATAATGGAACACTGCCTGAAGGGGCCACCTCTGGCATTTCATAGATGAAAACTGGGACATGTATGGCTGTGCAACATCAGTGTTGTCAAGATGGCAAAAGGCATTAGTAAGAAAGATGTGGAGAGGCTGCAGCAGCCTGCTTTTGTCTGAGCCAACTGAGGAAGACAAGATTTCACCCTCTCGTCTCTTCTCCCTACTTGTTGAGTTAATTGAATGCAAACTACTTTTGCACTTTGCACTTCAGTTTGCAGCAACTGAATAAGGTGAGGACAAAGGGAGAAAGTGGGCGAAGGAGGGGAAAACTGGATGTTTTAAAAGTAGGTGAAAAGGTGGGGCAACAGATTAACTGGGACTGCCCCTGCCAAACTGGGACACTTGTAGGCATACTTTGGCAAGGTTGTGGTGTGTACTTTCTAAGGAGATTATCAAATTGCTTTTAAAGCACCTTATTCCTGATCAGATAAAAGGCACATTTAATTTTAAAACCAGGTGTTACTGCACTCGCCAGTGGCTGGACAAATGAAACCTGTAGGCAGCCAGATCACAGCCATACTTATCCAGAGGCTTTTCAAAAATGGCAAAATCTCATTTTTGAAAAGCTGCTGGATAAGCACTACTGGGATCTGGGCTGCATGCAGGTTGCATTCGCCCAGCCACTAGCCAGTGCAGTATCACCCAGTTTAAAAATTAAATGTGCTTTTTCCCCTCCAGGGATAAGGTGCTTTAAAAGCAATATGATAATATCCTAAATTCTGGCAAGGCTAGACTCCTCAAATAGCAGGAGGCAATAACAGAAACCTAGTGGGAGCAGAGTTACAACCCATGCTCAGGACAAAGAGAAACAAACAGGAACTGGACAGTCTTTTTTCAGCCCTCTGCTTACTCTCTGCATTATTGAAACTGCTAAATTGTATTCTTCTCTTACTGCAGAATCACACTTGTTGTTCCCAAGCTACAGGTTGCCAAGCCAACAAGCATGGGAAATCCCACAAAGGTTATTCATAGCAGTACCCTTTGTCTCATCAGCAGCTGTATGTGCTCCTGTACACTGATTTTGTGTCTGCTCAGAGATAGCAACTCTTTCTCTATCCTGCCATAAGCAAAGAGGCATAAGTATTTGAAGTACTGGTCCGGAGCTGCTCAGAATCTCTCATGTCTTCTAGATTTTTTGGACAATACTTCTCCCCACAAATCCTTTTGCTCTTCCCTGCTAGGAAGTGTCTGCAGAGCTTTGTGATGGCTGTGAGTGTTGTTGGCACTATCTGTCACCATAGATAGCACCTCTGTTGCTGTGAAATTTCATTGTAACTGTGGTCGAAGTGAAAAACTTGGTAGCTGCCAGAGTTTGAAGATATTAGTATCTATCTTATGGTAATATGGGAGTGAGATTCAAAGTTGGTGCATTAGCACTATCACTGGAAACTCTGGGCCAAAACAGACAGCCCTGAAGGGGTGGCTTCAAGCGGCCCCTGAGAAAGCCAGGTAGGGGCTGCAGTAACTGCAGGCCACAGCCCCAGTCCTGCCCCAAATAGGGAGGGGAAAAATCAGTTCCTATTTGGGCTGGAAAAAAAGCCACCCCATTTCTGCTGGATGAGTGGCATCTAAACACTATGCCTACAATTTGTCCAGAAGCTGGTCAGCATGTAATTGAAGGAGCGGCTTCCAGGTGAATTGGGGGTGTGGCGTGTCTAAAAGCATGCCCCCAAGCCGGATAGACGGCCTTCCTGGGCCATCTGTTCCAGCCCCCCCCCACCCTCTCTCTCTTTCTCTCTCACACACAGATCTTTGAAAGTCCATAGTTGATATTTTCCATAGAATTTTGAATTATTTTGGGATGGACTTCTCGGTTGAGGCATAGTAATGCGGAGGCCCAAGAGGCCTGGCCTCGTTTGAGCTGCTTCTACTAGTCTCCCTCCCATGCAGCGATGCCTTGCAGCAGGGTAGCGTAATATTTTTTCATGCATTACTACATGAGCAGCAAATGTGCATTTTCAGTGTGCAAAGGGGTCTTCTACAAAACTCCTGCAGTTTAGAACTTTAAACATCCCTCCTTATAATACCCCTTTCCTTTTAATACATTTTGGCACAATACTGCAAAGAATACAGAGTCATAATTCTGAGAAGTCCAGAACAATGCTGATTTTAAAGTATCCATTTAATATCTAAGGTGGAATAGGGACAGTCAGCTAATATCTGCTTAATTTTTTCCCAAAAAAATACATAAATAAAAATAGTCAAACTTTTTAATAAATAAGCAAGACAGGTATTGTGGCAATCACTCTTGATTTCAATAATTTGAATAGTGACAGAAATCATAAGTTGAACATTTACATATTTTGAAAATACCTGAACTGAAATATCAGAGAAATGGCAACTGAGTAGCACTAATCGCTTACAGCTGCTTCCTGATAAAGAGAGACAGTCAGGAAGAGGAAGAAAATGGTATGACTAATATCTTGCAGATCTGTGTGCAAGAATTAGATCTGCTAATACAATATTCAGTTATTATTATGCAGGGTGAGTTACTTCATCTTTTCCTGTGCAAAACAATGTGTAGTAAAGAGAATATTAAATGCAGAAATCCACTTTTCCACAGCTACAGAAACATTTATAAGTTTTGTGCTAGATTTGAGAGGCATGAAAATGATTCAGATATAACAGCTCTTCAGCTATTGTTTCATACAAAATTTGCATTTGCAAATTAATTTTCTAATTTCTAACTGTTTATTATTAAAATCATATATTCTAAGAATTATCACAACAACAATGGTCTGCCCTGGCCTCACATCGAGAGGTATGGAGATGCACTGTCCACAATGCTGCAGCCTCTTTCGAGAATTCACGCCAAGCAAGTCTCAAAGAGAAATGATAATTCAGAAAGAACCACAATTGGAAACATCATCCAAGGAGACTTTTTGCTGTGCTCTCTGCAACTGGACTTGTCAGATTGGCCTTTTTAGTCATCAACGCGCTTGTAGAAAGAGTGGGATGAGTCCTCCCTGAATCTTTGTTAGCGAAGAAAAGCCAGAAAGAGAGATTAGTTCATTGCACAAGTATTCAGTACCCCTTTGTTTGCTTAACGTTTGTGCCACAAAAAAACAAAACAAAAACAAAAACAAAAAGGTTTTTACCTTCACAGTGTGGAATATCTCATGTACATGAAGTGGTAATAATACCAAATGAATTCATTTCAATTCCATATTGTAACACAACAAAATGTTTAAAAGTCTGAGGTGTGGATGTGAATACTTCTGCAAAGCACTGTGTCTTTATTTTCTATAGCACTGCCTAGTCTTTCCTTATTTATCTTCATATATATTCATATACAAGTACTATCCCCTTATAGGGTCCTTCTCTGGATGCTGAACTAAGAGTAACATTCATTTGTTAAAGAAGAAAGGGTAGAACACACAGTTTGCATGTAGAACATCGCAGATTCAGGCCTAACATTCCCCCCATGAGGGGGGAAAAGCTTCTCAAACCCTGAAGAGATACAGTCAGCCAGTGTGGACAAGAACAAAACTATGGGTCAAAGGTCTGGCTTGGCATAAGACAATAATGTCCTGTGTTTCTAGAATATATGAAATGCCTATAAAGTTTTTTGTGTTTTGGGGGGGGGCTATGTGGCTATGTTCTAGAAGAGTTTATTCCCAACGTTTCACCAGCATCTGTAGCTGGCATCTTCAGAGAATGTTGTTCTGGAAGAGAGTTGGATATATAGCCTTTGTCTTGAACAGAAGACGTCTTACCCAAACATTTAACACGCCTCAACACTGAATGGAAACAGCCTGGCATCAGGCACCGGAATGGTTGTGTGGTAAAATCTGTTTATTCTCGGTCTCGTGCAGCCCCGAGCGGTCCCTTCCAGTGCCCATAACATGGGGAGGGGGAAATGTATCCGATAAAGTCCTGGGTCTTCCACCCTGCCCATCTTCTGCTATCCCTCCACCTAGCTGTGCTTTCTCTTTGTTTGCTTTTCCTTTCTAGCCTGAGATTATTTCTGGAGAACACGAAAGCTTGGATGCTATTCTGTGGCATTTTAGTTGGTTATAATAATAATACTATCCAGGGTGGTTTTTTAAAAAACACTAATACAACTACCTGTACATTTTGTGCAATGAAGATATACTGCCTCCTTGATACCTCTTGAAGAACTCTGAGAGGAATGAAGAAATTAATCTATGCACTCTGGAGCAAGGTAATAATACAAATATTTGGTTGCAATCCTACACCCACATCTTTGAGACAGTCTGATTTAATCCTGCAGGACTTTCTTCTGAGCAAAGATGTATAAGAATCTGCTGTTACAAAATAATGATTTTTTAAAACCCAATAGACACAAGCTTTACTCTGACTCTCAAATGCCAGTCTTGGGCATTTATGAATGCAGGTCAGTTCTGATTCCTGACTGTATAACAGCACAGTGCAAATAAAAGACGGATATACAGAAAGAAAGAAGAAAATATTATCTAGAGTGGTAATGCTACACATACAACATCTGAAATATGTTCCAAGAAGGCAAAAGGGTGAAGTGAAAATTGAAAAGTTATTTTTTTAATTACAACTTCCAGAATGCCCAAGCCAACATGGCCAGTGGGATTCTGAAAACCATAATATAAAAAAGTAACTATTCTAAGTTCTAGGTACAGAGGCTGGATGGCCATCTGTTGGGTATGCAGTGATTGAGAGTTTTTACATGGCAGGGGGTTGGACTGGATGGCCCTTGTAACAACTGTAGGATTCTATTATTCTACTGGGGGGGGGTGTCTAACGGCATATAAAATACCAGCTTTTATAATGGCAAGGAGATAGATAGACATGTAGAAAGCAAACAAAAATCACAACTACTAGGATATTTCCTTTGCCAAAACTTCCAGAATAAAAACTCTTATGTCCTCTCAGAAATCTTTCCTGAAAGAGACAAGCGACTTCATTCTCAGACATCTTACTTGTTCTAGTTTGAAAGCTTAATTGAGTCATGTGGGTTCATACATTAAATCTTATTAAATTCAGTGTGAAGTACATCTGAATAAACATCAGATATTTTAGTTTGCTGGACCTCAGCCATGAGTATTCTTCAGGAATGTCCTGCTGGAGGTGCTTCTAGTCATTTTTGGAGCAATGGGTCCAGAAGGGGTTATTGCGACACTGTTCTATAACATCTGGTTCACTGGTCTGTAATTGGCCTATGAATGAGTTTCAGTCTGTCTCCCATGCTATTTGACATCTACAATAAAATGAGAAAATTATCCTGAGTTTAGAGAGTGTGTCACCAACATACAGATGACATCCAACTTTCTCACTCATCTTCATTATAATCCAAAAAAAAAAAAAAGATGTTTGAATTCTGAATGGATGGACTGATGGGGATGAGGAACTAATGAAATGTAATCAAGACAAGATAGAAATGCTTCTGTTGGTAAGAAAGGCAGATGACTTGTAATTCAGCCTGTTTGGAGTTGGCTTGCACTCCCCTTGAAAATTTAGGGTTCTGTTTGGGAAGAACTTATGCGTTCATGCTTAGTTTTGAATGCTCAGGTTTCAGCAGTGGCTAAGAGCAGTTTACTTTCTATACCAACTACATCCATTATTGAGGTACCTGATCTGACCAGTGGCACATGCCATAGTTACGATCCTACTTTGATTACTGCAACCCATTCTATCCATTCAAAAAAAAATCAGCTGGTTCAGTACAACAGCCAAGCTATTGATAGGCCAGTTATAGTAACCAGATGTTTTCTGGCCTGAAACAGTACTTTTTTTCCCATGCACCATTGCCATAGTGGTCGCCTGCATCTTTTTCTTCCACACTAGTCTTTCTCTCAATCTTGACAACCACCCAGCCTGTAGTAGCTTCATCTGAGCTACAAAGTTCTTTGACAAATTCAGTCCAGTCATGTTCCTCTTCTTTCCTTCTGCTTTTTTTCTTTCTTGCTGATCTTTCCCTCCACCTGACAGTGATTCAGCCTTTCCATGTTCTGATTCCTTCCCAGATGCAGTTCTTGGGCTGCCCTTTGACCAACTCACTCTAGGTCTTGCAGGAGTCACAGATAGATGCTTTAAATTCTGAAAGAACAGCAACCTTTATAACTGAAGTCAGCTAGAGCCATGTTCCCACAGGCCAGATGGAAAGAGGTCGGATGGAACACCTCACCCTACCACTGAGTAGATATAGTCTAGTTCCCCCAAAACAGAGCCTAGAAAAATTACATTTTTCGCTACATCCTTTAGAATTCTCCAAGCATCATGGTCACTGTGTAAGCTGGGGATTCTGGGAGATGGAGTCAAGTAATTGTACTGAACTGTGTAACATGCACGTATAAACAAACAAACATACCTGGAATCATTAACAGTCAAGGTCCACAGGAAAGCCGAATCCAGATGCATTCAAAATCAGCTGCAAATATCTGGATCAAACCTAAATCCTTCCTACTTTTGAGAAGATCCTTATTCTCAGGGACCTCTCTTCACAAGAACTTCATGACTGTCTCCCACCTTGTCCACATATAAGGTGGACAAGATCCTTAGTAGTATGAAAAAGACGACCTGCCCTCTCGACCCTTGCCCAACCTAGCTGGCCATTTTGGGGAGGGGGGGGGACACAATCAAGCCAATGTTGGCAAATATAATTAATACATCTCTCAAGGAGGGCACCCTGCCTTCTTCCCTTAAAGAGGCAATGGTCAGACCAATGTTAAAGAAACCTTCCCTGGAGCCCCTTGATAGAAACAACTATAGGCCAGTCTCTTTGTTACCATTCTTGAGCAAGGTGATCGAGAGGGCAGTCGCCAATCAACTACAAACTGTCTTGGAGGTAACTGATTTTCTGGATCCATTTCAAACCTGATTCAGGAAGGGATACGGAGTTGAGACTGCCATGGTTGCCTTAGTCGATGATCTCCCTCTGGACATTGACAGAGGAAGTGTGACCCTGCTGGTGCTCTTAAACCTCTCAGCAGCCTTCGATACCATTGACCATGGTATCCTTCTGGAACGCTTGAGAGAGCTGGGTATCGGTAGCACTGCATTGCAGTGATTGCAGTCCTACCTTTCTGGTAGGTTCCAGATGGTGTTGCTTGGGGACAGTCATTCGTCCAAGAGGGAGCTCAAGTCAGGCATCCCTCAGGGTGCGATTCTGTCCCCAATGCTGTTTAACATTTACATGAAGCCGCTGGGTGAGATCATCTGGAAACATGGGGCGGGGTGTTATAAATACGCTGATGACACCCAAATATATTTCTCTATGTCTCCGACTGATGCAGTGAATAAGGATGGCATATCTCCTCTGAATGCCTTTCTTGGGGCGGTAATGGACTGGATGAGGGGAAATCGACTCAAGCTGAATCCAGGTAAAACGGAGGAACTTGTTATTGGAAACCTGAACCCGGGACTGGAGTTATGTCAGCCAGTTCTGGATGGGGGTCACACTTCCCCTGAAGGACTCTGTCCGTAGCTTGGGGATGCTCCTTGACTTGTTGCTCCAGCTGTCAGAGCAGGTGGTTGCGACAGTCAGGAGCACTTGCTATCAGCTTCGGCCGATATGTCAGCTGCGCCCTTTCCTGGAGCCAGAGGACCTTGAAACAATAGTACATGTGCTGGTAACCTCTCGTTTGGACTTCTGTAATGCTATCTACTTGGGGCTACCTCTGTGCCAAGTTTGGAAACTTCATATGGTACAAAACATGGCAGTAAGATTAATCAAAGGTACTTCTCGGAACGATCATATAACACCTGTTCTGAAGTCCCTTCATTGGCTGCCAATCAGTTTCCGAGCAAGGTACAAAGGGTTGGGGATTACCATTTAAGCCCTACATGGCTTGGGTCCAGAATACTTAAGGGAACACCTTCTCCCGTACTGTCCGTCCCGCACACTGAGGTCCTCGAGTAAAAACCTTCTTGAGCCAATAAGATCTAGGCTAACCTCTGTTTAATAAACAAAGACTAACTTACCCTTCCTTTAATTGTCTTAATCTATCTCCTGTGCTGAAATACACATTTTTTATCAGTCAATTAATCAGTTCATTAGGTAATGGAGCAAATGAATGATCAGTTCAAAATTACCTGAATGCTAATAGTTGTGCAGGGGAGGCCAGATGATCTAAAGAACAGTGCTTGAATCACCATGGTTATTTTTATTTATATCAAGCACAGTTTATGTGTATATTGAGGGTACAAGAAAGCCCGGCATTGAAGCATTCCTTGATGAGATATGTTTTGAAAAACTCCAAAGAAACATCTGAGAGCTGCCAAGCAAATGGTCACTGGCCATTCATTTCAGATCTTTGGGTCTTTCTTCCTCTAACTTTTTATCTTAGAGCAGAATTATTCACACAAACTGCACATTCAATTAAAATTCATCTAAATTGCTTGTTTTTCTCAAAATTACATCTTTTACTATCTTTTTGTAACAATTTCTTGCATTTGAGATATGAAAATCTGCAATGTTTTTAATTCAATGTCTTTAATGATGCACGTAGCATAAACAAACTATAATTCAGAATACAGCATGTAGAGAATGTTGGATCCAGTTTAGAAGTATTTTATTTAAAAAAAAAATCACCAACACTATCAGATCTACTCATGCTTCTTTGGCTTTAAAGCAATAATTGCTAAAGTAGTTTCAATACTCTAGTAAATAACCAGGTGGTTTGTGGGGATGGTCGGCGAGGGGGGGGGGGTTAGTAAAAAGGGAAGGCCAAGGTCTAGTTCACATTTTAGCCTTGCACAAATGTACATGGGAGAGCATTTTGGGTTCTTGCACTCTTCTCCACATACACAGAACCTTCAGTGTGAACCAAAGTACCTACATGGACATGTTCACTTACAAGCCAGGCTAATGTCCTAAACATTTTCAAATGTAGTTCCCACCCCACCAGTTCTCTGAAAGGTCTATTTTTATTTTTTATTTTTTGGAAAAGTGCCTATTATAGGCTGACCATATGTACCATTTCAAATAGGACAGTGTCTTTTTCATATTTCCAGACCATCCCATCATTTAAATATAAATGTCAATTTTGTCCCATTTCATAGGAAAATGTTCCATTATGTTGAAAATGGTTTGAAGATCCCTGTTTGAAGTTGTGGTTGTCAAAACAACAAGTAAATTATGTCATGGTGTGTGAGAAATTTTATGATAAGGTGTTGAGAGACCTATTCCAAAGATATATTATAATTAAAGGTTCAAAACACACTGCATAAATAATCCAGTTTAACTGCTCTTCCTCAATGCTTGGGAATTCTGGGAACTGTAGTTTGGTAAAATATTGAGCCTTCTCTGTCAGAGAGCTCTGATGTCACAATAAACTACAATTCCCAGGATCCCCTAGGACTCAGCCAGGGGAGTTAAAGCAGTCTCAAACTGGATTATTTCTGTGGTGTGTTTTGACCAAAGAAATCCAATGCTATTGTTTAGTACAGCACAAGAACAGATCCATTTCATCCTGCTTTGATTTTAAAGCACTTTTTGAACATTCCAGGATGCTCCAGAATGTTCAGCTAATATCATCTGTCCAGTATGTTAAGGTGATCTTCTGGTCACAAACCTAAAGAACTGACAACATTCTTCTAGAGATGTTTACAGAGTTATAGTTCCACTTAGGAGTAGGTAGTGATTCTCTAGTTCAACATCCAGTTTGATCCACAACAGAGAAATCTGTGTGCCCAAATTATTCCACTGCACATAGCAATCCAGGCATCCTAGGAATCTCTTATGTTGCCCTGGTATCTGAACCTAGTGATTACAATGTTTAATATGCAAATGTTACCAGAAGGTGGTTCTATGGATCCTGAATTCCAACTGAAGATCTTTAGTTGTTTTGAAACAGTCTTCAGACATTTATGCGCCTCTTAACTTTTTCTAATTTAATTATTAGGATCACTCCATTATGGGAGAGGTCTCCATGTGAATGATGGTAAAATCCTCATTCAAACCAATTTTCAGTCTTCCATGGTTCAAGGGAAAGTAGTAAGGATTCTCAAAAACTGTTGAATTCAAAAGCCAGAGAAGACCAATGGGGTTGGAATATCTCCGAGTTGCCGAAGACACCAAGCCATCAAACAAAGAATGGAGTTTGACCTGCCTGCACATAGTTCTCAACTTCCCAGGGTACTCCTTCCTAGACTAACCTACTTTACAGAGCTGTTGTGTGGATAAAACGAGGAGAGAGCTGCATACATCATTTCCTGAGCTTCTCTGGTGCGATAAAAATTCAGTAACTAGAAATGCTTGAGATTAAACCAGGAGACTTATTCAAGCCATTTGGTACTTTATACTTGCCTCCTTTTGATAATTGATCAATTAATTCTAACTTTAGCTGTGTTATACTGGGAATCCACTGCATTTGGTTCAAATACATTGGAAGGCAAATGTTTAGATATGTCAATTTGTTTATTCTATTTCAAATTCCTGTTTCAAGAGATTTAATTCAAAACGATTTAGTTCTGGCTGTATTGATGTGATGAGGAAAGGCACTCATTTATATGGTGTAGGAAAAAATCAGGGTGTTTACACTTGTGTTTTTTTTCTGTGAAATGTTTTTAGTTTCTATATATTATAATACATATCTCCCATTTGTGCATTTAAGGGAAATGCAAGATGGTAGATAATAAGGCTAGCATTTGTGGCTTAAATTTGAATAGCACAGCACTTTCAAAATTAACCTCATGAAAGATAATGGGGGTGATCCATAGGTAGAACTTCAGCTGTACAGCCAGAGGTGACAGGCTATTTGGTGAACAATTTACGGAGTATCTCCTAACCACGGGCATTGCAAGCTCATTCTATTAACCTTAATAGGTTTGCTTTCAAAGTGTTTTACTTGGAAGATTAAAATGTAAACTCTATCATATGTCAGCCAAGAGGGAAACTAAGCCAGTAAACTGAAATGTGGATGCAGTGTACTCATTAGGTATGCATATGGAGGAGATAATGTCAACTCCTGCAAGAGAAAGCATGTTTCCTTTGTTTACTGTTATATAGAAGTACCATCAGTATACATATTTCATGCTCAGGAATATAAGAACAGATCTGCTGGATCAGTCCATAGACCTATCTATTCCAGCAGTCTGTTCTCACAGTGGCCAAATAGATGTACTGCATATGTTCATGTTCCCCAGCAACTGGTGATGAAAAGCAATCCACCTCTTAAATTGGAGGCAATATGGCCATCATAAGTAGCATATTTTGGTAGCCTCTGTGAGGGTTTAGCAATTAACCCACTGCCTTTCCATCAGGTATGTGCCTCTGCCTACACTTCTACTGCCATCAAATTGAAGACTTTCATAAATTTCCTGTTGCAACCAAGAATGAGGACTCTCTCTGTCCTTACTTCTACTATCAATGTAAGGACCAGCTCCTGTGCTACTCCTGTGACCCCCTAACGGTGGGGACCTCCTAGATGCCTTCAAGGTATTTTTGTGATGTATTATGTAACTTACAGAGGCAGTACAGAGTACTGGTTTGAGGTCTGAACTATGACAGAGACCAGAGTTCAAATCCATACATGGCCATGGAAACCCACCTGGTGCAGTCTTTCTCTTTTTTCTACCATCTTCTGTCTTATCTAGCATTATTATATTTTTAGTGAGATATCTTCTCATATGTTAAAAATACAACAGCCTCAGTTTAGTCATCTTGGCTTCTAGGGACAGTTCAGAATTGATTGCTCAAATACCCATTTATTTCTCTTTTTAGCAGTACAGGGTATCTGCAGAACTCTCCCCTGGCACCACATTTCAAAGGAGTTGATTTTCTTCCAATCAGCTTTCTGTCCCCCTTTCACAACCATACATAGACATTGGAAATGTAATAGCACGGGCAATCATAACTTCACTTAACTTTGATTATATATCTTTACTCTTTAGAATCTTGTCTAGTTCCTTCATAGCTGTCCTTCCAAGTCCTGGTTTTCTTCAGATTTCTTCACTGCAGTTGCCATTCTGATTAATGACTGAGTCAAGGTAGGGAAAATCTTGAAGCATTTCAATGTCTTCATTGTCTACTTTAAAGTTTTGGAAATCATACCAGTATGGGGTCATTATTTTTGTTTTCTTAATGTTCAACTGTAAACTTCCCTTTGCACTTTCTTCCTTAACCTTAACTGCACCAGACACTACCCCTGTTTTTTTCATTGTTACCACCACAGACACTTGAATCTACATTTTATAATTGACAGCGTTTTGGGAGGCCAAACACATATAATAAAAGAACAATACTTTATTAACAGAAGTTGAACATACCAGATTAAGTATTTAACATTTGGAGCACAGCACACACACTCTCTCCCACTCCATTCCTAGATCATTCAGATTCTTTAACACCACTTATTAATTCCTAAACCTAACTGACTGAAAGGTGAAGCAGACTGGCATGAAGGCATGGCCAGGGGCAGCTCCAGCCCCAGTTGGGCTGGGATTGTGGTGACGAAATGGCCTGCTCTCGAAGTGGGCTGCAGTGGCAGTTCCAAACAGGCTGCTGGCAGGAACAAATTTAATTTCCTCCTGGAAAGTCTGGTTCCTGCCACCTCAATGGAGCTTTCGGGCATGTGCACCATCTGAACACCATGTCCCCGAAGTGGGTGGAAGTTGCTCCTTTTGGCCCGTCTGTTTTGGGCCTGCCTCTCTTAACCCAAATCCTCCATTCATCCACTCCTTTTCTCTTTCTCCAGTTCTGCCTAATTATATCAACTGTCATCCCAATGGCCATTCATTGGTCCTTCCCAACATTCCTTCCATAGTACAGTAGGCCCTCCATATCCACAGATTCTGCAACCATGGCTTCCATTGTAAAGCTAATGTATGAGGTTTAAAGTGACACCACCATACAGAGCTTGAAAATACCCCCCCCTAAAAAAATCCCCAAAGCTAACCTTTGTAATAAGGAAACGTTTGTCAGGGGAAATTATCATTAGCTCAAAAAGGGTAGCAGTCTCTAGTCCTGTGTATAAGAAGGTTGCCAAGGTAATAATAGGTCAACAGAGACAAGTTTATGAAAACTAACTAATGTATATTATTCATACACACATAAGATAAGCGTACACTCACAATCACCCAAGAACTCAGGAATATAGTAAGTTAGCATTGACAGAACAAGAGGCTGATATTCACCTGTTTAGTGTTCCATGTCCAGATTGATGAAGGCTCAGCAACATGGAGGGTAAGGAGGGGGGAATGGAGTGGAACTACTTCCTCTTCAGCTGGGCTTGATAGATACTGAACTGACATCCCCATACATTGGAGTCTGGTGAACAGAGGAGGAACAGTTTCATTGGAATCAAGGTTGGATAAATAGGAAATGCTGACTAATCAAGCACTTGGCATCTAGAGACAGCCACTTATAAATCTCCCAGTAGATGCTGGGAGTCGTCATTGCTCCCTCATTCAGTCTCTTTGACTGGTAGTGCTCTTGATGTTCATATATCTCTTAACATTCAAGACTGCTGGAAATATCTCCTTGTTTTACATCTTTTAGTCAATACACTTTTTGTCTTATACTTCCTTTTTGTCTTGCATCTTTTTAAGTCAATACAGTAATGTACCCAAAAGTTAGGACTCCATTGTCACAGCAAAAGCTAAAGAAATGAAGGATCACGAGCCTCACTTTTGAAATCCCTTATTTCAGAAAACAACTCCAAGTCATATAGCAGAGCACTTCCAATACTACTACAAGAAGGAATAGGTTTGGGGATTATACATTATATATTACTAGGTCATTATGGGAGCTCTAGATTATCTCTATATTGATCCGTAGCACCTGTACAATACGAATCATGTGGGTTCACTGGATGACATTCCCCAACCCATGTCAATCTAGGGCTGCTCATCTCAATGCTGGTATAATACTGGATCCATGTTCCTACTTTTGCTTTGATTCTACCACTTATCCAAAGCCTTTCTCTCTTAAACTCCTCCCATTCTCTTCTTTATGCCTATGTGTTCCCTCTCACAGCATGATAGTGATATCTTTGGTCAAGCTTTGACAAAAAAAAAAAAACCTTGTTTCAAACAGTCTTTCTTTAATCCCATGACCTTCTTCCTTAACTGAGTATGTATAAAGGTACTAGCTAACACTAATTCAGTATTGCTCTTGCTTTGCCATGTTGTTGTTAACTGCCCTCAATATTTCTTCTCCTCCCCATGTTGAAATTACACTATTGCTCCTTGGGGGCAAAGGCATATATTTTATATTTTTACCTGCATATGTTGCTAATTATGTACAACAATGATTCTAGAGGTTTCTAAATCAAATTATATTATATGCTGCAAAAATCAGTTTCTTTAAATGCATGTTGAACTATGGTCTCTGCTAGACTTCATATATTTTAAAGAAAGAAATAGAAATTAATCATGGTTGATCCACATATGTGATTAAAGTGCCATGATGTATACCTGTGAGATTAAAAGCACAGTCCCTGTAGACAAATTTTATAAGTTTTTGAATACCCTAATTCTAGATCTTATTTGCAATGGATTCATTTTACCAGTTTGGTGCAATTATTACATATTTTTCTATCTCAAATAACATCTCCCTCCTTCTTACTAATCCTTCTGTTGCTCCTCCTGCCTAATTTGTTTTAGTAATTCTTAAGAAGAGTGCTAATAACATCCCTCCATTCTTCACAAATTAACCAGGAAATTCTAGCAAAATTATCTAGGCATTAATAAATAACTTATTTGAAATGTGGCCACAAATTCAAAATGCAGGCTATCCTCATTAAGTCAATCATGTATCAAATAATTGAGGTGCAATTTTAACATAATGATATGATTTTCTATTTTTATGAGACAATAGAACTTCAGAAAAATATGAAAACAGTTTTTTGCTATGTGTTATTCCCCAGCCTCTCACATATGGTCTCAGAGAAGGGCCATTGTTCTTATTTGCATGACTAGCAGTAGGTACTATCTATTATCAGCACCTCTTAGATCAAAATGCATACTCTTATAAGTTTGCAATGCCATATTTTCTAATTTACACCTGAGCAGCAGATCCCCTATTTAAAACACACACTCACATTGGTACTCATATTGCTCTCCAGATCAAAGCAAACTATAAAGACTCTTTATAAGGCAGAGAACAGACAATTGAGAAAAAGAAAAATAAAGAAACTAGGCAGTACATTGATTTTACTTGGTGCACCAGGTAGAAAGGCAAGAGGAGCTCAGCATGATGTAGTGGTAGGTTAACACCAGCTGAGATACTCTCATTCAAGCACAGAAGGAGAAACATGTGAAGCACATTCGTGCCCCTGCTCTGTTTCCTCCTCACACCTCATCCCACTAGACATCCCTCTCCCCAGATCTCTTAAAGGAGAGAAGAAGGCCTGAAAAGGGTCACACATGCTTCATGTTCAAATGAATGTTTTGCCATTGGAGTCCCACAAGAAGCTTGCGTGCATCTGTCTGTACACAAGTGTGTTTCTGCAGCTCTCTTCACTGGAATCTGATTGTCAGCTGGCACAAAGACATCCTGGGGTTGACCTGGTGGGGTTTGATGACATAAGTATTGAATCTATGAGCATAGACCCATGTCTTCTCCACATACCTGCTCTGTGCTGGGGGAAAGCATAAAGATGGGCCCCCAAAGGAGGATTTAAATTCTCTCTCTCTCCCACCCACCTACTCCCTCATACTTACCTTCTTTCCTGTAGTGTTACTAGTGCTTCTCTGGAAGCACTGGAAGATGGCATTGTCAGTGTCATAGTGTTCAACCAGAATGCCATAAAGTTTCCAATTCTTTGTGTTTTGATTGCACATGCATATTTATAGGTTTGCATCTGCTCTTCTCTTAAAATATGCCAGCATTCCCTCCATTCCTCCCTCTCTTGTGTCCTTCTCCTTACCATGTGTCACACCCAATCTCATGCAGCATTTTACAAAGTGATTTTCACTTAATTCCACCAAGTACAGTCCACCCACCCCATATGCGGGCTTGCCATACGTGAACAAGTTCACACGGACGGCAAGCCTGGGGTGGGGGGGACAAAATGGCATGTGCACCACAGGGAGCTGTGCATAAGGGAGTGCACTGCCATTGAAATCAACGGAACTTGAGGTCCCGTGGTTCTTCCCATATGCGGGGAGGTCCAGAATAGATCCCCCGTGTATACAAAGGGCCCACTGTAGCAGTTGTTGTGACAATATTACACTAATTAACAATATTACACGAGTTAAACATTGGAATCATTTTGTTTTAGTGCCAAGATTCCTCGCTCCCTCACTTGATCTCTTTTGAATTTGTTTTCTGGAAACAATAGCTGTGTTAACTTGGCCACCACATTTACTGTGTTTAAGACAGTAGAAACACACAAGGCACAACACATTTCTTATCAGAAAGTAGTCTATTAATTTCAAATGATCCAGGGAAGGGGAATAAAAAGGTTTTAGTAATGCCAAGAGCTCCCAGGAAATACTCCATGATGAGAAAAACATCATATGTATCTTCAAATTAAAATTAGTTTGTACAGGAATGAAACCCAGGACTTTCAGAAACTTTTTACCCATCTAGAGGTAGCTTTAGTAGCACTAAGAAAACTACATTTCCAAGCGTTCTTAATGCATAGCAATAATAGTGTGGGAAAGACAAGAAATGAGGGAAAAGGCCACTCTCATTGTTCTACGCTACGCTGGAGGAGCAAACCAGGCTAGGGACAAGAAGAACATGCGGACAGAATCACTCACTCCAACAATGACATAATCAGAGGCACAATAGAGGCCACATTATCTGAGTTGTGCTTGAAATCAACAGAGGATTTGGGTGTTTTAAAGGATATCCTTTGGTTCTTTTGAGATCCATTTTGAACCTCCTCCCAGAGGAAAGGCAAATCTTATTCTTGCACATCCTAAAAGTCAATGTAAGGAATATGCAAACTTCTGAAAGTTCAATTCACAAAAGCAGGTTCCTTAGCTGTTGTAAACATTAGCCTATACAAGCATACAGAGACCTGGAAGAATGCTGAATGAATTGCCAGGCAGAAGAGTTAGAGACAGGTTCCTTTTCTTAGTGAGTTTATTAATCTAGAATGCCTTGTTTGTATCAGAGGCCTTTTAAGGATTCCTCTGTCAGCTTTCTCACTCCTGATTTCTAGTGTGACAAATTTTGTATTACTTTAACTAGCTGAAGAGAGAATACAAATTACACCTACCAAAGTAGCTGGCAGCTCATCAGGCATTATACCCAGGCTGCCTTGCCAAAAGAGAAAAGGGATTCAGTAGGAAGAAGTAAAGCATGCTAACAAGTACTGGAAAAAGGAGGAACGTAGCTTCTTCTCGTGTGCTGGATTCTACTTTATTGGCTGCCTTTCATGATATAGTTTATGGGGAGGGACAGGTTCTTGGGCAAAAACCTTTCCAGATCCTTGTA
This sequence comes from Urosaurus nigricauda, assembly GCA_034509955.1. Lineage (NCBI taxonomy): Eukaryota > Metazoa > Chordata > Lepidosauria > Squamata > Phrynosomatidae > Urosaurus > Urosaurus nigricauda. The sequence goes on from JAOEGL010000006.1 coordinate 59,714,547, forward strand.
TCCTACAATTGCTGGGAAATCATCAATTGTGTTATCTAAATATGATGCCAGATTAATCAAATTTAGTCTGGAGCCTATTTGTCACTCATGATCAACTCCATCTTGTCTCACAACAGGGAGGGTCCAGGACTTATTGATGAAGCATATGCTTTGAATGCAGAGTCTGCAACATTAAAAAGGATCAGTGTGCCAGTCTGAGTGCCAACATCTGGCAGAGCAGGCAAATGGTGGAACTGACACAGACCTTTAAAAGATGTTGCTGTTGCTTAGTGTTGAGAAGCAATCTCTATCTTGAATATCTCAAAAGGCTTCTGGGTTTCTTGGTAGTCTATACTGGGAGTCCTGCAAGATTTGGGGATAATAAAAATGGTGGGTGCTGTAGCAAAAGCTACTGTCCTTGATGCTCTTCTGCTGAATGTTGGAGTGAACCCCCACTGTCTATCCCAACAGGAACTGGAGTCCATTCACAAAACAAAATTATAGCACTATTATTCCACTTTAACTGCCATTTAGAACTATCAGGCAGAACTCTAGTGCCTTGCCAAAGAACAAATGTCAGGATGCCACAGGATGCAGCCATGGCAATTAAACTGGAATAATAACATAATTTTGAAGTGTGAATGGGCCCCTCGTAAATTTATAGGGACAGAAGCTGCAGGTTGACTGAACCAGGGGTAGCTGTCAAATGAACCTTGTGTCATACAACCAATCCCCTTGATTACAAAGGAGGCTCTTCTTATATCTGACTCATTTCACCTTCAATCCACTTTGAAAATACTTTCAATCACTGCCCTCACAACCTTTAATTTTATATGTTAGGAAGAGAGGGAAAATGAAGATTCATAGATTAGTGTTAACTACTATGGGATGTTCTTTCTTTTCTTTTGCCTGTTACTTGAATAAATTTTGCTTTCCCAAACAAAACAGACTTCTATATGTAACACAAAGGGTGGGTAAGCAATAATAGCACTATGGGAAAACCAACTAAAAAGGGACCAAAAAAAAAAAATAGAATAGCTTTGAGGAGTTATAAAAGATGATAATTTGTATATGATTAGGCATCCTTTTGTTGCCTTGGCCAGTCATGGTGGAAATTTCTTACAGCTTCTCCATAATATAGATTAATATTTTGGAAAGACACAGTGTATAACTGTGATCTTAACTTCTCCTCCCTTAGATTCCATACTGTTAACATTCCATCATGGGATAATACAATTGTATTAGACAGCTCTTTGTGGCTTCCATTGGGAGTATAATTTAAAAACAACTGTTTTTTTAAAAAAATTCTCAGTCTGGATGTTTAAAAAACACTGATGAAGGGAGAGGAGGAGGGGGGAAATTAGTCATGCAGGAAAGTCAAAACCTGCAATATACATTAATAATCTCAGTCAAACTAGACATGTGTGCAATTGCATACTTGTTCCATTCTCATATGATGCTGAAAAGTTCTTGGCCCGACCAACAAGGGAATGTTCTAGAGCCATGAACCTCACATGCTATTCCACATATTCATCCCAAAATTTGGCACACTTGGCACATCATTTCTAAAGTTTCTTTAACTCTTCCAAAATAAATAAATAAATAAATAAATAAATATTCTGATGTCTAGTCACTGAAATATTGCTCTACTGCTGCTATCACCTATGAATCAGTCAAAAATTTCGTTCCGTTTAAACTCTTCTCAAGGTTTGAAAACAGGAAATAGATGGATCAAGAGCAGGTGAGTAGAGTGGTGGATTGTCTATGTATGCAAACCCCAAATTCCACAAAACCTGATGTCTTCCTGGGATATCTCTACTGTCTCAGCAATTGATTTAGCTGTGATTCACTGATCTGATTAAATCAGGTCATGAATACCCTCAAACAATTTCAGGAGTTGGTACTGTTGAAAGACCTTCCAGACCTTGCTGCATCTTCAGTCTCAAAATCTCCACCCTGAAAATTGGTACATCATTTCTTCACAGTTCAGTATGGCAAACACCTGTCACTCAACCTTTGCATCATACACTCATGGATTACATTTGGAGTTTTTTTCTGCAGGAACAGGAACTTCACAACAGCCCAGAATTCAGAACTTGAAAATTCCACACTTTTCATTGACGTGGTACTATCTATAATTGGAACAACAGCACCAAAATCAGAAATTAGAGCTACAGTCCTGCAAATTGGCAGTGTACAATGCAAAATAACATTCTTTCAAACTACAGTGACAAAATTATACTGAGATTTTGGGAAGCAGGTCAGGCCAAGAACTTGTCAGCACTCCCTTGCAAATGTTTGTGTGATTCTTTCTTTACCCAAAAATGAATGTGCAACAAAATGAAATCACGCACATCAACACCACATTGCTTTGTAATTTTAAACCACTGTCTATCTGCCTGGCTCACTTCTGTTATCAGAACCAGGCTACAAAATTTGGCTTTAAAACATCAGATTGCAGTAATGTAACATTCTCCATTTTGCAAAAAGAACGGGCCTTCCTCTCCATGCATTATTTTTGAACTTGGTAAACAACTTCCAGTTTGGAAACTTCAGCCAGTTCAAAAAATTGCAGCCAGATTGTTAACTGGGGTTGGCTACTCCATTGCTGAACAGCTTCACTGGCTACTAGTTCATTTTCAGACATGATTCAAAGTGTTGATTATGACCTTTAAACTTCTGAGTTCCTCTGTAGACGACCTTGTCTCTGTACCACCTCAAGATACAACTAGTGGGAACAAGAGAGAAGAACTTGGTGGCTGCTCCCTTCCTAAAGAGATTACACTATCTTTCCTCAGGCAGGTTAAGGTTTGTTTTTTTTTCCTTAATTTTTATAGCAGTCCTTTGAAGAATGACTGCTCAATCTGCACTTTGCAGAATTGTGGTTGCACTGTCTGTGTTCTGTTTATTTGTTGTTTTTAATAGTTATGTTTTTTACTGTTTTTAATATTTGGACAATATAATTATATATTTACAGTAACTTTAGTATTTCTTACAGGTATACTTCAATTAATTGGGTATATGTGTTCCTGGACTTTATTTCTTTAATAGAAAATTTGGTACCAGAGACAGAAGCAGTGGTGTCACTAGATTTGGTATCACCTGGTGCGGTAACTCATAGTATCACCCCCCCCCCCCATGGATCTCCTCCCATACTACACCATGCAGAATCCTTAGTAATGTTTTTTGTACTAATGTTATGCATTAATCGTAATTCCTGTATATTACTGAATGCAATGGAAATGGTTATGACATAAACAACTAGCACAATTAAAATTATACCTTTAAATTATGATATCATACATAGTTTCATGTAGTTGAAGTAAAAATTTGATAAAATGTGCTACTTTTAAATAAATATGTTTAATTTGTTTAAAAGATGTTTTTAATTCAAAAATTTAAAATGTAAAAACTAAAGCCTCTCCTTTATCTTCTCATTGAGCCTCAACCCACTCACACTATTTCTTTGGCCTTTTTGAAGGAACACATGCAAATGCCATAGCCCTTTTCTGCCAAATGGCAGATGTTTCATTCCCCTTACAACACAAAAAGAAGAGCAGGTCAACCTGTTTCAGCAAAATTTTAAATTCAAAACTAACAATATGCGCATGTGAAATGAAACAATCAGATCAGGGAAGAATTCTATAAGTTAACCCCCCCCCCAAAAAAAAAACCCCAAACCTCCTGGACACCACTTGAAGCCTTCTTCCAAAGTGCACCCAGGGATTCTCTCCCCCCCCCCCCCCCCGTTATGATTTCCATTTTGGTGGTCAAACTTATAGATCTATGGCTTTTTAACAGGCTGAAACAGCTGGTGAGCCAGACTTATCTGCTCTCCTCCTTTCTCTCTGTTTTGCTTTTGACATATGCTCAGTGAGGGATTCTGGAGGCAACTGGTCTTTACCTTGGCAGTTGTAGGCAGGCACACCCAGTTACACTAGGATTGGCTGCAGCAGAATTAAGTTCCTACTCAGATCAAGCTTTATTGCATTGTTTACTGCAGACATGCTATTGTGACCCAGATCTTCTTCACCATCCTTGCAATGGCAATGCTGCTAAAAAAAATCCTTCTAGTTAGACAGAGGACAAAGAAGAAAAATGGGGGTTGGACAGGTGTAAAAAGGTGTTATAAAAAGTTTCACTATAAGAGGTCTTGAGGTATGCCTGTATTAACACTTGTAAAATTGACACAGCCGTGGAACTAAAGACAAGAGGACAGAATCCTGAGGTACTACAGTAGTGTAAAAAGTGCTGTATGAACAATTGCTCTTTTTCAGAGGTTGTCAGTTGATTGCTTCCTACTCATTAAGTTCAGTTACACCAAAAGCAACATGCATCCCTCTTTCTGTTTTGACTTTGTGGCTGGGGAACAAATGGACTGTTGCACAATGGGTGAATCCAAGGCTGTGGCATCTATCTAATGGAGGGATCCAGTATAAGTAAAGTGTATATCAATCTATGCTAAAAGTGTATAGAATTTCATTGTATAGGCTGAATGGCCAGAATAGATGATAGAGGGTGGAGCAACATTCTCCTAGTACAACTGCACTAAAACAAATAACACAATTAAACTGACTTTCATAACCAGTTTATCTGTTCTTCTAACATGCTTTTTTGCTTTTGTTTGTTTGTTTGTTTTTGCCTGAGGACACCTCTATCTATTCAAATATTCAGCATCCCATAGAAGAGGGAACTATATGGTAATTTTTTTCCAAATCTGTAAAAAATGATAAAGCTTGACTATTCTTTTTTTTTTTTTAATGCAGAATCACAGAGTTTGAAATAACCCCAAGGTCCATCTTGTTCAAACTTTTGCCAGTGAATAAATCAACTGTTAACCCACCCTTGAGAGATAGGGATACAGATAGGGATACAACATGTTTAAAAACATCTTAATGAAGGTAGTCCTCCATCTTCTGAAGTACTCAGTTCCACTGTCAAACAGCTCTTAGCATCAGGAACTTCTTCCTAAGGTTTATTCAGTATCTCTTCTCATGTAATTGAATCCATTGGTTCAGGTCGTACCACCTGGAGCAACAGAAAAGAAACTCACTTCCACAAGTGAGACCTTCAGATATTTGATGATAGCTATTGTACTCCTCATCATCTCTTCTCTTTTCTAAGCTAAGCATACTCAGCAATCTAGTCATTCCTCACAGAAATTTGTTTCTAGACTTTTCACCATTTAGGCTGTCCTCCTCTGAACACATTTCAGCTTGTCAATATCCTGTAGTTGAACTGTAGTGCCAAGAATTGGACATAAATTTCCAAGTGAGATCTGATCAAAGTAGAATGAAATAGTGCTGTTAATTCCTTCAATCTGTATACTATAGTTCTTTTGAAGCTGTCTAGAAACCACACTGTTGAATCATGTTCACACCAAGCTGCCTAGATCCTTTTCACATGTACTGCTGTCAAGTCAAGTGTAACCCATCTATTATTTGTGCAAAGGGATTTTATAGCAGCTTTGAGATTAAGAAAGAAGCTGGTACTATGAGCTTTCGTAGACTCGAGTCTACTTCCTCAGATGCATAAAGTGGATGGTCCAAGGACAGACCTATATAAGCAGAGAGAATAGTTCCCTGGCAAACTACACACATTATAACATCAGCTAACACTCCAGCCTCATGAGGGCTTTCTCATCCAGTTCATGGCATCTCCTTTCTGATTCCCATGCTACATTCCAAAACTCCCACCACCATTCATATGTTTATCTACTCACCTTTGCTTTAGGCAACATCCTTCCTCCTGACTTATTCCCCCAATGACCATAGTTAAATGTGAATTTGTCACCTCATCTGCATAGCCACAAGTTTTGCATTTCTATTGCTATTCTCATACAGGTCTGCCCTGGATCATTCACTTCAAACATCTGCGGAAGTAAGCTCAAGTCTACAAATGCCCGTGCTACCAACCAGCTTCCTTCTTTCAGTTAGTCTCAGCTTCTACAAGATCCCTTTACATGCTGATTTTCCAGACTAACACAGCCATTTGTCAATTCTACCACTATCTGTTATTTGTACATCAAATTATTTTTCTGTCCAAATGTAAAGTTATTCTTGTTGAAATTCTTTTTTTTTCCTTTTTTTTTTTTTTTGGCACAGCTCTCCAATCTGTTAATGTCATTTTGAATCTCAATTCATTATTTTACCTCTCCTACTTTGGCATCATTTGCAGATTTGATGCACATGCATCTACTCTGTGATCTCAGTTTTTGTTAGGATGTTGAACAAAAGTTGGCCCAGCACAGAATTTTCTGAGACCCCACTAGTCTGGTCCCTCTATGATGATGTGGTCTCACTTGTGAATACTCACTGGATTCAGTGCATAAAGGAGCTGTTGTTAACTGCCTTAAAGTTGACTTTGACCTATGCTGACCCTATTGGAGAACAAGAGACCTACCTATCCTCAGCTGCCCAGCTTATGTCTTGCAGATTCATGGCCATGGCTTCTCTGATTGGATCTATTCACCTGATATGCTATCTCCCTCTTTTACCATTGTTCTCAACTTTACCAAGTATTATTGCCTTTTCTAGTGAATCCTTTCTTCTTATGATATGGCTAAAGGACAACAACCTCATTTTAGCCACCTTTGCTTCTAGGGAAAGTTCAGACCTGTTTACTCTAAGACCCATTAATTGGTCTTTTTAGCAGTTGATGGAAGAGGTGTCACTAGAGGGGTGTAGGGAGTGACACCTCACAGGGAGATGAACACCCAGTGTGGCAGTTGCTCTCCATCCATCCCAGACCCCCTCCTGCTCCTCCTCCTCTACCAGAAAGGGCACCCATGCCCTCTGTGACTGCTGGTGGGGATTGGGTGCTGCTGACACCTGGCAGTTCCTTCTTAGTCTGGCAGGGCTGCTGGTCATGGACCACTGCACTCCATCCTCATCCCACTTCACCAGTGGCTGCAGCATACAACCTTGTGCCCCATTCCTTCTCCCACCAAGCCAGCAGTTCTACCAGGCCCCGATGGAACTACTGGGTGGTACCAGGAGCCCACCCACCACCAGTGGCTGCAGTGGAACACCTTGTCCTCCATTCCCTTCTCCTCCCTTTCCTGCCTGGCCAGCCTCTGGGTGGGGTACTGATGCTACCTGTCAGCTCCTTCCAGGTCTTGTGGGGATATTGGCTGGGTGAGAAAGAGAGGAGAAGGGTATGGAGGGCAAGGTGGTTCACTGCGGCTGCAGGTGGGCTGGGTTGGGCTGGTGGGGATGGGGTGCAGACTCTTTCTCTTCCTTGCCATCACTTCCCTTTCCTGACCCAGCCATAATCTTCTAAAGAGATTATGCCTGCACATTCTATCCAGTTCTAGAAATAGAGACAATGATGGTTTTAATTTCAAGTCACTAGGAGGCATGAACCTTTGGATCTCCAAAGTTACCACTACTTCAGTACCTCAGTCAAATCAGGTGGCCTCTATATTGGTCTCTGCTGATCCAACCATTGAAGCCAAACCACTGAATCAGGGTCAGAACCGAATCTACTGGTCAAAGCACATCCCTGTTGATCTAATTAGGTTGGAGCAAAAAGACTGTGGGCTCTGCCAAAAAGAAGAGATGAATAGCATTCAGCTTCTTGGTTGTTTAGGACTAAAACTCAGGCAGTCTACTGGCCATACTGGTTGTGAGCAATTGGCAGTTCAAGCATCCTGGAGGGTGGAAGGTTTCCTGCCACTGAATTTTAGGGGCAAAGAGGTAAGGCTGCTCTTCTTTTGAAAATAATTACTGCTAGCATATATATGTTGAAGGGAGAGTAGGAATACTTCTTCGTTTCTGCAACTTTTATTGTATCCTGAGAACTTTTCTGCTCTATGCATTTTCTGATCTAATCAAGTACACCTGACATCTACTCCATTCGATCTTAAACTATTGAGATTCCTGCTACTGCTTTCTCCCATCACACTAAACAACATCTGTCTTCCAACCCTCCCCTTCATTTTTGTTTTATTTTGCTGTTCATCTGTTTTGATGAGCTAAAAAAGCAGAATCTTTCTCACTTCTTTTGGATTTTTTTTTTTTTTGTTAGCCATAATAAATACCTTTGTTTTGCCACTATTGCCTTTGAAAGTTTTCTGGACCAACAGGGTTGTCTGCAATTTTTGTCTTTTATGGAAATAGGATCTGCCATTTGATTCCTTAAGTTATGCTCCTTTGCTGCCCTCTACTGCAGAGCTCTGTGAAATTTATTCCCTTATTATAAAAATGGCAAGCTCCTCTATCACTCCATCCCCAAAGTTAGGGTTTAAGCTGTATGACAGTATCTATATGACAGTGGGAAATGCAATGAAATTACAGAGGGGGAAACTTTAGCAGCACTGCTACCAAGAATATGCTGAAGTACAGTAGTAATATGACTAATAACTCACGTTAATCTTCCAATAATTCTACAACTCACATCAGCCTTAAGGAGCCTGCATGGTGCAGCAGTTTGAGTTCAAATCCACACTCAGCAATGGAAACTGGGTGACCTGGACAAGTCATGCACTCTCCAAAGCCTTTTGATAAATTCACCTTAGGGTCACAATAAATCAGAAACAACTCAAAGGCACACAACAATCACAAGGTCAGTCTTATTGAACAGCTACCTATTGCACCCTGCTGCTGTTACAGCTGGCATGGGAGAGGCTGAGATGGAGAAATTGTGGGTTGCCTATAGAGATCTGAACTCTTAGCCATCAGATTCACTTGGGACATTCAAAGATACGGCAATTATTAAACACAACCTTGTCAAGTTAAAAGGAATAATATCCATACATACCATGCCTACTCATTTTAGAAGCACTAACATGATTTTTGATTAATTTATGTGTGAACCACTGAGTTTGGCCTCTATGTTACAGTATGAATAAATGAACAGAAAACAACAGAGTTGCAAGGATTAGATCTTACAGAGTTCACTGATCTGAAAGAGAATAGATTTTTTTAAAAAAGCCAAATCAAGCCAAGGCATGAAAGCATGAATGGTTAATGGAAAATAAAACCAAAATACATAAGTAAAAGGGACAAGGGACATTAAAAGCAATAAGATATAAGATATAAAGCCTGAGCTGGCTGTGATGATTTAAGATGTAAGTTAACCATGCAAGCAGAGTATTGTTCTGTACTTGCAAATCATAATTATGTCTGACTGGGTGGTTAGTTCTTACTGTGTACAACGGCATACTAGTCTGCTTCTAAAGAACTTACTACCACACTTTGAAAAATGGACATTTAATTGCAGATTCATGTGAGCACAAAGCATTGATCCACTGAGAAGCCTGTTCACCTCATCATTCTTTCATTGATCAGGTCCTCTCTGTTGAGGGTAAACATCTCAGCACCAGATGTGACTGGAGCATTCCTTTACTTTTGATACTGCACTTTCCAACCAGAATCCCCCCAAATATTCTCTACTACAGGTATCATCATTACTGGCTAATGGTCACACTGGCTGGAGTTGATGGACGTCAGTAGTCCAAAACATTGGGAGGAACTAGCTTGGTGAAGGCTAAGTTATAAAGCTACACCCAAATGACCAAACCTTAGAAGATGATGCCTGTTGTGTCTCTGTCTGAATCATCTGCTTTTGCCCCCTTGCAATCAGGAAGCAGGCCCAGAATAGTAAATCATACAGAACGACAAAGTGTGGTCTCCTCTACTGTAAGGTGATCTTATAAAACTTATGCACTCTGAAAGCATATATTTTATTATGAGAATGATGCATGCCTCAGGAAAAAAACACTTTAGATGTCAGAGGTTGTGGGTGATTCCTAGAGAAAAGAGGTGTGGATTGCAAGAACATGTTGAACATTACAGTACAGACATTTTAGGGGCAAGGGAATTAGGTAATTTCAGACTTCTGGAGGAAACCAGGCTTGGGGTTCCTGGACATTTAGCTCTGGAAAAAAGCAGTACTAACAATTCATATTGAATGCTGATCTTATGACTTCTATTGTTTTTATCGATTGTTTTACCTGTATAAGCTGTTTTGTGGTCCAAAAGAACAAACTTTAAGTGCCTGAATAACTATTATGGTATGAATAAATTCATATGTACAAATCAAGCATGCATCATTTTGCAAAAGAAAGATAAATCATGCATGTGTCTCATTTGATGAACTAATGGAGGGTACTAGGGATAAAATCATAGAGTTGGAAGAGACCACAAGGATCATCCAGTCCAACCCCCTGCCATGCAGGAACTCCCAATCAAAGCATCCCCGACAGATGGCCATCCAACCTTCTTTAAAGAGCTCTAAGGAAGGAGACTCCACTACACTCCGAGGGAGTGTGTTCCACTGTTCCTTGAATGGACATTATTTGGACTAGGGCAAACCAGAACCAATGAGAAAGGCACTCAAGTCAAGTGGCTCACACGTTCAATTTCTACCCTCCCACTGTGAGGCAACCAGCCAGCTCTGTGTTGCCATGCAGGTTTTCTTGTAATGGAAAGTCAACAATAGGACACCTGAGGCATTTCTATGCCTACTGGGCAGCGTTTTTTACAAACTCTGACACTGCTGCAAGGCTGCCACCTTAACTTTAATCACATTTTGGGAGAAAGGAGGGATATAAATTCAATAAAATAAAATAAATAAACCTGAAATATCAGCTGTATTCATTTCAATGTTTCAAAGGAATTTATCACATGGGAGGAATTTCTCCCAATTTTGAATGGAGCCAATTTGAATTCACGTAAATTCGCTAGCTTAGCGAATTTACATGAATTCTAATTGCATTCTGAATGCATTCAGAATGACTTCCCATTTCCCGAAAATGACCCCCCATTGCCTGAAATTGCGTGAGATACTCTAATACGCAATTATGTGAAACTCCATATTGTGTTTGGAATGACTTCCCATTGTCCGAAATTGTGTGAGATACTCTAATACACAATTACGTGAAACCCCATGATTGCGTTCGAATTGCCATTGCATTATACCCCCAAATTCTGTCGTATGATAAACTCCTAACAAAAGAGCATCAGGACTGCAATATTATAAGACTTCAACCTGAGGAAACAGGGGGGAAAATAGGGCATCATGACTACCTACAGTTTTTAATGGCATGTAAGCTCCAGTGACATCAAGAGGACCAATTTTGAAGTAGATACATTTATTTTAGAGCTATATGTCTGTGTTCCACAAGTCATTTATTTGCACTACTTTACTGCTGTACAGAAAGTAGGTATTGGATGCTAGTCAAGGAGCACCACTGCATGCATGATTTACTGCTAAAAAGGACATATAATAGAGTTCCGGGGGGGGGGGGGGGGGCAGGGGGGGAATGCTACTGTCCTCATAGGCCTGTGCCATCTCAGACTGTTAAGTATGTGTGTCACATAAATGCTTCCCTGTATCTCATTCAGAGATCCTTGCAAGTGAAAAGCTGACACTTCAGGGAGACAGCTAGAACCTTTTTGACTGATGTATCAGCTTTCTCATTGAAAATAACTTTAGAAGTGAATATTTAAAAATACTACTTCCCATCTGTATTCTGAGGCAGCATAGTCCTGTGAGGATAAAGTGTCATGTGGTGATTCACAACACTTCACTCAGCTCTTGGGTGGGGCAGCCACCTTGCAATGACATTGATTTTCACCCCAGATGTAGTTTAAGGGGTTGGAACAGTACAAATAGTTCATCCAATTATGTAAAATGTCCAACAAATTTGCACTATCATTCTACCCGACTGTATCCTACAACAAAGAGTGCTGCCGATATAGGAAGGTATTAATCAGTAGACATACAGGGAATCTTAATTGGCAAGAATGGATGAAACAAAGCATTAAATGTACAAGCTTTATGAGATTCCCTATCACTCTTTAAGCATCCTGTGAATGTTTGTTGCAACCTGCCCTCCAATACAGTAAATATTCATTAAGAGAGCAACAATTGGGACAATTAAAGTGGCACCTATTTTACGTTAATTAGTTCCCACAGAAACATCTTATCTAAGGACGTAAAACCAACAGGAATCACAAAAGGAAACACACTTACTTCTGTAAATGTACTATTTAGTTATCATCAGGCAGTTGAAGCTGAAAGAAAATGACTCAAGATTACCAGGGAATGATGTGGCTGAATGCAGCTTTGTATCTAAGGCTGCATCCACATTGCAGAGATGACCCAGTTTGACACTGCTTTAACTGCCCTGGCTCATTGCTATGAAATTCTGGGAATTGGAGTTTGCTTCACTCTGGGGCCACAACAAACTCCAATTCCCAGAATTCTATAGCATTGATCCAGGGCAATTAAAGCCATGTCAAACTGGGTTATCTCTGCAGTGCGGATACAGCCTGAGTCTCACCACTACCTCTACACTATACTCAAGGGTGGTCCAAAAGACATTTTACTGCCTGAGGGGAAGGTAACATTCCTGCCTGTTCTGTGTGGAAACAGAAGAGTGGCAGGGGCATCCTTCTTCAACTGTGCCAATATGACTCCTTCCTCTGCCATAGCTTAAGGCAAAAGGCTAACATTGGGGACAATGTAAAATCATAGAATCATAGAGTTGGAAGAAACACATTCCAGTTTCTTTTCTGAATTGTGGTGGCTGAACTGGACACAGTATTCCAGGTGGGGCCTGACCAAAGCAGAATAGAGTGGCACTATTACTTCCCTTGATCTAGATGCAATACTTCTATTGATGCAAGCTAAAACGGCATTGGCCTTTTTAGCTGCCGCATCGCACTGTTGACTCATATTCAACTTATGGTTGTAGCCAAGGATCTGATTTGGGGAATTTAAATTTTCGCTCAAGTTGCGAGATGGGCCAGCTACAACAACCCTATGAGGTTGTCTCCCGTTGTGTATACTGAGAATACCGGGGTTCAAGAAATTGAGCAGAGACAGGCTTGTCTAGTTAATATCCAATTTATTAAGGAGAGAAAGACAACCACACAATAAACTAACACACACACATACATACAAGGCTCAGAAAAGTCAGGAGTTAGTGTTGGGGATAGTTCAAGGCTTGAGTAAGGGTGATGCTTACCAAAGTATAGATTCTCTTCTGGGAGTCAAATGAGTGAGTGTGGGTCTGGGACAAGTGGATTTGAGCAGGGCTTGTCGGTGTCCAGATCAGAGATAAGACTGGCGTGGAGTATGGAGACCTCTTCAACTGGCACACAGAGTGACTAAAACTGGCGGTTTTTATAGGGGAAAAGCTCCCTCTGGCAAAGGTGTTTAATGGGGACTAAATGTCCGGACAATGGGGTCTGATTGTCTTAGAGGGATTAGTCTACTGTGAGGGCATCCTGACTCGGGGAATCAAGTATTTTGAAGGGAGAAGTCAGCGGATTAAGGAGGACAAACATTATTATTATTAGTAGTAGTAGTAGTAGTATTAACCTTTATTTATATAGTGCTGTAAGTTTACACAGTGCTGTACATACAATCATATAAATTAGACAGTTCCCTGCCCTCAGGCTTACAATCTAAGACAGACAACACAAAAGAAAAAGGGGAAGGTGGTGGGAAAGGGGATGAGGTCCAGTGGTTCTTCTCTCCCTCTGGGGCCTGGACCAAGACAGAGGACTGCAGGGAGGGCTAGGGTTCTTAATACATAGTTAGAAGGAGGCATCCTGGGGCAGAGAGCACAATTCTGGGAATGCTTCCCTAAACAATATAGTCTTTAACTCAGTTTTGAAACTGGTTAGAGAAGTGATGAGGCGCATGTGTGGGGGAAGAAGGTTCCAGGAGTGAGGGGCAGCAAGTGAGAATCCAGGACGGGGCAGTGGAAATCCTTGGCTGGGACAGGAGACCTTGACTACCAGAGTGGAGGGTACGAGAAGGAGTGTGAGGATAAAGAAGTTCAGACAAGTAAGGAGGGGCCAGTCCATGGAGGGCTTTGAAAGTCCACAACAAAATATTGTACTGGATGTGGAAGGGGAAGGGGAGCCAGTGAAGGGAGGATAAAAGAGGAGAAACATGGTCAAAGCGGCAAGCAGATGTGATAATATGTGCAGCTGAGTTCTGGACAGAGATTAAAGGATGGAGGCGAGAGAGAGGAAGCCCTGTCAGAAGGTGGTTACAATAATCTAGTCACATTACACCTCCTCATGGCCAGGTGATAATCTTACTTGCAACTCCCTAGACTATCTGGGAGCAATATTTGCTAAGAGGGGAATTCCCCTTGAGGCAGTGAGTCTGTGACCTCTTGCTTCACCTTACAGGATTAACCAACAGCCAGGGTTCATCTAGGGGTCATGTATGTGGATATTATTTATGCCATGATTTTATAGAGGACACTTCCAGTAACATGGTTGCAGTGGGCAAGCTGCATGGCACACAGCTCTCTCCTCCAACTTCTTAGTGCCACTGCCCAGAATCACTCACCTGAAGCAACCCCCTCACTCTGACTGGTTCTGTTTTTATATGCTTGCAGTGCATAGGAAATTGCTTTCTTCAACACAGAATTCTACAACCTCATAATATTTGTTAAAAAGTGATCAAGTAGTATTTTCTCTACAAGTAGAGGTTAAAATGTGAGGGGGGGGGCAGTGTGTACAATGTATTAGAATTAGTGCAGTGCAGTGGTCAAAGATTATGACTAAAGAGCAAAGACACCAATGGCTGGAGAACAAACTAAAGCCTTTATTATTGGAATACTGTTCTAAGATAGGAAAGTTACTACGGGAGCTATTTTAATCTAGCTACAACTGTAGGATGGTCTCAGAGAAGAGCGGCGTGAGAAGAGGAGTGGAAACATCCAGAAGGCTGCATCCGCACTGCCGAAAGAATTATTATACAGCCATGACAGTTGAAGTTGTGTCAAATGGGGTTATTTCAGCAGTGTGGATTCAGCCTAAGTATCAGTTCACATCACAATAGGGTCAAGATAGGCAGAGAGAGGGATTGCTGCAGGTCACAATCTAACCCTATTTATACTGTTCACTCTGAGGCACTAACTCTCAGTGAAGAGCGTTGTTGTACTTCCAACACAATTCTATTGGATGGGAGATAGCTTTAAAATGGGTGGGGGAAATTGGGCACCCCTCCAAATGTTGCTGGAATGCAAATCTTAGCAGCTCTGGCCAGCCATAGTCCATGGCAAGGAACGCTGGGAATTGCCTTTCAATGACAGTTGGACAACTCCACAATTCCCACCTGGGACGTACTCCTGTGTTAGTATATTGCTGTGGTTAACCACCTTCAAGTGGATCTCGACCCATGGTGACCCTGTAGATGAGACATCTCCAAGACTCCCTGTCTTCCACTGGTTTCCTCAGGTCTTGCAAATTCATACCCATAGTGGGCTCCCTAGAATGCGGCCTTCCTCTCTTTCTATTTTTCTCTACGTTTCCTAGCATTATTTTTCCCAATCAGTCATGCCTTCCCATGACATGACCATCGTATAACAGCCTCAGTTTCATCACCTTGGCTTCAGGGAGATTTTAGGCTTGATCTGTTCTTGATCCATTTGTTTGCTTGGTTTTATTCTTTTTAGCTGAGCACAATGTGCTCAGCACTAGTATACCGTGTAGTTTATAAATTCTCCAGAGTTAGTATATACCATGATATAGGTCGGGTCTGTTGGCAGGTGATACCCCATTGACCCCCAACCCAACCACCTGGCCTTCCCAGCTGAATTCAAAAAATGGCTTCTGACTGCATCCCAGAAGCAGAGACGCCCCCCCCCTCAAAATGTTTGAAAACACAACCAGAAATCCCACCACACACACAGAGACAACTTTGGACTTTATCACACAGGAGGCAAGTGTCCTCCTCCCTTCATTAAATCGCCATTAAATTCCATCAACATTGTGCAACAACGGGATGATTTTCACACAATGTCAAGTCGCCATTATTTCGTACCATTATCCCATGAATAAAGGGGCAAAATTGTGCCGCTTTTTGTTGATGGGAAAATCTCGTGAATAAAAAGTAGCGCGATTTTGCCTCTTTATTCATGGGATAATGGCATCATAATGCCGATGTTGTGTGAAAATCATCCTGTTATTGCACAATATTGATGGGATTTAATGGAGATTTAATGATGGATGGACGACGCTGGCTTCCTGTGTGACGAAGTCCTTTGTTTAAAAACCTTCAATAACTGCTCCTTTGCAGAGAACAAACAATATGCCTTTAGCTCAGGGTGACTGGAGGACTTCCTTCTCCAGAATCCATCCTACACTTGAGACTTCTGTCCAGGAGAAATTCCATTTTGAGCATCACTAAACAGCACAAATTTACATGTATTCACGTATTTTTACATTCATTTATATTTATTTTAAGCTTCTGTTTTGGAATATCCTACATGTTGTAGTAACCGTTGCGAGTAGGACATTTAGTCGCCCTGCTTCAGCTGCATAACGCCCAAGACTTTATAGACTATAGACTAACGCCCAAGACTTTATTTAAAACTAAGAAGCATGTCGGGTTTTTGGCTTTTATTTGGTAACATCCTCCATTCTCCTTGAACCATTTCAACCTTCTGTCCAGGACGAATTCCACAACACCCTTTTTCGTTGTTTTCTGAGCATGGCGAAGAAGCATACATTTACATTTATGTATTTTTAAGCTTCTATTTTGGAATGTCCTATATCACGTTACGGTAACCTTTGTGGTTAGGACTTCTAGTCACCCTGCTTCAGCCGCACGACACCCAAGACTTTATAGAGGCATAGACTGAGAACTACAAAGCATGTCGGGTTTTTAAAACATTCACTGATGTGTTTTTTTTTTAAGCTTCCATTTTGGAATGTGTCCTCCATGTTTGGAATGTCCTCCCTTCTCCTTGAACCATTTCAAAATCCTGCCCAGAAGGAATAATCCCACAAGCTCCTCTCATGAGGCATACATTTACATGTGTGTGTTTTTAAGCTTCCAGTTTTGGAATGCCCTCTTGTGTGGTGGAGCCTTTTGAGGTCAGGGGAACACTTCTTGGGGCCACTGTGCTTTGGGGGCATAATTAAGGCCCAAGACTTTATTAGTGGAGTTTGAAAAGGACCCACACAAACAACAGCGCACTCATACTGCTTCCCTCATGAAAGGTAGGCGCCTAAGGGGTCTCCCACCCCTCTATCCAGGGGCGCGTTGAGGAGGCCTATTATTATTCCCCTCAAGCCTCCCCTCCCCCCCCCCGCAATTCGAATAACATTGGCCTGTTGTGGGCGTGGCTGAACCACCCGCCCCGCCCCTCGGCTCGCACGGCAGTACCAAATCGAGCGCCGAGCCACCGATCGATATGGCGCCTCCAGCCAGAATCGATGCGCTCGTCTCTCTCTCTCTCCCTCCGTCCCTGTTCCTTGCAAGCGGCGTCCTCCTCTAGTTGCAAGAGAGCACTAAAGCCACGGCGCGGGACTAGAGACGAGGGGCACTTGTGCGCATGCGCGGTGCAACGCCAGGTACCCCCTCCTTCACTCTTTTGCTAGTACACAGACAGACCCTTTTGGGGTCCTTCCTGGGCGGAGGCACAGCGCTTTAACCCTTTGTCTGGCTCAAGGCTATGGAATTCTGGGAGTTGGGGTTTGTTGTGCTCCGCTCTGGGCTCCAAAACAAACTCCAGCTCCCAGAATTCCATAGCCTTGACCCAGACAGAGAGTTAAAGCGCTGCCAAAGCGGGTTATGCCTCCAGTGTGGATGCAGCCTGAGTCAAACAAATGGGTACGGATTCAAATCCAAGCCCCTTTTGCATCAGAAGAGGGGAAAACCCACCCCTCCTCCCTGCCCTGCTCCATGGCCTCAGAAAGTGCCTCTGGGGGCCCATGTGCATCATGCACACATACACACACACACACTCATTTCAAAGATATAGCCCTGTTAGTCTCTGGGAGCAGTGGATACCTTTGTAGCACCTTTGAGGCTCACTGAAAGAAAGAAGTTGGCAGCAGGAGCTTTCCTTAGACTCCAGCCTACTTCCTCAGATGCAGTTGGATATAATAATAATGATGATGATGATGATATAGAGAGATCTTGTAGCACCTTTGGGACTCAATGAAAGGAAGAATTTAGCAACAGGAGCTTTCCTAGACTTCGGTCCGCTTCCTCAAGCATCAGAACATCTCGTAGGAGTTTATCACATGGGAGGAATTTCTCTCAATTGCAAATGGAGCCAATTCACAATTACGTGAATTCGCTAGTTTAGCGAATTTACGTGAAATCTGATTGCGTTTGGAATGCGTTCAGAATGACTTCACATTTCCAGAAAATGACCCCCCCCCATTGCCCGAAATATTCTATTACACAATTATGTGAAACCCCATGATTGTGTTTGGAATGACTTCGCATTGCCCGAAATTGCGTGAGATACACTCATACGCAATTACATGAAACCCCATGATTGTGTTCGGATTGCCATTGGATAATACCCCCCAATTACATCGTATGATAATCTCCAAAGGCACTACTACATCTCTCTATGCATATTCCTTCTTTTTTAGATTTGTTAGGTTTTTTAAAAAAAAAATATTTGATTGGTCTGTTCCCTGCAAGGGTGCTTGATGTCTGAGGTATGTAAGGCACCTCTTTTTAACAATGCCAGGAACTCTCCTTGATCTCAAGTTTTGGCCCTGAACTCTCAGGGCAGTGGTCCCCAAACTGTGCCCTTTAAGAGATTTTGGACTTCAGCTCCCAGAAGCCTCAGCCATGTCTGGGATTCTGGAAACTGAAGTCCAAAATCCCTTAAAGAGAGCAGTATGGGGAACCGCTGTCTCAGGGCCTGGGATTCTCTCTGTTTGACAATCTTACTTCTGAGGATTGCAGCCAAAGTGGGAAGCAGCAGGAAAGCTTGGCAGATAAGGTTATTTTTGTTTGTTTTGTTTTTGTGGAGCTTTCGGGCTATGTGGCCATGTTCTAGAAGAGTTCCTTTCTGACATTTCGCCAGCATCTGTGGTCGGCATCTTCAGAGAAGATGCTGGCGAAACGTCAGAAAGGAACTCTTCTAAAACATGGCCACATAGCCCGAAAGCTCCACAAAAAACTATGGATGCCGGCCATGAAAGCCTTCGACTCCACCTTGGCAGATAACATTATTATAATCTCGCTGATCAGAAAGTCTTGGTGCGTGGACTTTGACAGCCTGGTCCCACTGTGCCCTGATTTCCATGACTTGTAGGGCTGGAAACTGCAGAGCTAATCAAGGGCCAAATTCCAACCCTGGTTTTTTGGGGCAGTAAGAGGTAATTATGGGCATTACTGACTACACACACACACACTTACCCTCACCCTCATATCTCTATGTTACCTGACAGAAGGTGTGTTTCTTCCAGACTCTTTAGACAAGAGCTTCATTTGTGGTCTAGAAATTGCTTGTAAGTTCCATTGGATCTCTTTAATTGCCTGGTCAGTTCTTTTAATTTTGTTTCTGTAAAAAATGAAATGATCCTACCGGTAATAATCACACCATACACAATGTGGGAGAACTCTTGTGGACCCCCTCCTCCAGGGTTCAGTTTGAAAACAGACAGTGGAGTTTATCACATGGGAGGAATTTCTCTCAATTGCGAATGGAGCCAATTCGTAATTACGTGAATTCACTAGTTTAGCAAATTTACCTACCCTCCCACTGTGAGGCAACCAGCCAGCT
The DNA here is from genome assembly GCA_034509955.1 of Urosaurus nigricauda. Classification (NCBI taxonomy): domain Eukaryota; kingdom Metazoa; phylum Chordata; class Lepidosauria; order Squamata; family Phrynosomatidae; genus Urosaurus; species Urosaurus nigricauda. The sequence continues at coordinate 59,734,039 of JAOEGL010000006.1, forward strand.
CTGTGTTGCCATGCAAGTTTTCTTGTAATGGAAAGTCAACAATAGGACACCTGAGGCATTTCTATGCCTACTGGGCAGTGTTTTTGACAAACTTTGACACTGCTGCAAGGCTGCCACCTTAATCTTAATCACATTTTGGGAGTAAGGAGGGATATAAATTCAATAAAATAAAATAAATAAACCTGAAATATTAGCTGTATTCATTTCAATGTTTCAAAGAAGTTTATCACATGGCAGTTTATCACATTTCTCCCAATTTTGAATGGAGCCAATTTGAATTCACATACATTCACTAGTTTAGTGAATTTATGTGAATTCTAATTGCATTCTGAATGCATTCAGAATGACTTCCCATTTCCCGAAAATGATCCCCCATTGCCCAAAATTGTGTGAGATACTCTAAGACGCAATTACGTGAAACCCCATGATTGCGTCCGGAATGACTTCCCGTTGCCCAAAATTGCGTGAGATACACTCATTCGTAATAACGTGAAACCCCATGATTGCATTCGGATTGCCATTGCATTATACCCCCAAATTCCATCGTATGATAAACTCCAATGAAATACAGTTGGCCCTCCTTATCCACGGATTTTTTTATCCGCGGATTTGAGCTTGAAAATATTCCCAAAAAGTATAAATTCCAAATAGCAAACCTTGGTTTTCCATTTTATATATGGTACACCTTTTTGCTCTGCCATTATATTTAATGGGACTTGAGCATATACAGATTTTGTTATCCACGGAGGGTCCTGGAACCAAACCCCAGCAGATAACAAAGGCCCCACTGTACAGGTGCTGGGGGGAAGCTCAGCATTTTGACAGAACAATGACATGGCAGGGGTGACTTCTTAATCTCTTTGTTCCCCTGATCTAAACCAGTGATTTCCAAAGCAGCACGCTCCCCTGGGGCCAGTGGAATGATCCAGTGAAGCAAAAGGGGCAGTGGAGGGCCTTCTGTTAAAGTGTTGGTACACAAGAATGACCAGGGGAACCAATGGGCCTTTAGGACCATGGAGGGGATGAGGGTTGCATGAAACTTCTTTTTCGGGGTCTATTAAAACTAACACAAAGCCTCACTTTGTGTCTCCCATTCTTTGCTTGCCCATGCGAGTTCATTCACTTAACTGCATCTTTTACTAGTAGTGGCAGGAAACTCTTGCAAGGCTTGGGTGCAAGGCACCATTTCTGTGGCTTGGAGCAGGGCCATTGTGGGGCAGACTTGGTTGACTGGAGCAAGGAATCAGAGCAGGTGGCGGTGGCAAAAAGGAGCTTTCAAATCTGAGGCACTGCTTAAGATTTGTGAGCATTGCTGGGACTTGGCTGGCGGGTAGGAACTGCGTTTCCTTTCATTGGACAGGCTGAGAGAAGAGTTAGATCAGTTCTCAACCTTCCTAATGCTGCAACCCTTTAATACAGTTCCACATGTTATAGTGACCTCCAACCATAGAGGAGTGGTGTCTCAGTTCCTAAGACCATCAAAAATAAGTGTTTTCCAATGGTCTTAGATGTGAAAGGGACGTTCGGATGGTCTTAGATGTGAAAGGATTATTTGACCCCCCCAAAGGCGTTGCGACCCACAGATTGAGACCCGCTGAGTTAGATGAAGAAGCAGTGTTTGTGTGTGCAGAAGACTTGTCTCTAGGGAAGGAGGGGGAGGAATATACAGTGTTGATTCTTGGCAAGAATCCTTTGCCTTAGAGGAGCAGCTCCTGTAGTCTCTTTCCCTATCTATGCCAGTCTGCAGTCCAGAGCATGTGGTCTCTGTAAACCCCCTACACACATAGCAGCTGTGTCCCTTTCTGCCCTGACAAAGGAAGACTGAGAGTTCTTTCTTTGCCCTTTGTCACCTTGGAAGCAGCAACTGAGCAGCTGGCTGAACCGTGACCAAGAAGCTTCTTGCATGCACTGGCTGGAATGGGTGAGACGGCTTCTCAGTCACTGCTCCGTTGCTGCTCTGAGGGTGACTGGTGCAAAGGGAGCAGCAACCAAGCAGCCAATTGAGCAGTGACTGAGAAGCCTCCCGCCTGTGCTGGCCTTTATTGCAGGGCTGGCACAGGCAAGAGATTTCTTGGTCTCTTCCCAGCCTCCTGCTCACTTGCTGCTCCCCAGGTGACTGGGTGCAAAGAGAGCAACAAAATTGGTTGCTTCAAATTTGCAGTAGAACGGTAGACCATTGAGGGGCACTGGAGTTGTCACCCAAGTGGAAGATGGATGATGGCCCAAAAAGGTTTGGGAACAACGGATCTTAAACTGTTTCACTCTCCAACTACTTTTTCATTTGTTATCATGAATGGAAAAATCAGAACACTAAATGTACTATGTAACACGCTAGAATCTGTATCTATATTTCTCTTGTTCTGAGTCCTGGTTTTTCCAGAGCTGTTTCTGGTGGACTGTGCCCATGGTTATTACATAATAGTGTTTTGCATTTTCTATTTCATGGTTTTTAAAGTTAAATTTCACAGGGCAAATAATTATCCTTACAGGTGAAGAAAATACAGTGATAGTGTGTTTACTTTTGCTTGTTCATGACTCACATTTTTAGTCCAGTTCTTGGCCAGTGAGAATCCCCCAAAGCACTTGCAAATATCCATAAAATACATCAAATGAAACTCAGTACAATACAATTAAAAAGCTAAAAAAATCAGTCACAGAATAGAAAACAAGCGTGAGTGGCAAAAATTTTAGTCACGTCCCTAAAACCAACTAAACAACAAAGACTTTTCTGAAAAACAAGGCTAGGTAGTCCGAAGCTATGATTGTTTGTTGGGTGGCCTCGCTATGTTCGTTAAGGCCTACTTCTAAGCAAACATGCTAAGTTTGAAGCTGTGGTAACCTTTAATTGCTGTGTGAGTTTACTTTGAAGTAAGCTCCACAGAATTAAGTGGCAATTTACTCACTAGGAAAACAGGTCTAGGATAGCAGCCTGAAACGAGCTTCAGATTGCTAAATAGGGGCTAGAGGTAATCCATGCACATGTATTTTTAATTAGAATTCCCATTTTATTCATAAGCTGTCTTAGGTAACTGGGCATGGGATGCATAGCTGTTGTACAGTTGCCCCTCCAAATCTGTGGACTTGAAATTTGTAGACTTGACAATCCGTGGAGGGGCAACCTGCCATTAACGTGAATGGGGTGCCCTCTCACAGTGCGCAGCCTGTGCTTGTGTGCAGGAGCGTGCCCTATCCATTTTAATGGGGCTTGATTATCTGCGAGTCTCCTAACCTGCAGGGGGGGGGGGTTCGGAACGGACCCCCTGTGATTTAGGAGGGGTGACTGTAAAAGGACAGCAAAGCACATCTAAGCAAGCTGTTCATAGAAAGATGCTGCCATGAATAAGGTTGGCATGCAACTCTGCAGAAGGTACAGGGACCTGCATTATGGTCTCCTTAAGAGATCTCTTGGGTTTGGAAGGCATGACATGTCTTTAGCTGTTTGGAATCAGGACCTTTTAAGATTTGGAATCAGGACCTTTTAAGATTTTCAAGATAAAAATCAGCATCTTGAATTAGGGAAACAGGCCTCTTATAGGAGGCCTGAATATTTTTCTGTTTAGTGCAGTTTTCTCTGTTCTACATGGCAGTGTTGCCCTGGAGTCTATAACTGTCTTATTAAATTAGCTCTGTTAAATTAATCTGATTATTTTAAGTGAAGGTGGTAAACCTAAGGCCTTGGGGCTGACTCTGGTCCTCTTGTGGTCTCACACCATGATTGCTTGTGGTTTCTCTGATTTTATATAGACAGCCCCCCCCCCACCCCAATTCTGCTAAGGCTTCCTTACTAGCAAGAAAAGCTTTAAGGTACTATTAATAGCCCTCCATTTTGTTTTTGGCTTTGCCAAACATTGTAATGCAGACTGTCCCTTCCAGTCATATCTCTCCCTTCCAGTCATGTCTCATTTTCAGTCAATTGGCCCCTGGGCTGAAAAAGTTTCCTCACCCTTGTTTGAAGTGGAGATGCCAGAGACTGAACCTGAGACACTTGCATATCTCTCCTACACTGAGCTTGGATTCTCCATTGTTTGGGAATAGGTGTAAAGAGCTAGTGATTCCTGCCTGTAAAATATAGTAAGCAAACACTAGAAAAAGAAGCAAAGCTGAAATGTTCATCCAGCATCTGGTGACATTCCATTCAAGCATGGCATGTGCTTGCAGATCACAGCCAAAGCTAGGCAAATGCATGTAGAAACATGTTTATTGAAAATATGTCTCCACAACATAAATCGTACCTCCTTTTACAACTCTCTCTTTAAAGAGAGTTGGCTTGTGCAACCTTTATTATTTTGCTTATTGCTCAGTTTTAACTTTGGGTGGCAACTTAACTTCTGTTGGAATCAATAGCTACCAATTAAAAATTGAACCCTCCCAAGCTTGGATCAGTCATTTTGCTGCTTCCTTGCTCCTCCAGAGCTCACATTTTCCAATCCCCTGAACTGTATGTCGCACTATCTATCAATCTGGCTGATGCCAAATGTACTTATAGATTCATCTCTTCACACTGCAATGGGCTTTCTGCCACCTGCTGTATGTAACGGTCTATGGTTCCCTGTAAATCAGCTTTAAATGTATTTATTTTAAAATCGATATTTGCGTGTGCCTGCAAATTTGTGGCTATTTCTGTAGTGTGCTTTCTCAGGAGTATTATGCTTGGAGTATAGCTTAAATTTAATTAAATATTGAATTAATAAGTAAGGCTCATGAACTGTAATTTTTAACAGTCTGCTTTTTGTTTGTTTCATTTTAGTTTTAAAAGCACAACACTAATCTGCTGCAATGGAGCATGGTGTGTTTACTCCACTGGAATGCCTGCTTCCCATTGGTATTGTATCTAATGCATTCCTTTTAAGAATGTTTCTCTTGCAAATGCATCCTGTATGTCTCACTCTGAATAGCTGTGTATGTGCCTTGAGAGGAAAGGGATCTATTAATATTTGCATGGACACAGAGAGGGTAGTGATAATCACAGCAAAAATAACAAAAAGTCTAGTAATACCATTATTTGACATAAACCTTTGTGGTCTGGAGCTCACTTTTGATGCATCTAATAGTGTATCCTTCAAATACACAAAAGCTGATGCCAGATAATATATGTTGGTTTTTAGGATATCACTAGACTATATTCTTGGAAGGAGGGATAATCTATGTGCAGATCATACTTTTGCAAAATACTTAATATGTGGGTCTCACATAAATGGAAACTTCAGAAAAGCAGCACGATTGTAATCAGACAAGTCACAGAACTTAGCCACAATTTTGGATTTTGATTTGAAGAATCTTTTTTCAAGAACCTATTAGGATTCTCATTGGAAGAACTTTCCTCGGTGCCCCTGATGCTATTAGTTAGGGGAGAAATAACTTAGAAATTTCAGTTGTTTTCAGTGGAAGCATCCGGTGGGGGATGCTGGCTGGCTGGTATCGACTGAATGACTGCTAGCACCAGGAGAAGATTTTTACCAGTGCTTTCTTACATACTAGGTCCTGAGGGATGTAACTGTTACGCTGCCTATTCTATTTTTGTTGTTCTGTTATTTTTTGCATTTCGAAGTGCCTTGGCAATATTTATACATTTGATAGACTAAGTAAAATGTTTTCAATTAATGTTATCCAGTGGGATAGCCATGTTAGTTTTTTGAAGCAAAACCAATAAATAGGCCCATAACACTTATTGTAGCATTTATTGGAGTCCAACAAATGTGAAATTTTCAGATGCCATGGGAGTCTTGGGTGTTTAAATTAAGATCACTTCCCACCTGCCAAGAAGCACTGATGTTACTTTTGGGAGGAAAGGAAGCCTCTCTCTCTCTCTCTCTTTTCCCTTTCTCTCTCATCAAGTGGTAATGTGCTCCTGGTACTTCTGCTGCCCATCCTACTGAAGTGGCACTGGGAAAGGAGAAACATACCTCCTTTCTTCTCCTCACATAGAAGAACTTGCTTCATATTTGAAGTGAGCATTACAAGCTGCTGAGGTTCATATGAAGTGAGGAATAAATATATCTTTTATTGTTCAAATCCAGCACTCTGTCTGCTTTATCTCACTGGCCAAAGAGTAAAGTATTGATCCACAGTTCTCTTATAGCCTGAAGCATGTTCATGGTATGAGTTTTGAATGTGCTGATTCAGAGAAATGCTTGCTGTTTTTCCACTCTGTCTGACTTGAGGTTTTTAAAGATAAGTATTTTACCCTCATCTGAGCTATTTTCATAATAGGGTTCTCTCACTCTGTGCCCAGTGACATCTGGCAATCTGTTCCTCTTTTAAATGTATCAAAAACATTTATTGGTTTTGATGAGAACATGCTATGTACGAAGGTGGTGGTCCATGGACCAGTGCCAGTCCTTGACTTATTGTCTGCTGATTTGTGGTGAATTTCCAGAAAAGAAACAAACAGCTGTAGTCAATGGGTGTAAATGTGGTGCCAGTCCTTCATACATGGGGAAGAAAACCCCTACTGGACCCACACATCAGACACCTTGAGAAGCACTACTTAGTTTTAATTGGGCTTTCTAGATTGGCAAAAAGAAGTGTTTCATGGCTGCATGAAACTCTAGCCTTTAGATGAGAAAAAGGGAAAGTGTGCCATGAAAACACTTTCTTTGCGTTTTAGGGGAGAAGAAGTGCCTTTAAAAAGGTGCTGGTTTTCCCAGCTTCTTTTTTTAAAAACTGCAGGACAGCGCAGCTCCATCTGTGGTGAAGCTGCTAAGCATTAAGGAAAAGGCAACTTCATGTCACACTTTCCTGCCAATCTAGAAAGCCCCATAGTCTGTAAAACTAAAACTTTCTTTCTATAGGGGTGTGATTTATGTGGCTATCTCCCAGTGCAGTGGGTTTTCCAGAAAAAAAATATTTAATGCTCTAAATAATGTTATCTGATTCAGCAGGTTTGGTCCAAAAACATTCAAAACTTTACGTGGAACTTATTTCATTGAAATATTTGTAATAACATAAAGAGAATAACATAGACTTACCTTACATTTAACAAAAAAAAATGAGTACACCTGAAAGAACATTTATTTGAATGTAATGTTTTGCATAATTTTTTATCTATGTTCAGAAGGGTTTTCAGCTACGTATTATAAATAATAATAATAATAATAATAATATTTCTTATCTCTTCCCATGGATCAAGATGGAGGACAACAACAACTAACAAACAACATCAATTAAAACACACATCAGTTTAAAAGGGCAAATAAAATGTACACTTATTAAAATAATCCAATGTAAATTCTACATTTGAAATTCACAATTTTAAAAATCATCAGGATAAACCTGTAGAAGAAGCTGGTCATTAATGCTCTTTTAAATTCAGACAGAGTATTCAGCTGTTGAATATCTTCTGGCAGGTCATTCCACAGTCTAGAGGCAGCTGAAGAAAACGTCCTCTGGCTGACAGTTGCCAACCTGGTCCTGGCTGACTGGAGTAAATGTCCATCAGAGGACCTGAGTGTACATGGCAGATAATGTTCCAGTATCACAAAATCAGGAAAAATAAAAACATGAAAGGAGGAGCAAATATCCAAATACAAATCCATTTGTAAATTTTGTTTATACATCATTCTTTCAAAAGTAGCAAGTATTGTTAAATCTTTCATCCATTTTTCTCTATATATAATTATTAGATGAATTATATCTAGACAGTTTAATTCAACATCAATATAGAGAACATAGAGAAGCATGGCGGGGGCAGGAGAGGAGTGTGCATACATGTGTGTACGCCCCATCTCCCTTCCGATGCCTGAAATAGCTCTTGGGAGCTTTCTGAGGCACTGGAAGGGTGGGAGAAGAGCGCATGCTCGCAGGTCCCCAAGGTCCCCCTGGGAAGCTGCCTGAGGCAATGGAGGAGGGGGGAGAGCAGCACGCAGATGCCCTCCCTGTTGTTCCCTCCCTCCTTGGCTTTCCACCTGCTCCCAGGGAAAAGCCCAGGAGGGAGGGAGCAGGAGGAGTGCGCGCACGCACAGCTATGGACTTGTGAATAATCAAATCTGCAAGTCCCAAAACCGTGAAAGTCAAGGGCCGAATGTACTCTACTGTTTTCTTAACTGCCCTGTTTAGTTAGATTAAACTAAGAGAATAAGAATCACTCTCAATGAGGTTTATGTTGGAATGGAACTCTGATCTTGGATCTCTATGGGGCTAGCCCAGTGCTGTAGACACGAGTCACTGGGACTATCCAAATGAGTGATAAAATGTGTTTTGCCCTGTGATGGAAAGGTTTTGATAATTAATATTGCCATAATAGATTTATAGAAGTCTGACCCAAAGTGTAGAGATTTCCAGAGAAAGGCTAAAGCGAAGGCTTCTGGGAGAAATATAGACAAAGATGCAAATTGTGCACATAGAGTTGAAGGCTGGAAGGGATTTGCTGAGAATGGATTTTAACAAGATGAGCAAAGGTTGGCGAGACATATTTTGAAGGATGTTTGATGGTGCTCAGGCCTGTTTAGAGTCATAATAATGGATATACATAAGAATGTGGAGTTGGTACCAGTTTGCTGAGTAGAATAACAGGATTGATAAGAGATGGATGAAATGTGTCAAAAAGGTTACTAATGCATAAATAATTGAGTATTAATGTAGGCAGGGATTTGTACTCTAATTGTATGGAATTTCTATATGTTTAAATTTCTGTACCCAATGAAATGTCGCCACAGAGTTTCTTTGTCCATTGCCTATAAAATGTGAAGTTTGGCTTTATTGGTTCTCAGGATTTTGGGCTGGAATGATAAATTCTACACTGAGAAACTGCTAGCAATAAATAGTGTTATTTTAATTCAATCTGGGTCTTTTTCTGATTTATTTCTGTTCTGTCAAAGAACCCTAACATCAATTTGGTTATTTAGCACAACAGCCCCATTTTGAAACATACCTATTTTAGCACCACACATGGGAAGAATCTGGGGTGAAGCTGCACTCTGGGACTAAACACCAGAGCAATATAACCCCTGGTATGCTCCAGTTCAAGCTGAAAATTGCAGACTATCACACTGACATACGGACTATGTTCCGATGCAGAGACCAGAATGTCATAGCTGCCCATAATTTTTTGTTGCCCATCCATGAATTCATTGCACATGCACATATGTGGTTAGCTGCACCATTGACCCAGTGCACACCCATGAAGTAAAATGATGACTGACTCGTGGTGTTGCCAAGAATACAGTGGATTTAATCATAACATTAACAAACTGGCTGCTCTGACAGGTGCCATGGGGGAGAGGGGCATGTATGCGGAGGGGAGGCTCCATTGTTGTGCTGTGCTAGTGTGTCACTGGGTGCACTGTTTTGCCATATGGGCAGTCTATCACTTGTGTGGTTGAGCAGACAGTTGCATGGCTGGTTGCACTGGGTGTCAAATGGGCTGGCTGGTGGGAGGGGTGAGGGAGCGATAGGTGGCTGCTGCAGCAGCATCCGTATCCATGTGTGCATGTGTTTGGGGCAGAAGAGAAAAAAATAATGGTGCGGTGCAGCTTTTTTGATGGGTCTGTCCTTTCAGACAAAGGGAAGCAGTGTGGATCACCCATGCATGTTCAGGCCGTTGTGGGAACTAGTGGTGCGATCAGCAGGTTTTCCCTGCGAACTGTCTGCTCAGGCCCACTGTCTGGATACAGTAGGCTTTTCAATGACAAATCATTTGTGCAGATCAATTTAGCATTTTAATATTTGCAGAAGCATCAGAAGATTCTAAAGCAGAGATATATATGCTTTATGCTATTCATTATGACAAGTCAAGGGCTGGTACTGGTCAAACTGCACAGGGATAGTTTTACCAGTTTAGGTTTCATTGGGTTTCTCTTCTCTTGTTAACCATACTCATTCTTATAATTCTGATTTTATTTGCTTCTTAATATTCTGTCACAAAAAGTCTACTTTTCAGACCATAGTATTGAATTAAAATAGTGATAAAATATATTATCCATGTAATTTTGTGAAAAAATTATATGTATCTTGGTTTGAAAAGGTGTGGAGAAAATAAAAGGTGTTTCCGCTGGAATTTAAGGGAAGAAGGTGGGGAGGTTTTTTTTTGCTCCTTTTTTCCAAAATTGAATTACTTGTTATGAATGTCATTAAAATGTTTAGTTGTCAATTAAAAAACATAGCACATTCATATTGTTAAAACAAGGTGTTACTTAGCCAACGCAGGGGAAGCAAAATGCTGTATGAATTCTTGTTGAATAAAATAAATGTTTCTGAATTATATTGTTTTGGTAATCTTTACAATAGTCTCTTCTTCTTCTTCTTCTTCTTCTTCTTCTTCTTCTTCTTCTTCTTCTTCTTCCTCCTCCTCCTCCTCCTCTTCTTCTTCTTCTTCTTCTTCTTCTTCTTCTTCTTCTTCTTCATCATCATCATCATCATCATCATCTTTACACAGGATGAGACTGAAGCAGACAGAATACTGGCTCATTTGAGGAAACTGTACTTCGTGTTGAATTGATATTTAAACCAGGACTGTTCAGCTGAAACTAGCAGCAGTGCTCCTGTTCTAGGAATGATGGTTAAATAACCAGCCAAACATTATATTGCAGGAAGATCTGATCGTAGCTGTCAAGAAAAATATTTCAGCCCCATTTACAGTTTTTCTCATGAATGACATGTTTTTGATTTTATGGCCAACATGTGTTGAAGAATCCAGAATCCTGAGAGTGCCTTAAGAAAGAAGAGAAAACATATGGGAGATTTAAGAGGAGGCAGGGCCAGCCTGAGACAGTTTGTCCTGAGAAGTACAAGACCCCTTCAATCCCTCTACAGAAGCTGACAGTTAAGTCTGGTGATGAAACAGTGCCTTCCAGGGCACTTCAGGGTTTGTTTGCTTCAGAGTTTGCCACTTAAAACAAGAAATGCACTTAACAGTTGTAAATCATACAGGAAGATCCCTTTTCACTTATGTGTCAGATCATAGGTTGGAGTTAGGGAGTCTGTGAGGTTGGCTGTCATATTACACCTACCTTATCCTCTTCCTTAAAGGGAATTAAGACTATTCAGTATGAGAATAAAGAATTTTCCCAAATCTTAAATAGTCCATTCTTAATTTTTTTAATCACAACCGATAATGGGTGTGCATAATGGCAGGTATATTGTAAAGATGTTCATCATGTCAGATATCACGTAAAATTGGGTTAGGTCTTTTCCTAACCAACCCTCCCCTTTTAAGTTAGCAATTGTTGTTGTGTGCCTTCAACCACATTACCACACTACGCTCATATAGTGCTGCTATTCTACTTTAACTTCTCTGGCTACCTCCTTTTGCATTCTGAGGCTTGTAGTTCAGTGAGGCCTAAGAGCTCTCTGGCTGATAATTCTAAATGCACCTCCTTAAGATGCAAATCCCAGAAAGCAACAGGAGGCAGTCAGATCAGTTAAAGTGGAATAGCAGCACTATAAGAATGTAGTGCAGTAATCTATTTCTGTTGACGCACTTGTGCAATTCAAAGAGCGCTATGCTGAAGCTTTGCACCTGGACAATCACCAAAGAAACCACACAGAGCTTGGTGTAGGCTGGAGAACTCCTTCTCCCACTCACAGAAGCAGCAAACACAGCACGCTGAGTTCTCACAAGGAGGCTTTTACTTTTCATTCCAGTGTTTACAGATTTTATTCTCGCCGACAGTCGTTTGCCATATACACAACAACCCCCCCCCCCCGCACAGTATACTGAGGTTTCTCCCTTATACATTTGCCATCGTTTGGCATTTAGTCCAGCCCCTTCCCAGCGTGTAACTTCTCTACATGTCCCCCATGTGGCTTGATTCTGCATTTTCTACCACATGATGACTTAACATCTGCCAGGAGTGCATCGTATCCTGTGACGCAGCTAGGTCCAAATGCTGCCTCATCATGGCTTTCTTGTGGCCTCTGGTAACCCTGTTACCTTTATCCCCCATCTGTACATTTTCTTAACATACAGTATCCTAATATTTCAGACTTATGGTGACCCTACCAGCCATGGGGTTTTCTGGGACAAAGAATGTGTACTTCTCTCGAAGTTACTTATTGCTGTAGTCCAGTGTTCAAACCACTAAACCACACTGGCTCTAAGCATTATTAGAGCCAATTTAAAACTTTTGTTGAGCATTTAGAAATACAGTTTAGGCATCGAAAGAAAAGTGGCAGGCAAAATTATAAAGGAATGCAAACTCAGCAAATAGAAGAGTTGTTTTTGTTTGTTGCTTGCTGTTAACTGCCCATGAGTCGATCTTGACCCATGGTGACCCTGAGGATGAGACATCTCCAAGATTCCCTGTCCTCCAGTGTTCCTGCAAAGTCGTACCTGTGACCTTCTTAATAGAGAGCCACCCATCTAGCATGCAGACTTCCTCTCTTTCTATTTCCCTCCCCCTTTCCTAGTGTTATTATTTTTTTCCATTGAGTTGTGCTTTCTCATGATGTGTCTGAAGTATGGCAGCCTCAGTTTTGTCATCTTGGCTTTCAGGGAGATTTCTGGCTTGATCTGTTCTAGGACCTCTTTGTCTTTTTGACTATCCATGCTTATTTGGAGTATTTATACCCTGCTTTTTTCAGCCACAAAGGCTCTCAGAGCAGCTTATAAATGGTTAATTAGACAGTTCTCTGCCTTCAGGCTCACAGTCTAAAAAGACAAGACACAAAAGGAAAAGGAAATGGCAGTGGGGAAGGGGATGAGGTCCAGGAATTCTTTTCTCCCTCTGAGGCCTGGTCCATGGCAGATGGACTGGAGGGAGGGCTCTCCTTCTTACTGTAGGCTAGGTGTAATGAAGCTTGCCTGGCTCTCTCCCTCTGAGGCTGGATGGATGAAAACAAATGTTTCAAGGAATGCATCCATTAAAATGAATGCAATAAATTAAAGTATTTCAGTTATTAACCATCATGACAGGGAATTCCAAATGTCATGTAATCATGGAATTCTTAATGTTTAACTTTAATGAATTAACATTTCAAAGCTGGGGAGTCCTTTCTTATTCTTTATAGAGATGTGTTTTCTTGACTAGGGTTGACTTCAGGATGAAAAACAAAATTGTTGTTTTATTACCTTCTGAAAGTGCTTAGAGGAGAGCTTCAGCATTATTAAGTTCAGAATATCAATATGAGTGAGCTTCTGTGACATTTAAAAGATCTTTGCAACACTGTTAATTTTCTGCTATTGGAAGCTGTACAACTCTGATAGAGTAAAAGGGGAAAAATAGCACCCTGACATTCTCAAAATTGGTTTGCAGTGATTGAAGAAGTGCTGAAGACTAAATTTGAGACAGTCATGTACTGAGAGCATGATCCTGAGGAAATGAGCAGACCCTTAATTCAACCTGCAATCTATAAATGTTGTGCATGCTTAACACCTCTTGTGCAAAGTCCCTTAAATAATAAAGGTGCAAAGGTGGCTTCAGTAAAGTTAATATCCCAGATGTCTGACTTTATTTGAGTCAAGGTCCATGGTGAATACTGCTGGCAAGTTGTTACTGCTTTCCTTTGCTAGCATTTTCATTGTCAGGGAGGGAGAGAGGGAGGAGTTCTCACTCTGGGAAGAGAGTATAGTGGGTGTTTTATAATTCACCTTCAGTTCTCACTTGGATGTGGAGTGTTTAATAACAGGTGGCATGCTTTACTCTGAAAAATGTATTTGTGAACATATTATAGCTGTATTGCTGCTAAGACAATAATGATGTTTGGACTTGAAAAGTCTGTCTCATTCTGCATCAATTTAGGAAGTTCCTGCATTCTGAAGCAACAGTCTTTCATCTTTTCAGATCAGGACCTACATTTAACTCCAATCTACAACATGGCATCTACTTTTCATTGTTTATTATATATGCATATCATGGATCAATGCTATGAGATTCTGGGAACTGCAGTCTGTTGTGACGCCACAGCTCTCTGACAGAGAAAGCTAAATGTCTGACTAAACTACAAATCCCAGGATTATATGTGTGGAATAGACTAGAAGGTTGCATCCACACTGTGGGGAAATAATCCAGTTTGAGACCACTTTAATTGACAGGGATGACACCAAATTAACTGGATGGGACCAAATTATAAATATATATAATTTGGTCCCATCCAACCTAGAGATTTTCAGAAAAAGTGATATTCCACGCAGTTTTGGTCTATTTTAGTTGATTACCCAACTAAGGCTCTGGTGCCACAACAAACCACAATTCCCAGAATTCCACAGCACGGAGCCATGACAGTTAAAGCGGTGTCAAACATGTTTATCTCTCCAGTGTGGATGCAGTCTACTCAACTAAGGTGTATAGATGTGAAGGCCCACGGAAACTTTAGAGTAAAAAAAAAACCCCATTTTTTCCTTGTTTTTCTTGAATCATGCCAAAATAAAATATCCCATAATTGAATTTCTTTCTTTTGTGATAAAGGAATGGCTTGGGGTGCTATATTGAAGTATTTGGTATTTTAACATGTAATTTATTTTAATTATTCTAGTAATTTACTTATGTTTTAATGTACTATTAATGTACTATCCCACTTGAAGCTTGGAAACACAGAGGTCATGTACCCCATGCTAAATTCCACAAGCTCCTTGTGAGTTGCTGTGAAAAAAAGGTGAACTGCCATCAGATCTCCAAGATGCAGTTATCATCACCCTGTATTTAAAAAAAGGAGCGAAATTTGATTGCTCGAACTATCAAGGTATAACACTGCTCTCCATTACAGGAAAAATCCTTTCAAGGACACTCCTGCTATTGCAGAAAAACTTCTTCCTGAAAGCCAATGTGGCTTCAGAGCTAATAAGAGCACTACAGATATGGTATTTGCTCTTGGACAATGGCAAGAGAAATGTAGAGAGCAGAACAAAGGGCTCTATGTAACATTTGTCGATCTTACCAAAGCCTTCGACAATATGAGAAGAAAAGGTCTGTGGCATATACTGGAATGACTAGGATGTTCCCCAAAATTCCTCAAAATGATTATCTTGTTACATGAGGGCCAGCAAGGACAAGTCAGATATGGCGATGCTCTCTCAGAGCCCTTTCTAAAAACTAATGGTGTGAAACAAGATTGTTTTCTCGCTCCAACTCTATTTACAATCTTCTTCAGCATGATCCTCCAAAGGGCTACAGCAGATCTCAAAGAAGAAGATGGTATCTATATACATTACCATATTGATGGTAGCTTCTTTAACTTAAGCCATCTGAAGGCCCGCACAAAGACTCTAAACTATCTGCTTTTCACTGACGATGCTGCCCTTGTTGCCTATACAGAATCATCTCTGCTTCTCCTAACATCCTGTTTTGTAACAGCTGTAGAGCTGTTTGGGCTGGAAGTCAGCCTGAAGAAAACGGAAGTTCTCTACCAGCCTGCACCACAGGAAGAGCACTATCATCCCCACATCACCATAGGCAAATCTGTGCTTACTTCCATCCAGCAGTTCACCTACCTGGGAAACTTCATCCCCTCAGATGCCAAGATTGATATAGAGGTCGATTACAGATTAGCAAAGGCACATAGTGTATTCGGAAGGCTTCACAAAAGAGTCTGGAGTAACAAACACCTGAGGCGAGGCACAAAAATCAATGTGTAGGGAGCCATGGTACTGTGTATTCTCCTCTATTGGTCTGAAACATGGGTCATCTATGACTCCTCGAACTCTTTCAACAGCGCTGTATATGCACAATCCTAAATATACACTGGACTGACTATGTGAGGAATATTGCTGTCCTGGAGCTAGCAAGGATCACCAGTATTGAGGCCATGCTATTGAGAATGCAGCTGCACTGGGCAGAGCATGTTTCTAGGATGGAGGACCACCCGCTCCCAAAAATAGTACTTTATGGTGAACTCGCCACGGGTCAGCATAAGAGGGGCACACCAAAGAAGAGATACAAGGACTCCCTGAAATTCCAAGCTCCACCAAACTGATCACCAACAATGGTCTGCCCTGGTGTCACATCGGGACGCATGGAGACGCACTATCCACAATGATGCATCCTCTTTCGAGAACTCACGCTGAATGAGTCTCGAAGAGAAATGACAACGCAGAAAAAACCACAACTTGGAAACATCACCCAAGGAGACTTTCTGCTGTGCTCTCTGCAACCAGACTTGTTTATCTCAGATTGGCCTTTTTAGTCATCAGTGCACTTGTGGAAAGCATGGAATGAATTCTTCCTGAATCTTTTTTAGCGAAGAAAAACCAGAGAGATATATGCATGCAGTTCTTAGTATTTTGGGATGAGAACTTGCATGAAAACTTCATGCAAGTTATGGATGTCCTATCCAGACAAATGCAAGAAACCTGTATGCAAAAATAAAATAAAATAAAATTGTTATAGATAGTTTTATTGTTTTGGAAACTGGTGTCTCCCATAGACAAGTCTGGAATGAAAAAATATATATAATGAATACTCAAAAAGACTAATTTTTATACCTTGAAGTTTACCATGGAGAGAAAAGAAAACCAAAGCAATAGGAAAGAGTTCAAAGAAATAATTTCTATACCCAATTCATTGATACTGAGGTAGGAACCCCTGATGTTAGTCTTTCTGCTTTTTTTCTTTAACTTCCTTACCATTTCCTCTCTATTTTTGCTTGCCCTTCTCTTAAGAAGTCAGAAAAAACAAAAACAAAAGAAAATTGTGGTTGTGTCCTTCATGCAATCCATCTTATATTGCTCTGCAACTCAATTTGACATCTTGACCTATAAAATAACAGTAAAGCTTTCCTGACTACTCACCTGGAAGTTATTCTTACTTTACTTAGATGTTCAAACAGGTAGCTTTTTACAAGGTTCATCTTTCTGTCTGTCTGTTTACTAATATAATATATTTACCCAGTGTGTTGCATAGCAACATAAAAGTGTCCACATCGTATCTCTAACCACAGTTTTAAGTATTCAGAAACAACATATAACTATGGTGAAGAAGAATGAGAGCTGCTATGGAAATAAGTGGAGCTAAGATAATTCAGAAGGTGTACAGTGGAGATTATCTTTGCAGCCAGTAGGCACAAAATTTGATCAGGAACACATTATATCCTTTGATTTTCCCCATTTACTGAAAACTGAATGGCCTCCCCAATATTACTGCAAGTTTATTTCCCCCCTAAAGAAATGTAGTTCATTTATGAAATAACCTGGGATTTTGAGAAATAACTCTAGCCTGAGAAGTGATTGTGGGAAATAAAGTCTATCCTCTTCCTGAATATTGAATCTCAATGTATGGCCTCCATTGTCAAAATGACTTTTCTGAGAAATGCAAGTAATGCATTTTAGAGTTGGATGCTACTACTTTAGAAGGATGTCCACTGATGTTGATTTCTTACACTGTTTCTCTTTCACTGACTTTCACCCCCTCTGTGACTCTCCATCCCCAAGCTTATACAGGTGTCCTTTTCCTACACCTCCTGTCCAATCACTCCACCTTAGAATATTCCTTTTACAGCTTTTTACCATTCTTTGCAAGAAATTGGTGGTAACAGACCTTTGTATCCTGAAGTGGAATAAGGGCTGTGCTCAGAGCTCCTTCTCTGTTTTAGTAGAGGAGCTCCTATAGCATATCATTATGTTCTTCTCAATAGTATATTTCCAAGTTTTGCTAAGCAGAATGTGGACTCCTCAAGAAATGCATAAATTGCCAAAAGAAAGAAAAATAGGGTTCATTCCTGATTACTTCAGTCACACCTGTACCCTATAGAGGTCAGTGTAAGCAGCTTAGTTATGACTAAAATAAATCTTGTTAATCACTGTATATTGGGGACCTTTGCAGTGTACTGGGACTCTATGTCTTTTTTTAAAAAAGTCTTAAGGAATGATTGCAATATAAACCTGGAAAGGTTACAGTTTAAACTACAAGAGTTTACAATATAAACTGACATAGTCTCTCAACAAAGACTACCAACTTTGTGCTGTAATTATTAACAGCTGAGACTATAGATTGAGTTGAAAAACTACTGCAGGTTGAGTCTCCCTTATCTGGAATCCTAAAATCCACAATATTCCCACATCCACAACGTTTTCTGAGTGCTGATAGGGCTACAGTGAAGGCAGGGAGGAAGATGGGTCAGGTTTCCAGCCAGACTGCACAGGTTGCGGCTGCAGTGGCTGCTGCCGCTCCTCCACTGCCACTCCCCAGCCAAAATGAGGTCTAGAAGAGGATGTGACAGTGGTGGGTGATAGTGACTGTTGCCAGGCTTGGGCCAAAAGAGAGGCCTACACCAAAAAAACAGTCCCCTCTTCTCTCCCTGCTGCTTCCAGATCTCATGAAGCCAACTCTGGTAGTGACACCGACACTGACATTGGGAGCAGGCTGCTGTCTCCTGCTCTGCCTCTCTGTGAGCACATTTGGCCACTCAGTAACAGCAGGATGACTGATCAGCTCTGGGGCGCACCCTGCCATCCGCTCCTTTGTTGCCGTAGCTACTCCTATGTGCTCATCCACCCTGGACATGATAGCAACTGTGAGCTGCTGCTTGAGGGATAAGGGTAGCTCCTTATCTGGACACTTGCTTATTTTGCCCTAGGGAAGCCAACAGCAACTGCTGAGCACTCCCAAGAGCTTCTTGCTCATCCTGCAGTTGCCAGGTGGCTGGATGTGCTTACAGGGAGGGAGGGAAGGAAGGAGACAGTAGCTCTGCTGCCACTGCAGCCTCTGGATCCCTGAAGGCAAAATGAATGATTATCCAGAGAAGGAGGCACCCTTGTTCCTCACGCAGCGGTTTATGGCCACTATTCTGTTTAGGACAAACAGCACATAGGAGTCTCTGCAACACCGGGGGGAGGAGAGGTGGCGGGCGGCTGTGGTTGTACTACTGAGTCCCTAGAACTTCATCCTGCCCTCCTCCTTGTCCTCCTCTTCTTCATCCACTGGGAACTACCTGTAATAGGTGTGAAAGGACTCTTCCAAAGCAATGCTTTCCCTCTGAGCTTTGGCTGACAGCTTGAGCTCCTGCCTGTCTCCACCTTTCCACTTACTCACTGCAGAGGAACTTGGTGTGCAGGACTGCTCCCCTGCCCACCAGAGAAAGTGAGATAGGCTCCAGCCAGTGTGGCATTTTGTATATGCAAGTACAAGTATTCCAAAATCTGAAATATTCCAAAATCCAAAATATAAGCATTTCAGATAAGGGATATTCAACCTGTAATAGTAACCATATTTCTCCAAGGAGCTTGGGATTTTATTTATTTATTTATTTATTTATTTTTGGTACTATGGAAACTGATTCATGAGAACAATGTATTCTGTAATTAATGTATAGTCAGCTTTTGCTGGCATGAGAACAATGGGTTAATAAGGACAGGATTCAGTTTTCCCCTGTATTTTGCAACCCAAGTCTTTTCGCCATGCATGAATGGCAAGACTGATGTATTCTTAGAAGTGGTTTTAAAAACAGTAATGTGAAATTCCTTAAAATTTTACGAGAAATCTCAGGCTTCATTTTTCAGTGGATAATCCAAACATTGAAGAAATAAGTCATAAAGTCATTCTTTTTCTCAGTGTTTGGGAAATGTGGAGGACAAATCTAGCAACTACATAATTATTTTGCTAAGTAGATGTTCTTGGCTAATTTTTCAAATGCCTCTCTGTAGTACATAAGTTTCTGTCAATGTTAAAAACTCTTGCCTTTTATTGTTCTTGAATTTGTTTTCATATTCATGTCTTATTTTTCATTTCACTTTTAATTAGTTTCATTATATTTGATGGCAAAATGTTTAGTTTATCTTCACTGTTAATAGCCTAATTGTTTCTCTTGCCTTAAGTAATATCTCGTTAACTTTATAAGCCATCTTTTCCACATCATCTACAGAATTAATTTCCTGTGCATGGAGTTGGATTTAGTCTGCAGCATTTTCTCTAAAACTTTCCCAATTAGCATTTTTATAGCTGTGCCGTTTTTTTTCTTTAAGAATTAAGCTTCTAAGGAAACTTAATAAAATAAGTATTATCGGTTGATTATCTCCTCTTAACACCTCGAGAAATCAAAAAATCAGTTTTGGAGGAAATGTTTACAGAACGAAGAGATAGTTTCTAAAATATGGCACATACCAGTCTTTTGGGGTTTGAATTTGTGTGAAGGAATTATTTATTGTAAATTTTTTATCATGCTTGCCCACAGTTGTTGCCAGCAAATATACAGTACTTTATCATTTAGAATTCTTTTCAACTCTAAACCAATAATTGCTCTTATTTTTAAAAACCTGTAATAAATAGACATAGGAGCAAATGCTAGCTCACTACATGGACACCTGTCATATTTACCTAATCAGGACATTGTGAGAACTAACAGTGATGAGACCATGAACATGGCTGTGGAAGAAACCTGCAAGAAAACCCCATGGTAGGTTCACCTTAGGGTTGTCATAAGTAGGAAATGACTTGAAGGCACACAGCAACAACAACAAATATCACTACTGCAAATCAGATTTACTAGGTGAGGGGTGTGTGTGTGTGAGAGAGAGAGAGAGAGAGAGGGAGAGAGAGAGAGAGATTCTTTCCATCTGAATTTAAAAAGAATACATTTTGCAGTTTGCTTCTCTGAAAAGCACTTCTCATCTATGAGTATTGTTGCTTAACTTTTTTTTCAAACTTCACCTGCTCTGTGAGAGAAAATGAGAGCAGCACTCCTGAAGTCTAGAAGCCTTCAAAGGTGTATGGGAATCCTTTTAACTTTCATCTGACTCCACTTGAGCTTTGCAGTTTGCTCCCCTTGGAAAAGTGTTTCTCATACAGAGCTTTATCACCAAGTGGCTTTTGCCATATGAATGTGTCACCCTTTAAACTGGTGTTAATGAGTGGCAGCCATTTATTTCTATGAGTGATATACTGTGAAGAAATACATTTTATTGTGTTATCTTGAGTCTGCTGCAAATCAAATTAACAGGTAGACCCCATATTCTAGTGTTTTGTTGCAATAATGCTTTTCTATACCTCAGGGAGTTTTGAATAGTTCTGCTATGACTTAGTGAACAAAGCTTGACATTCTGGGTCATAATGGAGTACAGTCATGTTTGTAGATTCAGAATCTACCTCTTTGCTCTCTGTTTTGCTTTGGATTGTTTGCATGGAAGCTTCTGTACAAAGGAAAGCAGTTGTGTTGTAAGCAAAAGGAAACAACTAAACCCAAGCATATTTTACTGCTGTGTGCTTTCCCCTCATTTCAAAAGAGATCAAATAATACAGAAATAAAGAAAGCAAATCTTTTGGGAAAGAGTGAAATGTGATTTGAGGAAGAATGGTATAATATTCATTCCTTGTAACAAACCCACATGAATCCTGAGTGATTTGTGTGTGTGTTTTATGAATACTTCCAAATATTTCAACAGCAATTTTCATATGCATATGTGTATGAATAAAATAATTAGACACCTCTCACTTTAAGATGTCATTTTAAAAAAAGGCAGAGTGTTCACTTTGCATCTCATGCTTTTCCCATCAGAGAGAGCCCATGGCACTTGCTTGCTGAACATTCACATTGCAAAATAAAAATGTAAATATATTCATAGCTGTGTATGTCACCAGGATAGTTTGACTCCTGAAAAAGCTCCTATTAAATATGCATCTCAAGAGAGTTAACCACTGAGCATAGAGGTATGTGTCTCTGAGTTAGTTACTGATTGCATTTTTTGGAATGACATTTAATGAAAAATTTACTTAGAATATTGAGTAGAGCATCTGATCTTAAGGAAGAAACTAATGTCCTTATTTCCTGTATCCCGTGTTGTCAAAAATATGCTGTCCGCTATTGGGGCCAAACAAGATGGTTCGTGCCAAATGCATCTTTAACACACATGCTTTTAAAATGCATAAAACTAACACTGAAGGAGGTGGTAATAATTACTGAATTGACAGCATAGGTGATTTTTGTTCAAGTATTCTTCACAACTGTTGTTTACACTGTGAAGGAAAGTTCTCATTGGTGCAAAGACAGTATGCCAGGTGTCAAACAAAAAAAATATCACAACAAATAAATAAAACAGTCCAAAACAAAACAGCCCCTATAGAGATGATTGCAGGTCACTCTCAGGAGTAAAACAGCAGGAAACCATGTCATGCAAAATGGCTCAGCCTTAGGAAATCTATTCAGGGCTTTGTCTTTGTGAAAAGACAACTATACTCATCTAATGTATAAAATAAGTCAGTACTTGACTGATAAAAATAATTTGTTAGCAGTGTCAGTTATATTTTGAGAATGAGATAAAGTTGTTTATGGCCACTATTATGTTTAGGACAAACAGCATGTAGGAGTCACTGCGACAGCAGGGGAGGAGAGGAAATGCGGCAAGAAAGACCATAAATGCATTGGTTTATATATCAGCAAATCCTAGAAGACTTTTAAAAAGACACGGGGACACAAGAAATAGAAATTAAATAGAAACCAAAACCTGAGAATTTGACAAAATAATAAAGGAAGCGGAAAAAACATAATTTACAAACATCTATTAGATATAGAACTAAGTGAAGAAACAATTAAGACCAATATGACCAAGTGGATGCAGAATATCAGAAAAGAAATACCCTTAGCAAGTTGGCAGAAAGTGTGGAACAATAATCTAAAATTTAGGAAATGCAATAACCTAAAATAAATCTACTTTAAAGTTTTCTTTAAATGGTACATAACTCCAACCAGATGAGCAAAGATTCAGAAAAAATTGCTGGAAATGTAGCAGTAAAATGGGCACACTATATCATATGTGGTGGCAATGTAAAGAAATAAAAAAACTGGGAAAATATAAATAAAATTATAAAAGAAATATTATAGAACAATATCCCATTAAAACCAGAATTATTCTCATTAAATATAACAGATAGGATAGAAGACAGATTGAATAAAGAAGATATAAGTGTAATATTGTATATGGTTACAGATGCCTGTATGGTATGTGGAAGACATTGTAAAACTAATATAACACCTACTATAGATGAAATGGATGGTGAAACTAAATGACTGTGTTGTGATGACAGTCTGACAATGTAAATTAATGGAAAGGCAACTCAGCAATATGAAGGGAAAGTAATAAAAGTATGGATGAAGGGAAAAAAAAACCCAGGGTGTTTAAAATATGTATGGTATGTATAAATTTAGAGGGAATAAGTATAATATACCTGTTTTTATTTTTATCTAGGAACGATGTTAAGGAAAGAAGGACTATATACAACATTACTTAAAAATTATTTAGTAGTGAAACTATTGTGGATAATGGGTTCAGCTAGGACTTCTCACACAAATCCTGAGCTTGACAGAGTGAAGGAGGCAAGAGGACCCAGAAAATTGTTGAGAACTCAGAGTTTATTCCTGCTGGCAGTGACCCCAGTGGAATTCAGTATTCCAAACAACTGAGGCCCAGAACCACAAAAAATGGCTGTTTTTATAGATAAGCAAACAAAGAAACCCATCTCTTACATCTTATTGGACATTTCAAACCCTAAACATATAGAATCTCAAGCAATGAGAAAACAGAAACATGAATACATTAAAATATACTTAAGATGAATCTGGCCCCACATTCCAGAACCCTCTTATCAGTAAAGTTGGTACCATGGGCCCCTTTGCACAGAGAAGCTACATCCCCTATCTTGTGATTTATTGTGTCTGTGCATCTTCTATTATGCGTCTTAATGCACCAGGACCTTCAAAAGGGCAATCTGTACTCTAAACATTCTTGTTGTAAATCCTTTCTAGCATTCCCCAAGGGCCTTCAACTCTAGATTTCTCTCTTTGTGCTCAGTTTACATCTTTTGTTCTACATTTCTCCCATAAGCCTCCACTTTAGCCTTTCTTTAGAATGTATGTACTTTAGTTCAACTTCCATCTTTATTCACTCTATATATGCACATTGCTCACCAAATACTGATTATTCCAAACTCGTCCACCATAGAATAACAAGCTAGAATAACTATTATATTACAAGAAAAGTAAATATAAAACAACTTTATGTAAAACAGCATATAGCAAAAGCTTGTTTATTTTTTGTTTTTTTTAAATGCTGTATTAAAACCACAATAATTAATATATGTATGTACATACATTGTTGGTTTTTAATGCTGGGGAATTCAAAATAGAAAAAAAAACAAGTGTACAGTCGTCCCTCCCCATTCAAGGGGCTCCCCCCCTGCCCCCTGAAATAGAAAAATGTGGATATTCAAGCCCATTGAGTGTAATGGCAGCACACTCCCATGCACACACTGCAGGGGCACACACCATTTTATCCCTCCTGGCTTGCTCTCTGCAGAAACTCAGAACCACAAATGGGAAGTCTGCGAACAGGGAGAGACAACTGTATTAACATACAGAAGTTAAACAAAGTAGCATATAGAAGGGAATACTTCCCAACTGTTGACAATAAATTATTATCAAACAGTGTTTCACACTTATAAAAATTATTGGCAGACTTGTTGGCTGACTGCTGCAGCAGGACAGAATATTTCCAGATAGTTTTCTTTTCCATTTTGTCAGAAGATATGTGGCTTCCTGTATAATCAGCTGTGTAACAAACAAGATAAAGCTAGTATCAAACAAACATTAGAAAGAACAAGCCATTAAAAGCAAAGCCATACTTACAATTCAAACAGCAATATATGAACAATTAATTGGGATGCCTATAGCTTGCTGACACAGGATTCTGACAAATGAGATGGCATGTTAAAAACTGACCTGCATCCAACTAAATGCTAACACAATTTAATGTAAATGCCTGTCGAAACAGAGGCACTGGCAGATAACAATGCCATGCATACAAGGTAATTTAATTCTATTAACAACAAAACTTATTTAAAATAGCCACAGATAAATGCATCAAAAAATAAATGTAACAATCTATAAAAAACAAAAACAAAACTAAGTCCAATCTATCTTTTAAACCATGAGGAATCACAGTGTTGAGACTGTATATCCAAAAGCTTTCTTGTTTCAGTGATACTTCTTAAACGAGAAAGTCTTTGGATATACAGTCTCAATTTTTTCTCCGTGTTAATACAGGTTTCTTTCCCTAAACTTCAGTTACTTGTTCATACATATTGAACCAAATGTGTTTTACTGTATAAGTTTTTTAGTAGATGTGTACGTAACAGCCACACATACCGTATATACGCGACTATAAGTCTACCTCATGTATAAGTCAAGGTCACGTTTTGGGGCCAAAATTATTGATTTTTCTATGACCCGTGGGTAAGTAAAGGATAAAATTTAGGGGCATATAACAAAGGACCTAAAAGATGAAGCAAGATCAGCCTTGGAAATGTTTTTGTTAAAGGGGAATGAGGTTTCTACCCTGTTTTCCAAGCCATGAGCTTTGGAAATCCTGGTGGTAAGGGAGAGAGAGAGAGAGAGAGAGGTTTCTACTCCATTTTGCATGCCACGAGCCTTGGAAATGCTGGTGGTAAAGGGAGAGAGAGCCAAGCTTTGTTTTCTGATTTTCCATGTCAAGAGGTCCAGAGAGGGAGATGTATGGAGGGAAGTGATGCTTTGTTTCTTCTTTTAGATCTTTTGTAACATGGCCATGGTTTGACCCTAATCTTATCCACAGGTCATATCAAAATCTATGATTTTGGCCCAAAAAACTGTCTTTGATTTATACATAAGGTTGACTTATACAATTATAAACTCCTATGCATGTGAAATCAAAAGTAAGCCACACTGAATTCGTTCATTCATTAATTCATATGGAGAAACAAAACAGAAGGAGGGGGCATTTCATGAAACTAAATATTTTTGCAGTTCCGTGAAGTTTCTTTTGACCTGCTATTTCTTTACAGCCCTAACTTCAAAATAAAGTTGTTGTACTTTGAGATGGAACACAGAATTAATAAATATTCTTCATAGAACCAAATAAACTATCTATGAAGTATCCCTTTATCAAATAACTGGGAAACTGAGAACAATTGAGCATCAAGAGAAGTGATTAAGTAACTGTATCATGTATGCAAATGTATCTTACAATGAAATGAAAGACGTGATGTTGGTGCAGATGATGTGGATCAGAGAAGACAAACCAGCATTCAGTAGTAAACAAATAGTTCAAACATGTATCAAGAAAAGTAATAAAACTACAAAAGTTAGTAACACTTTCTATTAACATATAAAGCAGATCTCCATTGGGGAAAACGGCTAAGAATGTGGGGCAAAATTTAGCCCTAGGCATGAATAACCTAATCTCCCCTTTGGTTTCCTTGCTTGTAATGGTGCTTAGAGCAGGCCCTAGAATAGTATTTCAGCATTTTGATTAAGTGATAATGAGGGAACAAAATGTAGCACAATAACTTTTGAGTTATAATACGAGGAAATGTATTCAGAACAGGCACTTCTTGTTCTCAAAGATCTGAAACTTATGTTTTATAAATCAGAAATAATTTCGTGCATATATTCTGGGCTTTTAATGGCTTGGCAGAATCAAGTAAGAAGTTCAATTTTCTTTTTAATTGGTTCCAATAATTTATTATGGAATGTGAAATATTTTTAAAAGAAATAAAAGGTGCAGTCCACGTGCCAGTAAAGTCAGAACCATTGTTATGTTTGAATAGGAAGGGTAAGTGATCATGGTTTGAAGGACTGTAGGGACTTGTGTGGGGAGAGGAAGAATTCTGCCTCCTTTCACTCCCAAACTGTTGAAGTGGAAAATTATTATGGTGGAAGAATGTGATCTCCCACCTGAACTGCATAGGAGGATGTCTGGGGCCCAAAAGACATGAATAGCATAATGCAGCTTCTGGCTACTCTGGGGACATGGTGTTTAGATGATACACACCTTCAGAGTGGACGGAATCTGCGCAGACAGTATACATGGCCAGGAGAAGCCAGTCACAAAAGGAATGAACAAAGTCTGCTCTTTGTTGACATCCCAATCAGGATGGGAGTGGTCTCTGTCTGCTCCTTTTCCCCATCTGTTTGAGGCCTAGGTAAACCTACTTGTTGAACTGTTTTGCCTGCTACAAATTGGAGAGCCATGGCACTTTAGAAGAGAGGAGAAATTTGGAGTATGGCTGTGCAATAACTGCTCAAGCAAGCTGGAATGTTTTTGTGAGAGAAGCCAGTCCTTCTGCCATAGTACAGCAGCATGGAGTGGAGCCCTCTTATGAAAGATCAATTCCTTTGCTTGATTTTGTGACTACAACTTTTAATGGTTTCTAATATTCTGTTCTTATTTGGGGAAAAGGGCTTTGTGCGTGTGCAGTTTCTCTGAACCTAACCAGTTTTGTCCAGTTCCTTCCTTTCTGAACCTGATATTAAAACCTTCTGCCTCCCTCCATCCTCCTTTTCCCTCTCCGGACCATTCCTGACCACCTAATACCATCCCCCCCCCCCACCATCCCCCAGCTTCCTTCTTTCTCTGATGTTAGAACCTTCTTGAGCACTAGGGAAGTGATGTTAGAGGGCTGGAAGATGTCTAGAGAGAAGGAAAGACAATGGGGAGAGAAGGTTTAAACACTGGATTTAGAATGGAACAAAGTGGAGGGAAGTGGTATTAGGTGATCAGGAGGGGTCTAGAGAGAGAGAAGGAGGAAATTGAGGAGAAACACTGGATAATTTCAACAAGTCATTTTAAGGAAGATAGGTTTAGCAGAAGAATGCAGTTGAGTAAATAATAAAATACAGTATATGTAATATAGCTGTAAATAAACCATATGAACTGAATTTATCTCTCTGGCTTTTCTTCGTTAACAAAGATTCAGGAACGACTCATCCCACGCTTTCTACAAGAGTGTTGATGACTAAAAAGGCCGATCCGAGATAAACAAGTCCGGTTACAGAAATCACAGCAGAAAGTCTTCTTGGGTGATGTTTCCAAGTTGTGGTTCTTTCTGCGTTGTCATTTCTCTTCAAGACTCGTTCGGCGTGAGTTCTTGAAAGAGGCTGCAGCATTTGTGGATAGTGCGTCTCCATGCCTCCCGATGTGAGGCCAGGGCAGACCATTGTTGGTGATTGATTTGGCCAAGCTTGAGATGTTGTTTCAGGGAGTCCTTTTATCTCTTCTTTGGGGCGCCCCTCTTTCGCTGGCCTGTGGCGAGTTCACCGTAAAGTACTATTTTTGGGAAGGGGTGGTCCTCCATCCTAGAAACGTGCCCTGCCCAGCGCAGCTGCGTTTTCAGTAGCATGGCCTCAATGCTGGTGATCCCTGCTTTCTCCAGGACAGCAACATTCGTCACATAGTCAGTCCAGTGTATCTTTAGGATGGTGCATAGACAGCACTCATGAAGGCATTTGAGCAGTCGTAGATGTTGGCGATAGGTGACCCATGTTTCACACCCATAGAGGAGAATGGGCAGTACAATGGCTCTGTCCACACTGATTTTTGTGCTTCACCTCAGGTGTTTGTTACTCCAGACTCTTTTGTGAAGCCTTCCAAATGCACTATATGCCTTTGCTAATCTGTGATCGATCTCTTTATCAATCTTGGCGTCTGAGGAGTTGATACTTCCCAAGTAGGTGAACTGCTGAACTGACTTAAGCACAGATTTGACTATGGTGACATGGGGGTGATAGTGCTCTTCCTGTGGTGCAGGCTGATAGAGAACTTCAGTTTTCTTCAGGCTGACTTCCAGTCCAAACAGCTCTGCTACTGTTGCGAAGCAAGATGTTAGGCGCTGCAGAGCAGCTTCTGTATGGGCAACAAGGGTAGCATTGTCAGTGAAAAGCAGCTCACGGACTAGATAATTTAGAGTCTTTGTGCGAGCCCTCAGACGGCTTAAGTTAAACAAGCTACCATCAGTACGGTAACATATATAGATGCTGTCTTCTTCTTCGAGATCTGCTGTAGCCGTTTGGAGTATCATGCTGAAGAAGATTGCAAACAGAGTTGGAGTGAGAACACAACTTTGTTTCATACCATTAGTTATAAGAAAGGGCTCTGAGAGGGCATCGCCATATCTGACCAGTCCTTGCTGGCCCTCATGTAACAAGATAATCATTTTGAGGAATTTTGGGGGACATCCTAGTTGTTCCAGAATCTGCCACAGACCTTTTCTACTCACAGTGTCGAAGGCTTTGGTAAGGTTGACCAATGTTACATAGAGTCCTTTGTTCTGCTCTCTACATTTCTCTTGCAGTTGTCTAAGAGCAAATACCATATCTGTAGTGCTCCTATTAGCTCTGAAGCCACATTGGCTTTCAGGGAGAAGTTCTTCTGCAATAGCAGGAACTGATCTGTTCAGGAGTATCCTTGCAAGGATTTTTCCAGCAATGGAGAGCAGTGTTATACCTTGATAGTTCGAGCAATCAGATTTTGCTCCTTTTTTCTTATACAGGGTGATGATAACTGCATCTCAGAGATCTGCTGGCAGTTCACCTTTTCCCCAGCAACTCACAAGGAGTTCGTGGAATTTAGCATGGAGTACATGACCTCCGTGTTTCCAAGCTTCAGGTGGGATTTCGTCAATCCCGGCTGCCTTGCCATTTTTCATCTGCGCCTGGTTGGCAATTAATTTTAACAGGAATTATTTTTAAATGAGGAAGATAAACTTGCCTTAACATAGGCTGTGCCCATTGATTCTACTCACTTTCACAGGTGTCAAAATATGAGCAGAGGTATAGTAGAGACCTGTCTTTCAGGGTTGAAATGGTGAGATACCTGGTTAGTAGGAGCAAGACCTCATCTGCCAGGCACTTCAGATTTCCCTGTTTCCTTTGGAAACTAAAGAAAAGTGGAAGCTAAAGCTTTGGAAGCTAAAGAAAAGCAGAGAAATTGCAGTATATTGTTGTGGTTGACAATTAATTTTAACAGGAATTATTTTTAAATGAGGAAGATAAATTTGCCTTAACATAGGCTGTGCCCATTGATTCTACTCACTTTCACAGGTGCCAAAATATGAGCAGAGGTATAGTAGAGACCTGGCTTTCAGGGTTGAAATGGTGAGATACCTGGTTAGTAGGAGCAAGACCTCATCTGCCAGGCACTTCAGATTTCCGTGTTTCCTTTGTAATGGCCCACAATTGCTGAGATGGCTTGATCTTGAATGGTGAGAATAGATGTATTAGTTTTACAAAGAACCTGTTCCTGGTGGAGATGCAGACTGCTAGACCTTGTAACTGTTTGTTCTTGTTGCTGTGAAAAAATTAAATTGGTGGGATGTATTACTGTATGCAGTTTTGGAACATAATATGTCTCTATATTTTTCTTGCTCATATAATTTCAGGCTTCTTCCTCCATCCGAAGTCCAGCCTTATAACCGCTACACTGTCCTTACTAACACATATGGCAAAGGGCTCCACTTCATTGTTTTAAGACCTCCAATTCACCCTTCTCAGATCTTGCAAATTCAAGGCTGTGACTTCCTTGATTGAGTTTATCCATTTGTAATGTGGTCTTCTTTTTTACCGTCTGCCTTTTACCTTATCAAGCATTATTGTATTTTCTAATGAGTCATGTTCAAAGCATGACAGTCTCAGTTTAGTCATCTTGGCTTCTAGGGAGAGTTCAGGGTTGATTTGCTGTAAGGTCCAATTTATTTGTCGTTCCAGCAGGCCATGGTATCCATAGAAGACTTCTCCAGGACCATGTTTAAAATTAGCTGATTTTCTTCCTATCAGCTTTCTTCAGTGTTCACCTTACACAAGCATACATAGAAATTGGAAATATGATGGCATGGGCAAGTCTAACTTTAGTATTCAATGAAAGATCTTTACACTTGAGAAATTTGTCTAGTTCTTCCATACCTACTTTTCAAAGCTCTATTCTTTTATTTCTTGACTGCAGTCTCCATTCTGATTCATGACTGAGCCAAGGTATGGGAAATTTTGAACTATTTTAATTTTCTTTGTCTCCTTTAAAATTATTCATATCATCTGGAGTCGTTATTTTTGTTTTCTTAATGTTCAACTATAAACCTGCCTTTCCACTTTTTTGCCTGGCTTTCTTCAGTAATCATTCTAAGTCTTCACTATATTCTGCTGGGAGTAATCTGCATGTTTCTAGCTCAAATTTTCACACTTCCTTCTCCAGATACAATGCTGCTTTACGTGTGATATATTCAGCCTACACGTTGAACAGATAGGGTGATAAAAATGCAGTCTTCTCTTTGAACAGATTATGCATCAGGATATCAAATGTTGTGGCACGCTCATTTCTTTAAGAGTGAGCCATAGTTGTTTTGTGATCTAAAAAGCATTGCTATAATCTATGAAGAATAGGTTAATTTTCTTCTGAAATTTGCTGATGCATTTCATTATCCAACATATGTTTGCAATGCCTTTTCTCATGCCTTTTCCTCTTCTGAACCCAACTTGGGACATCTGGAATTTCTTGCTCATATATTGTAAAAATATTTGTTGTAGAATTTTGCTTGCATAGTTCGTGCAGTCCCAGGTGCTTCGTTCTTGGGGAAATGCATATTGTGTATTTTCATCCTGTGGACCATTGTTATGTTTTCCATAGTTGTTGACAGATTTTAGTTAGCAATAGCAATAACAGCTTCATTTATATGCCGCTTTATAGTGAACTAAGCAGTCTCTAAGCTTAGTGCCCCCAACAGGCTGGGTACTTATTTTAGCAACCTCTGAAGGAAGCAAGCCTGAGTTGAGCTTTAGCCCTGGCTATTATTGAACTCGTAATCTTATGGTTTGCACCGCCAGGGCTCTGTTAGACCTTGAGTAGTTTCTGTCTCTGTAACTTGAAGCAGCTCCATTGGTATGGTCATCTGCTTCTAGTAGTTTATTTCTGCCAAATGCTCTGAGCAGTGGCATTACTCCCTTTGATTTCACCCAGTGTGGGTGACTGGAAGAAGCTGGGGGGGGGGCTCTGCCATGCTCTCCCTCCTGCTGCTTTGCTCAGCTGCCCCTCCGATCAGCTGCCCACCACCACTGCTGGTGAGGTAGCTGCTGCCAAAGCCTCCAAAAGGCCGCTCTGGCATGACTAATGCACCAGAAGGCAATGTACTCATAGCAGTAGCCCCTGCTGAGGGGGACAGTGTTGTGGCTTCTGGAAGTCCCATTCAAGTTCTGGCACAGTTGCTTGGCCAGAGCTGTGCCAGACTCTGAACAGAAAGCAACCCCCCCCCCGGCAGCAAATTTCTCTGTGGGGGGTGCTGAGGCCTCCGGATGGCCTCTTCAGGGTCTGGTGCAGCTGGTGGGCAAGTGAGAAAGGGAGATGACGCTGTTTCTCACTCATCCATGAGCAGAACCAGTCCTATCGGGTGTTACTGCCCTACCATTCCTATACTCTCCCAGTGCAGAATCTGGTACTGAGTGCAGCTAAAATTGTAGGTTTGTCTTCCAATGGTTCTTCCTTGAATGAATTGCTATTCCTTTTTCATCTCTTTTCATTGGAAAGGTTTATATTCCATAGCTCAAAGAATGTATTTTTAAGGTAAATCCTGCTTCTTTTTAAACAGATCATTCCAAGTGTGACACAGCAACAATGTTCCACTGTTATCTAGAGTGTAATTGTGGGCTGGATCTCACAATCTGAGCCTCATTCTCACAATCTTTTAAATTGGATTGTGAATCGGTTTGAACTGGTTCAAATGACCCTGGTTCCCACTTAATCTGAATCGCTGAAGTGATTCCAAGAAGGGGGGGGCATGCACGAGACCCATTTAATCCACTTTTTTTAATGCTGATTTTTTTCTGCTTCTTTTTTGATAAATCGAATCTGTACAAGTGCACATTTAGATCGGAATTGATTCAAATTTCCTCTTTGGCCGGCTGGAACCGAATCATTTTGAATCAATTCATTTGTGAATGGGAACCACAAGTGGATTATTTTAGAGGGAAAAAATGCGATCGGGGGAAATGTAGTGGGAGAAAATATGACCAGGGCAAATGCAGTGGAACCACGCTCCGCTGTTGAATCAATCCATTGATCCAGATCGCACATCAATGTATCCCAACCTGCCTACAGCTTACTGTCCCTAAGAGTGGACAGCTACAGACATAGAAATCTGTTTTCCCCTCTGATCTTTGTTCAGTGATGTAGGGCTCTCAGCAATATCAGATGTGGGGGGGGGTTTGCTATTGCCTACCCCTTTGGGTGGTCTTAGGGAGGAGGGTATAGCCTATTTCTTCGTCTTGCTCATTTTAAATTTTGCTTCCTGAGGCAAAGGAACAGAAGCTTGCAGCACTCTGAAATTAATTTGCTTTGTTTAAAGAAGAGAAAATTCTGAATTAATTGGAGATATGGTTTAAATTGGCCCAGAATTTTTATTATTATTTTATGTATTTATATATTTTTAGCAACTAATCACTTCAAAGAGCTGAGTTGCTAATTATAATGGATGTTTCCTCTCTCTCTCTCTCTCTCTCTCTCTCTCTGTGTGTGTGTGTGTGTGTTAGGACTGAGCTGACTACCACCCTTTCCTCAAAATTATTCTCTAAGGATTTTGATACCGAATGTATGCAAGATGCGTGAATAGTAATCTGATTTTGAAATCTTGTAAATCAGCATGCAGTCTTAAGCCAGAATTCTGAAGAATCCTACTTTGCTGAGAACAAACTGCATGCTAAAGTTTGCAAATCCATTTACTCTTGCTTTCCTTGTCCTGCCAGGAGCAGAATCAGAAACTAACTAGAAATAAAAACTTTAGTTTACATCTTTCAAACAGGATTGCCCCTGTCATAAAGCGGAGTGAGATGGTTGCCCAAAGTGGCAAGATGCTAGCGGGTGGATAGGTGGTGACAGGGTGCTAGAGGTGGCATGATATGGTGTAAGCTAGTTTGCAGCCCTTGAGGGCATGTGGAAGATGTTCTTCCTGCAGTATGATTTAGTTGTCAGTCTGATAAGCTTCTGTACATGGAATGGGAGGAGGTGTCAGCTTATTCTTTCTTCCAGGAAGCAAAAAGTCTTGTGCTGGTCCTGGGGTCAAATTATACATGCTCTACATATGTAACAGAATATTATAAAAGCCATGGAAAATCATACAGCACAAAACCTGCTGGGTCTTCTCTCAGCCTTACAACCTCAGGTTTGTAGTGATGCTACTTTGACCGCATTCACACAGATACTTTTAAATTCTAATTTACTATTGTATGTATACATGTCTACAGGGAGACAGGATCATTATGACCATTAGTTCTTTGAAAGGTGAGTTTGATTTTTTTTTTTAAAAAAAGGGAGAATATCATTTACCCCATGGCAAAGATCCCATGGAAGAAAGCTGGATATAAATTCAAAAATTAATGAAAAGGAAAAGACTGAATGAAGCCTCTGTGCTTACTTCAAAAAGGGTGGAAAGGTTTTATTTAGCTTTAAACAAATATTAGCTAGCTGAACAGGTCATAAAAGAACTGGCAAATGTAATATCGGAGCCATTGGCAATAATCTTTGAGAAATCTTGGAGAACAGGAGAAGTCTCAGCAGTCTGGAGGGGAGGGCAAATGTTGACCCCATCTTCAAAAAGGGAGAAAAAGAGGATCCTAACAATTATCATCCAATTAGTCTGACATCAATTCCAGGAAAGATTTTGGAGCAGATCATTAAACAGAGAATCTGTGAACATTTAGAAGGCAATGCATAATCACAAAAAGTCAACATAGGTTTTAGAGAAACAAGTCCTGCCAGACAAATCTGATCTCTTTTTTTTTTTTTTGATAAAATTACCAGCTTGTAGATGAAGGGAATGCTGTGGATATAGTATACCTTGATTTCAGTAAGGCCTTTGACAAGGTTCCCCATGACATTCTTGCAAACAAGCTTGTAAAATGTGGGCTAAACAAGGCAACTGTTAAATGGATTTGTTATTGGGAGCTGGAAATATTTAGCCTGGAGAAGAGAAGGTTAAGATGTGATATGATAGCCCTGTTTAAATATCTGAAGGGATGTCATATTGAGGAGGGAGCAAACTTGTTTTCTGCTGCTCCAGAGACTAGAATGCGGAACAATGGATGCAAACTGCAGGAAAGCAATTCCATCTCAACATTAGGAGGAACTTCCTGACAGTAAGGGCTGTTCCCGACAGTGGAACACACTCCCTCGGAGTGCAGTGGAGTCTCCTTCCTTAGAGGTCTTTAAGCAGAGGCTGGATGGCCAACTGTTAGGGATGCTTTGATGGAGAGTTCCTGCATGGCAGGGCGTTGGATGGCCCTTGTGGTCTCTTCCAACTCTGTGATTCTATGATTCTATGATTCTATGACCGACTGCACCCAAAGGGTGCTCAGCAATGGTTCCTTTTCATCCTGGAGAGAAGTGACAAGTGGGGTCCCACAGGGTTTTGTCCTGGGCCCAGTGCTATTCAACATCTTTATCAATGATTTGGATGACAGAATTGGGAGCAAATTTGTGGATGACACTAAACTAGGAGGAGTAGCTAATACCCCAGAGGACAGGATCAAAATTCCAAATGACCTGAATAGACTAGAAAGCTGGGCCAAAGCTAGCAAAATGAAATTCAACACAGAGAAATGTAAGGTCCTGCAATCAGGGTGGAAAAATGAAATGCAAAGATATAGGATGGGGGACATCTGGCTGAATGAAACTACGTGCGAAAGAGTTCTGGGAGTCCAAGTAGACCATAAGTTGAACATGAGTCAACAGTAAGTCAATGCAATTTTAGGCTGCATCAATAGAACTATAGCGTCTAGGTCCAGGGAAGTAATAGTGCCACTCTACTCTGCCTTGGTCAGGCCCCACTTGGAATACTGTGTCCAGTTCTGGGCACCACAATTCAAAAAAGATGTGGTGAAACTGGAGCATGTCCAAAGGAGGGCAACTAAGATGGTGAGGGGTCTGGAAGCCATGCCTTATGAGGAGCGACTTAGGGAGCTGGGGATGTTTAGCCTGGAGAAGAAAAGGTTAAGAGGTGATATGATAGCCCTGTTTAAATATTTGAAGGGATGCCATATTGAGGAGGGAGCAAGCTTGTTTTCTGCTGCTCCAGAGACTAGGACACGGAAGAATTATGCGAACTGCAGGAAAAGAGATTCCATCTCAATATTAGGAGGAACTTCCTGGCAGTAAGGGCTGTTTGACAGTGGAACACACTCCCTTGGAGTGTAGTGGAGTCTCCTTCCTTGGAGGTCTTTAAGCAGAGGCTGGATGGCCATCTGTCAATGGAGATGCTTTGACTGGGAGTTCCTGCATGGCAGGGGGTTGGACTGGATGGCCCTTGTGGTCTCTTCCAACTCTATGATTCCATGATTCTATGATAAAAAGTAGAAAGAGTAACTGAGTACAGTTTAGAAACAGGAATAGTACCTAAGGAGTGCTGTCCCTCTTAGTTTTACTTACTTAAAATAAGCATGTGGGGCTGTGATCTCAACTGGAAATACAGTGGTACCCCGGGTTACGAATCCCCCGG
Organism: Urosaurus nigricauda; assembly: GCA_034509955.1. Lineage (NCBI taxonomy): Eukaryota > Metazoa > Chordata > Lepidosauria > Squamata > Phrynosomatidae > Urosaurus > Urosaurus nigricauda. The sequence goes on from JAOEGL010000006.1 coordinate 59,770,179, forward strand.
GGTACGAAAACCTCGGGGTACGAAAGAGCCGGGGCCACAAAAATGGCCCCGGCTTACGAATAAAACCCCGGGGTATGAAAAAAAACCCGCGCGGCACCTTTAAATTTGCCGCGCGGTCCGGCAAAAAAAGTGGTCCCCCGGGTTACGAAGACTTCCGGGTTACGAAAGTAATCCCGGAACGGATTACTTTTGTAACCCGGGGGACCACTGTACTGCATGTGTGGAAGAGGTGTTTCATCCTCACTCCACCATTTTTGCATCTTTCCTACTCATCCCAGCAGGGGAGAAAGGGGCTGGAGGAAGATTTAAATCATCAGTGGGCATGGCATCCAGAAGCCAATTCTCTCTAAAGACCATCAGATTTGTTGCACCCCTCCCTCTCACACCAAGCTCAAATGCCTCCATTTTCCTCTGCAGTGCCTCTCAAAATGACAGCAGATAGAGATGATGCACCATTTGGGGAGGTACTGCAAAGAAAAATGGAGGTATTTGGAGGAAGCACAGGTATATTTATTCATGTTTTCACATGCTGAGTGGCTTTCTGAGAGATTTTGGGGTAAAATTTCCTAACCACATTTTAAAATTCCCTCTGTACACTCAATACTGGTTTTCACAGAGCACAGGAAACCTTTTGGGGGAAGGAAGAATGGGAGAAATCCTGCCTTTTCCCTGACATCCCAGGAGCAATGTTCAACTAAGAGGAAGTCTGGATGCCACCCAATTTCAACAATCCTTTGCGTGGCCACATTTGCATTTCATTTTGTTGCATGTTAGGTAGTATAAGTACAAAATAAAATGAAAATGTGGCCATGCTAAAGAACAATAGGAATAGCAGCTTCATTTATATACTGCTTATTCCACCTAAGCAGTCTCTAGGCAGTTTACAACTGTAAGTTAATTGCCCCCCAACAAGCTGGGTACTCATTTTAGTGACCTTGGAAGGATTTAAGCCTAAGCTGAGTCTGAGCCCTGGCTGGTATTGAACTCACCACCTTATGGTTTGTGAGTGAGTGAGTGGCTGCAGTACAGGCATCTAACCACTGCACCACCAGGGCTCTAAAGACGGGTGAAATTGGATAGCACCCAGAATTCTTCCTAGTTGTACACTACTCCATCATTTTATTTTATTGTTTGCAGCTAGTGGAACTATTGAGTCAGTATGGTGTCTTTGGACTGTTTTACACGGGCAAAAAGGGGCGCGATTAGGGCTAAAAAGCCCGCCTTTAGGGTTAGGTAGTGTTTACACCCTCCATAGGCCTAAAGCGAATGGACGCCGCACGTTATGACGCTTTTGCGCCGCGGGAGGGCGCCAATCGCGCCCTTCCCGCGGCGCAAAAAAAGAGCTCCTTCTCGGAGCTCTTTTCTTGCGGCGGGCCTTTGCCGCGGCCTTTAAATGGCCGCGGCAAAGACCCAGGGAGAAAGGGGCCGCCGCGGCGGCCCCTTCCTCCCTTCAGCCCCGCCGAGGGAAGCGGGGTGCAGCGGGTGCCCAGAGCACCTGCTGCACCCCGCTTGGAGGCCGCAGGGAACCGGCAGTTTGCCGGTTCCCCGCGGCCTCCAAAAGCAGCGGGATGAGGCCTAGAGGCTGCCCGTGTGGCAGCCTCGGCGTCATCCCGCCGCCAGAAGGGGCGACAATGGACCGCCCCTTTTGGGGCGGTCTAAAAAGCCCCATTGTTCGAGTGTTGGACTATGACTCTGGAGACCAGGGTTTGAATCCCTGCTCAGCCATAGAAACCCATTGGGTGTCCTTGGCCAGGTCACACCTCTCAGCTTTCGAGAATGGCAATGGCAAACCCTCTCTGAAGAAACTTGCAAAGAAAACCCCATGGTTTTAGGGTCACCATGTGTAGGAAATGCCTTGAAGGCACAAAACAACAAAGTTTAATATTGGTGATAGGAGGGGATACAGAAACATTGCTTTGCAAATTGAAAGAAATAACTAAAGCTTACCACAAAATGCCCAGGTTGTTGGCTTTGGAAATACAAAGTGAAAATCATAATGTAAGCTACTTGTTATAGAGCACTCATCTCATTAGGCATCTAAGTCCTCAAAATGAAGTATATTATTGGTACAGTTCTAGGAGAGAGAAAGAAGAAAAACTCAGAAACATTGAGAATTCACTGTAAGCAAATAAAATTGATGCTTTTATTGAAGGATAAAGAAAAGGTGGTGAAGTTAATTGCATACACTTCCAAGTCACTTTAGAACTAGCAGCAGGAAATTAGCTGTTGTGCGAAAACAGCATGAAGTGTAATTCAGAGCAGCTGTCTAATTTATCAGCAAGAATAAACTGTTCATGTTCTTAAACTGTACTCAATTACTCTATCCACCTTTTTTGACCTGTTCAGCCGACTAATATTTGCTTAAATTTAAATAAAAGTTTGCCACCCTGTTTGAAGTAAGCAAAAAGGCTTCATTCAGTCTTTTCCTTTTCATTAATGTTTGAATTTATATCCAGCAATATTGCATAGAAACTTTACTATAGGGTAAATGACATTCTCCACTTTTTTTTTAAAAAAAACACCAAACTCTTCTTCCAAAGAACTAATGGCCATAATAGTCCTGTCTCTCTGTAGACATGTATGCATACAACAACACAGAATTTTAAAGAATCTGTGTGAACATAGTTAAATTAGCCTCACTGTAACTCAGATTTTGTGCTCTGTGATTTTCCATGGCTTTTATAGTATTCTGTTACATGTGTAGATGAAACCATGTCATAAAGTGCCACAACATATCCTTCTCTTTTTCCTTCAACCAGCATCACTATACTTCAAGAAGTCCCTACAAATGGCCATTCACCTCCACAGGTAGCAAGTTATGCATATTCATTGCTATATGCAAGGAGTAGAATAGATTATCCCTTAAACTTATTTTTTTTTCTTTGACTGGTTTCAAAATAGTCTTATCTTGGTCACAATAGGTAATATTCTTTTCTCTAAAATGACCACAATACTTAGTGATAAAACTGAATCTTTCTCCTGTGATTAACCAATTCAGGTTTATTTTAATTAATGCTTAAGCCAATGGCTATTCACATGATTAAAATGCAAAATGTAAAACCGAATCTTTCTCCTGTGATTAACCAGAAATGTTCCTGAACTGCTTGTACATAAATGTTTTCCTCTGGTCTTTTCTGGTCTGGTCTGTTTGGCATTCCTTCCTTCCTTGCCTGTATTTCCAGCCTCTTTCTCTGGCTGCATCTACATTGCAGAAATAATGCAATTTGACACTACTATAACTGCCATGGATCCATTCTATGGAATCCTGGGATCTGGGGGTTGTTGTGGTATCAGAGCTCTATGAGAGAGATGGCTAAATATCTCACAGATCTACAAATCCCAGAATTCTGTAGCACTGAGTCATGGTAGTTAACGGGATGTCAGACTGCTTTATTTCTGCATTGCAGAATCAGCCTTAGTTTCTCCATGGCAGTGTGCTAGTGCAAAATGAAACACAATTACAAGTTACTCTTCAGTGTATGTGCAATTTTTTTTATATACTAAGAAGAGACTAGACTCAGGAATGGTTCTTAGGAATGTTCTTATAAACCTATTTGCTCTTAAAAATTTAAAAGAAATGTTAATATAAAGAAATTAGAGAAGGACATTGTATTTTCCCTTTTCAAAATTATTATAAAATCATATTAGGGTTTTGTTGTTTTTATTTCTGTGAACAAATCAGAAATGAAGTGTGAGGAGAAAAAGGGTTACAGTATATCCTTCGCTCCCTAGCTATGGTCTCCGGGAACACTGCTTTCCTTCCTGCATAAGAGATGGGAGGGGACAAATGGGTACTAATTGGAATCCTTTTGCTATTGCTAATTGTTTTGTCTTTCTAACATTTTCATGAAAATTACAGCTGGAGAGAGAAGGAAAAAACATAGAGAAAGGTTCATTTTCACAATGTGTACATTCCATTTTGAAGAAGCAGAACTAAGATACATAAGTAAACATACTGTTTTGTTTATAAAAGCATGACATATTTACCTGTTAGTTCCTTCTGTACCATCAAAGGTATTTTTGACAAAAAAAGTGAAATATACATCCTTTTCAAAATGAAGTTTGCAAATAGAAGCATTGCACTGATTAAAGCATTATGTGACACAACATTAATTTTGAGTATAGCTATGCAAAGATGATGAGGCATAGTATTCTGTTGCCTTCAGACATAGAACAACACACTATCAAATGCTCCAGGCTTAAACTTACTTACTTGGATGTAAATCACCATACTTCTCTCAATGGGATTGACTTCTAAATAAACATGGTTAAGTTTCAACTTTATGAATAAAATTCTGTTTCTCGAATTCTCAGCCCAATTATGTCTATGACAAAAAAAGTTATATTGGCAGTGATACTACTAGGGCTAGACCAAAACCACCACCACCATCCTGGAAACAGAATACCGCATTAGCAGCAGTCATCAGAATATCTTCTTAAAAAAAAAAAATTACAGGGTAGCATACTACTGCTAGATGAAGCTCCATGCAGTAGCGCCTGCAGTCTTTGTTGCACTGAGCCACTTTGGGCAATAAAACTCATGTACACATGTTTTTGGAGTATTGGCCCACAGCATCTGGTCTGCTTCATCTCAGGGTGACCAGATGTCTTGCTTTTCCATGACATGTCCTATGATTCAGCCGTCTGGCCAAGAGGAATTCCCAAATGTCCTCTCTTTCAAGCATGACTAAGAAGAATGAATTTATATTTATATGAGTGTTTTCAGCTTTTATTTTGTAATACCCTACATTTTTCTTGAATGTTCTACATTTTACAGTGCCTTGTCCTTTGTAGTTATGACATCTGGTCACTCTGCCTGATCAGGGAAAAATAATAAAAATAAGTAAAAAAGAAGGCTGTTACTGGAGCTACAACCACCATTGGTGATCCACTAACACTGGAGGGCAGAAGGAAAGGGACTGAATGAACATCACCATCAAAATATGATTGAATACATCTCTTTATTCATCCTTCTGAAACTTTATATTAAGAGTGTTGGTGCGTTGATTCTACCCTTCTTGAAAAGAAGAAACACAGTCCAGTTCATATCCTTTCTTAGTTTGATAAGTTATTTGAAAGCTGGAGGTAGAACAAGCAAACTGGATGGAGCAAACTGGAAACATAGTGCAACAGAGTGAAGAGAGGGCAGCATCATTAATCCCCTGAAGGCTCTTTGCCCATATTCCCTCAAATCTGGCAGACTGAGTTCATTGGGATTTTTTCTCAGGAGCATATGCATAGAATGGCAGCCTCTATTATGTATTCAGTGTGCCTACCTAACTACCACTTTGAGGCAGAGTGGATGCATTGGTCATGATGAAGAATTGAAATCGGAGTGGGAAGTTATTGGACCACAACTCCCATCAGCTCAAATAATCATAGCCAGTGGTGAGGGGTAATAAGAGTTGAAGTTCATTTCTGTAGAGCTGCAATTTCCTACCCTAGCTTTAGTCAGGCACACATGAATATATGATTTAGGCTGCAATTCTGTATGTACTTTCCTGGGAGCACTTCATCATAGTGGAAACTCACAAAAGCGCACAAGGTTTGGGAAGGCAGGTAAATCAGAAATGTGAATAGTTCTGTAAGATCTCCTGTGATTCTTTTTATCTTTTTCTGTTTCCTGACACAGTCTCCTTACAATACCCCTCATCCCAAATACTAACAATGAGTATTTTTACTCAGAGAGTTGTTTCTTTTTTTCACAGAACTGATTCACATGGCATTCTAATGAAAGTATTCTTGCAGAAAATTGCTCATGTGAAGTGGCCAGGCAAAGAATGTGATGTTAATATGTAAGATTCCTTTGCTTTGCTCTCTTAATTTTTAAGAAAACTGTATTTTTTTTCTAATCATGGGGAAGAATCTCACATAAATCTCATCTTTCAGGTTACAATGTTAATTTAGAAAGAGTCAGTATGCAATGTGCTGAAGGGGTTATACAGTGTTTAGTGTTTTGGGGATCTCCAGTGAAAATCCTCATGAGCCATGAAGTTCCTTCGGATCAGTAACCCTGACCTATCTCACAGGTTTGTTGTAAGGAAAAAGCAGGAGGAAGGAGAGCCATGTACATCACTAGAAGAATGGCAAGGAATAAATATAACTAATAAATTTATATTTACATGAGCTAATGAGTAAATGGCACAGAATGTTGTCTAAACCTGTTCTTAAATACCTTGATTTTTCTGCAGCTCAGAAAGATAACAGATCTTACAGTTGTGAAGACTGAAGAATCAAGGAAGGATGCAGTTTGCACTCCCTTGATTGCATTTTAAAGCTCTGCTTATCGTTCACTCTGGTGTGAAGTGTGTGGATGCATGAAGACTTTGAATCCATGCACAAAGTCTCAAAATAGAAGAAAACCTCATGTGTGCAACAAGCACACCCACATTTCAGAGCTTTCAGATCAAAGCCTTTATTTTTCTCCTACGATAAAACTAAGGTCCTCATGGAAAATGCAAAAGAGAATGTCAGATTGCAGCTCCCCATTAATGTGCATTCTAGAGTTGTTATCTTCTCTGGCTTCTATCAAGAGATTAGCTGGAAGCAGCAGAGACAGTAAACAAAATATGATGGAAAAAAATAATTCCCCATCAGGGATCATTTTAAAGTCACAGGGAAGTACTGTCTTCAAAAGACAGCATGTTCAGTCCCTCCTTGAATGCTGGAAACATGCAGTTGCCTGGGGGAATTCAAGCTTTGCTTTGTAGGCACTTGTGCAGCTGGCATTTCAGGCTGTAATCTTTACAACTAATGTTCAGTGCACATCTCTTTTCTTGAGCATTTGCACAGACACAATGGTTTGTTCCCCTTCTTGTTTTCAATGAAAGAGCACCTGTTTGTTCATATATGAAACTCAATATCATAAACTCTTCATGTGAGGCCACAGTAGCTTGCAGGCCTTGCCTTGACAACACAAGCACTGCAGTGCCCAGGGCTTTGGATTTTCATGATCAACAGCAAAGTGTTCTGTGCTTCCTTGACATAGCACAAGATGATCAAAGATGGCTTGCTAGGTGGCATCAAGAGTTTGAAGACTGAGAAGATTATATCACAATGACTTTCATTATGGCTTTGGCTAAAAACAGTGTTAATGTGTAAGATTTCTTTCAGACTGGGAATAAACGGAGATATTGGCTAATGCACATTGAAATCTGGTGTGCGGAAGGTCCAAAGAACAATCCCTTGCACCTCTAGGTAATCAAATCTGGGAAAAGGTGATGGGAGATATCTTCCCCAAGAAAGCTATTACTAGGCAGAGGAGACAGTGCTGGACTACTTACAAATAATCAGAGTTGGAGTAAAGCAGGTTCCAAGGAATCAGACTGAAAATAATGCTCTGACTGGGGTTTATTTTCAGATGTCCATGATCTGTGCACAAATGTCAGGGATAGGGGAATGACCCTGCTCCCTGGTATACAAATGAATGGCCTCATTTCAAGTTACACATTTGTGTAACTGTGAACATTTCCAGTTACACAGTTATACCACTAGAACACATTCCTGAGTTTAAATCAATATAGCCACTGTCACTACCTATTGAGGATATCAAGAGGAACTCTTAGTAACTATGGGGCTTTCCAGACCGCCCAAAAGGGGCGGTCCGTACTCGCCCCAGGAAGCAGCGGGATGGGGCCGAGGCTGCCAGACCGGCAGCCTCCTCAGCCCCATCCCACCGCTTCCAGAGGCCGCGGGGAAGCGGCAAACTGCCGGTTCCCCACAGCCTCCAAACGGGGTGCAGCAGGCGCCTTGGGCGCCCGCTGTACCCCGCTTGAGGAGGCAGGGAGGAAGGGGCCACCAGCGCAGCCCCTTCCTCCCTGGGTCTTTGCCACGGCTGTCTAAAAGCCGTGGCAAAGACCCGCGCCAAAAAAGGATCACCGTTTGGAGCTCCTTTTTTGTGCAGCAGAAAGGGCGCGATTTGCGCCCTCCCACGGCGCAAAGGCATCATGGCATGCGCAGCACATCTAAAAGCTGCACATGCCATGACGCCATCCTGGCGTACACATGTAGATGCCGCCATTTAATTATGGCGGCGTCCATACATGCTAGGGTTTGTGAGCGTGTAGAAGCTGCGTGCTCACAAACCCTAGTTGCGCCTCAAAGAGCCCTAAAGGTGCTCTTTTATGCCCGTCTAGATCGGGCCTATGAGGCTTGCTTACCACTTTATATAGATCTTTCCAAGACTCCAGCAACATTATTAAGGCATAGATTTAAAGACTAGGTTTTGTTGACTAGGGCTGCAAGTTCTTTTGTTGTTGAAATGGTTTAACATCATCTTCCCTATTCTAGTTAGAACTGATGGCTTGTGACCTATAAAACTATGCAAGGGTTGTCTTATATTTTTTTAGCAATTTAATCAATCTGTCAAAGGCATGGATGAGTGATAAATTCATTAAAACACAGATGTATTTAAGAAGAGATTAGGTTTATTGTTTAGCATACAAAACTGACTTAAAAATCCAGTAGAACATTTTAAATTTAATACACACTAACAGGCATTTGATATGACTTACTGTACATACTTGGCAATAAGTAGACTTCATGTATAATTTAAAGGCAGATTTTGGGTCCAAAATTAATGATTTTGATATGACTTGTGGATAAGTTGAGAGTAAAACTTAGAGCTAAGTAACAAAGGATGAAGCAAAGGAAAACAGTGCAAGAAAATTTACAAAATTCCAGCAGGCATAAATATTTATGCTCATATTAAAGGCTTCATGGATGAGAATAAAAAGGGAGTGTGAGTGCTTTCAGAACAGATGACACTCTTGCCTTTTACCAGGGGATGGTTCCTTTAAAAAGAAAAGAAAAGAAAAGAAAGTACAGTACAGTACAGTACCCATGGATAAGTCATCTCAGACTTTTGGAGACAATTTTTTGGCTAAAATTTCTAGACTTGAGTATATATAGTAAGTCTCATCTGCAGAGCCTTAGTGGTGCAGTGGTTAAATGCCTGTAATGTAGCCACTCACTCACAAACCATAAGGTTCAAAGTTCAATACCAGCAAAAGGGCTCAAGCTCAACTCAGGCATGCATCCTTCTGAGGTCACTAAAATGAGTACACAAATTGTTGGGACAATTAGCTTACTCACTGTAAAACACTTAGAGAGTGTTTAAGTGCACTGATAAGCAGTATAGAAATGTACTTGCTATCGCTATTGCTATTGCATTTGCCAGAATACTCCAGGCTATCCTCTGAATATACTGGCCCTGAATTCCCCCCAAATTCTCACTCCTACTTGCTTCAGGTTTTCAACAAATCACAGGAGGAGGATTCCTTCCCATGAAGTCCATGTGAGCTGGTAGGCTGGTGCTATGGATGTGAGTTGCTCTGAGGTGAGAAAAAGTGCCTGGCCTCACAGCAACTTGTGTCACAGAGCAGCTTGGCAAGGACACTTGCAGGGACCATGTGGAAATAGCCATCATTACTTTGTTTTGCTCCAGGTTTTCTGGACAGCCTGGAGCAAAAGACACTGTTTATACTCAACTGTAACTTGACTTAATGTATAAGTCAAGTGCAGGTTTGGGGGCCAAAATTATGGATATTGATATATTCTGTGTATGTGTCAAGGGTAAAACTTATGGACAAGTAACAAAGGATGTAAAAGATGAAGGAAAAGAAAATGATACCAAAGAAAAGAAAATGATACTGTGGAGAGAGCAGAGGGGGGTCGGTGCTTATTTTAGGCTCTCTTGGGATTAACTAAGCTTTTCCCTTTCACCTCTCTACTTAAGAGAAGGAGATGGTTCCTATTTAAATAAGCATTAAGGTACAGTACTTACATTGACTCATGAATAAGTTGACCCTATTTTGGGGGGTTGATTTTTTGACTAAAATTTCTATACTTACACATGGTTATATACAGTAGGTCCTTTTAATCTGGGACAAGGAGTGGGAACACCAAATCAGGTCTGGACATTCTGAAAACATGCAGTGAGCCTGGTTTAATTCGGGGTTTCTAAATAATGTAGACAAGTCCTTAGAGTTGCTTTGTATTTTACTTGAAAATCAAGCCCTCACTGCCTCCTTGATTGCACTAAATTTAGTTTCACTTGCTCGATATTGAAGACATGAAAATGATTAAACTTCCAATTTAGACAGATCTAAAATTCATGACCTTTGGACCTTAAGTACTGTACATATCTGACAAACTCGAAACTTTTCAGGGTTTTTTAAAATTATAATAGCACTGAGTATCAAATGAGGCATTTTAATCATTTTTTTAAAATGCTGAAATTGCTGGATTTTTGAATCAAAGTGAGATAATTAGATTAAATGATTCATCGTTGTCATTGCAAGAGTGCATTTAGCAGTTTAATAGTCATGTTGTAGGAGTCATATAGCGGTTTACTATTTCAGTTGCTTAAAGTAAAAAAAAAAAAAAGTTGGGAAAGTCCTTCTGGATAATATAGTATTTGGTTCTTAGGTCATACTGATTGGAATTTGGATGAAGAGGAAATTAGAGCTGTCATAAACTGGATGTTTAGGGTTGTTGTTGGAGGATTTGGGGGGGGGGGGGAGTAGCCTGTGATTCTAGTTTTATAGCTGCTTTATTCCATTGATTTTAACCACAGGTGATCAGTTTTCAGCTTTTCTGATTAATCTGCTTAGCACATTTTAAAGCCAGCAGCATCCTAAGACTATTTCTCTTCAGAACATTATTTTGATTTGTTCCTACTTTTGAATTCAGTAGATGGATCTATTTCCTAGGATTGTGAAATAAAGGGAAGGGTGTGCTAATGCATAAATGACCAGGTCCGGGCATGAATGTTGCATGTTACATTGGCTATGGGAATTATGGCATCTCTGAATTGGAACCTGAACCTAGCTGTGGTACAGGCACAGGTTCTCCCAAGCACTTTGGAATTCCTAATTTTTTGGTTCCTTAAGATCAGCCATGGCAAAAAGCTCCCTCTGTGATTATACTTTAAGTGTAAAGATGCTTTATTAAATACAAAAATTAGAATAATGCATAGTGTTTTCACTTTCTATGTAGGGGTGTGAAAATCCAATCATAGAGTTGGAAGAGACCACAAGGGCCATCCAGTCCAACCCCCTGCCATTCAGGAACTCCCAATCAAAGGATCCCTGACAGATGGCCATCCATCCTCTGCTTAAAGACCTCTAAGGAAGCAGACTCCACTACACTCTGAGGGAGTGTGTTCCACTGTTAAACAGCACATGTCTGAGGGAAAACCAAATTTGACCTCTCACTAGAAGCCAGGACATCTAAACTGAGGCTATGTAGTTTGGTGCATCATGAGATAACATGTCTTATTGGAAAAGATGATAATGCTTGGAAAAGTAGATGCCACGTGGAAAACAGCATTATAGGTGGATAGAGTCAATCAAGGAAGCCATGACCCTGAGCTTGAAAGATCAGAGCAGGGATGCTGATGACTAGGGCTCTTGGGGGTCTTTCATTCACGCGTTCACCATTACGTTCAAGCTGACTTAATGACAAATAGCAAGAACATGAGTGTACTACTTGCCTTGCTTTGTAGTGTATATCCTGTGTTGGGTTGTTGGGTGTGTTCTGTGATGTGTTCACGTGACACATGACACATGATGGCAGAGAGGCATAACAAACATGAATACATCACAGAACACACCCAACAACCCAACACAGGATATACACTACAAAGCAAGACAAGTAGTACACTCACGTTTTCCACATAAGATGAGTGTGCCTCTGTGAATCCTTTTCAGTTCACTGTGGCTTTTCAGTGACACTTTCACATCTTTTGGACTTGCCCCACTGAACACTTGCCACAAAAGCAGTTCTCATTGTGTTAGCAAGCTTGAGATACTTGCTGGTATAACATAGCAGCTAGGACTGAGCTACTAATTGGGAAGTTTCCAATTCAAGTTCTGGTGATGTGCTCAGCCTCACTCCTTATTTGCAGTATAGAGAATAGTAATGCTGAATCATTGTTGTAAGGATTGCAGTTAGATAATACATGCTACTCCACAAATGCTGAGAATCAACACCATCAATATATTTTGAATGGTGAAAAGCTTTTGAGAATACCCTTGCTTAGAGAATGAAGGGATGCACTACATATAATACTTAATCTGTTCACCTGCTACCAGTTCCTCATGCGACCGTAGTGCTGTCAGTGATATTGTAGCAGAGTAGCTGTTCCTTGTTGCACAGAGATAATGTAGTTAATTATGTAATGTGTTCAAGGATAAGTGACCTTAGCTAATATCCTTCTCCAAATGATGGCCTCAAGGGATCAGCCTAAATTAGCCATGGTATACTTGAACATATCCACTGATCTACCATAAATCACACCTTTGAAATCAGTGCTTTGGGAGCACTTGTACACAGCCTTAAAGGGAACCTCTGGCCTCTGTTATCTCTGGTCAGAAACAGTTAATCTCTGGCAATTCAATGGTCAGAGATAACAGATTGGAGATAACAGTCATTCTCCCTGCTGTGAGAGGCATAGAACTCTGTAACCCCCTTCTGCCTGGAGAAGGCATGAAATTGGCCCTGTTTTGGTGGAGAGGGGCTGGCTGATATCAGGTGAGCAGTTTGTCACCGTTGTCATAAATGTATGGAGACTAGTAGAGCTTTCACTAGCAGTTGCAATCTATCTGAATTAATTTGGGAAAACACTCAGTTTGGCTATGCAGGACTGGTAACATGATATGTAGGATTTGCAACCAGCTATTCCAGTACTCACTATGGATACTCCAGGCATGAAGAATTATACATACATTTAGCATACATACTAAAATATCACATTCAAATCACAGTTTACAGAGCTAATAGAATTGAGGAAATTGGAAGGGACACCAGAAACTGTGGGTTGATTGAGGCAACAGAAACCTGTGTTGAAGACAAAGGTCCATGGAAAGCCAAAAAGAATAAAGCTTGTCAACATCCTTTTTGAACTGTGGCACCGAGAACTGGACACAGTATTCCAGGTGAGGCCTGACCAAAGCAGAATACAGTGGCACAAATACTTCCCTTGATCTCTAGACACTATACTTCTGTTAATGCAATCTAGAATTGTGTTGACTTTTTAAAAGCATGCCCTCTATTCATTCATTCAAGTCATCGATAAATTTGTTGGATAGCACTGGGCCCAGGACAGAATTCGTGGCACCCCGCTAGTCATTTCTCTCCAAAATGAAGAGGAGCCATTGGTGAGCACCCTTTGTGTTTGACCAGTTGGTTATTTACAAATCCACTTAACAATTGCATTGACTAGCTCATATTTTGCTAGCTTGTTTGCAAGAATATCATGGGAAACCTCATCGAAGGCCTTACTGAAATCAACATATGCTACATCCACAGCATTCCCTTCATCTACCAAAGTGGTAATTTTTAATATGTATAAAAAAACTACTTGGGTATTATCCCTACACATCTTAAAGATGAGAGGAAAACTAGTTAGTATTCAGTAGATGGGTACCTCATTCTCTATGGTGAGTATAGCAGCAGTAGCTATATGACACGCATCTTTCCCAGATGTCCCTGGAGAGGTGGCTGAAGGTCTGGGGGGGGGGAGGGGAAGAAGAAGAACAGGCACACCTGTTTCTCTTCTTCCCCCCTTGAGCCCCCCCCCCCCCCGGCCTTCACCTGTCTCCAGAGAGGTAGCTGAAGGCCCAGGAGGATGGGGGGAAGAAGTCCCACCCCAGAAGTCACGCCCCCAGAGGATGGAAGTCCTATCCCAAAGTCCCTCGCCCCCAGATAACACCCAATACCAGAAAGCCATTTAGTTCGGGCACTTGGTCCCTAAAAGTTTCGCCATCATTGAGCTATGGCAATAGCAGCTTCATTTATATTCACCTCATACTGCACTAATCAGTCTCTATGTGGTTTACAAGTGTAAGCTAATTGCCCCCCAACAAGCTGGGTACTCATTTTATTGACCTACGGAAGGATGCAACACTGAGTATGCAAGTAGTCTTTCTGAAATCCTTTCACTAATAAGACCAGCCTTGGTTAGTGGAGTTTACGGTACTCCCTTTGAAGTGTGTGTAGGACTGCAGTGTGAGTTTGATAACTTCTTTTTTGCCATGTGACTTCCACATCAACTGCAACGTATGCCAACCTTCTCATAGGGTTTTATTGGCAAGATTTATTCAAAGCATGCTTGCTTTTACCTGTGTCTAAAGCTTAGAAGGTGTGACTTACCCATGGTCAGTCATTCGGTTTATGGCTGAATTCTAGTCTAACACTACCATGCTATCTCAGTAATTTTTAATCAAGGATAACATTTTATTCTGAGAGTAAGAACGTTTTCTTCTGACTGGCACTGAGGTATTTTTCTTTTTCTTTTGGAAATTTTCAACAGACAGCTTTTAAAATTGGGCCACTTATACATTAAATTTAAGAGAACAGATGAATATATGACTGCAATTGTGGCATTATGAACCAATTAAAGTTTAATTGCTGCCCCTCCTCTCTATGTATCATGTTGGACAAGTTAATATGAAAGCTATGTGACCAAATAAAGGGAAGTATCTGGTATCTGTGGTCCTAAGTGCCAGATGAGGGATTTATAACCAAAGGAACACTTTTCACTGAAGAATGATGAACAGTAGACACTGACAGTATTAAGTGCCAGAATTTCTCTTTCCTTCATTGATTTTTATTGTGTTTATTGTTTGGCTCCCAGGCATATGTATTTTCATTTTCCATTAGTAGAACCAGTACTTTCTCTGAAGAGTTGAGCTGACATAAGTAGCAACCATTTCATTAAAAATGGCTCCCTCTACACACAACACAGCCTGTGATTATTAAAAAATAAAGGTTTAAAAAAGGATCTTGACATTTGTTATTAGACCTCAAAGCTATTACATTTTAAATGGCATTTGTGTTTTGTTCATTAAACGGGCTTTTCCTTTCTAAATCCTTGGCTCAAGGTTTATCCTCTGCTGTTTTGCCTTTGTGTCTTTTGCTTGGATTTGTGTACATTTTAAAAATTTAACTTTCTTTTCCCTTGATTGTCATGGTATTGAAGAGCTTCTAGAGCCCCCCCCCCCATTAATCAAATGTGGGATTTTTCAGCACAAATACCATCTAAATCATTACTTTTTCTTCTAATTTGTCTTTAGAGTGAACCTCTAAACTGAAACAACTAGACCCCAGTTTTATTAGAATTCAGGCTCATACTTATCCTGTTATACAGAGTCTGTAGTAAAGTGTGTTTGCTTTCTTTCCCAAAAAACTGAGGTTTAATAAACAAAGTGCCCTTAGGGTAAGTAAACTAACCAGTGATAGAATAATACATCTTGTCTTGGATAGCATTGCACCTCTTCTGGCCAGGAATATTTTTTACCAATTTAGGTTTATTTTAAAAAGTCTGATCTTACCTTGGTAATTTATGCTGTGGTAACATCCAGACTGGACTATTGTAATATGAAGTCTCTTGATGTTTAGTGCAAAGTAGGGATATGAACATAATTAATATAGGATACAGATGTTCACATATTGCTGGTGGCTGGATAATGACACTTCTTGTACCAGTGCTGTTTCAGCTGCCCTGGTTGCTAATATGTGTCCAAGACTAATTTGAAATGATTGCTTTAACATTTGAAACCTTTAAAAAGTTTGGGGATTGCCTGTATCCTGATTCCACTGCCGTCCACAAAAGCTGCTGAGTACAAGAGAAAAAGCACCATGAGACTGTGGGCTGATGGCCCTAAAGATGGCCCTAAAGGAGATGGCCCTAAAGATGGCCCTAAAGGAGCAGCTTGACGCCACCCCTTTCAACACTGGATCGGGGCTATGACAACTACACACCATGGCCCCAATCCGGTGTTTATCTGGCCCAAAAAGAAGCAGCAAAATGCCGCTCCTTTTTGGGTTGGAAAAAAATCACCCTTTCCCCCACGACGGTGGCTCTTTTTCGCTCTTGTGGCATGCAGCGTCTGAATGTTGCAACATTGCTTGCCATCTGTCCAAGTGGGCAGTGTGACTCTGTCTTGGGGGTGGTTGCAACATTGCTTGCCATCTGTCCAAGTGGGCAATGTGACACAGTCGGGGCATGTGTCATCTAAATGACACGTTCCCACTCCACCCCTAAGCAGGCACTTACTGCTACTGTAATCTGTTTGCTCCTGAGTTTCCATTGCAGGTTTATCAGCCTTCATTGTTATGGAGACCCAGTTATTTTTTATTACTTGTTCTTGAATTGTATTTTTGCCCTTTTTCACCTTTTTGCTTGTAATTACACTTTTTCTGTTTTGCATTTTTTCTTTTCTTATTTATGCAGGATTCTATTCTATTTGCAAACATGTCCGTTTATGAATGGATTCTGTATGTAGTAAGACCTCTATTCAGACATTTATCTAAATGTGAGGATTAAAACTATGTCGAAGAATGGGGATTTGTGCACCCACTGATATGGCCATGTGTGTAGTTTTGGCCACGTACACATAGGAATTCTTACAAACCCTCTTCTGATATTTGCAGTACCAGTGCCTTGTCTCTAGGGGATCTCTTTCCGTTTTGGGGGGTGAGGGCCCCTCTTCTGTGAACTATACCCCTGCTTTGCACTAAACATATGAAGGACTAAGGGAGGGTGGATTTGGAATGTGGGGCATTGCTTATGAAGATTGCTTTTGCTACCTATCCCCACTACACACATTTACTTCTTGCCTGTTCAGGCAAATGCTGGAGTAGAGCGAAAATGATTTAGTTAATGCTTCACATCTTTCTGAATGAGATGTTTGGGGAAGGGGCTGAATAGCATAACCAGTGTAACGTAGTAGTTTTGAGTGTTGGACTATGAATCTGGAGACCATGATTCAATTCTCCACTTGGCTGTGAAACCCAATGAGTGATATTGGGCAAGTCACATGCTCTTGGCCTCGAGAAGGCAATGACAAACCTCTGAACCAATCTTGCCAAGAAAACCGGATGGTAGCTTCACCTTAGGAAGGCTGACTGTACCCCTGGGATAAACTGTGCCTCTGCCTCAAATGCTATTCAGCTTGTTTTTGTTGTTGCTGCTGCTCTTCTGCACCATTAGATCATTTCCAATTTATGACCTGATGGTGCATAAGAGCAGCAGCAACAACAAAAACAAGCTGAATAGCATTTGAGGCAGAGACACAGTTTATCTCAGGGGTACAGTCAGCCCTCCATATTTATTTTTTATCCATGGATTCAAGCCCCCAAGGCTTGAAAATATTTAAAAAGATGCATATATTCCAAAAAGCAAACATTAATGTTGCTATTTTATATAAGGGACATGGTTTTGCTATGCCATTGTATTTAATGGGACTTGAGCACCCACAGATTTTGGTATCCACGGGGGTTCCGGTAAGCAAACTCCAGTGGATACCAGGAATGCACTGTATTTATTTTATTCTTGATAGTATAAGAACACTGTGGTTACTGGCAAATGCTGCTATTGCTTAATATCTCCACTTTGTTTCTGTATGTGAATGCAAATGAAATTACTGTGGTGTTCTAGCTTAACCATCTCCCAGGATGTTAGTTTATGCAAATGCAGGGATTTTTTTCCCCATATGGGGAAGCATTCCTCTATACGGTCATCTGTCTGCCATGAACAAGTTTTATGAACTGTTTTTGCCGTTAGGGCTTAGGTTTGTCAACTGTAGGAAGATGAAGCTAGGAATGCGACGATCATTCATCATGGTTCGGTAAACATATGAATTGATGATTTCTCAGGCCCTTTAATTGTTTTATTTTGTCACATGATCACCTAGATGTGAGAATTTTCAGATGGTTCATTTGCAAATGAAGTAAATGGACAGGAAATTCCTTTTGAAATTCTTTGTTTAGGAAGCTTTATTGTTTATTGTTTTATTGCATCAGTGCAGTAAACCAGCAGGGGTGCAAGTGTCTGTGTATTTTCACATTGAAAAAAGTCTGGCAGCGACAAGGAACCTGTCTTGCCAGTGCGGTGTTGAAATTCTGTGTTGTTTTTGCATTGACTAGATTCAGATTTGTCAAAGTTAAAACAGAAAATGTCACACAGCAGAGAGGGAAGGGGAGGGGAGGTAGTTTGATATACTTTACGAGGAAGATAGAATGGAGAAGACAAGCTGGGATCAGTTTTGACTACAAGTCCTTTCCTGGAAGAGGGATTATGGGAGTTGTAGTCCAAAACTTTTCTAAGCTCTAATTCTCTCTCTTTTTCTATCATTCTCTCTCTTCAGTTCATTCTATAATGCACTGAACTTAGCGGAGTTACTGAGTCCAGCTATTGTTGGACTTTGAGTTCCAGCAGCTCCTAGCTGATGTAGCCAATGCTGAGGAATGCTGGGAGCTGCAGTTCAACAATCTCATGATCTTGGAAGCTATGCAGGGTCAGTCAGCCCTGGGTAGTACTTGGACTGGAGACTGCCAGGGACTACCAGGTGCTGTAGGCTAGCCTTCAGAGGAAGAAACTGGTAAAATAACATTTTGAGGATTTCTTATCTAAGAATACCCTATGAAATTTACAGGATTACCATAAATTGATGGGTGATTTTGTTACGGTAACAAAGGGTCAGTTAACCCATTCACAACCAATTATGCAAAGTGAAGCATTTGTGAAAATTTCCAAGCAGATTCAGGTTTTATTCAAACAGCTTTAGTGTTCAGTTAGAATCATAGAATCATAGAGTTGGAAGAGACCACAAGGGCCATCCAGTCCAACCCCCTGCCATGCAGGAACTCCCAGTCAAAGCATCCCCGACAGATGGCCATCCAGCCTCTGCTTAAAGACCTCCAAGGATGGAGACTCCACTACACTTTGAGGGAGTGTGTTCCACCGTCGAATAGCCCTTACTCTCAGGAAGTTCCTCCTAATGTTGAGGTGGAATCTCTTTTCCTGCAGCTTGCATCTATTGTTCCGTGTTCTAGTCTCTGCAGCAGCAGAAAAAGCTTGCTCCCTCTTCAATATGACATCCCTTCAAATATCTAAACAGAGCTATTATATCACCTCTTAACCTTCCCTTCTCCAGGCTAAACATCCCCAGCTCCCTAAGTCCCTCCTCATAGGGCACAGTTTCCAGACCCTTCACCATCTTATTTGACCTCCTTTGGACACACTCCAGTTTCTCCACATCCTTTTTGAATTGTAGTGACCAGAACTGGACGCAGTATTCCAGATGGGGCCTGACCAAAGCAGAATAGAGTGTCACTATTACTTCCCTTGATCTAGACACTATACTTCTATTGATGCAGCCTAAAATAGCATTGGCCTTTTTAGCTGTTCAACTTATGGTCTACTTGGACTCCTAGATCCCTTTCATACGTAGTTTCATTCAGCCTGATGTCCCCCATCCTATATCTGTGCATTTCATTTTTCCACCCTAAGTGCAGTACCTTACATTTCTCTGCACTGAATTTCATTTTGTTAGTGTTGGCCTAGCTTTCTAGTCTATTCAGATCATTTTGCTTCATCCCACCACCATCACAGGCTTGCTTGATGAGCACATGAAAGAGAGTCTTCTCAGTGGTTGCTCCCACCCTCTGGAACTCCATCCTGCAAGAGATGGGTGGAGGCATCCAGTTTTCCTTTTTCTGGCAGGCAAATACATTTTTATTTAAGCAGAGTTTTAATGCATAAGCATGGAAGCTTTTTATTGGGATCTGTGATTTATTTATTGTTTGACACTGGTATGTATTTTAAACAGTGTTATATTGTTTAATGTGGTGATTTTTTAAAAAAAATTAAATTATCGTTAACTGTTTCAGTTGATTTTCTAGTCGGAATAAACCGAATAAACATACTACTGTATATACTCATGTACAAGTCAACCTCATGTATAAGTCGAGGGAAGGTTTCAGGGTCAAAATCATGAATTTTGACATGACCCGTGGATAAGTCAAGAATAAAACTTAGAGGGCTATAATGAAGGATGGAAAAGAGGAAATACCACTTTTATTCCTCCTTCTACTTCTCTGGCATTCTGTTGACCTCCTAACATCGATTTCCAGGTGCTGGAGGAAAGTTTTTAACATCGGACTGAGAAGGGAAGCAAGTGGTGTTCAATGGGGAGTTTTTTTTTCCCTAGGAAGAGAAGCCTTGCAGACTGGATTGGGGAGAGACTCAAGTGGAGTTAAATGGGGATTTTCTTCCTTGGGAAGAGAAGGCTTGCACATCAGACTGGGGAGAGACTCAAGTGGAGTTAAATGGGGATTTTCTTCCCTGAGAAGAGAGGGCTTGCAGGTCAGACTGGGGAGAGAGACTCAAGTGGAGTTAAATGGGGATTTTCTTCCCTGGGAAGGGAAGGCTTGTAGATCAGACTGGGGAGAGACTCAAGTGGAGTTAAATGGGGATTTTCTTACCTGGGAAGAGAAGGCTTGCAGATCAGACTGGGGAGAGAAGCAAGTGGAGTTACCATAAATGGGAAGTGTTTTCCATGGGAAGAGAAGGCTTGCGAATTGGACTGGGAACCTCTTTCACACACACACACACACACACAAGAAAACATGTTAATTAGACTTGCTTGTTTTAGGACCTTTCTGAGCAGAACTAGTGTATTGACCTGTATATAAGTCGACCCAGGATTTTAGGGTCAATTTCGGGGCATAAATTTCTCGACTTGTAGTTGAGTATAGTCTTGATACCTCCTTTGCTAATTGTTGCACTCTTTAATTAAAAATGAGTAAGAAATCCATGGACTGGTAGAATTAAAAATGGATTATGGATCTGAAGGTATAAAACTTAGATACATTTGGTTAAGTCAGATAACCTATGAAATTAAAACTGAACAGTAAACTAAATTGGTATAAATGTTTTTAACAGTATCTTGAGATATGCCACACTTAAAAAGGCAGATTGTGTGTGTGTGTGGGGGGGGGGTTGTATGCATGCACACAAGTGAACAAAACTAAAAAGAGAAACCCACATTTTAAGCCATACATCTGCTTTGCCTTTGCTTCAGATTTATTATTTCCTCCTCACGCTGCAGATGGCTGGATCTGCTCAGCCTGCAAAAGCTGCAAGGAAAGCACATCATAAAAGTACAGCAAAACTACACTTAAAAACCGTTAAGAAGTTACCTCAGGGAGCAGCTTCCTCCCTGTATGCCTCAGCAATTGTTGAGGTCAGAAATATATCTTCTATGAAGAATTGTGCATAGCTGAAGTTCTAGTACCTGTCTTTGTGTTATTTTGAGTGACTCAAAAGGAATGTATTATTGTTGCATGTGATTTGGGCGGGGGGGGGGGGAGCGACGGGTAATTTTCCAACTACAAATTGTATTTTGAGTTAGGAACTCCGGGAGATGAAAGTCTTCAGTGTGATTTAACCTCCTGGCCTGCTGATATATTTACCTTCTTGGAAAAAAGCCCAGTGCTGATGTTACATTCCCTTAGCTCTCAAGAGCTAAGAGATCAGCAGAATCATTTGAGGGCCACACTCCTTCTCCTCTCTCCCCATGTCAATTTTCCATCCTTCCCCTTTTAAGGGTAAACTATTATGTAATATTATGTCTGCAATGAGTTAAATCCTAACCACATTGGTTTCTTTAATCATGGTTTACAATCCTATGGTTTAAAGTTAATCATAGTTAGCTTTATAATGGAACCAAAGGAATTTTGATTTTTTTATCTAGTCAAGGAGGTGTTTAGAGAATAGAAGAGGAGCCGGCCTGAAGCATCAGAGGAAGTGAATCAGAGACTTGCCTTTGGAAGGAGCTTTTAGCCAGGAGCTCTCTACATAACTATAGGCCCCGTGACTTGAAGTCAGTGACAGAGCTTGGGAATAAAGGCCAAGTCTAGCAAGGGAACCCCACAGTCTTGTTTCAGTGCCTCCTTAAGACTTCTCAGTATGGACACTGAAGGCCCTGCAGCAGTCACCTGCAACACATGTGGGATGTTTGTCTTCTTGCCTACAGAGGTGGCGAACTACACCTGCCACAAGTGCAAGTTGGTAGCCCTCTTGGAAGAGAAAGTACAGCAGCTAGAGGAGCAGATATCTGCACTCCAGCATCATAGAGAGCAGGAGATTCTCCTGAACAGATCAGACCAGAATGTCTTGGGTGGGAAAGAGACAGAGGAAGTTGTTGGGGCGGAGGAGGTCACTCCACATACAACAGAGGTAGATGCTTGGAGGAAGGTCACACACAGAAGTAAGGAAACCAGGGAACGTTCTGTGAGCGGCTAGCAGCTACAGAATCGCTTTGAATCTCTCTCTGTTGTCAGAGATGATGAGGAAAAGCAGCAGGGACAGACATCAGGGACAGAGCAGGAGAGCCTGAGAGTATCACGAAAAGGAACAGCCACTGCTAAGCCTCGGAGGAGGCGCGTGGTCGTGGTGGGGGACTCCTTGCTGAGGGGTACAGAAGCAGTGGTTTGTGGGCCTGACAAGATGTCTCGGGAGGTGTGTCTCCCCGGGGCAAAGATCCATCATGTGACGGAGAGGCTGACAAGACTTGTCAAGCCTACTGATCAATACCCCCTTCTTTTGGTTCATGTGGGAACCAATGATACTGCAAGGCACAGCCTTCAGAATATCAAAAGGGATTATGAGGCTCTGGGAAGGAAGCTGAAAGAGATGGATGCACAGGTTGTCATCTCATCTCTTCTCCCGGTAGAAGGGCATGGTCCAGGAAGGGAGAGGAAAATAGCAGAGGTGAATAACTGGCTCCGTAGATGGTGCCGCCAAGAACAGTTTGGATTCTTGGATCATGGGCTGCGGTTCCATGAGGAGGGACTTCTGGCAAGGGATGGGCTTCATCTCACGCAAGTTGGCAAAAACGTTTTTGCCAACAGTCTGAAGAATCTGATCAGGAGGGCTTTAAACTGAGTTATGTGGGGGAGGGAGACATTATACTGGAAGGCAAAAGGGATGGAGAGAATAGTCCAAGTGGCATAGAGGGAACAAGGCAAACAGTGCAAGGACCCAACAGTAGGAAACAAAAAAATGTGCAAAAGCAGCAAGTAAAGAGGACACATGGTCTTAAATGCCTCTCCACTAATGCACAGAGTATGGGAAATAAGCAGGATGAACTTGAACTCCTAGCACAACAAGGGAAATATGATATAATAGGCATCACTGAAACCTGGTGGGATGAGTCTCATGATTGGAATGTAGAAATAGAGGGGTATAACCTTTTTAAGAGAAACAGGCCAAGCAGGAAAGGAGGAGGAATAGCATTATATGTCAGGGATATTTACACCAGTGAAGAGATCCAGGAAGTCAATACTGGAAGCCAGGTGGAGAGCATCTGGATAAAAATTAAAGGAGAGGGAAATAACAGGGATGTTACTGTGGGAGTCTACTACAGACCCCCGACTCAGGCAGAGGAATTGGATGATGCCTTTCTAGAACAGATAATCACATACTCAGAAAGGAGAGATGTAGTAGTGATGGGTGACTTCAACTATCCTGATATTTGCTGGAAGTCAAACTCAGCCAAATCCTCAAAGTCTAGCAAATTCCTCACTTGCCTGGAAGACAGTTTCATTGTCCAAAAGGTGGAAGAGGCAACAAGGGGATCAGCCATTTTAGATCTGATCTTAACCAACAGGGAAGACCTAGTTGATGGGGTGCAAGTGGTTGGATCCTTAGGTGGAAGTGACCATGTTCTCCTGGAGTTTGTAATACAGTGGAAGGGAGAAGCTAGGCATAGTCAGACACGCACTCTAGACTTTAGGAGAGCTAATTTCAATAAACTTAGAGAAATACTGGGAGTGATCCCATGGTCAGGAATACTAAAAGAAAAGGGAGTTCAAGACGGATGGGAGTTTCTCAAAAGGGAGATATTGAAGGCACAATTTCAAACAGTTCCAATGAGGAAGAAAAATGGAAGATGTCTCAAGAAGCCAGGATGGATGACTAAGGAACTTTCAACTGAGCTAAGTTTAAACGGAACATGTATAAGAAATGGAAAAATGGAGAAATCACGAAAGAGGAATTCAAACAAATAGCCAGCACATGTAGGGGTAAAGTCAGAAAAGCTAAAGCGCAGAATGAACTCAGGCTTGCTAGAGAGGTTAAGAACAATAAAAAGGGCTTTTTTGGATATGTCCGCAGCAAAAGGAAGAAGAAGGAAACAGTGGGGCCACTGCGTGCAGAAGATGGCAAAATGCTAACAGGGGACAGAGAAAAGGCAGAATTACTCAACACCTTCTTTGCTTCAGTCTTCTCAGAAAAGGCAAAGGGTTCTCAACCTAAGGATAATGGAACAGGAGACAGAATAGAGGAAATTCAGCACAGAATAAGTAAAGAGGTAGTACAGGAATACCTGGTTAACCTAAATGAATATAAATCTCCAGGACCAGATGAACTACATCCTAGAGTATTAAAAGAAGTGGCAAATGTAATATCAGAGCCATTGGCAATAATGTTTGAGAACTCCTGGAGAACAGGAGAAGTCCCAGCAGACTGGAGGAGGGCAAACGTTGTCCCCATCTTCAAAAAGGGAAAAAAAGAGGATCCCAACAATTATCGTCCAGTTAGTCTGACATCAATTCCAGGAAAGGTTCTAGAGCAGATCATTAAGCAGAGAGTCTGTGAACACTTAGAGGCCAATGCCATAATCACAAAAAGCCAACATGGGTTTCAGAGAAACAAGTCATGCCAAACGAACCTGATCTCTTTTTTTGATAAAATTACCAGCTTGGTAGATGAAGGGAATGCTGTGGATATAGTATACCTCGATTTCAGTAAGGCCTTTGACAAGGTTCCCCATGACATTCTTGCAAACAAGCTTGCAAAATGTGGGATAGACAAGTTAACTGTTACATGGATTTGTAATTGGTTGAGTGGCCGAACTCAAAGGGTGCACAGATATAGGATGGGGGACACCTGGCTGAATGAGACCACATGTGAAAGGGATCTAGGAGTCCAAGTAGACCATAAGCTGAACATGAGTCAACAGTGTGATGCGGCAGCCAAAAAAGCCAATGCAATTTTAGGCTGCATCAATAGAAGTATAGTTTCTAGATCAAGGGAAGTTATAGTGCCACTCTATTCTGCTTTGGTCAGGCCCCACCTGGAATACTGTGTCCAGTTCTGGGCACCACATTTCAAAAAAGATGTGGAGAAACTGGAGCATGTCCAAAGGAGGGCAACTAAGATGGTGAAGGGTCTGGAAACCTTGCCCTATGAAGAATGCCTTAGGGATCTGGGGATGTTTAGCCTGGAGAAGAGAAGGTTAAGAGGTGATATGATAGCCCTGTTTAAATATTTGAAGGGATGTCATATTGAGGAGGGAGCAAGCTTGTTTTCTGCTGTTGCAGAGACTAGAACGCGGAACAATGGATGCAAACTGCAGGAAAAGAGATTCCACCTCAACATTAGGAGGAACTTCCTGACAGTAAGGGCTGTTCGACAGTGGAACACACTCCCTCGGAGTGTAGTGGAGTCTCCTTCCTTAGGGGTCTTTAAGCAGAGGCTGGATGGCCATCTGTCAGGGATGCTTTGACTTGGAGTTCCTGCATGGCAGGGGGTTGGACTGGATGGCCCTTGTGGTCTCTACCAACTCTATGATTCTATGATTCTATGATTCTATGGTATCGTAGAAAATAGCGACTACAGTATATCTAAGAAACAGGCAGTGTTGTAGTGTAGGCTGAGATGATGCCCTGAGGCACTAAAGAGCCAAGAGAGGTTTCTGCTTCTTAGAGCTTAGAATAATTAGGAAAAGCCAAGTCCCATTACACATGTCCCTATTATAGAGAAGCGTTGCATTTTCTTCATCAGTAGAATTCAAGGGTGAAATATAAAATATCCATTTTATTTTTATTCTTTCACTTTTCTCTAATTAACATATTGTTATGCATTTCCAATTTTTTCCCCAAGAACAGGGAAGTTTCAGGAGTAATATTACCCAGCTTTGCTTTGTTCTGGATTAGAAAGTACTGGAGACTTGTACCCATTTAGCTTGGAGCAAGTCCCATTGAATCAGTGTGAGTACCTATGGTTGCTCTGTTAATTGCTTTTTATTATTTCATTATATTCATCAAAAGAGTTCAGAGCAGTGTTTTGGCCTCATAACACTCCTGTGAGATAAGTACTAACTTAGGGTCTATACAGATGGGTGGCATTCAGCCTCCCCTGTACTGGCCAGATTGATGTCACAGGGAGCAAAAAGAAGCTGCCCTAAACATCTTCCTGGAAGGGGTGTCATAAGCACCACAGTGCACCATCATGATGCCCCTTCCACGCTGTGCCATTTGGGGGCTGCAGACTACTGTGTGTCATCATGGTGCATCTCTTGTGGCAAAATGGCACACAGGTGGCACAGTGAGGGCTTGGAGCATGGGGGCGCTGAGTCCTCACCTCGCACACAGGATGGTGCTTTTTGACTGTCTGTTGAGCCCCTCAGTTGCTTCCCCAAGGTTCCCATAGTGGCCCAGCATCAACATATGATTCTTGGGAAGCTGCTGAGGGCCAGCAGGTACTGATTTTGTGCTAGATTGGTGTTTGCACCTATCTTGTTTCCTTGTCTTGTACAGTGGACTGCTGAAGGTGCCACCATTCCAAATATCCCATGGTATGCTGAACCAATGTTGTACCAGGACGATGAGGGACATCTAAACTAATAACAACTTCAGATTGTTGCATGATTGCTATCTGCCTATAGCTAATGCAAAATTGCTAAAGTATATACATGAGAAGGGGTCAATTGTAAGCTGCAGGGAAAAAAAAAAAACCTTAAATCTGGAGCCAGCCCTGTCCCTAATGCTAAACCTGACAGTACACTGGCTAAATTAAATAAAGCCATAAAATATGTAAATCTAAATATTTGAGAGCACATATTGTTTATTTTTCAATGATGTTCATTGATTATTGACACATACATACCATGAATGGAATGTATTCCTATTCTAGATTCAAAGTATTGGTAGGAGGTATCCAAAAGAAAATTTTGCTATCTTGTAATTTTATAACTGGAAGCAAACTGCTCTTTTATTCCAATATTTATGCAATAAAATATCTTTTCTAGTGTTTCTGGTTATACTGTACATGGAATAGACAAAAGAAGTTGTGGAATATCAAGTTGTGCAAATTAGTCACCAATATCCTCTTCCTTGCAGGAAATCTGAAGATTTGCCTTCTGATTCTCAACCAACCTTTGAACAAAGGTCATTTTCATCATCTGTGGGGCAGAGGTAATAATAATGTTATACATCTCTCCTTTTTTATTTTATTTATTTATTTATTTTGCTGTCTTGCTTAATGCACTTTCTGCACAGCAGCTCTTTTCACAGCAGTTTCCATTAGTGACATGAAATGTATAGAATTTAGTCTGAGCCTTCAACCAAATTCTACCTGAGGTTATGGACCTGTGTCTGTGGATGACAGAAAGTTCCAATGTGGCTGAATGCTTTTTCATTTAAAATCTTACCTGTACGTAAAAAATGATGTCAGGGAGACAGCTATTTGTGCACCCTTCTCCCCATTCTTGAGCTTTGAAGTAATGTTCACATGGAGAAGGTGTTCTTTGAGTCCCATAACTCTCCGCCTCCTCTCTGGAAGGGCCACATCTTGGGTAAATGTTTATATTTCCATAAGAAATAGGTGGGCTGATTATACAATTTTTGTTTTTCATATGTCATTGAGTCCTTTGTGGACTTAGCGGATATGAATGACCTTATGTAAGGGAAAGACTCTCAGAGGTATTTGCTGGTTAGGTTTGTAATAAACAGTTGCTGATAGATGTTGCATTTATAATCTGTAGGATATGTGTTTCTGAAAGTTCATCCACAAAGTATGCTGATTTAATTACTGTATAAAAAAAAGAGTTTGTTACCTTTTATCATCGACACTGGGAGCTGGCTCTTTTTTTCCTGTTGGAAATCTGTATGATTTGAATAAGCAGTGTAGAGCTCAGGGTCTTTGGAGATATATAAGTCATAAGAGGCTTGAAGCTATTTCCTCTTTCCATGGGAAAATCAATGCTTCGTATGAATTCTTGCCTTCAAGATTCTTACAATATTTCAGAACTGAGCCAAAAACCTATTTCCAGCAGTCATTTATTGAGTTTCCAATAGCTAGACAAAATTGAGAGTGTGGCAGAGTAGGATTTTCAGTGTGATTAAAAACAAAAAAAGCTGGGCTGTTGCAAGATCTGTTTATCAGAACAGTTTATGAGAGCTGGTGTAATGTAAGCCCTGCAACTTTAGTAGGCCGCAATCCCTACCTGTACTTAGTAAGATGGCCTCTAGAACTTAGTGAGGCTTAATTCTTTTTTTTTTTGTCTTTATTTTTTATTTGATTTTTCCAAATTGCTATATAAAATATAAAATAATATCTATAGGCCTGATCTAGATTGGCAAAAAGAAGTGTGTTCATGGCTGCATGAAAGTCTAGCCTTTAGATGAGAAAAAGGGAAAGTGTGCCATGAAAATGCTTTTTTTTTTTTTTTTTTTTTTGCGTTTTAGGGGAGAAGAAGCGCCTTTAAAAAGGTGCTGGTTTTGCCAGCTTCTTTTTTAAAAACTGCGGAACAGCACAGCTCCATCTAAAGGCTGCGGTGCAGCTGCGCAGTTAAAGGGGCCGCTGTATCTTTAAGGTGCCCATTTAAAGACAGCGATACAGGTGCGGATCATAATGAATCGTGGGTTGGGAGCATGCATGGTGTGGAGTTCACTTCTAATTAAACCGCTCAATGCCCTGCAGGTGTAAAAGCTGCGCAGTTTTTTAAAGCTCCCAAACCCTAGCTCCAGCCCTAATCCAAACCCTAGACATGCGCAGTAGGGACTCTGGGATGCTGTAACTGTTATTCTACTGCGCATAACATGTCAATTCATTCACAAAATAAAGTGGTTCATTCATGACGCACTGGTGCAGCTGCACAGTTTAAAAAAGCAGAGAAACTGCAATGATAATTTGACAGATCCTCATAACTGTATAATTGTCTGTATGGTGTACCTGCGCAGCTGCACAGTTCCCAACTGGCAGCCGGCAAACCTGCACAGCTGCACAGTTTCCAGCCACCTGCACAGCTGCTCAGTTCCCAGCCACCTGCACAGCTGCACAGTTCCCAGCCACCTGCACAGCTGCGCAGTTTCCAGCCACCTGTAGAGCTGCAAAGTTCCCAGCCACCTGCACAGCTGCGCAGTTTCCAGCCACCTGCACAGCTGCACAGTTCTCAGCGGCTGCCGGCAAACCTGCACAGCTGCACAGTTCCCTGCTGGCTGCCGGCTGGGAACTGCGCAGCTGCGCAGTTTGCAGCCGGCAAGGGGAAAAAAATTAAAGGTTCAGCACGGCTAAAAGCCGCGTTCATTGCCGCTGGTGCAGCTGCTCCGCCTGTGTTTGTAGCGTTCTGACAGCTTCCAATGTAGCTGCTGAGCCACAGAAAATACTTCAGATAAGTCGTTCCCACACCCCTCAGTCTAGCTGCCCTGTACCTTTTAAATGCACACCTGGGGCTTTCAGTGTAGCTGCTAAGCATTAAGGAAAAGGCAACTTCATGTCACACTTTCCTGCCAATCTAGAAAGCCCCATAGTTTATAGAGGATATAGTTAAAGAAAGAAAGAAAAGAAGGGAGAGGGAAAGAAAAAAAGAAAGGGAAAAAAGTATTTTACATTATATTTGTGCCTGTGAACATTTCAAATTATAGCATTTCTACATATTGTTCTGCTTGTGAAAGCTAGGCTCTAAAGTAAATACCCTTAATATTGGTCTCCGAAATTCTATATATAATATTTATATAGTCCATCATGCATAATAGTTGTTGGGACTGTCTTATATTATTGATTATTCCTTTCACTGGTGTCACCCTGTTTTATAGAGATGTTGCTACTCTTTATCTAACCATTGCTCTACATCCTTCCATTTATTTTCAAATTTTTGCCTAGTTTTCCCTGCTTCATACATTGTGAGTCTGTCCATTGTATAAAATTCATATATTTTTAATTTCCACTCTGCAGTGGTTAGAAACTTCTTATCTTTCCAGTATTTAGTAAGTGTCTTTCGTGCCGCCGAAATCGTATATAGAATTACACTGTGGAGACAAAAGTTTTCCAGCTCAGTCCTGGTGCATTATAGTTTGGAAGTATGCCCTATTAAGATCAATGAGATTTACATCCAAGTAAGTGTGCATATGATTGCAACCTTAAACAACTAAATATTTTAGCAAAATGCTCGGGTTAACCTGTACACTAATTCCCTGGGAATAGGATGCTTACATCAAAACAAGTGTTTGCTTCTAGTGCACAGCAGCAAAGCCACCTAAGCACCAGTTAACTGAGAGATTCAAAAAGTAATTTCAAAATAGAAACTGTTTTGGCACACTTATTTCTGTTGCTGTAATCTTAGGTGTTAGAACAGAAATAAAATGTTATTCTCGAGCTGAAGGGTGTGCCTATTTCCAGGTAATGTGTTACATTAAACTTAACTTAGATATAACACAGCTATGATGGGCACTTTCCCCTCCTCATAAAAAACTGATAAGGATGTATCCTTAGGTGAAGTCTGCCTCTGATATATTCTATCTGTATTTCCAAACCCAAAAAAGGTTCAAGAAGGAACCTGAAAATAAGTTTGGTGTTTAGTCTGACTGGGTCAGGCTTCCCAGTGTGGCACCCATGAAATGTGTTTTATTCCTACCTTCATCATCTTTAGCATATGTGACAACAGAGAGTTTCTTCCTGGGGATTATATGGTTTGCGGTCCAACACATATGGAGTGCACCAGTTGGGGTTAATTTGTTTAGATTATTCCACTTTTTTCAGTGGTTGTCAGGCTGACAGCCTAGTGCTTTCTGTGTTTACCAGGGGGTATGTCCATGTAATTATTGTGTTTGAATTAAGTAACAGCTTAACTAAATAGTGTGTTGTAAGGGCTCTTGGATCCCCCTCCTGCTTCTCTCTGTGCTGGATCAGACCCTTAAAAACCATCTAACCAAACTGAGTTGCCACTACCTACTGATTTGACCCCCCCCCCCTTTTCCTAGTAACTCAGAAGGAAGTTACTTTTGGGTTCCACTTGCACTTTCTATCTGTGATGCTGCAGAAACTTTCCTCTCCTGCAACCAGGAGGATTAAATGAAACCAAGTAAAAGACTGTGAAAAGTGGGTGTGAGCAAAGTACCTCTAAAGAAAGGTTTTTATTCTAAGTATGAAATCTACAGTAGCAAAAGGTATCTCTCTTCATGAAGGACCACCTTTTCTTCAGGCACACTTAGGAAAGTTACCAGTTACAAATTTGTCTAGATCATCTTCAACCAAGTCAGTAAAATAATCAGATTATTAATTACCTTCTGGTGCATTTGTAACAACAAAAACAACATTTTAATAAAAATGACATCTGGGATATAGTTACCCTCTTAATATCAGATTTTCTGGGAAATCAGCATATCTTTTGTAGAGTTTTCTGCAAGTGCTGGTGGTGACATGTGACGTAAGGACATCTGTTAGTCACCACAGAGCTGTGATTTCCCAGTGAGGTTTGTCTCTACTGGGTTTATGTGATTGAGATACACTTCATTCTTTACCAAACTCAAATATGCTGAAATTCTTTTTAAAAAAAAAACAACCAAAATGTTGTTTGTTTAAAGAATTAGTAATTAGTCTTCTATATTATTTTTAAAATGGTAGGAATGAATAATTAATAATTCTCTTTGTGGTGCTTTGAAGTGCTGAACCCTGCTGATCTTGAGTTCCTAATAACAGAACAATTGCAATAGAGAATTCCTTTGAAGTACTTGAGAAAAAGCCTAATAGATGATTATAGCAAATGTAGAAATTTTTAAAAGGAAGAATATTGCAGTGATTTTTACTGCTGATCGGGGACACAAATCCCATTAGGGCCTTCCGTGCTTTAACAATGCTTTTGCTATAAGGAAGTGTTTGATGGAAATATATTTTTGTTGTCCATCAAATTGTACTGAAGATAGTCGCAATAAGATACTGACAAAATTGTTAAAGAGAGAACAAAAAGTATCAGTGCTTCTGAAACGACAAGTAGGGAGTAGCAAAGATCAGAATCTTAAGTAGGTTATTGTACTCTGTCTTGGAAACTGGCATCCAAACAGATTTTTCCTAACCTTGGCTATACTGTGGTTTTATAATCAGAGATTCAAAGACTTCTCAAGATAAAAAAAGAATGAATGAATGGAAAGCCAACAGTTCCAACCATGTGCTGCCTGTCATTTGTTAGAACTGTGGTGCCAATGCAGATATAAAACTGGCCAGTCTCTTGTTTAGGATTGAGATGTCAGCATCATTCTGCAATCTCAGATATCCTCACTGCGGCAAGTCACTGGGCGGAGTAGAGTTCTCCAACAGCTAATCAGGTTCAGGCTGGCTGCAAAGGTGGAGGCTGCCACAGGAGTGACTATAAAAGGGGAGAAGTGAGTGAAAATGAAGGAGAGTGTGTCAATTTAAAGTTGAGAGAGTCAGTGAATGTCAATTCTTAGCAGTACATAGTTGCTTTGTTCTATGGACTGTCACTTGAGATTTAGGCCAGACTTTAACAGAACTCATACTTCTGTTAAAGGGAAATTCTAATCAAGAGAGTAATTTAAGGGAAGCAGGAAATAGTTTAAAATTGAAAGAGATTCAGGGAGGAAACTGAATTAGGAATAATTTGTAGCAAGTGAAGTGCTGTAAATATTATAACCATACGATCTGTGTACCAAGCTTGAAAAGATAACATTGTCTTGTAAATAAAGTTTATCTTTATTCTTGTTTCCAAAAGAGAAGTGGCTTGAATGAATTCAGAATAATACTTTTCACAGATAACACAGTACCAATAACAACACACATATAGAAAACAGACACTTGGGGACCTCAACCCTAATCCATTTGAAGAAAATTGTATTGGGGGTAAAAGTGAGGCAAGTGTCAGGACCAAGGGGGGGAGGAGCATTGGATCAACTTTACCAAATATTAACATCTTGTCCAAGTTGTAATTTAGTCTTAGGATGTATGCAAAATACAAAAGCCTCAGTTTAGTCGTCTTGGCTGCTAGTCAGAGGGGCTTTTCTCAGTGTCTTCCCAGTGGGAGCAAAATGCTGTGGGAGAGGATCTTTTCAGCTGCGGAAAGCTTTCTCCACAAAAATCCCTGAATGGCACCAATTTTGGTTTCATTCTCTTGCCAAATGGAAATTTTATAGGCTTTTCATTTTAAGAACTTTTAATAGACTTTAGTGAAGCCTTTGAGACATAACTATTTCATCCAAATCTGGATACAAACCAGATTTTAGCATAAAAAGGAGGAAAGGTGGGGAGTGGGAAAAGGAATGTTGTTAACTGCCCTCGAGTCGATATTGACCCACGGCGACCCTGTGGACCCTCTGTCCTTCACTACTCTGCTTAATCCCTGTACATTCATATCTGTGACCTCCTTAATAGAGTCCATCCATCTAGCCTGAAAACCTTCCTCTTTTTCTACTTCCCTCTACCTTTCCTAGCATTATTGTTTTTTCCAGCGAGTCGTGCATTCTCATGATGTGTCCGAAGTACAATAGCCTAAGCTTTGTCATCTTGGCTCTCAGGGAGATTTCTGACTTGGCCTGCTCTAGAATGTAGCAGCACCTTTAAGACCAACAGATTTTTATTTTAGCATCAGCTTTTGTGAATATGAAACCACTTCTCCAGATGCCGTACTGAGTAATATCCAGGCCTTAGCATATATATAATATTTACACGGCTGAGGGAGTGGGACAGAATGTAAGGATCCAAAACCATTAGGGCCTTTACCTTTAATTTCCAAAGGGCTGTGTAAGGGATACAGGTCTTTGTTATCTTTACAGTGGTTAATTAGTGTTGATATGTGAAAGCAACACATCTGATTACCAAAAGTCTGTTTCTTTCAGTTAAAAATATTGTCTGAGGAAATTCCTTTTGTTACACTGCAGTAGGAAGGACTTGTGCATTAATACATATAATTCCATAAAGCTATTGTCTGTTCATACCTCTCTCTGCTAATGAATTGGAATTTATGAGTATATTTTAATTTAGCTGTTTCTTTTTCTAGTCTTCGTTTGTAGTTTTCCCGTTCAAGGACTACAACCTTAAAATCCCATACTTTATGGAGTTTGAAGTGTTCTGCAACTGGTTTTTGGGTATTGCCACCTCTGGTGTCCAATTTGTGGCCATTTACATACAGGTCGTAGACTGTTTCAACTTGTATTATTCAACTTTCAAATTACTCAATTGTTAAATTTATTTTCAGAATGTTTGCATCACTGTTTTCAATTTTAAATTGCTTCAACTGATTTTATTGTAAGCTGCCCATAAATTTTATGTTTAAGAGCAGGGATATAACTTTTATTAAAATAATAGTATTTTCTCTTAGAATTTTTTGTGTGTGTCAAATTCTGCTGTCAAATATTTGCCTCTAACTAGATGTAGAATTATAGAACATCATTTATACAGAGATACGGAGAGTTGTCTATCTGTCATGTTTTTGCTGTTGCAATTCCACCTTTAAAGCAAAGAGATTATATGAGATTTCATGTGGTTGAAGCTTATGCAGGGAGAAAGGAAAAATGCTATAGAGTTCTTTTCACTTCAGTTTTCTACGTAATGCTGATTGCTACTGACCTGAGTTTATGCTTAAAGCTCCCACCAAGAGCCATTCCAATGGAGTGTATAACATTTGTATTGGAAAAGCATTATCACCAACTTATTTTCTTGTGGTTTTTCCCCCTGATAGGTGGGCAGCTTTTTGAATCTTTGAATTGTCTTGTTTCTATATTGAAAGATCACTCTAGGTTTTTAAAAGCTACCATTTTTCAACCAGAGAGCGTTTGAAATAAACACCAATGTGTCTGCCCCATTTTCCTAGATTACTTAAATGCAAATAGGCAGATATATGGAATGCAGTTTCCATTTTATTATTACTCTCTGTACAGCAAAAAGACATAAAGCTGTCTTTTCCCTTTTATCTTTTCACTCTGACATCAAACCTAACTATGTTCTCATTAGTGTTCAGCTGTCATGTACAGAGGATGAACTTATAAACTTCACTCTGTGCATAAAGGCATTAATGATTTCAGCTGCATTCCTCATCCATGCCATGGGGACTGTCTTTGGAATTGGCAGCACATTTACATCTAGAGCACATCACTGAAACAGGAATGAACATTTTCAGTGTGCCACTGCAGAGAGGTGGGCCGTTACGGTTACAGAATGTTGGGTTTCCTGTCACAGACGATGATACTTTGTACAAAAAAGAAGCTCAGAAGTTTCAGAACAGCTTCTTCACAGGCCTGGTTTCCTTGTAATAAGCACAAGTGAGCTCTGGAGGGCATCTGTATAATAGCTCTTAATTTATACATCCACAAGCAGAGTATAATACAAGTACTATATAAACTGAATTACAAGTCGATCTCATGTATAAGTTAAGGGCAGGTTTGAGGGCCAACATTATAGTTTTTTGTGTGACCCGCAGATAAGTCAAGGGTAAAACCTAGGGGCATGTAACAAATGATCCAAAAGATGCAGCAAAGAAAAACGATGCCAAAGAACTTAAAAATTCCAGCAGGCATAACTGTTTGTGTTCATCCTAAGTGCTGGATGGATGAGAAAATAGAGGGGGATCAGTACTTCCAGGACAGATTATACTCTTATCTTTCACCAAGAGATGGTTCCTTTTTTTAAAAAAAATAAAAGTTAAAGTGTTGTACTTAAATTGACTCGTGGATAAGTCAATTGAGGATTTTTTGGGTCAATTATTTAACTAAAACTTCTAGACTTACACATGAGTATATACAGTAAGCAGGTATCTAATGCAGTCAGTGTACCTGCTAATGAGCTCAAGTGAGGAGAAACAGCAAGGGTCTCCACCAGTATGCTCCCTAAGTCTACATCCTATTTGGCTAGGTCCTGCTAAATTCCCAGATTTCTCTCTTTCTGAATCCTAATTAAAACTTCTGGGTACTTTCTTTTCTCATCACAACCAGTGCAAGCTGTGGCATCAAGGAGTATAAGATGTAAACGGTGCCTATACAAGAATTTGGGGAAATGTCCACCTTACCATAGCTTCCAGATGCAGGAGCATACCAAAAGACGTGTACATTTATGTGTACATAGTTTCATGTGGTTAAAATGCAAATTTGGTATGATGTGATTTTTTAAAGAAAATTTTAATTTTTAAAAAGCCTCTCCGTTCTCCTCCTGCTGAGCCTCACCACACCCAGTCCATCTCTTCTACTGAGCTCCAGTGTTTTAAAGAGACACAAGCAAATGCCATAGCCTGTTTCTGCCCAAAGGCAGATGTTTGGGAAACAGTGGTGTCACCCCCATTAGGGTGTCACCTGGTGTGGCCTGAACCCCTTGCACCATTATGTGATGCCCCGATGTAGTACAAATAATAAAAATTAACTTAATACAAATCTATACAAGTTCAACCCATAACAATGAAATATATTTGGCATATTTGTAATGTTTGTTATCCATCTTCTATTACAGGTGACATCCACTATTATTAGATGTATGATGTGAAGGTGCTGTTCTTTTGTTATCATTTTGCAACCACAGAAAAACATGGCTATTTTCCTAGAATCTAACTCTTAAAGGAATACTTTATTTAAATGTGTCTTATATCTTTGCTTTTGCTTTTAAAAGCCTGGATCCAGGGTTCACAGGTGCGCTTAAATTAGATCATCAGTTTTATAGTGTTCCGGGTATCACAGACAGGAGTTTTGGACCATCAGTGATTCAGATTCAATCCAAGAATTTGAGAATCTTTGAGGTGTATGTGGTACATGCCAAGCAGTGTTTTTTTTTCTAAGTGTGCTATTGTGATCCTATGACAATTTCATTCATATGTTTTGTCATTCCATTTAGAATTGTTTCTATTGTTAAATTTTGATTTTAGGGCTGTGCATACTCTTTTTGTATTTTATTGTGTGTGTGTGTGTGTGTGTGTGTGTTTGTTTGTTTTTAATTAAATCAGCAGAAGCAGCAGCAATACATTTATATTGCACCTTTTACTCCAGTGTTGGGACTCATGGTGGCTTAACAAAAGTTAAAATAAGTACAGTTAAAAACAATTATAAAACAAGAAGTAAAAACATATGTTATTATTAAAATAGCATTAATACTCAGAATTACAACCTTTTAAAAACAGATTTCTCAAAAGACAAGCACAGAGGGTAACCTTTTCCAGCACATGTCCTCCATTTCAACCTTCTATCCTGGAAGAATTTCAAAATGTCTTCCATTTTGAGCATGACTAAGAAGCACGAATTACATTTATATTAGTGTTGTTAGCTTTTATTTTGTAACGGCCTACATTTTATTGAATATGCTACATTTTGAGGTGCCTTGTCCTCCTTTGCGGTTCTAACATCTGCTCCTCCTGAGAACGCGCCATAGAGAGTATACCATTAAAAGTGCTAAATCATTAAATCAGTTCTCCAAAAATATGTCAGTATATTTCTGTATATAGAAGCCTATTGGAACAGAAAAGTTTTTACTGACAATAAAGAGGAATCTATCCTAGCATCCCTAAGGAGAGAGTTCCAAAGCCTGGGAACAGACACCCAAAACTCCCTCTCTCATGTTTCCACTAAATGAGCCTGAATAGGTGGTAGGCCTGAGAATTTTTTAAAGTAAAAGTTGAAAGATTTATACATTTTGAAGAGAAACCAGTCATTTTTTTAAAACAAGGACTGAGACAAGAGCCCCTCCTGAAGATCTTTGAGGACAAGGCACCTCAAAATGTAGCACATTCAATAAAATGTAGGCCATTACAAAATAAAAGCTAACAACACTAATATAAATGTAATTCGTGCTTCTTAGTCATGCTCAAAATGGAAGACATAAAATATCTTTCATATGCATTTGAAATTCCAAGAAGCCCTTGAGGGGTTAAGGCCCTGGTTGATACCTGGAATAACGACCTTACCAGGGCTATAAATACTATTGCTCCCGAGCATCCTCTCCGACTCGCTTCAAATAAAAAAGCATGGTACATGGAAGATCTTCATATAGCCGCGTGACGACTAGAGCGCCGCTGGCGAAAACATTGTCACTTATCTGACAAGACACTCCTTGAGAACCTATTGAAGTCCTATGGAGTGGCAATCGAAACAGCTAAGAATTCTTTCTATACTCTTTGTATTGCATTGGCGGAGTCGCATCCAGCAGAACTGTTCAGGGTGGTTAGAGAGCTAACTCACCTGCCTCCCACCCTGAACCCATTGTTAGAACCAACTGTTGCCTGCTGTGATGCATTTAATGATGTTTTTGCCGATAAAATCTCTGTGATAAATGCCAATCTCGACGCCGGCATTAGAACGGAGACTAGGAGAGAGGTGTCCATTGACTCCGTGGACTCAGACTGGTATTAGACTGGATCAATTTGAGGTTGTGAGTACCGATGAAGTGGATAAGCTCCTTGGATGTGTAAGGAAGACAACTTGCCCCCTCAATCCCTGCCCATCCTGGCTGACCACCCAGGGAGGGGACGTGGTAACAAATTTGTTACATACAATAATCAACACGTTCCTTAGGGAGGGGAGATTTCCAGACAGCTTGAAATAAGCAGTGGTCAAGCCACTCTTGAAAAAATCCTCCCTGGATCCCCTGTTAAGAAACAACTACAGACCGGTCTCTTTATTGCCATTCTTGGGCAAGGTGATTGAGAAAGCAGTTGCCTCCCAACTCCAATCTGTCTTGGATGAAGCCAATTATCTAAACCCATTTCAAACCAGCTTTAGGGTGGGATACGGGGTGGAGACTGCCATGTTTGCCTTGGTTGATGACCTCCATCTGGCCGCCGACGGAGGAAGTGTGACCCTGTTGGTGTTCTTGGACATCTCAGTGGCATTCAATACCATTGACCACAGTATCCTTCTGGAGCGCCTGAGGGAGTTGGGTGTTGGAAGCAATGTACTTCAGTGGTTCCGTTCCTACCTCTTGGGCAGGTTCCAGATGGTGATGCTGGGGGACAGTTGCTCTTATAAAAGAGAGATGACATCTGGTGTCCCTCAGGGCGCCATTCTGTCCCCCATGCTTTTTAACATTTACATGAAGCTGCTGGGAGAGGTCATCCGGAGACATGGGGCACAGTGTTCTCAGTACGCTGATGACACCCAAATCTATTTCTCTATGTCTCCGACTGAAGCAGTGACCAAGGATGGTATCTTCCCTCTGAATTCCTGTCTGGAGTCGGTAATGGGCTGGATGAGGAAAAACAAACTCAAGCTGAATCCAGAGAAAATGGAGGTACCCGTGATTGGTGATTTGTCCGGGTATGGAGATTTGTCAACCAGTCCTGGATGGGGTCACACTTCCCCTAAAGGATGAATTTCGCAGTTTGAGAGTGCTCCTGGACTCATCTCTATACTTTCGTCACAGGTGGAGGTGATGGCCAGGAGTGCTTGGTATCAGCTTCGGTTGATACACCAACTGCATCCCTATCTGGCACAGGGAGACCTAGAAACAGTAGTACATGCACTGGTAACCTCTTGCTTAGATTTCTGTAATGCTGTAACACATAGGGCTACCTTTGTACCAAGTCCGGAAGCTTCAATTAATTCAAAAAGCTGCAGCCAGGTTGATTGCAGGTATATCTAGATCTGAGCATATTACACCACAGATTTCAGATCCTTCTGATCTAGGAAAGGGCGCAGCTGGCGTATCAGCCAAAGCTGATAACAAGCACTCCTGACCGTGCTTGTTATCAGCTTCGGCTGATACGCCAGCTGTGCTCTTCCTGTACAATCCCCCCCCCCCCCCGCACACTCCAGTCCTCTGGGAGAAACCTACTACAGCCTTTGAAAACAAGGCTGTCGCAGACCTTCTCTGCTGCTGCTCCCAGGCTATGGGACAACCTGCCAGATGAGATGCGTCTTATTACATCCCTTGATAGCTTTTAAAAAGCCTTAAAGACGCATCTCTTCCAGCAGGCCTTCCCAGAAACACCTTAATTCCTGGCCTCGACACTGGTTCACGACATTGGGTCACGTTCTTTTACCAGCTCCCAGCACTTTATCTATGAAGTTTACATCTATAGTGTCCATAGAATGACTAGCTGCCTTTTATGTTTTATGTTGTATGTTGTAATTGTTCTTGGATTTAAATAGGCATGTACCTATTTTAAAGGAACTTGTTTCTCAAAACAACAACTGTGTTCTAAGCTTGCTTTGCTTTCTCTTGCTTTTCTTTTGATAAACACCAGCAAAATTCATTCATTGAGCAGGTTCATTCAAAGCCTAATGGCAGCAGTGTTTGTTGAGATCTACCTTAGGTATTTTTAACATCACCATGTATTTCTAGTTTTGTTTTGTGCCTTTGTAAACCAGGAAATATTATTCTTTCTATCAAAATAGTCAATGGCTAGTTTGGATGATTGCAAAGAGTCTGTGTTAAGAACCCTGAGAAATCCCTGAATATTAAAAAAATAATAGTACTTGTAAAGAGAAATCATCAGAAATTATAGTCAAGCCTTTACAATTTTATTTAAAAAAAGGAATGGAAAAGGAAGAGCTTTTTATCTAAAGTGAAGCTCTATACTTGCCATGGAAAGTTAGCGTCTGATATAACAGGATAAAATTTTGATAGTCGAAATCCTATGTTGACAAAAATACATTCAGTATTTTTTTTTTGTATAGACCTGACTTTTGATCATATGAAAATGTTCTGAATGGCCCCAAATGCATGGGGCCTCTTTGAGGGCATCGTGTTCAGATGATGCACATCCCCAAGTGGCTGGAAGTCAATCCAGCACTGTGATCCAGTCCTTTGGAAAGAAGGAAAGAAAGAAGCAGAAATAATCTAAACAATGCTCTGACGCTATATTGGTCTCCCCAAATTTGCCCCCTACTATATATACAAATTGCTCACAGGATCCACCAGTTCAAGACCCATGGGAGCATGTTCTGCCTGAAAATAAAATCATAGTAACCAAAGAGGTGCCTTTGACAGACGGACATTGGAAATTAAAATTAATTCAAACTAAATTAGTCCTTTTAAAAAAAATTAGACATTTTAAACTCTTTTTAAATCATCAAACATTATCCTAGTCATACAATCACAACTTTGCACAAATACAAAAACATATTTTCAAACATACCGTACATACAAGCTTATATCTATATTGTTTACAGTTCTACCTTATCATTTAATATATTTAATGATGGTGGCCTTCAACAATTCTTTCTCTCCTAAAACTTTCTACTTTG
Organism: Urosaurus nigricauda; assembly: GCA_034509955.1. NCBI lineage: Eukaryota > Metazoa > Chordata > Lepidosauria > Squamata > Phrynosomatidae > Urosaurus > Urosaurus nigricauda. Next base: position 59,811,198 of record JAOEGL010000006.1, read on the forward strand.
AACCATCCACTCCCCCCCCCCTCTTGTCATCTATAACTCTTCTCTCCTTAGTTTCCCTTAACTTTCTTTAACTTTCCATAATTTTCTCTTTTTATTTTCTTTTCCTTTCTTCCTCTTTCTTATTTCATTGTCCTTCTTATTACTTTCTTATTTCTCTATCTTGCCTAACCTTATCTAACTTTACCTTCTCTACTCACACCATCAATTCATGTACTCTTACCTTCAAACACTTTCTTACACCCTCTACAATCATTCTTTACTTCCTTTCCACCATGTGCCAATTTGTCTAAACTAAATTAGTCCTATTAGTGAGATGTGGTATCCAAGGTAATGAACATCTTCTGGCAAGAATCAGTGAGGGAGGGGATAGTATCAAGAGAACAAGTTGTAAGTTTGGAAGAGTTTAACAGTGTAGAGTTCATCCAGAGAAACAGATGAAAACACAAAGAGTTTATTAGCAGAGGGTACCAGGAGATTAGTGGTAGGGGACAAATCAGGAGGAACTATTTCAGATCGAATTGTAGTGACTTTTGTGATGAAGTAGTTGGCGAAGTCAGTGGGGGAAAATGATAAGAAGACAGGGGGAGAGGAAGGTTTTAGCAGTGTATTGAAGCAGGAGACCAAGCACTGTGGGTGCCTCGCATTGGTGCAGATTAATAATTTATAGTAATTCTGTTTTGCCATGGACAAGGTATGTGAGAAGGATAAAAGAACAAATTTATAATGAATAAAATCAGCCCACTCCCTGGACTTTTTCCAAAGACGTTCGGCTGCTCAAGAGCAGAACCGGAGAAACATAACTACAGGAGAGATCCAGGGGTGAGGCCTAGACATAGAGGAAGACGTGTGGACAGATACAGGGGCAAAGCTGTCAAGAGTTGAAGAAGGAGTGGAATTAAATAAAGACATTGCTGAATCAGCAGAGTCTCCAAGATTTAAAGAAGAGAGAGAAAAATCCAAGGTCTGACTGAGATAATCAGAATTAACAGACTGAAGCTTACGAAAAGTGCGTAAAACAGACTGAAGATTATGAAATAAAAACCACACTAGAAGCCTCACCTCCAGAAGCACATCCTGTTAGGTAACCAAATCATATCTACACCTTTTTACCAGTTCACATGAATTCTGTTGCTGGGTTCACCTGAATTCTGTTGCTGGGTGGCTGAATGCGGGCAGCAAAACATTTTTGGAGGTTTTTGGATTTCTGGATAAAGAAGGTTCAGTCTGTATATATATAGCCCCTTGTATTGCTTTAAAAAATGGTTAACTCGACAGGAAAGGGGACTTGCCTTTTAAAATGTCTTGTCATCCTTGAGTAAAAAGAAGAAACTTTGGAAATAGTTACATGAATTGTGAAGTCGAAGGCTTTCATGGCTGGCATCCATGGTTTTTTGTGGGTGCCAGCATTCTCTGAAGGTACTAGCCTCAGATGCCAGCAAAATGTCAGAGATAAATTCTTCTAGAACATGGCTGCAAAGCCCGAAAAACAAACAAAATACTATAGTTACTGTATATGATTTGTTAAGATGGGGTGAATGTTAGAAACGACTTGTAATTCAGTAAAAATGCAGAATGCTTCTCGTAAAATCTCTTTCATACTGGTACTCTTATTAATAATACTTAATCATTCACTTTGGCATTTACATACTGATTTTTGTTCTGCTTCCTTGATTTCATTAGTGCTTATTTGCCGTAATTAAAACCCATTGCAGAGGATCATAAGGGAAGTGAATGCAACAGATAAAATAAATACGTCTAATCATGTAGGCTTTCAAGTTCTATTTTCCAGTACACAGGATTGCTTTGTTACTGTGTCTTTTAGATGACATGACTATATTACACTGAGCATGCTACTTCTATATGAGACTGTGTAATATATGTGCTTTCACAGAAGATAGCAATTCAGATCAGAGAATATAAATATGAACATCCTTTGGTTGACCTAGTTCTACCGGCAAGAATTAATGAGGCTTTTTCATGGGCATATTTATTTTAATTTTACTATAAATATTTTTATAACACTCTCCAGTTCACAGTATCAGGGTGTTTTATTAAAAATTCTATATAGTAATTTAGAGTACTGAATTTGTAATAGTTTTAATGCTCTAATCATAGAACCATAGATGCATGCAGGTACTTTCACATGGACAGAGCCAGTGTGGCATAATGGTTTGTGCATTGGATTATGACTCTGGAGACCAGAATTTGGATCCCTTCTCAGGCATGGAAAACTACTTGGTGGGTCATACTCTCAGCCTCAGGAGGAGGCACTGACAGAACCCCTCTGATTAACTCTTGCCAAGAAAACCCAGTATAAATTCACCTTAGGGTTGCTGTAAGTCAGAAATTACTTGAAGGTGCACAACAACAAAAATGTTCACATAATGGAAATCAAATTGTAATTACTTCATTGGTGAGATGAGAACAATTTTAGGGTCCCTTAACTCCAGCACATGTCATGTTGCAGTTCCTGTTCCAGCAATATGAGAAGTGTTTGATGCAGTGAGAGGAGCTATGCCTTACAGAAAGCCTTGCTCTAACTTCGGCAATTACTTTGGACTGCAGATAAGAGTTTGCATTTTCTGATGCTTTTCAATACACACACACACTTTTCGCATTTAAAAAGCAAGCTCATCAGGGACTTGATATAGATTTAGCAGAGCCTTTTGCATGTGTGCTGTGTTGTCATTCATTCAGGAGTGTTTGGAAAGGAGGAACATTCAAAATTATGCTCCCCTGCATGTCTGGCACAATCCAGAATTCTACCATTGCAGTCTGAGAGGCTTTATCTATTGACCAAAAGACTCCTATTCCCCTTAGCCTGGCATTGTTCTGTCTGGATGACACAGACATTAGCACCAGGCTAGGATCAGCCATTCCAGACACCGATCCAGCGATCCCAGACTGAATCTGGCACAAAAGGGGCCTTAATCCAGTCTGAAAAGAGTGGCTGTTTGCCACAGAATTGAAACTCTGCAGTGACAGGTGGAGGGCTGTACAGTCCTGCACACCTTTTACCTGCTGCCACTGTTGTATGTATACCGAAGGACCTGCCATGGCCTCTAATGTCAGAAGGGGACACCAGGCCACTTGGATAAATGTAAATTAACCTCTTGAATAAGAGAAGGGCAGGTTTTGGGGAATGTAACAAAGGATGTAATGGAGAAAGCAAGGGAAACAATACCAAAGAAAGCAAGGAAAACAATACCAAAATTCTGGCAAACATAATTGTTTCTGTTCACCCTAAAGGCTAGCTGGCTGGATGAGGAGGGATCTATGTGTGATGTGTGCAGCAGGTGGGCAGGCACATGCAACGCTAAGAAAATGAACACATGTAAAAAAAAAGGGGGGGGGGAGGCAAAGCAGAGAAAATGGTGATAATGGGGTGAAACAGACCACTCCAAAAGGCTAGATTGGGTCTGCCCCAGTGCCATTCACCAAGACACCACAGCAACCACCTGCCACAGTGCCAATCCACCCTCAAATACGAGTGGAAAAGATCTACTCCTCTTTGGGCCGGTAAAAAGCTACCTCACGTGGCCCTGCTGCAGCCCCAGGGCGGCTTTAAGATACTCCATGAGTGTGCAGCATCAAAACGCCATACTTCTGAAGCAGCTTGAAGCCGTCCCCGTCTGGACAGCTGGGCAGCTTGTGGGTGTCTTGGGGGTGTGCAGGGTCAAAAGGGTTGGAAGCCAGATTTTCTGGATTGTCTGTTGGGCCCCTTAGTAAGTGCCACACATAATAAAAATCATCCAACATATATCAGTCTGCTAAATTAAGTAAACATGTGCAAATGTGCAAAAAACTTCCTTTGGATTTTTTTTATATTTATTTTAATGATAGTAACTTTTTCCTCCATTAAAAATTCATTTGTTTTGTTATTCATTAGACTTTGCTTTATTGAATATTCTTGAATTCATTGTCTTTTATTTAAGAGGTTTTTTTTACACTGGCAGCCATAGCAAGACTGACTTTAACACCCTGTCTTGGTGGCTGTCCTTCCAGGGCATGGTGGGGAGAAGGATTGCAGCTGCCAGGAACACCCCTGCCACCACCATTGGGGAAAGATAATGCATCCTCTGAAATGGTATGGATGAGAAATTACAAACTATGAGAGGAAGTACCAAACAGCATACTCATTTTGTCCTCAGTGCTTTTGTTTCAACAATGAATCATTAGGTTCAATCATAAGATTCTTCATGTTCAATACATATGCAAACTTTTACACCTATTAGCATTGGTGGATGGGTTGCACCACAGAGCTTTTCTATTGGTAGGCACAATGTGGTGAATGTATTGAACGTACTGGTGGACTTCAGCACATAGTTTTTGAAACACAGTTATAAATCTTCAAGGAACACATTCCCAGCTTTCTGTCATTACTGAAATAGTACTGAAACAGAACAGAATTAGCTACAAAGGTTACAGATCAGGCATTGTGAAAAAAAAGCATGTGCTGGGTCATCTATAAGCTAACTGTAGGAATCTAGAAGAAAGCTAACAGGAACACTCATTTTAAAATTCTTTTCATATATAGCCTTGGACCCTTGCACCCGCCTTAGCAGGCAACTGAGGTTTTTTCTCTCCCTATTATGCTGCTGTGCACACCCTCTACAGCTCTTTGGAGCTTTCTCAGAACATCTGAAGACAGCTTTAAGTCAGAAGCATAAAATCAGCCTTCTGATTGTTCCAGAATTTGGTTTCTAAATGAAAATGTAAAATTAGTTGTTGGGAAGAGGAGCATTGTCACTATTTCCTTTGAGTTTTAGCTGTAAGCTTTCCCCAGAAGGCTGAGCTTCAAAAGAAAAATAGCCACTCACCACTCACCCCAAGCTTTGCTGCCTAGCTCTTTAGAATTTGGCAGGCTCTAAAATTGCTTTGAATTTGTTTTTTCTTAAGATAATAAAGGCTCCCAGTTTTCCACTATAGGTAAAAATGTAAAGGTAGAATTTGGTTAGAGGCAACTAAAGTAGAGAACAAAGAAGCAGCCAATATGTAGAAAAGTCCTGTATTAACCATGGATCTGTGAAACCACTACAATTGCCAAAAGGGAAAGTGAGAGCAGAGGGCATATAGAAACTGGATGTTAGTTGCAAGTAGTGTTATAATCTAGCTGTTCTTCTATATGCTTGGCTATCAAAACTATAGTTTTTTGTTAGCTAAGCTAAATTTGTATCTGCAAAATAATTCACCCTTACCTCAATGCCTGTTCTGCCTGAACACAAGATATTCCTCCAGTTTTATCTTTTAGACACCTGAGGGTATTGATTCAATTTAAAACAAAAAACAAAAACAAAAAACCTCAACACTCCTTTTTATTCTGCAGTTTCTATGGGGGTCAGGCGGCGGGGGGGGGGAGGAGTTTTTAAAACATGTGCCTTGGGTCAGAATTGGAATTAGGGTGGAATGAGGGTTGTGGTTGGAGGGCATACAAGTTGGAAAGTGGTAACTTAGGTGCTGCAAGTGTGGTGTCAACATTTTTTTAATGTTTCGTGTATTTATGGGTGGGAGGTGGGCAAAGTTCACAGTGCGAAGTATTCCAAAAGGGTTTACTTTGGCATTTTCTTTTTGTTCATTGTATGTATGTATGCATGCAGAGATCTGCATATTCGAATATCCTGAGGCTTGCAGAGCTTCTGAAATGTAGGTGTCCCTTTGAATATTTGAATATGCAGGTATTTGCTAACATAATATACTTAACTAAAAATAAAATGTCAACCCCACCCTTGCCAGATGTGGATGGCAGTCAGTCCCTTTGGGACCCTTCCCACTGAATTTAGCTCACTTCCCACCTGCCAAGCTCAAGTTGTGAATAAATCAGGGATCGATCACTTGCCTGGCCTGAAGGACCACCAAGCACCTGTGACGATATTTCTGCCTTACTGTTCACGTTTTATACATTCCTACACAGAAGTCCTATTGAGTTCAGTGAGAATTACTCCCAGGTAAGAGAACAGAGAATTGCAGCCTTATTGGAGAATAAATTCCTTTGGACACAGCAAGAAATAGATTTGGGGGGGGGGGGGGGGGGGATGGGCAGAGTTGTGTTGTAATTTTCTGCTGAACTGGGGTCAACAATTTTATACACTAGCTGTCCCATTCTGTAGGGTTTTTTTTAAAAAAAAAATCCTATTATTCATGAAGTGGGGCACTTTAAATGTTGTGGCCTAAATTGAATGAGGATGCATTTAATTCTCCCAACTCACACACTCTTATCAGCCCGTATCGTTCTTTCCTGCCTTGACACTATGAACCCTCTGCCATGCTGAGAGGCGTCCTCCACTGGACCATCTCCACTTTCCCCAGTCTCCAAGCCCCTCTTCTTCTTAGGAATGAAGGCAATCGTCACAGCCGCTGCAGCAAGTCCCTTCATAGATTATGCTTTGTGATACTCGCTTCTGGGGAGCAGAGTTATTGGCATCCTTATTCCTTTTCAGACACTGCTTTGTGATCCCCACTTCTGAGGAGCAGAGTTACTGACGTGTGCACAAGTCCCTTAATTTAATTTAATCTCCTCCTCAAGTGGGGATCATAAAGCACTGTTCAAAAAGGACTTGTGTTCATGGAAGTCAATAACTCAGCTCCCTAGAAGTAAGGATCATGAAACACTGTCTAAAAAGGAACGTGTAAGTTAATAACTTTGCTTCCCAGAAGCAAGGATTATGAACCACTAGTTAATAACTGCTCCCCTTGCAGCCCCTTCCAGTTCTCACTCGTATACGTAGGGCTAGTGCCATGTGTATAGAGCTGGGATTCATACTGTGGAAGGGTGGAGGCTATTAAATTCACCTTAAAATATACCCTACTGTACTATGTATTTCTGATCTCCTATTTTTTTTTTTTTAAAAAAAACCTCATGCACTCCCTTATCCTTTTTGTGAGAAAATCTATTGCATCTGGCATAACTTCACTAGCTTACAGTACACAGACAAGTTCCATTAATTCAAGGAGAGGTCTACTCTTTCTCTAGGCAAACATTGAGACCCATGAAAGATCGGACCTTTTGTTGAATTAATGGACTTCTCAGTAATCTGCAAGTGTTGAAACACTGGAGAATAAAAAAAATCGAGGTGTTGAAAGGTGGGGGAAGTCTGTACAAGCCATCCAGTGGGCCATAGGAATGACAGAAAAAGAAGAAAGATTTATATGTACATGCGAATATTTCTATATCCGCATGCATAGACTGAAGGGCGGGGTATAAATACTCTAATTAAATAAATAAATGCCCCCCCAACCCAAAAATCTTCAGCCACTGTGGTTGCGTGACCTAAAGTAATCAGATACAGCCAACATGTGAATATGGTAGAAATACTGTAGCCTTTTGTACTGAAGTGACTTCAGGATAGGGGAACTGCATGGCTTTCAAAACCAGTATGAGTTTGTATTAAAATGTGTGAGTGTGACATTAACCAGGTCAAACTGGTGCAGGATAGTGCACACTGGAGCTGGGGCTATAGCCGTCTTGTAGATTCAGCCCTAATCTGTATAAATCTCTGCACGTCTTGTCTTTTCTGCCACATGAGCCACATAATTCTCCTAGACTCCAATCATAACATTTTATGTATTTTAATATCGTAACAATTTAATTCTGTTTTAATGTATCAGTTTTCTTTTTTTAATTGTATTGTTCTTTTAATGTTGTGAGCTGCTCTGGGTCCCAGTAGTGGGAAAAGTGCAGGAAATAAATATTACAACAAAAATAACAATAATAACAACCACCACCTCCTTTTTGGATCAAAGAAGAGAGAAGAGAAACTGAATTGGAATGTGGGAAACAAAACAGTTTAGGCTTTAATCCAATATACACTCACTTGGTAAAAATTCCAGGTGGAACTTAAATCTGGGTAGACATATAGAATTACACTTACCATGAATCACAGTTAGGATCATTTTGTAAACTTTTTTAAAAGAATACTATTACTTTTCTCACTAACAACCTGTTTATGTTCACCTTGATTTTCTCCCAGACATTTTTGGCAGCTTTTAAAATTGTAATGCACCATTGGCATTCTTTTAGGTAACTCATAGGCCTGGTACAGACAGGCAAAAGGAGGTGTTTTTAGGCTGGCTTGAAGGCATGGCGTTAAGATGACACATGCCTTGAAGCCAGCAAAAAAGTGTCCTTATGCAGAGAAAAGCCGTTTCAAAAAGAAGCAGCTTTTTACCGCTTCTTCCTGTCTTGAAGCCATGTGATGTGGTCATGACATGAGCACTCCAGCTGCTTTGGGAGCTGGTGGTGCGGTTAGTGGGGTTTCAGTGTGGCTTCAGAAAAGGCAGCTTCAAGCCACTTTTTTCTGCCCATCTGTTTCGCCCCATAAATTTTGTAAACAAACGAACACATTATCTTATGAATCCAAAGTCTCAGGATACAGCCATCTTCGTGATGTGAAGCAACCCTGGGTTTGACCAGTTTCTGGACAAGTTACTACCTGTAATTCAATCTTTTAATATCCTGAGTTGTGTTAGAGAAGAAAGGGATAATCTAAATTAAATAAATGAAATTAAAAATAAGCCAAATTGTTTTGTTTTGGCTTCCCTGGCCTAAACAAAAACATCCCTATTTGTTTGTCTGTGCAGTGTCTAAGGGAGACTTGTTGGATAAATCTTTTAATAAGTGATATACAGTGGGACCTTGGTATCCATGAGGGATCCATTCCAACTCCCCTGTAGATGCCAAAATCTGTGGATGCTCAAGTCCTGTTGTCCCCAATGGCAGCATGTGCACATGGCTGCGCTACCATTAAGGACAACAGGACTTCATGTAAACCTCTGTTGTCCCCAATGATGGTGCGTGCATGCAGCCGCGCTACCATTAGGGACAATGGGACTTCTAAAACAACAAGGACTTATCTGAAATCCCTTTGTCATTCATGGTGTTGTGGCTGCATGCATGCCCTGCCACTGGGGACAATGAGGGTCCCTAATGGTGGCACAGCCACATGCACATGTCACTGGGCCTGCTGTCCACAGATGCTTGAATTCTGTGGATACTGAGGTCCCACTGTATTCATTTCACCTGTAGAAAAAAATATTGTTAAATCTTTATCTTTTTTTCGTCAGCTTTCTGCTTTGCTATCTTTTTATTTACAGTAACTCTCCATGGAAACTCAGGTGTCTTTGAATTTAAGAACTGTAGGACACAATTATATGTGTATACTCATATTCAAATAGAAATAATCCCTGCTGTTTTCAATGGCATATGCATCACAACACGATTTCTTTCCTTGGAACAATCACTGGTATTTTGTTGGGATGATCCACTTCATACAAGTGTTATTAATCAAAAGTGACAGTAGATTTTGTCCCAGTGGTAGATAATTCAGGCAGAATCATTGACTGTACCACCAAACATGTAGTATCTGCCTTAAGAATGGAACCTGCTGGATTATTGAAGTATCCCTAATTTAGACAAATCAAAATAGTGTCATGAATACCTGTTGAGGAGGCCAATGTGATCAGTGAAGGAAGGATCTATCATACATGTAGTGATTAATGTTGCTTCTGCCACAGAAATAATAGTAGAGCCCCAATTTTTGATTAAGATTTAAGAATACTGATATTGTACATTAGTTGTTGTTGTTATGTGCCTTCACATCATTTCTGACTTATGGCAACCCTGTGGTGAACCTGTCACATAATACTATTTATTAATAATGTTTATTGTAATAGATTTTGTATTTTTAATATAGGTTATTGGATTTATACTGAATGGTAATTCAAAAGTTGGAAATAAAAAAGAGGGCATTGGTAGCGCTAGTTGGAAGGGAGCATCAGGAAAGTGGCAGGACTTGGCACATTGAAAGAAACGGAGCGGCAGGAATGGGAAGAGAATTCAGCTCAGGGTTTTCAAAATAACAGGAAGAGTCTCCAAGGTGTTTCTTAATGAGGAGAACACATGAGGTTGCCTCACCTCACAGCTCTTCAGAGTTGTGCATTAATCAGTTAATAAGGCGTGTTCTGTAGTGCCTGAAAGCTTTAGCAAAGCACTCTGAAACATTGACAGTTTCTGATTAATTATTTCTTATTAGTGAGAAAGCTTTGTCATTAAGCTGTGGCAGGTGTTCTAGTTCATGGGACGTCTGATGGATTGTGGGTAGGACCTGTCTCAGGCCTTACTATGACTGAGAGGAAAGGATTGTAATAAAGGGCAAAGTGGACTTGTGCAGGCGTGCTAGGAGTGTTATAAATCTTAGTAGTTTAGCATCTCATTGGTATCCTCTTTTATACTGGTTTCATCAGGATTTTTGAGCCTTTTAAGCCTGTGAGGCTTGAAACATTTTAATAATAAAAGTAAATAACATACGTACTTGCAGGCAGAGGTATTTGTGATTCTGTGTTCATCAAGAGCTAATTGAAAACTACACGATTCCTGACATTTTTCATCCCAAGCACTTGAAACTACTTTACACTGGAAACCTGAGACACCTTTTAATTCTCTACTGAAAACCTGACCCACTTTGATGCTATGCATCTCCCAGTACTGGGCTGTCTATTTGTCATGCCTTTCTTAATTCTCAAGGAAGCTTAGAAGAAGTAAAATCACAACATATGGAGTAGCTCTAAAAAGAGACGGAAACAAAACACTGTAACATCAAATATATACAAACCTCTTACTCAGTATTAACAAAACATCAGTGATTCAACAGAGTCAATGTTGGAACTCCAAATACCTGGAAAAAGAAGCAGACCTCATATTTTACCCCTGCTTGGGGGAATTTTAGGATCTCTCTCCAGAGTTCTTTCTAAATGTGTGGTACTGCAGCTATAAAAATCCTGCCCTGCTGATGTTTAACTTCTTGTTGTAGAAAAAAATTTTTTTTGGGTGGGGGAATGTAATTCCAGTCTCTGGATAACGTTTACAATAGTAGCTCCTAAAAATGAACATATTTGCCTTAACTGCTCCATGGATAAATCATAGAAGCATAGAGTTGGAAGAGAACACAAGGGCCATCCAGTCCAACCCCATACATTGGTCTAAATTGCCAGTGGTACCCATGCCGCTTTCCAGACGTTGTTGGACTGCAAGTCTTAGCAGCCAAGGCAGTATAGCCATTTGTTAGGAACTCTGGGAAATTGAATCAAATGATAGCTGGAGGTCTGCCAAATTTGCATTCAGGCCTATGATGTATTGTTGGAGAGCCCACTGAATTAATAGAACTCACATAAGTGTTGATATACTTAGTTTCCATTGGTTTTCTGGATGTAATCTGGCTTGGACTAATCATATGATCAAGACCAATAAACAGTAGCTATTTCTAGTGTTAGGCAGTATGCCAAAATGGTTTAGGAGCAATACTGTTGCTGATAGGTGCTAGCAAAAGGATGTCTGTTAGTTGAGTTTGATCACACGAGCGGTCAGGTTTATATTTTAATGGATAGTATTTTTTCTGAGTTTTTCCTTTCCTAGATTTATGTTATCATTATATTTATTATAGCCATCAATGTGTACAAATGTTTAGTTTTGTTTCAGTGCATTGGATATTGTGTAATTGAATGGCTACTTGCTCTCTTTATTGTTCTTCCGAAGGCAAATCCTCTTTTTTCCTCTGCTATTGTCCTAACAATAAATGTCATTGTCCCTTTATTTATTATATCTTTCAGTACAGCTTGCTGGGGAAGCATCTTCACTTGCTCGTAGTCATCCATCTTGAAATTCATGTACTGTATACAATATCACTATGGACTTTTTGCTGTGTACCAATAAAGACAATTTATAAATGTTTTCTGCTTGGATTTCTATCATATCTTTATCTCAATCTTTGTTTATGGTTATAGCTGACTGATGTCAAAGTCCACTATCTGTTCATTATCTTTATATAGATAAACTATAAATTCATTACTATTATAATCTCTGCTCCATCCACCATCATGTTTCTCTCTACTTCTGTAATGGACTCTCTTGAGGAGGTTTTTAAATGTAAAATTGATACAGTATTTTTAAGTAAAAGAAATTTGAGAGTAAAATAGGGCAAGATTGTGCTCATCAAAATTTTTTTGTAATGTAAACCAACCTTGATATGTACGTGCACAAAATAATAATAGCTCACTTGTTTTAATTAATTAATTTATTTATTTAGTATGCCACCTTTTCCCCAGAGTGAGATCCAAAGTGGCTTCCAGACAGAGTCAATTAAAAAAAGAAACATCTCAGTAATTTTTTAGAAAAATTAAAATCACCAAATAAAACAGTACAAAATCATTTAAAAGAAACACATAAGTTTAAAAAAATAATTAAAATATCCCAGTAAGAAGCTCCCCTGCTTACACATTAAAAGCCTGCATCAACAAAATAATCTTTGTCTGCTGGTGAAAGGAAAGGAGGAGACAACCTAACCTCTCATGGAAGGGAGTTCCAGAAGGTGGGAGCAACCACTGAGAAGGCTTTGACTTGTCTCCTAACCAAGTGAGAGTTGTTATGGTGGCAGGAGACTGAGAGAAAACTTCTACCTGTAGATCTGAAAACACTGTCAGGTTCATAGTCTGGACCTCAGCTGTACAGGACTTTATAGGTCATGGCTACAGTTTGAATTGTGCCTGGAAACAGACTGGTAGTCAGTGGTAACCGACTAGTAGTCAGTAATGCAGATGACACCGTAATACTAGCAGAAAACCTCAGCTACCTGGAACAACTACTAAGAAAAAACAAGGAAGAAAGTGCAAAGGCAGGTTTGTTGTTGAACATAAAGAAAACAAAAATAATGACCACAAAAATTTGAATTAGACAATGAAAAAATAGAAATAGTAAAAGAATTCTCATACCTGGGATCAAACATTGATAGAAATGGAGACTGCAGCCAGGAAATCAGAAGAAGATTAAGAATGGAAGGGCAGCCATGAAAGCACTAGAGAAGATCCAAAAAATGCAAGGATATACAACTGAGCACAAAAGTTAGAATCGTACAAGCCATTGTATTACCATGTGTAAATGTGAGAGCTGGGCAGTTAAGAAGGAGGATAGGAGGAAAATCGACTCATTTGAGATGTGGTGCTGGAGAAGCGTGCTAAGGATTACATGTACAGCCAAACAAATGGGTCCTGGAGCAGATCAAGCCAGAAATCTTCCTAGAAGCCAAGATGACAAAACTCAGGTTGTCATACTTTGGACACATGAGAAGGCATGAATCATTGGAAAAAACAGTAATGCTAGGAAAGGTAGAGGGAAGTAGAAAGAGAGGAAGGCCACATTCGAGATGGATGGACTCTATTAAAGAGATCACAAGTATGAGTTTGCAGGAGTTGAGCAGAGCAGTGGAGGACAGAGTGTCTTGGACATGTCTCATCAGTAGGGTCTCCGTGGGTCGAGATTGACTCGAGGCAATTAACAGCAAAAAGGAGACCAATGTCCTCTGGCTAATTAATCTGAGGCCTGGTTCTGCAGGGAGTGCAGGTGTCAAGTAGCAGCAGTCCATCGGGACAGATGCAGAGCAAAAAGCAAGCAGATTTCTTTCCTGGGGTGGTGGAGCTGATATTCTAGTTGCTGTCTCCTCTGCATGTCAGGAAAGAAATGTAAAAGAACTGTTGGAAAAATTCAAACAAAACATCCTCACTTGTTAGTAGTCATATATCTTGGCCTTGTACACCATGAACTGGTCTGTTTCCTTTTTGAAGTTGCCCAGGTCAGTGATTATTTCTCATGGTAGTATGACTAAGACATTTGGTCTGTCCTGAATCTCTCACTGATCATTCTGGGGTGTGGGTTTCTTCCTATCTCATTTCTCTACAACATGGCTAAATCATATCTCCTTTTACTCACCTGTTTTTTCTAATATAAACTTTCCTCTTTCTCACGGAGAGAAATGCTTCAGTCCTTTGATCATTTTGGGTTTTTTTTTTTGCTGTACAGTACCTGTTCCAGCTCTGTAACATCCTTTCCATCCAGGACTGCACCGTATTCTAAGTGTGGCCAAAATAGATCTGTTCAAGAATAGTATGATATTGCCAATTTTATTTTTGCTTCATTTTCTAATTGTGCCCAGCATTGAAGCTGCATTTTTCACAGAGCTGCAGCCAGGGCTAGGACTTTCATTGAGTAATCCACCACAACCCAAATCTCTGTTTTGGCTAGTCATATTTCTTATGTTCCATCAGGGTCTGGAATTTTTATGATTCTTCGCTTGAAGAGCTTGTTATTTGAAACAGTTTCTTAGGCCTATGTACTAGGTATCCATGATAAACATCCAATATCTATTTTGTTGGTGGAAAGGGAGGGGGGCTGTTTCACTAGGAAAAGAACATTACCATGACAGTTTATAAAATACACTGAGCTTGGCTATATATTTTAATAATTTTATCTTAATTATATCAAGAATCTTGCTGACAATCTCAGTTTTCTACCAGAACTTGTAATGGTAACTATATTGCACGTGTTTCAGAATGTGGCTGTTGTCAGTCTTGACAGTGGATGATGGGGGGAGAAGGAATGAGAGAACAAGTTTTAATCTGGCCAATTGAGTATGTATGGTTTGATGTTAGTCTCAGTAGATTTCACTTCACACTGGTGCTTCTTACAATATCTGTTCTGCATATATTGCCTGTACTGAAACATAGTACTGGACCAATCTGTTTTCAAGTAATCGCTATGCAGTGAGGAGTTACAATTGGTCCTGTATCTGTGGAGTCTGCAACCACAAATTCAATCATCCATGGTTTGAACAAAAATTAATTCAAAAAGCAAACCTTGATTTGACATGTTATATAAAAGACACAATTTTACCACCCTATTGTATATACAGTGTGCCCATGTCATATGTGGGTGCCTTTTACGCAGTTTTCAGCTTATGCTGAAAGCCCCACAGCATTTCCTGAATGGCGCATGCCCCACAGCACACCGCAAACATGAGCCCCATTATTCTCAATGGGGCTCGAGCATAGGCGGAATTTGCCTTATGTGGCGGGGTCCGGAATGGATCCCTTGCGTAAGACAAGTGACCACTGTAATGGGATTTGACCATCCATGGATTTGAGTATCTAAGGGGAGTTCTAGAACCAAATTTCAGTGGATATTATGAGGCCACTGCATGTTCTTGAGCTTGTGGTGCCAAGTCTTTATCCAACCCATTGTCTAATTGTTGAGCTTTATGTTTGGTTTATTTGGCCCCGTTTTTTAAATGTCTTCTGAGTAATCTTGATTTTTTTCGTAACTGGTGGTCTCTTATAAAACTTGCACTCAATATAACACTCTGTGTGAAGAATAAAGTCACAACACAGAATTGACAAAACTGGCAGTCTAAGCTCTTAATTGTTATACTTAAACATTCTCTTTATATTTTAGGTAACCATAAACTGGTGATATTCTATCCCCAGAACCTCACATATTTCCACCACTGTCATTGATAATGAGGTTCTTTGTGGGTTTGTTCTCTATGTGCTGAATAGAACAAATTAGGAAATAACTCTGTACACCCTAAACGCCTATCTGTTCTTGGGAGCTAAGGAGAGTCAGTCCTGGTTATAACCTGGATCAAAGACTACCAATGCATACCATGTGCTATATTTCAGAAGAAGGGAGTGGCAAAATGCCTTGCCTAATAAAACCCTATAAAATTCTTAAGTCAACAAGTGACTTGATGGCGCGTGCGCACACATACATGCGCGCGCGCACACACACACTCGCTTGTACATCCTATCATGTAATATTTTGTCTGATATCATTTTGTTTTCAACAAAACAAAAGCCCTAAATAGAAAGTAAAACTAAAACAGACATTTCTGTCTTTCTGTCAGAACCTCTGATCCTATGTAAATACAATGGAAAAGTTAGAGTCCTTTGTGTCTCAAAGTAAGCAACCAAGATGCTGCATTAGATCAGGAGATGTTTACCAAAGCCTCTTTTTTCATACTGGGGAGCAAGATGCTTTTATTATGACCCATAGTGAATACCTAAGCTACATAAAAGGAGAAATACATGCCAGTACCTCTATTGTTACTCACACTGGTAAGGAAGAAGTTAAAGAGCCTTTGGCAGTATATTGATTTCTACAGGGACAGAGTAAGTGAACAGAGCCAATGTTTCTGGATGTTCAGCTGTTGTTGAATACAAAATATGGCCTGTGCTTCAACATGAGTTGCTGATCCGGGTTTTCCTAAGTTTTAAAAACTAGATAGATAATGAATCCCTCTTTGGAATTTATTCATATGACTATAACTATACTCAGTATGTTAGGTTTTTATTATACCTCCTTCTTTTAAGTATGCAATGTTTCAAGATCAAACTATTTTTGCTTTTAAAGTGACTTCAATAAATTATGACACAACACAAATCTGTAAATGTACACTACACAAATCTGTAAATTGAGGTAATATGGACTAACTGAATGAAATGCCAGAATTATTGGTAGCTGGTTGACTTTTGCATCTTTCTTGAAGTTTAAGTGAGGATCCAGAGTCAGCTCACTTATTGTCTACTGATACCGGGGCGGGGGGGGGGGGGGTGTCAAAGGAACCTAGAAGAAAAAGGAATGGCAAAGAGAAGGACTGAGTAAGGTAGAAAGATGCAAAAGGTAAGCCAGTGTTTGTATGCTTCAATAGAAAGGAGATTTAACAAGGATGTCCCAAGAGAGGAACCCAGGCCTGGATATGTTCTGAAGTCCGCATGAGACTTAAAAAGCTTTTGGGGCCACAAAAACATTCTTCATGTAAAGCATTTAAAGCACATTTATTGCCAAAAATGCCGAGGTTTATGTATTTGGAAAAATATAAAACAATAAGACAAAATGGAATAAAGCTTGTAACAGATGCATACCTGATAGGTACTATTTCCAGTGATGTTTTAGTTATTTTACTCCTGGTCTCAATTTAAGTCTCATCTCTACCTTCAAGTCTTGAGTCTCAGCACCCCAGTCTAAAGATGAGTCTCAAGTCTGAGAGCCAACTTTAACAGAAAAAAAGAGGTAGTATGTCTGGGGAGGGGGTGGAGTTTTAATAACTAGAAAATCAAGACGTGTACAAAGTTGGAGCATAGGAGTAGGAGGATAGGCTGGATCTTTCTAAAGTTATTTTTTCCTAGGAGCAGCAGAAGTAAGGCTTACCCTTAGAGCTCAGGGTGCATTTCTTTCTCGGAGGGAACAGGGCAGCAAACATGTTAGGCAATGGGCTACTTGAGACAGAAGGATGATCTCTCTAAAGGTAGTTTTCAAGGATCCTCCAATATGCAGCAGACAGGCTGCCAAGTACACCTCAAGCAGCCCGTTGCCTGACACGTTTTTTTTTCCTTTCCAAGTTCTGGGAACAAGTCTTGTCTGCTTTTACTGCAGGAAAAAAGAAATGTAGAAGGATTGAGCCTATCTTCCTGTTTTGGGCAAAGGCAGGCTGCCAAGTAGACTTTAATTTCAACTTTTCAACCCAGGAATATCAAGTCAGTAACTAAGGGCTGATCTAGACTGGCAAAAAGGGGTGTGTTCATGCCTGCATGAAAGTGTAGCTTTTAGATGACCCACACTGAAAGTTTGGCATGAACGCACTTCTTTTGCATTTTAGTGGGGGAAAAGCAGCTTTAAAAAGGATCTGCTTTTCCCAGCTTCTTTTTAAAAAGGGTATAACAGCGCAGCTGCATCTAAATGCTGCAGTGCAACTCCAGCCCTAATCCGAACCTTAGACATGCGCAGTAGGGACTCTGGGATGCTGTAACTGTTATGCAACTGCACATAAAATGTCAATTCATTCATAAAATAAAGAAGTGTATTCATAAACTTAAATTGTAACAGATTTAATATCTTTTTAACGGGGGAAGGGATGCAGTTTGTTTTATTGATGTAATAGTATTTTAATGTGTAAGCCGCCTCAATTGATTTCAAAGCAGTGGGGTATTAATAATATATATATATATATATATAATAATATAATATATTATTAATTATATAATAATATAATAATTAATAATATAATTATTATTATAATAAAATAAAATAAAATTCATGGTGCACTGATGCAACTGCGCACTTTAAAAAGGGAAGTGAAACCACAATGGTAATTTGACAGATCTTCATAACAGCACAGTTCATGTGTGACGTACCTGTGCAGTTGGCAGCTGGCAATACAATTGCCTGTACGATGTACCGGTGCAACTGTGCAGTTCGCAGCCGGCAACAAAAAAAATATTAAAGATTCAGTGTGGCCAAAAGCCCCATTCATTGCCGTCTGTGCAGCTGCTCCGCCTGTGTTTCTAGCATCCTGACAGCTTCCAATGTAGTTGCTGAGCAACAGAAAAGACTTCAGATAAGTCATCCCCACATCTCCTCAGTGTAGCTGCCCTGTGCCTTTTTATTACACACCTGGGACTTGCAGTGCAGCTGCTAGGTATTAAGGAAAAGGCAACTTCATGTTGCCCTTTCCTGCCAATCTAGAAAGCCCCTAAGAGTTGAAAAAAACTCTTATTGGTTTTAAATATTAAGCATGTGAATGGCCTTTGGCTCAAGCATTAATAATAAAATTGATTGATTGATTGATTGATTGAACTAAGAGTTGAGTCAGTACATTATTTATGTGGACTCAAGTTCAGGTTGAGCAATTCAAGGGACTTAAGTCCGACTTAAATCCAGGTCAGTTTACTCAAGTCTGCAGCACTGACTGTTTCTTTCCCAATTCCTTCACACTAAATCTTCCATTGCAGCCTACAGCTATATGCCTTCTCATTCAAATTATGCACACATCATGAAAGTTTTATGGTCATTTATAATGTCTGTGTGCTATGTAGTTCCCCAGCTCCACTGGTCTAAGTTGAAGGGCTATCCAATTGTTGCTGGACTTTAACTCCCATCTCCCATCTTGTCATCAGAAAGTGAGTCACGAGAGATGTAATCCAATGTCATCTAGAAGGCCTCTTCATCTCTTCTCCAAGTAGATGTTCTCTCACTGACTGCCCTTTGTTGTTGCTACTGTTAATGTAGAAGCGGCAATCTAAGCTACTCAGTGAACAATCACTGCATTCATATTTTTAAAAATGGTTTATTTTTATATTCCTATTATAGAACTTTATTGGAAATGGCCATATTGTCTGCAAGGTAATATAATTTCTTTGAATATCTTTGTATTACACATTAGGAGAAATATATATATAAACTAAATCAGGCTCTGCAAACAGCAAGACTGTAATCTTTTTCAAATTGTACAGTTTTGGCTGAAGAGATGTAGAAGTGGCAATCAGTATTGTTTCTTTGCTCCCAGAGGACATTTGTACAAAATACAAGGCAGGTTTCCTCTTAAGATGCTAATTTTAAATGCTTATGATGTAGTTTGTATAAGCACATGTGTCTGTGTATATGTGCACATACATACACTATATTTATATATACATATACAGTGGTCCCCCGGGTTACGAAAGTAATCCGTTCTGGATTACTTTTTATAACCTGGAAATTTTCGTAACCCGGGGCACCGCTTTATTTGCCGGACCGCGCGGCAAATTTAAAGGGGCCGCACGGTTTTTTTTTCCGGATCCCGGGGTTTTATTCGTAAGCTGGGGCCGTTTTTGCGGCCCCGGCTCTTTCGTTCCCCGGGATTTTCGTACCCCAGGGAATTCGTAACCCGGGGGACCACTGTATATCACATTCATCTTATGTAGATCTTTGCAAATTTTATTTTACAAACAGTGTTGTTTGAGAGGAAATAAGTGAACAATCATGCAATAATTATTTATGACTAACCATAGGTGGGTATATGCAGATGAAACAATGTTATAGACAGGCAGTCCACCAGAATAATTTGGGAACACTAACTCTTTATGTTGATTAGCTGTGTTAACTAATGATCATTAATGATCACTGATTGATTGGTGAATTTAAGTCTATAATGTGGAGATTGGTGCAAGGCCCATCAAATGTAGATTTATTGTGAAACAGGGATGATTCTCTAGACTGGGGGATTTAGGATCCTTTACCATTTATCGGCTTTTCTGTAGTCTTGTTATCACCTTCTCACTACCAGGCCATCCCAATTTATCATGGTGGTGAATCATAGAGTTGGAAGAGACCACAAGGGCCATCCAGTCCAACTCCCTGCTGTGCAGGAACTCAAAGCACCCTGGACAGATGGCCATCCAGCCTCTGTTTAAAGACCCCCAAGGAAGGAGACTCCACCACTCTCCAAGGGAGTGCATCCCACTGTCCCATAAACAGCAAGCAGAAACAACAATCAAAGCACCCGCAACAGATGGCCACCTCTGTTGAAAAATGTCCAAAGTACAAGACTCCACCACACTCCAAGACAGAATTTACCACTGTCAAGCAGCTCTGACCGCCAGGAGGTTCCTTCTGAGATTTAGGTAGTATCTCTTTTCCTGTAGTTTCAATCTATTGGTTGTCCTAGTCCCTAGAGCTGTGCACAATAATCCTGGTCCCTCTTTGATATGAGATCCCTTCAAATGTTTAAATATTACTATCATGTCCCCTCTTAACCTTCTTTCATCAGGCTAAACATTCCCAGCTCCTTAAAAACTCTGTCTGAAATCCAGATAGAGTTAACATCAACACTTCCCTTAAGCATTCTTCAGAACAGGAATTTCAGGATATTTATCTGGAAGAATAATAAGGCTCTGTAAAAAATTCAATTTCTGGACATATTGCTTTCATTACATTACATTACATATAAAGGCATCATGACAATACAGTATATGGTAAGATGTTACAGCTTTATAAGGACCGAATGATTATCTCTTCACCTCTCTAGCAGGCTTCTTTAATGTTGACATAGAAAAACATTATCATCTTAATATAACAAAGACTTGTAGTTGTTGTTATGTACTTTCAAGTCATTTCTGATTTATAGTGACCCTAAAGTGAACATGTCACATGTTGTCTGGGGCTGAGATTGTGGTGACTCACTCATGGTCACCCTGTGAGTTTGCATGGCTGAGTGGGGTATCAAACCCTGGTCTCCAGAGTCATACTCCAAAACTCAATACCACACAAGTTTTCTACAGAATACAGTCCTTCAAACTATGTGGAACTAAAGTGTATAAGACTTTATTCAAACACTTTGAATTTTAACCAACATGTGTCAACATATATGGAAAACAAAACAGTGGCCAACAGACTGGAAACATTCAATATACATCCCAGTTCACAAAAAGGAGACACAAGACTGCAGCAATACACAATACCGTGTATTCTTGGACAGCAGAGGACTGAACTAAATGGTGTTTCTGATCCCTTCCAATTCTATTGTTCTGTGGTTCTGTAATATTTCAGTGAAGTCATATTGTGCTACCTTTTTCATTTTCTGGCTCTTCTGCAGTCTTCTCTGTGCCCTTAAAATTTATTTATCACAAAATCTCTGGCTGTGCAGTTCAACATGATATCCAATGTCTACCAGTAAGGATGTTCTGTATAGACTGACTAATTTATGAGGCTCAGTCCTGAAGCTCTTCGGACTAGACATGGCATCCGTGATCTTTCCTGCGCTGCTAAGCAAAGGAAAAAATTACTGGAACATTACTGAAGTAACTCATAATCCTCTGGCAGTCAATGAACTGCAGAAGGCCTTTGGGACTTTGTTGATTTGCTGATTTCTTTCAGTCTGCGAAATTCTTTACTAAGAAGCCTTGGTAGTTCTCCTGCACTGTAAGGCTTCTGGATTTTGGTTGATGTTTTGGGCTATGACCTTGTTCCACCTTGAATTTGAGTGTCTGAGACTCTGCTTAATCTACCTTTAATTTCAGAAATCTTTGATTTTTTGAAGACATATTTTAAAATGAATGTAAAGTAATATATTTATCTGTGTAAATCTACAGTGCTATATAAATAAAGGTTAATAATAATAATCTGTTACTTTGACATATACTTCTTTAAAAGTTTCTTGATAACTTTGTCCTTTTTTCGATTAAGCTGGTTTTATTATTAGTTAATGCTGACTCTGCTGCACCTGCATTACATTCACAATTGCTGTTTATGGGAAGCAAAGTTACAACTGCCATAAATATAGAGAACCTGCAGAGGAGGAGGAATGGGAGGTGGCAGTGGAATAAACAATTTATTTTCATGTGTTTGGGATTACCACATAACTCACAAATGTCAGAGGAAAGTGGAGTTTAATGGTCATCTATAGCACATTAAAAAGAAGATAGAATTGTTTACTGAAGCTCTCTTTGTGGTGTTCCTATGCTAATGCCACCTTTAATTTGAAATTATGGTGAAGAAACATCTTTTTATTACTCACATTTAACTAATGTAATGGGGCTTTTTAAAAAATAAAATAATAAATACTATTTACATGAACTTGTGCTCAGAAAGTTAGCAAGCTGAACTGAAAGTAGGGTTCTAAAGTCAGGCTTGACTTTTACTTTTATTACATTTACAGTAGCAAAATTGTTTTCAGTGTTATGTAGAGCTGAATGTTATATGTTATCATGCTGGTGAGTTCTTGTAGTCTAAACTCTGGGTTGATTCATATGCAGTTATATTGGCCTAATTTTGTCAAATTGCCCATGAAGTAGCAAACTTTGTTCTGGCATTCAACATTTCCCCCAGTAAATAGAGACACCCCCCTCATAAGTAAACTCTCATTCATTTAAAATAAAAATAAAATATTGAAGCTGTAATGGCAGGAAAAAACTCCATCCCGACATCTAGTCTTCTGTGGCTAGGAATCATTCTTTAGGTTTGTTAGTTTTTTTCTTATTTGGCATGGAATGAAATGATTACTACTGTCCTTGGCTGTCAAAAACCAATTGCTTTATTTGTTTCTATAAAATTCCAATTTAATTATTAGTAAAACCAATTTAAAGAAATCAATGTAGCCATTAAAAATAAACAGCCTTACCTGTACTAATTATTGTAATGTCTGAAATGTCATCAGTAGCCCCTCATATCCTCACTGTTCCCTTGAACATCAACAGGGGAGCGATGGTAAGGGTGAAGAACCAGATGAAGAGAGTGCTTAGAAGCTCTGTAACATCCTTATGCTGTCAGGCTCTTGAAAGTTTTTACCCCATGGAACTTCTTTTCAGTATTCCTAGAAGAATACTAAATTCAGATTCTATGTTGGAGGTAAGAGTGCTATGGATCCACAGGTGCAGTTTCTCTCCCACTCCACCTACCAACATACACCTCCGACCACTCTTGCTGCCTCCTTCTAATACTTGAGTTCACACCTAATGGAGAGGAACCACTGTGGAATCCTTTAGGATGGTGGGAAGTGTCCAGGGAGGAATTTCCTTCCTTCCTTCCTTCAAGTCTACAGCTTTATAAAGTATCACTGGAGATTTTACAGACCTTCCTTTGGTGACCATGCCACATTTCCAACAACACAGGATTGAAATCTAGGATATATTTGAAAAACAGTCATGAACAAGTGTGGATGAATTATTACAGCTGTCAGTGTATGTAATCCAAACAAATAGTTATTTAAGTCTAGTTTATTAAAAAAAGAAACAATACATAAAAATAATAAATGAAAATTGGAGATTTTTTTTAATTAAGGAGGAAAAGAACCTTTATCTGTACTTTAAATTGCCTTTAACCACGATACTGATTTGACTCTTGAGCCAAAGGCAATTGTAAAGAAACAAAAAGGATGAGGAGGCTGTTTTTAGCCTGGAATAACAGTACAAAAAGCATGGAATACAGTTCAGAACTAGAATTAGACAAAGGGAGCCTTGGAGCAAGATTTTTCTGTGAAGTCTGGCTGAACTGAACAAAATAACAAAGATGAAGATAAACAAGGGAACATGAGAGAAAAAGCAAGGAAAAAAGCTAGAAATATGGCTGTTGGCTTGAGAACCTTGCCCCATAGGATCAAATAGATAGATCAGCCAGGTACTCACAAATCCTAATTAAGCACACTTAGTAGAGGTCTTATTGCTACAAACAACCAGCTTTCCAATGCAGGAGGTGATGAGTGGGTGACCATCACATTGAAAGAATTGTGAAGAAAAGGTAACAGTGAGCATTTCTTAATGAAAGCCTGTCTGGCAATGCATGGCAATGACATGGCTCAGCATTGGTCAACATTGGGAGCATGGGCCTGGCTCAGCCATATTAGAGAAGGCTCATTTGGAGGCAGCAGAGAAGTGTTTTCAAGCTGCCATTAATCTTTGCAAAGAAACTGTGCAAAAGTAAAACATGGACTTTGCTGAGTTTTGTTCATTTATGGGAAAAGTCTGAAGTAAGTCCAGGTTTGTTTGGAGTTTTAGAGGTATTAATTAAAGTTTGCTGTTGCACAACTGTGTGTGTTTTTGTTTTGGAAGAATATGGAGTCACGCACAACCACGCTCACCCCAGGGAAGAGAGGAGCCCCTTCAAGAGGACAAAAGCCATATTAACTGCAGGGTGGTTTGGGGACTGCATAATGGGCAGTTTGAACAGAATGAGAAGTCATGACATAATATAACTCGCTGAAAAAAAGATATTACTCTTTAAGTGAATGTAGAGAAGCATTCTGCACATCATTGACTGCCGTATATACTCATGTATAAGTCGGCCTCATGTATAAGTCAAGGGCAGGTTTTGGGGCCAAAATCGTGGATTTTGATATGACCCTTAGATAAGTCGAGAGTAAAACTTAGGGGTGTGTAACAAAGGATCTAAAGGATGAAAAAAAGGAAAACAGTGCCAGAGTGATAATTTCTGTAACTTTATAACTTTCCATAAATTTTATATTTTACAATTCTTTTGAGTGCAGGTTTGATCATGTAGTAGAGCACCAACTTCACATTTAAAAAAAAAAGATTCATTGCAAAGCAACATCATAACACCCTGTTTAATGTAAGAATTGTCTTTACACTGAACAGATACGAACAGTTTGATAATGTAATGTACAGTACATAGCTGGGTTATGCTACAACATCCTGTGTATAAGTTTTTAACTACTGTAGAAGTATATTTCAATGAAACCAATATGCTTCAATGGGTTATTACAGTTTAAAAGTTTGCACACATACCCCTATCACCTCTCTGTTTCTCTCGCCCTTCAGCTTTTGCGGCCTTCGAAAAGGGCCTCATCCCCCCCCCCCATCTCTCTCTTTCTTTGCCTTCCTCTCAATCCCAGTCTTGGAAAAAGGAGAGAGAGAGAGAGAGAGTCCAAGCCCCCTTTTCCAAGGCTGGTATCGGGAGGAAAAGGGAGAAATTAAATAGGGTTTGGGCTCTCTCTTTTTCTCCCGATCCCAACCTTGGAAAAGGGAGCATGGACTCTCTCTTTTTCTCCTGGCTTTTGGAGATCACAGCCTTTAAAACTCTATTGCCCCATCTATAAGTCTACCCCAGGATTTTGAAGTCATTTGAGGGCATGAATTTCTTGACTTATAGTCGAGTATATACAGTAGTAATGTTGGTCCTTCTTATCCATAGATTTTTTTATCCATGGATTCAAACATCCATGGTTTGAAAAAAAATTTAAAGTATAAATTCCAAATAGCAAGCCTTGATTTTCCATTTTATATAAGGGACACCTTTTGCTCTGCCATTACAGTATATTTAATGGAACTTGAGCATCCACGGATTTTGTTATCCATGGGGGATTCTGGAATCAAAACCCAGTGGATAACAAGGTCCCACTGTACATTTCATTTGCTATTGCCATTTCTTGTGATGTTTTGCCCTCAGTAGAACCTATGTCTGTGCCTATGCCAAAGTGAAACACAAACAACCTGCTCGTTTCAAAGGTTCATTTTTTTGATGGTCTGCTATTTTGACAGATCTATAGCCATGGCTCAGCAGTTAAGACATTCTCTGACAATTGCAGAATCGGCAGTTCGAGACCCAAGTACTGTGTAATGAAGCGTGCTACCATCACTAGTCACAGCTTCTGTCAACCTAGCCGTTCAAAAGCATGTAAAAGTGCAAACATATAAATAGGTACCACTTTGCTGGGAAAGTAACAGCATCCTGTGCAGTCATGCTGGCCACGTGACTATGGGATTGTCTTTGACAATTCTGGCTCCTTTGGCTTAGTAATGTAGATGAGCACTGCCCCCTACAGTTGGACACAACTAGACAATCTTCTAAAGGGAAAACCATTACTTTTAAAGCCATGTACCACACTTTAGACTCCGAGCCTATGCTTTCGACAACTCAACTACTTGTGTGCTGTTTTTTTTTTTTTCTTTTAGTTGACTTGGCACCATCTAGTATTCAGTCTTATATTTCCAAGCTAAAATAAATTGGGTTATGCTTTTCAACTGATTCCACATTTTGACAGTCCTCTGATCCCTAACCTGTCACATAAGGGCAGGTTCTTGTACTCTATTCAAATGTAGTCAACATACTGAAACTTGTCAATATCCCTTAAGAAATACTATGCTTTATTTATTTATTTTTAAAAACACATTATTGTTTGTCATGACAAAATCTATATTGTGATAATGTTCCTAAGAGGTTTCTGTCTTTTAAAGCACCTTAAGTTTGTAGTTCCTTCAGAAGCAGACTGTCAAAGAGATTTAGCAGTAGAAGTTCTGTATAATGAGCTGAATTAGCATATTCATTTATGCTTAAAATATAGTAATTCTTTCATGTGCATTCTTCTTTTTTTCAAGAAGCCTGTGGCAAAATTTCCAAGCCTTTTCCTCCTCCCTATTTGCACTCCTCTGCGAGGTACATTGATCTCTAATGCTAGTCAGATCTATACAACCTGCATCCCACCAAATCACACTTGAGCTTCCTCCCTCTGTATGCTGTGGCCAATATGGATACTGAGGGAAGAAAGTTACCATAATAAAATGTCATCTAAGAAGAAAAGGTTACCAAATTTAAGGTCAAATATGAATGTAAGCTCACATGCATGAGCATCAGTCCAAATGTAGACAAGCTTTATGGTAATATTTCAGTAAACATATATTTAGTTAACAAAATAGATGTGTTCATAAGCATTACTACTGAATATTTGGTACACAAGGCAGCAGTACCAAAATAAGCTCAAATAGCATCTTTCTTTTAATTTCATTTTACCACTTGGACAGTTTTTTAAACTATTCTTTGTGATTCAACTTGGATTGTCTTAACTGTTTTGGCCCCGACATCTCATTTATAGCCTCATCAGCCTCCTTTAAATCCTGTTCCTCTTGGAGTGGTGGGGTAGGGAAAATACCAGGGAAGGATGAATACACTAAATGTCCCATTTGCCTTGGGGAGACTTACAATGTGCCTACCTATTCCTGTTGCCAGACTCACTGTAACCATGCTTCTTGTCTCAAAGTACTTCTCTGAGAAAAGCCCTTAGAACCCTGGCCTTGGCCATGGAGAATGTGCCCATTACCACGGAGTCAATCTTTCTGACAAAACCTCAAAAGCTATTGGGTTCATCTGTAGATGTGGCTAGTGTATACTTGACTATGGAATCTGTCCCACGTACCTCCTCATCCTGTACTAAGGATAAGCCAGTACCATCCCTACCATCCACCCTTGTGACCTCATCTCTTCATGTGGAGACGGTCTCCCAGTCCACCTGCACATTCATGCCAGATCCCCATTGGGCATCACATATAAGAAGCATAAAAAGAAGAAGAGAGCTAAGCTGACTACCTTTCTGTACTCTCTGGTCAAAAGAGTCTTCCTCTGGCCCAATCGCCATGATCCTAGACAGCCTCAATTATGAAACATGAGAATCTCCCACCAATTATCCCATTGATGGAAGATCCTCATGTTTCATAAGTGAGATTGTCTTCATGTTTTGTAAGCAAGTCCCTGAACTGGTCTGCACATCGAAAAGCGAGATAATGGATTCTTCCACTGGAGTACCCACACCACCACCAGTGACAATCTCATGGTGTTGCTTATGCACTGTCTTTTGCTATCTCCATCACAGGGGCAAGACCAATCTTGAGAATCACCCATCAGACCCACAAGCACTGTTGCAGTCAATCTCAATCTTATACAGCCTCTCTGGACTCGTGAAACCCTACATCTCTGATCATCTCGCCCAGATCCATTCTAGGAGAATGAGACCCTGCTTCTGCCCCAGACACTTATACCTATGTAGACCAGATATTTCAGATGGTCGAATCACTCATCTTATAGATCCAGAACTCAGAACCTCAGATCCAGGATTTGATTTATCAGAGGCACGAGAAAGACAAGGCACCACAAGGCACCTCTACCATGCCTTCTCCAGGTGGCATGCATATCATGGTCGACACCCCTTCAATTCCTTCTGTGTTGAAAAATAAAAGTCTCTTTAATGCCTAGTGGATTCTGGCTTTGAACCCTCCACCCAGAGCCAAATTTCATGATTGTGAGTGCTGCCTGATCCACCTCTTCCCAAATGCTTCACTCTAAACCATTGGACAAAGAAGGGAAGAAACTAGATGCCATGGGATGCATATTTTATTCAATTTCCTCACTTATATTCCACATTGCCAACTACTGTGGGCATACTACCAATTTCTGTAATATAATACTGTAATATAATACTGTAATATAATAATAGGAATAATAATAAAAAGGAATAATAATAAAAAAGAAATAATAATAAAAAGGAATAATACTGTAATATAATACTGTAATACTGTAATATAATCTTTCCTCATTCCTCAACCATCTCTCTGGTGTGGACCAAAGGGTGACCATGCTATTCACACAAAAGCCCACATGCTTGCTTCCTAGCAAATGACTATCACTTGACACTGAGGTGATTGCACTGGGAAAGCCATTGTGGGGTCAGTAGCCCTCCAAAGTCATGCACCTCTCCTTGGGCCTGTCCCCATAGGCTCAAAATATGACAAAAGACTTAACACCTAATGAATTCATCCTCTTCCATGTTACCCCTGATGAACATTTGGAACATATCCATAAGATGAGAATGACAGCTTATAACTTTGGCCTCTTAACAACCAGGCCACCAATTCAAGTTGAGGTACCAGAACATCCATTCTGGTTACCAACAGGCTTTCAGTCCTGCTCTCCCTCGACAATAAAAAACAATCCACTTTCCAGCCAAGCCAACACCAGAACTCTCTTTACCAAGGTAAATTCAATCAGTTCAGTTTAAAAAGGAGGGCCAAGAGTACTACAGTGCGACTGTGCCATACACAGGCTTACCATACATGGGCTTAAGGCAATGCGTATGGTGAGTCCTAATTTGGTGAATGGGGCATGCACCCATGGCACACATCACACCGCGAGGACGCACCCCATTCAAATGAATGAGACTTGATTTTGCGTGGAATTTGCTTTACGCGGGGGGGGGGGGGCTGGAATGGATCCCCTGTATAAGGCAAGGGAGCACTGTACAAGTGTTATCTTTCCTGTCTCCAGGATGACTGCCTTATTATGGAAACCACCACCATAGCTGACACCTCACTCTTCACTGACAGACTTCATGGCTTCTACCATCAATGGACCACTATTACATCAGAGTTTAAATTGCATCAGCCATTACATCAGACATTATACTCAATCATCATATTCAATATTGTCATGGGCCAGGAGCTGCAGGACTGGGACCTGGAGGAAGAGTCTGCTTAGGAGGCTGAGGAAGGCACCCAGGGAAGTCTTCCAGACAGGGAACACCTTGCAGCTTTCCCTGTTGCAAAGCAACTAGTTTTCCCTGTTGAAGAGTCTCAGCCAGTTCAGTAAATCCAGTTGAATTGCAGCATCAGCCAACAGGACAAGGGCAAAGCTCACCTGCTGACGAGCCAGAGAACATGGCTGGGGTCTTAAGTCCTCAATCAAAGAGGAGGGAGAAAAGAATAAAACAAAGGATAGAATAAAGATGCTCAGCCAGGCTGTGGACCAAGTATCAACAAACAATCTCTGATTAGAACCTGCTGGGGCCAGGCTATTTAAGAGCTGAGTTTGCCTAAGGCGAATGCTGGAAGCAATTAGTTTGTTTCCTGGCCAGCATTCCTGTTCCTGATACCAGTTTCGAGACTACTGCGTTTACTACTTCAGACATCCTGGCTTCTTCAACCCTTGGACCATGTTGACCTTGATTCCTTGTTGCCTCTTTTTACTCAAACAGCTTGACAATGCATTTTTCATAATGAACTCGCATAGGCAAGGATGCTTTCTAGCTGCTGGTAGTTTGCTGTCTCTGCCTGCATTATCAGTTTGTGGTTCCTTCCTAGCCAGCCTGTCTTGGTCTCTCATAAACCAAGACAAATATTATCAGACATGGCTATGCTATAGAGTTTCAGAAACTCCCCCTATAGGTGTCAACCTACTATTTATGTCCTCACCAACATAAAATGAGGTCTGTACACTAGTCATCAAAGGTGATAGAGAACCAGAGCCTCTCTCCCTCCTGCAACAAGGCTTCTATTCCCACTATTTCTTTGTAGAGAAAAAAGGATGGCAGATTTAACACCATCCTAGACCTAAGGAACATGAATCACCATGTACTTCCAAAGTGCTTCAGGATGATTACCCAACACTCAGTCCTACCCTGTTGCAAGAAGGTGACTAGTTCACCATGTTGGACCTCAAGAGATGCATATTTCTATATCTCAATCCACCCAGGTCATTCAGAGTACTAGCGTTTCTCACTGGATAACAAACCTTACAGTTCTGTGCCCTCCTCTTCCTCCTATGTACAGTGTCCTGCAGTTTTACAAACTGTATGGCTGTGGTGGGTGTGTATCTTCTATTCACACAGAAGCCCACATGCTTGCTTCCTAGCAAATGACTATCAGGTGATACTGAGGTGATTGCGCTGGGAAAGCCATTGTGGGGTCAGTAGTCCTCCGAAGTCATGCACCTCTCCTTGAGCCTGTCCCCATAGGCTCAAAATATGACAAAAGACTTAACACCTAATGAATTCATCCTCTTCCATGTTACCCCTGATGAACATTTGGAACATATCCACAAGATGAGAATGACAGCTCGTAACTTTGGCCTCTTAACAACCAGGCCACCAGTTCAAGTTGAGGTACCAGACCATCCATTCTGGTTACCAACAGGCTTTCAGTCCTGCTCTCCCTTGACAATAAAAAACAATCCACTTTCCAGCCAAGCCAACTCCATCCCGTCATCCTGTTACCATATATTGATTCCTGGCCATTAGTATCAAATTTGCCTGTGGAACTCCACAATATTCAAATCACACTCAGTCTAATGGTAGGCCATAACAAATTCATCCTGATGTTAACACAACAGTCAGGTTCATTAGGGCCCTTCTTAACTCCTGACCCCAAGTAGCCTTCCTACTAGAGGGGAAAACCTCAACTATACCAAGTGACCCTCAAGTCCCCCCGCTCACAGAGAATCAGGGTGAGAGACATCCAGGTCCTACTCAGCTACATGCCCTCTGGTAGCAATTACTTCTGCAAGGAGGGTATGTGAGCTATGCTACCAGAAAGGTGGTCTTCAACCTCAAGAGCCTAATGTCACATGTGGCAATAGATTCAAAGGGAGATCCTGATCACTAGCTGAAGGTTCCACTGTGGAGGTGAGGGTGCAGGATCTGCATTCATTTTCATAATAAGGTGAACCTTAGCCCAGACATTGGTCCCGGGGATTTCGTATCCCGAGGGATTCGTATCCCGGGGGACCACTGTACTCTTCTCCTCTGTGGCTGGCACTCCAGCCTCCAGGGGAAAATAGCTTGTTTGTGTGAGTCACAGAGATCATGAAAAAGAAGAAGAATAGATTGCTTGCCTGTAACTGTGGTTCTTCAAGTGGTCATGTGAGACCACACAACCTTGCCCTTCCTCCCCTTGTTGTGTTGCGCTGCCCTCTTTCCTCAAATTCTGTTGTTTTGTGGCTTGGAGCTGAGGTCTGGAGAGTAGGGCAACCTAGAGGGGAAGAGGGTGGGGCTACTGCCAAAACACCAGCTCAATAGCTTTAGAAGGTCTAAAAAATCACATTATGCAGATGCAGGATTCCAATTTTTGTGTGAAGTCACAGATTACCATTAAAGAACTATTACAGGTAAGCAGCCTGTTTAGTTCAAATTTCATTCAGATTTCATTCATTATCTGTTAGATAACATACCCGAAAAGCCCATGGAGAGAGGCAAAAATGGTTAAATTGTCCCTGCACCTGGACTGCATTTTCCCACCCCTGACACAGATAGTTAAATTAATAATAATAAATTGATGATGATAATGATGATACAATCTAAGTAACACTGATTATGGAAATTCACCTCCAGTTCTGAGGCGGATCCAGTTGTTAGGCCCAATTAGAGAAAACTCATTGGATCAATAGAACTCTGTAAGTGTAGATTTTCCAACGTTCCAGTGACTTAGTGAGTCTACTCTAATAAGGATTAACAACTGATTTTAACTCTAAATTGAACACATTACTGTACCAAGAGCAAAGTCTGAATGTTAATATGCCTTTTAATACATTCTTAGAATCTATTGTAATTGTTTAACTGCAGTTAGAATCCAACTTGGAACCCTGACTATTTGAGTGTTTGATACAAATATAGTTTAAGCTTTTGGTTGTGCTGCACCCACAACTCAATGACTCTGAGAATTTGGGGATATCATATAGACAAGAGGAGGGGAAGTGCCCCCTCATGGAGAGATACACTAGGCCTCCTCATGTTTGCTGTATGGCCTTTGCTATATTAAGAGGTGTTGTGGGACTAGATGGTGGAATTCATTCCAAATACCTTAAGCCACTCCAGAGCTTGTGTGGAGCAGAATAGATTTAATTCTGTGGAATGCCAAAACTTTTCAAAGCAAGTCTTCTTCTACTGGATAAATACTGAAAAATTAATATAGAAGAATGCCAGCTATATTGTTGACAAAAATGCCCTTGGTTTCATTTGCTATAAAAGTTCAGTTTGCTTTTATGTTGTAGATGTATTTTCTCCCCTTGAAACTGATAACTTGTTTTAGTAATAGAAAAATAGCACTGTTTGTTATCAGGATGGAAAATAATCCCAGCGGGGATACATATAGTGTATCATACAGTAATTGAATTCTGCTTTAATATGGAGTAGAAGCTTAATACTGTTTTTGAGATGTTACTACAGGGTTATCAAAAACAAATTTCAGACTGAACAAGCTGACAGATGTGGTTATAGCTCATTTTATTAAAGAATGCATTACAAGATTCTGTCAAGACTTAATAATTATGAGAAAACTCCTCATAGTTATTTTAAATGTGCTCTTTTTGTAATTTCTTTATATTATTTCTTAGCACAAATTGATTTCCTTAATGTCTTTTTCCCTTCAAAAGTGTGTGTTTAAGAATTAATGTTTTGGTTTTCATGAGTACTTATTTCTCCCTCCTCCAGAGCCCTGGATTGTTGGAATATTCTGATGGATGTCTAAAGTTCCCTTCAGATTTTGCTGTTCCATTTCAGTTTTTACCTCCAATATTATACACTATTTTCTAATATCTGAACTCAAACAGATCCTGCTGCCTGTTAGTTATTCAGATAAATATACAATTTAAGTCTCAAAATAAACAGACAAAGAAGAGCACAGAGTGCAGTAAATCAGACATCCACTTAATGTGTCATGCCTGCCTATTTCTACACAGCCCATAATTGCAAGGCATGGAAAAATTAAAAGTTTTGGATTATGGTTCCCAGAATTCCACCAGTGCTGGCTTGGGGATTCTGGGAGTTGCCATTCACAATATAATGTGAGCACGGGGCTCATAAACACACAGATTCTTATAAACGTATGACCCTGTGTACATACAATGTGACATAAGATGACATATATTTGCATATGCTAATATATATGCCATAAGTTGGAAACAACTTCAAGGCACACAACAACAACAAGCAGCAACAATTTCCATCTAGAAATGCAAATTTAGAAATGGTTATTATAATTTAAATAGGTCCAGGAGACATGCATACCTGCTCAGCCTCCAGATGTTAAATGTTGATGGACAACTTGACCTGCTCTTTTTTAATCTTTAAGCTGAACTTGAATTGAACAGCTGTTCAAATAGAGGACATTCACAAATGAAAAAGATAAAACACATGACTACCCTAGATCTTTTTGCGCTATTTTCTGATGCTTTTAATGGAAGATGCCAAGGACTAAACCTGGGAACATACAAAAGTGTATGCTTTGCTGTTTATCTATAGCTTCTCTCTGCGCAGTGTTTTAAGCAAAAGGCATTCAAGTTTTGATGAGGAAGCTTGAGTTTGCTTCCCTTGTTTGTTTGTCTGTTATTATTTAAAGCAATTTAAAATCTGTACTCGGGGGAAGTCTAGGTGCAGCACTAGTTGGACTCCACTTTTCAGTCTGTAAATTTATGTATGAGAGGGAGAGAGAGACAGAGAAGGGGAGAGAGTTGGAGAAGGGAGAATTTAATTCTGCATAGAAATAATGAACAGGTCAAAAGGGAAGGATTCTAGCTCTATAACTTCAGAAACAGAATTAACTTACTTCTTCTGCCAGGGAAAATTTCTAGCCTTTTATGCCTTAAGGGGGTTAGGTTGGTGAGGCACTGAACTCTGAGGTATGTTGCATTTATCTTTATTATTATTATTTTTATCATTTTAGCTGGATTCATTAAATGTTAGCTCTAGTTATTAATTTCTTTAAACTGCCTTGAGCACTTTGTTTAAGGCAAAAAATGTTCTAGAAAATTGAAAATGACATAGTCAGTAAAAAGAAAATATTTATAGCACGTTAGAAGTCAGCTGCCTAGGGAGCTATCTTATAATGCAAACCCTTGACCAGATGGAACAAATTGTGACACAGTTTTTCCACAGCCTATCAGACTTGGTTACATCTGACTACCCCTCATCCCCTGGACCAGCTGCACCAAGTGCTGATAGATGGATGCCCTACAAATCCTGTCAGACTTCACTAACTCACACCTGTTCTTCTACTCAGGAATCAGATAATATTTTTGGCAAGTCCCATAGATCACTGCCAGGCGTTTCTCTCCTTGTTTAAATCTCACACTGTCCCCTTATATTCTTTCATAAAAAAGAATCCAGTTGTTGGTAGTATCACAGATTCTAGCACTTTATCAGGCATATTTCAAGGTTTATAACAGTTAGCTTCCATTGTACAAGATATAGCTATGTGTCTCAGATATCAAAAAGAGCTTTCTGAAATCTTATGAGCTGCTTCAAACACTGTTGTTGTTTTTTTGTAAAGATCAGAGTTGGCTGTCATTCTCTTTAAGCATATAATCTGTCTCAAACCTAAGTTTGTACCCCATAATGTATGCAGTTACCTTGACACATAGTTCTGAAAATGTGCACTGAACATCTGGGTGTTAATAACATTAATAAGTAATAATAATAATTACTGTGTAACATGTTGAGTTTATACATTAAGCAAATTTGCAATTTTTTCTCATTTTAAGCCATTCTTCAATAGTGCGGTCTTAGCCATATCTACTAAAAAGTAAATCTTCTTGGGTTCTGTGGGAATTATTCACAAATAAGACTTTATAAGGTTGCATCAAAAGTCATGGAGAAAGAGAAGCGGGAGTTATGGCCAATGTGACGTACAATGCTAGAGCTAGAAAGCCTGGCAAATTCCAGTCTTGCATTGTATGTTCTACTTTTACCTACAGTTTTCATAATAGGATGTCCAGGGATGTATAGTTGAACAATACAGATCCTCCTGGAGTAAGATGGAGGAGGGTTAGTAAGCACATTGCAGAGTAGCCCAGGGGCTTCTAAATATAATGTTTGACTTAATGGGTAATTATGGTCCAATTTGAGCACCCCACATGAGAAACGAAAGTTTTCCCTCCATATTTATCACAGTTAGATTTGTAGAATGGAAGGAATGAGAATATTTCAATGCTGAATATGCCTGGAAGGCAAAATCATACAGCTACCTATTAGATAGCCAGAAAGTGGCAGTTATCCATGAGGAATCTTTACATTTACCATTTTTAAATGGAGCCAATTTACAGAGTAATTGAAATAAAGCAGTTTGGAGTTGGCAGTAGTGTAAGAATGTTATTGGATTGCCATGTGGCTGACCTCCTGGCCTGTTTGAATAGAAGCTTTCCTGCTAATCTGTTCAGCCTGCAAGGTCATAACGTTTATTATGTTAAGAAATGATCTACATATTATGGAGAATGAAGTAGTAGACTGAAGTGGTAGAATTTTTCAGAGCTGCAAGTAGGGTTAAGAACTCCCTACATAAGGTAAAATTAGAACATCATGGAGAGGTTTATTAAGAACCTATCTACCTTTCAAATATATTGCAACAAGTTTCAATTTGTTCAACTTTAATCCTCAGATTGAAAGATGGAAACTTTAGTTTTATTAAATAGTTAAGAATTCTCCTTTAGAGATACCAACCTTTTAAAAGAATGCAACTTCCCAGGTTTCCTTGTCAAGGCCTACATTTCTGTATTCTACATTACATTCTGTATTTTACCCTCCTGTAGAAACTAATAAATTGCAACTGGCTTATTTCATTATTTCACTCCTTGAAGACCATACATTTTTTTATTTTACTGGATGTGCAAGATTCATCATATTATATAAGGACTGACAGGCAGCCTCTAGTACTTTACTTCACTTATAGAATTGTAGCTACTGTAAAGTTGTTTACACATGTTATAGGTACATGGAAGGTGAGAAGCATGAGCCATGGGAAACTAGTCATGGTAAAAAAAAAAGAATGAAACATATAAACAGAAATACTGAGAGTGAGTGAGCTAAAATGGACTGGAATGGGACATTTTGAGTCAGATAACTACACGGTGTTCTACTCAGGAAAGGAAAAGGAGAAAAGGAGGGGGGGGGAGCCCTGACAGTACAGTACTGCAGCCAAAAGATTATGAGTTCAATCCCAGGTCTCCAAAGTCCACTCAGCCTTCCATCCTTTTGTAGGTCAATAAAATGAGAACCCGGCTTGTTGGGGGCAATTGTAAAACACTTAGGGAGTCCTAGTTCACTGATAAGTGGTATAGAAATGTACTTGGCATTGCTTGCTATTGCAAAAACAAAACAAAACAAAACAGAGTAGCAATATAATAAGGTAGGACAGCAAAATCAGTCAAAGGATAAAACGTAACACACCCAAACAAGACTGCTTGATAATCATAGCTGGCTGGAGTGCCAAAGTAGGAAGCAGAGCAGAATCAAAGACAGTAGGGAGATTTGGGTTCTGTGTAAGAAGCAAAGCAGGAGAACATCTGATAGAGTTTTGCGAGGCCAACAAATCTATTCATCGCAAATATCCTTTTCATGCAACCAGAGAGGAGACTGTACATATCAACATCACTGAATGGGTAATACAAAAACCAAATAGATTACATAATAGGTAACAGAAGAAAGAGAAGCATCTTTCTTGCAGCCAAAGTGAGACCAGATGCTTACTGTAGCAAAATTCTGTAGCAAAGAATCCTACCAGATATGGAGTATGAAATCCCTGAAGTGCAAGCAGAGTTCAGGAAAGGAAGAAACACTAGAGATCATATTGCAAGCATATGTTGGATGATGGCGCACACCAGGAAATTCCAGAAGAAAATCTGCATGTCCTTTATTGACAACAGAAAAGCCTTTGACTACATCATTCACACAAGGCTATGCAGTTGTGCTTAGAGCAATGGGAGTGCTACAACATCTGATAGTTCTGTTGTGTAATCTGTACTCAGAACAAGAGGGCTACCATCAGATCAAAATACAGAGAAACAGAATGGTTCCCAATCAGCAAAGGGAACTCTGTTTATTCACCTGTATGCAGAAAATATTGTATGCAGAGCAGGCTTAGACTCAGAGGCAGGAAGACTGAAGACCCGGGGGAAGGAACATTAACAACGTAGGATACATAGATGATACAATACTATTAGCAGAAACCAATAAAGAGGTGGAGTAATTACTGAAGAAGGTCAAGGAGAAAAGGGCCAAGGTTGGATTAATACTGAACATTTTAAAAACTAAAAGCTAAAATAGAAGATGTACAAAAATTAGAGTTGCACCGGGCATTCCTACAGTATGCAAAGAAAATGAATTCATATAGAATTCATATAGAACAAACTATTATACTACTCATATGCAGTGCATACACAGTGAAATCTTGCCTGGTAGGATGATCAGTAGGATATCCTGAGATGAGACAGCTAGTCTTGAGTGCTTTGTCCAGCAGTATGAGCTTCAGAAGACATGCAGTGACAGTTGAGAATGTATGTTTATTTGTTTTCAAATTGCATGTCGACTTATGGTGATAACATGAATATTCTTAGGCAAGGAATACTCATAGGTGGTTCTGCCAGTATCTTCTTCTGAAATATAGCCTACAACACCTGGTATTCATTTGTGGTCTCCCATCCCAGTATTAACCAAGGCTTATCCTGCTTATCTTCCAAGATCAGATGGGATCTGGTACCTTAGTATAGCTATCAGCCTGTCCTGTATTCAGGGACATGTTTTGTTCATGTAAGGGCTGTGCAGACCACCCTTAAGGGGTGGCCTGCAACCTCCTCCATGTTTGGCAGATCAGGGCTGCAGCAAACGCATGCCACAGCCCCCGATCTGACCTTTCCAGGATGCAAAAAGGAGCTGCAAGAAGTTTCTCCTTTTTGCACCCTGGAAAGGGTGCTTCAGCCACCACACTGCGGCTTTACAGCACTCCTTTGGCTCTGCATCATCTAAACGCAGCACCAGAGGAGTGCCGTGATGCCACACGCTGTGTGGTGCAGCGTGCAGCATCAGACTGCCGTGGGGGCAGAATCGGGGCATGTGTTGTATCCCATGCCCTGACTTCACCCCCAAGCCAATCTTAATGGCCAGTCTGCACAGCCCTTTATTTCCTGGCTTATTTTAGGCAGTATGGGTGTAATAGCAACTATGCAAAGGCTGAACAGTTACTAAACTGGCCAAGCTACTTCTCGCATTGCACATTTGATTTACAAGTGGCCACAGTATAAAATATTTTATTGGTTAGTTCTTATTTACTGACAATTGTTATAATTAATAGTAGGGCTTTCTAGATTGGCAGGAAAGTGTGACATCTTTTCCTTAATGCTTAGCAGTTGCACCACAGCCTTTAGATGGAGCTGCGCTGTTCCACAGTTTTTAAAAAAGAAGCTGGGAAAACCAGCACCTTTTTAAAGGTGCTTCTTCTCCCCTAAAACACAAAAAAAGCATTTTCATGGCACACTTTCCCTTTTTCTCATCTAAAGGCTAGACTTTCATGCAGCCATGAACACACTTCTTTTTGCCAATCTAGATCAGGCCAGTGTGTAGTATTTGGGTGAATTCCTTATTGAAGATATTAAAGAGAATAGTCTTCTAGTTGAATCAAATGAATTCATCCTAGATAACATCTTAGATAACAAGAAAACTGAAATTGTCAAAGAGATCCCACACCTTGGATCAAACATTGATTAGAATGGAGACTGCAGTCAAGAAATCCGAAAAAGAGCAGGATTGGTAAGGGCAGCTATGAGAGAACTGGACAAGATAATAAAGTGTAAAGTTAGGATAGTCCAAGCCATTGTATTCCCCACCACCATGTATGGATCTGAAAGCTGGATAGTAAAAAAATATGAATAGGGAGTAAATAAACTGTTTTGAGATGTGGTGCTGGAGAAGAGTGCTGTGGATGGCCACAAAAAAAAAAAAAAAAAAAAAAGGAAATGGGTTCTAGAACAGATCAAGCCTAAACTCTCCCTTAAAACCAAAATGACTACCGGTTAATTGAAACTGTTGTACTTTGGCGACATTATGAGGAAAAATGAATCATTACAAAAGACAGGAAATACAGGAAAGGTAAAAGGCAGTAGAAAGACCACACATACTAGATGGTTACATTCAATCAGGGAGAACACAGGTCTGCGCCTTCAATACCTGAGCAGAGAGGTTGAGGACAGGGGGTCTTGGAGATATCTCATTCATAGGGTTGCCATGAGTTAAAGTTAACCTGAGGACATTTTGTTGAATTCAGCCACCAGTGTTCAGTGGGCCCTTGGTATCCATTCTGGTTTGGTTCCAGGATACCTCCCGTGGATACCAAAATCTGTGGATGCTCAAGTCCCAGTATATGTAATGGGGTGGTAAAATTGTGTCCCTTATGTAAAATTTCCAAATCAATATTTGCTTCTTGGCATTTGGGGGGGGGGGGTCAAGTCATGGATGGTCAAATCCATGGATGAAAAATCCATAGATATGGTGAGCCGATGGTATAAGTGAAAAGGGAAGACGGATAAGATGATGATAATCACCACTACCACCACCGTCGCCACCATAGGATGATAGAATACATCAGATGCAATAGGGTACTCTTTTTTTTTAAAATCCTTATAATAGTCCCCTCTCCCCATATAATTTTTTTGAAATGAGGAGCATGCCCATCAAATAAGAGAAAGATTCCCCCTTCCCTTCACACTTCCAGAAGGTTGTGGGAAACTTATTAGTGTATCCCCCAATAATGGTGCCATGTACCATCAAGCCATGTCTTTATAACTGTTCTGTATAACTCTCCTATTAAAGGAAAAACTATATAGTTTATTTCCTTAAATTTTACCATTTCTACATGCTTTTAATCAGTGATTGGAATGCAGCGCTTCTTGGTACATGTCCATCAATGCATAGTAAAGAAAACCTGTCAGACTAAAATATTATTTTTCACAAAAAAATGTGCTGAGGTCTAACCTTGTAAAAGACACTTTTATCTTACAGTGTCAAAAATATCTGATGGGTAGGAAATTGCCAGGACCTGCCATCACATATTGTCTCATCATATTCAGAAAAACACTGATTCCTAGACAGGGTTTTCCAAGGCTGTATGTGATAGTTGAAAAGACGATTGTCTAATGCTGATGCCTGATTTTCCTTGTGACTTTCGGAAGACTATCAAAAGTATGCACTTTGAAACATTTTCTATTTTGTTTTAAGGCATATTAAGAATCCATGAAAAACTCTCATAAAAGAGAGTTTTGATACCCTTAGAATTACAGCTCAGAAAGTAGTTGTATGCTGCCTTGAGTCCTATGCTGGAAGAACGATGTGCTGTAAATAAATAAA
Source organism: Urosaurus nigricauda (assembly GCA_034509955.1). Classification (NCBI taxonomy): domain Eukaryota; kingdom Metazoa; phylum Chordata; class Lepidosauria; order Squamata; family Phrynosomatidae; genus Urosaurus; species Urosaurus nigricauda. The sequence continues at coordinate 59,851,985 of JAOEGL010000006.1, forward strand.
TAAATACCCATGACACCCCCCCCCCCCCGCTTGCATGACCATTCCACTCTCTCAACATTCTGTCATCTTAAGTGATCAAAAATTGAAACAAGGACATAGCTAAGCAGCCAACATGGGACTCAGTACCTTATCCAGCATTCTTCCTAAATAAGGCTTTCGTGACTTTCCTGACCTGATTTGTGCATGCATCTCTCTGCATGCATGTCAAATATATCCCAGTGTAAAGGGGTAATGCACAGTCTACTTAATCTCTGATAAAAAAATAAACAGCATCCCAAGATCCTAATAATTACTGAAATGGTTTGAGAAATATTTCTTAAAATATATACTAAAAAAATTCAGAACATATTTCATTTCTATTTTAAATACTTTTTTTTCCAGCATTGAAGTTGTATTAGTTTTCCTCCCCATCCTTCTCTATTCTCAGTTATTCAGAATATACTAGACTATGACTGGCAACCAGTTCAGTTCAGTTCATCTTTATTACATTCATAGACCAGCACAGGTAAAAAGGGGATACAGAATAAAAGAAGGTAATGGTGAAAACAATGGTAAAATCAAGGTAAAACCAGGGTAAAAAACAAGGAAAAACAAGGAAAAACACAGGTTAAAAATGGTATAGCCTCAACAGGATTCCAGCCACTTGCTGTTGGGGATACAGAATAAAAGGTAATGGAAAAAGCAAGTTAAAACGAGGTAAAAAAAACAACAGGTAAAATAGTATTTCCTATTAAAATCCAGTGTGGCAGGGCAAGATTAATACTAGCCTACTGCAAAGGTCATTGCCTGATGGATTTTAACCACAGCTGCACAGAATCTGACAGCATTATATGTTATATCTGGGTTGGTGTCCAAAAGCAGAAAGGAAGCATAGAATTGACTGGTGTGTCCTTGGTGTTTATACAATAGGGGCGAGAGAAGACTGAGGCACATGTCCCTGTAGTATGAGCACTGGAATGTGCTCTATTGTTTCTATTTGGCCAGAGTCACAAAGGCATAGTCTGACTGAGAAGGGAACCTTCTTATATCAGCCTTCAAGAACAGCTGAGGGGAGGGCATGGCATCATGCTAAAATAAAGGGTTTCCAGTGTTTAGGTACTTCCAGTTTTGCTAAATATACCATAGGCAATGCTAAATAATCTGCTGGAGTCACTCACAATAAAAGTTGAGGCGCTAGCTAGGTCTAGCTGTCACTCTGTTTCTATCATCCACTGTTTGATGGTCATTTTAGCCTTTTCATATCCAATGCTGAGCAAAAGATTTGGAGAGAAACTCAGTGAAGAAATTTTAGTCATCACTGACTGTTTCCATGTACACTGGAATTCATGAGTCAGGGTAAGTGGAGCAATGCTGGTGGGAAAGAAGGATAGTCTGGGCCAGTAGCTGAGTATAGTTATCCACACTCTGGCCTCCATTTTCATAAAGTCATGGGGTGAGAAACATTTTAACAATGGCAATTTCCCCAGTATAGAAAGATTTAGAAGTTTCTATTCTTTTAAGTTTTATTCTCATCCATTTAAAGATGGGATTATAGTTTCTACGGATCAACTGAGATAATCTTTTGTTTCAAGGATGCCCAGGTGTGAAAACCCTGAGGGACATAATTGTAGACCAGTAGTTTTTTGCTGTGGCAGTTTGGACTGCAGACAGGGCATTCATATACATCAATTTGGATTTTTGGTAATTAATCTTAAGGCCAGAATGCTTCCCAAACATGTGTAATGTGTTTTTTGTTTTGAGGTAGGAGGTTTCAGGTTGTTGCACCACCAGTAAGACGTCATCTGCACACAACATAATTTTGTGGGGGGACGTAGGCCCTATACAGACTTGAAAGGCCAGCCTATGGGTGGAGTCAGGGTGCAGCATCCTGACAATGCATGCCCTGACTCTGCCCCCAGGATGCCATGATAGGAGGGAGTGGTTAAATCTCCAGATTCAGGTTTTTGGGGGTGTCAGGGCCAAGTCTCCAGTTCGTGATTAAGGATGCATGATGGGAGTGCATAGTGGGTTGGTTTGAGTATCAGTGGTCTCTGGAATAAGTGATTTGGAAATTGGAAAAATTGTCAATTCTAGAGTATGTCCCATGTGTGTTGGAAGAAAAGGCGCATGATCTGTTGTGTGGGTGTGTGACTCTTAGGGATCAAGAAGGGTACTTGGCAATGATATCTGAGAATGAGGTTTCTCTCAGACTCCCTCTGGCGGGGTCTATCTAGATTATAATCGAGAACTTCATTTACATCACCGCCTATAATGATTTTGCCAATTTGCATTATCTAAGTGAGTTTTCATAAATTTTTATAAGCAAGTTTTCTGGTCCGTGTTGGGGGAATAGAAAGTGCTGAGAATGAGCTTCCTACCTGCAATAGTGCCTTGCAAAATTACAGGAAAATTACAAGAACCACCTGGTTCTTGTATTATTTGTTCTAAGAAAGGACATTTTTTGTTAATTAAAATTGCCACTCCTCTGGATTTCATAAAATGTCCAGCAGTGTATTGGTTTGGAAGTTTGAGTTAGAAAAAAATACGCCCTGTCCCCTTTCTATGGGTTTCCTGTAAAAATGTGATATTGGGCTGTAATTTCTTTAAATAATTTACGATCCATGTATGCTTGGGTGGGTGGGCGACCTAGCCCTTTAACATTCAATGAAAGTACTCTAAGATCATCCAGATCTAAGGTAAAAGATGATCTTAAACATCTGCATCATTTTGTGGATCTTGTAGCTGAGACGTTTATCACACTAGGGGGCAAACAGGATTTAAACAGGAATAAAACAGGAAATGTCCTATGTTAAACATAAGGCATTTCCTGTTTAATTCCTGTTTAACTCTCGTTTAAATCCCGTTTGCCCCCTAGTGTGATAAACCCGAGTGAAGTTTGACACAAGCTTTCCCCAATAATATTCTTGTCCAAGGCCAACAAATAAAATTCAAACATGCATATATAACAATAATAAACTTTAAATGCATTGTCACTAAAAGGATAAGATCGCACACCAAAGGTGGGAATTTCATTAACACAAACATGGCTGATTTCTTTAGGTGAGAATTGGGGCAGGGGGGACAGTAGGTAGTGGGGGTGGGAACTGGATCTCAAACATTGTTTAGGTACTCTCAAAAGAGCACATACAACTTTGTTTTCCCCAAAATAAGACAGTGTCTTATATTAATTTTTGCTCCCAAAGATGTGCTAGGTCTTATTTTGGGGGATGTCTTATTTTTCCATGAAGAATTCACTTTTATTGTTGAACAACAAAAAAACCCAACATTTATTATATACTGTATATATATTTATATACAAAAACGTTACTAGGTCTTACTTTCAGGGAAGGCAATTTAGCTAACTAGTTCTTATTTTATGGGGATGTCTTATTTTCGGGGAGAACAGGGAAGATAAGAGATTGGCAAGTAATGTTAGGCAAAATAGCAATATAATGCATACAATCACCATTAAAGGAGCCTTTAGCAATCCCTTATCTTGGTCATGTGGTCCAGAGAGTGATGGCATACTGGTGTGGAAGTAATCATGATGATTAGACCATGGGATGAGAACTGTGCTTGAGAGATGAGCCAATCTGGTTTGATGAGTGGTAGGTGGAGTGCAGGGAGCACAATTCAGAGACTGAGGCGTTCAAAATTCAGACCAACTGCACCATTCAGCTACCAGACCTGGAATTATGGCAAAGGCTTTTAAAGCTGTAGAAAAACAGTTCCTCATAGCAATGTCTAGATGACAGAGACATAAGGAGGCGGCCATCTGGTGGATTGCCTCAGTGTTGGTTGAACAGAAAACAATTGCCTGCAGCACCAGATTAAAGGCCAAAGAAGTACTGTGAGAGAAGACCAAAGATGAAGAACTGTTACAATGACAATGTGAATTTCAGTTACTCATGAGTTGCAAAATAAAGATTCTGAGTTCAGGGTGTAGATTCTTTTCCTGCTTTCTTTTCCCCATTTGCCTGTTTGCCATTTTGAGCTTTCTTAGGCTACAGCCATTCAATTAGAGGAGGAAATTTTTTCCTTTATTTCTCTCTCTAGCTCATAGGGGACATTGATGTCAAGAGCTTCACAGACATGCAGCGCTTGTTCTCTAGATGTCACAGACGTGGTTGTCCCACCTTAAGTAATGATCAATTTAAATGGAAATCCCCACTTGTATTTCACTCCTGCTTGTTGCAGCCGGGTTGGGAATGGTTTGAAGGTGTGCCTCTTTTGCAGACTTTCAGAGGAGAGATCCTGAAACTTTGGTATTTCGCAGCCTTGGTAGGTGAGATCATAGAATCATAGAATCATAGAATCATAGAGTTGGAAGAGACCACAAGGGCCATCCAGTCCAACCCCCTGCCATGCAGGAACTCCCAGTCAAAGCATCCCCGACAGATGGCCATCCAGCCTCTGCTTAAAGACCTCCAAGGATGGAGACTCCACTACACTTCGAGGGAGTGTGTTCCACCGTCGAACAGCCCTTACGGTCAGGAGGTTCCTCCTAATGTTGAGGTGGAATCTCTTTTCCTGCAGCTTGCATCCATTGTTCCGCGTTCTAGTCTCTGCAGCAGCAGAAAACAAGCTTGCTCCCTCTTCAATATGACATCCCTTCAAATATTTGAACAGGGCTATCATATCACCTCTTAACCTTCTCTTCTCCAGGCTAAACATCCCCAGCTCTCTTAGTCATTCCTCATAGGGCATGGTTTCCAGACCCTTCACCATCTTAGTTGCCCTCCTTTGGACCCGCTCCAGTTTCTCCACATCCTTTTTGAATTGTGGTGCCCAGAACTGGACACAGTATTCCAGGTGGGGCCTGACCAAAGCAGAATAGAGCGGTACTATTACTTCCCTTGATCTAGACGCTACACTTCTATTGATGCAGCCTAAAATTGCATTGGCCTTTTTAGCTGCTGCATCGCACTGTTGACTCATGTTCAACTTATGGTCTACTTGGACTCCTAGATCCCTTTCACACGTAGTTTCATTCAGCCAGATGTCCCCCATCCTATATCTGTGCATTTCATTTTTTCAACCTTACATTTCTCCGCATTGAATTTCATTTTGTTAGAGTTGGCCCAGCTTTCTAGTCTATTCAGGTCATTCTGAATTTCAATCCTGTCTTCTGGAGTATTGGCTACTCCTCCTAATTTGGTGTCATCTGCAAATTTGATAAGTATGCCCCCAATTCTGTCATCCAAGTCATTAATAAAGATATTGAATAGCACTGGGCCCAGTACAGAACCCTGTGGGACCCCACTGGTCACTTCTCTCCAGGATGAAAAGGAGCCATTGTTGAGCACCCTTTGAGTTCGGCCAGTCAACCAATTACAAATCCATGTAACAGTTACCTTGTCTAGCCCACATTTTACAAGCTTGTTTGCAAGAATGTCATGGGGAACCTTGTCAGAGGCCTTACTGAAATCAAGATATACTATATCCACAGCATTCCCTTCATCTACCAAACTGGTAATTTTATCAAAAAAAGAGATCAGATTTGTCTGGCAAGACTTGTTTCTCTGAAACCCATGTTGGCTTTTTGTGATTATGGCATTGGCCTCTAAATGTTTACAGACTCTCTGCTTAATGATCTGCTCTAGAACCTTTCCTGGAATTGATGTCAGACTAACTGGATGATAATTGTTGGGATCTTATTTTTTTCCCTTTTTGAAGATGGGGACAACGTTTGCCCTCCTCCAGTCTGCTGGGACTTCTCCTGTTCTCCAGGAGTTCTCAAAGATTATTGCCAATGGCTCTGATATTACATTTGCCAGTTCTTTTAATACCCTTGGATGTAATTCATCTGGTCCTGGAGATTTATATTCATTTAGGTTCACCAAGTATTCCTGTACTATCTCTTTACTTATTCTGTGCTGAAATTCCCCTATTCTGTCTTCTTCCCTATTATCCTTAGGTTGAGCACCCTTTGCCTCTTCTGAGAAAACTGAAGCAAAGAAGGTGTTGAGTAATTCTGCCTTTTCTCTGTCCCCTGTTAGCATTTTGCCATCTTCAGCACGCAGTGGCCCTACTGTTTCCTTCTTCTTCCTTTTGCTTCGGACATACCCAAAAAAACCCTTTTTATTGTTCTTAACCTCTCTAGCCAGCCTGAGTTCATTCTGCGCTTTAGCTTTTCTGACTTTACCCCTACATGTGCTGGCTATTTGTTTGAATTCCTCTTTCGTGATTTCCCCATTTTTCCATTTCTTATACATGTTCCGTTTAAAACTTAGCTCAGTTGAAAGTTCCTTAGTCATCCATCCTGGCTTCTTGAGATATCTTCCATTTTTCTTCCTCATTGGAACTGTTTGAAATTGCGCCTTCAATATCTCCTTTTTGAGAAACTCCTATCCGTCTTGAACTCCCTTCTCTTTTAGTTTTCCTGACCATGGGATCACCCCCAGTATTTCTCTAAGTTTATTGAAATCAGCTCTCCTAAAGCCTAGAGTGTGTGTCTGACTATGCCTGGCTTCCCCTTTCCGCTGTATAACAAACTCCAGGAGAACATCGTCACTTCCACCTAAGGATCCAACCACTTGCACTCCGTTGACTAGGTCATCCCTGTTGGTTAAGATAAGATCTAAAATAGCTGATCCCCTTGTTGCCTCTTCCACCTTTTGGACAATGAAATTGTCTTCCAGGCAAGTGAGGAATTTGCTAGACCTTGAGGTTTTGGCTGAGTTTGACTTCCAGCAAATATCCGGATAGTTGAAGTCACCCATCACTACTACATCTCTCCTTTCTGAGTGTGTGGTCATCTGTTCAAGAAAGGCATCATCCAATTCCTCCGTCTGACTTGGAGGTCTGTAGTAGACTCCCACAGTAGCATCCCTGTTGTTTCCCTCTCCTTTAATTTTTATCCAGATGCTCTCCACCTGGCTTCCAGTACTGATGTCCTGGATCTTTTCACTGGTGTAAATATCCCTGACATATAATGCTATTCCTCCTCCTTTCCTGTTTGGCCTGTTTCTCTTTAAAAGGTTATATCCCTCTATTTCTACATTCCAATCATGAGACTCATCCCCCCAGGTTTCAGTGATGCCTATTATATCATATTTGCTTTGTTGTGCTAGGGGTTCCAGTTCATCCTGTTTATTTCCCATACTCTGTGCATTAGTGTAGAGACATCTAAGAACATGTGTTCCCTTTACAGTACTTGCTGCCTGTGCAAATTTTTTTGCTTCCCATTGTTGGGTCCTTGCACTGTTTGCCTTGTTCCCTCTATGTCATTTTGACTATTTTCTCCAGCCCTTTTGCCTTCCAGAATAATGTCTCCCTCCCCCATATAACTCAGTTTAAAGCCCTCCTGATCAGATTTTTCAGACTGTTGGCAAAAATGTTTTTGCCAACTGGCGTGAGATGCAGCCCATCCTTTGCCAGAAGTCCCTCCTCATGGAACCGCAGCCCATGATCCAAGAATCCAAACTGTTCCTGGCGGCACCATCTACGGAGCCAGTTATTCACTTCTGCTATTTTCTTCTCCCTTCCTGGACCATGCCCTTCTGCCGGGAGAAAAGATGAGATGACAACCTGTGCATCCATCTCTTTCAGCTTCCTACCCAGATCCTCATAATCCCTTATGATATTCTGAAAGCTGTGCCTTGCAGTATCATTGGTTCCCACATGAACCAAAAGAAAGGGATAACGGTCAGTAGGCTTGCCAAGTCTTGTCAGCCTCTCTGTCACATCACGGATCTTTGCCCCAGGGAGACAGCACACCTCCCGAGACATCTTGTCAGGCCCACAAACTACTTCTTCTGTACCCCTCAGCAAAGAGTCCCCCACCACCACCACATGCCTCCTCCGAGGCTTAGCAGCGGCTGTTCCCTTTGGTGCTATTCTCAGGCTCCCCTGCTCTGTCCCTGATGCCTGTCCCTGCTGCTTTTCCTCATCATCTCTGGTAACAGAGAGAGATTCAACGCGATTCTGTAGCTGCAAGCTTACAGAACGAACCGTGATTTCCCTACTTCTGTGTGTAACATTCCTCCAACCTTCTACTTCTTTTGTGCGTGAAGTGACCTCTTCTTCCCCAGCAAATTTCTCTCTGTGTTTCCTGTCCATGACCGTCCGGTCCTTTCTGTTCAGGAGAACCTCCTGCTCTCTGTGATGCTGAAGTGTAGACACCTGGGCCTCCAACTGCTGTACTTTCTCTTCCAAGAGGGCTACCAACTTGCACTTGGTGCAGGTGAAGTTCCCCACATCTATAGGCAAGAAGACAAACATCCCACAGGTGTTGCAGGTGACTGCAGCAGGTCTCTCAGTGTCCATAGTGAGAATTCTTAAGGAGGCACTGAAACAAGACTGTGGGCTTTTCCTGTTAAACACCAGTGTAAAGAATCCCTGTGTGGCGGTTAGTGAGCTCAGTCAACTGGGCCTATAGTTATCTAGAATGCTCCTGGCTGCTAGCTCCTTCTAGAGGCAAGTCCCTGATTCACTTCCTCTGAATCCCCACAGCTCCTTATACTGAAAAGTATAAAGATTGAATGAGTTGTTCTCCAACACTGTGCTCAGACTACCTTCTCCTCTGTACTTCCATTCTGCCTTGGCTATCAAAGATAAAAATGAGTATCAGAAGAATTCCAAGCAGTTATATAGAATGAGATTTCTTTTTCCTCCTCCCCAATGAACCAATGAAATGGCTCACAATTTCAAATTTTAAGGTCTTACCCAATCAAAAGGCACACAGAGAAGCACTAGGTTTACCTTTAGCAAGGTATGATCAGAGATTTCATTGAGTTTGGATAGTACTTGCACTTTCGTCAGATAGTGGGCAAATTGAATAACGATGTTCCGTGGAAAAGTATTTGATCTGCGATACGAGGTTAAGGATCTATGAAACCTTTCGATATCAGATGGTTTAAGTTTCACGTCTGGGCAGATACCATTGATCCAATTAATCAAGTATAACAATAGGTCATCTCATTCTGCATTTTCCATGACCCCTCTTAAGTGTATGTTCAGGCATTTCTCTTGATTTCCCAGGATTTCAATCTTGTTTTTGGAGGTAATCATTTAGCTGCTCTGGTTTCTGTATTCTATCTTCATGTAAAGTGAAGAGCTGCATTTGCTGTCTTTCTATATCATGTATACGCCTGGTTAGTGCTGATCGCATCTACAAGTTTCGCATCTACAAGTTCAAGTGCAAGAGCCCAGTCTTTCTAGAGATCTCTTACCAGGCTCTCTCAAAGCTTCTCTAAAAGTTCAGGGAAAAGTAGATCTGAAGTTGGAGTGTGGTCTTCTCTCCCTCCTTTGCTCCGTCTGTTAGATCCACGTGTCATGGCAGTTTCACTCAGTGAATGTGATTCTTCTGGTAGGATTTTGTGTTCTTTAACCAGGGAGTAAAATCTTGAAATTGATTGATCCACGAAGAGTTTTGTTCTTTGCAACAGGTATGCTGTTGTGAGATGCAATCTCTGTTTAATTAAACCCCAGTTGTGAGAAATTTGTTGAGGTCTAGCCCTGCTCTTTCTTTAAGCAGCTGCCATGTTGGCTGGCTAGTCGTGCCCCCCACCCCCCTTTCCCTATTCTAGATGTTTGTAGCCTATGTTTCTTGGATCAGAAGTTTATCATATTGAGCAAGGAAGTAGTAAAACAAGGATCCCTGTTAGATGTGCACCACCCAGCAATGGTCCATGTCATAAGGACAGCCTTATGCTGGTCAATTCATTGTCAAGCAGTTGCAGTGCAGGCACCAGACTGGAGGGATAAATTCTCCAGGGACAGTTGGTTCACATTAGCCAACTGCTCGAATTTCTGTACCAGTGTCTTTGTCTCTGGTTATTGGTTTAGCATCTCACCTTGTTGCATTATCTGCTCCCTTTGTTCTGGTAGGGGAACTGGGAACACCTATGCAGCCTGGAAAACAAAATGTAGATCAGAGGCCAGCAAGCATCCCACGCCTTTGGTGGGGGAAGCATCCTCTGGTTTATCCAGTGAGATGGGAGATGCAATAAATGATGGTGAGGATTGGCTTTTCTATAGGCAGGGCTTAATTGGGGTTTGTGGTTCCTGGACATTGACTGTAGATGAAGATGTATCATCATTACCAGGCTTTTTGAGCGGGCTATTTGCCGCTCAGAATTTCATAGGACCTTATCAGACGTTGGAAATTGGAAGTATAATCTAATGGCAATCCAAACGCAATCATAGTGTTTCACTTTATTGCGAATTAAAGTATCTCATGCAATTTCGGGCAAAAAGGAAGTCATTCTGAATGCAATCATGGGTTTTACGTTATTGCAAATTAAAGCATCTCACGCAGTTTCGGGCAATGGGGGATCATTTTCGGGTAGTGGGAAGTCATTCTGAATGCATTCCAAATGCAATTGGAATTCATGTAAATTTGCTAAACTAGCGAATTCATGTGAATTCGAATTGGCTTCAATTGGCTCCATTCGCAATAAAGTGAAATTCCTCCTGTCTGATAAGGCCCATAGATTCAATGAGCTCTGATAGAGAGACATCTCTGTATCACTTTCACTTCCACTCTCTGTATCAAGAAATTCTGAACATTGGACTGACAGCCTCCTCTGTGGGGATATTTTCAGTGGGTCTGGGTTATTATTTGCTATTTTCTGTTCTCTGGGGATGTGCATCCAAATATCTGCAAGTTTTCTTCTCAGTTTAGTTAATTCTTGTTTTATGTCTTGAAGTTTTTCCCTCGTGGTAAATCCTCCATCCTGGATGTGGTTACTATCTAGGTTCTCCCGTCTTTTATTTGCAAGGTTATGTATTGTTGCTCTTTTCCTTGTTAAAAGGTCACAGATCACTTCATCTTTGAAAACCCTGATAGTTTTGATATAATGTGCTTGCCAAAGGGAGTTTACTCATTTTATTTGCTCTGGGATAAATGCCTGATTGAAAGTCATAAATATGGGCTTGATTGATCTAAGGCTGGGTAAATAGTGGTAATCTTTTAGATCAATTTCCCTGATATAGCAACTTAGCAGCTGTGAAAGGAATTTGATAATTGCTTTTCTGGAATTCCAAATACATGCTTTATGGTGAATTTCAGGAGGAGCTGCGTTTTCGGTAAGACATGACTATATTTGGCTGCATCTGTATTCCTGATGAAGCAGAAAAATCTTCCTTTTTAACCCCCTGTTTGCCTTGGGAATTTTGCTTAAGAAAGTTTTGTTGGAATTTCTGGAATTTCTCCATCTTATTTGCAATAGCATTTGATCTCTGCAAAATACGTATCAATGTTTCAGCAGACAAAATGCAGGGCTGCACATTATTTTGTCAAGTGAGTTCCAGGAGCCTGACTGCTTTATCATTATTTTCCTTATTTCCCCCCTGTTCCTGTGAGTAGATTATATTTGGACTTTGAAGAATTAGGGAAGTTGTTTTAGATCAAATTTCTGTAATGAGTTAAAGAGTGGAGAAGGAGCTCTAATTGCAGATTTGTTACTCATGGGGTGTGTTTTCTGTGTTGCCGCAGTGAGCCAATCTTCATCTGCTTCTTTGCTTTAAAGGATTCCTGGTTTTCAGTCTTGTTATGTGGACTGGTCCGGTTTCTTTTTTTGCCTTTGGGTGGCATTTTTAGTTGTTTGGAGTTGATAAGTCCAGATAATGTTGGAAGGCTAATTCAGATGTAGTTGGTCCATTGGCATCTTGTCCTGCCTCAACTGGCAACCAGATCCTTTGCAGGTATGTTTGGCTATTATTGACTAGGGACTGCCACGTATATATGGGTGACCTCTTACTTCCACATGCACATTTTTGTGGTTACAGTGGGAACTTTTCTGTTGTAATCTAAACTTCAGAATCACTGGAATAAATTGACAATTTCATGCACTTTGTTGTCCCTTATTTCCCATTTGTTCTCACTTTGTCACTTCCTTTGTATTTCTTACCTGTTTTCCCCCCATTCCTTCTGACTGAGGAATTTCCTATTCTTTCCTACTGAGGAATATTCCTTCTCAGCCTAATGTGCCCACCATGTAGTGCTGTACACTGGAACAACTATGAGAATTGAATGTGATCTGGGAAGGAGAAGATGCTTCTTTTGTCACACACTGGAAGAATGTAGCAGCTCTAAATAGGTTACAGATGAACATACACATACTCTCTCTCTTTCTCTAACACACACACACAAACACAGTTGAAGTGAAGAACATGAAATATACCCTGTCAAAAATTAGAAAATAAATTCCGGAAAGCAATTTTGTGTTTGCTAGGGATTGTACTTGCTGTTGTACAGTAGCTTCTTGCAACTTGCACATCTTAATCTCCAGGTAGTTTTTGCAGTTGAATTTTTTCATATAAAAATCAGGCTGTCTTGGATTATATGTCTGCAAAGTAGCAATTGGGTTAGATTTGTTCAATTTGTTCATCATAATATTCCAATCTACCTCTAAGAAAAATGGAATAATACAATTTTGTTGTTATGAGTTTTGAGAGTTCAGTGAAAGAAAGTCATAATTGACAATAGAGTTTGGGATAAATCTTGGGGTTGGAGATTCATAGTGAAATGTATTCTGCAGTGATAAGAAACTGTCCCTTTCAATCACTTGCAGCAGAGTTAATACACTCTGCATTATTAAATGAAAAGTTAGTAAACAAACAATAACAGCAGCAAGCGTTGCCAATTTGCAATTCATGTTCAGTTTAATTTAGGAAAACAAATCAAAGTAAAGGAATATGTCAAAACTATTTAAAAAGTGTCCAGCCCACCTACCCCCTTTTTCAAAACCACAAAATTTAATCTGCTAGCAGAACAATGTCAGTGTGGCAGTTTGAAAGCGAGAAGTAGAGCTAGTATGTTGTTCTTCAGTTTTGTCATGCATGCTCTTATGGGGATGAGTCAATGCATATGTGGCGCTGGGCAATACCCTTCTGTTATGACCCAGTGTCTTGTACAAGCAGTACATAGTATGAGACAGAAACCAAGAAATAACAGAGGGAGGGAAAGAAATATATCATTCTGGACTGCAGATGGGCAGTACATGGGCTCTAGGCTGTATGCTTCTCTCAAGGATTGTTTTTTTTCAGTGGGCTCCAGCTAGAATCCTCAAAATCGCAGCTTCCCAACATGTATCTAGATCTCATCATTGTAGTGAAGTGTTTATAAATAAGATGGTATAAATATAGTGAGAAGGAGAGGCCAACAAAGAACTATATGGCTTTCCCACTGCTGCCATCTGAAATTCCAGAGAAGTTCCAGTAGTCCATGTTGGCAAAGTCTCCATGAATTAGATGAGCACAACTTGACACTCAGTAAGCTGGGTAAAGTCTACCAATCACATAATGCCAGCAATATGCCAACTCTGTTTTTGTCCTTGAAAAAATAGCTGTTTTTGAGAGTTTACCATCCACTTGTGATTGTTTAGTTATGAGGGCTCAGAACATTTCAAACCCACTACAGACTTCAACTGAAACATTTGATTCTTGTCCTCTTCAAAATCCCCAAGGGACTGCAAGTACTTCTCATTTCTTTATGATTACGAGTATAAAGAATCTTCCCTTTGTTTTATATCTTGGTAACAAGTTGCTTTGCTCAGTACAATAGGAACAAGTTTCTTCACTTTTATAATCTGTCTGATGGAAATTTTGAATGGCAATTAAAAATCACTTTTAGTAGGGTGCATTCTATCATGTTCTTAGCTGCTTCGTTTCCTGGTGTCAGAAATCAATAAGGGCACTTTGGGGGAAAAACAAAGAACCATGCAATGAAGAAAGAAGAAAAAGTTAGAGTTGGAACTCGAAGTATGTGCAAATTCACACTGAATTATTAAACCACCTAATTTTAAAACTTCAGAGGAACTGTCAGCATGAGACATCTCCATATCAATATTTAAATGATTATCTTAGAAGAAAACATCTACAATTCATATTTTCAAAGTTTTCTTTAATTGCCACTGGTATGTTTTTTCCTCTCATTTTGACTGTGTTGCTCTTACAATACGCTTACAGGATCAGCTTTAGAAAACATGTTGCAAATAAATACCTTTTAGCTTAGAGGTTTTAAAAAAATTGTAAATGAATCTCCCTCAAAATATCGGAAGATAGTAAATTTGGTTAGCAGTAATTTCAGTATTATCAGAGGAAATACTTTGTCACACACAATTGAAATTCACTACTGTGAGATGTTCTGGTGAGGGCTACTAGGTCTAAGGCACTGGCTGAATAAGGAATGAGTTTGAATTTTCTATGTGAGGTGGTATTAAAGCCTAGACATGTATCTTCACCCATTCCCAGCTTGTGCCAGAGCTCCCTGCCTCACTGCAAACCTGTTTGTACGTGTGTTGTGCATATGCAGCGTCAGTGACCCAAAAAGCCAGGAATGTGAGGAGGTGACTGGAGAGAAAGATGATGGGATAAAGGCAGAGAGCAGAGTACCAGAGTTTTGGGTGGTCAGAAGTGCTCAAGCAGAAAATTCAGACCATTCTACAGCCTACTGTGAAGAATCTGCACAACAGTTTGCAGATAAAATTGCTCAAATCCACTCCAGCCTGGATGCTGTAATTGATACAGTGTATTTAACCTTGGCTCCTGATTGTCCAGTGTTATTTGATATTTTTCCATTTGTGCAGTCTGAAGGTCTGGACAGAATCCTTGGATAGGTGAGAGCCACCACATGCCCATCCTGGCTTATTAAATAGGCCAGAGGGATACTAGCTAAGTGGGTGAAGCAAAGCAGTAGTCAATTCCTTCTTACAAGGCAGAGTTCCAACTTGTCTAAAGGAGGCAATTGTGAGGCCTCTGTTGAAAAAGCCATCCTTGGATCCTATAATGGATAATTATTTACTAATGCTCAACACACAGTTTTTTGGGCAAAGAATTGGTGCATGGGGTGGCTTCCCAGCTCCAAGAGTTTCTGGATGAAATATCAATCTAGTTTCAGGCTTGGCAATGGGACAGACACAGCTTTGGTTACCTTGGTGGACAGCCTACACAGTGAGCTGGACCGGGGGGGGGGGTGTATCCCTGTTGGTTCAGCTTATATGCAATATTGGGGCTGTCTTCTAAGAGTGCTCAGCAACTTTATCTGGTTCATAGAGCTGCAGCCAAACTGTTAACTGGGGCAGGTTGCAGAGACCATATTATTCTTCCGTTAAAACAGCTCCATTGGCTGCCTGTTTGTTTCTGGGAACAATATAAAGTGCTAGTGGAGAGACCTTCTCTCAGTCCCACCATCATTGCAAGCATAATTATTGGGGACACAAGACAGAGTTTGCTCAGTGACTGCCCCTAAACTGTAATTTCTTTCCTAAGGAAGCCAGAATAGGTCCCTCTTTGTTGTCCTTTGGTCAGCAGGCTAAAACCTTTTTATTCCTATAGGCTTTTAAAACAGAAAGTTTTAAAAGGGGGCTAGTGTGTGCTGTATGGTTTGAACTAAACTGTTTTTAATAGTTTTAAATTACATTTTCTTATATTACATTGAGATCTGAATTTTTTTATAAACCTTGTTGGAATCCCACCTCAATCCATAGGGAAAGGTGGGAAATACAAATAAATAAAAATTATTATTATTATTATTATTATTATTATTTTAATACAGTGAAAGTGTAGTTCTATTTTAATGTTCATTTTTTGTATGTCTTTAATTTTATCATTCTTTAAGATTGTAAACTGACATGGGTCCCAGTTTTGGGTGGGTATTTGACCTTGAATTCTCAAGGAATGTGATGTGGGATGCTGCAGAGACAGATGTGGCTCTCCCGGTAATTTGCAGCCATTGTTGCTGAATTTGGTGTTGATTTTTTCAAAACACATTTTTTCAATAAAATAAGACAGTTGTTGTTGTGTGTCTTCAAGCCATTTCCAACTTATGGTGACACTAAAGTGACCCTATCATGGGGTTTTCTTGGCAAGATTGATTCAGAGGAAGTTTTCCATTGCTACCAGAGAGAGAGAGAGAGAGAGAGAGAGAGAGAGAGAATTTTAGATGAAAATTGTATTTCTAAATCATTCAAGGAAGTACTGTTCCTTTATAAAACAAGGCTTGCACTCCCCATATACCTTGTCAGTGCAAAAAATGTAAGGAGTAACAACCAGAAATGGTTCTTGTCCCTTATACACAAACTTGTGTTACTCCTGCTGCACTACCATATTTTAATTGCTTACAGCAGTGGGAGTGTGTGTGTGTCCTGTTAGTATCAGAATGGGTGAAATTGGCCCTCAGATCTGCCAGAGTCACTCACAATCACAACAGCCTGGGCTGTGTGTCTCTAGATAAACATAGGCAAATAGATTTCTTGTGCCTTCTGTTTTGCTACTGGCACTAAAAGTACCTAAAGAATCAATAGCTACTGCAGTCTGCAATGTTAATGGGCAATAAGATGCCTCCTAGGTATTGAGAAGAGATATTGAATTGGGGTTCCGAATTACAGCTTTTCAAGTTTCCAGTCTCTGGCTATCTAACTTTACTAGCAAGTTAAGCAAACCCATGTTTCGAGCTAGGCTAAAAAGAATTAAGGCAGCTGCAGTTGATTGTTGCAGTACCTGAAAAGGAATTTAAAGAAGGAACAGAGAACAGGTAACAACTCCTGAGCCTGTATCTTTAGTTCCCCAAATGTGAAATAGTAATAATGTGCATGTATAAATTATTGCCGCATCTCCAGAGAGACTGTCAACTCTAGTGTTAAGGCTATTATCAATAATGCAGTCTCATCTTTATTGTTCTAAATGACATTAAATAAAGTAACTGTTTTTTGCTTTTCCAAGATCTCATATTTCATCTTTAAAAGTATTACCCTGATGACAGTGCTAAATGATATGTGATTCTTTGTACCTATACAGTAATAGCTTTTAAAAAAAGAAAGAAAAAAAAAAGAAAGCCCATTATTTGCAATGTAAGTAACATAAATTCATGACCTTTATGCCCACAATTTAATTGCCCTCTATTTAAATGGAGAATCTTTGACTCTGGTTCATACTGATCTGAAATATTAACTTGATCTCAAAATTTTGGAACTTATTTTATAAATTATTTCACAGCTAACATGTAGAGTACAGAATGACTGAATATGTGGACTTGAGAATTCACTTAATATAAGGCAAAAAATTTAATATGAGTTATCATAAGTTGTACCATTGGTTGCTGTTGCCTTGGATGAGTAGTTTATATGAGCTACCAGACTATATCCTGATACTTCAGGGAATAGAGATATATTCCAGATAACCTCAGAAAATATATCAAGGAAGAATCAACTACTCTGTAAGGCTGTGCTGGAGTGCTGAGCTGTTTTTGTATAAAATATTAGAGAGTTAATGTGTATTTGAAGTGCATTTGAAGTTGAGACAATTATTACTTTTCACTATCTATCGGAGGTGGAAATGAAAGCTTTCCACATGTAGTAGACTGATGGTACTATAGTCAGTGGAAAAAGGGAAGAGATCTGCCAGGAAAATTTCAAATATGCTGCTATATTCTTTTTCCAGGAAATTTTAGGGATTGAATTCTTGGTGGATTTCTATAAGTGGAAATTTTTTAAACACAGTAATTTACATATGTATGCAGTACAGTGGTCCCCCGGGTTACGAAGGTAATCCGTTCTGGGATTACCTTCGTATCCCGGAAGTGTTTCGCTACCCGGGGGACCGCTTTTGCCAATGCACAGCGCGGCGGAAGCACACTGTTTTAAACCTTCCGGGTTGCAAATTTTTTTCGCAACCCGGGGTTTTGTTCGCATCCTGGGGTTTTTTTTTTTTTTTTGCCCCCGGCGGTTTTGGGTCCCGGGGATTTCGTTCCCTGGGGGATTCAGATCCCAGGGGACCACTGTAGTTCATTTGTGGTTTTTATTAGGACTGTCAACCAGTTTAAAATACAATTGGTTAAATGTTTGACTGTTAAGCAATTAATTGAATAGCTGATTTGAATATTACCTAAAACTCCATATTATATTTACAATTAAATTAAGATGCAGATGTTTAGATCTGAAAAAGGAAACATGTAAAATGTCATAGTCCACAAGGAGCCAGAAATACCTGGCACTTCAAACTGAATTGCATGTCCTGTATATACTCAATTATAGGTCGAGAAATTTATGCCCCAAAATTGATCCTAAAATCCTGCTTAGAAAGGTCCTGAAAGAAGTACTGCAGTGATGTCCCACTCTTCGTGCCCCGAGGCAGAAGTTTTGTCTGTGTGTGTGTGTGTGTGTGTGTGAAAGAGGTTCCCAGTCTGATCTGAAAGCCTTCTCTTCCCATCAAAGAAACACCTCTTTTAGCTCAACTCCTTTCCTTTCCCAGTCCAATCTGAAAGCCTTCACTTCCCATCAGAGAAACACCCCATTTAGCTCCACCTCTTTCCCTTCCCAATCCGATTTTAAAGCCTTCTTTTTACATCAAAGAAATACCTCTTTTAACTCCACTTCTTTCCCTTCCCAATCTGGTTTTAAAGCCTTCTCTTCCCATCAAAGAAACATCCCATTTAACTCCACTTCTTTTCCTCCACAATCCAATTTTCAATCCTCTCCTCCATCAACTGGGAAGTCGTGTCAGGTGGTTGGGAGAGGTCCAGAGAAGGAGAAGGAGGGACAGAAGTAGTGTTTTCCCCTTTCCATCCTTTGTTACAAGGGGGTATCGTAAAGTTTTAATTATCATCTTTTAAAAAAGTTGACAGAAAGCTTGTTTTGATTTATATTTCTTAACATATCTCTATGTAGGCATCATCCAGCTTTACACATTTTCCCCAGTGTTTCTTGACCCTCCAAATACTATTATTGTAGAAATCTGCAGATTGTGCCTGACAAGGATTTTACATTTTAGTCACTTCTGGCAGAACCAGTCACAAAAATAAAGGAAGCAATGGGGCTTTCTAGATTGGCAGGAAAGTGTGACATGAAGTTGCCTTTTCCTTAATGCTTAGCAGCTGCACCACAGCCTTTAGATGGAGCTGCGCTGTTCTGCAGTTTTTAAAAAAGAAGCTGGGAAAACCAGCACCTTTTTAAAGGCGCTTCTTCTCCCCTAAAATGCAAAAAAAGCGTTTTCATGGCACACTTTCCCTTTTTCTCATCTAAAGGCTAGACTTTCATGCAGCCATGAACACACTTCTTTTTGCCAATCTAGAATGCCCAAGTGAGCTGATTTTCTCAGCAACGTGCACTTAGGGACCAATGATGACAGTGACAAAATGTCATCATTATGCCATAATAACTTCCAGGTGATAATTACTACTTTATGATACCCCCTCGTAAGGCGCAATCTGCAGACGTCTTCAATATCCGGTATTCGGAGGGTCAAGATATGCTGGGGAAAATGTATAAATCTAGATAGTGACTACATAGAGATAAGTTAACAACTACAAATCAAAACAAACTTTCTGTCAATTTTTTAAAAAGGTATTCATTAAAACTTTACGATACCCTCTCGTACAGCCCCCTAGGTTTTATCCTCGACCTATCCACAGGGCATATCGAAATGCATGATGTTGACTCTAAAAACTTCCCTTGACTTATACATGAGGTCGACTTGTACACAATATATTATACTAATATGTGTATACTGTACTATGAATCATAGAATACCTTTCCACAGAATTCCTCAGTGATCTGAAGTAGATCATTTAAGCTTTGCAATTTACTTCCCTTACACAATAACATTACTGATACCACCCCCTCCTCTCAGGGTTGAAAATCCTAAGTGGGGGGCTTCCTATTTATGGAATTTCCTCCCATAGACATGAATAAAATAAAATCTTATTATAGACCAGCACAGCCAGACACATGGCTGCTGGTAATACTGTCATTCTTTGGTGATAGTCCAAGATGTTTTTATTTCCTCAGGCCTTTTTTTTTAATTTTCTTAATTTTTACTGTAATAGTGTAATATATTTTGTTTTTTAAAATCACCTTGGATTTGAAAGGCAGCATATAAATCTTAAAGATAAATACATTTTTAAGAACCTGGCATATAGTTGCACTTTGTTACAAGAAAGCATTTTCATATAAGTATACATGTAACCTGGTAACTTGACAGCTTTTTCTTTTCTTCCAGCTGTATTGAGAGCATGTGCTGATGGAGGTGCTAATCGATTGTATCATATCACAGATGGAAATCATGAAAGGTACTTTCATAATAATCTATTCTAGTAATTTTTAATCATTTGTATTTTCATAAAGAATTTTGAAAAGCTTGAATTCATACTTTTGTGGAGCTCCTTTGCTACTTTGTATTTTATCAGAAGTATGCAATACATACTACCAAAAATTGCATCATCTTGACAGGTTTTTCTCCTTTCCTTATAATTTTTACACCTACCTGGTGTACTGATATCAACAACCAGAGTTTCTCATTCTCGTCCTTACCAGTTAGTAAACAGGGAAAGAAATCCACAACATGGTCAAGTCAAAACACAGAAAATTGTTACTACATGGTATGGGAAATCACTGTACTTGGAGATGTCATTTTTGTAGCTCTTTGATTCAGATCATGTCATTACACTACTACCAAAGCATCTTCTTGTTTTAATAGAATCCAGTATAGATCTAGGAAAATTCTCTAACCTTCCACATTTCAGTTCTCATCAGATTCAACCCCTCTCCTAACAAATGTTGAGGGTGAGCATAGTTTCCCCTAATATTGATGAATTAGAGGTCCTGCAAACACTCACCACTTGTCAGGGGAGCTGAGTCTGATGAGAACTGAAATTCAGTAACACATGGAGGAAAACCATGGATGAAAGATAAAATGCTACGCTCATTAAATGAAAGAAGAGAAGCAAAACAAAAGGGAGATAGGAACAAACTAAGAAACATGAATGCAACAGTACAATGGCTAGTGTGAAAAGATAAAGAAACCTACTACAACAATCAATGCAAAGAAATAGAAGACAACAACAGAAAGAACAGAACAAGAGACCTACTCCAGAAGATATGGGAAATCAAAAGAAATTTCAAACCAAGGAGTGAAACACTCTATGAAAATAAAAATAACATAATTCAAGATGAAGAAGGAATAAAAAGACATTGGATGGGTCAAAGACCGAATAAATTTTATTATATTACATTGGGTGCAATACACAGAAGAGTTATATAGAACAGATGACCAAATGAAGGACACATGGCTCAAAGAGCCACATGAAGATGAACTAAATTCTAAAAAAATGAAGTGGAAGCTGCAGTAAGGAAAACGGCAAAAATGTTTTTGCTTGCTGGCAAAAAGCCAGCTCGGAAGGGGCCAGTCTAGCCTCCTGTAGAAAAGAGTTCCACAGGGTGGGAGCAGCCACCAAGAAGACTCTCTCGCCAAGCGAACATGTCATGGTGGCAGGACCGAGAGAAAGCCTTCTCCTGAGGATCTTAGGGCTCTAGCTGGTTTATATGGGAAGATATGGTCTCTCAAATAATCTGGACCTAAATCATGTAGGGTTTTATATGTCATGACTAGCACTTTGAATTGTGCTCAGAAATGAACTGGTAGCCAGTGAAGCTATTTTAGTACAGGAGTTATATGCTCCCTATAAACTGGCTCTGGTCAGCATTCTGGCTGTGGCATTTTGAACCTGCTGAAGTTTCCAAACTGTTTCCAAAGGCAGCCCCACATAGAGTGCATTGCAGTAGTCCAAACATGATGTAATCAAGGCATGTGTCACCGTAGGCAGATCTGACATCTCAAGGAATGGGCGCAGCTGGCACACTAGTTTTTACTGTACAAATGCACTCTTGGCCACTGCTGAGTGGAAAGTGGAGTCTAGGAGCACACGCAAGCTGCAAGCCTGAGATTTCAGCAGGAGTGTAATCTTATCCAGCACAGGCAAAGCCCCAATTCCCTGATCTGCTTTACGACTGACCAGGAGCACCTCTGTCTTGCCTAGATTAAGCTTCAATTTGTTTGCCCTGATTCAGTCCTTCGAGTCAGATGGAAAGGAGAAAAGAGAAATAGAGTTGGGTGTCATCCACATACTAATGACACTGCACCCCAAATTCCGGATGACACCCAGTGGTTTCATGTAGATGTTAAATAACATGGGGAACAACACAGAACCCTGTGGGACCCCACAGGCCAGCAGCCAAGGAGTCGAACAGGAGTCCCCAAACAAAACCTTCTGTGTCCACCCCTTCAAGAGAGACTGCAACTACTGCATCACAGTGCCAAGTCCTATTCCAGAAAGGTGGCTCAGAAGGTTACCATGGTCGATGGTGTCAAAACCTGCTGACAGATCTAGCAGGACCAACAGGGACACACTCCCCCTGTCCCGGTTCCCTGTGTAGGTCATCCACCAAGCCAGCCAAAGCTGTCTCTGTGCCATAGCCAGGTCTGAAGCCAGATTGAAATGGATCTAGATAATTCATTTCATCCAGAAACCCCTGGAGCTGGGAGGCCGCTACTCACTCTAGAACCTTGCCCAAGAATGAAATGTTAAGAGACTGACCAATAGTTGTCCAGGATGGTGGAATCCAGGGAGGTCTTTTTCAGTAATGGCCTCACCACAGCCACCTTTAGACAGGATGGAAATTTGACTTGCTGTAGTGAAGCATTCACCAGAGCTTTGACAGGATCACCTGCCAAGGCAGCAGGAACCTCCTCAAGAGCATCAGGAATCCATCTGGATCCATAAACCTCCTGGGTTGGACTATCTTAATTGATCCCCCACCCCTGCAGAGTGTCCTGATACAGGGTGGTCTCAGATTTTACCTGGGGCAGCCCCATGGTTGTCATGGAGAGACATGAAGTCCCAAGTTGCTCTTGACTGTGTAGTCTCTTCATGGATGTTGAAGTCCCCCAGCATAACAAGCTGAGGGGAGGCCAGTGCCACCACAGAGACCAACTTTGTCAGCCCAGGCAGGGAGATGGTTGTGAAGCAGGGTGGGCGGTACACCATCAGATTCCCTATTCTGTCCTGGCCACCGACCTTTAAGTAAACACACATACCTGGTAGACTGTGGGTGAATCTAGACCACCCAGAAGGGGTGGTCTCTACCCGCCTCAGGAAGCAGCGGGATGGGGCCAAGGCTGCCATACTAGCAGCCTCCGCGGCCCCATCCCGCCGCTTCCAGAGGCCGCAGGGAAGCGGCAAATAGCCGCTTCCCTGCGGCCTCCAAGTGGGATGCAGCAGGCGCCCTGGGCCACCCTCTACACCCCGCTTGCGGAGGCGGGCCTAAAGGGTGGAAGGGGCCGCCGCTGAGGCCCCTTTCTCCCAGGGTCTTTGCCGCGGATGTGTAAAAGCCGCGGCAAAGACCCGCCCAAACGGATCTCCTTTTTTGCACCGCAGAAAGGGTGCGGTTTGCGCCCTCCTGCTGTGCAAAGGCATCATCATATGCACAGCGCATCTAAAAGCTGCACACTTGATGACACCATCATGGCGTGTCCGTATGGACGCCCCCATTTAATAATGGCGGTGCCCATACACGCTAGGGTTCGGGAGAGTGTAGAAGCTACGTCCTCCTGAACCCTAATGGTGCCTTAAAGAGCCCTTATCGTGCTCTTTAAGGCCCATCTAGATCAGGCCTGTGGGACAGGACACCTGGTAAGGGAGATGGATACCAATAGACCACTGCAACTGTGCCTCTCATCCCCCAGGCCTCGCCTGCTGCTGTACGGAAAACCGAGATAGACAAAGCTGGGAGAGATTAGCCCCCTCCCCCCAGCTTCATCCAGCCAGGTCTCCATAATACAAGCCAGGTTGGCATGCTCATCCAGGATCAAGTCCTGGATTAGTAGTGTTTTACCATTTACTGACCTGGCATTGAGCACCAGCATTTTCAGGCCAGGGGACCTGCTGCCCAGGCTATCCAGGCTATTTGAATTGGGGGTCAGCTCAGGAGTAACCAGTACCCTGTATTTCTCCCTTCTATCAGAGTGATAGAACTGACTCCACCTACCGTATCTTCCCCTGCCCATTACTGTTGTAATGGCTGCTCCCTGGACTGTTTTCCCTCCCTTGTAGCCCATATTGTGCTGCTAGCAGGCCAACTGTTTGAGGATTATAAACCAAGCCAATAACCCCTACCCAACAAACCAGAGGGGCTGGCCCTTGCCATCAATCCTCCCAAAAGCAACTCCCCTAAAGAGGCGACCCCTCCCCTTTGGCGTCACCCACTTTGGCAGCAACCCCACCAGTGGAGGGCCTGCCTGAGCAGGCACCCAGCTTTTACCCCCTTGGCAGGAGGGCAGGTGGTCCTACCTGGCTGTTTAGCCAGGGATTGGCTGGGTACCTGGAGCCTGATCCTAAAGGGAGTAGACTTTCAGAAGGCAGCGGTCTGCCAGCAGCAAGCAGCACCAGCAAGCCCTCAGGGAGGCGATGTATGTATGGATGTGAGAACTGGACGGAGAATTCTATGGACAGCCAAAAAGACAAAGAAATGGGATTTAGAGGAGATCTAGCCAGAAATCTCCCTGGAAGCCAAGATGGCAAAATTGAGGCTGTTGTATTTTGGCCATATAATGAGAATGCGCAACATATTGGAAAACATAATGATGCTAGGAAAGGTGGAGGGAAGTAGAAAGAGAGGAAAACTGCATGCTAGACAGATGGACTGTGACTTTACAGGAACTACCGTATATACTCATGTATAAGTCGACCTCATGTATAAGTCGAGGGAAGGTTTCAGGGTCAAAATCCTGGATTTTGATATGACCCGTGGATAAGTCGAGGGTAAAACTTCTATAAGGAAGGATGGAAAGGGGGGAAATACCACTTACGTCCTTCCTTCTCTGGACCTCTCCCAACCGATTTAAAACATTGGATTGAGAAAGGAAGCAAATGGATTAGGTCTTGCAATAAACAAGTGGATTTAAATGGAGAGGTTTTCCTGGGGATGGGAAGTCAGGTCTTGCAAAAACAACAACAACAAGTGGATTTAAGTGGAGAGGCTTTTCCTGGGGATGGGAAGTCAGGTCTTGCAAAAACAACAACAAGGAGATTTAAATGGAGGGGCTTTTCCTGGGGATGGGAAGTCAGGTCTTGCAAAAAACAACAACAACAAGGAGATTTAAATGGAGGGGCTTTTCCTGGGGATGGGAAGTCAGGTCTTGCAAAAAACAACAACAAGGGGATTTAAATGGAGGGGCTTTTCCTGGGGATGGGAAGTCAGGTGTTGCAAACAACAACAACAAGGGGATTTAAATGGAGGGGCTTTTCCTGGGGATGGGAAGTCAGGTCTTGCAAAAAACAACAACAACAAGGAGATTTAAATGGAGGGGCTTTTCCTGGGGATGGGAAGTCAGGTCTTGCAAAAAACAACAACAAGGGGATTTAAATGGAGGGGCTTTTCCTGGGGATTGGAAACCAGGTGTTGCAAACAACAAGAAGTGGATTTAAGTGGAGGGGCTTTTCCTGGGGATGGGAAATAAGGCTTGCAAAAAATAGCAGCAGCAGCAACCACAACAACAACAACAAGTGGATTTAAGTGAAGAGGATTTTCCTGGGATGGGAAGTAAGGCTTGCAAAAAAACCAGCAGCAGCAACAACAACAAGAAGTGGATTTAAGTGAAGAGGCTTTTCCTGGGGATGGGAAGTAAGGCTTGCAAAAAAACAGCAACAACAACAACAAGAAGTGGATTTAAGTGAAGGGGCTTTTCCTGGGGATGGGAAGTAAGGCTTGCAAAAAAGCAGCAACAACAACAAGAAGAAGTGGATTTAAGTGGAGGGGCTTTTCCTGGGGATGGGAAGTAAGGCTTGCAAAAAAAAACAGCAGCAGCAGCAGCAACCACAACAACAACAACAACAAGTGGATTTAAGTGAAGAGGATTTTCCTGGGATGGGAAGTAAGGCTTGCAAAAAAACCAGCAGCAGCAACAACAACAACAAGAAGTGGATTTAAGTGAAGAGGCTTTTCCTGGGGATGGGAAGTAAGGCTTGCAAAAAAACAGCAACAACAACAACAACAAGAAGTGGATTTAAGTGGAGGGGCTTTTCCTGGGGATGGGAAGTAAGGCTTGCAAAAAAACAGCAGCAGCAGCAGCAACCACAACAACAACAACAACAAGTGGATTTAAGTGAAGAGGATTTTCCTGGGATGGGAAGTAAGGCTTGCAAAAAAACAGTAACAACAACAACAACAACAACAACAAGTGGATTTAAGTGGAGGGGCTTTTCCTGGGATGGGAAGTAAAAGGCTTGCAAAAAAACAGCAGCAACAACAAGTAGACTTAAGTGGAGAGGCTTTTCCTGGGGAAGGCAGGTCTTGCAAAAAAGCAAGTGGATTTGCATGGAGAGTTTTTTTTTTCCCCCTGGAGAAGGCAAAGCTTGCAAAACGGACCAAGAGGGAAGTAAGTGTTTTTACATGGGGAATTTGTCCTCTGTGAGGGAAAGGCTTGCCAAACGGAGCTGAGAGAGGGGGAAGTGCTTTTAAACGGGGAGTTTTTCTGCTAGGAAGCCAAGGCTTGGAAGTTGGAAACGGAGCGGAGGGGGAAGGCACGGGTGCCCAAGGGAGATTGGGGCGACTCAGGCTGGCTTGCTTTGGGACCCTACTTAGCACTGCTACTCAGTTGACCCTTCTATAAGTCTACCCCAAGATTTTAGGGGCAATTTTGGGGCATAAATTTCTCGACTTATAGTCGAGTATATACGGTAAGCAAAACAGTGGAGAACAGGGAATCTTGGAAATGTCTGTCACAGCAATAGCAATAGCAGCTACATTTCTACACCACTTCATACTGAATTAAGCAGTCTCTAAGCGGTTTACAACATGTAAGCTAATTGCCCCCAACAAGCTGGATACTTATTTTAGCTACCTCGGAAGGATTCCATACTGACTCAACCCTGGAACCCCTGACTGGAATCAAACTCACAACCTTGTGACTGTGAGTGAGTGGCTGCAGTACCAGCATTTAACCACTGTGCCACCAGGGCACTGTGCCAGAGAGTCACCATGGGTCAAGATCAGTCTGAGAGCAGTTAACAAGAACAAAAAATAGTTTCTCCAGCCCTGGCCTCATAGATATTCTACAGATACTCTCCCTAAAAAGATTCAACCAGCTAGAAATGTTGAGATGCTGTAACGTGTAAAAAAAAATTAACACCAAAGCCCAAATATTTAAATAGTTATCTTTGAAGGAGATGTTTCTTCTTCCAGAATTGGGATAGTACTTGTATAATGTTCTTTTCCATGATTACTTGTGAAGTTAACAAGATCCTCCTCTCTCTAGAGAGGGATGCTTTTTCCTTTAACAACTTGTTACAGTCCCTCTCTTTTCCCCTTCAATCTTTATAGGATGAGACATTAACTGACAGGCTTAAGGCACAGGGAGGGAATATGGTAGATGATCAGAGGGAAAGTTGCCAATTGCTGTTTCTAAGCCTGGCTCTTAACTGCTAAATGGTTTTGTTATTCCATGCTAACCCTTTAAAGTGTTATTTAAATCCACATAGAGGAATACAGGTAAGTTCTTATCATCCTAGTACTCTGTTTTGCATAATAGCTCTCAGTGTAGCAATTACAGGAATGATTTGTGCAAAAGACTAGTGTGACTGGGGAAAAATCCTTCTCCCTTCCACATTTAACAGTTTAGGATGTCTGTGTAATATTCCACCTCTAAAATAACTGAGGCAGCTTTAAAACAACAACAACTGCATTTCACTTTTTCTTCTCTAGAAGCCATTCTGTTTGAAATTTTCAGAGTACAGTTCGAGGACAGAGGACAGAGTAGATGAGCTGTTTTTTAGGGGTCATTCTTGGCTCTTTGACTTTTTAAAAGGTTTGTTTGTTTAAAAGGCTTTGACTTTTTTAAAAGGCTTGTTTAGTGGCTCTAAAGTAGGGGGGGGTTCTGAGTCATTGACATGCTTGGGGGGCAGAGCTAGTATATCTGCTGCCTCAATCTCTGGAGCTCCATCTATGAAGTAAGAGTTATTACAGTCTGAAAGGTCTGGAAAAATAACTGCAGGGATGTAGGATGAAGGATCTGTCATTGTGTGCTGCAATGTTTGCCTTCTTGTCACAAAACCTCACTGACTACACTTGTAGCAAATGCACACTGGTGACTCTCTTAGAAGAGAAGGTCAGTGTAGTGCAGCTAGGTGTTGAGACTTTTCAACATATCACAAGTACTTCCTGGATCAAATAGATGGTGAGATCCAGAGAACCAAAAGGAAGAAACTGACAGTGAAAACGAAGAGGGCTTTAACACTGAGGGAGCACCATGGAGGACAGTCACTGTCAGGAGCAGACCATGCACAAGGGATTTGGAACCGCTCCAATTAAGCAATTAAGGAAAAGTTGAGGAAGAGAATAGAAGCCACAATAAAATTTGCAGTAAAATAAAAGACAAGAACAAACACTTTTTGTGGGTTTTTTTGGGGCTATGTGGCTGTGTTTATTTTCCTGACATTTCACCAGCAGCCTCTGTTGATGCTGGCAAAACATCAGCAATAAACTCTTCCAGAACATGCTGCTGGCAAAATGTCAAGGATAAACTCTTCCAGAACATGGCCACATAGCTTGAAAAAAACCACAAAAAACTATGGATGCTAGCTGTGAAAGTCTTCGACTTAACATTAAACAACACTTTGTTTATACACCAGTGCGCAGAGTTTGGGAAACAAACAAGAATATGTAAAGCTATAGGAAGGTAAATACAGCTCTTCCTCTGTAGCCACAGATTCTGTATCCACAGAAGCAACCATGCACAGCTTGAATTTTTAAAAAAAAATAAATCCAAAAAGCAAACTTTGATTTTGTTGTTTAAAATATGACACCATTTTTCTTTGTTACTGTATATAATGGAGCTTAAACATCAATTGATTTTCATATCTACAAGGGTTGCTGGAACCAAAACTCAGTGGACACCAAGGGCTCACTGTATGAGTTGATAGGTATAATAGAGACTTGTGGCAGGATGACTACCATAATTGGAATACTGTATATTGGAATAACTGGAATATAACAATTGAGGGATATAATCTGTTAATAAAAATTAGAAGAGATGAGGGGTAGTAGCATTAAATTTAAAAGACAAATTCGCTTATATATAAATGATTGCAGGTCATCAAACCAGACCAGTGGAGAGCATTTGTGGTATGGGTTTAATATAAGCCAAAAAAAACAAAAAAACAAAAAAAACAAAGGCAAAATAAAACAGTTTCGAGCACTTTGAAGGTGGAGCATTTAGATGATGCTTGCTTCAAAAGCGGCTGGAAACCAGACTGAAGTCCTGCTCCAGGGCTGAAAACTAGAGCAAAAAGAAGCCAAGATAATGCAACTGTAGGCAGAAATTGCACATCTCTGTGCCTGCATATAAATGCCCTGACGCAAGTGCGGGACTGCAACGAAGCTAAGAAATGAAAGCTCTGGAACTGCAATGGATGTAATTACAATGTACACAAAACAGACAGTCCAACGGGGACATTGAGGTGAAGGGGGCATGTATAGGTGGCCTCCATGGTTGTGGTTTGCCAATGGATCACTCGCACACTGATGCCCTGTACAGGTAGAGCATTACCCATGCAATTCTGTGGCCAATCAAAAGGGCAGCCATGCAGTGGGATGGCATCTGGGTAGGTCATAGGAGGTACTTGGAGGTCACAGGTGGTGTCTTTGTGGTGAGCATGTATGACAGGGAGGCAAGAAAAACAAATCCAGTGGTGCAGCTTGGCACTGCACCATGAAGTTGACCTGCCCACCTTGGGGGGGTTTGACCCACTTCTTGAAAAAGCAAGTAAAGCCACTTTTTCCTGCCCATCTGTTCCAGCCCTCAGATGAGGTGTTGGATGATGCATCTCCAAAACAAATCTCAGAGATCTCTAAGAAACAAGATCTGGTGGTTATGAGGGTTCAATTACCCTTGATAACTGCTGGGAGACTAACCCTGCTAAGCATGGGCTCTCTAACAAATCTCTAACAAATGTGTCTTGTAGGTAATTTCATATTTCAAATGATGGAGGAAGGAACAAGGGGATCAGCAATCTTGGACTTGATTTTAACTAATAGGAATAATTTGATCAATGGAATCAAAGTAGTTGGTACTTTGGGGGGAAGTAATCGTGTAAAACTAGAACAGGGCAAATAACAGTATAGTCCGACATGGACCTTGGATTTCAGGAAAGCTAATTTTTTAAAATAAGTTCGGGGAAATACTGGACAGAATCCCATGGTTAGAGATGCTAAAGGAAAAAGACATCCAGCGTAGGTGGGATTTTATGACGTAGTTTCTAAAAGCACAATCACAAACAATTCCACAAAAGAAGGAAAAAAGAAAACATCTGAAAAAGCCAACGTGGCTATACAGTAAATTTGAGGAGGAAGTGAAAAGAAAAAAAGAGCATGTATAGGTTTGCCATATGTGCTGGGAAATTGGGACAATCACCCATTAGAGGGTGTAAAAAATGTGCCAGCTGGGCATGATTGATACCACAAATCTCAGATGCCTGCTTTGTTCCAGGCTGCATTGTGTCAGAGACTGAGAACCCTTTTATTCTTCTCTGAAGAGAGCAACACAATTAAAATCAAAGGCAGGTGAGGATGGCCCTATTAATACCAGGATAGGAAAAGGGAGCCAGGGAAGAGGTGGGAATAGCCTCCATCAGTCAGGGCTTTAAAACTTGGATGGGTGGTGAGGTTCTCTCCCCCTCTCCTGTTGGTCTCTCTTTCTGCTTCAAATAGAGAAGAGGAGTGTTTAAAAATAAATAAAGGAAGGTGAGACAGGAGGGGAGAGGGAGAAGAAGGAAAGAAAAAAGAGGTGTAAGTATAAAATATCCACTTCTCTGCACAGTATAAGCAAATACAGTGTATTGTGTTGTCTCCAATTCAGATGGCTTATATGGGATGATTGTTGAGTTTCTGGAGAAGATATAACCTCCAGGAATGGGGTGTGGGGTTGGTGGGAGGCGTGCAGGGACTAAGGATGCGGGAGGGGGGGGATTCTGAAAATACTTAAGCCTTAAGAGAGGGAGGTAGAGAAATGAATGGGGGATACTTCAGGATCTGGTCTGTCATCTGGCTTTTCACAGAATGTCTTCAGAATGTCTAATGAATAAAAATACCCCAGCCCTAAATAGGTCTAGTCAGAAGCAAAATTATTGGGCTTGCTAAGACTAGCCTCAGAGCATGGCAATGGCAACCCCCCCCCCTCCAAGAAACATGCCAAGAAAATCCTATGATAGGTTCACTTGAGGGATTTGGATTTCTCTGTTCCACATCCAGCATTTTAAACATTGGTCTGTACTGTTTCTGTCAGGTCAGTTCTAACTTTTAAAATGGTACAAAGGTTAAACATAGTGGAAGAAGAAAAAATACAACAATCAGTGTGCTGAATTTGCATGATTAGAATGTAAATTAGAGCATTTTCCATAAATAGAATATTTTCAAAATATGCAAATTAGGTGGCCGGATTTTAAGAAGTGGAATATGGCAACCCTAAGCACGTATGAAAATGGAAGGAAGGAGGCATCACCAAGGCAGAACACAGATGTTTAGTCCAAGCTTGCAGGAATAGTATAAGGAAAGTTCAAAATGAGCTGAGAATGGCTAGGAAAACAAGAAGTTACAAAAATGAGCTTTTCAAACATCTTAACCAATTATAAATATAATTGAACAATTTTAAATAAACATGAAATTATAATGTAATTGTTACTAGAGAATAACAACTGTTGATAAAGAGTTCAACCAAAATCACTTTACAAGGATATACAGTAATAGTATAACGTGCCAGGATAGACACATTCTTCTGTTCACACTGTTAACTTCATGACAGTCGATATAGGAATATCCCAGTAATTCCAATTCAGTAAGAAGCCCGGCAATGTTGGCAGTGTCACAGATAACCAAGATAATCCTTGCAAGGTGTTTTTGGTTAAGGTTAAGAGGTGATATGATAGCCCTGTTTAAATATTTGAAGGAATGTCATATTGAGGAGGGAGCAAGCTTGTTTTCTGCTGCTCCAGAGAACAGAACCCAGAACAATGGATGCAAGCTACAGAAAAAAAGATTCCACCTCAACATTAGGAAGAACTTCCTGGCAGTAAGGGCTGTTTGACAGTGGAACACATTCCCTTGGAATGTAATGGAGTCTCGTTCCTTGGAGGTCTTTAAACAAAGGCTGGACAGCCATCTGTCGGGAATGGTTTGATTGAGAGTTCCTGCATGGCAGGGGGTTGGACTGGAAGCCCTTGTGGTCTTTTCCAACTCCACGATTCTATGATTCTAATAAATCAACACTTTTGGAAGTCCCAGTGAGTCAATGGATCTATACTAGTTTGAATTAGTAATCCGCACCTGATACCCCAGTCTCTCAGAGAAGACTATATAGTATTGGGCAGCTTGTAAACCATGTGGGTTTAGAGATACGTGGATTTTTGTAGTTTTCATAAAATGAGACTACCACAACTTTTGAATTAAAAAAAAGTTAAAGAAAATAAACTGAAATTAAGGGGAAAACCTGATTAATTTGTCAAGCAGAAAAGCCTTTAAAACTCTGAGAAATGGCAGAAAACATGTTACAGAAGAAATTAATAATTTTTTCCAGCAAGTTTGGTTTCCTTAAAGGCAGTAACAAAATATTGCTTAATTTAGTGTACAAAAAGTGAACTTTGACAATATAATTTAATTCTACTATAAGAATGCTTAAAGGGCTAAGTTGATGAACAGTAAGTCTATTCACTTGTGATATAACTACCTTGTTTTCCTGAATTATATATCCACACACTTATGGAAACTCATTTAATAGAGTTATATATATTCCTTTGGAATTACATTCATATACTGTGCATTAATGAGTTTTTGAATAAAATGAGTTATCTAAAACATTAATATCTAGCTGATTCTATCTGCAGAATGCATTATGTTTGCTAAACAACACTGTTGGCCACCAAAGGAAAATTTAAATGTAGGAAAACAGACAGCTTTTGTAAATATGCAACATGGCTGAGAACCAAAATGTTTTACAATCCTAATTACAGACATTCTTGTTCTCTATAGAATTTGGAACTGTATTTTAATATTGTTTTATAATTTTATATTTGATTATTTGTATTAGTTGTTGTTAGAATTTGTATTTTAACTGCTTAACTTGCTTAATTTTGTATAGTTTATATTTTATGACATTGGCAGGTTATATGCTGTTTTGATGGTGCATGTAAAGTGCAATGCAAATTTATGGCACTATATCAATAAGCGACAACAGCAACAATAATAGAGCATTACTAACTTTTGGATCATTTGTACAGCTAAGGAAATGTCACAAGTTTGATAACATACCATAACCTCACAGATTAGAAGAGCAAGCCCCTGAACATATGTACAAGGCTTTAGAGATCCTCCATGAGTAGCAAGCCTTTGCACATCTATTACTGGAAATTTCATTGATAGTAATCAATGGATATGACTCTATCAAGATCTTTGGATTTTTTTCTTAGGTGGGAAGCAACCAGTAACATGGTCTGATTGGATATAGTACTTTCACTTTATATTCTTTTTTATTTTATTACAAAATGTAAATAACATAGTTTACAACAGAGACATCTAACACTTAATAAATCCAGTTACCAATCCTAACTCAGAAGATCCACAAAAACAGTGATATTTATATATGAACTGACCTACCACTACAACCACTGATTCATTTGGTCTACTGGGACATTAGAAACTATCAAACTATCCATCTCTCTCTCTCTCTCTCTCCTATCATGTCAGCAGAACAACAATAAAACATCAGAGAAAAAGGACAGTACCACAGCCAGATTTTTAAGTCTCTTTGCATTCTGAGGGTCAACCAAAGTCCCGTGGAAAAAAAAAGACAATGAAAACCTAGTTGTGATGGGTTGAAATGAGGCTTCCTTGATGTGGCATTCCAAAGTCTCAGTGCCACATAGAAAAGACCTTACAGTGAGGAATTCTTCACAAGATATAGGGACTGAGATTCAAAAGGGTTCACAAACCATTGTGCACATCTGGATCATTTCTAAAACAAAGGAAACCTTTGTATGCCAAGTACAAAGTTTGGTTTGGTTTCCAATGGTGCATGCCTGATTTGAACCTATCCTTTGGTTTGCAATGCCAAGTGTCTGATTTGAACCTACCTGGAACACTGCAAAGCCTCAGAGCCAGGGAGGTCCTGCTACTGACTGCCTTGTTAACTCCTTCCCAGGATAGGTTCAGATCACCTTAGAGAGAGGGAGAGGCAAGCAGGAGCATCATGCCTCCTTTCTTCTTGCTTCCTTGGAGAACACCAGCTGCCCCTTCCAAGCAGCAGAAGCAGGAAAAAAAAATGTGTACTTGGGCCTTCCTGCCCTAGCCTCCCTTACTGCCCCAGACTGCTTCTCAGTCTGGATGCCTCAATCTCAGGTATTAAAAAAGAATTAAATCTTTCTTAATTTTGGTATTAAAAAAGAATTAAATCTCTCTTCAATTTAATCCACGGATGATGAAATCTGCAGAAATGAAATCCATGAATACCAAGGGCCAACTGTACTGTTAAGAAGCCAGCTGTGGATATAGTATACCTCGATTTCAGTAAGGCCTTTGACAAGGTTCCCCATGACATTCTTGCAGACAAGCTTGCAAAATGTGGGATAGACAAGTTAACTGTTACATGGATTTGTAATTGGTTGACTGGCTGAACCCAAAGGGTGCTCAACAATGGCTCCTTTTCATCCTGGAGAGAAGTGACCAGTGGGGTGCCACAGGGTTCTGTCCTGGGCCCAGTGCTATTCAACATCTTTATTAATGATTTGGATGACAGCTAATAGGAGTAGCTAATACCCCAGAGGACAGGTTCAAAATTCAAAATGACCTGAATAGACTAGAAAGCTGGGCCAATGCTAACAAGATGAAATTCAACGCAGAGAAATGTAAAGTTCTGCACTTAGGGAGGAAAAATGAAATGCACAGATATAAAATGGGGGGCACCTGGATGAATGAGACCACATGTGAAAGGGATCTAGGAGTCCAAGTAGACCATAAGCTGAACATGAGTCAACAGTGCGACGCGGCAGCTAAAAAGGCCAGTGCAATTTTAGGCTGCATCAATAGGAGTATAGTGTCTAGATCAAGGGAAGTAATAGTGCCACTTTATTCTGCTTTGGTCAGGCCCCACCTGGAATACTGTGTCCAGTTCTGGGCACCACAATTCAAAAAAGATGTGGGAAACTTGAGCATGTCCAAAGGAGGGCAACTAAGATGGTGAAGGGTCTGGAAACCATGCCCTATGAGGAACGCCTTAGGAAACTGGGGATGTTTAGCCTGGAGAAGAGAAGGTTAAGAGGTGATATGATAGCCCTGTTTAAATATTTGAAGGGATGTCATATTGAGGAGGGAGCAAGCTTGTTTTCTGCTGCTCCAGAGACTAGGACGCAGAACAATGGATACAAATTGCAAGAACAGAGATTCCACCTCAACATTAGGAGGAACTTCCTGACAGTAAGGGCTGTTTGACAGTGGAACACACTCCCTCGGAGTGTGGTGGAGTCTCCTTCCTTGGAGGTTTTCAAGCAGAGGCTGGATGGCCATCTCTCGGGGATGCTTTGATTTGGAGCTCCTGCATGGCAGGGGGTTGGACTGGATGGCCCTTGTAGTCTCTTCCAACGCTATGATTCTATGTTAATGCAGGACATACATCTAGTTCTGTTGTACAAATGTCTACAGCTAGCAAATACAATTGTTACAAATAACAGTGTTATCTGAAAGGTATTACTCTGAGAGTAAAAAATGTTAAATCCCCCAAAATAACACTATTATTGTGTGAAGCAATTTAACAATGAGTAGCATCATTATATGTTTAGTGTAACAAAATATTTCAAAGAATGATAGAGTCGGAAGGAGCCCTATGATGTATCAGGTCCAACCACTGCTCAGTGCAGGACCTGCAGCTAGCCCATGTACGAGGGGGTATCATAAAGTTTTAATTATCACCTTTAAAAAAAATTGACAAAAAGTTTGTTTTGAGTAGTTGTTAACTTATCTTTATGTAGCCACCATCCAGATTTACACATTTTCCCAAGCCTTTCTTGACCCTCCAAATACCATTATTGTAGAAGTCTGCAGATTGCACCTGATGAGGATTTTACACTTTAGTCACTTCTGGCAGAGCCAGTCACAAAAATAAAGGACGCAATGAGTTGATTTTCTCAGCAACGTGCACTTAGGGACCAATGATGACAGTGACAAAATTTCATCAATATGCCATAACTTCTTATAATTATTATTACTTTACGATACCCCCTTGTAAGGAGCAATCTGCAGACTTCTACAATATCAAGTATCCAGAGGGTCAAGATATGCTGTGAAAAATGTATAAATCTAGATAGTGACTACATAGAGATAAGTTAAAAACTACAAATCAAAACAAACTTTCTGTCAATTTTTTAAAAAGGTGATCATTAAAACTTCCAGGACAGAATCATGTGGCACCCCACTGGTCACTTCTCTCCAGGATGAAAAGGAACCATTGTTGAACACCCTTTGGGTTTGGCTGGACAACCAATTACAAATCCATGTAACAGTTGCCTTGTCTAGCCCTCATTTTACAAGCTTGTTTCCAAGAATGTCATGGGGAAGCTTGTCAAAGACCTTGCTGAAACCAAGATAAGCTATATCAACAACATTCCTTTTATCTACCAAGCTGGTAATTTTATTTAAAAAAAGAGATCAGATTAGTCTGACATGACTTGTTTCTCTGAAACCCGTGTTGACTTTTTGTGGTTATGGCATTGCCTTCTAGATGTTCACAGACTCTCTGTTTAATTATCTGCTGTAGAATCTTTCCTGGTATTGATGTCAGACTAACTGGATGATAATCATTTGGATCCTCTTTTTTTCCCCTTTTTGAAGATGGGGGACAATGTTTGCCCTCCTCCAGTCTGCTGGGACTTCTCCTGTTCTCCAGGAGTTCTCAAAGATTATTGCCAATAGCTCCTATATTACATTTGACAGCTCTTTTAATACCGTTGGATGTAGTTCATCTGGTCCTGGACACTTATATTCATTTAGATTAACCAGGTATTCCTGTACTATCATTTTACTTATTCTGTGCTGAATTTCCCCTATTCTGCTCCCTTCTCCTTTATCCTCATGTTGAGACCCTTTGCCTTTTCTGAGAAGACTGAAGAAAAAAAGGTGTTGAGTAATTCTGCCTTTTCTCTGTCCCCTGTTAGCATTCTGCCATCTTCTCCATGCAGTGGTCCTACCATTTCTTTCTTCTTCCTTTTGCTGCAGACATACCAAAAAGGCCCTTTTTCTTGTTCTTAACCTCTCTAGCAAGCCTGAGTTCATTCTGCACTTTAACTTTTCTGACTTTACCCCTACATGTGCTGGCTATTTGATTGAATTCCTTTTTGGTGATTTCCCCCCTTTTCCATTTCTTATACATGTTCCATTTAAAAGTTAGCTTAGTTGAAAGTTCCTTAATCATCCATCCTGGTTTCTTGAGAAACCTCCCATTTTTCTTCCTCACTGGTGCCTTCAGTACTTGCCTTTTGAAAAACTCCCATCCGTCTTGAACCTCCTTCTCTTTTGGTATTCCTGACAATGGGATCACTCCCAGTACTTCTCTATGTTTACTGAAATAATATATATACACACATACTTACATTACATACATATATACATATACACACCCCCATACACATACATATAGTGTGTGTGTGTGTGTGTACCGGTATATATCTTCACCACTGACACCAGAAAGGCACCACAATCAACGGAGACAAATAGGGAGGCTTGGGAGTCCAGGTATATCAGAGCCCTCTCCCACTGAAACCAGAAGGGTGCCTCCATCGATGGGGATAAAGTATCAGCCATAATATCATTTTTCTGTCTATTATCATGAGGAGTCCTCTTTTTCTTTAGATTTTTATTAGTATTATAATCTACATACAATAATAAAAGAAAAATGTTTGCATACTATTCCACATATATATGTTAAATCACATTAGTTATCCATTCTTTACTACCTTATCTAAATCTAATTCATATCAAACCATTTAATATTAATTAAACCAGTAATTAAAAAACACATAAAATTGTTATTAATATGTTCATTCTTCTTGCTGTCTTCTTTTCACCATATACTTTTCATAATTCAGCAAAGGTATAAGAAAAATTTGCTTAAGAAAAATTTGGAGAAGAGGTGACCCTCAGTCAAAGCATACAATGCTCCACACATATGAAGGCATATTGATGTCTCTCTTGGACTCAGTGTTCCAAAGTTCTTCTGTCTCCCAGGGCATCTTCCTTAATCACATTTTCCTTCATCATTCAGTATGTTAAAATTCTCAGATTCTTCACAGACCTTTTTCTGGGCGTCCTATCCACATACATAAACTCTGCTTGTGTTCACTTTGATAAGGGTTATGAATCCAGCACATACCTTCCTGACACCAATATCTGAAATTTATTACTTCACATAAGCTTGCAGTTCTTTTGCTAATTTTGTTCTTAAAGGAAACAAAATATAATTGAAGCAGCTGCCTTCCCATAGCAAGACAGTCTTTGAAAACTATAGTTTTTGAAGACTGTGTCAGTATGGGGCTTATTCTGTACAATATTTGTATGTTAGTATTTTGCATGAAAAACATCATTTTCTGCAAAGAGAGTAATATTTGTCTGTCAGCTATATTATTTTCTAGGCATAAAATTCTGTTTTCTATGCAGATATTACTATACTTGGAGAGTTATTATGCTCAAAATGCACATATTATTATTTATTTTGCTCAGAAAACAGCAATTATTTGCACATAAAATAATATTTCTTTGCAGAAATACCATTTTCTTCTGTTTCCTGTCCAAAAAGTGTTGTTCTGCACAAAAGTACAAATTGTGCACAGAATAAGTATCAGACTGCTAAGATTCTCATCAGTCCAAGGTAATCCACATCAGGGTTTCCTGACAGTCAAGAAACCATTTTTCAAATATTCAAAAATTTTATTTCTCTCTGTACCCATTAGTTCACAAATGGTGTGAGTCTGGAGATTTTGGACAACGTATGCAATTGGGTGGTTATTCTAATGTTAATGTAATGTTTTATGTTATATAGGCTGAGTCTCCCTTATTTGGAATTCTGAAATATTCCAAAACAGTCCACATGGGTGGCTGTGATAGTGATATCTATGCTTTCTGATCATTCAGTATACACAAACTTTGTTTTATGCATAAAATTATTTAAAATAAAATTACCTTGAGACTATGTGTATAAGATGTATACAAAACATAAATGAATTTCATGTTTAGATTTGGGTGCTATCACAAAGTTATCTCATTATGCAAATGTTCCAAAATATCAAAAAAGTAAAAATCCAAAACAGTTTGGTCCCAGGCATTTTGTATAAGGGAGACTTAACTTATAATGACATCCTTGTTAAATGGCCTATATGTAAGCTTTCGATTTCATATGAGCACTTGCTGCTTTGCACAATCCTTGCATAGCAGCAATGGTTTCAGGTAATTTCTTTTTTGGTTCCACAGCAATTATGCCTCTGTACAAATGTACTGATACACTTAGAAAGGATTGAAATGTGTTCTTTAACACTGAAAAATGAGATTCTCAGTAGTCTAACTTGTTTTTTAGATTCCTCACAGACTTTGACTGAACTTTCAAACATTTTCCCTGTTGCAAGAACTGATATTTGTCACTACCTCACCCAATTTCTACAGAGAGTGTATAATATAAACAACAGGTTTCATTTCCTTATCTATCCCACACATTTATTCATCCTTAATACTAGAGAGAGAGGGAATAGCTATCTGAATGCAGAGTGTATTAAGGACTTTGGGACTTAAAGTCAGAGGATTATCCTATTATGGTAGAGGGAGCTAACAGAATGTCTGAAAAGAAAGTGGATAAAGAACTAAGTTGTAGGAGAGACTATATTTAGGCTGCCTCTTCTGTGAAAAAGTGACAGAACTGGAAAAGAATTTAGTTTTTTGTGGGGTTTTTGGGCTATGTGGCCTCTGAAGATGCCAACTACAGATGCAGGCAAAATGTCAGGAATAAATTCTTCTAGAACATGGCCACATAGCCCGAAAAAACGCACAAAAACCTATGGATGTCAGCCATTAAAGCCCTCAACTTCACAAAGAATTGTTTCTTTGACAATTCTGTCATTTCATATATAACTTTTACCCACTTATTTGCATATTTAATAAATATGCAAATATTAAATAATTTAGAGGCTTGTTTGTGCCACTACCACAAATTATGCAGTTGAGTTTCCTGCATTTGGGGAAATTGCAGGGGTGAGTACATCCAATGCAATGGATGAGCCTCACCCTGGAAAAATTGCCTTCATGATCATTGTATATCCCCTGCCAGGATAAAGCAAAAGTTGAAATTTTGCAGATTAGAAGTAGAGATGTTTGCAGATTAGAATTAGAAATGGTAGCCCATTTCTCCAGGGCACAAGAATAAGAGTACTTGATACGTATATTAAATGTATCCAGTGTCCTTTGGGACAGCTGTATGTATACACATTTATTGCTACTGTGTGGTTAAAAGAACTGAAAAATATACTGTTCTCTTCACAGAAGCTGCTGTCACATCTCTGAGAAAGATCACCCTTGAAAAAAATTTCTCTCCTTGCTCCCATCTTCTCCCCCTCTCTTTATGTTTCACTTTTTAAAGAAAAAGGTGGTGTCACCCACAACTTAATATGAGATTCTATCCAGTTTGGTGCCTCGACCCATCAGTTGCCCCTGGGAGAGTTGCTGTAATGATTACAGGATCCTGATCCACCCAGTTCCCAGACTAATTCAGGCTCAGGGGTCTGTCAAAAAGGAAACATAGGGGCTGTACAGATCGCCTGGAAAGGGCGATCTGCAGATGTCCTCTTTGGTGCGCAGCGGTGCAGCAGGAACCAGACAGAGCTGCACCGCTGTGCACCAAAAAAGGAGCTGCCTAGGGCAGCTCCTTTTTGTGACATAGTAAGGGCTGCGTCTTAGCCCTTACGACGTCACTTCTGTGTAGCACTGTCTGGGTGCTGTGGTGCAGCTGCGCAACTGCAACATCCACTGTGTGGGCGGTCCATCTCGGTTGTGACATAGCTGTAATGTCATGCGTTTGGGCACCCAGCCCTTTTTTTCCCTGAAATCTCTGTCAGGATGTCACATCCTGGCAGTGTGTACAGATTAGAGCCATAGTCATAGATCCACCACAAGAGTGGTTTGTTGGTTGTATATATAGATATCAAACAAGATGCAGCAAGAAATGCAATGTTATCTCATGTTCATTACCTGATCTAAGCAGTCCTTCATCACAGCTGTTGTCAGTGGAGGTCCCCACAATCAATGAAATGTCAACCCAATGGTCTGTTTTTCTGATGTAGTGGCACCCCGTCAGAATGAGGCTCATTATCTTAACTTTCCCATTATTTGCACACCTTTTCCCCCTTTTTCTAGAAGGTGCTGATATTTTCTGAGGCGCAGGGGCAAAAAAAATCATCCCATCCTAACTAACAAAGTAGCAGTTCCTTGGCCATTCTCAGGTGAAAACATTCTTATGTATCCCTTCAGGGTGAACTGATCTTGCTCAGCCTGCTATAAAAGCTACAACTACTGAAAGCATTATTGTTGTTGTCATTGTTATTTTTTGCTATAGACCTGCCTGGTTAACTAGCAAATGCCCAGTAACTATGCTATACATCCCTTTAATATATGAAATGCATATATAGAGTGAATGTGAGAGCTATTATTCCTTACCAATTCTTTTGGAAATTCCAAACCCATATACTTCACCCTTAGCATTGTCAGTATCCATACATTATTCTCCATTGAGTGATTGCATACCAGGAGAATAGGCTAAGCACAAAGCAAAAATGCACAAAAAGAAAGTAACAATAACTAATATGACTGCAGGGTGTAACATAATATGAAGTATCCAGGATCCAGAAGAACTCCATCCTGAAAATATATCCCATCAGTGGCTTTCAGTTAAAGTTTGCACTTTCAACAGTTTCAAAATTTTATAACTTTATGATTATAATTATTATGATTATAACCTTATGATTATGTGCAATGGAGTTATATGGAACCATTCTGGCTCTTTCAGCAACTCTCGCTAACTTAGGCCCAGGACAGACAGGCCAAAAGCGGCATGCTGCCACCAATCCTAGGGTTCGGGAGCGCGCACCAACCGCACACCCCCGAACCCTAGGACGTACGTTAATTCAAGGTATGAGAAACCTTTAACTATTTTTATTTCCTCTTTATCATAGAATCATAGAGTTGGAAGAGACCACAACCACATGCCCTTTTGTACTTTGATTGACTTGTTTTGTTCCCCCATTTAAGCTAATCTGCACTGTTTGATCTTATATATCTGTCCAAGCCAATGTAGGCTGAATTCATGTAAATCATCTGTGGTCATTATTTTTGTTTTCTTTTGCTTACATTAGGCCTGCTTTTGCACTTTCTTCTTTGGCTTTCTTTAGTGAATGTTCCACATCTGTAGTACTTTCTGCTAGTAGTATGGTGTTGTCTGCATGTCTTAGGTTGCTGATATTCCTATCTTCAATCCTTCCTTCTATTCCTTCATTCTATAGCTTTTCATGATCTATGCAATCAAAGGCCTTGCTATAATCTATAAAGCACATGCTAATTTTCATCTGGAATACTTTAGCTCACTCTATTATCCATCATATGTTTGCCATGTGGTCTCTAGTGCCTCTTCCTTTCCTGAACGCACTTAGACAGTTGACAAGTATTTCTCCATATGTGATTGAAGTCTATGATGCAGAATGTGAGCATAATTTTGCTTGTGTGGCAAATTAATGCTGTGGTCCCATAATTGTTGCACTCTTTTGTGTCTCCCCCCTTTTTTCTTTTCTTTTCTTTTCTCTTTCTTTCTTTCTTTCTTTCTTTCTTGTTTTTGATGGATGGGTATGTATATTGATTGTTTCCAATCTTTTGGCTACTGTTTTGTTTTCCATATTTTTTGGCATATTTTGGTTATCACTGGAATTGATTCTGTTTGTGTGATTTGTAGCCGTTCAGTTGGGATACCATCTGTTCCTCATGATTTATTCTTACCAATTTCTCTGAGTGCTGCTTCACCTTGCTTCCCAAAATTTGGAGTTCATCTTCATATGGTTCTTCATTCCATGTGTCATTCATTTTTCGTCTCTTTTATATAGCTCTTCTGTGTATTGCTTCCATCATCTTTTTATTTCATCTTGATCATTTAGTATGTTCTGCACATATTTAGGCTGCTTCTGCGCTGCAGTAATTATCTAGTTTGACATCCCTTTAATTGCCATGAGTCATGTTTTGTGAGATATTTAGCCTTCTCTTTCAGAGAGCTCTTGTTCCACAATAAACTATAATTCCCAAAATTCCATTGCAACGAGCCATGGCAGTAAAAGTGGTGACAAACTGGATTATCTCTGCAGTGTGGATACAGCCTGATTCATCTTGACATGCATGTTGTCACTGTGAAGCTGGTGGACATAAAAGTCTGAGGTCTAAGGTGTAATTTTGTCCTTCCCACACTTGTTTGATCCGTTCAGTCCCATTGAATAGCATAGGCAAACACAGCTACTTTTTATGCATGTTTGCAACGGAGGGTTTTTGCATAACAGCAGACTTACTGTGTAGAAGTAACACACATACAGTGCCAACTGTTTGCAGTTACTTTTGGGCATTGGTCCCCAAGGACACATTCCTTCCTCTTCTGCATTATTGAGCAAACAAGGCTCAAAGTTAGTTACTAGATGGTCATATACCCACTATATGTTTCCCCGCTGATCACAGAAAGCTTTGTTGATTAACTAATTGTGTTTAGGACATCTATGTTCATTCCATTTGACTATAAGAACCAGACTCTAAATAATACTATTTATATTTGCTTGTAGATCCATATTTGACATGGGAAAAGACCTGTAAGGAAAAAAAATCTCACTACCTTGACATAGTTCTTTAAAGGAAACTTCAGTTTTATGGACAGTTTCTTGGGGATAATTGCAAGGAGTGAGACCTACTTTTCAGTGAATGCGCTTAGGATTGAACTGTTGCTATCAATTTAGGTTGTATGCTACATGTTTTAAACCCTTTTTATTAAGCAGTTGTATGTCTCTCATTACAAACACTACATTTCATTAAATCCAAGGCAAAATGTCCCTATGGAACAATATTGCTAATATT
Source organism: Urosaurus nigricauda (assembly GCA_034509955.1). Taxonomy (NCBI): domain Eukaryota; kingdom Metazoa; phylum Chordata; class Lepidosauria; order Squamata; family Phrynosomatidae; genus Urosaurus; species Urosaurus nigricauda. Next base: position 59,895,907 of record JAOEGL010000006.1, read on the forward strand.
CCCATTGGCCCTGCAAAATGTGCAAAAAGATCCCAAGGTCAGAGTTTCCCTTGGAAAGGTTAATTAAGTCTGAAAGAAAAGTATTATGTGGTAATTAAATAGTAATGAGTAAGGAGTCAGCTACAAATACAGTATGTGACAAGGTACCAAACGGCAGACCTGAAAACACCTACAAATTTAGTATTTTATTACCTTTTCTATTATAAAATTACCCCTGGGTGTCAGGAGTAATTTTTATTCTTTCTCAACTTGTGCCTGACAGAATGGGGATTGAGTGGTCAGCACTGTGCCATACATACTTGAAATCATAATATATCTCTAGAGGAGTTCAAGGAACATTAATAACATTCCTGACAAGTTTAAGAGAACTTTCATCAAAATTGCCATGGCTCTCATCTTGGGTAACACCTCATTCCAAATCTTAAGTGCAGGCACACAAAGGAGGGCAGCCTTGTATTTTCACATTTTAAAAAGTTTCACATGGAATTATAGCATTGTGTTTACCACTCTTGTTAAGACTCATCAGAATATTTCTTTCATAGTCCCTGATGCTTTGGGATATCTTATTTCACTATTTTATGAATATATCTGGCATGAACTTAGGGAAAAAATATTAATGTAATGTGGGTTTTGTTTTTCCCCAAATCAGTGGTGTAAATCAGCTCTGCATGTCTTCCTGAAATCATATTTCATTCTATTATTGAAATTATTTGACAATTTGATGGCATCTTCCTTAGTATATTTAAAGCACCTGAGTAAATAGCAAAAATTTGTTCCATTAAGATGTAATGATTACATTGTAGCTTTTACTTTTTCACTTTTAATAGTTAATAGTTAATATTTAAATTAACATTAGCATTTGCTTCAAAACATGCAGTATTAAGGATACCTTGTGTCACACCAGTGTTTCACATGTAACAGTAAGCTAGGGTTGTAAGGGAGCACTTATTATGTATGGGTTGTGTGTGTGTGTGTGTATCTAAATATGTTTATGCAATTTTTCAATGACACATTTTGTAGCCAGCCATTTGTCCTAATACATTGTACATTATGTTTAGTTGTATACAGAATTCTTGCACACATTTGCACATGGTATATTAATTTTGTACACATACTTTGGTTGGAGAACTTTATTGTAACTTTGAGTGCAAAATTCAGAACAGTTGATGTGCTCAAACTATCCCAATTTGGCAGAGACCACCTTGATTCACCCTCTGTCATCCCACTTTCTCACCTGCTGCTAAAATATCCAAATTTCACAGTCCTCCTGCCACCTCCATCTCAGCTTACTTCAGTTGCTGCAAACAGAATTCAAAGTGCAAAAGTAGTTTGCGCTCAGTTAATTCAGCAGAGGGGACAAGAGGTACAGAATCTAGTCCTTTCCGAGAGGCTCAGGAAAAAATAAATTGCTGCAGACTCTCCTAGCTTGTGTATTCTTCTTGTTTGTTTTTGCCATTGTGTTTTATCTTTTTTATCTTTTTAAAATAAATTTTGTTCTTTTAATAGTTATCGATTTTAACACTGTAATAATTTATTTGCTTTTTAAAATATAACTCTTTCTATGTTTTTAATTGTGTTGTTTTTTAATATTGTGAAGCCGCTCTGAGTCCCAGTTCTGGGGAAAGAAAGGAATACAAATAAATATAGTAAATAATAATAATAATGACTGTATATTTACAAGTATCCAACTGGACCCAATGAATCAGAAGCATAAAAATTCCATACTCCCCAACTGTAATGATTTGGTAGGGACAGTCCCAATTAATGTTCTGCCATCCCATATTTTCAACGGCCTTTAAAATGTCCCAGCTTCTCTCTTCTACCTCCACTTTTGTCCTTTTTCCTTAGATTATTTAAGTTGCTAGAAACTGAGTTCAAAAGTAGTTTACACTCAGTTAACTGTAAAGGAATAATAGAGAAGAGACTGTGTGTCCTTCCCAGTAGGCACAGCCAAAAGCAATGTGCTGCTACTTCTTCTAGCCTGTGTGTTTTTTCTCTTTAATAGCTTTGTTCATTTTGACCCTTTCTCTGTTTCTCTTAATTTGTTCCCATACCCAGTCTCCATTTCTGTCTTCCTTTTGTCGCTTACTCTTTGTACAATACTTCCTCCCCAATCTCTGTATACACATCTATCTGGCTCCTAGACCTCTGTATTTATTTTCACCTTCCCAGTCTTCCTGTCACTTTTCTTTGCAAGCTCCTACCCCATTGCCACTTTGTGGCCTCTGTTTTTGTCTGCATTGTCTCCCGAAGCTTGGTTGGAGACACTCTTGGCCTATTTCTCTGCTTCTCTCTGTGTGTGTGTTTTATTCTCTTACATTCAGCTGGTTACTATTGTAAAGATTCCCACATGCAGTTTTTCTTTATTGCATTTAATTTCATTCATGTTTTCTGTAGATGTGAGATGAAGTCAGCAAGCAGGAATAAAAGGGATGAAGGAGGTAGCCCTGTAGTTTTTAAAGGATGGATCAGTTCCTCTGCATTGTAATGTACAAAGGGAAAATTAATGTTATATGAAGTTCCAAATAGAGCAGTTTGTACCAAGAAGAATGAGTTGTTATTACATATTCTACTTTTGTTATTCTACATCTTTTATTATCACTCATTATAAAGTTATAACTCATTATAACCCTAAGTTGTAAGATATGATCTGACAAAAAAGAAAATATATTCATTTTATCAGTAATGTAAACTGCCTGTAATAGTACTTCTTTTCAAACTTTATTGTTAAAGCTTTGCTAGAATGCAATGTTCCTTTAAAGGTGCATGCACCTACATATATGTATATATTATGCAAATTCAAGCCAACAGCAGACAGTATGCATGGCCTTATAGAAATAATGAATGTTAGAAATGCTGTTACACTATCAAACTTTGCACAGTCCACAGGTTCAAGAATTTCTTAACTTTATGCACCTGGATTTTTTTAACTATTGAAAGAGTATGTGTGTGCCTTCACATCATTTGCAACATATGGTGACTAAGGTGAACCTGTTGTGGGGTTTTCTTGGCAAGATTTGATCATAGGATATTTGCTTTTGCCTTCTTCTGAAGTGGAGAGAGTGTGACTGGCCCCAGGTCAGCTACTAGGTTTATATCAAAGAGTGGGGATTTGAACCTTGTTCTCCAGAGTCATTGTCCAGCACTCAAACCACTACACTATGCTGGCTCTCAGTGCTGAAGGAGCAGGGGGTATTTTTAACCCTATTGGATTGAGAAAGTATCCCACAAGAGGGTCAACATCCAGGTTAGCATTGTGGTTATGGTTGGAGTTATTTTATGATTAGCTTTTGTGGTTGGGTTTAACGCACACTTCATTTATTTCTTGGACCTTATTCAAGTGTCTGTTCATCTTGCCCCCCTCCCCATGTCAGTCAACCTATAATTACTAGAGTAGTTTATTTCTGTTTCCAAACAGCATGGATGATTTCCCTCCCATCACATTTCCCCCCAGTATCCCCCCCCCCCAATTTGGGGAACAGAAGGACCTCAATAGCAAAGGACAGTTCTTTTTGAAACAGTTTTTTGCCTATTCCCCTCCTGCTCCAAATAAGACAAAAATCTTGTGCATGGATGTAGATGACACTTGAGGATAGTGATCACCATCTGTTCAGGCGACAATACCATAGAAATTGTAGGTCTAATTCTGTGAGAATTATGCAGCAAAACTCTGAAAGAATAAATTTTCCTGTTCTGAGGTATTATTATTCTTACTAATTTTATTTATATAGTGCTGTAAATTTACATAGTGTTATACATATAATCTTATAATTAGACAGTTAATTAATATGAGGTTAATTTCAAGCAGCAACAAAAATTAATTAATGGTGGTGGTGGTGGTGGTGGTGATGATGATGATGTTGATTTCTTACCCACCTCTCCCCATGATCATTTTTTCACCATCACATTACATTGGCTGGGAAACAACAACAATTAACTAATACATGCCATCAGTTAAAACAAATTACTGAAGAAGGTCAAGGAAGTAAGTGCCATGGTAGGATTAATGCTAAACATTAAGAAAACAAAAATAATGACTATAGAAGTTCTACAAGAATTCATCCTAGATAATGAGGAGCTTGAAATAGTCAAGTAAGTCTCATGTCTTGGATCAAATAGTGATCAAAATGGAGACTGCATCTAAGAAATTAAAAGAAGAATTGGAATGGGAATGGCAGCTAAGAAGGAACTGGACAAGGTCTTAAAGTGTAAAGATACAACTGTATACACCAAATGCATCTGAGAAAGTAGACTTAAGTCTATGAAAGCTAATGCTGCCAACTTCTTTCTTTCAGTTAGTCTGAAAGGTGCTACAAAAGCTCTCTGCACACTGATTCTACAGATTAACAGGGCTATATCTTTGAATTGTGTACACCAAGGTGAAGGTGGTCCAAGCCATTATGTTCCCTGTTACCATGTATGGATGGGAGAGTTGGATAATGGAGAAAACCAACAGTAGAAAAATCAACTCATTTGATATGTGTTGCTGGAGAAGAGTGCTGAGAATACCATGGAAGGCCAAGAAGACAAACAACTGGATTTTAGAACAGACTAACCCTGAGCTCTCCCAGAAAGCCAGGATGACTAAATCGAGGTTGTTGTACTTTGACTGGATCATGAGAAGGCAGGAATTGTTAGAAAAGACAATGATGCTAGGAAAGGTAGAGGGCAGTAGAAGGAGAGAAAGACCACAAGCCAGATGGTTGTATTCAATCAAAGAGGCCATGGGCATGAGTCTGCAGGACCTGAACAGAACTGTGGAAGTAACAAGGTCTTGGAGATGTCTCATTGGCAGTGTCGTCATGGATCAAGGCCAAGTCAAGGGCAGTTAACAACAAGGGAGAGGTAGAAAACCTCTGGCCCTCAAGATATCAGTGGATTATACCATCAGGCCCTGCTGGCTTTGCCAGTGGTGTGGGCTGAGGGGAGAAAGTCACTAACAAATGGAAGTGCCAGGTTCATCATTCATACTGTAGTGCTAGATCTTATCACAAACTGATTGGTCTTCTTTTTGGCTGATTCATATATTTCATATTCATTGCTGAATTTTTATTCCTAAACCTGGATACCATCTGGTTTAGTAAAGGGAGATATCTATCTTTGGGAATAAAGAAATAATTTATGTATACTACAAGACATCCACAGGAACCTAGCTGTCAATACCTTTAGCAAGTTCTGTTTGTTGTATTGTTCCCTTGTTTGTACCATGAAGTAGTCCTGACCCTATCTGAATTACTAATGTGTCAATGTAGTACCAGTTATCTTAGCAAAGCTGACTAAAATGTATTTAAATAAAACCTTTCCTTCCTGCTCATTTATCATATGCCAGCATACAGGATATACAGACTTCTTACATTCATTCCCACAATATTGTGCTTTCCCAAATATCTTTGAAACTTGAGTTTTTAACAAACCTAATGGCTATATCATCTCCATTCTTTTCCTCTATATTCCTCTATATTTAAAAAGGATCTCCTGAGGACCAATTCAGTCATTATATTTTCATATACTTAAAAAAAAACTATCCTAGGAAAATTACTGAAGAATGGTATGAAATTGCTTAAATAGACAAATGGCTTTCTAGATTGGCAGGAAAGTGTGACATGAAGTTGCCTTTTCCTTAATGCTTAGCAGCTGCACCGCAGCCTTTAGATGGAGCTGTGCTGTTCCGCAGTTTTTAAAACGGAAGCTGGGAAAAACAGCACCTTTTTAAAGGCGCTTCTTCTCCCCTAAAACGCAAAAAAAAGCATTTTCATGGTACACTTTCCCTTTATCTCATCTAAAGGCTAGACTTTCATGCAGCCATGAACACACTTCTTTTTGCCAATCTAGATCAGGCCAAAGTGTAGTTGCAGTGTTTACACGAGTAATATCATCATCATCATCATCATCATCATCATCATCATCTTTATTTATATATCGCCCTTCCTGTGATCAGGGCGGTGCACAACATATTTACAGTTAAAAACATTCCAATACAATAAAACTAAACAAATAGATAAAAACATTATCAACCCAATGCTGATGTTCGATGGTAATACTCCAAGCAGCTCATCTGGGGGGGGGGGGTGTTACAATAGAAAGTCACAATTAAGGATAAGCGAGCTTTAATAGATACATTTTCAACTCCTTTTTAAATTGGGTGAGAGAGGCAGCCCGACGGAGCTCTATGGGCAGCGAGTTCCAGACACTCGGGGCGGATATGGAAAACGCTCTCTTAGCTGTAGTTGAAAGTCTGGTGTCTGGAACTTTTAATAAGAGTTGCCCCCTCGATCTAAGTGTGCGGGGCGGATTATGTGGGGAGAGACAGTCCTTTAGGTACTCTGGGCCCAAGCTATTTAGGGCTTTATAGGTAATAAACAGCACTTTGTACTGAGCCCGGAAGCGAATAGGCAGCCAATGAAGGTCTTTCAAAACCGGTGTTATATGGTGGGTCCTGGATACACCATTGACCAACCGAGCTGCCATATTCTGCACTAATTGTAGCTTCCGAGTGTGATACAAAGGCTGCCCCATGTAAAGCTCATTGCAGAAATCCAACCGAGAGGTTACCAGAGCGTGTACTACCGTTTCAAGGTTCCTCCAATCCAAGTAGGGACGCAGTTGGCGTAACAGCCGAAGCTGAAAACAGGTGCTCCTGACCGTCGCATCCACCTGAGATGTAAGGTGGAGCGACGGATCAAGAAGCACCCCCAAGCTGCATACAGTGTCCTTTACGGGAAGCGTGAGCCCGCTCAGGACGGGTGGAACCACCTCCATCCTTGGGCCGGGAGGGCCTATCACAAGCACTTCCGTTTTCTCTGAATTCAGGCTGAGTCTGTTTTCCCTCATCCAGTCCATTACCGATTCCAGACAGGCCACGAGAGGAGCGACACCATCTCCGGTCACTGCATCAGTCAGAGACATAGAGAAGACTAATTGGGTGTCATCAGCATACTGATAACCCCGCGCCCCATGCCTCCGGATGATCTCTCCCAGCGGTTTCATGTAAATGTTAAAGCATGGGGGACAGAATAGCTTCTTGGGGGACCCCAAATTTTCGGGCCCTCCTATCAGAGCTAACATCTCCCAGCTGCACCATCTGGAACCTCCCAGAGAGGTAGGACCGGAACCACTGGAGCGCAGTGCCTCCGATTCCCACCTCTGCCAGGTGTTCCAGAAGGATACCATGGTCGATGGTATCGAAAGCCGCTGAGATGTCCAAGAGCACCAGCAGGGACACGCTACCCCTGTCGATGCCCAGACGGAGATCATCGACCAGGGCGACCATGGCAGTCTCAACCCCGTAGCCCTCCCGAAAACCGGTTTGAAATGGATCTAGATAATCCGTTTCATCCAAGATCAATTGAAGCTGGATTGCAACTGCCCTCTCAATCACCTTCCCCAAAAATGGCAGTAGCGAAACTGGCCGATAATTATTATATACCAGGGGGTCGAGGGAGGGCTTTTTCAGTATTGGTTTTACTATGGCCAATTTGAGATGTTCAGGAAACTGTCCCTCCCTCAACCATGTATTAATAATCCGGTGTAACAATGAGGTTACAACTGGTCCCCCCGTGCCACTAGCCATGAGGGACAGGGATCGAAGGAGCAAGTTGTTTTCCTAACGCTTCTAAGGATCTTGTCCACATCCTCGGTACTGACAGACTCAAACTGATCCAGTGCAACCGAGTCCACGGAAGCTCTGGATGCCTCTACTCTGGATTCTGCTTTAAGACTGGCGTCCAGACCTTCGTTTATCCGAAAGATTTTATCCGTGAAGAAATTGTTAAATTGGTCACAGCAGGCCTTAGTGGGTTCAAGGATCTGGTTCGGGGCAGGAGGGAGCTGAGTTAGCTCCCTCACTACCCTGAATAACTCTGCTGGACGCGACTCCGCAGACGCGATACGAGCAGCATAGAACGAATTCTTAGCTGCTCGTATCGCCTCTCCATAGTCCTCCAGAAGGTGGTCTAGGAGAGCCTTGTCGGATAAACACTGGTGTTTCCGCCAGGCACGCTCTAGCCGTCGCAGAACCCGCTTCCTCGCCCGGAGATCTTCCGTATACCAGGGCTTCTTTTTAGAAGCAGGCCTGAGAGGGCGCTTGGGAGCAATGCTGTGTATAGCCCTAGAGAGATCCGTAGCCCAGGTGTTGACTAGGGCATCAACAGTGTCACCGTCACTTCCAACCATATATCCCTCTAGGGCTTCTTGGAACCTATCAGGTTCCATCAGCCTTCGAGGGTGGACCATTCTAATAGGTCTGCCACCCCCGGGAGGGGGGGGATCTGGGTTGATGCCTTGATGCTTGCCTCTATCAGGAAATGATCCGTCCATGACAAGGGGGAAATGTTGACAATTTCCGCCCACGGAGTTTCCATGTCCGTACAGAAAACCAAATCAAGCGTATTCCCCGCAAAATGCGTTGGGCCCATAACTAGCTGAGACAGGCCCATGGCTGTCATGGTGTCCATGAATTCCCGAGCCGCACCAGATGGAACTACGTTGGCCGCGAGGGGGATGTTGAAGTCTCCCAGGACTAAAATTATTATTATTATTATTAAAAGCCTGGGAGACTCCAACATCAGCTCCGAGACCAACTGTGTCAGCTTGTTAAGGGAGTCAGTTAGCGCACGGGGTGGCCGGTAGACCAACAGAATCCCTAGACTGTCTCTAGCCTTCAGGATCAGGTAAATACATTCGATATAGGTAGTCTGACGGACATGGTTCCTGGTTAGAGACAAGGTGTTTTTATGCACCAAGGCAACACACACACACCCCCGCCCACCTAACCTGTTCTGGTCCTTCACCGAGTACCCGGATGGGAGGACCTGAGCCCACACAGCATCCCCTTCAGGCCCAAGCCAGGTCTCGGTTATGCACGCCAGGTCACAATTATTATCCTCTATCAGATCTAGAAGAATGTGGGACTTGTTCTTAATAGACCTGGCGTTGCACAGGAGCAGAGACAGGGTTTGTGGTACGGCTGGTGTGACCCTCAGGTCCCTTTGGATAAGAGTAGGGCTTGAAGAGGAGATGGATATTAAACATTGATCTCTTCTTCCGTTGTAACACCGGCCCTTACACCTACCGTCATACCTCCCCTTGCCCCACACAACTTGAATAGGAGCCCCGGTTATGTCAAGGGAGTTACCCTCTACCTCCTCGGCTGGTGCACCCTCTCCTCCTCTGTCAATAACCCCTCCCTCCCTTCACAAGACAAAGGTGGTGGTAGGGAGGAGGATAGAAAGGAGTTAAGAGTTATTAAAAACACTATCCGATCAAAAACCATTGTCAGCAGAGGGGATAACAATTAACTAATAAACCGTTCAATCAGTTAGCGCCACTCTCGCTGGCGTCGCCAGCCTCTATTCTGGCGGAGTTCCTGCACTGGTTATAGTGCGCGGTGTTGGTGCGCGGGAGAGTTGCGCTCTGGCGCTCCTGCGCAGTTCTTCCGGTGGCGGCTTCAGCGGAGCCCGGTAAGCCGACTAAATAGGACGCCGCTCTCACCAGCGCCCCGCCCCCGAAGTCCATTGCCACTGCGCCGCGGAGTTCCTGTGCGGTGTTGGTGCGCGGGAGAGTTGCGCTCTGGCGCTCCTGTGCAGTTCTTCTGGTAGCGGCTTCAGTGGGGGCCGGCAAGCCGACTAAATAGGACGCCGCTCTCACCGGCGCCCCACCCCCGAATTCCGCTGCCACTGCACCGCGGAGTTCCTGCACGGTGTTGGTGCGCGGGAGAGTTGCGCTCTGGCGCTCCTGCGCAGTTCTTCCGGTGGCGGCTTCAGCGGAGCCCGGCAAGCCGGCTAAATAGGACACCGCTCTCACCGGCGCCCTGCCCCCGAAGTCCGCTGCCACTGCGCCGCGGAGTTCCTGCGCGGTGTTGGTGCGCGGGAGAGTATAAAGAACATTACTGATTAGGAAAAGTGCTTCAAATTAGTATCCTTTTGGAAGGGGTGCCTCACTTGCTAATCAAAATTTGAACAATGAAAAGCAAGGATATACCAAAAGAGAGTGATATTCCAGAAAGAGTTGCATTAGCACCATTGGTATATTTAGTCAATGCCCGAATGACTTTTGCACTCTGCAAATGGGTGTGTGTGGGTAAGTGAGAATATTTGATAGTCTGATTGTAGTCTGTCAGATAAATGCTTCAGCACTTGTTTCTGTTTTTTTTAAGGAGCTATTGTTAATATTGTTAATTATTGTTTATTGTTAAGCTAGTTAATATTCTGAAAAAATGGAAAATGTTTTTCAGACCTGTACATAAACTGTGGATGTGTGATTACATACATGTAAGTTCCACTGCATTCATTAGGATTTTCTCCCATCTAATATCCATGGGATTGCAGCCTCAGCTGATTAATCAATTAAACCAACCTTGTCTCCCAGCCAGAACCATCCCAATGTAATATTCACCTGTTGAAAATCTCGTTTGCATTTGCTTCCGTTATATTTTACTTCTACACATAAACAAAAACAAAAAAACACAAGATAAACTTAACATGTGAAGTGTCCTTAGAACTCTTGGTGACCTCTTTATTTCTCCTGAAAAAGTGAATTATGAATTCTATATGGTTTGGGAAGTGGAAAAGCGGTGTTATAAGATTGAATCCTGAGATAATGACAGAGTCAAGATCAATTAGGAAAGAGAGCTTTCCTCTCACCACCTATCTTATTGCAAAGCAGAAATCTGAAGCTCCAGTTCTCTGTGTGTGGTGTGTTTTAACTCAACCAAATAAAATTATTATAACCATATGTATTGAAGATGTAGTAGAAAGATCCTTTGTTTTTCTTTCAAAATTTGTTGTTTATCCCATATTTTGTTTTAAAGAGCTACCATCATTTTAAGTTACTCTGACAGTAAACTCCAGCTCCCATTGAAATGACTTACATATAGGTTTCAAGAAAGAAATGCTGTGGACTTTGAGCAAACTCTAAATAAGAGTACTAGCCTTCAAACTTTGTTCTGAGAAAACCTGCAGTTCATTAGAAACTTTCTTGATAGTCTTCAGTAGAAGTCGTAATAACACAAAAGCTTCCCTGATAAAATTTCAGATAGTACATGGCCACTGACTATCCCTTGCAGTGAGGATCTGTGGAAGAGTGTTGTGAAGGTTATAGGCTTCTCTCTGCTCATGTAGGGCAACTTAGGGGCTTTATAGACCACCCAAAAGGGGCAGTCTGTAGGCGCCCAGAGGAGCTCCAGACTGGGGCCTGGGATGCCTCATCAGCAGCCCTTTTGGCCCCAATCCGCCACTTCTCTGTGGCCTGAAGCGGGGTGCAGCGGGCACCCTGGGCATCCACTGAACCCTGCCATGGGTGGTGCTTCCGAGGGGAGAAAAGGGCCACCGTCACATCCCCTTGGCCTCCTTGGCATGGCCGTGTGAAGGCCGCACCAAGGACACAAGCGCCAAGAAGTAGCTCTGTTTCGGAGCTCCTTGCACCACAGAAAGGGTGCCATAGGCACCCTCCTGTGGCACAATGCCGTCAGGTGCATGCCACGCCATCTAAGCGTGGTGCGCACCATGACATCATGCGTGCATGGACAGTGCAATGCCAACATGGTGCTGTCCATACGTGCTAGGGCTGGGGAGCGTGCAGATGCTGCATGGTCCCCAGCCCTATTCATCTCCTGGGGACAGCCCTTTTGGGCAGTCTGTACCGGGCCTTGAATATCCCACATAAATTCTGCAGTTCTCCACATTGCCAAATTTACATTGCAGTGGAATTGCTACATTAGAGATTAACAACTTGACAAAGAGTGGGAGTGCAGTCATGGCTGGAGTAGACATGCCAGGAATATACAGTATGACCTCTGCATCTGCAGGCGATATATTCCTGGACTTACTGTGGAAATATGAAATAGCAGATAATAGCAAACCTTATTGAAATGAATGACTTCCAGCAGAGGTTGACCACAGAGTCACACTGGAGGACCTAGAGATTTCTAGAGAGGACATGTCATAGAAGCACGTATGCTGGGCAGGAAGTCCTCCTTGTTTTCCCACTTCTGTTTCCATACAGGGATGTCAATCCCAAGGCTGGATTATTGTGGTTGGAGCCTTCAAGCAGTTGCAGACATAGGGCCCTCTTTTTGCATATGTGAGAGCTATTCTAAGAATAGATACATAGAAATTTAATCAAGTAATGAAGAAGCAGTAAGAACAATACAAAATACATTTACACTGCAGCACAAAAAACTTCAACTTCAGCCCTGCAACATCAGTGAAACTGATTTCATGCATTTTTACTCAGTTATTCAAGTTCTACAGAAAAGTTGATGATAACAGAAACACAAAAGAGCAGCATGGTGCAGTGGTTTGAGTGTTGGACTATGACTCTAGAGATCAGAGTTTGATTCTCCGCTCAGCTGTGAAATCTGCTGGGTGACCTTGGGCTGGGTGACCTTGGGCAAGTCAAATGCTTTCATCCTCAGGGGAGGGTTATGGCAGGCCGCCTCTGAACAAATTTTGCCACGAAACCCCCATGATAGGCCTTATGGTTGGTATAAGTCAGAAATGATTTGAAGGAATACAACAACAACAAACCGAAACACAGAGGGATTCAGGAAATAACTGGAGAAACAGCAGCGACCTAATTCTTTTTCATTTTCTATTTAAATTTTTATTGAGTTTTTACAGATTGTCTGTATAACAATGACAAAAACAACAACAACCATTGACTACAAGGGACAGGTGTATGCATCTGATGAATAATTATTCTGCAGCAGAATCACAAAATTGGTTCTCTGCAAGAGCCAGAGAGTCCGACTTGTCCAGCTGTAGCGTATTTGTCCATACATCTTTCTGTGACGTAGGAGGTTGGATTAATTGGGAGTGTTGATTAACATAGTCAATAAAGATCTTCTAGTCTTCTTGAAATGTGTCAGTCCTTTCATGACAAGTGCAAAATCTCATCATGGCAGACAGTTTTTTCATCAACCGCATACCCCAAATTCTAAACTACAAGTTCTCAATAGAGAAGGTACCTGAATTCCAGCATTTGGCTACTTCTAATCTGGCAGCAGTAATGAGAAAAAGGATGAGTTTTCTATGTTTCAGGTTAGAATTATCTTTAACAAATATAGAAAGCAAAGTCAAAATTGGACAGAAATGTATGGTTTACAAAAGTTTTCAAAAAAGGAGAGTGGACTTGGAGTTTATCCTGCTGAGGCTAGGTGTAATGCAAAGGAAGCAATATGGTATAGGAGCCTGGTGGCGCAGTGGTTAAATGCCTGTACTGCAGCCATTCATTCACAAACCACAAGTTTGCGAGTTCAATACCAGCCAGAGCTCAGGTTCGACTCAGTCTTGCATCCTTACAAGATCACTAAAATGAGTACTGTACCCAGCTTGATGAGGACACTTAGCTTACAGTTGTAAACCTCTTAAAGACTGCTTAAAGTGCTATGAAGTGGTATATCAATGAAGCTGCTATTGCTATTGCTACTCGAAACCAGGTAATGCTAGATTGTTGTAGGGAAGTTGTTATGGTGTTGGTGGATTTTGGTAATCCATCCTATAACTGGTCTAAGGTGCTCTAGAGTCTGCATTTTCTTAATAACCTTATTAGTGGAAATTTATCATCTAAGTGGGAAAGGTGATGCCAAAAAAAAAGAAAAGAAAAGTGTTTAATCGGAGAGACCTTGTCAGCCCAGCCAGAAAGGGGGAGACAAACAGGCAAGTAAGGAGCTTTTAGGTCCTGGAACTCTCTCCCAAGAGGTCATAGTCCTTTAATAAATCTTTATCATTTGTGACTTTCCCATTTTGGATTCTGCTATCTATACTGTCTATTTAGATGATAATACTTTATTTACCAGTTAATGGCATTTTAATGGTCTAAGTGTTATGCATATTCTAATTAATTAACCAATTAACTTTCCGTTATTTTGACTTTTCAGTAATCTAACCAAGACTATATCCAAATGCCATTCATTGATCTTCCCCCTTCTGTGCTCAAAGGCATGCATACCTAGGCACAAATTGTTCATTTTTTAAAGTTTTCTGGATCAATTAAATCCCTAGCTGAGCAATTCTGATTGTGCTGTAAGAATATCAACTACTAGCTACAACTTTCTTATTTCCTTTTCTAAAGCTCGTTATATCTAGGTCATTGTATATCTTACCCCAATTCAATAATTCTGCTACTAGCTCACTTTTTTGATCAATGGGTCCATCATATGCCTTAAAGGAGTACTCTTATAGGTATAAATATATGAAATTTGTACAAGAGTAACCCCAAAGTGGTTTGAAATTAAGGGAGATGGGAAGCAAACATTGCCTGTATATATTTTAGACACTTTAATATAGGTGTAGTAATTGAGCAGGAGAAACAAAAAAAATGATAATACTGGTAATGCAAGAAAGTCACTAAATTTTGTATTGACATGTGGAAACTATTAGTACCTCCTCAGAATTGGGGTACATGATGAGACATAACACAATCTGTAACAGTCTTTGATTTAAGCGATTGGGAGCAGTAAAGGGCTTCTCCTGGGCTTATCTAATATCAAACAGCAAAAAGTGCATTTTAAGATAATTTGTTGTGTTAATAAAATAATTTACCTCGTAGTAAAGGATGAAGATAGATTCAACATAAAGGTAATAGTTTTTGTGGATTCTGCACAAGGCATTTAGGGTTTTTTTATCCCCCCCCCCCCCACACACACAAACACACTTACATACAAGGACAAATATTGTCCATGAAATTCTCACCACTGGGAAAACACAGAAATCTTTGGTTTCTTCAGAGGCAGAAAACACATTATTCTGGTACAAAGGGTAACAAATGGTTTCTCATCTCTGCCCTGTATACATTGAATGAAAAGTTTATCAAGGGAGGCATGGACTCAGTGAAGCATACTTATCAGTGGTTCTTGAGGAGAGGTTGTCATGGCCCCATTAAGAAACTAATGAACATTTTTCCAGAAAAATTCACTTAAACCAAAATAGGAGAGGGTGTTTGTGTCCCAAATTCTCAGATGCCCTGAAACCCATCCCAAGACTCCTTTGGGGGAATGCGGAAGGGCCATGTTGGCTGGGTGATTCTGAGAGCTGTGGTCCAAAACGTAACTTTCCTAAGCTCTGAGATTTTATACTCCCTTGTACAGTGGGCTCTTGGTATCTGCAGAGGTTTAGTTCCATGACCCCCTGTGCATACCAAAATCTGTGGATGCTGAAGTATTACTATATACAATGGGACAGGAAAATACTGTTTATAAACTCACAAAATCAGAGTTTGTGTTTTTGGAATGGGAGGGGGGTATTTTCATTCTTTATGGTTGATTTATGGATGCAGAATCTGTGGGACAACTGCATACTCTCTTTTCTCACACATACAGACACACACAAAAGATCTTATTTTGGGGATATGTTCTGCAAAGAGAAATTAAAAATGAATTAATTGATACCAGCCTGTGAGCCCTTAAAAATGAGACTGCCACAGGTTCTTAAATAGAGATCATAGAATCATAAAGTTGGAAGAGACCACAAGGGCCATCCAGTCCCACCCCCCTGCCATGCAGGAACTCTCAATCAAAGCCTCTCAGACAGATGGCCTTCCAGCTTATGTTTAAAAACCTCCAAAGAAGGAGACTCTGCCACACTCGAAGTGTGTTCCATTGTTGAACAGCTCTCACTGTCAGGAAGTTTTTCCTAATGTTTAGGTGGAATCTCTTTTCCTGTAGCTTGCATCCATTATTCCGGATCCTATTCTCCGGAGCAGCAGAAAACAAGTTTGCTCCATCCTCAGTGTGTCACCCCTTCAAATACTCAAACGGCTATCATGTAACCTCTTAACTGTCTGCTCTCCAGGCTAAACATACCCAGCTGCTCCCTTTATGGTAGGGCTTGGTTTCCAGATTGTTTAAGGCATACCCAGTCCTTGTTCAATTTGCATGACATCACAAGTAAAATAATTACTGATGATGATTTAACCAGTCTGCACACTGGAAAAAAGTATCAAATTTGTTGCTGAATTCCAGCTGCATTTTTACTGACATGGCTAGCTTCTCTTCTAGACCACTCTTCTAGAATTATCTTCAGATGTAACTATTCATTTAATCAATATTTTATCAATATATTCCTTGGCCAGTTTAACAGTAAAGTTCAAAAATGCCTGCTGTAAAAGGATGTGCAATAGTGATAGCAGTTGATGAAGAATAAATAAATAATCTTTGTTCATCTCTTGATTGATTACATGCATTTAAAGATGACCTTCCAAAAAATAAATGAGATGTCTGTTACTTAGTCAACTGTTACCTTCATTAAGGAACCACAAAATGGCATCTATGTATTAGATAGCATGGTATTTATTTTATGATGGCGTTCGATTGATTAACTCATCAGTTAAAAGCATAAGACTAAAACATTTTGTAAACCACTACATTACTTACATTGAGAGGAGCAGCTTGGCTGCCATACTCCTGTGGCTTTGTTCCATTTTTTTAAAAGTAACTTTAGAGTGTATGGTATTTCCGATGCCACTGTCACCCATCCTTTCATGCCTCATACTAAACTTTTCATTATTTGTTCTAATATTGACTAATCTAGGGAGCTGGGTACATTTAGCCTGGAGAAGAGAAGGTTAAGAGGTGATATAATAGCCCTGTTTAAATATTTGAAGGGATGTCACATTGAGGAAGGAGCAAGCTTGTTTTCTGCTGCTAGACTAGAACGTGGAACAATGGATGCAAACTGCAGGAAAAGAGATTCCACCTCAACATTAGGAGGAACTTCATGACACTAAGGGCTGTTCGACAGTGGAACACACTCCCTTGGAGTGTGGTGGAGTCTCCTTCTTTAGAAGTCTTTAAACAGAGGCTGGATGACCATCTGTCGGGGATGCTTTGATTGGGAGTTCCTGCATAGCAGGGGGTTGGACTGGATGATTCTAGTTTCCTACAACCTGATACCCTCCAGTTGTTTCCAGCTACACCTCACATACTTCTTGGCCATTGTCCATGCTGCTGCCCCTTTCCCAAGGCTTTCTCAGCAGCAGATATTTTCTCCTGTAAATAGCCCTATTGTCAATTTATGGAAAGTGAATTTTGGCCAAGGTCATCAAGTGATCTTCATGTCTGAATAGGACTTTAAAGCCAAGTCTTCCATGCCCTCTATCCAGCCTGCACCCCACACTCAGGTTGTATAAAACAAAACAAACAGCTTCATTTATATACCGCTTCATACCCTTAAGGAGTGTCTAAGCGGTTTACAACTGTAAGCTATTTGCCCCCCAACAATCTGGGTACTCATTTTAGCTACCTCGGAAGGATGCAAGCCTGAGTCAAGCTTCAGCCCTTTGCTGGTCTTGAACTCGCCACCTTATGGTTTTGAGTAAGTGGCTGCAGTACAGGCATTTAACCACTGCGCCACCAGGGCTGCTTGAAATGTATACAAGTCCCAAAGATATCACAACTTGTAGATTCCATTCAACGGAAGTTAAGATGTATTAAGCTGTATTAAGCTGCTGTATTTGCTACAGTTTTGGACCTCTGCTTTCTTCAGAGGTCTTGTTCTTTGCAGGACAGAAGCCCTCAATCAGCAAGCATTGACCTCCACCCAGAATAGCTGCCTTATCTGGCTGAACTATAAAAACAGGACTTTGAGGGAGGCCTTAACAAACACAGAGGAACACAGAGGCTATCAGGGGGCTGTAGGTAGGAAGGAAGAAGCTGCTGTGTTTGTTATTGCCTTGGACCTCTACTTCCCTCAGTGGTCTAGCTCTTTGCAAGACTGAAGCCCTGATTCATCAGGCACTGCTCTTTACACTTGCACTTTATTCTTGCACTGGGTATAGAGGGCAAGGACAGGGACCCTTGTTGGACAGAGACAAGGGTCTGTTACCTGCATTACCTCCTTGACAGGCCATCTTCATCAGGCCTAGTCTAGATTAAGAAAGCCCTCCCTCCAGTCTACCTGCCATGGTCCAGGCTTCAGAGGGAGAGAAGAACTGCTGGACCTGATCCCGTTCTCCACTTCCATTTCCTTCTCCCTTTGTGCCATGTCTTTTTAGATTGTAAGTCTCAGGGCAGGGAATCTTCTAATCAACCATCTAATCAACCAGGCTCTCAGAGTGGGGTATAAATATTCCAAATAAATAAATATACATTGTTAGATTTTTAGATAGAGCCTCTATGCATAATCTTGTAGGTAGTACTTTTCTCAGTCATGCCTTAACCTGTTTCTGCATGCATAACACGGTGTTCTAGGATGCTTCCCGTGGAAAGTGCAATGGATCATTGTAAGTGCTAATTGGGGGAAAAATAGATTGCACAAGCCATGCCAGCATTCATAAAATTTATAAGTTGATATAAAATACCAAGTGAGGTGATTAAAGTAAATTAAATACCTCAACACTACAGTTCTTGGGTTGTTTACTGCAAAGATGACATATAGTTAGGAGAGATGCCATTAAAGTTTTAAAACTGAATAAAATGCCCACAGGTCTTTTGGCTTGTTCGTTTGTTTGTTTGTAGGCAGTTTGAATCCCAGACATGATGCATCATTAACTTTTAGGGGCACTTATTACTAGCAACAAGAAACAAGTAGGAGAAAAGTAGCAAAATATTAGTAAGGTCTTACAAAAAAAAAACACACTCTTTCTAAGCCTAGGTTAAAAGGACAGTGCATCTACCTACTATATGTATAGAGGCCCTTTGCTGCTGAACCCATTTACCAGAACCTTTCTCCTTCACAAACAAACAAACAAACAAACAAAAAAACTGTAAGCTTTGACATCTTTTGGAATGATATTCTAAGAGACATAAGGAGTTGTGATTGAAAAGGAACATCAGTAAGCTTTGTGCATTGATGCCTCTTCAGATCCTGTCTTGGCACTGGCACTTGCCAAAGAATACCAGTTCCTGGGGCAAGAAACATCACTTGGAAAATGATCCATGATTGTAGAGAAAAAAATCAGATTAACTCAGTCTTTCCCTTATTCTTAATATTTCTAATCTAGAGAGTCATTAAGTGAATCAACATCAGATAACATGATCAAATAGGTAATATTTTATGAATAATTCATAAAATACAGTGTGTTTAGATGGGAAGAACACAACTGATTTTCCCCTGACAGAGTGAAAGACATGTAAAACTTAATAACTACTAGCTCACAACAGTTCCTCTGGCTTAGGTATGATCAGCAATTACATCAAGCTATTCAGGAGTTTGAAGGGAAGTGTAGATGGGTGTTTTATTTAGAATGCTTGCTTTTGAAATCTAATGATGGGAGCCCAGCAGCATTCTGTCTCCTATTCTTTCATTATACCAGTAATGTCTAGAATAACATTCAGTAGCAGGGAAAGGTAAAAATATGCCATTAAATGAGGAATTAAAGCATAAGAAGGATAATTACTGTGCCAAAAAGCTGAGCAATTGCTTTATCACATCCTTTTTACATTTCCTTGAGCCTAGGACATTTTAATTGTTCTAATCATAAATCTTAATTTGGTATGTAATTCCACTGTTGACATGTTTTGGAGTACCGGGATCTAGTAAGTATGAACATGACTTAAATATTGCAAATGAAAATCACATATCTTCATCCCCTTCCCCTAGGTATGGAAGATAGTAACTTTTTCTGGTTTCCAATAAACTGTAGTTTAACCTCTTATTCAAAGATGACTATGTAACACTTACATGGTAGGTTGCCCCTAGTGATTCATTGTGTAAAATGAGGGGCAGATTCTAGGTACTGTATGTCTCAGGCTGCTAGACATTTATTTTGTCCTACAAAACTGCTTTGGAACCAACACTCTTCTGATTTTACTTGTATACATTGCACTATAAGTCACTGAGACAGACTGATCCACACAATCTAATGTTACTGAGAATTATGCTTTATGGCCTCTGCAGTAGCAAATTGTAGTTTAGGCATTCCATTTGAAAGCATTGTCTCAGGAGGGAATTGCTGGCTTTGTCTCCAGATAGCTGTAAGTTGTTTTGTGAGAAGGAAGGTTTATCACACTAGGGGGGCAAACAGGATTTAAATGAGAGTTAAACAGGAATTAAACAGGAAATGCCTTATGTTTAACATAGGACATTTCCTGTTTAATTCCTGATTAAATCCTGTTTATTATTATTATTATTATTCACCTTTATTTATATAGCTCTGTAAATTTTCACAGTGCTGTACACACAATCTTATATTTAGACAGATCCCTGCCCTCAGGCTTACAGTCTAAAAGAGACAACACAAAAGGAGAAGGGAAAGGTGGTGGGAAGGGGATGAGGTCCAGTGGTTCTTCTCTCCCTCTGGGGCCAGGACCAAGGCAGATGGACTGGAGGGATGGCATGGCTTCTTAATACTGTTTGCCCCCTAGTGTGATAAACCTCGTGCAAGTCAGGGATGGTAATCTTTAAACATTGACTTTCCTGACTGGAATTGGTAGGCTTTTCAGGACAGGAACATCTAAACTTGCTGTAGTTCAACAAAGTATATATACAAAACCAGATGTTAACCTTATAGTTCATCAGAGTATGAATACCACTTGAATACCACCATTTAAGCTCCACAGTAGATGTTTGTGATGGTGTTAATAATTTTGACAAAATGAGAGTAGATATGTAATAAATGTTCTGCAGGTATGTGAAATTTTATCCTAGATTTTCTTCATATGCTTAATGATATTTTCTCTACTGTTGGTATGTGGCAGCAATCCATCATGTTTCATGTTTCCTGGGTTCCTAGAAAGCCCAGCATGAAAAATAATCTGATTATTGATCTGTGTCCTTTTTTAAACATTAATAGTAGAATTATATGAAAGCTGGTTCTTTCTCTGACTAGAATACATGAACAAACCTTGATCCATTGAGGTATAACAAGGAAAGTGATGAAGTGGAGAATTGATTGCAGGCTGAGTCTCTCATATCCAAAATGCTTAAGACCAGAAGTGTTTTGGATTTTGTGATTTTTTGGATTTTAGAATATTTGCATACACATAATGAGATATCTTAGAGATGAGACCCAAGACTAAACATGAAAGTCATTTATATTTCATATACACCTTATATACATGGTGTAAATTTAATTTTATACACAGAATTTTAAAAATAATTTTGTGCATGAAACAAAGCTCGTGTACACTGTGTAGAGAGATCCTGTAGCACTTTTGAGACTAACTGAAACAAAGAAGTTGGCAGCATGAGCTTTCATAGACGTCACTCTTCTTCACCTGTTCTATATACCGTGTTTCTCCGAAAATAAGATAGTGTCTTATATTAATTTTTGCTGCCAAAGATGTGTTAGGTCTTATTTTCAGAGGGTGTCTTATTTTTCCATGAAGAAGAATTCACATTTATTGTTGAACAACCAAAAAGAACATTTATTATATAGTGTGTGTGTGTATATATATATATATACACACACACACACACACACACACACAAAACTTTACTAGGTCTTACTTTTGGGGGAGGCCTTATATTTAGCAATTCAGCAAAACCTCTACTAGGTCTTATTTTCTGGGGATGTCTTATTTTTGGGGAAACAGGGTAGTGTACATACACTAGTTATATTGTCAAAGACCAGTCTCTTCCAGCAGGTTTATCCAGATGATTTTTTAAATTGTGAATTTTAAATGATCAATTTTAAATGTGCATCGTTTTAATAAGTGTATACCTTATCCCTTTAAATTGTATGCATGTCCTTTTAAATTGATGTCTATTTTAATTGATCTGTTTTAACTGGTATGGTATGTCTGTTAATTCCCTGCCTCAAGCTGTGGGAAGGAGGCAGGGAAGAAATTTATTATTATTATAAAGCAAAAGGTGTCACTGCAGACAATTTTGGATTTTGGAATTCCAGGTAAGGGAGAGTCAACTTGTAGTAAGATTCTAAGGGATTTCCTTGCTAAAGAAGTGCAGCATTCCTTGTGGGGTAGCCTGCTGTAATTTTTATCCATCCATTCCAGTTTATTTATGTCTAGCTTTCAGACCATTACAAAGCATAAAATCCATAAACAGCTGCATGACTGCACAAGATAACACTGTCTTCATTTATTGGATATTTTCAGAGGCAAACATTTTGCATAAGTCTTGCTGATCTTATCTTGGCAACTCCATAAAAATTATTAAATTCTTAAGCATACATTTCCAAAAAGGATTGATTGGAAATGTATATCTATTAATTCCATATTGATTGTAAATACGTATGCTGATGTCACAACTGTATATTTTTATTCCTCTACTCAAATTCTATTTTTCCTCTTTCTCACCTTCTGGGTGAGAAAATTGAAGAGATGAGATGTTTTGTTTTTAAACCAACAACAACACCTGGATGTTGCTTCTCTTACAGCTTTTTGCCTGATTTTATCAGTGGGGACTTTGACTCTATTATGCCGGAAGTAAAGGAGTATTATACTGTCAAGGTAAGTGATTTTTTTAAAGATAATTTTAAAAAACCCATCACTTCCCAGAATACATATTTAACACTTCCTTTTGTCTTTACCGGCTGAGATCTTGAGAAACCTTTTAACATTTGTTTTGAAACTGTGGTCTGAAGAAGGAATGCTGAATTCCTTTGAAACTTATACAGTGTGATCTACATGAGGAAATTAGGCCCAGTACAGAGTGGCATAAAGCACCGGCCGGGGGCTGAAATTAGGGCTCAGGAGAGCAGAGCTTCTGCACACTCTGCACTCTCCCAGCACCATTTTGGTGCGCATGTGTCCAAATGGCACATGTGCTGACGATGTGTCTTGTGTGCTGTGTCCAAATGGTGCAGCGCACAAGAGACATCACTGCTCCGCTCCAGGGCACTAATGGCGCCTTGGCAGCGGCATGGAAAAGAACTGCATTTCGCAACTCCTTTTTTGAGCCACATCATGGCCATGCCGTTTGGTTGGCGCGACCATGATCTGAGGAAGAAAGGGGTGACATCTCACTGCCCCTTTCCTCCCATTTGTACAGGCCCATATTCGCTTGTCCTTTGGCATATACTCACCCATAAATTCGTTCTGTCATGTTTCTGTATTCATCTGTTATTGTTACCATGGCCTTCCATGAGCACATGTGCACTTGTGGTACACAGAAATGTGTGAATCTTTTCCAGACTAGACTGTGTACTGTGCTTCAACAAGAGTGAAGAAATTAATTAACAGGAGCCAACTTGTTGTTTACCCATGATAAATCTGAGTTCCTGCAAAAACCATGGTTGCTTGTGATATCTGGTTGCTTGTGATATCTACCTATTTTTAACTTATTTACAATTATAAAACAATGAAATAAATAAACTCATGGTGACAAGGTTTTTAAAGTGTTTAAAAGCATTTGCAATATAACATGTTTTCAGTGCTTTCAGATGATCATATTAAAGGAAACACTGGATTAACAACCACTTAAAGCATTTAAAACAACAGTAGGGCTTTCTAGATTGGCAGAAAAGTGTGACATGAAGTTGCCTTTACCTTAATGCTCAGCAGCTAGACTGCAAGCCCCAGGTGTGCATTTAAAGGGTACAGGGCAGCTAGACTGAGGGGTGTGGGAACGACTTATCTGAAGTCTTTTCTGTGGCTCAGCAGCTACATGGGAAGCTGTCAGAACGCTACAAACATAGGCGGAGCAGCTACATTGGCGGCAAGGAACGAGGCTTTTAGCCGCGCTGAACCTTTAATTTTTTTTTCCTTGCCGGCTGCGAACTGCGCAATTCGCAATTGCACAATTGTGCAATTCTGCAGGTAAACCATATAGTCAAATTATCATTGCCGGCTACGAAGTGCGCGATTGCGCAGTTCGCAGCCAGCAGCTGGCAAACCTGTGGGATCCGTCAAATTATCATTGCGATTCCTCTGCCTTTTTAAACTGTGCTGTTGCACTGGTGCATCATGAATGAACCCCCTTATTTTGTGAATGAATTGACATGTTATCCACAGTAGAATAACAGTAACGGCATCCCAGAGTCCCTACTGCGCATGTCTAGGCTTCGGATTAGGGGTGGAGCTAGGGTTTGGGAGCTTTAAAAAACTTCGTGGTTAAACCCCAGCTTTTACACCTGCAGGGCATTGAGCGTTTTAATTAGAAGTGAACTCCACACCACGCATGCTCCCAATCCACGATCCATTATGCTCCGCACCTGTATCCCTGCCTTTAAATGGGTGTTTTCAAGATACAGAGCCCCATTTAACTGCGCAACTACACCTTAGCCTTTAGATGCAGTAGCGATGTTGCGCCCTTTTTAAAAAAGGAGTGGGGAAATCAAGCTCCTTTTTAAAGGCGCTTCTTCTCCCTTAAAACACCAAAATAGCGTTTTCATGGCACACTTTCCCTTTTTCTCATCTAAAGGCTGGGCTTTCATGCAGCCATCAACACACCTCTTTTTGCCAATCTAGATCAGGCCAATATGTAACAACCATTCTATAACCTACATTTTTAATGTATTTTTCATTTAATTTGATTTTCTAATAGTTGCTTCCTTTTGAGCACTATTTTTATGAGGTATGGTGGGATGAAAATTAAATTAATAAATAATGCTGCAATTTCTGTTGAGCAAAGCCATAGCCCCATCAGCATGAAGCCTCAACATTTGGCATATTATATGACTGAGGATATTGGGACATGATTCTGGGGTTGCATGGAGTCACACAATTCAGGCTTTGTTTTACAGCATATTTTGGTCAAAGACCGTAAATAAACATGTTATGTTATGTTATGTTTCCTAGCATTGCAAGGGAACACATGTGTCACACATCACTGTCCTAAAAAGATATCACTGCCCCAAGCAATGGGTTAGGTTGCTTGTGCAATCAGGCCACCTCTTCCAGACATCCATTCATTCATTTAAAAGATTTATATACTGCCCTGCAGCAGAGCCACTAGGGTGATTTACAGGCTTAGAGTGAGATGCAATTTATTTACATCTAGTGACGAAAAAGCTGAAAATATTGTGAACTGAAATATTTGCATCTGAGTTGTCTGAGAAATTCTATATGTACTTGCTTATATTTAAATATTTGTCAAGCACAGTAAAGCAAAATGACCATCTATGAGATTTGTTCAACAAATTGGTAATTGCTTTATATAAATAATATAATATAAATAAAGCTTTATTTATATACTGCCCTTCCTACGATCAGGGCGGTGCACAACATATGCAAAATTAAAAACATTACAACAATAGACAAAACAATGTTAATATCCATATAACATTACAGTAGCAGTATGCTGGTATAAAGGGAATATGCCAGGCCTGGTCGCAACAGGGGAGGGGGTAGTCACAGTAAAAGAGAGAATATCAGGGGTATGCTTGTCCAAATAAATATGTTTTTAACCCCTTTTTAAATGAAGTGAGAGAGGTGGCCAGACGGAGCTCAGTGGGCAACGAGTTCCAGAGGCGGGGGGCCGAGATGAAGAACGCTCTCTTCATGGTAGTTGATAATTTAGCCTCTGGAACTCTAAGTAACTGTTGCCCGGTAGATCTGAGTGTTTCCATTTCATATCTCGTTAAAATAAAGAAATCTTATGCAAGCTCAGTCTATTTGACTGGAAATGGTAAAACACCTTGCCTGATGATATGCTATGTATTATAAATTACTGTGGACCATAGTAAAAAGGAGAAGGAGAAGAAGAAAAAGAAGCATGCTAATAGAATAATTGAGAGTGGTGGTCTAGAACAGTTCACTTCATTTTTCCTAAATAAGAGGTAATAACATTAATTTTGTTCATGTCTATGAAACGTTTCTAAAAATCTGTTCTATCTTCTGAGCTCATTTCAGGATGACCTTTTATACAGTTAAAACACAAAATGTCCCACATGCATATTGATAAATATATCAATTTAGTAAAGTTTAAATACAGAATCTTGCTTTTAAAACTGTTAATTGATGGAACTGAGCATGTAGAATTACTATCAGTTTGAAAAAGTTCTAATCTACATGGAGTTTATCACACGGGAAGAATTTCTCTCAATTTCGAAAGAAATGGAAGTGAGGCCAATTCGGAATTGAGTTCAGCTAATTTACGTGATTGCGTATTGACACTGCATTGCGTTCAGAACTGCCCAAAATTGCCTCCCAGTGCCCGAAATTGCGTGTGATAGTTTCTTACGCAGTCACGTGAAACCCCATGATTGCCTTCGGAAGGACTCCCTTTGCCCGAAAATGTGTGTGATCAGCTTTCACGCAATCACGCGAAACCCCATGATTGTATTCAGATTGCCATTGGATTATACTTCCAATTCCCTTCGTGTGATAAACTCCCATGAAACTGCTGGGAGAGGTTATCCGGAGTTTTGGAGTAAGGTGTCTCTTATATGCGGATGATACCCAGCTCTATCACTCCTTTCCTCCTAATTCCAAGGAAGCTGTTTCTGTCCTCAGCCAGAGTCTGGCTACTGTAATGGACTGGATGAAGGCAAACAAATTGAAGCTTAATCCAGACAAGACAGCTCCATTGGTTGCCAGCCTGTTTCTGGGCACAATTCAAAGTGCTGGTTTTGATCTGTAAAGCCTTTATATGGCTTGGGTCCAGCCAGAGTCCCTGCATGGCAGGGGGTTCGACTGGATGGCCCTTGTGGTCTCTTCCAACTCTATGATTCTATGATTCTATTTGAAGGACTGTATCTCCCTGTATGAGCCCCTGAGAATGTTGAGGTCATCAAGAGAGGCCCTTCTTTCTGTCCCACTACCCTTTTAGGCACGTTTGGTGGGAACAAGAGAAAGGGTCTTTTCAGTGGCTGCTCCCAAGTTCTGGAACTCCCTCCCTAGGGAGGCCAGGATGTCTCATTACTGCTGTCCGCCCAGTGGCAGGTAAAGATGTTTCTATGCCGCCAGGCTTTCACTTGACAGGGATGGTGCTTTGTTTTGGTTTTTTGTTGTTTGCTTTGTTTGTTTTAAAGGGATTAAAATTTTAAATTTTATTAATGTAATCTCTTTTAATTCTTTGCATTGTTTAATTGTTTTTTAAACTTGTATTTTGCATATTTATAGTGTTTTAACTTGGACTGTTTTAGATTTGTAAGCCACCTTGAGCCCCTGTACTGGGAGGAAGGTGGGATATAAATAAACATAACAACAACAACAACAACAACAACAACGGCAAAGCACAATCATAGAGACTTCCCCTACATGCCCCCTCCACATCTCTTCACCCCATGCCCCCTCTCGGACTGTCTGGTTTATGCATGTTGAACTTATATCCATTGGAGGTATTGTAGATTCACTTTTGTGCATTGTCAGCCCAACTGCTTGGGTATGCCAGCTCCATTCTTTTTAATGCATACTGGCACCAATGCATTTATATGCAGCTTTAGGGTTAGGGTTAGGATGGATTGCTTCTTCAGAATTACTCTGAATAAGGGAGTTTATATGCATGATCATTTTCTGGGCTAAGTTGGAACATCCCAGGGTCTTTTTGCTCCATTTGTAGACCTGGAGTGTAGCTTCAATCTGGTTTCTGCCTCCTTTGGCAGTTTGAAACAGCTTTATTTGGCCCATCTGTTTCACCTCCAGGGTTCAAATCCCCATTCGACCATGTAAACCCTCTGGGTCACATTCTCTCAGCCTTAGAGGATGGAAATGACAACCCTCCTCTGAAGAAACTTACCAAGAAAATCCATGATATGTTATACCCTAGGGTTGCTATGTTGGAAACTAATTCAAAGCACACAACTATAACAATACTTCTTACTTTTCAAAAATATTGTTTTACTTTTCATATCCTTGATGAAAATACACTCAGTGAAACCCCATCAAGAAAAAGTAATACTTACAAGATTCTTCACCATTTGGGGCCTTTTTAGGACCAATTAATAAGAAATAATAGATTTAAATATTTGCCAAAAGATTTGTCCAGAACGACATCTTGAAGTGTAAATAGTGATCACAAATTGCATATAATCATTCCTATTCTGATGGAACAGCGGGGAGAGAACTGCAGAAATCATTCTTTCTTGCATGCAAGAATGAAATAAATGAAGATTTACATCCCTATTGCTACATTCATGATTGTGTGTGCAGACGTGTGGGCTCTAAAATTATTGGCTTCTTCATTATCTCCATGACCCTAAATTTACCATGGAAGAGGTTGAGTACTTCTGAAGCCTATCCCCAAACTCCATTTACTTATGTAGGGCGGGGGGGGGGGGGGAGATGAAACAGCCCTCTGGTCTGAAACCTAGAAGTACATTGTATATTGCTCATGCGACAAGTTGTCTGTGGTGTTGAGTGAATCCAGGGGAACAAAGATGCTGGTTCCTAAGTAGGCTCTGGCCCAAGTGTTTTGGCTTCTGGGAGTTGTGGCTTGAAAGCCCTTCAGTTTGCAGGCCCTTTGTTGCTGAGGGAGCTTGGTGTCATGCTCATTGTCAGGCCTGGATTGTCAGGCCTCCAAGTCTCTGCATAACTGGACTTCCTAACTCTCCTTCATCTGGTTCCCTCTCCTTCCATCAGTGTCCTGATTGCTGCTTGAAACAGGCAACAATATAATAACTAAGGTCTCAAAATAATAAAAAACATGGTCCTTCCACTCTAATGTGTCTCTGTACTGAACCAATATCTGCTGTCAATAATGGACTGGATGAGGGCAGAGGTGCTTCTGGTCAGCTTCAAGTTGACCAGTGCTGGACAGGGTTACATTACTCCTGAAATCTCAGCCTTAGGTGTTCTCCTGGACTCAACTCTGAGCCTGGATGCCCAGGTCTCAGCAGTGTTCATGAGTGCATTCACACAGTTGAAACTAGTGTACCAGCTGCACCTGTTTCTTGTGATGTCAGATCTAGCTATGGTGACACAAACTTGATTACATCTCATTTGGACTATTGTAATTCACTCTATTGGGGCTGCCTTTGGAAACTGTTCAGAAACTACAGTGGGTCCAAAGCTCTGCAGCTAGAATACTGACCGGGGCAAGTTGTTGAAACAGCTTCACAGGCTGCTGTTTCTGGGCACAATTGAAAGTTCTGGTCATGACCTATAAAGCCCTACATGATTTAGGTCCAGACTATTTGAGAGACCGTATCTTCTCAGATGAACTAGCCAGAGCCCTAAGATCTTCAGGAGAAGGCTTTATCCCAGTCCTGCCAAGATCACACGCTGGCTTTGTGAGGACATGATAGAGAGCCTTCTCAGTGGCTGTAGTCACCTTCTGGAATGCCCTTCCATGGGAAGTTAGGCTGGCCCCCTCCCTGCTTGATTGTTGTCAGTAAGCCAAGACTTTTTTATTTAAGCAGGCATTTGATATATAATTCATACCAGGGTGGGTTTTATGGAGCAGGTGGGGTTTAGTTATGCTTTTGACTTTAGTATATTTTTATGTGATGTTATAGTGTTCATAAATGATTTAAATTATTTTGAATTTTGTTGAGATTTTAAAATGTTTTTATCTATGAATCGCCTTGCAACCCTCCTGGGAGAAAGACAACATAAAATTAAATAAATAAATAAATAAATAAACAAACTTTTTTAACAACTACATCCTACTAACATGTTGCTTCCTCATGTAATTATTCATTTCATCCAAAAATGGGGCAAAGAGAATCAATAGGTTAGAATTAAAAAGTTCAAACTAAAGGTTTGTGGAATACAACTAATCTTAAGAATTAAGATGGAGAGGAAGCACAGCTAGATGATCACTTAGGAGGACATTGTCTGTAGAACTGGAAAAAATATCAACAATGTGGAGTAGAGCAGCGGTGGGGTGCCATCCGTGGCAGGCATAGCTGCCTGAACAGGAATATTTTTTTTTAAAAAAATAATATGCACTGCAAAAAAATTTTGTAAGGATAATTGTCTTGTGGGTATAAAAATGCTAATGTGCCTTGCAGTGTTGTAAGGAATTTCAAGATAAGATAAGGTAAAATGTTAAAAACATTCAAAAAGTGCTATGTAAATGCTCGGTATTATGATGATTGCTGGTACTATTGTTGTAATATAGAAAGATTTAAGCCAAATCCAGGTATTTTTTTATGTTACAAACAAATAGGAACTCAAAGGTGACCAGTACTAGAAGATAAAACAGTAATTTAAGTAGTTGAATGAACATTGACTACAAGGAGGATGACATAAAAGAAACAGTTTTGGTAAATCTAAAACAGTGGTAAACAGACACATCTATATGAGCAGGTCTAGCTATTTATATGCAGTGTCTTGTTTTCTTCCTGTCCTGCAGATGTATCTAGGATGAACTGTTCCTGTTACATAGGATATTAGCTTTCAGTGCAGTAGATGCATAAGTTTTCAGGATGTTGTGTACCCAATTATAATATAAAATGTCATTGCTTATAAAAACACTATTACTACTTGAAAAATATAGTATCCCAACATTTTTAAGTTCACTTGGAGACTCAATTATCATGGCTATCAGTTCTATTGCCTCTATAATAAATACATTAGCACTAAGGTAGCACTGTCATTAATATTCCTCTCTTCAAAATCGCCAAAGATACTCAGTGAATATAAATTGCTGTTGAATTTTTACATCAACTAGATTTTTATTCAAATGTCAGTAAGCTTACATGAAAATTATATAGCAACTACTTCTAGACTTTTGATGTAGTATCAGCCAATTGACAAGTAGTGTGCAGAATAAGTGGTATACATTTAATTTTTCTTGATTTCTGCTTATCTTTCCTGGTTATTATATGAAGTAATGGACTAAAAGGTTCAAGTTGCTTAAGTGTGAAGGTTAATGAGGCATTAATTAGTTGTTTGACTATCAGTGAAATGTTCAGTGGATGTACTAGAATTTTCCATTGTTACAATTTCCAGTGTCTGTTGCAGAGAAGACAAACAAATAACTAAAAAAGTATTGTAGCATTTTAAAATCTAAAAAACTATTTTGCTAGGTGTGGGTGTAGGGGGGTGGTTTTATGTGTACATTTAAATGGCCCAAAAGACAATGATGTTTGATAAGGTAGAAGGCAGTAGAAAAAGAGGAGTACAGTGGTCCCCCGGGTTACGAATCCCTCGGGGTACGAAAACCCCGGGGTACGAAAGAGCCGGGGCCGGAAAAACGGCCCCGGGTTACGAAAAAACCCCGGGTTAAGAAAGGAAAGCGGCGCGAAATTCAAATCGCGCCAAGTGCTTTCCTATACTTACAGTGGTCCCCCGGGTTACGAAGGTTTGCGGGTTACGAAAGGGATCCTGGAACAGATTACTTTCATAACCCAAGGGACCACTGTACCAGGTTATAGATGGAAAGACTCAATCAAACAAGCTATGGTCTGAGTTTGCAAGGCCTGAACTGAGCTGTTGATGGCTGGGGTTCTTGGAGGTTTCTTATTCATAGGGTCAGTGCAAGTCAATGTCAACTTGACAGCAGTTAACAACAACAAAAATACGATACGTTGATCTTTGCCGTAGAAGAGGTTGTTCAGATGACGTCTCCAGCATGGAACTAGGGGTAAGAAAAGAAAAGTGTGGCCCAGCAGTCATCTCTCTTTTGCTGAGGGCTCCCTATATACCAGGATGCTATGATTGATTTTTTTTAAAGAAAGAAAACACAGAAACAATTTGAAAACAACCTGTTGAAGAAAAGGGAATACCGCAAGATACTTCATACCTTGGAATTTCACTGAGGAAAATGCATTTGAGGAAAAACATATTTTTCCTGGCAAAGACAATATTTCTGCTCAAGAATCGGTGGTGTGTGTATGTGTGTGCATGCATGTGCATAGTTTATTTATTATTCATGGTATTTGTACCCCGCTCTTCTGCCCTAAAGGCTCTCAGAGCGGCTTACAATTATTATTATTTAATTAGAACGTTCCCTGCCCTCTGACTTACAATCTAAAAGGATATGACACTAAACAAGAAGGAGATGGTGGTGGGGAAGGGTATCAAATCCAGTGATTCTTCTCTTCCTCTGAGGCCTAGACCATGGCAGATGGCATGGAGGGAGGGCTGTTCTTTTTGCTCTGGTTAGCCCTTTTCACTCCCTCCTAGGCGAGATGATGGCAGATGGACTGGAAGGAGGGCTCTTCTTCTTGAGGGTGGGCCTGATGGATGATGCTGGAGGCTGGACCAGCACTATCCATTGAAGCATCTATGTGGATCTCTCTTAAAACTAATTGACCAGGATTTTTTAAGGTCTTTAATTTTTATTCCCCACTATTTTTCTGGGTTTTTTTTGGGGGGGGATACTTATCTTCTTTACAAAACTTCCCCCCCCCCTTGTTTTTTCTTACTTTCCAATCTCAAAATACCTGTTTTCGGTTGTCAGATAGTTTTTAATAAAAATACCATCAAGGCTTTTGCCGCACTGCAGAAATAAAGCAGTTTGACACTACTTCATGACTCGATGCTATGGAATTCTGAGGTTTTGTGAGATATTTAGCCTTCCTTATGAGAGAGCTCTGGCACCACAACAAAGTTACAAATCCCAGAATTCCATACCATTGAATCATGCCAATTAAAGTGGTGTAAAACTGCTTTATTTTTTACAGTGTGGCAGATACACATCGAGAGGAAGAACACAATGTTCTGTATTTTTAAAAAATACTTTCAAAAATTTTTCTTACACAGTTTATTGAGAAAATACTGGATTTCATCCTGATTTGGAGTAAATTCATATGAATAAATAAATAATGTATCTTGTAGTTTGGAATCTACATTAAATTGTTCATTTTAAACTTACTCTCATTTATCCTTTTACCTTCCAAAAATTCACAATGCTGAAAAAACCTCCACAAATAATCATAATCTAAAAATACTTTAGTTCTCTAAAGTCCCTTGCCCAATTTTATATCACTTTCTAATTGTAACTATAGAATTTTTTTAAAAAAAATTAGCTATTGAATCATTTAGTTGAGATTAATACACCTTTTTTACATTCAAAATAGTACCAAAAAGGAAAAAGAAAGAAAGAAAACAGGACTTCAGTAGACTGTTGGTACACATTTCACACTGTCAGTTTCTCATTTGCTGTGAATAAACTAAAAGCAGAATCCTCTATGAGTGAGACTATAATGCTCTCTCCTGTCCCACAAAAGTACTCCATAGAAATGAGCATTAAGTTCTTAATGGTGAGGGATGGGAGAGTGAGATACTTCGTCCATGTGCTCTAGTACTAAGATCCCAACATGCTTCTTTGTGCTATGTGCAATGTGCTCAAGAATGGGCCATCTGTGCTACCTGGTGGGAAGCAGGAACAACCCTTTATGTTTCATTCTAAATTCGCTGAAGACCATTTCCAAGAAACAAGGTGTTGTTTGAAAGCAGAAGGACTTTTAAGGGATAGTTAGGGCTGAATCAATATATCTCTAATTTTTGGTCATAGGGTACCTTGTTTTATCATTTACATTTATAATCTTCATTAAATGTTTTATATTACCTTAAAAGGGGGTAATTCAACTCCCATCCATGTTCAGACATAATATTACATTTTGTCTTTTAAAAACCATATTTGCACACGTTTTCCTAAACTTGTTTGTCTATTCATGATAGTCTTTTCCCAAAGTGTAAGTCACTATTTTCATTGCCAAGATACTGTTGCAAGTAAGACATTAAAAAGAATTACAAGAAATTAAATTATCCTTCTAAAATCAAGAAAAGCAGTTAAAATACATAAAACACAACCAAATAAAATTACACTAAAAATTGTTTTGAACACACACACACACACACACACACACCCCTAACCAATTCAGAGTACTGTATTAGATCTTTTGTTGGTAGCAGTCACCAGCATTTTGTAGAATTTGCTGTGAGGGGTTTCAAATCCTGGTCTCCCGGTGTCTTAGTCCAACACTAAACTGGCTGATAAATATAACATAGTTGGCTATTTCCCAACAAAAATGGCAGCCCAGTTGCCTTCCCCCCCCCCCCCCATCTCTGAACTGCTTGTTTCTGTTTCTAAATGAAGTTTGATAAAGTTTACAAGGTCAGCAAATACTGGTTTTGGAGGGAGTTTTTCTATATGAAAACAAAGTGAGCTGTATACTTGAAAATTTGGCAGCATGAATCAAACAGTTAGTACAACAAAACTAATAATCATTTCTGGTCACTCTTTAGAACATGGCTTCTGGAATGTCTTGCCCTTAGGGTTGAGTAGTGAATTCCTGAAATAGAACTAATGCTCATTTCACTCAATAATAACATACCAATTTGCATCCCAGGTCTCAGACACTTCACATTGTATCAGCACTGCCTTTTTTATTTGAAGAGGTTCAGAAATGAACTAATTCTATTCCATTTCTCTATTCAGATTAAGTTGTCACTGTATGAAATATTGCGTACAGGCAATTTGCTTTCATTGTAATGCATTCTAATGTTCTAGGCACCTTCTGTATCACAAACTGTCAGAAAAAGTAAGTGCCTTTAAAAAGAGGAAAAGAAAGAAAGTAAGTAAAGTTGAATTAAAGATGCCTTTCCTTTTTCAGCCACATTTTTAAGTTGCAAAAGTGGGAAAAAGGAGATTTTTGCTAGTTACTTGGGACGCAAGAGGAATTCTCAAAACTTCTGAAGTTGGCAGGAGAGGGGCATTCTGAGCATGGCTTCTCTGTTGCATAGCCCTTCCCACAGATTCTGAATCTACAAATTCAACATGGCAGACTTTTCTCTTTTAACTTGCCTCTTTTCGCTTTAACAGAAGCGATTTCTAAAATGTTTTCCTTAACTTTTTTCTCTTTAGTTCCTTTACTAAACACTTTTCTTTCTGGTATCCTAGTACTAAAACCTCTTTAGAAACCTTCATTTTTGCATGGAAATTTTTCTTTTTTGCCATTTTGATGTATTTCCAGGGCAATCTTTACCCCTCCCCCCAAATTGCTGAAGACACTTCAACTAGCTCCTCTTATTCACTATCACTGGGGGAAAACATTTTTCTTGGTAATAGTTTGGTTCATTGTTCAGAGGCTTGCAGATTGATCACTAAATTAACCGATAGCTTTTCTTTTTCTTGATTTTGCCCAGAGGTATTGGGCAACATCAAATGAGCATTAAACAGGGGTGGCTCCCTGTTGGTTCCCTTTCTTTTCTAAAACCACATCAACTCTGTGATCTAATTCTATGCTGTTTCTTTTCTGTTCCCTCTGCCACCTGCAAAGCCATAATAATTATTATTGTGCATATGAGTTAGAAGCAAAAATGAAATTAGAAAGGATAGAGAAAGAAGGAATAAATAGATAGCGGAAATGAAAAGAGATAAGCTGAAATGTTTCCAGATGGTAAAGCTTCATTTTAAAAACTGAAAATAGTCATAGCTTAGACAGAAAAGAACTTTGGACTCCTGCCTGGGAATGCTGGTGCAAGGAATAACCCATTTGCTAGTGGAGTGTTCCTCTGCCTCAGTCTGAGAATAATAATTTAAGAATGGAATCATTTGAATGGGATGTTAAAAAATAATATGGGTAGATCCAGTAGAACTTACCTGGTTCAACAAAAATCTCTGTTGAGTTATATATGTGGCATTTACATAGTTTATAGATTTTTTTATCTTTTATCTTTGTAACCATATTTTATTATTTTATATTCAATCTGTTTTAATATTGCAACAATTTAATTCTGTTTTTATTGTACTGTGTTTTATCTTGTAAGCCAATCTGTGTCCCAGTTTTGGGGAAGGGATGGGATAATAATAATAATAAGTCAAAGGCTTTCATGGCCAGCATCCATAGTTTTTTGTGGGGTTTTCGGGCTATGTGGCCATATTCTAGAAGAGTTCCTTTCTGACATTTCACGAGCATCTGTGGCTGGCATCTTCAGAGAATGTTTGCCTGGAAAAGGATTGGGTATATATATCCTGTGTGACCCTGGGAAGGAAGGAGTAATTTGCAAATGTATTGTTCTGTTGCTAATGACAGTCCTCAGGGTGGGAGGATATGCGAAAGAGGATTAATGTCTGCTAACTGGTGTTCATTGTCTGCTGGGAATCTCCTGGCCCTAGGCTGTTTTTCATTTGCATTGGTTGAGTGTTAACCTTGCTGTTCTTCAAGACTGATAGCCAAGCCTTGTTTACCCTCATGGGTTCCTCTTTCCTGTTGAAATTGTCAAGGTGTTTATGGATTTCAATGGCTTCCCTGTGCTTTCTTAACAGGATAGTTGTTGACATGGTCCAGAATTTCAGAGTTTTCAAACAGCATTTTATGCCCAGGATGGGTTTATAGCATGTTCTGTTACTGCTGTTTTTTCTGACTGACCCAGTCTGCAGTGTCTCTCATGTTCCTTGATTCTTGTTTGCACACTGAGTTTGGTGGTCCCTATGTAGACCTGTCCGCAGCTGCATAGAATGCGGTAGACTCCTGCGGTTGCGAGAGGGCCTCTCTTGTCCTTGGCTGAGCAAAGCATTTGTTGGATTATCTTCGTCGGTTTGTAAACCATTTGAAGGTTGAGTTTCCTCACCAGTTTCCCTATTCTATCTGTGACTCCTTTGATGTATGGTAAAAATACCTTTCCTTTGGGTGGTTATTTTTCTTTCCTCCTCTGGGTTCTTATGGACCTGGCAGCCCTTCTGATGTCTGTGCTGGAATAACCTTTTGCCTGTAGAACCCAGTCCAGGTGCTTCAGTTCATCTTGCAAGAAGTGGGGTTAACAGATCCATTTTGCCCAGTCTACCAGTGTTTTTATTGTGCTTCTTTTTTGTCCTGGGTGATGTTTGGAGTTCTTGTGCAGGTAGGTTTTCTGTATACAGTACTGTGTAGCCCAAACGTTGATTTGGTTTGTGGATAACTAGAACATCCAAGAATGGTAGTGTTCTTTCCTTTTCTTTTTCCATTGTGAATTGGACATTTGGCCACAGAGTATACAATCAGTTCTGGACATTTTGGGAAAATGTTTTTGGCAAGCTTCAATAGCTGTCATCTTCAAAGGGCTCTTTTTGTGTAAGACCTAGCTGATTTAGCAGCATACCCGCTAACCCAAGTCTTGTGAAAATTGGAATGCCCCATCATTTGTTTTCATTTCAAGAATGTGAGGTAAATCTTTTGTTAATTCCTCAAATAAGACAACTTTTTTTCATTCAAGTGAGCTTGACTCATTGATCCTAATGGAACTTCCTCTGCTCAAAACAATATATCCTGACCTACGTTGAAATCTATGCAAATTTAAGAGAGTAACTCTCAACTGGATATACCTGGAACTGCACAATTAATTTCTCTAAACTAACTACATAGGGTGAAAGTTGTTGAAATCCTGGTGAAAGCAATAATGTAAGAAGTTTCACCAAGATTTCAACAACCTCCATCCTTACCTTAGCATGGAACAATCCACACTACTAATTCATTTTCTTCGCATCACTGTGCAACTGCTATCAAAATCACACTAAACTGAAAATACTCTGTTGAATGTAGTAGATGACACATTGGGGGAAAAGCATGGTAGAATTTTGTTTTATATGTTAGTGACAGCTAGAATGCTTTTTGTAAAGGTATGGAAATCTGAGACAATCCCAGTATTAGAAGATTTGAAGCAGTATGGAGCAGTATGTTTTGCTCCTTGTTAAATGTTATCTGTTAACTTTTAACTGTGACTGTTAATTAATAAATAGCCTAATAATAACAAATTATTAAATAATAATAATAATAATAATAATAATAAAAATACTATACCATATGTGGTAAGGGTTGAAGAATAATGTAAACTGTTTAAGGTTAATCAATAATTACTGTCATGGTGTCTTCCAATGCCAAGAACTGAGCTAATTACCTGTAAAATGTTTTTGTGACCTTTACATAGCCACAACATTTGTTCACATGCAAATGAACTTCATAGACCTAGCAAGTTCAAAACTGTATTTTAGGAGTTGCAGAATTTCACTGAAATGTCACTATGATGGCTTGAAAGCACCAATGCATGTGACAGCCTCCCATAATCACGGTGTTCTCAATTGACAAGAGATGCCTACTGGCCCAAAGAAGGCCTCCCTATCAGTTAATATGAATCCCCTTAGCAACACTAAGTGGGAGAGACCACTCTGTAAAAAGCAAAGGAACAATTCACTTCCTCTCTTCACTTTGGTTCAATGACTTTTTAAGTGATGACTAGGAAACAGGCACATCTGCTACCCAGCTTTGGCTTAGTATTTTTTAATCAGCATATTAGACTCATGGCAATTGTTTGGGACCCCTTACCTCCCTTGACAGTTAAGAAAGAAGATAGTAAGAAAATAAATTCATTTTAAGATAGGGTGCTGGAGAAGAGTGCTAAGGATTCTGTGGACAACCAAAAAAACTAAGAAATGTTATCTAGATCAGATCAAGCCAGAAATCTCCCTGGAAGCCAAGATTACAAATCTGAGGTTGTCATCCTTTGGACACATCATGAGAAGGCACAACTCATTGGAAAAAAAACAATAATGCTAGGAAAGGTGGAGGGAAGTAGAAAGAGAGGAAGGTCACATGCTAAATGGATGGACCCTATTAAAGAGGTCACAAATAATGACTTTGCAGTCTTGGAGATGTCTCATCCACAGCGTTGCCGTGGGTCAAGATTGACTCGAGAGCAGATAACAACAACAATAGCACCAACAAGCCTCCCTAGACATCCTTTGCCTCTTTATAAAATTCTCCCCACTCCTTTCTTGCAGATATTCCTGAAAAGCACATAGAAGGGGACAAGACCGGTGTCCCTTTTCACAACATGGGATCACAGTTATACATACCATTGTGACCCTATGTTGACTGCCATGGGATCCTTAAATTTGCAGTTCAGAAAGACTCATTCAGAACTATCTAGAAGAGAGTTCTGATGGCTCACGGACCTACAGACCCTAGGATGCATTAGGATGCATCCATAACAGTTAAAGTATTATCAAAGTGCTGTAAATATGTAGTGTGAAAAGCCCTCTGGACATGAACATGAGGAGCGAATTCTTTAGTACAACAAGGATATTTTCCTTGTGGTACTAAGTCCCTCTCCTTAGACTAACACAAACTAAGCAAGTGAGACAAATCCTCTGCCACAAATTACCACAGGTAGAAGGAAGAACTAATTCTGATTCGTCAACTCTCTTCTCCTGAGGAGGTTTCATTACTCATGTCCTTTGACATCATTAATTCCTCTATGAAAGCTCCTTCAGCTCTGGATTTCTCTGTCTGCATATAAGAGAGAAGGTCAAGCTGAAAAAGAAACCTTTTTTGTTTGTTTGTTTCCTGCGCTCATAGAGCCATGTATGATTGCCTAGAGCTAACTCTGACACTAGTATGATGTGTCGGATAGTGTGTTCAACTTGGCCCAGCAAGATTTTAATTCAGCCAGAATGTTGGCCCTATGTAACCTTCTGCCATTTCTTCAGTTTTTCACATACTTCACATGCTCATTTCCTCACATACTCTTTCCCTAACCTGCATATTTGTGTTGGTATTGTAGTATGTGTGCCAAAGAACAAGTGTGATAAATGTCAGTCATATCTGCTTATCACCTAAAAACCACTGGTTGTCAAAATTGATGTGTGTAGAAAGTATAATGTTGCTTTTGTTACAATAAATACAGTTCACTGAGGAGAATGTGGATTGTTATCCACTTGCAGCAGCTAAAAAGGCCAATGTGATTCTAGGCTTCATCAATAGAAGTACAGTTCTAGATCAAGGGAGGTAATAGTGCCATTCTATTTTGCTTTGGTCAGACCTTACCTGGAATACTTTGTCCAGATCTGGGCAGCACAGTTCAAAAAGGATGTTGACAAGCTGGACCGTGTCCAGAGGAGGGTGACCAAAATGGTGAAGGGTCTGGAACCCATGCCTTATGGGGAGAAACTCAGGGAACTAGTTATGTTTAGCCTGGAGAAGAGCCAGTTACGAGGTGATATGATAGCCCTGTTTAAATATTTCAAGGAGTGTCATATTGAGGCTGGAGCAACCTTCTTTTCTCCTGCTCTAGAGAATAGGACCAAGAGTTCAAACTACAGGAAAAATATTGCATCTCAACATTAGTAGGAACTTCTTGACTGTAAGAGATGTTTGTCGGTAGAACACACTCTCTTGGAGTGTGGTGGAATCTCTTTGGAGGTCATTAAGCAGCGGCTGGGTGGCCATATTTTCAAGGTGCTTTGATTGTGAGTTACTGCATGGCAGGGGGTTGGACTGGATGGTTGGACCTTGTGGTCTCTTCCAACTCTATGATTCTTTTC
The DNA here is from genome assembly GCA_034509955.1 of Urosaurus nigricauda. Lineage (NCBI taxonomy): Eukaryota > Metazoa > Chordata > Lepidosauria > Squamata > Phrynosomatidae > Urosaurus > Urosaurus nigricauda. Next base: position 59,935,875 of record JAOEGL010000006.1, read on the forward strand.
ATTCTTACTGAAAGTTTGTTCAATTTTAGTAACTAAAGTGATGGAAAGACCAACGCAGCCTCACTGTCTTGTTTTTGGATGAAGGTTGGCAGTTAGGAAGAACGTGACTCAGAAACTGAATGAATAAGATAATCTGTAATAGAAAGTAAATAAATATCTACATAGTCTCACCGTTTATTTTTAATAGGGATGTTTTAGCATATAAAATAATGTGCCATTTCAGGTTAATTTCTGCCCTGAAGAACTTCATGAAACACTCTAATGTTGACTAATAACAGCAATTTGTCATGTGAACCTATCAAAATAATTGGCTTTGCTTCATCAGCGATCGCTGATCAGTCTGCATAGCAATACCTTCTGTCACCAAGATGATATACAGTAAGTGCACAGATGTTATTTACGGCATCCCACTAATTCTTCTTCTGTTATGGGCTGTATTTCTTTCTGTGCACAATCAACTTGCTGTTTTTAAAATGAACCCTGTTCAAGATCTTCAAATCTTACCCAGATTTATAGAACTAAGTGGGTACTTAAACTATACTTTTAATTATATTTCTTTTTGAAGTATATAGGAATTAGCAAAGTTTTGAATAATTTTGAAATTAATGATACCCTCTTCAGCTTGACAGGGTTTTTCAAAATATACAGCTACAACCATGAACAGCAAATTGTTGAACTTGAGAGCCACAGCAGATTTGAGAACCTTGTAATATATCGAGGAGGGAACAAGCTTGTTTTCTGCTGCTCCAGAGAACAGGACCCAGAACAATGGATGCAAGCTACAGGAAAAGAGGTTCCACCTCAATATTAGGAGGAATTTCTTGACAGCAAGAGCTGTTCAACAGTGGAACACTCTCCCTTGGAGAGTGGTGGAGTCTCCTTCCTTGGAGGTCTTCAAACAGAGGCTGGATGGCCATCTGTCGGGTATGCTTTGATTTAGAGTTCCTGCATGGCAGGGGGTTAGACTGGATGGCCCTTGTGGTCTCTTCCAACCCTATGGTTCTATTATTCTAATCTTCTGGTGGTAGGATGAGCAGTGCTGCTGCAAACTGTAGGTGCACAACACCATTTTTCCTTGCTGCCTATTTTTAAAAATGAAAAAGCCTACACTTTCAGAAATAAATAAATACGTGAGACAAAAGGCAAGAGCTTCTAGCCCAGCCACTCCCTGCTTTGCTAGTTTTTTTTTCTTAACCATAGTACTGGCATACCTTGCTAATAGATTCCGGAAAAACCCTGCAAAGCAAGAATCTCCTTACAGTGAATTGCAACCTGTTTCCTCACTTGGTTGTGCATATAAAAAGCTGAAAAACACATTTATACTATTATTTATTAAATTTACAATAATACTAGGCCTAAAAAATGAAAAAGTAAAAATAATACTTTGGGGGGGGGCAGAATACAACACACAGATAAGAATCACAAAGTGCACAAAGGCTGTAAAGAGACAGGCCATGGGCAAGAAAATGACATTGTATTGTATAATGGAAAAGTCATATATTAGTAAAACATTCTAAAGCAAAGCACCTTAAGTGAGTTATGTTTTTATATTTTTCAAAATGTTGAGGAACATTCAAATTGTGGGTCAGCATGGGCATTTCATGGCTGACATTGGGTTTTTTTTTAAATTATATTCTGAGGATAAATCAGTAGGTGTGGATATGGCTACAGATGCTCATTTTATTTATATATTTATTTATTTTAAACTTGTATTTTTTTTTTCAACTACAAAACAGTGTTTCCTCCCAAGTAAATGTGTTTTAAAGCAGACTCTTTTATTTCTGTAGTTTCATAGTGGTATTTAACATGGGAAAGTGAGCATATTTGGATTATATCAATTGTTGCTGCAACAAATCAGGTATGCAAAACCATTTGTAAGTCACAGACTATAGGTGGTACAGGGAGAGGAGAGAGAAGATAAAGGTGTGTGTTTCACAACTGAAATAAACCATATTGCTGTCTAAAGTTCAGGGCAATGGAGCAGGGATACCATCATGAAATCTAACATTATCTACCTACAACAATTCCTGCTTCTAAATAATTTCTTATGGAAAGTGTGTCTGAAGTAGGCAGAAACGGAGTAAGGGACATAGTATACATGACCTTTAGGGAGGAAATTCCTGTGTGTGTTCCCCAAAGATTGTTGGAACATGAAAAGGATATTTCATAACATAAAATTTCTGTTGTTGACCCAAAAATAGAATGTTTAACAAACAGTAATGTAAATCTCAAGTATTCCTCAGAACTTGGTTACATTTATTTAATTCACTAACTTAATTTACATGCTGTTTTTGTCCTGGAAAGGGACCCAGGGTGGTTTACAGATAAAAATAGTTTAAAACTTTACAATAAAAAATAAAAGCAATTAAAATATCTTGCTAAAAAATATAAATTACATTAAATGTACAAAAGTTAAAAAATATAAACAGTACAGAGGCCCTGTATAAACACCTCCCTGACAATAATTATATTAACCATCTGCTTGAACAAAAACATTTTTGCCTGACAGTGAAGGGAAAGCCTCCTGTGAAAAGGCATTCCAAAGTGTGGGAGTATCCACTGTGATGGTTTTCTCGTGTCCTCAAGAAGTTGAGAGAAAGCCTTCCCCTGAAGATCTTCGAATTCTTGCATGTTTTCATGCAGAGATACAGTCCTGCAGAGATCTGAACCTAAGCTATATAAGGTTTTATAGGTCTTGATCAGCACTTAGAATTGTGCCTGGAAATGAACAAGTAGCCAGCGAAGCTGTTCAACAAGGGAGTTATATACTCTCTATAACTGGCCCAGTCAGCATTCTGACCACAGCATTTTGAACCCTCTGAAGTTACTGAACCATTTCCAAAGGCAGCACCACATAGAGGCATTACAGTGGTCCAAAGGGCGTCACTGTAACCAAATCTGACATCTAGAGGAATATTAGCTGTGCAAATGCATTCCTAGCTTTGCTGAAACCTGGACATCCAGATTCTGACCTGTCTTTCGACTGATGAGGAGCATCTGTGTCTTGAGTGAATCAAGCTTCAGTTTCTTTGCCCTCATCCAGTCCATTACTGATTGCCGACAGTGATTCAGCACAGAGACAGCTTTCTTGGAACCAAATAGAAAGGAGTCATTTGTGTATTGGTGACACCACACCCCAAAACTCCAGATGACCTCTCCCAGCCCTACATGTAGATGTTAAACAGCATGGGGAACAAAACGGAACCCTGTGGGACTCGACAGGCCAATGACCAGGGAGTCAAACAGGAGTCCCCAAACACTACATTTAGATTTGTAATCCACAGACCACAACATATTTAATTTAGTTTCATTTAATTTAATTTAAAAACCCTCCTTCTGTTGTGTTATAATATTATAGCACTGTAACATTTTAGCATCACAATTTAAAAGCTTCATGGAGCTTTCTGCCAGTACAATGAATAACAACTTTGAGTTTTTTGGTTTTTTCTGAAGCATGCATGCCAAGGCAATAGCAGAGATACGCTGGGAGAATGGAAGAGGACCCTACCAAACAAAAGGTAAAACAAAGGCTCAAAACAGATGAGCCAAAAGGGCCACCATTGGGCTGTGTTGGGGGCATGGCGTTTAAACGATGCACTCCCCAAACACAGCCTGAAGCCACCCCAACGCCGCCCCAGCCAGGAAGAGCCGACTTGAAAAGGAGCAGAGGAAAATGGTCCTTTTCAGTGGCCGATTTGGAACACCGCCAGTGGGCTGGAATGGAGCCATGGATGTGTGGTTGACGCAGCACTGGGACGAGCGATGCCAGGGCTGCCCCAATCCGCTCTTTTGGGGCAGTCTGTTTCACCCCACAGTCATTCTTTTAAAAGAAAAAATGGACACAGTTGAAAAGTCAAGGCAGTTTCATATAACACAGAAATATTGAGGCAGTGTGGTCACCTTCTTTTCCTGTCTGACCTCTTGTGAAAAAAAGGTCTTGTCAATCACCAGGTATTATTATGATGTCATGTTGTTGTGGTGAAAGGGCAACAAAATAAACAACAACAAAAAACCTCACATGAATTGTGAAGCGATGGGGAGGAGGCTATGGTGCTGATACTATGGAAGTAAAATCTGTTTATAGAACATACTAATGGCAAGATTAGCGCAGAAGGGATGCAAGGGGCAATACAGTTAATCTACAATCAGCAATCCTGCAAACAGCTGGAATGGATTAACACAGTATAAAGGAGCAGTGCAGTAAAGTCCTAAGTATAGAAAAGAAAGGGTGATTCATGTCAAGCAAAATAATTCAAGTAAAATGGAATGATACTTGATGGTTATACAAATATAAAATGTTAATGTTTTCATTTCATTATCATAATATATCTTACCAACCATAATAGAATATAAGTTAGGTCCATTTTACATTTAATTTCAGATGGATTGCATCCAAATTTTGTCTCTGTCTACACTGAAATGCTCTCATTAAAACTGTGAGCTACCTTTTTTAAAAAAAGCAATCCTTCTCAGTGATCCTTTTTAATTGTGATATTTACTTTTGGTTTTCTAGAGTCACAGTAAAATCTTTCTTAGTATTAATAATATTCAGCAGGGATTGCTGTATTTTTCTTTAACAAGAAATAAACTGAAGCATTCAAGATTCTTTTAAATTCATCATGATTTTTTAAATCACTGTCAATTAACTAAGCAGCCCCAAGCTCAGTTAGTCTAGGAGACCTGACAAGAATGTAGTGGAGCCATTGAATCTGTGAAATTTACATGAGCGCTTACTTAGCAAGTTTCTATTTGATCCACTGGGGCTATTCTATTTGGGATTAACAGTTGAGGTTGGGCCCATCTGTGCTACTCTTACTAGCAATAAACTGTTCACTAAAGTTATTGTGTCTCTCAAGCAGAAGTCATTCTCTTTACTTGAGCTGTCTCTTAGCCATAGTCCTGCCCTGTCCAAAGCTTTCTAATAAACCCCATGGCTAAGTGGAGATTTGACCCAAAGTCTACTTTTAATCTATCATTCTACCTACATAATCACCATTATTTCTTGAAATAAATATAAAAAATTTAAAAATTGTGCCCCAAGGGACAAGAAGTGTTTACATGGTGGGTATACTTATGGATTTGTACCTGCATATTGTACCAGACATATGGCCATGGGAAAAAAACAGCCTTTTTAAATTAATATTTATTTGTTGTTGCTCTATCTTGATTTTATCACATGTAGCAGGGTTCATAAGAAGGCACTATGAAAAAATGCGAAAGAAATCTCACTGTGATATTTCCTTGTTCATTTGTTCATGGAAATTTCCCCTTCTGTAGTGAACTGTTTATTACTTCTGCTGCCCCTAAAAGGTGAGTTTCATTTGTGAGAATGTTTACCTTTAATTTGCGTTAATATGCAGGAAATTGCAGAAATTGCAGAGTTCAGGACTAAGGGTGAAAAGATTAGTAATTATGAATATATTTCAGTGCAACTCAGCTCTGCAGGCCAATATTCATAAGCAGCAAGCATTTTCATGGATTACTTTGACACACAGTTTCCAAGTAATTATTCTCATGAGATGAAGACTTTTGTTAATTCAAAAGGTAGTTCTTGAAATTCATTCCTGTGGATTTGTTTTTGTAATATCATGTCACCAGACATACAGCTGTTCAAATGGTAAGATCAATTTAATATTTTGATTACATTCTTAGAAACAGACTTTGATGTCAGCCTAGGGTTTCATTTTATTTATGTAAAAATAAATTTCAAAAGGAACTTAAAATTGTAAGGTAGCAAACAAAGACCTTGAGCCTGACCTGTTTTGTTCCCCCAGTAAAAATCCACATTTTCTGACATAACAAAATATTAGTAATAATCCAGACACAGCTGAACTCCCTTACTCCATACAACCATTCTATTTTATTTTAGATTAAGAACATATTTGGTAATGTGTAGTAACCTTAAATAATCATTAAGCAACCACTTGAAAGCTAAAAACACAGTAAAAGATAACAGAGCAACTCCAAGAAAAAGTTTTAAAAGGTATGAATCTCACTTTGACATCTAAAGAACATGTGCATTTATATTTCGAAAACTTTATAATTAAAGGGCTTTGCCTTCTGTTATTTCAAACTCACATAATTCTGTGTGGAATCTGAGATCTATCCCAACATTTCTGAAACTCCCTGCTTGGTTTCCTCTTTGAAAGGCCTTTGTGGCTGGTTAACCTGCCTGCATTGTCCAAAAAAGAGGCAAGAATATGCCTGTCCATAATTCCAAATGTGAGAGCCAGTGTGATGTAGTGGCAAGAATCCCCCCGCCTCCCGCCCAAACTTTAATGCCAGGGCGATACCTGATTATACCTTCTGTCTAGAACTATGGTTGTAATAACTTGAAACTACAGTTCAATGAAGGCATTTCTTATGGAAAATGGCTTGAACTTTGTCAGATAACTGGCTCTCTAAAATATTCTGTTTTCAAAACAAAACAAAACAAAACAAAGGAAACCACAAAGAGAATTTAAAGGCCCCTGTCAATTGTAGATCCCTTTAAAAAGGTAGGTAAAGGTAATCCCTTGACATGAATGTCTACTCGTAACTGACTGTAGGAGGCAATGCTCATTTACAATAAGTCAAAGGCTTTCATGGCCAGCGTCCATATTTTTTTATGGGTTTTTCAGGCTATATGTCCACGTTCTAGAAGAGTTTATTCCTGACATTTCGCCAGTATCTGTGGCTGGCATCTTCAGAGAATGCTGTCATGGAAGAGAGTAGGGTGTATGTACACACTGTGTGACCCTGGGTAGGGAGGAGTGATTTCCATGTTAATCTGTATATTGTTCTGTTGTTGATGGCAGGGTTTCAGGGTAGGAGGATATGCAGAAGAGGATTAGTGTCTGCTAATTGGTGATCATTGTCTGCTGGGAAAGCCCCTGACCCTGGGTGGTTTCTCATTTACATTTGCTGAGTGCTGATTTTGCTGTTTTGCAGGACCAGTGGCCAAACTTTGTTTATGTTAAGGGTTTCTTCTTTCCTGGTGAAGTTGTCCGGGTGTTTGTGGATTCAATGGCTTCCCTGTGCATTTTGACCTGATAGTTGTTGGCATGGTCCAGAATTTCAGTGTTTTGAAACAGCATGTTATGTCCAGGATGGTTTATAATGTGTTCTGTTACTGCTGATTTTTCTGGCTGACCCAGTCTGCAGTGTCTCTTGTGTTCCTTGATTTGTGTTTGGACACTACGTTTGGTGTTCCCTATCTAGACTTGTCCGCAGCTGCATCGTATGCGCTAAACTCCTGTGGCTGTGAGAGGGACTTTCCTTCACTGAGCATAGTATTTGCTGGATTTTCTTGGTCAGTTTGTAAACCATTTGGAGGTTGTGTTTCCTCACCACTTTCCCTATTTTGTCTGGAATTCCTTTGCTGTATGGTAAAAAATACCTTCCCTTTGGGTGATTGCTTGTCTTCATTCCTCTGGGTTTTTCTGCATCTGGAAGCCCTTCTGATGTCTGAGCTGGAATAACCATTTGCTTGTAGATCCCAATCTAGTTGCTTTAATTCATCTTCCAAGACGTGGGGTTCACTGATGCATTTTGCCCAGTCTACCAGTGTTTTTATTTTGCTGTTTTTTTGTCCTGGGTGATGGTTGGAGTTCTTTTGCAGGTATCTGTCTGTATGTGTAGGTTTTCTGTATACTGTGTGACCCAACCGATTATATATTCTTCTTTAAAACCTGCTTGTTTTTTTAATGTATACAGTGGTCCCCCGGGATACGAATCCCCCGGGTTAAGAAAACCCCGGGATCCAAAACCGGCGGGACCAAAAATTATCCCCCGGGATCCGATCCCCCGGGATCCGAAAAAAAGGGACGTCCCTTTTCCTCCGAGGCCAGGCTTCGGATGAAAAGGGACAGACTCCCACCCCTTTTCCTCCAAGGCCAGGCTTCGGGGGACAAGGGACGGACTACCGAAAGGAAGGCCCGATCCGCGGGATCGGGCCTCCTTTCGCGTCAGGTGCGGAGGCCCAGCCTGGCTGGGGAAGCCAAGCTGGGCCTCCGCGCCTAATGAAAGGAGGCCCGATCCGGCGGGAATGGGCCTCCTTTCGCGTCAGGCGCGGAGGCCCAGCCTGGCTGGGGAAGCCAGGCTGGGCCTCCGCGCCTAACGAAAGGAGGCCCGATCCGGCGGGATTGGGCCTCCTTTCGCGTCAGGCGCGGAGGCCCAGCCTGGCTGGGGAAGCCAGGCTGGGCCTCTGCGCCTAACGAAAGGAGGCCCGATCCGGCGGATCGGGCCTCCTTTCGCGTCAGGTGTGGAGGCCCAGCCTGGCTGGGGAAGGGAACCTTCCCTTCCCCAGCCAGGCTGGGCCTCCGCGGCTGACGAAAGGAAGGCCCGATCCGCCGGATCGGACCTTCCCTTCCCCAGCCAGGAGGCCCCCGCGGCTGATGAAAAGAAGGCCCGATCCGCCGGATCGGACCTTCCTTTCCTCAGCCAGGAGGCCCCCGCCAGGCCAGGGGAACGGATTACCTATTTCCTATGAGAAATAGGCCCTGGGTTACGAAATTTTCGGCTTACGAAAAAGGTGCCGGAATGAATTAATTTCATAACCCGGGGGACCACTGTAATTTAATTCTCTTGTAGCAAGCCCATTACTTTTGAGGTAAAAATTGAGCATATTAACTTTGAGGTGATATCAAGAAGGTTCATTGACTGGTATTGTGGAGTCCATTCCAATCTCCTTGCTTGTGAATTTGAAATACAGTGGTCCCCCGGGTTACGAAAGTAATTCGTTCCAGCACCACTTTCGTAACCCGAAAACATTCGCAAGCTGGGGGACCACTGTAAGTATAGGAAAAACCTTGGCGCCATTTGAATTTCGCGCCGCTTTTCTTTCGTAACCCGGGGTTTTTTTCGGAAACCGGGGCCGTTTTTCCGGCCCCGGCTCTTTCGGATCCCCGGGTTTTCGTACCCCGGGGGATTCGTAACCCGGGGGACCACTGTATAGTTATACTTTCCACCCAAGAGACATTTGTTAAGTACTGTTTATTGTGTGTCAGGTTGGCAAGAATAGGCATCCTCATTCTACATTTTTTAAAAAAGAGTTTTATAAGAAGGACAGGTTTGACCCAATTTGAAAATGGTGCCGATCCTGAGTGCCGCATGTGCCTCCTAGGCCCCATGGCCAATTAGAGGCCAGGAGACCGCGAGGTGCCGCCTACCCAGGTCTCCTGGCCAAGGTCGGGGCAACAACCCCATGCTGCTGGCCAGTGAGGACCACTTCTGTTCTGCTCCTAGGGAACCTTGGGGGTTAGAGTCCACAGAAGTGGCACAAGCACCCAATGGGAACCTGGGAGCTAAAGTGCAGCCTCAGCATGGGCCTGCCCACTGGCATGCTGGCTCCGGAGAGGCTGCCACCAGGCGAGACCCAGCCACCCACGCCGCTGGGAGCAGAGCCCCTTCCAAGAGAATCATTCCCCACCCGAGCAACCAGGCTGACCCGATGAGTATTGGTGGCCCCATTTGCAGGGGATGGGGGAAGGGGAAGAGAAGAATAAAGACAGGATACCCGATTGGCAGAAAAGGCCACAACTTTATTGAGTACATAAAATGAGGGGAGAGTTGGCCCGAAAAGCATAAGGCCCAGATCTGTCATTCACCAACCCGCGTTGATCAATGAACCGAATCACCTGGTTAAGGCCAGGCCTTGGGATGACAGTGGGGTAACCGACAAAACTTGTGTTGCCACGATTGGCCAGTTATGTGCATCTGTGCATTTTCCACCCTTGTCACTGGGGAACGCTGAATTGATGTTGTCCCCGCGACATCACTCTCCTTCAGCACCCCTGGGTCCCCAATGGACTCCTGATCCAGTGTTCTGCAGCACAAGAAACCATGCCCATCAGATCCAAGACCTATGCTACCGCTACGAAGGCGAAGCCTCCCCAGGCCGCCATCTGTCGGGGATATTTTGATTGAGAGTTCCTTCATGCCAGGGGGTTGGACTGGATGGCCCTTGTGGGCTCTTCCAACTCTATGGTTCTATGATTCTAAATATGGTTTAAGTGATCATCTGTGAACTCACACAAATAGACTTTTGCACTTGTGCAAAGAGCCAGTTGGAATATTCTCGAGCTCAGGTTCAAAGTCTACATATATAGGCTTACTAGTATATAACAGGAAACTAAAAAGAGAGGAGGTACTGCTGATTGTGTGAGGAGACAGATAACCACTCACAGAACTACATTTAAATATGAGCAGTCTCTCCTCCTCCTTTCTGATCTCTTTCCCTCAAACAAATAGGTGACTGCAAAGCTTACCAAAGGTAGGTAGAATAGAAGAATAGAAGAAAGAATAGCACATTCAAAGTGTGCATCCACTACAGTCTTGTCTGTAATGATAAATACCGTAATTGTGGACAGCTGTGACCATGTGGCAGTTTTAAAAAGTTCAGGCAAGGGAACACCATGGAGGAGAGAATAATAGAATCATGGAGTTGGAAGAGACCACAAGACCATCCAGTCCAACCCCATGCCATACAGGAACTCTTAATCAGAGCATACCTGACTGATTATTATTATTATTATTATTATTATTATTATTAAACTTTATTTCTAAAGCGCTGTAAATATACTCAGCGCTGTACAAAATTGGTAAAACTTAAGAAATATATAAAAGCCTGCCAAAGGCGTACACTCTAAAATAATAGCAGATAGATAAAATTACAAAGGGGGAAGACAAGTTAAAACATCGGACATAAAAGCAATGACCATCTGTTTAATGACCTCCAAGGAGGGAGACTCCACCACTCTCCAAGTGTGTCTCACTGTCAAACAGCCCTTGCTGTTAGGAAGTTCCTCCTAATGTTGAGGTGGAATTTCTTTTCCTATAGATTGCATCCATTGTTCCGGGTCCCGTTCTCTGGAGCAGTAGAAAACAAGTTGCTCCCTCCTCAATATGACATCCCTTCAAATATTTAAACAGGGCTATCATATCACCTCTTAACCTTCTCTTCTCCAGGCTAAACACCCCCAGCTCCCATAGGGCATCGTTTCAAGACCCTTCACCATTTATTCACCCTGCTTTGGACACACTCCAGTTTTTCAACATCCTTTCTGAATTGTGGTGCCCATAGTAATGGAAGCCAATTCTCTTGTAGAATGAGCGCTACAATTGCAGCTAAGTATAATTCTAATTGAGAAAATATAAGACCCCACACTCGTAGGTGTAGCAAGAAGTGCAGGACTGTAAATACTATCATGGGGAGATAACTTCTCAGATCTAGATGATATGACAGAGCAAAACCATTTGCACTTGTAATCATACGGCTTGTTTGGTAAAATGTTTCATTGAGGCTGCCAAAACTGCTGCCAACCTACGAGAAGTCATGGGAGTATCCTCCTTGCTGTTACTCTCAACATTTTGACATCATGAGAACTTACTCCTATGAGTGGAAGAACAGATCCAGTGATGCAGCAAGTTTGATGTGCTACCGTAATGTTTGGATAAGTTGAGAAGTGCTACAAAACATGGCTGTCTAGACCAGTATTGCACCATCAATATGTCATTGGACCTGTTTCTGTTGAGTTTCACTACCACTTTCCTCAGCAAGGAGAATGGGTGAAACAGGTACGTCACATTACCTGACCATCTTAGAAAGAATATCTATCCTAGGGATCTTTGACCTTTCTCTGACACTGTGTAAAATTAGAAGCATTTCTTGTTGGTCATGGTCACAAGGAGATCTATGATCTGGAAGTCCTGGCTTGACAGAGACCATTTGCATTGTAGGATGCAAGTGCAACTGAGGGTCTGAACAAACTGGCTAAAATAAAGCTGCTTTGGTCACTTTGGAGAAACAGTGAAGCCTTGCCTTACACAGGGGATCCATCCCTCTCCCCCCCCCCCGGGATAAGGCGAATAACACGTATGCTCGAGCCCCATTCAGTATAATGGGGCTCGGGCTCATGGTGGGGTGGTGCACAGGCGCTGCGGTCGCACACGCCATTCATTTAATTACCGTGTGGTTTATGCGTAAACCGGAAACTGCGTATGGTGCACCTGCGTATGGAGTGGGCACAATGTATGCTGTTAAAATGTTGCATGCTTCCTAAGAGGCCAGAAGCTGTGCCAAAGCCACTTTGGCGCAGCTTCTGGCCTCTTAAGATGTGTGTGTCATTTAAACAGCATGTGTGTCATTTAAACAGATATTTTGACCTGTCTGTTCAGGCCCCGAGTGACTCTGCCAACACAGAATGTTGTGGTGAGATCAAGTAGTACCAAAGAATAGTACCAAAGCGAATTCCCCTGCTCTTTGATTTAACAAACAATAGTGATATTACTCAAAGTAACCTGTAATGCATTCCCTTACAATTTCGGTTAGAATGCAAGAAAGTCTTGGATAATGGCCAGATGTTCTTGATGTGAAGGCGACACTCGTGGATTGACCAATGACCTTGAATTGTCATGTTTCCGCAGTGTCCTTCTCAATCTCATGAGCAAGACATCAGTCATAACCATGGAGGACAGTTCTGGAGACCTAAATGGCATTCCAGGTCATAGTTTTGAGAGGTCTATCAAAGGAAGGAATGAAGTCTATTGGGTGGTAGAAGCAACCTCTTGTTTTGGTGACAGATAGTTAAGAGGTGACATGATAACCATGTCTAAATCATAGAATCATAGAGTTGAAAGAGACCACAAGGGCCATCCAGTCCAACCCCCTGCCATGCAGGAACTCCAAATCAAAGCATCCCTGACAGATGGCCATCCAGCCTCTGCTTAAAGACCTCTAAGGAAGGAGACTCCACCCACTCCAAGGGAGTGTGTTCCACTGTCGAACAGCCCTTACTGTCAGGAAGTTCCTCCTAATGTTGAGGTGAAATCTCTTTTCCTTCAGCTTGCATCCATTGTTCTCTGGAGCAGCAGAAAACAAGCTTGCTCCCTCATCAGTGTGACATCCTTTCAGATATTTAAACAGGAGCCTTCTCTTCTCCAGGCTAAACATCCTCAGCTCCCTAAGGCATTCCTCATAGGCATGGATTCCAGATCCTTCACCATTTTTGTTGCCCTCCTTTGGACATACTCCAGTTTCTCCACATCCTTTTTGAATTGTGGTGTCCAGAACTGGACACAGTATTCCAGGTGGGGCCTGACCAAAGCAAAATAGAATGGCACTATTACTTCCCTTGATCTAGGCATTATATTTCTATTGATGCAGCCTAAAATTGCATTGGCCTTTTTAGCTGCTGCATCGCACTGTTGACTCATGTTCAACTTGTGATCTACTTGGATTCCTAGATCCCTTTCACATGTGGTCTCATTCAGCCAGGTGTCCCCCATCCTATGTCTATGCATTTGATTTTTCTGCCCTAAGTGCAGAACCTTACATTTCTCCATGTCAAATTTCATTTTTTTAGCTTTGGCCCAGTTTTCTAGTCTATTCAGGTCATTTTGAATTTTGATGCTGTCCTCTGGGGTATTAGCTATTCCTCCTAATCTGGTGTCATCTGCAAATTGGATAACTAGGCTCCCAATACTGTCATCCAAGTCATTAATAAAGATATTGAATAACACTGGGCCCAGGACAGAACCCTATGGCACCCCACTTATCACTTCCCTCCAGGATGAGAAGAAATCATTGTTAAGCACCGTTTGGGTGCAGCCAGTCAACCAGTTACATATCCATGTAATGGTTGCCTTGTCTAGCCCACATTTTACAAGCTTGTTAACAAGAATGTCATGGGGAACTTTGTCAAAGGCCTTACTGAAATCAAAATATACTATATCCACAGCATTCCCTTCATCTACCAAGCTATTAATTTTATCAAAGAGAGAGAGAGAGAGAGAGAGAGAGATCAGATTTGTCTGGCATGACTTGTTTCTCTGAAACCCATGTTGACTTTTTGTGATTATGGAATTATCTTCTAGATATTCAGACTCTCTGTTTAATGATGTGCTCCAGAATCTTTCTTGGTATTTGAAAGGATGTCATATTAATGAAGGAGCAAACTTGTTTTCTGCTAAGAAACTAGGACATAGAGCAATGGATTCAAGCTACAGGAAAAGAGATTCTACCTAAACATTAGGAAGAACTTCCTGATAGTAAGAGCAGCTCAACAGTGGAATGTGCTGCCTGACAGTGTAATGGAATATCCTTCTTTAGAGTTTTTTAAACTGAGGCTGGATGTTCATCTGTCAGCAGTGGACTGGATTACTCTTATGATCTCTTACAACTCTGTGATTCTATGATCCTGAAGAGAGTTGAAGTTTCTAAACCAATGCTGGAGAGACCAAAATTTAAAGGATGCTAGCTACGTAACTGCTATGATTGCAACCATAAGGCTCCAGTCTTCATATGGTAAGCACATAATGGTGTGTATGCTCTAGTACAGCGTACACCTTGTCTCCGAGCACCCTTCTAATTTGGAGATAAGATCTCCTCATGGAATAATCCAATATGGTGCCTATAAAGTCTAGCATTTTTGTTGGTTCTAGAATAGAATTTTTTGTAGATGACATTGAGGCCCAAATCTTGACGAAGTGATAGGGTCTAAGGAATGTCTCAATATAGTTTGGTCTTACAAGGGCACCTCCAGTAACCAATCATCCAAATATGGGTAAATCTGTGCCCCTTGAGTTCTGAGAAAGGAAACTACTACTACCATAAACTTGGTGAAGACTCGGTACTGTTGAAAGCCCAAAAGGGGAATACCTTGTATTGGTAGAGGTCCTGTCTAGTACTGAACTGAAGGAATTTGCTGTGTTGATGTTGTTCCTCTGTGAGGAAACAGTAGCATGGGATGTAGAGTCAGCACTGTCAGTCTCTTTGGCTAGATGTACTGATTGACACCACAAAGGTCCAAAATCAGACAAAGTCTGCCATCCCTCTTGGGGACCAGGAAATACCAGGAAATGTACCTATCCTTTCTGCATCAGTCTGGAATATTCCAAAGTATCCTTCTGCAGTAGAATAGAATCCCCTCTATCAGAACTTTTGAGAGAGGGAGAAGGATGAAATATACCAATGGGAGGAATATTGGATAATTCTATTGTGTAACCCGCATGAATAATAGTTGCAACTTCAGAATTTGTGATAATGTTCCTCCAGGTGATGTTAGAGTTTTGGGGCCTGAAAAGGCCAGGAGAAGTGAAATGTAGAATATGGTCGCATTCTGAGGATGGAGTCAGACCTTGATGAACCTGTGGACCTCTTGGCCTGATAGAAGCACTTATGTTGGAAGATATTGAGTTGATGAGATGAGAATTGCTGAGATGAGGTCTGTAAAAGTCTAGTCTTTTAAAAGTCTCTAAAAATCTCCCTCCGTGCCAACTGTCATTCTCCGGCCTGTGAGGGAGTGAACAGGCAGGCCTAGCTCCATCAGGGCTAGCCTGAAGAAAGACAGCCCTCCCTCCATGCCATCTGCCTTGGTTCAGGCGTCAGAGGGAGAGAACTGCTGGACCTGATCCCCTTCCCCACCACCATTCCCTTCTCCTTTTGTGTCATGTCTTTTTAAGTTTGTAAGCCTGAGGGCAGGAAACCATCTAATTAAAAATAATAATTGTAAGCTGCTCTGATAGCCTTTAGGGCTGAAGAGTGGGGTATAAATACCATAAATAAATAAAATAATAAATAGATATAGACTGGCGAAGGAGGATGAGGAAGGGTGCCTCCAGGAAGATCTGTACAAACACTGATATTGTTGCACATTGAAAGCCATCTTCCAGGCTATCACCCTAGCCATGAAAAGATTGCCCATCACCTCACCAGTTTTTGAGTTGAAGAGCCGTTCACATCAAACTGTAAGTCTTCAAATTATCTGGTATCCTGTCAGTCCTGCAGAATGCAACCACACATGCCTATGCCATTGCTCCCAACATTCCTTACTAACGGAGTTAAAAGACTAGTGAGCCAATAGTATCTGCTTCACTGTGAATGAGGAGGCTTCCTGTTGAAAAAGAAGAGCTGCGCTCCTCTGCTGGACCGGGAGGTCTGGTATAAAGGACAGCATCTTTCCTCACAGGAAGCACTGGTACACCAGCATGAAGGCTGGCATATTGGCAGCTCTGATGATGAGTAGAAGTGCCATCCAAAAATGTCTAGATGCCTGCCTTCTTGGTCTGGGGGCATGAAATGTGACCTCTTTCCACCCTTCATTTGAGATGCCACAACCACAGTAGAATTTGGTGGAGGGTGGGTGAAAAGGGAGGAAGCCCCCCCCCCCAGTTGAGTTCTGTGGAGATTTTCCAGAAGATGGAGAGGTTGGTGGTATGGATGCTGGCTTGACTCAGGACTGTTTTATGAGGTCTTCGAGAGCTGTTAGATGTGAAATGCTAGCTGGCATAGGCACCTGAGAATCAATCATTTGAAAGACAGTGTCTGGCACTGATGCTGAAGGAATTGGATGTCTATACCCAGAGATTTAGCCATACACAGAAAAATGTTTGCAAAAAGTTTGTTATTTTCTTTTGGTGAGGGTGAAGTGGTGCCCTCTACTGTACCTGGAGGAGATGATGTGAGAGAAGATGACGTTGCTGGGGAAGACAAATGTGTATCATAAATTTACAGCGCTATATAAATAAAGGTTAATAATAATAATAATCATTAATAATAATAATAATAATATCATAACAAATATCAGAGAAGCCAGGTGTGATATCCTCTTGTCAACATGGAACAGTTGATTGAGCAGTAGTAGCAACAGGTATAGCAGTTGTGATTCTACCTGTGGCAGACAAGAACCACAGTAAGCAAGGTAGGATACTCAAGATGGGTGCAGTATGAATTGTTCAAGTGACCAAAGAAGTAATAGCTGGAACTGCAACCCTAGGTGTTGGAGATAGAGTGTAGTTCTGAGATACTGGGAATGGATGCCTTCATGCTGTCAGCGGTCCTGGTGGTGATCAACATCTTAAGCCAATGAGAAGGCAGGTATGGAGACCTAGACTGGCTTTGGTACTGAGAGTGTGGAGAACACCTTGAGTGATCATACTAGGTAAATTCATGCACATGGATTCCAGTAGGACAGTGGATATGAACGGTACAACCTTAGGTGTTCCCTCCATAAATGTTCCTGACAGTACTGGTCAATATATGATAATAATGTACAGTCAGCCCTCTGTATCCACCGATTCTTCATCCATGGATTCAACCATTCACAGCTTGAAAATATTATCCCCCACCCACCCACCCCCCACCCTCACTCATCAAAAAATTCCAGAAAGCAAGGCTGTCTTTGACTTCTGGTTGGTACTTGTTTCTGTGGCTTTGATGCTGTCATTAAGCTGGAGAAAACAGGCTTGTTGGTAGTGGTTTGATCAGATTTAATAGAAATATTATATCTTATTGTACCTTGAAACAAATCAGCAGGCCATCAGTAAGGCGAAAGTAGATACTTATACAGAAAAAGTATTTTCTGCATCTGCCTTAATTTGTATTGGCTAGAGATAGTTGTTTGGTAAACGAAAATCCATTGTATAAAAGTCTTCCTCCAGTTCTATTGAAATAAAGAATAGTAGGTCACCACTTCCTCGACCTTTCAATTTCTTTATAGCTGGCTGGCTAAACAATTTATAATGCTGGAGATATTGGGGATTAAGTTTAGGTCTCTTGCAGGCAAACTATGCTGTATTTTTTGAAGAATTCCAATAAATTCCTTGTCTGCCACTTTATTTTTCCACCCGGCTAGTTTCCAGGAAATTATGCCTGACCCTTTTTCGCTTTATATCTAGTCAACTGCAATTTCCTAAAAAATGATTTAAAAGGTTCAAGGTTAGACCTTCAATAGTTGCTTTTACTTCTCTTCTCATTGGCATTAAGCGCCAAGAGTCTGTCAGATTTCTAGAAAAAGTCCTAGTTACCCTGGGTGTACATTGATCATTAAACCCACTCACATATGTTCCATTTTCTATTTGAGACCCAATATATTCATTGTAAGACTCACAACACAGAGCAGAAAGTGATCTGGGAGGTGTGTTTGGGGGTTCTCCATTACTTTTTAACTGTTTTTCTTTAAGGGGCTAATAGGTTTTTTTGCTCAGAGCAGATGTATCAGAGACTTGCTTGGGGAAGGAGCTAGCAATCAGTAGCTCTCTATATAGCTATAGCTCCAGTCTCTTCAGCTTGCTGACAGCGCTTGGTGAAAAGGCTAGGCCAACAGAGGTCTTTTCAAGGGTGATTAACGGGGGACTTTTGGAGGGGGAAGCACAGAGTCCTGTTTCACTGACTACTTTAATCATCTCATCTGCAACCGTTGTGGGATGTTTATCTTCTTGCCTATGGATGTAGGTAACTTTACACAAGCAGCTAGAGGGGATGACTCATGGTCTTAGATGTCACTACACTAATGAACAGAGCATGAGACATAAGCAAGATGAACTTGAATTCCTAGCAAAACAAAGCAAATACGATATAATCGGTGTCATGGCCAACCGTGAGGAGGAGGACTCAGAGGAGGACTCGGAGGACGTGGGCTCTCAGGTACAGGTGCCACCTGAGGTGGAGACAGGCCCCAGCTCTGTTCTGCCAGCTCCTATAGAGGTGGTCCAGCCAGGACTCAGTTCTTCTCTCTCAGCCCCAGTGGAGTCTGGGGCTCAGCAGCCTAGTTTGGCCCCAGTAGTAGGGCAGGACTCAGAAGAGATAGTTCAGAACATTCAGGTCCCTGCCTTTACTCAGAGGAGAGCTGAAAAGCAGGGCTTGAGAAGGTCAAAGAGGTTTGCAGAGCGAGCCTCATCAGGCAAGCAGCAGCTGTGATCAGGGAGTTATTTATAACAGGTGGCAAACACTGATGACTCTCATCAGAGACTATTAGTTCTCCTAGGAGAAGGCTGCTTTGGTACCTGACTCCTAGACCCTTGACTGCTTTGGATTCCTAAACCCTTTATCGGACCCGCTGACCACCCTTCTGGCTTTTCTGACCTCGGACTGGACTGATATTGTTGCTCTTGGTAACCCTGAACCTCGGACTGTTTTTGACTTACTCTCTTTTGGACTACATTTGCTTGTGTTTGCTCAAGGAACTGCCTCAGCATTTGGTTTGTATCTTATGCCAAGGACTCTCTTATCAGCTGTGTGAGTGGGTGTTGGCAGCTTTCCCTGACAATAGGCATCACTGAAACCTGGTGGGATGAGTCTCATGACTGCAATGTAGTAACAGAGGCATATAACATTTTTAAGGGAAATAGACCAAGCAGGAAAGGAGGAGGAGTAGCATTATATGCCAGGGATGTCTAAACCTGTGAGGAAATCCACAATTCAAATCCTGGAAGCCAGGTGGAGAGCATCTGGATAAAAATTTAAGGGAAGGGAAACAACAAAGATGTTACTGTGGGAGTCTACTACAGACCCCCAAGTCAGATGAAGGAATTGGATGATGCCTTTCTAGAACAGATGACCACTCTCTCAGATAGGAGAGATGTAGTAGTAATAGGAGATTTCAACTATCCTGATATGTGTTGGAAATCAAACTCAGCCAAAAAATTAAGGTCTAGCAAATTCCTCACTTGACTGGAAGACAACTGCATTGTCCAGAGCGTGGAAGAGGCAACAAGGGGATCAGCTATTTTAGATCTCATCTTAACCAACAGGGATGAACTGCTTAATGGGGTGCAAGTGGTGGGATCATTAGGTGGGAGTGACCATGTTTTCTTGGAGTTTGTATTTAAAATGACCTGAATAGACTAGAAAGCTGGGCCAAAAAAGCTAATAAAATGAAATTCAACACGGCGAAATGAAAGGTGCTGCACTTAAAGCGGAAAAATGAAATGCACAGATATAGGATGGGGGACACTTGGCTGAATGAAACTACGTGTGAAAGGGATCTAGGAGTCCAAGTAGACCATAAGTTGAACATGAGTCAACAGTGCGATGCGACAGCTAAAAAGGCCAGTGCAATTTTAGGCTGCATCAATAGAAATACAGCGTCAAGATCAAGGGAAGTAATAGTGCCACTCTACTCTGCTTTGCTATTTTCTGCTAGTGGAATGGTTTCATCCACATATCTTAAATTGTTGATGTGCCTTTCTCTGAATTTAACGCCTCTTTCCTCTGAGTCTGAGAAGGTGGTGAAGCGCACCTTTGTCTGACCCCCTTGCTAATTGGAAAACATTACATTTCTTCGTATTCTGTCCTAACAGAATATCTATATTTTAATGCTTTGTATTGTTTTTAACTTGTACTTTTTAAAATTTTGTTAGTCAACCTGAGTCCCTATATTGGGAGAAAAATGACGTTAATAATAGTAGCTTCTCTTCCTGATTACAGGTTATGTATCGGGACAATCAAATGTTGTGGCACACTCATTTCTTTAAGAGCAATCTGTAGTTTTTTGTAAGCTATATAATCAGATGCTTTGCTATAGTCTATAAGCACAAGCTTTTTTAAAAAGAATTATTTGGTGCACTCCTTTATCCAACAAACATTTGCAATCAGATCCCTAGAGCCTCTTCTTTTTCTTGGACATCTGGGCTTTCTCATTCCATATATGGTAAAAGCTTCTGTTCTAGAATTTTGAGCATCACTTTGCTTGCATGGGAAGTTAATTCAGTGGTCCTGTGGCTACTGAACTGTCTGGTGTCCACTGTCTTTCCAATCTACTGATCATCATTATGCTTCCATATTTGTTGACAGATTTTAGTTTGAACTAAAGTAGATTCTGTCTCTGTAGATTCAAACAGGTCTAGTGACATGCCATCTATGCCTGGTGATTTATTTCTCCCTGGTGATTTATTTCTCCACTCTGAAAAAGGGGAGATTTGACTTCATGATATGGTTCTTCCTTCATCCATTTTATATAGTTTTTCCATGTTTTGTTTCCACCATTTTTTAATTTCTACTTGGTCATGTAATGTTTTTTCCCTACTGGTTGTAGAGCATCATTACTCCTGGTTTAAATTTCCCTTTGATTTCTTGGTTCTTGTGGAAGAGGTCTCTTGTTCCTCTTTTGTTGTTCTCGCCATCTATTTCTTTACATTGATATAGTAACTCTCCTTGGCCAGAAACAGACAGCCAAATAACTTGCCACTTTGGGAGCATGGTGTTTAGATGAGGAATGCTTCCAAAGTGCGGAAAGCCACACCAAGCTGGCAGAAAGCACTGCAATCCTGATTGGGACTGGGTGGCTCCTTTCAAGCCATCTGTTTCAGCCCCTTTTCCCTGTATGCAAGTCACTGAACAGTTGTATTCAGGGTTCTTACTTCTGCTTCTCATCAGCCCTTAACTGCTTGAAGAATTTTGTCTGTTATCCATGAAGACTTCCCTTTCTTTTTATCTACAGATAGTGTCTTCTTCCATTCCTCCCTGACAATGTCCCTGGCTTCATTCCAGAGTTCTTCAGGCTCCTGATAGATTAGACTTGATAGGGTAAAGCTATTTTTCACATTATCCTTAAATTCTACAGGGATGTTCTTCAGGTTGTATATTGGCATGATGGCTGGTTTAGTATTACTCAGCTTTATTCCATTTTTTTCATATTGGTAGTTCAATGTTTGTGCCACAATCTGCTCTTGATCTCGTTTTTGCAGAGAACATGGAACACCTCAGTCTTCTAATTCCAATTATATAGTCTATTTGATTTCTCTGTTGGCCATCAGATAATGTTCATGCATACAGTTGCTTCTTACATTGCTTAAAGAATGTGTTTGTGAGTAACAAATTGTTGGCCTTGCAAAAATCTGTCAATAAATCTCCTGCTTCATTTCCTAATCCTTGGCCTATTATAACTACAAATTTTCATTCTCCCGTTTCCTACTTTTGCACTCCAGTTCCAATTACCAACAAGTTCTGTTTCAGTGTATAATAATTTCTTCCTGCACTCCAGCATAGAATCTTTCATTTTCTTCTTCTTCTTCTGTAGTTGGATCATAACATTGGTTTAAGGTTGTATTGATTGGTTTTCCCTGAAGTATTATTGATATGATTCAGTCAGATTTTGCACTATATATTTTGACTGCTTTTGCTACATCTCTCCTCACAATTAATGTCACCTCATTTCTTCTTAGATTTTGATTTTCTGAGTAAAACACTGTGTAATTATCTGACTCAAAATGTCCCATTCCTATTTATTTTAGCTCACTCACCCCAAGTATTGCAATGCTTATACATAAGATTTCTTGTTTTACTATGTTTGGCTGCCCCGATTCATACTCCTCACAATCCATGTTTCTATAAGGTGTATTATGATCTATACACTATACTCTTAAAAATGATAGCACTCGTATACCATGTATCTTTACTATAAAGTAGCTCTTAATTTGAACCTTTCTCTTAAATATGAAAGGTATAAGTATTAGGCATAATCCAATGCCTGGGTCTCATTTATTTGTCATACTTGTGGAGAATGAAGAAATAATTAATAGTATAAAGATGAAGAGGGTAGATAAAATTGGCAGAGTTCTCATTGATACCTAATGACTTACCAATGGCAAGGATTTGGACAAAAATAATCTAACATGAAATATGCCAAAATATGGTCCTTGTTCATGAGGGTACGCGACCTTGCCTCCAGTGTCCTGGACCCTGCAGAGAGGTGTAGAGTTCACAGGTCCAATTCTGCGCATTTACATACTCATCATAATGGTAAGCAAATTACTGCTGTTGTGTCATCAAGAATGTCTTGCACAAGAAAAATGATATAACTTTGTTCTCTTAAAAAGTGAATAGCTTGATAAGATAGTATTTCTGTGACTCAATTTTTTTAGAAGTGGTAATATCAGAGAACTAAGCCATGCAAGAGGGATTGGCAAGGCATTCCTCACTGGTGTTATGAAGCTTAACTTACTAATGTGAGCAAAGGGAGCACTTTCGATTGAAATGAAAACTACTTTAGTATTTCTTAATTTTACAATTTTATGCCTTTGATCAGCAGCTTATTTTAATGTGAATAGTCACTGGGGATTTTAACTTACTAATTTTACATATATATATAGAGAGGGAGAGAGTTTTTTTTTCATTCACTTAACCCCAAAGTCCTTGATAGATTTAGTGATCAAGGACACGAAGGGGAGGAATCCAGTATTAAGCACAGAGGTAAAGCATGATGTTTAAGGCCATGTACTGATTTGTTGTAAACACTGAGACCTGGAAATATAAGCAGTGAAATTATAAGGCATTATAAATATCTTTATTTATAATACCTCTATGTAATAGGAATGTGTGTCACTGAGAGCTCAGTTCTGCCAACATAACTCTCAGCACTGAAACGAGAACTAAACAGTTTGAATAGATTGTGAAATAAAGTCAAGACCAATGCTTCATTAATGAGTACTGACTGATGCAATCAGATGGCTGATGTAATGGCATTCATAGCCGACACTACATCACCCCTAAGAACCTGATGGTTCTTAGAAAAGGATGTTTATATAACAAAGCATATGGGCATTTGTAGCTTATTGGACAAGATCTACCAGATGATTAGGCCAGAAAGGATGCAAAACAAGCTGAGAGGAACCAAATGGGTGCCAATACAGTACTAAGTGTCTACTTCATGAAAAAATGTGGTTGTTATGTTGCCAAAACTGATAATACTGTTCCTAACTGGAAAGGCCCGATACACATGGGTGCTTTGTGGCATGGCGGCAGCGATTGAAGGGTTAGGGACTGTGCACCAACCACACGGTCCCTAATCCTAGTACAGTACATCACAGTGACACCTTCATGGCAGTGTTCCGTCCACACGGGCGCCGTCATGATGTCATCACTGCCACACAGCATCCGCACCAATGGCACACTTGTGATGCAAGCCAGTCACCACAAAAAGAACCTGGAAGAACTGGGTTCTTTTTACTGCAGAGGGACGCTGCATGGTTTGGTGGCTGCATCATCCGTCCACAGTTAAAACAGGCGCCTCCAGCCCACCATTTTCCAGCAGTCTGTCTTGCACCTAAGACAGAAAATGCTTGGAAGAGAAGAGAGACAATCTGCTCCCAACTATGTTCTTGCACTCTCTCTCTCTCTCTCTCTCTCTCTCATAACTGCTTAGATGCCTTTCTGTTCATACACATATGCACAGTCACACACATATACACATACATATACACGCACACACATACCTTAGATGTCTTTGTGTTCACAGATGCCTCTTTAGAGATGTATATTTCTTCAACAAAAAGAGAATGTATTCCTTAGTGGATGAGTGGCTGGGCTATATATTTTTTTAAGATGGTAATGTTTCTCTGTGATTTATCAGAAGCCTGCTGAAAAGATGCCACTGGTATAAAGGTTCAGTTCTTATGAAAGTTTAACATATTACCTGACATATACAGTGGTAAGGCTAACAGCATGTTCATACCCCCAGGTCCAAAACACACTGCAGAAAAAATCCAGTTTCACACTGCTTTAACTGTCCTAGCTCAATAGTAGGGAAGTTTGGGAACTATAGATTTGTGAGACGTTTAGTCTTCTATGTCAGAGAGTTCTGGTGCCACAATAAACTGCAATTCCCAGGATTCCCTAGTGCTGAGCCAAAGCAGTTAAAGCTGTCTAAAATTGGATTATTTCTGCAGTGTGTTTTAGACCCCATAGAAACATTCTATGGTCCTAGGATTTAAAGATGTTAACTCTGCCTGTCTTTGGTTACAAGTTGGAAGCCCAGGTAGCCAAAAGGTGATAAAAGAAGTCCCTGGCAGACACAGATTAGCTGACAAATGCCAAAGAAGGCTCACTAAAGAGACAGGAGTAAGAAACCACATTTGTTCCAGATCAGAGTTGCAGCAACCACATGCTGCAGCCCTAATTCAGCAGTTTGCAGCTTTTGGTTGATAGTGGCATTTTTAAATTACATATGCATTTACTTGGACAATGCAGGAGTGAAAGAGTTAGACAATATCTTTTTGCTTAAAAACACCATAATTCTTGCATTAATATTAAAAAATAAAAGATGACAACAAGATCATTTGTTGGCAACATGTACACAAACTATCAAGGTTCAGGCTTTCCCAGATTGTCATTCATAACCCCAGTGAGATAAATGAAAGGACCAATTGGAGAAGTGAGAACTACTCAAATCAGGCTGACTGTAGACTTCAGGTGAATCTCAGCAAAATGTCCTCTGATGGGCCATCTCCTACGTTGGGTGGTGTTCTAGCACTGACTTAAGTGGAGGAAGACACAGTGGACAGCCATTTTTATCTTTAATAGTGCACCCATCACTCCAACACTATAAGAAAATGAGTGAAAATTCCTAATGAAAGTGGCTATACAAATTTTCCACAAAGTTCCAGAATGGCACTAGGTTGTGGTATGGTGAGAAATTAAAATGGCTGCTTGCTTCTACTGCCAAGTAAGCCTATAGTTAGAGACTTGAAGTCACTTCTGATTGCTACTGAGAGGTATATAGTTCTTCAACAAAAGAGAATGTATTCCTTAGTGGATGAATGGCTGGGCTATATTTTTTAAAGATGATAGTGTTTCTCTGTGTTTTATCAGAAGCCTGCTGAAGAGATTCCACTGGTATAAAGGTTCAGTCCTTATGAGAGTTTGACATATTACCTGCCATATACTGTAATGTAATGAATCTATGATCCTTTACATGCAGTGTAATATAAAGAAAGCAATGTGCCTGGACATTGTTATGTCTGTATTTCTCCCTAGGGGGCATGTGTGTATTTTTGTGTACCTATGACTGCATACAATAAATAGCCTAAAAGGCTAACAGACAGCCTGCTCATACTTCCAGGTCCAAAACACACTGCAGAAATAGTCCAGTTTCAGACTGCTTTAACTGTCCTGGCTTAATACTAGGGAATTTTTGGAACTACGAGATTGTATCCAAAAGTTTTAATGATAACCTTTTTAAAAATTTGACAGAAAGTTTGTTTTGATTTGTAGTTGTTAACTTATCTCTATGGAGTCACTATCTAGATTTACACATTTTCCCCATTGTATCTTGACCCTCCGAATGCTTGATATTGTAGAAGTCTGCAGATTGCACTTGACAAGGATTTTACACTTTAGTCACTTCTGGCAGAGCGAGTCACAAAAATAAAGGATGCAATGAGCTGATTTTCTCAGCAACATGCACTTAGGGACCAATTATGACACTGACAAAATTTCATCAATATGCCATAATAACTTCCGGGTGATAATTATTACTTTATTATACCCCCTCGTAAGGCACAATCTACAATACTACTACTACAATATCAGGTATTCGGAGGGTCAAGATACACTGGGGAAAATGTGTAAATCTAGATAGTGACTACATAGAGATAAGTTAACAACTACAAATCAAAACAAAGTTTCTGTCATTTTTTTAAAATGGTGATCATTAACTTTTGGATATCCCCTATAGATATGTGTGTTCTGCCTGCATACAGGCCAGAGCAGATCTTCAGGGTTAATAATAATAATGCTGTTGGAGTCGCCCAGACTTCTTGTCTTGGGCGACTTCAACATTCCTCTCGAGACCAGCCCTTCTGATCTATCTGGAGCAGCTCGGGAGTTCATGGAAGCCATGACAGGCATGAACCTATCTCAATTGGTCAACGGGCCCACCCATTGCACGGGTGACACACTCAATGGGATCTTTAGTATGGAACAGGAATATCCATGGGCAGAGGTAACCAAAACTTCCACACTGTCATGGATGGATCATTTCCTGATCAAACTGGAACTAAAATCCTCTTTCCGCCCCCCTGGGGGTGGTGGACCCATTAGAATGGTCCGCCCTCAAAGGCTAATGGAACCAATTTGTTTCCAGAAGGCCCTAGAGGGTTTAATGGTTGGTAGCGCCGGTGATTCCGTAGAAGCCTTGGTGAATACTTGGAACACCGATATTCCCAAGGCTCGACGCAATCGCCCCCGAGCGTCTTCTCCAACCCGCTCCTAACCGCAAGCCCTGGTTCACGGAGGAACTCAGGGAGATGAAGCAGGTTGGACGACGACTAGAGCGCAGATGGCAGAAAACTCGACTCTTCTCCGACAGAACTCGCCGTAGGCAGCATCTTCGCAACTATCAGGAGGCTTTATGGGCAGCACGCAAAACCTTCTGCTCTGCACGCATCGCATCTGCAGAGTCTCGCTCAGCAGAGCTGTTTAAGGTGGTGGGGGACCTGCACCAAATCCCCTACTCACCCCAACAACAGTCTGTTGTGATGCGTTTAACACTTTCTTTGCAGACAAAATCTCTCGGATAAGGGCTGACTTGGAAGTCAATGTTTTGTCAGAGTCCATAGGTGAGGCGTCCAACAACTCCGTTGTTGCTTCTTTACTGGATGAATTTCAACCTGCCAGTGCTAAGGACGTGGACAAGCTCCTTGGAAGTTTGAGGAAGACTACTTGCCCTCTCGATCCTTGTCCATCTTGGCTGGTCGTCCAGGGAGGGGACACATTGAGAGTATTCCTTCGGGATACAATCAAAGCGTCCCTCAGGGAGGGTTCTTTGCCATCTTGTCTAAAGGAGGCGGACGTTAGACCCCCTCCTGAAGAAGCCCTCCCTTGATCCCCTGGACAGAAACAACTACAGACTAGTTTCCTTGCTCCCATTTTTGAGCAAGGTGATCGAGAGAGCAGTCGCCTCCCAACTCCAAGCCGTCTTGGTTGAAACCGATTATCTAAATCCATTTCAAACTGGCTTCAGGACAGGATATGGAGTTGAGAGTGCCATGGTCGCTTTGGGCGATGACCTCCGCTTGAGCATTGACAGGGGTAGTGTGACCCTGCTGGTGCTCTTGGATCTCTCAGCGGCCTTTGATACGATAGATCATTCCATCCTTCTGGATCGACTGAGGGAGTTGGGGATTGGGGGTACTGTACTCTGGTGGTTCCGGTCCTTTCTCTCCGGGAGATCCCAAAGGGTGAAGCTCGGGGACAGTTGCTCTTCTAAGATTGAGCTTAATTGTGGCGTCCCTCAAGGCGCCATCCTGTCCCCAATGCTGTTTAACATCTACATGAAGCCGCTGGGTGAGATCATTTGAAGGCATGGAGCTCAGTGTCTTCAGTACGCTGATGACACGCAGATCTACCTCTCCATGTAAGATCATCGGCCCAGACTTCTCAATGGCTGTCTTGTGGCAGTAATGGATTGGATGAGGGAAAACAGGTTGAAGCTCAGTCCGGACAAAACGGAGGTACTAACTGTCACAGGACCAAAGCCAGGATTAGGAATACACCTTCCGGTCTTAGATGGGGTCACACTGTCCTTGAAGGACCCTGTTTGCAGTCTGGGGGTACTTCTCGATTCGTCGCTTCACATGACTGGTCAGGTGAATGCGGGTGGTCAGGAGTGCCTGCTATCAGCTTCGGCTGATCTGCCAGCTGCACCCCTTCCTGGAGCCAAAGGACCTGGACTCTGTGGTACACGCTTTGGTAACCTCACAATTGGACTTCTGTAATGCGCTCTACATGGGGCTACCCTTGTGCCTAACTCGGAAACTTCAATTAGTTCAGAATATGGCAGCCAGGCCTGTTACGGGAACATCGAGAGAGCACATAACACCAGTGCTCAAATCTCTCCACTGGCTGCTGATTAGTTTCCAAGCTCAGTACAAGGTGTTGGTTTTAACCTTTAAAGCCCTACATGGCTTGGGTCCATCTTATCTGAGGGACCGCCTCCTCCCGTACGAACCCCCCGCACACTCCAGTCTTCTGGGAGGAACCTGTTACAGCTTATGAAAACTAGGTTGGCACAGATGGTTCGGCTGTCGCTCCCAGGCTATGGAATGACCTGCCAGACGAGATGCGTCTTATTACATCCTCTGATTGCTTTAAAAAAGCCTTAAAGATGCATCTCTTCCAGCAGGCCTTCCCAGAAAGCTCTTAACTCCCGGCTCTGTTTGTATCAAGCCCTCCTCTTAATTCTGCAACATCTTGATCTGGATATCCATGCAATGGCTTGTTATTTTATATTGTAATTTTAATTATGTTGTTTTAACTGATGCTAGTTTAATTCTATTTTAAGGGGTGGGTGGGTGGTTGGGCATGGGCGATGTATATTTTATCTTGCATGTTTTAATCGATGTAACCCACTCCGATTGGATACAGAGGAGCGGGCTATAAATAAATTATTATTAGGAGAAAATGTTGCATGGTAAAACTTATAGAGAATATAGATAAATCATATATTGTGACAATTCTAATGAATTGGAGAGATGGGTGGAAATATGCTGTATTCCCAAGAAAAAAATTGTTAGAAATATAGCGCAATGATATTTGCAAGTCTGTTTTTACCTATCATTTCTCTTGGCAAATGTTACTTTTAGCATTTCTGGACCTGTATTTTAAAAGCTGTCAACCTTTGTTTTATTAGCTTTTCCCAAGCTGTAAATGGTATGTTCAAAGTCATAATACAGGTGTAGGAAATGCTTGTTTTTCAGCGCTGGCAGACCCGCTGGACAACAACACGTTACCACATTCCTCCAGTTGGGATGATTGTGTTATCAGTGGCTAGCAGATCTTCCTTGAACGGGAGATCCCGCACGTAGGCATTGCTTGTTGTAGCAGGAACTCGTAAATTATCTATCACTCAGGGGCCTTGCTTAAACCACGTGGTCAGCAACTCTAGAAATGAATAAAAGGAAGCAGCACCAAAAGCAAAGGGTGCCATCCCGTCAACCCATCATCCTGCCTGTGCGTCTTTCTTCATCGCCACATCTGGCGACTCGCGACGTGATACCCCCTGCACTCATCGACCGGAAAGGTCAGGTGCACCACAGCGAACTTCGCTCCCAAAAATTCGTGAGTATGGGGGGGGGGAACTGTCAGCTCAGCAGAAGGTTCATGCAGAAGAGCTACAGAATGGAACAGGAGGAACTAGCCTAAGAGAGCTAGAACAGTTAGTAAAGGAGATAGGTTCTCAATGTCCCTGGTACCCTGAAGCGGGAACCTTAAACTTACATGACTGGATAAAAATTGGGATACAATTGCATTCGCCACCTCGAGCATCCATACGGCATTTGTTGCTGTGGCAAAAATGCAAAGAGGCAATAGAAGTTATGGAGACTCATAGACTAAAGGCACCGTCTCCATTTCTCTCTTTGCTTCCTGAGGAGGGGGGGCCTGCTTACCCACCTCCATATATGCAGCTAACTCTGCCGGCAGAGCCTAGCTACTCGACTGCTTTTTTACCGATTGCTCCTTTACCGATTGCCAGATAGTGCAGTCAAAGCAGAATCAGCTAATGCAAAAGCAGCATTAGCTAAACAACTCCTTCCCTCATATGTGCGTCCTGTAATTCTTCCTCCTAAGGAGTTAGATATAGGTCAGGATTCCTCAGCCCCATTGCTTAACAACGAGCTACAAATCCCTTCAGGGGAAGCTGTGTCTCCATTTCAAAAAATGGTTGAGCCACGTAAGAACTCAGGCTCAAGTGATCTAAATTATCTAGAAATTTTGGCTGCATATCCCATCTCTCAGACACAGGGTCAAAACAGTGGAGCAGCTCATGAATGGAGCCCACAGTCATATGCAGCAATGAAAGTTGCCACAGTAATACCTCCAGAGATCCTAGCAATATCTTCTGATTGTGCAATTTTGGCTTTTCAGAAGTTGCCTTCCTATGGTCAGACTGAGAAAGGTTTTGCTACCATTCAAAAAGAGCTTGCTGAACCCTACTGTGACTCTGTTAATGGGCTGCAAACAGCCTCAGCACAGCAGGATGGTAATCCAGAAGCGGCCACAGAATTGTTCATCAAGTTGGCAAAAGACAACAAAGATTGTCAGCAAGCCTTACAACAACTGATGGCTTCTAGAAATCTCACATGGGCAGAGATGCTCAGAGTTTGCCAGGACATGGAAATGTCAGTGGCACAATTAGTTTTGTTACCATTTGCAGCCCCAAACCCAGCGGATATAGAGCCTGATGGAATCGATGTACAGTGGATAGGACAGACAGTTACCATCCATTGGCTTAGCTGTACATTTGTGATTATGGATTTAAGGTTTAGAGGACCTTTAGCCACAGGAGAGCTTCAACAAAGCCATAAGTGGCTCAAGGGAAATCAGCTCAGGCGCTTTGATGGAGAGTTCCTGCACGGCAGGGGGTTGGACTGGATGGCCTTTGTGGTCTCTTCCAACTCTATGATTCTATGAATCTACAAGCCGTGGCAGATGGATGATTGCTTAGTATCCTTCGTTCCATCAATTCTCCTTTCTCCATATTTCTATCGACACTCTCATGCTATGAGTTTTTCAGTTTTCCCTTTGCTGTCCTTTACATGTTCAGAGTCAGCAGCCTGCTGATTCTGCAGTCTTCCGCTTAGATTTTGGGACCTGGTTTTTGTTTGGTTTGGTTTTAGGGGTGTTTTTGCCCTGTTCAAGTCTGATATTTAGAAAATCTAGCTCTTTGTCTTGTCCTCATGAATTTGCAACCTAAAATTGTATTGTGTGTGAGATTTTTGTTGCAGATCATTTGGTCTCTTGCTTAGCTGAGTCTCTTTTCCTTTGCTTCTTTAAAATTTGAGCTTGTTCTCTTCATGAGTCTAGTTCTTTGTTCTCCTTTCCTGAGAGTGTGTGACCCAAGAGTGACACTGTCTCAAGCTTTTGGTCTCTTCCTCCATTATGCTTTTCAGCTGATTCTGTATGCCTTAATTTCTTCTCTCTCATTTAAACTATAGATCTCCTATATAGCCTGGATACAGTTGCGTGGAGACATGGGTAAAAAGAAAAATCTGATAGTCTTGTAATTGTGGTAATTGTAAAGGGACAAGAGTTTTTTCCCCCTGACTCAAATCTGTGCTATTTTTGCTATTTTGGTTGTGGTATAGCATAATTAAAATCCCCTTTGGGTGTACTAGTCTTGCAGACAAAGAGAACATAGCATTTTGTGGGGAAAAAATCAGTACTTAGCATGGTGCTTGGGAAAACTAGGCTTTCCCTGTTCTATATCTCATTCTTTTCCTTGGTGGGTTTGATTTGCCTAGGCTTGGCTGGAAAATCCCAACAGCTAGAGGCCAGCATGGTCAAAATAGGCGTTAATTGCTGCTTGCATTTTGTCTATTTGCTTATCTGCTTGGCTGTCTGTAATTTGCGGATCTGAAGGGAGCTTCCTTTCTTTTGGTCTAAAAGTCTTTGCTGTGTTGGAACTTTTGATAGGAATTAATTCCTGTTCTCAAATGTCTTTAGCTTCTGTTAAGCCTCATTTTGATCAGCAGTCTATCTGCAAAAATTGTCTTGGCTAAAGCAAAAAAGGAATCTTGCCTGAGTTGCTTTATGCCCTCATGGCAAAAGACTATATATCACATCAACCTTAAGTGTGCTACATATTTAGAAGCAGATTCTATTCCTTCTGCACCTAGAAATTGTTCATTTGTCTTTTTGTTAGTGTGTTTGGGCTTATGTCATAACTTTGCAATACATAAGTCTGAATTTTTTGTACTCTTCCTTCATTTATGTTTTTCTGCATCCTTCCTTCATGCATTGCTTCTTAGAGAGAGAGCTTCACTTAGAAGCACAGTCTATCTCATTCTTCCTTTTGGTGAGATTCAGAGGAATTAAAGGGGGATTTCCTTCTCCTTCTCCTCTGCTTTGTCCTTTTGTTTTTGAGCTTTTCCCGTGCTTCATAGCTCTGCTTGCAGAAAAGATTTTGCTAAAACAGTTTTCCTGTTCTTTGCAAAATTGGTGTGCTACATCCTCTGCTAAAATCTACTGTTGCCATCCATTTATGTTCCTTCCTATGGATAACCCACACTGTTTAAAGTCCAAAAGAGGGAAGACAGTAATTTTTTCTCCCTCACCTATGTTCCTAACAATTGTCTTAGTTTTCTTATCACTGCCTATGAGAAAATGAGGCCATCCCGACACTCTGTCTCTTCAAATGCGTTGCTTCCTCTGCTTCTGCATTTTTGTACTCTTCACATGCTCAGAAAACTCTGCAAGGTGAAAGGCACAGGCCAACCTTTTCCTTTCAATCTCAGAGGTGGTACATCTCAGTTCCAATTGCTTGGTACAACTCCCAGGCAATTAGCAAATGGTGCAAATATCTCCAATTTTTTGAGCTCTGCGTATGCCCAGAGGTTGGAGGGACATAAAACGTTCCTCATCCTCCCTTTTACTCATCCAAATTGCCTTCTTTTACAAACAAAAGAAAGGGGGAATGCACCCCAGCCACACATACGCACGCACAAGGTTGTGAACCGGGACACATCTATTGCATTTGATTTGCTTGGAATCATTTAACTTCACTGTCTGATTATATTTCCAATACAGAAATACTCTTCTTCACTTTCTCCATTGCTGTGACCCTTGGTTTATCGACCTGAAGGAAAGGACACAGCAGCGTCAACTCCTACAGGTCCGGTGTGGATCCCTGATCAGTGTGTGAAACCATGGAAGGATGGCGTGGCACCAAGGAATGGAAAACTTGATCCCGAATTCCTCACTCAGCCTGCAGAACCCTCCACAGAATCGGGACTGGGCACCTCGTCGGAAACATCAAGTGACCTGGGGGCAGATTAAGGCCCTCTCTACTCAATCTACAAAGTTGCTACAGGAAAAGGACATGCCAAAGACACCAGAGAGCCTTTTGCTAGCCGCATTCGCTTGTTAAATGATAATGCCGTATCCATTGTAATGTGTATTCTTTCAATGTGTACTTTTCCTCTTGGCATGGCTACAGTGACTTTACAAGATGGGATTCCAGGGCAAGACTGTGGGAACAAAATTCCTATATATATGGAATGTGCAAAATGTCTCTCGATTGGTAAATGAGACTAATTGTTGGATCTGCATGCATGTTCCCTCATATGCCAGAGAAAACTTTTAATACATGCTATTCCTCTTAATCAAGGGGCGGAAACAACATCCCCGGATCCCTGGGACGCTACAGAAGAAAATGTTAACTACTGTATAGCATTTTAGCCATTGGTAGTAGACTTCAAGAAATTGCAGCATATTGTTGGGACTTCACTAACCATACTAAGAAAGCATCTGTTGAAGTTGGAAAGTATTCCTATTGTAACATGACATTTGTTCTTAACACCAATATTGAAGAATGCCACTATAGTAGAGCATCTTCATAACTTTACTTCTTATGGCTGTACATACCAATTGACTGGGTGTCCAGTGATGGTTAATGGGGGATGTTAATTGTTATATTACACATCATTGCCTTAATTTGCAGTTGCTGCTGCATGCAATGCCTGCCTGGTTTGTTCATGATATTTTGTCCAAGAATTCGGCCTTTCGGGAAAAAAAAAACAACAACAAAAAACAAAAAGAAAAAAAAGGGGGAGATGTAGGAAATGCTTGTTTTTCAGCGCTGGCAGACCCGCTGGACAACAACACGTTACCACATTCCTCCAGTTGGGATGATTGTGTTATCAGTGGCTAGCAGATCTTCCTTGAACGGGAGATCCCGCACGTAGGCATTGCTTGTTGTAGCAGGAACTCGTAAATTATCTATCACTCAGGGGCCTTGCTTAAACCACGTGGTCAGCAACTCTAGAAATGAATAAAAGGAAGCAGCACCAAAAGCAAAGGGTGCCATCCCGTCAACCCATCATCCTGCCTGTGCGTCTTTCTTCATCGCCACATACAGGGGGTTTTTGACTGGTGAAAACCTAATTTTCTTATCAGTCACTACAGTACAAGGTAAAAGTATGAAATGAATCATAGATATAGATAGAGCTAGGGAGCCTTTAAAAAGACCTTGGAGTGGTCGGTAGAGAACCTTCTAAATCTAGCAACTATGGTCCTTATTATAATTTATGATGCTATATAGGTGTTTTGTATCCTTGAAATCTCTTTGAGTGGTGACTTTATATAGTGGACATACTTCACTATTCCTTACTCAGCTGTTTGGCAGAAGCTTAGGGACTGTTTGAGCTCTGAATTAAGAGGCACAAACTTGTGCATTGCTCCAATTTAATGTAATCTTGACACCTACAACCAATGGCAATGTAAGGAGACTGCATTTTTTAAAAAAAATACTGAAAACAAGTTCAACAAGCAATAGAAAAATGATGTTTTTCTGTCACCTCGTTCATATTATATTCTGTGTTAATATAGGTAAAGCCCTGGGGAGCAGCAACAACAGGATGTTGAACATCAAATGTTTTGCAAGGGACAAAGATTTACAGGTGCCCATCTCTGGCTTTAGTACATAACACAGTTGAGCAAAGGCTGTGGCCCATGAACTTCAGCAGAGCACGCTTGTGCATAGGGGTCCTTTAATTTGTTTTTACCTTGCCACTAAACCCAGACAGGAAAACAAAGCAGCTATACAGAGGGAGGAATAAAGCCATTTTTTAAACCCTATCCCAATTGTAATGTGATATACTTGTTTCAGGGGAATCATTTTGTTGTTTACTGCAACTTATAGTGACCCTATGAACGACAGACCTCCCAGTCACCCTACACTGAATACTGAATTTAGGGAGCCCAAGTCACCCTATACTGAATACTGAAGTTAGGATTGCCCGTGCCATTGTCCAAGTCACCCTATCATCAACCACCTTGCTCAGGTCTTGCCAACTCAGGAGCCTATCCATCTGGAATGTGATATTCCTCTTTTTTCCTGCTGCCTTCTACTTTTCAAAACATTATTGTCTTTCCTAGTGAGTCATGTCTTCTCATTATATGTCCAAAGTATAACAGTCTTAGTTTAGACATCTTGGCTTCTACGTTGATTTACTCTAGGATCCATTTATTTGCCTTTTTTATAAAACTCTCCCCCAGCACCTCATTTCAATTGAGTTGATTTTCTTCACTGTCCAGCTTGCATAACCATACATAGAAAAGAAAAATACAATGGCATGGGCAAGCCTAACTTCAGTATTCAATTATATATCTTTACACTTAAGGTTCTTCTCTACTTCCTTCATAGTTACCCCTCCAAATGGTAGTATTTTTCTGATCCTTTCTAGGGCATAATGAGGGCAGGATTAAAATTCTCTCTCAACATTAATCTCAACAAGAAGCTACAAGGGGACTGGAACGTGGACCCTTTTGAGAAATTTCACTCTGGTCGCTTGGTACCAAGAGGAGCTTTAAGTGTATGCAGTAAGCAAGGAAGCCAGCTATACAGCACACTGCCACCACCCTCAGAATAGTGTTGCTCTACTGCAGTGCTATGTCAAGAATATCTGAGAAGAACACAGCTCTTTTATTGTGGGCTTTCAGAGATTTTTATATTTGTATATGTGGGGACAGAATTGGCATCTGATTGTTAGGAGGATCTTGTCCCTTTCTTTCCATCCATATTGTATGACCAATTGTATAGGAGAAATTCTTTGAGTCTGAAGATTTTCTGAAAGCAAGTACAGGCCTGCCACCCAAAACCTGGAGGAGGAAACATTATTGTAAGAAATGAGATATACGTCACTGATGTTGCATTTGAGTGGACTCATTTGGGGGACTGTAAGTGAGAATTAGTGGTATTCTATACTTTCTCTTTTGTACTGTGCTTAATGCACTTTGTCACATGGCACTCTCGAACTGCTGATCTGCCAATTCTGCAGTCATCAAAGTCAGTGTCTTAACTGCTGAGCCACCCCATCAATAATTAATAATTAGTTATAATAATTGATTAACTATTGTTAATTATTGAAATAATTGACATTGATCCTCCTCTTTTCATTATTTAATTTCTTCTCCACAGGGGTGTGAGCTCATAGAGACCCCAGATCAAGATTTAACAGACTTCACCAAGTGCCTTCAGATACTCCAGCAGAAGATAGAGAAGAAAGCCTTGCAGGTAATGCTGACAACTTTTTGAGTATATGTTTGTTCTCCCACTGGTATTGTTTTGAGATTTGCAGAGAATGAAAATGCCTGTCAGAGTATCTTGTTTTGTGCTTTAGTTTTGTATGCATGTTTATATTTTACTAAATAAAGTTATGTCATGTGACTAGGGGCTTGAGACCAAAAACTGAGCAAGCATGAGCTGCCAAGAATATGGCATTTATTATTTTGTGATAATGAGCCTCAAAGGCTCCTGAGGAGTGATCAGAATGTGATGTTCATCTTCACTTCAAATATTCCACTTGAGTGTGTTCACTTTCAACACTGTCATTTCTCGCCTCTCTTCTGAGGTGTTTGGGAAATCAAAGGCCTCATTCAGTTTCCAGCTGGCTGAATATGTATCCCTGTCCCCACTCCTTATTCTCACTGAAGCTGCTGAGTGAAATACAGGCAATACAAGCTGGGATGCAAACATGATTGATGAGAATGTTCCTGGTCCTGGAAATCAGGTGATAAAACTCCAAAATTTGGGTCAGGCTCTGTGCAGGTAACCTCTAGGGAGCAGTACTAGACAATCGCTATATTATTACCAGCTTTTCTCCCTCTGTGGGCATGGAATTTGCTTGTACAACATATAGAGATTTTAATTCAATGTAATTTGCTCTTTTGTCCCTCTTGCTTAAGTTATTATTAGAGCATATAAGGAGTTTTTATAACATAAAGCCGCATGATCGTTTCTTTGGCATACAGGAATGGCTCGCTCCTGAGACTATGCAAGGCATATTACACTCTTTGGCTTTCTCTGTTGTTGCTTGTATCTCAGGTTGATGAGCACATCTGCTTTTATACAGCTAGTTTCTTCAACTTTTTTCAGTAGAACTCCAAAGTTGTGTTTTACAGTCCTTCATGTTTAAGATGCATCTCAGATAACGGGAAACTACAAAGAAGAAAAATAGCTCCATAAAGCTATTTCCACATATAGTAGTTCATGCACACGTATGTTGTGCTGTCATTGAACTGGTACATTTTTACAGATATAAATACAGTGAATCCTCTTGTGTGGATTGCCCATCTGAACTCTAAGTACAGCAGGTAGAAATAAATTTGCTAAAATCCTGCTGCTTTCTGCAGTATGTTTCATATGAATGTCTCAGTTGTTCGTTCATAAAGAAGCATCCCAAAAGATTTATAAAAGCACACTATTAAAACGAGAACAATAGAAGCTACATAATGTGCTCCTGCATTGCAACAATACACCTTTCAACATACTTTGAAATCTTTACATGCTTTGATCCTGCTGTCATTTTGCTAATAATGCAATACACTTTTAGGCACAGAGATGGATATTGCACTCCACAAATCTCTGAGCTTTGAAGCTTAACAAGGGTAACCGTAACAGCATGAGGGAGAGGGGGGAGCCTCTCTTTTGGAGGCAGTAATTGTACTGAATGCAGTCCACAATGCACAGTGTTACAATTACACCATCACATTGCTGCATGGAATGGCATCTCAGGGTAGCAGTTTTGAACTCTGTATAAACATGCTGCTTGTCTAAAGATGCAAACAATGAAAAGGACAAGTTTGCTCTAAACAAAAGTGGTGCTTGTTTATTGTTTGAAGTTTCTGTAAGAGTGATTGGTCCAGAAGATACCATCATCTGCCAAGTAACATGTTTTTCTTTCTTCTCCCTTTCTTTTTGACCTTTTTATATTAGCCATAAGAGGATTGATTGATAGAGCTTTGTCACTGTTCCAGTTTTATCTAAAATAATACAGCTCAGGTTTGAAACAATACCATAGCACAAGTACTCATTCATGTTGGAAGTCTTCCAGAAGAAAACACTAGGAATTTCTTTTGTATCACTAATAAGATACAATAGAGCTGTCTTAAAGGAAATATACTCACACAAAGAGAAATCTAGAAAAGTGTGAAGATTTTGTATACTTTTGGCACAAACATACACCAATCTATATAATCAGTGTGGTGTGGTGGTTTGAATGTTTAATTACAGCTCTGGAGATCAGGGTTCAAACATCCCTTGACCATGGAAACCAACTGGGTGACCTTGATCTAATCACAATCTCTCAGCTTCAGAGGAAGGCAAATGTAGGTCCACTGAACACATCTTGCCAAGACAACCCTGTGATAGGGTCACAGAAGGTCAGTAACAGCTTGAAAGCACACAAGAACAATAGCAACAATATGTCAGTCTAGTTATGCTAGATCTCACAGTTTCTCCAAGAGCTTGAGTAAGACAGCAGCTTATGTAAGCACAATAATTGGCTGCACTAGGAACCACACCAACGCAATTTCTAAAACTCATAGATTCATGGAGTTGGAAGATACCACAGGGGCCATCCAGTCCAACCGCCTCCCCTTCAGGAAGACACAATCAAAGCACTCCTAACAGATGGCCATCCAGCCTCGGTTTAAAAACCTCTAAAGAAGGAGAGTCCTCTACACTCCAAGGCAGCATATTCCACTGTTGAACAGCTATTATTGCCAGAAAGTTCTTCCTCATGTGTAGGTGGAATCTCTTTTCCTGTAGTTTGAATCCATTGCACTATGTCCTAGTCTCTAGAACAGCAGAAAACAAGCGTGCTCTGCCCTCAATATGGCCTCCCTTCAAATATTTACACATAGCTATTATGTCTACTCTTAACCTTCTCTTCCCCAGCCTGAACATACCCAGCTCCCTAAGCTGCACCTTCCATGGCATGATTTCTAGACCTTTCACCATTTTCATCACCCTTCTCTAGGCACTCTCCAGTTTGTTAATATCCCTCCTTGAATAATAAGGCCTAGACCTGGACACAGTATTCCAGGTGAGATCTGACCAAAGAAGAATAGAGTGGTGATATTAATTCTTTTGATCTAGACATTACAGTTGTATAGATGCAGCCTAGGATCATCTTGGCTTTCTTTAGCCACGGCAGGACAACAGGCTGACATCAGAACAGAATATGAAGAAACAAAATGGTTCCCAATGGGCAAAGGGGCCAGGAAGGGCTGCATACTATGACCCCATTTATTCAACTTATATGCATAAAATATCGGACACAGAGCAGGCTTAGACTCAGAGGCAGGAGGCGTGAAGATAGGAGGAAGGTATATTAACAACCTAAGATACACAGATGACACCAGACTACTAGCAGAAACAAAGACCAGGAGCAATTACTGAAGAACTTCAAGGAGGAAAATGTCATGGTTGGATTAAAGCTGAAGCCACCACTACCACAACAACAAGAAGAACAACAATTTCATCATCAACAACCACAGGAGATCTACAAGAATTCATCCTAGACAATGAGAAAATTGCAGTAGTGAAAGAGTTCCTATGCCTTGATTCAAAAACTTATCAAAACAAAGACTGCAGTCATGAAGTCAGAAGAAGACTAGGAGTGGGGAGGGCAGATATGAAAGCACTGAACAAAAGCATTAAGTGTAAAGTCATAACTCTGAACACTAAAAGTGAGGATTGTCCAAGACTTTGTATAATCCAAGCCATTGTATTGGATGTGAGAGGTGGAGAGCAAAGTAAAATAAATAAAAATAAACAATAGGAAGAAAATAAACTCATTTGAAATGAGATCCTAGAAAAAAGTACTGAGAATACCATAGAAAGCCAAGAAGACAAACAAATGGTTTCTAGAAAAGATCAAGCATGAAGTCTGCTCTAGAATCTTTTCTGGCATTGATGTCAGGCTGACTGGATGGTAATTTTTTGAGTCCTCTTTTTCCCCCTTTTTGAAGAGGAAGGGAACATTTACACTCTTCCAGAGGTCTTCTGTGACTTCTCCAGTTTTCCTGGAATTCTCAAAGATTGGTGCCAGTGGTTCTGAGGTTACTTCTGCCAATTCTTTAATATCTTGGATGAAGTTCATCTGGCTCTAGAGACTTGAACTTCATGGACCAGACGAAATTTGCAGATGACACCAAATTAAGAGGAGTAACTAAAACAACTGAACATGAGTTAACAGTATGATGATACAGCTGAAAAAGCCAATA
Source organism: Urosaurus nigricauda (assembly GCA_034509955.1). Classification (NCBI taxonomy): domain Eukaryota; kingdom Metazoa; phylum Chordata; class Lepidosauria; order Squamata; family Phrynosomatidae; genus Urosaurus; species Urosaurus nigricauda. Next base: position 59,976,418 of record JAOEGL010000006.1, read on the forward strand.
CGATTCTAGGCTGCATCAATATAGATATAGGCCTGATACAGATGGCCCAAAAGGGCCTTCCCCGGGGCATGAATAGGGCTGGAGAGCGCACAGCATCTGCATACTCCCCAGCCCTAGCGTGTATGGACAGCGCCATGTTTGCATTGATGTCATGGTGAGCTGATGATTTCATGACATGCTGATGATGTCATGGCAAGCGCTACGTTTAGACAGTGCGGCACATGCCTGACGTTATAGCACCACAGGAGAGTGCCTATGGCACCCTTTCTGTGGCGCAAGAAGGAGCTCCAAAACAGAGCTCCTTCTTAGCTCTTGCATCCTTGGCGTGGCCTTCATACGGCCACGCCAAGGATGTCGAGGGCAAACGGACCGCTATGGCAGCCTCTTTCTCCCCTTTGGAGCGCCGCCCATGGCAAGAGCAGGGGGCGCCCAGGGCGCCTGCTACACTCCACTTCAGGCCACGGAGAAGCAGCAATTTGCTGCTTCTCTGTTGCCTGGAGAAGTGGCACTTTGGGACGGCAAGTGCTGTTGGTGAGGCAGCCCAGGCCCCAGTCTGGTGCTTCTCTGGGCGCCTACGGACCACCCCTTTTGGGCAGTCTGTAGAGGCACAAAGTGTTTAGATAAAGGGAAGTAATAGTACCACTCTGTTCTGCTTTGGTCAGGCCTCACTGGGAATACTATGTCCACATCTAGACAGTACAGTTGAAAAAAGGATGTTGAGAACCTGGAGTGTAGAATCATAGAATCATAGAGTTGGAAGAGACCACAAGGGCCATCCAGTCCAACCCCCCTGCCATGCAGGAACTCCAAATCAAAGCATCCCCAACAAATGGCCATCCAGCCTCTGCTTAAAGACCTCCAAAGAAGGAGACTCCACCACACTCCGAGGGAGTGTGTTCCACTGTCGAACAGCCCTTACTGTCAGGAAGTTCTTCCTAATGTTGAGGTGGAATCTTTTTTCCTGCAGTTTGCATCCATTGTTCCGCGTTCTAGTCTCTGCAGCAGCAGAAAACAAGCTTGCTCCCTCCTCAATATGACATCCCTTCAAATATTTGAACAGGGCTATCATATCACCTCTTAACCTTCTCTTCTCCAGGCTAAACATCCCCAGCTCCCTAAGTCGTTCCTCATAGGGCATGGTTTCTAGACCCTTCACCATTTTAGTTGCCCTCCTTTGGACTCGCTCCAGTTTCTCCACATCCTTTTTGAATTGTGGTGCCCAGAACTGGACACAGTATTCCAGGTGGGGCCTGACCAAAGCAGAATAGAGTGGCACTATTACTTCCCTTGATCTAGACGCTATACTTCTATTGATGCAGCCTAAAATAGCATTGGCTTTTTTAGCTGCTGCATCGCACTGTTGACTCATGTTCAACTTATGGTCTACTTGGACTCCTAGATCCCTTTCACACGTAGTTTCATTCAGCCAGATGTCCCCCATCCTATATCTGCGCATTTCATTTTTGCCTCCTAAGTGCAGTACCTTACATTTCTCCACATTGAATTTCATTTTGTTAGCCCAGCTTTCTAGTCTATTCAGGTCATTTTGAATGTTGACCCTTTCTTCTGGAGTATTGACTACTCCTCCTAGCTTAGTGTCATCTGCAAATTTGATACGTATGCCCCCAATTCTGTCATCCAAGTCATTAATAAAGATGTTGAATAGGACTGGGCCCAGGACAGAGCCCTGTGGGACTCCACTGGTCACTTCTTTCCAGGTTGAAAAGGAGCCATTGTTGAGCACTCTTTGAGTTCGGCCAGCCAACCAGTTACAAATCCATGTAACAGTTACTTTGTCTAGCCCACATTTTACAAGCTTGTTTGCAAGAATGTCATGGGGAACCTTGTCAAAGGCCTTGCTGAAATCAAGATATAGTATATCCATAGCATTCCCTTCATCTACCAAACTGGTAATTTTATCAAAAAAAGAGATCAGATTTGTCTGGCAAGACTTGTTTCTCTGAAACCCAGGTTGGCTTTTTGTGATTATGGCATTGGCTTCTAAATATTCACAGACTCTCTGTTTAATGATCTGCTCTAGAATCTTTCTTGGTATCGATGTCAGACTAACTGGACGATAATTGTTGGGATCCCCTTTTTTTCCCTTTTTGAAGATGGGCACAACGTTTGCCCTCCTCCAGTCTGCTGGGACTTCTCCTGTTCTCCAGGAGTTCTCAAAGATTATTGCCAATGGTTCCGATATTACATTTTCCAGTTCTTTTAATACTCTAGGATGTAGTTCATCTGGTCCTGGAGACTTATATTCATTTAGGTTAACCAAGTATTCCTGTACTATCTCTTTACTTATTCCGTGCTGAAATTCCCCTATTCTGTCTTCTTCCCTATTATCCTTAGGTTGAGCACCCTTTGCCTTTTCTGAGAAGACTGAAGCAAAGAAGGTGTTGAGTATAGAATCATAGAATCATAGAAACATAGAAATTTAGAGTTGAAAGAGACCACAAGGGCCATCCAGTCCAACCCCCTGCCATGCAGGAACTCCCAATCAAAGCATACCCGACAGATGGCCATCCAGCCTCTGCTTAAAAACCTCCAAGGAAGGTGACTCCACCACCCTCCGAGGGAGTGTGTTCCACTGTCGAACAGCCCTTACTGTCAGGAAGTTCCTCCTAATGTTGAGGTGGAATCTCTTTTCCTGCAGTTTGCATCCGTTGTTCCGAGTCCTGTTCTCTGGAGCAGCAGAAAACAAGCTTGCTCCCTCCTCAATGTGACATCCTTTCAAATATTTAAACAGAGCTATCATATCACCTCTTAACCTTCTCTTCTCCAGGCTAAACATCCCCAGCTCCCTAAGGCGTTCCTCATAGGGCATGGTTTCCAGACCCTTCACCATTTTAGTCGCCCTCCTTTGGACATGCTCCAGTTTCTCCACATCCTTTTTGAATTGTGGTGCCCAGAACTGGACACAGTATTCCAGGTGGGGCCTGACCAAAGCAGAATAGAGTGGCACTATTACTTCCCTTGATCTAGAAACTATACTTCTATTGATGCAACCTAAAATTGCATTGGCCTTTTTAGCTGCTGCATCACACTGTTGACTCATGTTCAACTTGTGGTCTACTTGGACACCTAGATCCCTTTCACATGTTGTCTCATTCAGCCAGGTGTCCCCCATCCTATATCTGTGCATTTCATTTTTCCGCCCTATGTGTAGGACCTTACATTTCTCTGTGTTAAATTTCATTTTGTTAGCTTTGGCCCAGCTTTCTAGTCTATTCAGGTCATTTTGAATTTTGATCCTTTCCTTTGGGGTATTAGCTACTCCTCCCAATTTCGTGTCATCAGCAAATTTGATAACTAGGCTCTCGATACTGTCATCCAAGTCATTAATAAAGATGTTGAATAGCACTGGGCCCAGGACAGAACCCTGTGGGACCCCACTTGTCACTTCTTTCCAGGATGAAAAGGAACCGTTGGTGAGCACCCTTTGGGTTCGGTCAGTCAACCAGTTACAAATCCATGTAACGGTTACCTTTTCTATCCCACATTTTGCAAGCTTGTTTGCAAGAATGTCATGGGGAACCTTGTCAAAGGCCTTACTGAAGTCAAGATATACTATATCCACAGCATTCCCTTCATCTACCAAGCTAGTAATTTTATCAAAAAAAAGAGATCAGATTTGTCTGGCATGACTTGTTTCTCTGAAACCCATGTTGGCTTTTTGTGATTATGGAATTATCTTCCAGATATTCACAGACTCTCTGCTTAATGATCTGCTCCAGAATCTTTCCTGGAATTGATGTCAGACTAACCGGACGATAATTGTTGGGATCCTCTTTTTTCCCCTTTTTGAAGATTGGGACAACATTTGCCCTCCTCCAGTCTGCAGGGACTTCTCCTGTTCTCCAAGAGTTCTCAAAGATGATTGCCATTGGTTCTGATATTACATTTGCCAGTTCTTTCAATACCCTAGGATGTAGTTCATCTGGTCCTGGAGACTTATATTCATTTAGATTAACCAGGTATTCCTGTACTGTCTCTTTATTTATTCTGTGCTGAAATTCCCCTATTCTGTCCTCTGCCCCATCATCCTTAGGTTGGGCACCCTTTGCCTTTCCTGAGAAGACTGAAGCAAAGAAGGTGTTGAGCAATTCTGCCTTTTCTCTGTCTCCTGTGAGCATTTGGCCATCTTCTCCACGCAGTGGCCCAACTGTTTCCTTCTTCTTCCTTTTGCTGCGGACATATCCAAAAAAGCCCTTTTTATTGTTCTTAACGTCTCTAGCAAGCCTGAGTTCATTTTGCGCTTTAGCTTTTCTGACTTTATCCCTGCATGTACTGGCTATTTGTTTGAATTCCTCTTTGGTGATTTCCCCATTTTTCCATTTTTTATACATGTTCCGTTTAAAACTTAGCTCATTTGTAAGTTCCTTAGTCATCCATACCGGTTTCTTGAGACATCTCCCATTTTTCTTCCTCATTGGAACTGTCTGAAATTGTCCCTTTAGTATCTCCCTTTTGAGGAACTCCCATCCATCTTGAACTCCCTTCTCTTTTAGTATTCTTGACCATGGGATCACCCCCAGTATTTCTCTAAGTTTATTGAAATCAGCTTTCCTAAAGTCTAGAATGCGTGTCTGACTATGCCTAGCTTCACCTTTCCACTGTATAACAAACTCCAGGAGGACATGGTCACTTCCACCTAAGGATCCCACCACTTGCACCCCATCAACTAGGTCTTCCCTGTTGGTTAAGATCAGATCCAAAATAGTTGATCCCCTTGTTGCCTCTTCCACCTTTTGGACAATGAAATTGTCTTCCAGGCAAGTGAGGAATTTTCTAGATCTTGAGGATAGCGCTGAGTTTGACTTCCAGCAAATATCCGGGTAGTTGAAGTCCCCCATCAATACTACATCTCTCCTTCCTGATTGTGTGGTCATCTGTTCTAGAAAGGCATCATCCATTTCCTCTGTCTGACTTGGGGGTCTGTAGTAGACTCCCACAGTAACATCCCTGTTGTTTCCCTCTCCTTTAATTTTTATCCAGATGCTCTCCACCTGGCTTCCAGTATTGATTTCCTGGATCTCTTCACTGGTGTAAATATCCTTGACATATAATGCTATTCCTCCTCCTTTCCTGCTTGGCCTGTTTCTCTTAAAAAGGTTATATCCCTCTATTTCTATATTCCAGTCGTGAGACTCATCCCACCAGGTTTCAGTGATGCCTATTATATCATATTTCCCTTGTTGTGCTAGGAGTGCAAGTTCATCTTGCTTATTTCCCATGCTCTGTGCATTAGTGTAGAGACATCTAAGACCATGTGTCCCCTTTACTTGATGCCTGTGCATGTTTTTTTGGCTCCTATTGTTGGGTCCTTGCACTGTTTGTGTTCTTCCCTCTATGTCAGTTTGACTATTTTTTCTAGCCGTTTTGCCTTCCAAACTGCTGTCTCCCTTCCCCAGGTCACTTAGTTTAAAGCCCTCCTGATCAGATTCTTCAGACTGTTGGCAAAAACGTTTCTTCCAACTGGCGTGAGATGTAGCCCATCCCTTGCTAGAAGTCCCTCCTCATGGTACCGCAGCCCATGATCCAAGAATCCAAATTGTTCTCGGCGACACCATCTGCGGAGCCAGTTGTTGATATCTGCTATTTTCCTCTCTCTTCCTGGACCATGCCCTTCTACTGGTAGAATAGACGAGATGACAATCTGTGCGTCCATTTCCTTCAGCTTCTTCCCCAGAGCCTCGTAATCCCTTCTGATATTGTGAAGGCTGTGTCTTGCTGTGTCATTCGTTCCCACGTGGACCAAATGAAGGGGTATTTGTCAGTAGATTTCACCAATCTTGTCAGCCTCTCCGTCACATCACGGATCTTTGCTCCAGGGAGACAACACACCTCACGAGACATCTTGTCGGGCCCACAAATCACTGCTTCTGTACCCCTCAGCAAGGAGTCCCCCACCACAACCACGCGCCTCCTCTGAGGCTTAGCAGCAACTCTTCCCTGCGATGGAACTCCCAGGCTCCCCTGCTGTGTCCCTGAAGTCTGTCCATGCTGCTCTTCCTGATCCTCCTTGACAAGTGAAAGGGCTTCGAAACGATTCTGTAGCTGCAAGCTTCTACTGCTATCTCTGATTTCTCTGCTTCTCTGTGTGACATTCCTCCAGCTGTCTGCCTCCTGTGTACATGAAGTGACCTTCTCACCCCCAGCGACTTTCTCTGTGTGGTCCCCTTCCAAGATCGTTCCTTCCGTTGTGTCGAGGAAAACCTCTTGCTCCCTGACATGCTGAAATGTCGCTATCCTGGATTCCAGCTGCTGTACTTTCTCCTCCAAGAGGGCTACCAACTTGCACTTGGGGCATGTGAAGTTCGCCACATCTGTAGGCAAAAAGACAAACATCCCACAAGTGTTGCAAGTGACTGCAGCCGCTCCCTCGGTGCCCATACTGAGAAGTATTAAGGAATCACTAAAAGAGGACTGTGGGCTTCCTCCTCGAAGAATATCCCCCGGTAAACACCAATGCCAAAGGCCCCTGATGTCCTGTCCTATTTCACCAAACTCTATCAGTGATTTCAACCTACTGGGAATGTTACTTTATACAGATGCCCTGGTTTCTAACTTGTATTCACTTCCTCTGAGGTGGAGGGGAACCCTTCAAAGCACTTTTTAAAAAGGGGGAGATCCAAAGGAGAACCTCTAAAAAACAAAGTTTACAGCTCCTCTACTCCTTAAGTTGTGCCTCACCCTGTTTGGGGGGGGGGAATTCTGAGCAGTTCTCTACAGCTAGTCTCCTAGCTCCTCCCACTTGTGACTCACAGATGTGACTCACAGAAGCTCCTCCTCCTCTGCAACAGACACACTCCCCCAAGAGATTTTAAAAATCCACACACTTACCACTTAAAATGGCTGCCAAAAAGGTGCTCTTCCTCCTTCTCTCTCTCACTCCAAGTGGTCTGCAGCTGGCTCTCTGAGCAGTTCTCTACAGCTAGTCTCCTAGCTCCTCCCACTTGTGACTCACAGATGTGACTCACAGAAGCTCCTCCTCCTCTGCAACAGACACACTCCCCCAAGAGATTTTAAAAATCCACACACTTACCACTTAAAATGGCTGCCAAAAAGGTGCTCTTCCTCCTTCTCTCTCTCACTCCAAGTGGTCTGCAGCTGGCTCTCTGAGCAGTTCTCTACAGCTAGTCTCCTAGCTCCTCCCACTTGTGACTCACAGATGTGACTCACAGAAGCTCCTCCTCCTCTGCAACAGACACACTCCCCCAAGAGATTTTAAAAATCCACACACTTACCACTTAAAATGGCTGCCAAAAAGGTGCTCTTCCTCCTTCTCTCTCTCACTCCAAGTGGTCTGCAGCTGGCTCTCTGAGCAGTTCTCTACAGCTAGTCTCCTAGCTCCTCCCACTTGTGACTCACAGATGTGACTCACAGAAGCTCCTCCTCCTCTGCAACAGACACACTCCCCCAAGAGATTTTAAAAATCCACACACTTACCACTTAAAATGGCTGCCAAAAAGGTGCTCTTCCTCCTTCTCTCTCTCACTCCAAGTGGTCTGCAGCTGGCTCTCTGAGCAGTTCTCTACAGCTAGTCTCCTAGCTCCTCCCACTTGTGACTCACAGATGTGACTCACAGAAGCTCCTCCTCCTCTGCAACAGACACACTCCCCCAAGAGATTTTAAAAATCCACACACTTACCACTTAAAATGGCTGCCAAAAAGGTGCTCTTCCTCCTTCTCTCTCTCACTCCAAGTGGAGCTGAGTAATTCTGCCTTTTCTCTGTGCCCTGTGAGCATTTTGCCATCTTCTGCACACAGTGGTCCTACTGTTTCCTTCTTCTTCCTTTTGCTTCGGACATACCCAAAAAGCCCTTTTTATTTTTGTTAACCTCTCTAGCAAGCCTGAGTTCATTCTGTGCTTTAGCTTTTCTGACTTTACCCCTACATGTGCTGGCTATTTGTTTGAATTCCTCTTTGGTGAGGATGTTTAGAGGTGTTTAGAGGATGGCAGCCAAAATGATAAATGGTCTGGAAACCATGCCTTATGGACTTGGGGAGCTGAGTATGTGTAGCCTGGAGAAGAGAAGATTAAAGGATGACATGATAGCCCTGTTTAAATATTTGAAGGGGTGTCATATGGAGGATGGAGCAAGCTTGTTTTCTGCAGCTCCAGAGAAAAGGAACCTAAAAGATGGATGTAAACTACAGGATAAGAGATTCCAGCTCAACATTAGGAAGGACTTCTTTTTAAAAAAAACATTTTATTTATAACAATAAAAACATAGTATTTGAGTTACTGTTAACAATTATTCTATTATGTGAATTACACGTCTCTTTGTTTTTGTTCCTTGCTATTTTAGTCCTTCCACCATAATTTTAACTCCTTCCAATATTAACTTAAGTCAATGTTTTTTGTCATCCTATTAAAGGATTCTTTAGAGAATTACCGTCTCATATAATATAAACAGTTCTATTTTTCTTTGGTAGAATTTCTTCCAATCTTGTTATAACAACCATTATCAATTAACAAGAACACCTTAACGTCAATAACATCATTGTCTTTCTCTAAATTATAAACTAGAAATAATGAAATGTCTATGAATTTAAAGGTCTGCTTATGTCTGTGAGAAATTCTTTCTTTCCGAAACGAGTGTCTGTACCCTGTAGTTGCCCATTTCATTGATAGGCACTATATGAATATATCTTTTCACATCTTCTTCCAGTAACTGATAAAAGGTAACCATTCATGTTCCACTATATCAAGAGAACAATTTCTTACACTACATGTAAGTTTGTCCAGTTCATACATATTTACCAGTTCTATTTTTGGTATTTTCTTTCCCTTCCAATACTTGGCAAAAAGTATGTGAGCAGCTGTAACCATATATAATATTATTTTCCAATATTTATTTTCATCTGTTTTTTCTAATATTGATGTCACATTAAGCAAAAATAATTCTGGTTTCATTAGGATATTTTCCCCTAAAAATTTGTGACATTACAGTTTGTACTTCTTTCCAATACTTTGTACCAACTACATGTGGAAAAAAGTTTATTGCATTTCCAACACATTGGATCAACAGTTTTATACATTTTATTTAATTTGGTTGGAATTAAATAACACCTGTGGAAAAGTTTTAGATAGTTTTCTTTGAGATCCTGTGATCTTGTGGATTTTTGTGTCTTCTTCCATGTACTTTCCCATTAGTCCAATGTCAATATGTTTCCAAAGTTTTGGGCCCATTTTATCATTACATCAGTTACTAGCTCTTTTTCTAGTCCAATCTCAATAATGTATCATAGATCTTTGCAGATAATTTTTTTGTTGTCAAATATTAAAATATATCCAAGATTTTTTTTTCTGAATCAAAACTTTCCAGTTTTCAATCAATCAAAAATCTTTCATAAATAATAATAATAATAATAATAATAATAATAATTTTTATTTATACCCCGCTCTTCAGCCAAGGCTATCAAAGCGGCTTACAATTTGTTAATTAAGACATTTCTCTGCCCTCAGGCTTACAATCTAAAGTAGACACGAAACAAAAGGAAAAGGGAGAGGTGGTGGGGAAGGGGGAAAGTCCAGCAGATCTTCTCTCCCTCAGAGGCCTGGACCATGGCAGATGGATGGGAGGGTGAACCAGTGGCTTCTAAATCCTTTTGCCTCTAATTCTTCTTTAGATCTAAATTGAATATTTAAATAAGTGTGTCTTTTCAGTAGATATTTATCAGTAACCCATCTCTCTTTTGGTTCTTTCCATTGACCCAGGAAGGCTTCTGGGGAAATCCAAAGTGGAATTTTTCTATACATTTTTAGTTTCTATTTTGTGCATGCCTGTAATAGAGATCTTCTAATTATATGATCTGCAAAGTCTTTATTAGCCTTTAGTTTGCCATTCCAGATGTAAGCATGCCAGCCAAATTTACTATTGAAGCCATCAAGTTTCAATAGCTTTTCATGTTTTTAAAGTTAACCATTCCAAAATCCAGTCCTGAATATTTGCTTCGTAATATAGTTGTAAGTCAGGCAACCCTATTTCTCCTTTCAATCTTCTTTCAATTGGAGCCAAATGTTTTATTCTTGGTTTCCCACCATTCCAGCTAAATTTTGCACTATCCTGTGCCATATTTTAAAAACTTTAAAAATATTATGGGAAGATTCTGAAACAAATGCATCATTTTAGGCAATAAATTCTGGAAATTGCTGAGGTTCTTCCAAGGAGAGATAACTGTAATTTTGACCACTTTGACATATCATTTTTATATCTCTTTCCAAACATGAGTATAGCTGTTTTCAAAAAGATCCATAGTTTGTTTTGTAATCCAAATCCCAAGGTGTTTTATTTTCTTCTCGATTTTAAAACCCTTTTTTCCTGTTATTAATCTCCTTTCATTTTTGTTACATTTTTTAAATTTTTAAAAATAAATTTCTTTGTTTATCTTATATCTGGATTATTTCCGAGATTCAACTAAAACTTGTAATGTTTCGGAGAGTCCTTCTTCTGGGCTCTCTAAGAAAATCACCAAGTCATCTACATATGATTTGAATTTATATGAATGTTCTTTAACATGTGCACCTTTAATTAATGAATTATTTCTTATAGTGTTATTGAGTACTTCCATGACTATGATAAATAACAGCAGGGATAAAGGACAATCTTGTCAGATGCCTTTATTAACATTCATTGTATTAGATTTTTCTTCGTTTACGATTATTTGTACTTTTTGTCTGATATAAACTGCATGGATTCCTTGTAGATAAGTTGCTCCAAAGTCCATCTTATGCAGAGTTGCAAACATGAACTCCCATTCTACCGAGTCAAAGGTCTTTTCAGTGTCAACTAAAATCATCTTATTGGAGGAGTGGATTATAAAATTATTGTTGTTGTTGTTGTTGTTGTTGTTGCTAATTTCTTTCCAGGATGTTTTTCATAATATTCAAGAATGTTCAGAACTGTTCTTATGTCATTTTTGACTTGTCTGTTTGGAAGAGAACAATTTTGATCTTTGTTAATTAGAGTATTTATCACCTCCTTTAATCTCAACACACGTATGTTTGTAAAGATTTTGTAATCTACGATAAGTAATGAAATTGGGAGGTAGTTCTTTGAGTCTTTATGGTCTTTTCCTTCTTTCAAAATTAAACATACATCTGTGTTGTTCCAAGATTCTGGTATATTTAGGAAGAATATTAGGAAGAACTCCCTGACAGTAAAAGTTGTTAGACAGTGGAAGACACTTCTTTGAAGGTCTTTAAACAAAGGGTAGATGGCCATCTGTTGGGAGTGCTTTGATTGTATCTCCCTGCATGGCAGAGGGTTGGATTGAATGAACCTTGTAATCTCTTCAAACTACATGATTGTATGATTCTATGAATTGGTTTAGAGGAGCCAGGTTTTCCTGTATTACTTCCTTACCTATTCTGTGCTGCATGCCCCCTCCAGTATCGTCTGCTTCATTTCCCCTAGGTCGAGCGCTGTTCTTCTTTTCAGAGAGGACTGAGGCAAAGAAAGTGTTGCGTAATTCTGCCATTTCTCTGTCCCCTGTTAGCATTTTGCCAACTTCTCCACGCAGCAGCCCTGCCATTTCCTTGTTCTTCCCTTTGCTAAAGACGTAACCAAAAAAGTCATTTTAAATGTTTGTAACCTCTCTGATCTTGTTCTGCACTTTGGCTTTCCTGACTGTTACCCTACACATGCTGGTTATTGGTTTAAATACCTCTTTGGTTGTATCCCTTCCTTCCATTTCATGTATATGTTCCTTTTAAGTCTTAACTCAGTTGAATGTTCTTTAGAGATCCATCCTGATTTCTTTGGGCACTACCAATTTTTCCTCCCCATTGGAACTGTTCAAAATTGTGCCTTCAGTATTTCACTTTTAATAAAGTCTCATCCATCCTTTTGGGCCCTCTGTACCGGTCCTATATCTCTATTGGTAGCTGAAATCCTCTTTTTCTACTACATCTCTCCTTTCTGAATGTGTGGTTATCTATTACAGGAAGTCATCATTCCAATTCTCAATCTGGCTTTGGGATCTGTGACATCCCTGTTGTTTCTCTTCCCTTTAATTTTTACTCAGATGCTCTAAACCTGTCTTCCATTATTTAGGTCATGGATCTCTTCACAGATGTAAATAACCCTAAATATTATGCTACGCTTCCTCCCTTCCTGTTTGGTCTATTTCTCTGAAATAGGTTGTACCCCTCTGTTATTACATTCCAATCATAAGACTCATCACACCAGGTCTTAATGGTGCCTATTATATCATATTTGCTTCTCTGTGCTAAGAGTTCAAGTTAATCTTGTTTATTTCACATTCTCTGTGAATTAGTGTAGACACATTTAAGACCACGGGCCATTCCTCCTAGCCTATGAATATTTCAGGTTTTTTTCCTCTCATTGTTGGGCCCTTGTATTATTTGCCTTGTTCTCTTTATAATAGTCTTTACCCCCAGCACTTGATGAACTCTATCCCTGAAGAATCTCTCTCCCACATAACTCAGTTTAAAGCCCTCCTGATCAGATTTTTCAGACATAGCAAAAATGTCCCTGCCTGCACACTGAGGCAGAAAGCAAAACCATTTCTGCAACCATTTTTATTCTAACATAGTCCCCTCAGAATCCCAGCTATTATGTACCTTTTAATTGGAGCTTTGTGAACAGTTATCACATTAACAGTTTAGTCCAGAGCTCTCTTTCATAGAACAATTATCCTAGCTTATTATTTTATTTTATTTTAAACTTTATATATATATTCCCTGTCCCCCAAGGCTGCTTACAAAAATATTAAAACAAGAAAAAGCTAAAACTCCAATAAAAATGTTAAAAACTTAATTAACTCAAGTTATATTAAAATGCTATTAAATTCCAAAAGGGTAAAAGTATTTAAAAATATAACAGTAAAATAAAAAATACAATACACACCCCATGTAACATGACCCCTTGCAACCAATTAATCACAAAATGCCTATTCTAATAGAAAGGTCTTTGCCTGGTGGTGAAAGGATAGTGAGGGGTGGGTCGCCTCCCATGGTAGGAACCACTGAGAGAAGGCTCTCTTCTATGTCTTCATCACATAAGCCTCTGGTGGTTTTGGAACCAAGAGGAATTCCTTCTTTAAGAAAAAGATAACAGGCTTTCAGATTGTGCACTTTGAATTGTGCCCAGCAATGAATTGATAGCCAGTGAAGCTGTTTAAACAAGGTAGTGATGTCTTTCCTGTAACTGACCTCAGTCAACATTCTGTCTGTAGCTTTTTGAACCCACTGAAGTGTCTGAACCATTTCTAAAGGCAGCCCCATGTAGAGCACGTTACAGTAGTCCAAATGGGCGATAATCAAGAGATGTACTTCTCTAGAAAAAGGAACTGCTAAACACTGTGGAAATGTACTTCTGGCCATCACCCAACCCTGGGTTTCATGGCTCAGGGTTGAGTCCAGGAGTACACTCACTGTGGTCTTGAGATTTCAGGGCTAGTTCAACTTCATCCAGTGCAGGCTGAATCCTTGTTTTCTGATCTAACTTTCAGTTGACTATGAGCACCTCTGTCTTGTCTGGATTAAGCTTCCATTTGTTTGCTTTCAACTTGTCCATTACTGACAGCAGACACTGGTTTAGAACTATAACAGCTTCCTTGGATTTAATTGGGAAGCAGAGATAGAGATGGGTGTGATCAACATTTTTGATGACACTGAACCACATAATTCCCGATAATCTTTCCCAGTGGGTTCATGTATATGTTAAATAGCATGGGAGACAAAAACAGACACTGAGTAGCCATAGTGTTGAACAGAAACCCCCCAACAACACTTTCTAAGTATGCCTCTCCAGAGAGCACCAGAAACACTGTAAAGCAGTACCATCAGATCCCATCCCCACACTCCCACTGTCCAGTTCCCAGTATAAGTCATCCACCAAGAACATCAGACCTGTCTCCATACCATAGTCAGCCTTGAACCTAAATTAAAATGGATCTAGATAATTTGTTTCATCCAGAAACTCCTGGTGTTGGAAAGCTACCATGTACTTTAGAACCTTGCCCAAGAAAGGATTATTGGAGACTGGTCGAGGAAACAATTCTAGAGCAGAAAAAGCATGTTCTGTTTCCAGCACCCTTTTTCTCCCTTACTACCATGCATTGGAAAAGTTAGCACTAAACTCATCACACATGAATTATTATACATTTGTATACACAAATACAGAAGATCTCCTGTTTCTTGTAGGAATCTTAATTTGTATTATGTATGTTCCCACAATTTAGAAACAGTGTCCTTGGAGTAGGATTATAATTCTTACTAATTTCTTAGAGCATGATGCTGGGGGATCCCTGTTTGACACCTTAGCCATTGTGGAGTCACCCAGGGTTCAGTCTTATTTATTCTATTTAACATCTACATGTCAGGTGTCACTACTGTGCTGATGATACCCAGCTTTATTACTCCTCCTGTGCTTTATTATTAGCACAGCAAACCAAATACATAATAGGCATCACTGAAACCTGGTGGGATGAGTCTCATAATTGGAATGTAGTAATAGAGGGGTATAACCTTTTAAAGAGAAATAGGCCAAACAGGAGAAGAGGAGGTGTAATAATAATAATAATACAGTGGTACCCCGGGTTACGAATCCCCCGGGGTACGAAAGAGCCGGGGCCGCAAAAACGGCCCCGGCTTACGAAAAAACCCCGGGGTACGACAAAACCCGTGCGGCCCCTTTAAATTTGCCACGCGGTCCGGCAATCAAAGCGGTCCCCCGGGTTACGAAGACTTCCGGGTTACGAAAGGAACTGTAATAATAATAGTAGTAGTAGTAGTAGTATTTATTTATAGCCCGCCTCTCCCTATAGATTGAGAAAGAAATGAAGTTGTAAAACAAAGAAATGAATGCTTATACCTGTGAAGAGATCAGATGCTTAAATCCTGGAAGCCAGATGAAGAGCATCCAGCTAAAAATTAAAGGGGAAAGAAACAAGAAAGATGTTATTGTGGGAGTTTACTACAGACCCCCAAGTCAGACTAAGTAATTGGATGTTCCCTTTCTAGAACAGATGATCACACATAGAGATAGAAGAGATGTAGTAGTGATGGATGGTTTCAACTATCCTAATATTCGCTGGAAGTCAAACTCAAGCAAGAATTTATAGTCCAGCAAATTCCTCACTTGCCTGGCAGACAATGTCCAAAAAGGGGGGGGGGGGGGGAAGGGATCAAGTATTTTAGATCTGGTCCTAATGAACAGGATCTAAATGAACAGGAGTGGAAGTGGTGGGAACTTTAGGTGGGAGTGATCACATTCTGTTTTTTATACAGTGGAAAGGGGAAGCCAAACATAGTCAGGCACACATTATAGACTTTACATTGATTTCAGTAAACATAGTGAAATACTGGGGGTGATCCTATGGTCAGGAATAGTAAAAGAGAAGAGAGTTCAGGATGGATGGGAGTTTCTCAAAAGAGAGATACTGATGGCAGAATTCCAAAGAGTACAAAAACGAAAGGGTTCTGATGGAGAAAACAGGAAATAAAACCCTGAGGCCAAAGTAATTATCTAAATGGGTAAAATACCCCACTAATAATTTTAAAATGTTAAGGAAGATAATAGATAATAATAATAAAAATGCTCTACGTCAGTGTAATTAGCCCTGATTACAGCTTTTGAATTTAGCAAGGATACAGATATTGTATGCTGAGAAATTGTTGATTATTTACATTGGCAGGCCACTGAAGAAGGCTTCGGCCGAAACGCATTTGGCCTTGGTTTTTTTATCTCTTTATTGTTTATTTTGTATTGCCATTGGTGAAGATAAGGGGTGTTATTTTCACCCTTTCTGTTGCTCAATTGGCCTTTTTCCAGGGCTAATTACCCTGGCGTAGAGCATTTTTATTATTATTATCTATTATCTTCCTTAGCATTTTTAAATTATTACTGGGGTATTTTACCCTTTTAGATAATTACTTTGGCCTCAGGGTTTTATTTCCTGTTTTCTCTATCATAACCCTTTCGTTTTTGTTTTGTTTTGTCCATTTTGGGTTTCCTGAGTACTGGGACTGTGGTTGGTCTAGAATTCCAAACAGTTCCAATAAAGAAAAATGGAAGGTGTCTCAAAAAAAACAGGATGGATAACTGAAGAATTTTCAGCTGAGCTTAGTTTTAAAAGATATTGAAAAAGGGGGAAATCACCAAAGAGGAATTCAAAGAAATAGCTAGCATGTGTAGGGGGAATGCCAGAAGAGCCAAATGACAGAATGAGCTCAGGCTTCCTGGACACATTAAGAACAATAAAAAGGGTTTTTTTTATGTCTATAGCAAAAGGAGGAAGGAGGAAATGGTAGGGGCACTGCATGGAAAAGATGGTGAAATGCTAACTGAGAACAGAGAAAAAGCAGAACAACTCAAACCTTGCCTCACTGCTTCACCAACATATCTGATAGTCCTGATAAGGAATCTGTACTCAGGACAAGAGGCTACTGTCAGAACAGAACACGGAGAAACAGAATGGTTCCCAGTTGGAAAAGGGGTCAAAAAAGGCTGTATCCTTTCACCCTACCTGTTCAACTTGGATGAACATATTATAAGAAAAGCAGGCTTGGACACAGAAGAAGGAGGAGTGAAAACAGGAGGAAAGAATATCAACAATCTAAAATATGCAGATGACCCCATAGTACTAGCAGAAAATCTCACAGACCTGGAACACTTACTAAGGAAGATCAAAGAAGAAAGTGCAAGGCAAGCTTGATATTGAACATAAAGAAAACAAAAATAATGACCACCGAGGACCTTCACAAGTTCAGCCAAGACAATGAAAAAATAGAAATAGTAAAAGAATTCCCATACCTGGGATCAAACATTGATAGAAATGGGGACTGCAATCAGGAAATCGGAAGAAGATTAAAAATGGGGAGGTTGGCTATGAAAGAACTAGAAAAGATATACAGCTCAGCACAAAAGATAGAATCACATAAACCATTGTATTCCCTATTACATGTATGGATGTGAGAGCTGGACAGTTAAGAAAGATGATAGGAAGAAAATCAATTCATTTGAGATGTGTTTCCGGGGAAGAATGCAGATCCCATGGACAGCCAAAAAAACAAAGAAATGGGTCCTAGAAAAGATCAAGCCAGAAACCTCCCTGGAAGCCAAGATGACCAAACTGAGCTGTCTTACTTCAGACGCATCATAAGAAGGAAGGACTGACTGGAAAGACAATAATCTTGGGAAAGTAGGAAAAAAGGAAGGCCACATGCTAGGTGGATGGACTCTTACTAAGGAGGTCATTGGTATGGGGTTACAGGAATGAAGCCGAGCAGTGGATGACAGAGGGTCTTGGAGATGTCTCATCCACAGAGTCAAGATCAACTTGAGGGCAGTTAACAAAAAAACTTCATCTTAGTTTTCTCACAAAAGGAAAAGAGTGATCAGATGGTGCAGTAGGGGAAATGTGGTACAGAATAAGTAAAGAGGTAGCACAAGTATACTTGGTTAATTCTCCAGGAATTCTCAAAGATCAGGTTCTGAAATTACTCCTGCCAGTTCTTTTAATATCCTTGGACATAGCTCATCTGGCCCTGGAGACTTGAATTCATTTGGAGTAGTGAGGTATTTCTGTTCTACTTGTCTACCTATTCTGTGCTGCATTTCCTCCACTACACCACCTGATCCCTGCTCCTCAGGTTGTGCACTATTTTCCCTTTTAGAGAAAACTGGGACAACGAAGGTGTTGAGTGGTTCTTCCTTTTCTCTATCCCCATTTAGTACTTGGCTGTCTTTTCCATGTAGTGACCCTATCATTTCCTTGTTCTTCCTTTTGCTGCAGACATACCTACAAAGCCCTTTTTATTGTTTTTAATCTGTCTGGGAAACCTATGTTCATTCTGTGCTTTAGCTTTTTACCTTCCCCCTACATATACTGGCACTGTGCATTTGGCTATTTTAGCATAGAAAACAGATGCTCAATGGTTCTCAATGGTTCTCTGTTCTTAATAGGTTACAATGACTTATTGTTATAATGAGGAAGGAGCAAAAACCTGAGTACATGTGCACAATCCAGGTAATGCTGCAATCAAATCTAAATGAGTGTTCTACTTCCTCATCCCAGGCCCTTTTGCATTTCCTCCAGCACCAAGAGAAAAAGAAGGCCTCCTTGCACTGAAGCAATAAGCCAGCTCTTTCTGCCTGCCCCCTGCTATGCTCCTAGTCAACTTCTCTGTCCATCTATCCTGGGGTTGTTTTCATCCAGTCAGTACTTTTGTCACCCTAAAGTTAAAGCCATCAACCAGTTCAGAATGCTATTTCCGATTCCTGGGAAAGCCATGAAGTCCTGGTACATTGCTAGAGATTATCAAGCACACCCCCAGAGGCTAGTTATCAGGTATAAATATTGGTTTCAAAACCTAACCTCATTGCACACAGCTGGCATCCATCTCTGTGCACACAGTTGGCACAGTGTCTGTGCTCCATGTGCACAGTGAGATTCTTCCACACACTGTGTCACCCTCAGACTCCAATCTGAGCCACTCTCGCTTTCTGTGGTCTACTCTTCGAACAGGTAACCCCTCTGCACCTACTATCCAATTTCCAAACCTAATTTTCACTTAGCAGTGAGTGCTGTATCTGTTTCAATTACAATTGTATCTGCCGCGATATGCAGGTGGAATCGGTCCTGAAGTTAACCAGCCTTTCAAGCTAAGCAATTCCTCAAACTTTTAAAGACACTGGCACAGTTTGTGGAGGCCCTCCAGTCCCCCCACACCTCTCTTTATATAACATTCACTACCTTTCAGAAACACATTTGTCAACATTTTAAAATATTATTAACACACCTGTCTTGGAGTTGTTGCATTGATTGTATTCATATAAAATATCTGAGTCCAATGGGAGAAAATAACAATCTTGTTGATATTTGTGCCAATTTTATAGGACCTGTACTCTAAAACTAAAAATGAATGTTCACTCATTCAGATGTATAAATTGAGGAGCTTGGGCTGACATTTCTTTGTTAATTAGATTTACATCCATTATTTAAACATCAGTGTGCTGAACTGGGCTTCAGTCCTCCATATTTATTAGTTGTGCTTTCATGTTCCTACCTTTTTTATTTCTATCATGCCACCAAAGAAATACTTTGTTTTCTTCTTGTTCCTTGTGACTGTATATTTCTTTTAAATCTTAGTCCCTTTCATTGGGTAGATTGGTGGGAAATAGGATATTTAAAAATGCATGTTCTTTTGTACTCTCCCCGGCTCAAAACTGGAAAATGTGAGGAGCAGGATTAAATCAGAGATGGAATTTAGTTTACCTGTCTTCTGACAAAGATTTTAGAATAGTGATGTAACATAAATTCAAACACAAACTTATAATTAAAGTGTAATATTTTTTATCATAAATGTAACTATTTTAAGCCTGCCTGCCTGCCTTTGCTTTTTAATATAAACATAATGCAGTGTCACTTTTTTTACTAGTTTCCTTCATCTGTCCATTGTACTGTACAGATCAAAGGCTTTCAGTACAGTATTTGGTCAAGACAGTTCAGAAATGTTAGAGAGAAAAAATTTAATCACTGCCATTAAATTCCACCATGGAAGCAAGCAGTTTCTTTCTCTCTGTGTGTGTGTTTCTCTTTCTTTCTGTTTCATTTGCCTTAACTATGGTGGATGTGACTGGAGATCCTTTCATTCCTGATTCAAAACCTGCAAAAGCTCAGTGGTCCTAAAGGTTGGCAAGACCTTTGTGGTATGTTGCTTTGCAGACAAAAGCCAGGTTAGTCTAAATTTAGAGCTTTGGAAAATATCTTTGGTGACAGTTCAAAAGCCTTTGACATTACACAAAAGGTTCAGGCTATTTCAATTTACAATTATATTTTCATGCAACTGTACTAAGAAATAATATAATGCTAGAACTTCAAGATCCTTAGGAAATAAAGCAGGCAGCAAATTTAGAATGATCTGTGACAAAAGACAGAGTGTCTGTCTTACATTATGTTTCCCCTGAGGACCTGCCAGTTTAGTTAGTCTCATATTTCCATATTGGTGGAAGTCTTTAAGAGTGAAATAGTTTAGAATTAGTTTTTAAAGTCTTCTTATTTCCTGTGTCCCACATATTCTCACAAGCAAAAATGTACTACATAAGGTTAAGTCTACATGTTTTATGCCCAATATCGTCTCTGATATCTTTTCATTCTCTCACACTCTCATATTCACACACACACACATTTGTTCACACTGATCATATGTGATAGACATATACACACGTTGCTTAGAAACACTGTTCACATACCACTTTCACACATGGATAATATTTCCTTATGCATCTGAGCAGTTAACAGTATTATGACACTGCTTCCTGCTTTCTTTTCTACTCCACCCTTTTATCATCAAGAGCACATAGTCCTATTCCTGGGCTTCAAACATTTACAGGTTTTAAAAACAAAAACAAACATCCGAGATGGTGGGATGGTGATAAATATTCCTTAATGCTGCTACAGTCACTAATGAGAACTTACTGAAAGCTAAAGCACTCAACAATTTGCTTTGGATGGTTCAAAAATATATGTATTCTACATTCACATTAAATTTATTTTCACTGTTGGTTTTAAGGGAAGCATTCCTAAAAATGACATAGTTTACATGCTCTATTGTTGATTTTTTTGGAGGTACATTGGGAAACATTCCTAAAATCTTTGTGTTCTGTCCTTTCATTTGAAACTTGACTCATTTTCTACATCCATGGTGCCCTATACCCTAAAAGAATATTACTGTACTCAATTTACACATTGATGTGTTTATTCAAACAAACTGTGTCAAGTGATGAGGTTAAGTATCATAAACTTTACAATACAGGCAGATAACATGTGTACCTCCAGATGTTGTAGGACTGCACCTCCCATTATTCCTTACCACTGTTTATGTTGTGTAGGACTGGTGGAGTCTAATAACAGCTGGAGGGCAACATGTTCGCCACTCCTGGTGTCGCAGTGGTTAAATGCCTGTACTGCAGCCACTCACTCAAAACCATAAGGTGGCGAGTTCAAGACCAGCAAAGGGCTGAAGCTTGACTCAGGCTTGCATCCTTCCGAGGTCGCTAAAATGAGTACCCAGATTGTTGGGGGGCAAATAGCTTACAATTGTAAACCGCTTAGACACTCCTTAGGCGGTATGAAGCGGTATATAAATGAAGCTGTTTGTTTTGTTTTTGTTTTTAAGATGTTTCTTAAAAAAAACCAACCTTTTATTCCCTGTGAAAAACACTTTTCCCCTACTTGAAAAAGATACTATAAGTGCAATGCCAGAACAATAGTGTTGGCTCCCGTGTTTCTCTTTTCTCACTCTGGTGCTGAAGGTTACATACACATAATTATTTTATATATATATATATATATATATATATATTATTTATTTATTTATTTATTTATTTATTAAATTATTTTTATCTCATTTTCTGCCATGAGACCTCGAGCTGGTGTATAATTACACAATATAAACAATTAAAAGCAATTTAAGCTAAAAGCAAAACAATGTAAATAGAATAAAAACAAATCAAAAATATAATCAAATTAAAAAAATATCAACAAATTAAAAGAACATAATAAGACTGTGTGCATGTACACTAAAACAGAGATTAGGCCTCAAAGCCTCTAACAAAAAAACATGATTTAATTTGGTGCGTGAAAGAAATCAACATTATCACTTCTAGCCTCCATAAAATCATAGAATTGGAAGACACGTAAAGGGCCATCAAGTCCAGCCCCCTGCCATGCAAGAAGACACAATGAAAGCACCTCTGACAGATGGCCATCCAGCCTCTGTTTAAAGACCTCCAAAGGAGACTCCAGGACACTCCAAAGTGAGGCATTCCATAAACAGAATGCCATAGCAGAGAAGGCCCTCTGCCGTGTTCTTGTGAGGGAGTGCGGGAGGGCCACTCTGAAATATATGTATATATACACACACGTATGTATATATGGGGTCACTCCTTCAAGTATTAAGGTCCCTAGCCATTTAGGGCTTAGAATGCCATCACCAACACCTTGAAAATTATACTAGAATTGGCAGCCATAATTGCTGGTGGCTGATGAACTTTGTCCATGTGCTCTTTTATAACAACTTTTCAAAGAAAC
Organism: Urosaurus nigricauda; assembly: GCA_034509955.1. Taxonomy (NCBI): domain Eukaryota; kingdom Metazoa; phylum Chordata; class Lepidosauria; order Squamata; family Phrynosomatidae; genus Urosaurus; species Urosaurus nigricauda. The sequence continues at coordinate 59,998,492 of JAOEGL010000006.1, forward strand.
AGCAAAACACATTTGTGCTGTAGTGATGCGTGTCTCACATGTCTGAAGCCCCACCTATGCCCTTCATATGTCCCATATAATTTTCTTGTTTTATGAAAATAAAACATCCTCCTACCACTTTTCTTAATCTTTCATGGTGTAGATTGAAGAACTTCTCTCTCAGACACACAGAGATAAACATAAATACATCTCTCCATCTAGCACTGTGCTGCGATTGTGGAACTCTGACATCTTTCTGGTTTTTTGTTGTTAATGGTTGGCCATGGAATCTGAAGGAATAGTTCTAGTAGCTTCTTATTTGCACGTTTTATTTATTTTGTTAACATTTCTGTTTGTAAATAATTTTATATTGTTTTAATTCTGACTATTTTAATTGTGTCTTGTTAAAATTACACTATCGATTTCCTTTTGTGATCTACCTTGGGTCCCACTCTGGGAGAAAGGTGGCATATTAAATAAATAAATTCATGCAATAGGTCCTGGCCAAAGACAGAATTCACCAAGCACAATTGCCTCATGTGCTAAGCACTTATTTCTGATAGTTGACAATATGTATTTTACAGCCAAATTTGGGGGATTTAGCTGTAGAATCATTTTTCACTCTTGAATTTCATTGCAGACGATGCCATTTATAATAAATAGCACAGCTCACTGCTGTATTTCATCATTGTATCCTAACAAATCCTCCCCCATAATACAGTAATGTTGGTTTGGGTTAGAAAAATAACATCATAAAAACTGAGGCAAAGAGACATGAAAAGAAAAGAGCAATCCTCTGTGAAGGCATCAAGTGACCTGGAACAATATAATGTAAAGATTAATGGAATTGGTGAGGTGACAATGAAACTGATTGAAGGATATCATTTTGGGTACTGTAACAAAGTAACACCTATCCTCTTGAAAGCTTTTCTTCCCAGAGGAGAGTTGTAAGCTGTAGTGCAACATGCTTCTGATTATGCATGTCAGTTTGCTACAAGAGCTTTAATGTAGGTCTTCTAGACCCACAGCCAAGACAGAGAGCAATAAGAAAACAATTTTCTCTCAAACGTTTGAAAAATTGAGGGAATCAGTAAAGTTAAATTGTTTTGGTGTAAGGACAGTAAAATCACTAGGGACGTCATCACACGGGGGAAATTGGAAGGTTATCCCAGGATGAATGCACAGTCAATCAGGGGGTTTCATTTCTTTCGAATGAAATCATCATATGAACATAGAATGCAATCCAGAGTCAATCACAGGGTTTCACATTCTTTCTAATGAGGCTATCATACATGATAGAAAGGAATCCAGGGCCATTCTGAATGCAATGATGCCTAATCCTAGAAATGGGTAAATTAGCTGATTTACTGAATTTAAAAAACATGTTTCAAAGCGAACTTACAGTCAACGCACAATGAGTATGGTGTGGAATCTTTTTGTGGATTGCCCCTGCGTTCCCTTCGATTCCCATGATCCTTCTCTGTCTCCTCCTCCACCACCACCACCTCCTATTTCTGTGGTTGAGTGTGACTGTTGTGACTTTTGGGGGGGGGGAGTTGACTTTTTTATCATTATCTAGGATGAATTCTTGTAGATCTTCCATGGTCATTATTTTTGTTTTCTTAATGTTCAGCATTAATCCTACCTTGGCATTTTTCTTCTTGATCTTCTGTAATTGTTCCAGGTCTTTGTTTGTTTCGTCTAGTAGTATTGTATCATCTGCATATCTTAAGTTATTAATGTTTCTTCCTCCGATCTTTACTCCTCTGTAGTTTAAGACAAAGCCTGTTCTTCATATGATATTTTCAACATACAGGTTCAATAGATAGGATGGTATGATGCAGACTTGCTTGACTCCTTTGCTGATTGGGAGCCATTCTGTTTCTCCATATTGTTTTGATGGAAGCCTCTTGTCCTGAATACAAGTTATGCATTAGGACAGTCAGGTGTAGTGGGATTAACATTTCTTTGAGAGCATTCCACTGCTTTTCCTGGTTTAAGTGATCAAATGTTTTGCTGTAGTCAGTGAAGCACATGTAAATTTATTTTTTGAATTCTCTGGTGCTTTCCATTATCTATCATATGTTTACTATATGGTTCCTAGTGTCTCCTCCTTTTCTGAATCCATCTCACATCTTTGGGATTTCTTGCTCCCTATACAGTAGGAGTATTTGCTGCAGATATTTAAGCATGACTTTCCTTGCATGGGAAATTAGTGCAATGGTCCTGTAGTTACTGCAGTCTTTTGTATCATGGATGGGAATGTATATTGATCACTTACCTTCTGTTGGGCACTGTTTTCTTTTCCATATTTGTTGGCAAATTTTGGTTAGGACTGGACTTGATTCTGTCTCTGTGGATTGTAGTACTTGTTTTGGTATGTCATCTGTTCCTGGTGCTTTATTCTTCCCTATTGATTTGAGTGCTGCGTTTACGTCGCTTTCCAAAATTTGGAGATTTAAATGGATTTAAATGGGATAAAATTGGATTTAGGCAATAGATCAAAAATTTCTTTTCACATACTTTGTCCTTTTAGCTATCTTAGGGCCTGTACAGAGAGGCCAAATTAAAGCTGCTTCGGGTCACTTTGGAGGTATGTTGTTTAAATGATGCATTTGTCCTACGAGTCCGGAAACCATGCCAACATACCTCCAGAGTGACCCAAAGCAGCTTTATTTTGGCCGGTCTGTATGAGGCCTTAGTCTCTGTTTGTTTTCTGTGTTAAACATCAGTACACATTTCTGAAATGATACAATTAATACTTTCTTTAGGGAGTTATTCACACAAGCATGAGAAATGTCTGCTGCATCAATTAGCAAAAAAGCATATTATTTAACAGACTTCTAAACTATTTAAAACTAATTGTCCCTTCCATTAGTCCCAGTAGGAAATAGAATTTGAAAGCTGTGTTAATGTTTCTTTGTTTTTCTTCCCTATCATTATAGCTTGTTAGAGATACACCCACCCTTTTCTCAAAAGGGCACTGTATTGCAACTAACAAAACTCTCATCATGATCACAAATTATTAATTAATATACTCAAATTATTTTGTCCTTCACATTAACATTTCCTCTCTGTACTTTCAGCAAAAAATAAAATAAAATAAAATAAAATAAATTGCTAGCCTGAAACCAGATCATCTCTCACCTTGACTAAAGTAGACTTCTCCCAGGTCTTCCTTTTTTTATCTTAATCAGTTCAAACCACCCATTGCTCTGCTGCCAAATTTATTGATGTTTCTCTTAGCTTTGTCTATGATATACCCTCCCATAAACCCCTTCACTGGCTTTCTGTCCAGGTCCTGCTGAAATGCCTTGTATTTATTATCAAAATCTGTAACTTTTCTTTCTAAAGCTTGTCCTGCCATTAAGCAGAGTGATGCAGCCAGCCACATCAAGCTAAAGATTTGGAATGCCATTAAAACAGATCAGATTCTGCAATATCTTGCCTGTGACCTTTGCTTGCCCAGCACTGCCAACTGAAGACCTTCTGCTCCCAGAAAAATTCTGCCCTTCTTGCCAACTTTTATGCCTCTCACAGTACTTATGTGATATCACTGTCCTTATTTCCTTCAAATCCTTCAGAAAATATCTATGAACCTTTAAAAATACCTAGTCTCCAAATCCTATTGGAACTATGCCAAAATTAATATAAATGCATACCTCCTCCCCCTCCATAGCCTTCCTCAGTGGTCTCTCTGTATGTCTTTCTGGCTTTTTTAAAGTTTATTTTTATCATTATTATTACATACCTCTTTACAAAAGAAATTATTAATACAAACTACTTTTCTATAAACAATTATTTGAACTGTGAGTTTTTCTTCTTCTGTTTCTCTTGTGTATCTTCTTCTTTTTGCTTTGCTTTTCTTCTTGATGACTTCCATTGGGGTGCCATCCTGTTGTGCATCATTTCCTCCTGTTAATTAGTCCTAATTTTTATTCTAAAAAACACTCTTAAATCATTCACAGTATTGTTAAAAATAATATACTATTCTATAAAAATATTCATTATAATCTCATAAAAATAAGATCATGATCCTAATTGAAAGGAATCATTTGTTAGCCTTTCATACAGTTATTATTTAGAGTTTTCTTTATCCCTATTTGTTTAGTTGTGACTTTTTAATTTATTTATTTGTTTATCTAATCTTTTTCTATTACCTCTGTCACTGTTTTCCATCCTCTTTCCCATTTATGTCTTTTTTTGTTTAATATCTCGGGCTGCATCCACATTGGAGGAAAACCCCTGTTTGGCACCGCTTTAAGTGCCGTGGCTCAAGGCTATGAAATTCTGGGAGTTGGAGTTTGTTGTGGGGCCCAGAGAGGAGCTCTGCTCCCTCTGGGCCCACAACAAACTCCAACTCCCAGAATTCCATATCCTTAAAGCGGTGCCAAACCGGGTTATTCCTCCAATGTGGATGCAGCCATGGTTAACCTATCCATTTCCTTCATCTCATATACTTTGTTTTTCCAATCTTTTATTTGTGGTGATTATTCTATTTTCCAGTTTTTTTGCTATTAATATCCTTGCAGTTGTAAAAAAATATAGAGCAGTCCTCCAGTATTTCCTTTCTCCTTCTTTCCTTAATACAGATGTTATATTTAATAAGTATAACTCACAAAGTAGGTTGTATTCTATTCCTAATACTCTTTTCATTGTCCTGTGTATCTTTACTTTTGGGCAAATCCATCACATGTGTAGGTACAATCCTATTTCCTTCTGGCACTTCCAACATTTCTGGGTTTTTTAATTTTATTTAATTAGTTGTACAAATTGTTACATATTGTACTTATTTACATATTCAGATATATTATTAATATTTACCTAACCTTATATAATTTCTCTATCTTATGCGCTATATCTGCATTATAATCCCTTCCTTCCCTTTCACTGTATCCTAGTATGTAATTTGTCGGGTTTTAACTAGAGCCCAGTCAATTCATTATTATTTCATTAATAGTCTTATTTTACTTGTTTTAGCTGTGTTCAACCAATGTTTTCCTAAACTAACGATATCTATACAATTCAATACACATCTTTATATCCTTTCTATCCTTTGATTACACATTAATTAGTTTGCTGATTTGAAGTTCCAACTGTATAACAGTATTAATGAAGACAAATAATAATTCAAATAATAATGATATGGAAAAAAGACATATATATTACTAAACAATTCTTGGCTTGTTAAGATACAATATTATTTTCAGCAAAACAAGAATATTTATATTCAGTTCATTCTGTTAATTTTCTTCTTTATATTTTCCTTTATGTTTTATTGTTTAGGAACATTGGTTTTTACAAAAGTCTCTGAGAAGCTTCCAGTCTTTATTCCATCCTTCTTTTCAATTTCCATTTATTAATATCAGCAGTCTGTCCAAATCTATCATATGGAAGCATTTTTTTTAACCACTCATCTATTGTCGGCATTTCTTTTTGTTTCCATGTCTTCTCAAATGTCATTCTGGCAGCCGTAATCATGTATAATAGGAATTTTAGATGTTTTCTTTCTTCTTTTTCTTCTACCATATTAAACAAGAATTTTTCTGGGTAAAATTCAATTTGTATTTGAACTATTGTAATATGTAATACAATTTATACAGTCTTTGACCAGTATAATTTGAACTATTTTTTGCATTGCATTATATATCTTCTTCCAGAAGTTTTTTTGTTGAGGGTCGTGTCCACCAAATATGGTATAACGTTCCCTCCTGCTTGTCATACTTCCAGCATTTACTTTTTCCAACTTTATTAATTTTAGCCAATCTGTTAGGCGAGTAGTGCCAACTCTTGTAAAAAAAATCTTTTTAATCCATGGAGAGTAAATCTTAGATCTTGACCCATGCCTTCTCCCATTTATCCAAACCTATTGAGTGGCCTATGGTTCTTGCCCTGCTGATAGTACTTTCTTTTATAATTTCATGTTCGAATTCTCTTTTCAAAAGAAGCTTATATAGTTTTGAGATTATCAATTTGTCTGATTATATTAAAATTTCATCTAATTCATTCTCTTGTTTACAGAAACCTTCTAGTTTTTTGTCGATTTTAAATCTCTTACAGATCTGTCAATAAGGGAACCAATGACAGATAAAGCCTTCATTTTCTAATTCTTCATTCAATTTTAGAGTTGATTTTGTTCCTTCCCATTTAATTATGTTTTCGTAATTTAATGGCTTTTTCGAATTTGTTGCTAGTCTGATTTTCCATTCTTCTTCAGGGGAGAGCCAGCTCAGTAATTGGTTATAAAATTTAGTTTTGATTTTGTTCCAAATTGTCATTAGAGATCTTCTAATTATATGATCTTTGAATTCATTATTTGCTTCCAATCCTTTATGCCATAGGTAAACATGCCAGCCGTATATTTCGTTAAAACCTTCCAGATTTAATATTTCTGTGTCATTTAGTTTTATCCAAATCTTTATCCAATCTAAGGCACAGGAGTAGTATTATGTATTTAAATCTGGAGTTCCCAATCCCCCTCTTTCTTTTGTGTCTTTCATTATTTTCCATTTTATTCTTGGTTTTTTTTTTTCTTTTTCCAGATGAATTTTGAAATTTCGGATTCCCATGATTCAAATATTTTATCATTAAATAATATAGGCAAATTTTGAAACAAGAATAGAATTTTAGGAAGGGTAACCATTTTTATTAGCGAAATTCTTCCCAGTAACATTTGTTATTACCTTGTCCAAAAATTCTATTTAATAGTAGACGGATGTAGTACCATCTATTAACTATTTTGAAATAGTTTTCTGTCAAGTCTTTTGCTACTGTGATTTTTTTGTCCTTTTTCTTGCTTCTTTCCCATTTTTCTAGTTTGATATTGTGGTCCAGCTCTTGCACTCACTTTATCATAAATACTTTTACCTCTTCTGTTTCTAGATTTCTTTTTAATAATATGTTATAGATTTTGCTAAAAAAATTTCTGGTGCCCTTAGTATTTTGTCTATTCCATTTTCTTCCTTCTCAAATCTTATGAGTTTATAATCTTCCTTAAATTTCTCCTTTATTTGCCAGTAGCTCATCCACTGTAATTTTTTGGTCTTTTCTATTTCTTCTCTTGTTATGATATTTATTTTACCATCATCATAACTTAAAATTTCTTCATATGTTAACCCATTTTTTCCCCTCCATCCAAAAAAAGCCTCCTGTGCAGGTGCTCACAATGGAATTTTTGTATAAAACTTTGATTTGATATCTAATCAGTTTTTGTAATGCTTTCCTTATTATATGGTTGTTGAATTCTTTGTTTATTTTGTGTTGGTTGTACCAAAGGTGTGTGTGCCAGCCATACCATAAATTGTGTTTTTCTATAATTAAAGTCTTTGATGTTTTTAATTGTAGCCAATCCTGAATCCACAAAAAACTTGCTGCCTTGTAGTATAAATATAGGTCTGGTACTGCCATTCCTCATCTGTCTATTGTGTCTTTTAAATTGCTCCATTTAATTCTTGCTCTTTTTCCATTCCATATAAAATTTTTAAGCTCTTTATTATGTTGTGTAAATATATTTTGATAATAAATTATAGGCAAGTTAAGGAACAAGAACATCAGTTTTGGGAGCACAGACATCTTTATTGTCTCAATTCTGCCTGATAAGGATAAATTTAATTTATTCCATTTTTGGAGTTCCTTTTGAATCTCTTTCCACACAACCACATAATTATTTTCGAATAGTTATTGGTTAGCCAAATTCCCAAATATTTTACTTTTATTTTGTTTTTAATTTTGCATCCCAATTTTTTTCCTGAATTTTCCCTTCTCACATACACATTGTTAAGAGCCATGTTTTCTCTTTATTCAATTTGAAGCCAGTGAATTTGTCAAATGTTGTCATTTCTGATGAGCTGTTCTATACTCTCTTCAGGATTTTCTAGGATGATAACTAAGGCCCAATACAGACTGGCTCTTTGTGCAGGCCTGTGGGCAGAGTTAGGGTGCAGCGTCCACACACCAGATGCCCTAGCCCTGCCCCCAGGGCACCATTTTGGTGTGCATCAGTCTACACGGTGTGTGCCGTCATGATGCCCCTCCGGTGCTGCATCTACATAAAGCCACGCCACCACGGCTATGGTACCCCTTGGAGGGTGCAAAAAGGTACTTGGAAGCTACAAGTATCTGGAGACTGTCAGAGTGCAGTGCATCTCTGCATGCTCCTTGCAGTTCAGTGCATGTTGAAAGCTAGGCCACCCAATAACAAGCAGTAAATGTCTTGGCCTACATTGCAAAAACCTCTCCAAATGCTGTACAGAACTTTTGGCAGCCATTCACCTATAAGAGGAAAACCTAAAGGCTGTACTCAAAGGAATTTTTCAGATCAGGCTAAATGTGTCCTCGGTCCTGGTTATTTCAACTATGGAAAAACCTAACCTCCTCCACTCAGGTTTGCTTCATTCTGGTTTCTGTTTCTTGGACATACTAATATGGCTGAATATTCTGAACTGGCTTTTTATCTATCTTGTCGGATCTTTCTTCAAAGACTTGCAGAATGCCCTCTTAAACTGCATCCATACTGCAGAAATAATCCACACTGCAGAAATAATCACCTCCTTCCATACTTTCTGCCTCAAACCCTCAGGTCCTCTGGGAGGAATCTACTGCAACCTATAAAAACCAGATTAACAGCAACCTCCCAGACGGCATTTTCCACTGCCGATCCCAGGCTATAGAACACCTTGCCAGAAGAGATCTGTCAAATAACGAGCTTAGACAGCTTTTAAAAAGCTGTCAAGATAGATCTCTACCGGCAGGCCTTTCCCGAATAGAGCATTCCAACTCACTCTGAGCTCTCCCACTCCATCCAACATTGTTTACCAGAAAATTGCTGTTTTAATACTATGTTGTTCTTAACTGGTGAGTTTTTTCTCTTTTAAACAGTATTATATTTAATCCTCTTTTAAGGGAGGGGGTTCCTATCTTTTTATCCAGGCAATGTTTTATCTAAATCTGTTTTATTTCATGTAAGCCGCCTTGATTGCCCAGGCAGAAAGGCGAGAAACAAAAATAAAGTTGTTGTTGTTGTTAGTTTGATACTACCGTATATACTCGACTATAAGTCGAGAAATTTATGCCCCAAAATTGCCCCTAAAATCTTGGGGTAGACTTATAGAAGGGTCAACTGAGTAGCAGTGCTAAGTAGGGTCCCAAAGCAAGCCAGCCTGAGTCGTCCCAATCTCCCTTGGGCACCCGTGCCTTCCCCCTCCGCTCCGTTTCCAACTTCCAAGCCTTGGCTTCCTAGCAGAAAAACTCCCCATTTAAAAGCACTTCCCCCTCTCTCAGCTCCGTTTGGCAAGCCTTTCCCTCACAAATTCCCCATGTAAAAACACTTACTTCTCTCTTGGTCCATTTTGCAAGCTTTGCCTTCTCCAGGAAAAAAAAACTCTCCATGCAAATCCACTTGCTTTTTTGCAAGACCTGCCTTCCCCAGGAAAAGCCTCTCCACTTAAATCCACTTGTTGTTGTTGTTTTTTGCAAGCCTTACTTCCCATCCCAAGGAAAAGCCCCTCCACTTAAATCCACTTCTTGTTGTTGTTGTTGCTGCTGCTGCTGCTGGTTTTTTTGCAAACCTTACTTCCCATCCCCAGGAAAAGCCCCTCCACTTAAATCCACTTCTTGTTGTTGTTGTTGCTGCTGCTGCTGCTGGTTTTTTTGCAAACCTTACTTCCCATCCCCAGGAAAAGCCCCTCCACTTAAATCCACTTCTTCTTCTTGTTGTTGCTGCTGCTGGTTTTTTTGCAAACCTTACTTCCCATCCCATGAAAAGCCTCTTCACTTAAATCCACTTGTTGTTGTTGTTGTGGTTGCTGCTGCTGCTGTTTTTTGCAAGCCTTATTTCCCATCCCCAGGAAAAGCCCCTCCACTTAAATCCACTTCTTGTTGTTTTTTGCAAGACCTGGTTTCCCATCCCCAGGAAAAGCCTCTCCATTTAAATCCATTGGTTGTTGTTGTTTTTTGCAAGACCTGACTTCCCATCCCCAGGAAAAGCCTCTCCATTTAAATCCACTTGTTGTTGTTTTTGCAAGACCTGACTTCCCATCCCCAGGAAAAGCCCCTCCACTTAAATCCACTTGTTGTTGTTGTTTTTGCAAGACCTGACTTCCCATCCCCAAGAAAACCTCTCCATGTAAATCCACTTGTTTATTGCAAGACCTAATCCATTTGCTTCCTTTCTCAATCCAATGTTTTAAATCGGTTGGGAGAGGTCCAGAGAAGGAAGGACGTAAGTGGTATTTCCCCCCTTTCCATCCTTCCTTATAGAAGTTTTACCCTCGACTTATCCACGGGTCATATCAAAATCCAGGATTTTGACCCTGAAACCTTCCCTCGACTTATACATGAGGTCGACTTATACATGAGTATATACGGTTACCTGCCATGGCTCATTGCTGTAGAATTCTAGGATCTGTAGTTTGTTGTGGCATCACAACCCTCAGGGCTCGTTCCCACTGGAGAATAAATTGATTTCCTGGTCGATTTATATCTGCGTGGTTCCCACTGTGAAAAGTTTCTGACATGACTGCGTTCAGTTGGATTTGTGTTAAAGCGAGGCAAATCCAAAAAAAACCACCGCTTTAACACTAGAGTTTTTTGGGCAGTTTTTTTCCCCAAAAAATTGATCCAGGGAGGGCTTTTTTAAAAAAAATCAATTCAAGGGAGTAGGAACGAGGGATCTGATGCACATTTGTAAGCCTGGGTCCTGTTTTTAAGGACCTGGCTTTGGGGCTGCTGTGATCCACGACAGATGGCTGCCATGGAGAGAAAGAAGAGGAGAAGGAAGAAAGAAAAGGCAAACTCCTGAACAAACCTTGCCAAAGAAAACCCCACAACAAACTTACAGACTGGTGGCATGGTGGGAAGGCTTGGACCCTGGCAGCTCCGCCTCCTCCAGATTGACTGCCCTCCGGTGCTCCACTCACCTTGCCGCTGCGCCGCCAGAACCCTCTGGGGAACCCTCCCCATGGCAGTGGCAGCAGCAGCAGCAGTGGCACTCCATCTCCCTCTCCTCCTCCTCCTTCCCCTGCCTGCTCTCTTGCAAGCCAGCCTGGGGCCTCCTTGCTTCAGTTCCAGAGGTCAGGAAAGGTAGAGGAGGAGGAGGAGGAGGGTACCCGGGATGGAGGGAGGGAGGACAGGAGCCAGGAAGAAACCTCCAGAGGAGCAGGCGAGTGGCTGCCTCAGAGGAATCAGGGCTGCACAGCTGGCTCAGTCTCATGGCGCACCGGTACGCAGCCCATCTGGAGGAGGCAGAGAAGTAGATGCCAGGTCCCAGGTTTTCCGATCATGCCACCAGCCTGCGAGTTTGTTGTGGGGTTTTCTTTAGCAAGGTTTGTCCAGGAGTTTGCCTTTTCTTTCTTCCTCCTCCTCTTCCTTCTCTCGCTGGTAGCCGTTTTTCCTCTCCCCTCCCCCCTTAAGTGTGACTGACAAAGGGGAGTAAAAGGGGAGTAAATGGACCTGGAGAGGTTAGATTACAAAATAACCCAGTTTCCACACCGGATTATTTTGTAGTGGGAATGAGCCCTCAGATAGAGAAGGGTAAATGTCTCATAAAACTACCATTCCTAGAATTCCATAGCACTGTGCCATGGCATTTAAAGTAGTGTCAAACTGGATTATTTCTGCAGTGTGGCTACAGCTTTAAATCATATGCATTGTGGTCTGCTGTATCTGGGTGTTTTATCTGAAGGAAAAGCACAAAACATGCTGTTTCTCTGTTATATTTGCAGTGACAGTTGTCTCTCCACATTCACTGGGGTTAGGGGCATAGGACCCCCATGGATGTGAAAAACCGCAAATAGCAAAAAACACTATGGTTTTAGCTGAGAGTACACCTATCTAGGAATTTCTAAGTCCTTCAGTGCAACTCTGTGTTCAACATCTGCCAGACATTGACCATAGAATTGTGCTGGAGGATCTACAAATAATTTGTGGAGTGTTCTTTCTAGGTCCTGCAGTGCAACGTTTGGTTAAAGATGACCATAGAGTTGTGCTGGAGGACCTAGAGAGAACATATTAATAAAATCTGTGAATAATCAAATCCGCAAAAGTCAAAGCCTTTTTGACCTGAATGTGGAGGGTTGAGCATACTTCCCCAAATTTGGTGTATATAACTGATTTTATTGTTGCTGTTGTTTTTTAGATTGATGTGATTATAACTTTGGGTGGACTTGGAGGTCGGTTCGACCAAATCATGGCAACTGTGGAGACTCTCTTTCATGCAACTAAGATAACTCCCTTTCCCATCGTAGTTATTCAGGAATGCTCCTTGATATATCTACTGCAGCCTGTAAGTAAAATTAATCATATAGTTTGTAAAAATAAACATTTGGTTTCTTCCAAACTCTGCAAGACCACTGTGGAAGACAAACAACAGCCCACATGTGCCTTCTGCTTATTTGCATTTACGGTCTACTTATTGACTCAGAAATGAGTGGTTTAAAATGTTTTAATTTCAGAACAAGATGTTTCTGACTTCTGGTCACCCTAAGGGGATAGGCACCCTGTCACAGGGTTTTCTCGGCAAAGTTTGTTCAGAGGAAGATTGCCCTTGCTTTCCTTTGAGGCTGAGATAGTGTGACTAGCCCAAGGTTTCCATGGTTAAGCAGGGATCCAAACCTTTCTCTCCAGAGTGCTTGTCAAACACTCAAGCCACTACACCAAGCTGTTCTATTCAATTCCGTGGGGCTTTAACTCATTTTAATCCTTCTATTGAAATCATTGGTGCGCAGAAAGTGCTTGATTTTTGGTGGATCATATCCAGAATGTGTTTTGCAATCTTTCCTTTGCTCCTCAGTTTAAAAACTATAGTTAAAGTACACCAGTGTTTCTCACATTGTCTTTGTCCCGTGCCTGAATTACACAGAATAAATTAAAGCATACTTAAAAACTTCAAGAAAGGAGTTGCATATATTCAATAAAGGACACTAGAGCAACATGGATTATTTCTTTAGGCTAATAGCATTCTTATTCATGCAAAAATAAACACAAAAAGAGTGTTTAAAATATGTTTTTGAGACCGATAATAGAACCCTAATCTTCCCTCATGTGAGACGACCCTCTGAGGAATCACCTCCCTCTTTTATCTTGACATTTTCTGAGATGTATTCCATTTTGGATCGTCATTCCTGGCTCTATTTACAGATGATCCCTGCAAGATGCAGTTGTTGATCATGGTAATGCATAGAGATTCAAAAAAAAAAGCCCTGTACTCAGGGCTTGGTGCCTTCAAATTTTAGAACAGTTTCTGTTCACAGAAAGTCATTCTCTACTAAGTGAAAATAGGAAAAATTATCATGATTTACAGAACTGATAAACTGGATTTTATAGAGAGAAGGGGGAAAGAAGAATGATAATTTTGACAAAGTTTGAAATTTACATGTAGCTTACACGTAAACCCTTTGCTCTCAGAATGGCAATGAGTTTGATGACTTTAGGGAGGCTATTTAGAACCTTTTGGTCATCATTGCAATAGTATCTTTAAATGTGGTGCTTTTTACTTTTGCCCAGTGAATGGCAACCAATTAGGCGTGCCTAGTTTAGAACATAAAATGGATACTTATATTACCTAGTTTTATGAAAGCATGTAAATGTTTTTTAAATAAAAGAATAAAAGTCTGTCCAGAGAGATCATTTTAAGTTATCACAAAATGACTAAAAAATTCAGACTCACTCTGCCTTATTATTAATAATTGGGTATTATGTGCTGCTGTTTAGCTTTAGAATGCAAGAACCTATTTTCATTTAGAGAAAGTTGTTTACCCACCTCCTTTACCCGTCTGATAAATTGGTGTTATAAGGATATATTTTGTTTTGTTCATTGTTGGGGGGGGGGGGGTAGTAGAAATGTTTTTAGTTCATCATTAATTGATTAAAATCTAATTCAATTACATTTATGTGAGGAGTGGGAAATTAACTACAGATTGAGTCTCCCTTATCCAAAATACTTGGGACTGAATGTGTTTTGGATTTTTTTTTTAAAATAATTTTTTAAAATTTTTTAATTTTTTGGATTTTGGTATGTTTGTCAGCCACCCACATCTGCCTTATGGAATTAATGACACAGAGCACCACCCTGGTGGAAGTGGATGGCTGGAGATCTGCTGTACAGTAATCAGGTCCCGTATATAAAATAAAATGTTGTATATTTGTGGGCTGCATAGAGACATGAGAGACCTGATGCTGCAGAGAGATGTGATTGGAGAGAAAAAAGGGCATAAAAAAGAGTGACTTTTCTGATGACTTGGGCTGTAATGAGGGAAGGCAGCGGGAGACAAGCTGGAAGTTGCTCTCTCTAGCTGCATCTCTCTACAGCCCACAAACACTACACCATATTGTTTTATATAAGAAACCTGATTTGGGAATATGTGCCAGCTGTGCATTTCTGCCTTGAGAATGAACTACCAGGAGTGCCAGTGACGCTGACACTTTCTCAAAAACAGAAGTGAGTAGCTGGAAGGCCCCCTTGAGATCTCGCAAAATAATCAGGTCACTCATGGGAAGGGAGTAGCCAGTGACTAGTTGCCACACTTCCTTGTGACACAAAAGATTTATTAGATGTTACATGGCAGAATTTTGGCCATGGTGGCTTATTCAGTAGGTTATCATTTGAGGCTGATTTGGCATGTTTCTCATAAGCATGGTGATTATGTTCTTGGATTGTATACCATTTCAGACTACAAGTGGTGGAATCACATGATAAAATGTCCCCTGCCCCATCATCACCCTATGTATAGGAAACCAGGAAAAAGGCTAAGATAGACCTCTTGTTCTTCTCGTCAGGATTTTAGTGTGACATAGTCTTGAGCATTAAATCTTGTATCCCTCCATGAGCAGTTGAAAGCAGAACAATCCAGGAGCAGTTTCTGTCTTGTGATGAGTTGATTGTCTAGAAAGCCTGTTTTAATTGACTTTTCAGATGAAAGACTGCTTAATGGGCAGTGGGCGTTTCCCGAATGTACTATATTCTACTTCTCAAGCAGGGACATGTATCGGGGGGGGGGGGGGGGGGGGGGGGAGTGCATTTGCTTTTATTTTAAAGCTCCAACTAGGGACATTTTGTTTGAAGAAATTCTTAATGTGCTCAGTTGTTTAGTCTATTCTTGTGGGATGATACCCTCACTAAATAATAATTACAGTAATATTCTGAGTGATCAAAAGGAATCATTAATAGTGTAGAATCACTCTTTATGTATAAGAGGCTTTATGTAACAACCCATATCCTATTATGCTCAAAATTCCACTAATGTCAATTACTGTTACCCTAAACCTCATTTGAAGAACACCAGCCCCTCTAGAGTCATGTTTATCATTGTTTGCCATAGTCAGAATGAATGGTTTTAAAGTTTTATATACTTATTTTCTCATTTTCTGCTATTGTGCTTCTAAGAAGTACAGAAACAATACATGCTATACACCAAGCATAAATTATCTTTTATCTGTAAGTTTTACAGCAGTTTGAAGTACAAGGTAGTAGGATTTATGACAGAGAAATAAGAAGATAGCCAAGAATTAATGGGGCATGGGTTTTATATTATATTAAGTTGAGTTCAAGTAATATTTCAAAAAAGGAGGAGGAGGAGGAGGAGGAGGAGGAGGAGGAGCTCATTGTAATGCTTCTGCTTTGTGTCATTCCCCCCCCCCCCCACACACACACCATGCCTTGAGAATTACCAGGACTTACCAAGGGAGGAGTCATAGCAAAGACCTGATAGCCAGCCAAGTCCTTCTTCTGCTTATCAGTTCAGGTTAGGTTCAGAGCAGGACAGGAGGTGGAGGAGATGCCTCCCAGTCCCATGGAAAGGTGGAGTCTCAGACAGTTGACCCAGACCATTCTCCGCAGATGAAGTGAGAGGCTGCATTCAAGGCATCGGGAGCAGCATTGCTGTGGAACGCTGTCCCTAAATACTGACTGGGATCTGAGCATTGGTTGAACATGCCAACTATAAATAAGTTACAAGCACCAGCTACCTTGTTCAGTACATCTTTCTTCTTCCTCTTGATAGCTTGCCTTGTGAAAGTGTATCTAACATATGCACGGCCCCTGAATGGTTTAACAAAGCTGCTGCTGCTTAATCCTTGGAATTCTGACTTTGAATAATGGTTTTCTTGACAATGAATACCTTTTCCTTCTGTCAGCAGTTACTGAATCTTCACTTCTAACTAACAACAGCTTTTTGACACTGGATATATTTTGCTTATGTCAGTTGTCACTGATTCTTGGCTTCTGACTGAGGACAACTTACTGTCTCTGGACCTCTGAATCATGTTTGCAGTTAAGAGCAAGACAGTTTGTATGCAGCCCTACAGTTCTCTATTGGCTATGGAAGCTGTGTCACAGGAGAACCAGACTCAGAGAACAGGTGAAGCAACACATTGCTGCAATAGCTGCTCTTCAGGCCCAAGTAAATCACCTAGAAACCCAAAAAGCCAGTATTTCTAACTCAGCCTAAAAATAAGTGTCCTTTTGCCCCACTTGAAAAATTGAATGGTGCTGCAGATAGGTTTCCAGCCTTAGTAGCACAGTGTGAGCTCTACATGCAACTTTACCCTGATGATTTTCCTAATACCCATATCATGGTGGGGTTTTTGATCAGTTCTCCCACCAAATGGGGAACCCCTTGCAGGCCAGTTTGCTATTGGTAATCTATACAGACTTCACAGCAGAGTTACGATCAGCCTATGAAGACTCTCAGAAGGCTGCAGTTGCCAACCATCATGTTCAGCATCTGCACCAAGGCAGAATACCTATGGCCACCTACACTACTGCCTTCTGTGTCTTGAGTCAAGATCTGCAGTGAAATGAGCTAGCCCTGACAGACCAGTTCCATGCAGGTCTAGACGATGAAATCCTTGATGAATTGGCCAGGTTTGAGCATCCAGGAAGCCTTATGGCCTTGATTGAATTATGCCTGAAAATCAGCAGTTGTCTAGAGAGCTGCACATAGCTTTCACTCAGCTGCTTTCCAGGGTCCCAGTACTACCCATCTTAAACTTCGCATCCTGATTCCCCTGTTGTCCAAAACCCGAGACTAAATAATCCATGCACCATATGGCCATGGCTAACAATAGAAGAAAAGAATCACAGTGGTAGGTGGATCTTTGCCCTCACTGTGGATGGCCCACAACATTTCACCCAGGCCTGCCGTGCTTCCAAGAGACAATAGTTGTTAGCTGTGCTATGAGAAAAAGAGTACTGACAAGGTTCCTTCCTATGTGTTCAACCTTGCTCCCATTAATGCAAAATGCCAGGCAATGCCATTTCAGTGACAGGACAATGACAGGATCTGTGCAATGTCATTTGAAAGTCTTTCGTGCAATCACAGTCAATTGTGCTTTCCAGATGGGATAATGTCCGGATAAGTGTGACAACATATGAAAATCTTCTTGCGATTATGCTATGAAAATGGGAAAAGGACAGGATGAGGATTTTTTTCCTGTCCAATAATCTCCATTGCACTGAAGAACTATAAGAAAGAGGTAAAACGATGACAGTTTGAGTAAAGAAAGAACCTTTTCTTGTTTTACAGGAATATGCAATCCCACCACCACAAAAAAACAGAAACCTAGTTCCATGATGGGGAAACAAACACTACCTGTGATAAATTAGACTTAAAATTCACAAAACAGTTTTCATAATTCCTCCACAACCCAATTTCTCCCCTCTCCATCACCCCCAAAGTTGTAATCTGGAATGCATGGAATCTTTCCAGACACAATTTATCCAAGAAAGAAAGAACATTTATCTTGTTTCACCATATACCTAATAATGTGCTTCCAAGAAATGATCATGTATTTCTGAAAAGGAAGTTATTAAACATAACTCTGTATCTGTTCTTTATAAAGGAATAAAATGTATAGTTGGAAACACATGCCTTCAGTAGAGTTATAAGTCATGGAAGAACAGAAACCTGCAATGCTCTCTTATTATTCTTCTAGGAAAAACAAGATAATGATATCTACTACTTATTATGTACTCCCTCATTTAAATGATTGCCTTTGTCAAACTTATTAAAGCTTACAGTGTTTAATTTGGGAGGTGTATTTACTACTAGGTACAGTAAGTGACAAATTTTGTTACAGATAATGATGCTGGTTTCCATATCCAGTGTACCCTTTCCAGTGGAGTCTCTAGAGAATTTTAAACTCTACACATAATATTTTTATTCCAGCTGAGGTTATATTACTTTTTAGTCTGCAGCTTCTATCATGAAGCACCCAACTAACATTTTCTACTCACTGCCACAGCCGTTTGGTTTTTTGCCATGACTTATACATTCCTGAAATATTTTGGGGAGGGTGCTTGCCAACCCTGCTTAAAACAAACAAAAACTGGGAATGGGCAGGTATCCCACATATAGTCTGCTTCTGCTGCTGAGTACATTTAAATGGGGAAAGCCCTTTTTCGTTTTAGGAAAACATGAGATATTTTTTAATTGAAAATAATACAGCAAATATCTATAACTGTGGACATGCCCAGCCAACCATGCCCTAATTATAGAATGTTGTTTAATATAAGATAAAAGATACTGCAGTGAGAAACATCAGCTCCGTGGGTCCCAGCAACCCAGGCATTGATGCCAGGCCTCTTTGCTGCTGTCCCATTACATACCCATTTCTGTCCAGTCATATATTACCCATAGTCAAACTCCAACTTCAGCACTGTCCTTTCCACATTATCCTCTGCATGTTGGAGAGGATTCTGGATTCTGTCCTGAGTTCAACATATGCGGCAATGGCCAGGGCTTGGGAACCCCATGGTTGCTCAGTATGAGCTGAGACTATCACCCCAAAACACTGAGTACATGGGTTCTCTGCATTATGATCCAAACCCAGATCCTTTGCAAATCCTGTGATATTGTCAGGTGTATATTTTCTGATCAACACCATGCAAGCTTGTTCAAACACAAGTTTGACACCTGTTGGAATTACTCCTTCATCCTTTATTTGTACTATTGATCTAGTATTTGTAGATTTCTCTGCACATAACTGATATCAGTTAGAGATTAATTTGAAAAATGGAGTCAACTGGCCTGCTCAAAAAGGGGAGGTGTTCACTCAGTGTGAGAATAAGAAATTAAACATTTTCAAGATTAGGAGGCTAACCTGGACATTTTGGGTTCAACTTTAATCATAATATTGTCCTCTTAAATCATGAACACATGTCATCGGTGCTGCTAAAAATTCTCACACGCCTTAGTAATAGTAAAACTGGATGATTTATCAACAGGAAGCAGGGAACCATTGTATGCCATAGTAGCTTCATGGATTCACTGAAGGATAACCACCAATGACAGAGAAACCTTAATAGGAAAACAACAGTGCCCCCTCCTCTGGAAATGTAGATGTTTCACTACCACTGAGATTGGGCCTTCACAATTGTTCATAATTGTTGTGCTAGATAATTATACACAAAGCAGCTCCAATCAAGCTGTGCCTGACTTTATGCCCATAATTTCAGAACTATTATCTACAAGGTTTATGCAAGAGCTTGTTTAACTGCATCTTCAACAGCTCACTGATTAATAGTCATGCACTGTATATATTGTCATAGTCATTATATAGTTTGAAATCTTTGAATCGGGAGAGAAGTTTCAATTGCATTTCTTTAAACTGTATATAGGAGCATTAATTTGTGGCATATCTTTGGAAAGTACATTCAGATGAAATTGCACATAAGTGAATCCAGGGATGGTTGGATTAAATCTGCATTTGAGGAAATGTAAAAACATTCATGGCAGGATTCATTTATGCTAATGCAAGGGGGTATCCAAAAGTTTTAATGATAACCTTTTTAAAAAATTGACAGAA
The DNA here is from genome assembly GCA_034509955.1 of Urosaurus nigricauda. Lineage (NCBI taxonomy): Eukaryota > Metazoa > Chordata > Lepidosauria > Squamata > Phrynosomatidae > Urosaurus > Urosaurus nigricauda. The sequence goes on from JAOEGL010000006.1 coordinate 60,018,271, forward strand.
AGTTTGTTTTGATTTGTAGTTGTTAACTTATCTCTATGTAGTCACGATTTAGATTTATACATTTTTCCCAGCATATCTGGACCCTCCAAATACCTGATATTGTAGAAGCCTGCAGATTGCGCCTGACGAGGATGTAGTCACTTCTGGCACAGCCAGTCACAAAAATAAAGGACGCAATGAGCTGATTTTCTCAGCAACGTGCACTTAGGGACCAATGATGACACTGACAAAATTTCATCAATATGCCATAATAACTTCTGGGTGATAATTATTACACCCTTGTAAGGCACATTCTGCAGACTTCTACGATATCAGGTATTCGGAGGGTCAAGATACGCTGGGAAAATGTATAAATCTAGATAGTGACTACATAGAGATAAGTTAACAACTACAAATCAAAACAAACTTTCTGTCATTTTTTTTAAAAAGGTGATCATTAAAACTTTTGGATACCTCCTCGTACTTAACATTTATACCATGCCCTAGACCAAGGTACTGTGCTCCCCGCTGAGGGCTTTTTTTTTTCAGCCCTAAGAAAATTATGCTTCAGGAGAAATGTTCTCCTCTAAAACAAGGTATGTACATCCCACACCATGCTTTAGCCTATAAACTAGCACTCATATTAGTTTTGGCAAGAAATATTCCCTCCATTCTCCCATATTCCCACCCCTGTTATAGCACTTTCAAAGCATTTCACATCTACTAAATTTGATAACAAGGTTGTTAGACTTGTGTTGTTGTATTGACAGTTGTTTATTGAGAAGCTGAAACTGAGTGATAATGGCAGCCCAGTGAATTCATTGTTATGGTGAGTTGTTGCTGAGGTATCTTTAAACAAGTCACGATCTTTAAGTTTCAGTCTCACTGACATACAATATTTTCTTCTGCAAGAACATGGAAATATTGATCTACTTTCTGGGGTTATTGTAAAGATTATTGGAATAACATGTGTGTTGAGCACCTGAAAACACTCTTAAAAGTGTGACACGAATAGTTAATATTAGTATTATTGCTATATCTTTAGTTTTTCTTCTGCTGTCCTTTCCTTTTTTGAAAATAAATACAATACTTAGGAAAAAATTGCTGACACTTAATATTCAGTTTCAGTGATACTACCTAATATTGACTCATTTGGCGGTTTTTCATAGGTATATTGTGAATAACTGTAGACTGTTTGGCACATAATAGTAACAATAATAATACTAATAATGATTATAATAATAATAGTAATAATTTTTTTTATTTCTTTTCCACATTTCCTCCAGGCTTGAGGCAGCGTACATGTAACCATACAAACCACAATTTAAAAAGAAAAAGAAAGGAAACACATAAAAAACCCAAGTCAAAATACAATACTGTGGCTGCGTTCACACTGGAGAAGTAAACCGTTTTAAGTGCCATGGCTCAATGCTGTGAAATTCTGCGAATTGTAGTTTGTTGTGGGCCCAGAGCGGAGCAGAACCCTGCTCTGGGCCCCACAACAAACTACAATTCCCAGAATTTCACAGCATAGAGCCATGGCACTTAAAATGGATTATTTCTCCAGTGTGAATGCAGCCTATAAAACCATTAAAGTACACTCTTTTCAAAAAAAATATATACAAATTAAAAAAGTTATGATTTAAAATTGACTGGGTAGACATGCAAGAAGAGATGTGTCTTTAAGTTGTTTTAAATGCCCTCAGCATTTTCAGCTGCCGTATCTCTTCTGACAGGTTATTCCACAGTCTAGGGGAAGCAGACAAAAAGGTCCTCTGGGAAACTGTTGCCAGTCTAGTTCTTGCTGATTGGAGCAAACGTTTCCCAGAGGACCTAAGTAGATTATATGGGAGAAGGCAGTCCTGTAGGTAACCTGGATCCAAACCTGTAGGGCTTTAAAGGTTATAACCAAGACTTTATGCTTTGCCCGGAAACTGATTGGCAGCTAGTGGAGTGGTTTTATTTATTTATTTATTTATTTGTATTTGTACCCCGCCCTTCAGCCCTAAAGGCTCTCAGAGTGGCTTACAATTGTTATTAATTTTAATTACATGGTTCCCTGCCCTCAGGCTTACAATCTTTTTTAAAAAAAGATCGGTGTAATATGATCACTCCTGGATGTACCCAGACTCAATCTACCTGCCATATTCTGAACCAGTTGGAGTTTCCAGACTCAATACAAAGGTAGCCCAATTGCAGAAGTTCAACCTTGAGGTTACAAGCACATAAAGAGGGACAGGGATCAAGAAAGCAAGGTGTCTTCCTTTTTTGCCCCAGCAGCTTGTCCAACAATGCTCAACAATTGAAACTGATCCAGTGTAATCCCACTCACAGAGTCACTGGACACCTTATTATTGACATCATTGACTCATTATTGAACATGAGCCAACAGTGTGATGTGGCAGCTATAAAGGCCAATGCTATTTTAGGCTGCATCAATAGAAGTATAGTGTCTAGATCAAGGGAAGTAATAGTGCCACTCTATTCTGCTTTGGTCAGGCCCCACCTAGAATACTGTGTCCAGTTCTGGGCACCACAATTCAAAAAAGATGTAGAGAAACTGGAGCGTGTCCAAAGGAGGGCAACTAAGATGGTGAAGAGTCTGGAAGCCATGCCGTATGAGGAGCGCCTTAGGGAACTGGAGAAAAGAAGGTTAAGAGGTGATATGATAACCCTGTTTAAATATTTGAAGGGATGTCATATTGAGGAGGGAGCAAGCTTGTTTTCTGCTGCTCCAGAGACTAGGACCCGGAACAATGAATGCAGGCTCCAGGAAAAGAGGTTCCACCTCAACATTAGGAGGAACTTCCTGACAGTAAGGGCTGTTCGACAGTGGAACACACTCCCTCAGAGGGTGGTGGAGTCTCCTTCCTTGGAGGTCTTTAAGCAGAGGCTGGATGGTCATCTGTCGGGGATGCTTTGATTGGGAGTTCCTGCATGGCAGGGGGTTGGACTGGATGGCCCTTGTGGTCTCTTCCAACTCTATGATTCTATGATTCTATTCCACTCTAGTGATGGCATTTAAGTTGGCTCTTATGCAAGAGATTTTATCTGCAAAATAGTTACTAAAACAAGCTACTGAAGTTCAGGGGGAGTGCCTGAGTTAGCCCTCTCACTACTGTGGAGAGAAGGCAGAGTTTGGCCAGTCTAGCCACAATCAGTAGGGAGAGAGCTAGAGCCAAACAATCAAATTGGAGGCTGGAGATGATAACTAGGTCCTATGGACGGGAGCACACCTTTGGCATAGCTTCTGGCCTCTTAAGATGTGTGTGTCATTTAAACAGCATACCTCCAAAGTGACCTGAGGCAGCTTTATTTTGGTCTATCTGTTCTGGCCCTAAATTTAGGAAAGTAACATAATACAGTATAAGGACTGTGTGGGTCCTCTTGGGTAAAAGTAACTATTGTTCTCTGGAGAGAGTGTTGTGAAGTAAACTGTAACTGTAACAAAGTGGAACCAAGAAAGTAAGACCTTGAAGTAACAAGTGCATAAAACATTTCAACAAGTGAAATGTTGTTCAAACCCTTTTCCAAATAAGGTTTTATTATTGTTCACATACAGGCTTGTCTGGGACTTGAATAAGTAACCATGCTACTGACATTTACAAATAGAGAATTAGTTTCACATGTAAGTTGGTGTACACAAGAAAAATAAAGTGACTGTCGCACATAACTGATAGTATCACAAATTAATAAAGAAAAGATTTTTTAAAGTACAGGTTCTTATCACAAATTGGTGGCAGTCGTGGGAAAACAAAAACCCATTGTGCTGCCACAATAGGAAAATAGTTGGGTGTGTGGTACTCACCATCAACAACTATCCTGAACATGAACATGAACAAACTGGACATGAATTTGCAGATGCTATACATGCAGAAAATTGCTGTATTTATTTGCACTTTATATGTACAAAGATATTCTCTATATCATGTCTTGTCACATAGAAGTTGAGTTTTCTGCCATCTGCAGTCTGATCATCATTCTTCCCATTTCAGCTCCCTGTATACCTCCATAAGAGCATGTCACTCCAACATCCCCATACCTTGGCTCTGTACAGTTCATATTGCCATCCCAATTTCCATTTAAAAAGAAAAACAGAAAAATACTCAAACAGCCTGTAAAAATAATGCTGTTTCTCAGTGTGAATACTGTAGTATCCAATCAGTGGGAATGGATAGCTGGCAAGTCTAGCAGACCCCTACTCATGCTAGATGTAGCCAGCTAGATGGTTCTGGGCTGTCCTGCCACCACTGCCCAGTCTTTCAGCTGGCACGTTCACTTCCAACTGGCTTGTAAGTCCCGTAACATTTTTCCTATCCACATAAACTGATAGCAATTAAAAATAATTGTAAAGCAATTAATAAAATAAACATTCTGCTACTGCACACCCAAGTCATCAGGCTTTTGTCCTGTGCCAATTTCAGTTAGGGGTGGACCAATTTGTGCCTTCTACATGCTCAGGCAAAGTACTATCGCCCCTCCGTTTTCGCAGGGGAACTATTTCAGACCCTTCCCCCATGAAAATGGAAAATCACTGATATTGGAGTCCCTATTGACTGCAATGGCTGGGTACCCCTCACATATTTCTAAAGGACACGAATTCCAAGTCCGTGAAAATGGAGGGGCGACAGTACTTGGGCCTTGCCCTCATTCCACACCAAACCTATTTGGTGCCAACCCCACCAGTGCCAGCCCCACCACCTAGGCAACCCCTTGTATCCTCTGACATGCAGAGGGATCAACTACCAGTATATTCTCCTGTTGTATCAGTTGTTACCTGTAACATTGTTTCCAGAAACCAGCATTTAAGGACGTCTGTTCAATCTACATTAGTTGTTTTGTGGTATCTAATAAGGTTCCAGTCTCTTCCCCATGCCTCTTAATATCTATTTCAGGGGCAAACAAAGAACGGCCCTGAAGTGTAACCTCAGCCCACATGCCTCCATGGACATCAAATCTGCCACATTTGGGGGAGGGGGGGGGGTTTGCAAGCCAATCCTTTAAGCCAAGACTTATGCTTTCCCCTAAACTAGAACTAACTCCCAAGCGTAAAACAGGCCATATGAGCCTCAAACAAATTACAAAAATATTTTCCATAGCACCTAAAGGGCATGAAGTGGACTTTTTCAGAAAAGTTTTTTAAAAAGCAAGGAGGAAGGTTCCAAGTAGGTGATGGACCTGGAATAGTATTTCCTTCTGTGTGAAATAGCTGAGAGACAACATCAGATTTGTAGGCAAGGAGTAATCAGTCCACTGGTAACATCCATCTCTTTTTTTGTTTTTGTTTGGTTTTGTTTTCCCTGACAAAGTCCTTGGCTTCAGTCCAGAGTTGTTCTGACAGTTAGGCTTAATACTGCATATCTTAATACTTCATACTTCTATTTTTATATTATCTTTAAATTCTACAGGGATGTTCTTCAGGCTGTATTTTGGCATAGTGATTGATTTGGTATTCTTAGCTTTTTTGCTGTTAACTGCCCTCGAGTCAATCTCAACTTATGGCAACCCTATGGATGAGACATCTCCAACACCCTCTGTCCTCCACTGCTCTACCCATGACCTCCTTAATAAAGTCCATCCATCTATCATGTGGCCTTCCTCTCTCCCTACTATCCTTCACCTTTCCCAGCATTATTGTCTTTTCCAATGAGTCCTTCCTTCTCATGATGTTTCCAAAGTATGACAGCCTCAGTTTGGTCATCTTGGTTGCCGGTTTAATCTGCTGTAGGACCTATTTGTTTGTCCTTTTGGCTGACCATGGAATCCTCATCACTCTTCTCCAGCACCACATCTCAATTGAATTGAATGTCTTCCTATCATCTTTCTTAACTGTCCAGCTCTCACATCCATACATGGTAATAGGGAATACAGTGACTTGTATGATTCTAGCTTTTGTGCTCAGTTGTATATCTTTGCATTTTAGAATCTTTTCTAGTTCTTTCATAGCCACCCTCCTTATTGTTAATCTTCTTCTGATTTCCTGACTGCAGTCCACATTTCTATCAATGTTTGATCCTGGGTATGGGAATTCTTTTACTATTTCTATTCATTGTCTAGGTTGAACTTGTGAAGGTCCTCGGTGGTCATTATTTTTGTTTATGTTCAACATTAAGCTTGCCTTTGCATTTTCTTCTTTGATCTTCCTTAGTAGTTGTTCTAGGTCCGTGAGGTTTTCTGCTAGTACTATAGTGTTATCTGCATATCTTAGATTGTTGATATTTATTCCTCCTGTTTTCACTTCTCCTTCTTCTGTGTCCAAGCCTGCTTTCCTTATAATATGTTCTGCACACAGTTTAACAGATAGGGTGAAAGAATACAGCCTTTTCTAACCTCTTTACCAATTGGGAACCATTCTGTTTCTTTGATTTCTGTTCTGACAGTAGCCTTTAGCTTTATATTCTCTCTCTCTCTCTCTCTCTCTCCCTCCCTATTTTATATATATATATATATATATATATATATATCAATCAGCAATTTATGGTCTGTGCCACAATCTGCTTCTGGTCTTGTTTTTGCATAGAGAATGAAGCTTTTCGGTCTTCTGCTTCCAATTATGCAGTCTATCATTAAACCATAAGACTAGGAAGAAGACCACAAGACCACCTCTCATGCAGAAATACACAGAACTCCTGACTGATAACCACCCAGCCTTTGTTAAAATACCTTCAAAGAAGGAGTCTCCACCACACTCTTAGGCAGTATATCCCATTGTTCAACAGCTCTTACCATCAAAACATTCTTCCAAAAAGAGATTTCTAAGTGGAATCTCTCTTTCTGTAGTTTGAATCCATTGCTCCGTGTCCTGTTCTCTGTAGCAACCAAAGACAAACGTGTTCCTTCTTTAATATGACAACCTTTCAAATGGTTAAACATGGCTATCATGTCATCTCATTTCTGTATTTACCATCATGCACAGTCCCCTCTTTGATTGCCTGAAGAATATGTTTGCAGTGAACAAACTGTTGGCTTCTTGGCCCTATACCAAATTCTGCTATGGTCGTTTGTTCTTCTATGTTTCCTGCTTTTGTATTCGAATCACTTATGATTGCCAATGCATCTTGTTTTGTGTGTGATCAAGTGTTAACTATGGTGCTATTTGCCTTTCTTCTGAGAGATTCTCCAGCAGTTCCCCCACCCCACCCCCACTACTGCTGTTGCCCAGTAGCCATTTGGCACATTTATTCTGTCTCCTCAGCAAAAGACTTTCTGACATTTGGGTACCAAACTAAGATTTATTGGTTTAATCAATCATTTATTAACAGCTCCTTGCTACTGCAGTCCGACTTGTAGCCAACTGTGCATTGCTTTTATTATATTTTATATTATTTTATTGGTGATAATTTATTATCGTGTTGTTGTTTTTATATGTGTGTATATTTGGTTTGAGACACACGTGTAAAAATGATAATCAGCTAGATGTGTATAGTTACAAATAAAGGTTTCTAGCTACATACCTACAAAAATTTACTATGCTATTTAAAATTTAAAATATAAAAGACAAGGACATGAGGCAGGAGTGATTTTAACTTTGAACAGTTACAACCATCAACTCAATTTTCTCCTGTAATCTCAAGCACTCTAACTTTCTTCAAAAGGCACATCATATTCATACACACAAATAGATACACAAATATGTATGTATATTTCTGTGAATGTGTGTGTGTGTGTGTATATATATATATATATACAGTATATATATACAGTAGCAAGTATGCAATTTTGATGAGCCATTTGCTCATTAATTTATTTGAAATCCATGTGACTTAGAAGCAGAAATAGAAGCGTGCTTGGAAAACCAATATAAAAAAGCTGCAGTACACCACAGGTGGGATTGAGTTCCAAAATTGATAGACTCCTGCTTTATTTAAATAGAAGCCAAAGCAGTCTGGTGTGTAGGCACCTCGGTGATTTCTGCTGTAGAAAAGAAACATGGAATTTCAAATATAGTTTTATTGTTGTTAGATGCAAAATATTCTGAGAAAAACCAACTAGACTTATATCTGTCCCAGTGGGGCACCACTGTAGTACATGGTGCAGTGAGGCTGCTCCACCCACCTTTTGTACATCTTGCCTTCATTAAAAAGAGAAATTCTCCCATGAATACCTCAGTCCTATAAGCAGTTCCATTTTATTTTACCCAAGCTGCAAGAAAGAATTGACAAAGCATAGCAATTTGGAGAAACATTTAGTTGGATAAGACCTTGCCTGTTTCCTTAATTAGGAAAGTCAAGGCACATGGTTGTCTAACAGCTGAAATCCTGAACACTCCACATTGCAACATTTTGTTCCAAGTCCCACTTGAGAAGGTCTCGTTCTCCATACTTTTCTCTCTGGTTCTCCATTCCCTTCATACTCTCATTGCTTTTCTGTTCTTCATGATATTTACACCGGTGCAGCCAGCAGGTTGTGCTCACTGACTATAACCTGAATGACCTGGAGGTCTCAGAAAAAGTGTTTGAGGTACTTGTTAGCAGTAGTCCAATCTTCGTATTCACGGGGGACCCATTCTGGACCCACCAAGAGATACATAAAAAGTGGAACCTTGAGTCCTGTTGTCCCTAATGGTGGCATTATGTGCACACAGCCACTTGCACACACCACCATGGATGCTTAAATCTGTGAATGGCAAATCCATGGATAGCAAGATCCCACTGTACCTGCAAGGACTCCACCTCAGGACAGAGGCAGGTGTGGTATCTGCAAAAGCTAGGGCTGAGTTGGCAATCCTTTAATATAATAAGAGGACCTTAGATATGACAGGGGATAGCCTCCCTAATATTCGTTTAGGCAAATAATGGAAGAAAGGTGACTGGACTAAGTTAGTTTAAAACTTACTAACCTCTAAAACTCTATCTCAACAGATACTTCGTATCATTCCTGGAGTTAAAAACAAGCTGAGGGACTGGATCTATAAGGTGAATAATGATCAGGACTTAGAGGTAGTACAGAGCGGCACTTTGTGCCAGCCTGACCATGTACTAGGGGTGCGGTAGGGTGTTCCAAGCCCTTGTTCTGCTGCCCATGTGCATTATTGCACATGCCCGTCCACATGGGCAGTGGCGTGCCCTAACGGCGCTCTGCAGAAGGGGTTTCATTATGGTGTGCGAACACACCTGTGGCACCACTTCCAGGATGCAAAGAAAACTTGCTGGGAAGCAGGTTCTTTTTGGTTCTTCCAGAGACTGCGGCATCTGGTTGCCACAGCCTCAATCTGGGGCTCAAATGTGCAGCATTGAGCCACCCATCTGTCGATCCCGTTAGTTTCCATTAAGTCTTCACATTTTCCCCATTGGTAACTTCTGTCGAAATGAAATCACATAAGAACTCAGTCTTCATAAATTCTTACCTTTGCCTCTCTAAGAGTTGCATTTATAGAACTATGGGGTTGAACTGACTGCCCCAATGAGCAGCCTGCAGCTGTCTCTTTGATTGCTGGATTGGGGCTGCAGCAACTGCACTCCATGGCCCCAATCTGGTTTTCCATGGCACAAAAAGGAGCTGCAAAAAGTAGCTCCTTTTTTTATGCCACAGGAAGGGCATCATAGCCACCACTGCTGCAGCTTTTTGGCACTCCTTTTGGCATATGTCATCTGGATGCAGCGCCAAAGGAGCACTGTGATGCCACCTACCATGCAGTCAGGAGCAAGGCATGATGCCGGCGTCAGGGCAGCATCGGGGCATATGTCATGCAAACGCCATGCCCCCACTCTGCCCCAAAGCTAGCATTTAGTGCTGGTCTGTCAAGGCCCTATGTTTCCAAACTATGCCAAAGTCTGTGTTGGATGGCAGATATGGAAATGTTCCAAGAAATGTTAGGCTCTGCATTTGTGGCATGAGAGATGTAGAAGGATATTTCACACAATTTACTCTATTGGCAGCTTGATCAAAACCCCAGGAAGAGATTCTTGGGAGAGATTTTGGCTTCTTGAGAGCTCTTATGTCAAGCTATGCTGGTTACTCTCAAACTGTGACCCATAAATTACTCATAAAACAGCCTTAATTGCTTAAGCTGCTAAAAGTATTCATGCTAGTCTTTGAAATATATTGATTGTGCAGGGGATGCATTAATCTGATTTTTGTTTGTTTGTTTGTATAGAAGTATACACTATGTATCTTTTTTCTGGATTTTATTGAGTTTTTTGTATTTTCAATGGCTTTTATTCAAATGCAATAAGCAATAGTCTGACTGAGGGGCTGTGCACACTAGCTGGAAAAGCCAGGTTTGGGGCGGAGTTGGGGCATAGTGTCCATATGATGCATGCCTGGGCTCTGCCCCCAGAGTGGCATGATGCCGCATGCCGCACCTCACAGTGCGTAGCATCCTGGCACTCCTCTGGCACTGCATCCACACTACAGAGTGCCAAAGGAGTGCCATAAAACTGCGGTGCCGCAGGTATTGTGCCCTTTTCAGGCCACAAAAAGGAGCTGCTTTTTGTGGCCCCTTTTTGCACCCTGCAAAGGCCAGATCAGGGCTGCAGCATACAGTTGCCACGGCCCTGATCTGGCTGTAAAAGTGGTGGCTGCTGGCCAACCCTTAGGGGTGGTCTGCACGGCCCCTGAGAATTAATTGAAATGAGAGGAAGCATTGATTTTTTTTTCATGAAAAGGCTTGGTTAGGTTTTATATTTCTATCACCCCTTAGCTTTCTCCAGTCTTTTAACACCTCTTCTTATACTTGAGTGCAATGCCATGGATAGTGCTAGGAAACATACTGAGAAAACTGGGATAGCTACTAACATAGAGGATGAATATTTGCTTTGTTGGTTCCACTCCAAACAGCTCAAGGCCTCCTTCCTCACCCTGCATAATGGCAGGGCTTGATTGGTGGGGAAAGCACAGGAAATCAGTTTCTTCCAGAACACTTTCCATGCTGTTTGTATGCCTGCAAGACCTGGGTATTATATAATCTGCTTTCCTTTGCTTTGTTTCCCTACACTGCATCACAAAATCATTTGTGATAGCCTTTGGCGAGCTCCTAATATAGCACTCTAATTCTGTGAGGATAATTTATCTGTGTTATGACTATGATGATAAATGAGACCCAAAGAAGGAGCAAATTCTGCCTTAGGAGGTTTCTACTTTTAGTCTTTGCTTGAACTACTATAATACATGTGGTAAAAAGGTTACTGTGAAGTAGGCTGGTGTCTGAAACATATTTAAAATGACCATGATGTCTTCCTACATATCCGGTTCAAATTCAGGTTAACAGCATGGTATTAATGCAGATCTTAATATGCTTATGCTAAAAGTACCTTCAATTGCATACTCTTTTGCTTGAAATGCAATCACAGCTAATATCTACATAATTCTATTTAGGATTGGTATGCTTTTCTCTAAACACTTTTTCAGACCTGCATTATAAATTATCTGATTTTTATTTCCTTTAGTCATGCAGATTTTTCTCTGTGTCAGACCTCTCATCAGTAGAAGAATATACATCTTAATGTATTTACCCGTTCATAATGAGGCTTTATAATAACATAAACTTTACATCAGGCCTGTACAACGTACAGCCCACAGGCTGCAAGCAGCCTGCCAAAAGTTTTTGAACAGCTCACAAGGATTTGGAGGATATCAATGGCTTAGTGAAGGGTGCATGTTGTGCAGCCCTGCTCCAAGCCCCAGCACTCTTGCAAAACAGACTGACCCTGGTAACCATTTTCTTCCCTCCCTCATTTCCTCCCCCACCTGCCCCGCACTCCTCATCCTCCTCAGGCACCGCCCTCCTACACTTTTCAGAATTATGTGGGGTGTCTGCTCTGTAGGGTTCTGAAACTTACCCTCTGCCCAGCCTTTGGGGTCCTGTTTCAGTTTCTGCCCCATGGGACTCCAAAGGCACTGCCACCCCAGCAGTTGCTGCTAATGTGAGCTGTGGTGTTGTGACCCATTGAGGTTAGTGGGGCTTTGGTGTGTGACGTCACATCTTTTCCAACTTATGGTGACCCTATCACAGAGTTTTCTTGGCAAGAGTTGTTTAGAGAAGGGTTGCTTTTTCCTTCCTCTGAGACTGAAAGAGTGACTTATCAGTGGGCCAAGAGGGGATTCAAACTCTGATTTCCATTTTTTAAACTTGTACACCACTCTGGCTTTCCTACTGGGGCTTCTTGTTGTTGTTGTTTTTGCTGTTGTGTGCCTTCAAGTTGTTTCTGACTTATGGCAATACTAAGGTGAATCTATCATTGGGGTTTCTTGGCAAGATTTGTTCAGAAGTGGTTTTGCCAGTGAAACTGAGAGAATGTGACTTGCCTAAGATCACTCAGTGGGTTTCTGTGGCCAAGCAGGTATTCAGACCCTGGTCTCCAGGGTCATAGTCCAGTGCTCAAACCACTACACCACACTGACTCTTTCTTGAAGCATCGTTGTTCCTGTTGTTGTTGTTGTTGTTGTTGTTGTTTGCCTTCAAGTAATTTCTGACTTATGATAATGCTAAGGTAAATCTATCATGGGGTTTTCTTGCCCAGATTTATTCAGAGGAGGTTTGCCATTGCCTTCCCCTGAGGTTGAGAGACTTGCTCAAGATCACACAGTGGGTTTCATAGCATAGCGGGGAATTGAACCCTGATCTCCAGAGTCGTAGTACAGTGCTCACATCACTATGCCACACTGGCTTACCCCACAAGAAAGTAGCATAAACTTGAAGTGCAGCAGCTACATGGGACTCTGAAGGCCAGTGGGGGAGGGGGGCTGCCAAAGGTACCTCTACCAATCTTGTAGCACCTTTCAGACTGAAAGTTCATGCATCTGAGGAAGTAGGCTCAAATCAACAAAATCTCATGCTACTAGCTTCTTTCTTTAAGTCTGTATGTACACTGTAGATCTCAATGCTTGCCCCTTAAGGCTGTTTTGCTGCCCAGCTTTCTTCCAGAAAAGAGCTGGGTGGCAGCAGCAGAGGAAGGGTGAATGCTTGCCCCTCAAGTGAAAAGTTGGACAGCGGACCACTAAAACCTATCTGTACTCCAAAGAAGTTTAGCCTTTTTTAAAACTTTGGCCCCTTATCTACTGCCAAGTTATGCAGGCCTGCTTTATACGTTCCACCTGCAGGAATCAGACAGATTGCGTTGTCATGTTAGCAGGGTGGTACATAACTATGAGATCCAATCTGTTCAGGTGCTACTTTCCAAATCCAGTTTTACAACTTTAGTGAAATCAGGCCATAAGAAGGTCTCATTAGAGACAATTTAAACAGAAGAGTTTGGATACTTCTTTGATGGCTAGTTCAAACTACATTGGGCAAGCATATTATGCCTTCACATTGGTGTTTTGAATCCCATATACATTATCAAAAACTCTGCAGTTCAGTATGAGTTATTTCTACTTCTGTTTAGTGATATTTAGAAAAGATCACATTCAAGGGTACAGTTTTATGAAGAAATCCTCCAAACCCATTTCCCCCCATTGGAATTCCTGCCACTGTGAAGTGAAGGAGTTATGAACTGAACTCTTGGTTCAGTTCCCACCAGGTTTGTTTCTTCATATTTCAGTTCTATAGCATGTTGTTAGTTGCTATGGACAAATCTGATAAATAAAGCCTATTTTTAAGGTTTTATTAATCAAAACAGTACATTAATGTGAGCACAAAAATAAATAAACATAAAGTCATACACGCAAAACAGTGTGAAAATCTCAGATTTGTTTTGGATGACTCTTTTATTAAAAAAAAAATGAAACCCTTCAGATATTTCCCTCATACGGCTAAATTTAAACATTGATCTTCATTTTCCATCACCAGACATGAAATGAAAATGGAAAAAGAACTGAATCAATTTTTGTTGATTGATCTAAGTTTTTTCAGAAATGGTTTAATAAGGTAAAAATCAATGCAGCCATGCCATATAACATGATTTTTATCAGCAGTAGCATTAATTAAACTATGGTCACACTTAGATTCAGAAGCTAAAATGTTAAAGCTCTGTTCAGATTCTCTACTTTGGAGTCAACTAAAGCATTAAAGAGAATAGTTAAAATACCTTAGCTTTGTTTATTTGTTGGGGTTTTTTTTCTTTTTACGTTTGAAGCCTTTAGCAATTCACATATAAAATTTTATATTTGCAGAGGTGTATCTAGATGGTACACTGTGATGCTTGCTTGTACAAGTACATAATGAGGCAAACTGGGTGCTGGATAGTCCATGCTCACCAAATTGTTGCTTCCACATAGCTCTAAACCAGGGTCTATTGTGGAGATATTTGTGATTTTTCACTTCGGAGTTTCAGATGAATAATAAACCCAGTATGAAGAAGTTCCTCTAATTAAGACATCATTTTGGATAACAAAAGCCATGGAAGAGATATACAAAAGGCCAAAGGGCTAGTTTCAGCTGCCTTCCATAAGGATCACAAAAATTGTGTTTAAGAAGTTTTGATTAAGTATAAATGATTCATGAAATATAATCTGAAGATTATATATATTAGAAACCACAGCGTTTCTCATATTTTCATGAATTTAGACATTGCATATTGCATACAGTATTTTGACTGTAAATTTATTTATTTATTGTAAAGAATTTGTCTGCTCTACAAACACTTACAGGTTGATAGCAGATCTAGCCATCTGCAGAAATCACCTTTATGGCCCTTTTGATACCAACACATTCTCTGATGCACCTGGTTTCTGCCAACTTTTGAGTAAGCAAAAAGCTGTGGTGATGGTGACATCAGGAGGGCTCAAAAGAGGACAATGCCCAGTGTCAAAAGCTCAACTTACAGATGTCCTCTTTCTTTAATAAACAGTAGTGATTTAAATACATCGATCAAATGGAAGTATCTACATAACTATTCCATTTATATGTGTAAATGACAGCTGTATTACATAATGTAATGTAACATTTACTATTGATAGGTTCACAGTTCTTTTAAGATAATTATATATGTGCACCTTGATCAGATACATATTAAAAATGTTAGTTGGCTGTCCATCATTTGAACATAGTGAAATATTGTCAGATATTCTCTGCTGCCAATCTACTAATAGTACTTGAAGAATTTGGCTTAAGTCTTCTTAGCAGAACTACCTTTATTGTTAGTGCCTTCAGGACAACTTCAACCTATGAATCCGATACCTCCAAGGTATAAAACACACTGCAGAAATAATCCAGTTTGAGACCGTTTTAATGTCCTGGCTCAATGCTAGAGAATTCTGGGAACTGTCGTTTTGTGAGAGATTTAGCCTTCTCTGTCAGAGAGCTCTGGTGCCACAATAAACTACAGTTCCCAAGATTCCTTAGCACTGAGCCTGCAGTTAAAGCAGCCTCAAACTGGATTATTTCTGCACTGTGTTTTGGACCCAGGTTATCCTGTTCTCAAGCATTCTGCTCAGGTCTTGCAGACTCAATGCCATGGCTTCCCCACTTGAATCTATCCATCTGCTGTGTGGTCCTCCTCTTTACCTACTGTCTTTCACTTTACCAAACATTATTGTCTTTTCTAGTGAGTTATTTTTTTTCTCATAATAATGGCCAACATTTGACAACCTCAGTGTAGTCGTTTTACTTCTAGGGAGAGTTCAGGCTTGATGTGCTGTAGGGCCATCCATTTGTCTTTTTATCAATCCACAATATTTGCAGAATTCTTCTCCACCACTACATCTCAAATAAATTTCTGCCTATTACCTTTCCCCTCTATTCAGATACCTTTGAAGCCCCATTTTTGTTTCAATAGTTGCTGTTATTTTGCTGATGCTGCATACACAGTAAACTTTTATACATGTATACGTATGTTTGCACAGTTAATTTTGCTTTTTATTTCTTTTATTTCTTTGAATTGTAACTATAGGCTCACTCTGTTGTTCCATGATAAAAGGCAAAATGCACTCCCAAAATAAATCATTCACTATAACTTTTTTTATAATTAGCGCAAATATTATATCCAGGGAAGATTTTATTTTATTTAAAAAATACAATAAAAAGAAATACAATAAAAAAAGTCTAAAGCCCTACAATAAAAAAGCTAAAATCCTACAAAATCACACACATATCAAATAATCTTTCAAACCCTTCCACCTTTCAAGAATACAAGAATATCCCTCACATAAAGTCCCATATAGTCTAGCTTGTTTTGAATAGGTCAAACCACAGCGACCCCTGACAAGTCGGAGGGTGGATAGCTACAAGGTTTGCATTAACAAAGTCAACAAAGGGAAGCCACCTTTCATAAAAAGAATCTTGGTTTTGTTGTTTTTGATTACCTTTCATTTTATCTAGTAGCTTCTCCATTAGCCATTGGTCCCACACTCTTTTCCACCAGTTATCCATAGACACAAGATCCATCTCCCACGAGTTAGCCACTTCGAGTCTAGCTGCTGTCAAAAGGAAGGAAATCAGCTTTCTATGTTTTAAATATTTGTTGTTCTTTATGTAAATTGAAAGTAATAAAAGGGTTCGGCAAAAATATTTTTTTTTATTTGTAACTAAAGCAATTTGTTTAATAACTTCATGCCAAAAAAAATTAAATTTTAGACATTCTATCCACATATGGTAGTATGTCCCTAAAACTGGGCATCCTCTCCAGCATAGAGGTGACATGGACTTTATCATTTGTGATAGTCTGATGGGGGTCATATACCATTTGTGAACTAGCTTTAAGAAGTTCTCTCTAGTCAGGGCTGATCTCGATTTCAACAAAGGAAATGATGATACATCAGTCCAATCAGTATCAGATATTGATATACTTAGTTCACTTTCCCAAGTCGTTTTAGAGCCGTTAATATCCTGGTTTGATCAGGGAAGATTTTTTCATTGTTCTATTACAGTAATGTTTGAAAAACCACCTGACTAATTTTTTTACATCATATGACCATCTAGTTGACCATACCATTTTTGACTGGCTAAATACCCAGCTCAAACACTGAAGGCAGAGGCTGACTAAAAAAGCAAGAACAATAGATGTGTAAATTCAAAATCTTGATAACATTTCTACAGTTCTTGACGATTTCAGCCTCAGTTTCAAAGGCCAACAAATCAGGTTGATCTGATAGTGCGTTCTTGGATTTCTTGTAGCAGGAGAAAATTCTACTACTGAAAGGCAGCAAGAAAATGAGAATCTCTCTATGCACCTATACAATCTTAACATGATCCACAGATGACATTATTATAGGAATTTTCAAAGGGGTGACTATGTTAATCTGTTCCCGCAAAATGACAAAGAATCTTGCGGTACCTTAAAGGCTAAAATAAATATATTAGTCTGAAAGCATGTCACAAGATTCTTTGTGGTATCATTAGAAAGGCTTTTTAGGTGTCCCTAGATATTGTAAAAGATGTATTAGGCCTTTGGCTTTGACATTCTAGTTTGTTATACATAATAACTCTGTTATATTTTTAAGATCCCTGCTAGCTTTACCCTCACTTGTTAACTTTTAAAGGGGTCTTATTGTGAACAATTTTAAATGTATTATTTAAAATATGAAAGTCTGTGTCTCACTGTTAATTGTTAACAATCCCTAGAAGGCTGCAAAATTCCCATCACTGCTGTTTCTGGAGGCTTTCTGTTGTTCTTTGTGGTCTCTCCGAACTCACACAAATGAATTACCTACACCTGTTGCAGAATATGAGATTTTGAAACTTCTAGAGCTAAGAAGTCTCCTTTTTTTGTTAGAATGCCACTTCCTTCTGCCCCACATACATAATACACCAATGTGTTGCCTTCCCTCAGTTCCTTTTCATCCATTGCAGCAGTTGCTTCGTTCGGATCTTTCTTTTGCTACTCTTTTCTTCCTATATTTGAGCATTCATTGAGCTTTTGGCTTTCCATTTCTTTTTCCTTCTTCAAAAGAATCTTACTGTATCTCAATAAATGTATCTCAGCATCAGTCAATTTATCATCCATTGAGTTTGGAACCATGCCCACAGGACTTATTGCACCAGAGGGGTCCTTCAAATATTGTACTGCATCCAAGGGCAATATCCTGGATTCTGATGGTTATTCACTCTGCCTCCTCTGCTTGGATAAGGATATCAGTTTGGATTCTTGTTTGTGCTATCAATCATTTACACTTCCCCCACAGCCCACTGAAATCGGGGTGGTGCTGGTTTTGCAGTGGGAGAGTGCCAGTAAGGGCCATGAAATAGCTACCAAAAATAGCCTCCATTGACATCTGCTGGACTTAATCCTAATGCCATCCTCTTTCCTTGTGTGTTGTGTCTTTAGATTGTAAGTCTGAGAGCAGGCAACTGTATTTTTTTTTCCTCTTGTTCTTCTTTTTATAAATCACCATGTACATCAGTGATGGCACTAAATAAATAAATCTTCTCCTTCTCCTTCTCAAGACCATGAGCAAACCTGTAAATTCTGACTGCAAATTCGTTGAATCCAAAATCAATATTATCAAAAATCAATATTAAACCCTTCTTTAATCCCAGGTTCATCATCCTCAGTTCCCTCCAGCAGCCACTTCTTTAACTTCACCAGTCTTCTTTCCTCTGTTGCTTGTAAACCCTAACACAATTAACTGGACAGATCGACTTCCAAAGATTTAAGTGCACTTCATACCACAACAGCCTCCTATGTCACTGCATCCTTCTAAGCCCTTTGTTTTAATTCAGAAAGATCAAAGAAGACAAAGAAGAAAAAGGAAGTTAAACTCTTCTCTCAATCCTCTTTGACAAGCAAGCTCAACTCAGCTTCACTTCCCATCATAGACTTTGATGTTCTCTCTGACATTCTGCAGTCTTCGTTGCCAATGGTTCAACTTCCCACTAATCAGCCACCTCCCTGTTTCTGATGCAGATGATTCAAAGAGCTCAACTGATCTTTGATACTGAGCCTCTAATTTTCCCTCAGTACAACCAGAACAGATCTTGGTTTCATGCTCCAAAAGGGAGATAGTGAAGGATTCTATTTCTCCTCTCAACAGATGGCACCTCCTCTAACTTGAATCCTGATTCCTCCTTTGTCCATCATACCTGGTCAGGGTTCACAAGTGCACTTGGTGAGGACTTGGGACAGAGCCTTCTCCTTGATTGATCCCAGACTTGTGAACTCCCTTCCACAGAAGGGAGTTAGCCACCTTCTCCTATATTTCTGTCAGCAAGAGGAGGTATTTTTATTTAGGCAGGCTTTTGAATTTTAATTACAGAGTTGTAGTGGTGTGCTGTATGCTGTGTGTGAGCACACACACACACACTAATATTTTATTGAAATTATGTTTTAAACATGTTTGAAGTATTTTTAGCTTTTTAGCTTTTTTAATCATGGTGTTTTTTTAAAGAAGTTGATGTTTAAATCCTTTTTTAAACCTGTAAATTAATATTTTGTTGGATCTTTTTAAAATTATTGCACACTGCCTTGGATATCTTTTTGAGAGCAAGGCAGGATATAAGCACAATATATAAATAAATAATACCATCTTGAGAGGTACCAAGTCGTCAATCAACCTCTTCCCCACAACCCCTTCCCCCAAGCAGGTCAGTCCCAGTCTTTGGAATGGATATGGCCAAGGTCTCGTTTCCTGGAGAAGAGCAGAACTAGATCTCGAGACAATTGCCATTGTCATACCTTGTTCAGGCTCGAGTGCCCTCCCAGCTCAGTTTGTGGCCACCAGCCCCCACAAGAACAAGAATTACACATAAATGCCCTAGTTCTATTTACAGTTCAGAAAGCTCCCAAGATCTTCAAACCTAGAGTAGGAAACAAAGTACAGTCAGCCATCCATTTTTGCAGGGATCATTTCCAGACCCCCCCCCCCAAAAGGAGACTCATTTATATCCAAGCCCCATAAGCTTGAATGGGGCCCGGGCCCAAGAATGCACATAGGAAGCATGCCGCAGGGGCATGCCCCAATGAATTTAACA
This sequence comes from Urosaurus nigricauda, assembly GCA_034509955.1. Lineage (NCBI taxonomy): Eukaryota > Metazoa > Chordata > Lepidosauria > Squamata > Phrynosomatidae > Urosaurus > Urosaurus nigricauda. The sequence goes on from JAOEGL010000006.1 coordinate 60,038,036, forward strand.
TAGGTCACCTCTCCATTAATATTCAAGACCGTGGATATCAAGTCTGTGAGAACAGAGAGTGATTGTAGTTCAAATAATCTCAGCCAAAACTACAGTTGCTTACTATATTATTATATGGATCAAGGCATGTGACAAATAATATCAGTTAAAACACACATCAATTTAAAAAGACAAATAAGATATACAGATATTAAAACATTCCACATTTAAAACCCATCATTTAAAATTAAGAATTTAAAAATCATTTGGATAAGCCTGCCAGAAGAGATTGGTCTTTAATGCTATTTAAACTCAAACAGCATATTTAGCTGTCAAATCTATTCTGACAGGTCACTCCACAGTCTAGGGTTGGCTGAAGAAAATTTCCCCTGGATGAAAGTTGCCAAACTAGTCTTGTAAAAGTCTGCCAGAGGGCCTGTGTGTACCAGGCACATTATATGGGAGGAGATCCTGTAGGTAACCTGGGCCCAAACTGTGTAGGGCTTTAAAGGTAATAATGACACTTTGTACCTTGCCTGGAAACTAACTGCCAGCCAGTGGAGTGATTTTAATATTGATGTAATGTGATCACTTCTGGATGTCTTAGTAATCACTCTGGCTGCTGAGTTTTGAACTAACTGGAGTTTCCATACTTGGTACAAAGGTAGCCCAATTTACAGCACATTTTAGAAGTCCCACCTTGAGGTTACTAGTGCATGCACTACCATCTTTAGGTCCTCCAGCTCTATGTAAAGGAGCAGCTGGCATATCAGCCAAAGCTGACAGTAAGCACTCCTGGCTCCCGCTTCTATTTGAGCTGTCATTTGGAGTAACAAATCCAGAAGCACCCCCAAGCTGCAAACACAGTCCTCCATGGATCATAGAATCATATGAATCATAGAGTTGGAAGAAATCACAAGAGCCATCCAGTCCAACCCCCCTGCCATGCAGGAACTCACAATCAAAGCATACTCAACAGATGGCCATCCAGCCTCTGCTTAAAGACCTCCAAGGAAGGAGACTTCACCACTCTCCCAGGGAGTGTGTTCCACTTTCGAACAGCCCTTACTGTCAGGAATTTCTTCCTAATGTTTAGGTGGAATCTCTTTTCCTGTAACTTGCATCCATTGTTCCGGGTCCTGTGCTCTGGAGCAGCAGAAAACAAGCTTGCTACCTCCTCAATATGACATCCCTTCAGATATTTAAACAGGTCTATCATATCACCTCTTAAATATCTCTTCACAAGGCTAAACATACCCAATTCTGTAAGTCGTTCCTTATAGGGCATGGTTTTCAGACCCTTCACCATTTTAGTTGCTCTCCTTTGGATACACTCCAGTTTCTCAACATCCTTTCTGAATTGTGGTGCCCAGAACTGAACACAGTATTCCAGGTGAAGCCTGACCAAAGCAGAATAGAGTGACACTATTATTTCCCTTGACCTAGACATTATACTTCTATTGATGCAGCCTAAAATCACATTGGTCTTTTTAGCTGCCGCATCACACCGTTGACTCATGTTCAACTTGTGGTCTAGTAGGACTCCTAGATCCCTTTCACATGTAGTCTCCTTAAGCAAGGTGTCCTCCACCCTATATCTATGCATTTCACTTTCCCATTCATTTTCGTTAGCTTTGGCCCAGCTTTCTAGTCTATTCAGGCCATTTTGAATTTTGATACTGTCTTCTGGGATATTACTACTCCTCCTAATTTAGTGTCACCTGCAAATTTGATAAGGATGTCCCCTATTCTTTCTTCCAAGTCATTGATAAAGATGTTGCACTGAGCCCAGGACAGAACCCTTATTAACTATCCGTTACCTGAGTAATATTTAAGAAGTCCCTATAAAGAACTCAGTCTTGTTAACCCCAGGTCCCATAAGGGGAGTGAAACTGAAGGGTGGTGTTTTACCTAAAGCAATTCATTATACACATAGATGGGGTGCAATTGCTTTGGAGAAATGTCCCATTCCACACCTCATTCTCCTCAGCTATAATCCTAAATGTACTTACTAGAAAAGAAGCCTCACTGAACATGGAAGGATTTCCTTCTGTGTAAACCATGCAACACTATTCTGCTCATCTCTACAGTATATGTGAAGCCAAGTTCTTTGCATGCTTACTCAGATGCAAGTCTCAATTAGCACATGAAAAGCAACTAGTGCTGTTGCAGTTCTTCTCTTAATGAAGCAATTCCCCTGCTACTCAGACTAACGCTTGTGTTGCACAACTTTTTAAAAAAGTTGAATAAGAAACTTTATGCAGAATCCAAAAAACTATGAAATCAGTTCCTTGAGCCTGAGGGTATTTGAAACTTGTTTTTGTCCTGCAGCATCCTCTTGTACCCCTGGAAAAATACTTACTAAACTGAGGAGGTTTTTCAAAAGCAGCCTGTGATACGGCATGAAAGCCAACTGTTCACAGGAAAAATGCTATAAATTCCCAGGAGCATTCACAAGCCCCTTATGAGAACCTAAGAAGTAATTTTGCTCCCAGCCATTGTTTAAACTGTACTACTGTCAGCTAAATGTTTGTTTGAAGCATTTCGCCCCATCTTTCTTAAGCTAAAATGGCTCCCAGAGCAGTTTACATAAGATCAGTAAAAAAGAAGATAGTCCTGGCCCACAAATTTTAAGCCTAAAAGACATCTCACAAAAGGGAAAGGGATAGTGGAGATGTTAAGGTAAACAAAGGGTCAATTAACCCATTCACAACCAATTATGCAAGTGAGGCTTTGTGAGGATTCCTAAACAGATCCAATTTATTCCAAACAGTCTTCAGTCTGCATGCAGAGCTTCAATCAAGGGACATCCCATGACTGAACGCCCCAAACATGGCGCAAACAGTTTTTATTAACCCACAAAATATTCATTGAGCATGCGTAGTTTAACATTCATCAATATATATGTGTGTGTTGTTGTTCAGCTTGTCTAAACTGCTCTCTGCTGGCCTGATTCACAATGAATGCTTTGTAGTAGAAACCTTATCAGCTTGCTAGCTACAGCGACCTTCAGGGAGGCCCGTCTTTCTCTGTGAAGAGAAATTCACGCTTAGTGTTCTTCTTCTCCCCCCTCCTTCCTAACCCCACAACTCAAGCCTAATTCAAAGCACAAGTTTTTCCTTTGCTGTATGGCTGAACTATTGATCATTAATGGGAGAGATTATTGGCTTCATTTGGTTATCAATGGCTTTATTAGTTTTCCACCTTAACATTCCTCCCTTTTCTTCTGCTGACAAATCAAGCCTTTGATTTGTCTGCATTTATTCCAATAAAGCCATTGATTGCCATAGGTGACATACATTATGATGCAAAACAGTTTATGTATCAATAACAGCAATTATCTCTTTTCATCATTTCATTTTTTTTGTCCCCAAACCCAATTGAACCATGAATAAATTTTTGATAGCTGTGAATAAGAATTTCAACACAATTTCAGCACATTCCATTGGCTAAGTCAATTTTTCTCCTTTTTTTAGGGACTTTGGCCACAAAAGATTAATGAATATTGTAAAACCAACAGGTCTCTTGGCATCCACTGGCTGTGTGGATTTGCAGCTCCTTCTTCCACTGTCACTTCTCTGCAAAAGTGAAACACAATTTCTTACCAACACCAGGAACTGGAAAGGTTTTCTTCTTTTTCCAAAATTTAGAGAAGAAGGTGTATCTGGTACTTCTGAGACAGAATAATCCCAAACAGTCACTTAACAAGATCTTACCATCAATTCCCATTTCACACTTCACTATTTGGTCTCACTATCTGTGTGTATTGGAACTCTGTGTAACTTAGCTCCCAAGTTTTAACAATGTGAATTCTGTGGACTGAGAATGGTAAAATTAACATAATTGCACTGCTGGACTTGGCAGTCTGTGTGCACTGGGAATTTGTGCAATTTGGCATCAATGTCTGCTGTGCCCAAAGTTGCCCACATTACACACTTCCAAAAGGGACAGTGTGCATCCTGCAGACTAACACAATCAGCATTACCTCTTCTGGGTGTTCCAGGACATGTGTATTTGTTCTTAAGTGAGTAGGCTCTTTGCCACTCCAAAGTTCCTCAATTTGGCCATTTTGCAAATGCTCAGTGCTTCAGTGGTTGCCCCTGGCATGGGGAACCCCACCTTAACTCTTGACAATGAGATTCCATTGCCATGAACATATGTGCCTGCAAATACCTTGGACTGGTTTTTCTGCAGGACCATAGCAAGTGTTTTCCCTCTAGTTCTTAACATGTTGAGTTATGTGATGTTGTGAAAGGCCAATTGTATACTAGTGCATGAGTGTTTACTCTGATAAACCCATGTTTGCCCAAATTTGTTTCCTGTTCTCACTGTTTGATGCAATCTTGGCATGGATCACCTTTTCCCATCTCAGATAATGAACCAAAACCCCCACAATAACTATAATCAACAACAATATTATGACCGAATGAAACAGCTTAAAACAAAGCCTTCTGGCTGAAAGTAGGTGAATCTTCAGGTGGTGACCACTCCTCTCTCCAGGTAGGGAGTGGTTGCAGCACCCTCCAGAACTTCGCTAACTCGGTTTTTCCTGGTCCCAAGTTAGGCTTCTCCCGTCGTGTCCTCGAACCTTCAACTCAGGGTCATCTGGAACTCTCTGGTTGGTAACAGATCAGGTTACTGGAATCAGCTCTGCAGTTGGTTGCTTCAATGGGTGCAAACAGGATTCCCATTAACTTTCAAGGAAGTGGGAGTAGTCAACAAAACAGCAAAGAGTCTTTTTCCATGTCTTCTTTGTAGATTTTAATCCAAACTATGTCTTCAGGGCTGAACTCTTGAGCAGGTATTATTTGGTCAAGTTGCTTGCTTCTTTAGTATCAGAGTCTCTACTATGACAGGCAAAATAGCAAGGATCTTCCATATTTGGAGATGATGTCTCCAAGGGGATACTTGACCACTCTCTGACCATCATTTGAAAAGGGTATATATGGCTGCTAAAACAGTCTTTTAGCCATCTACAGGTGGCATGTGGGTAAAGTCTACTTGAATACTTGAAACAGTCTGTTACCTTGACTTCTGCATCATGTCTTTTTGTAGCCCATTTTAATGCTCTGATGAGGGCTGCCAGTCTCTAATTTTACTTCAGCAGTTAAGTTGATGTCATTATCTGCAGATCTTTGCACTTGTTGCTGTTGTTATGGTCTCACACAAGCTGTGATTCTGTTTTTTCCTTCATCATGTTTTTCCACATATTGCACAGTCTATTTGGGAGGTATTGAACCACTGTAACACCTATTCCTTAATTTTCTGCCTTTTAGATATTCCAGGCTTTTATCTCTCTTCCTTTTCCTTCTCAATCTTCGCTAAGCTCCCTTTTCTAAATTTGAAACACAGTCTTTGGAGCAAGCACACATAGACATTTCCAAATTTCTCATCTCAAGTCTCTGATTTAAGTCAATTTCTTTTCAAAAAGTACTAGCATCCAGGATCACTTTACATATTGAAGTTCCTTTTCTTTGTAGATAGCCCATATCAATGAGGCCTACTTGGAATCAGTATAGATCTTGCTGCAATGCTTTCATTAAGGCAATTAGCTCAATGTTTTTGAATTGAGGTCCTTCTTGGAAGGGGACCAGCTTCTCATCTTCCTGAACCATAGCGCAGCCGGCTTGTGAGTTCTTTAAGATGGGGAGCCACAATCTCAATGTCTCGTCTATGGGTGAATTTGATTGCTTTCTCTAATAGGAAGTCAGCAGCAATGCATAGGAAACAAGCTACCAGATTAGATCCATATTCTCGCTGGACAATTTCATGTTCCAAGCTTCTGGGTGAGCATTCCTACTACTGTTGAACAATTGGAAGGATTTGCTCGCGTCTGTTGCCCCTGGGAGTTGCCCTATCTTCACCAGTCCATTCAAACGGGGTAGGCTCTGGTCTTTTCCTTTTCTTTTTTTCACAATTTCACCTTGGTTAAGACAGGGGTTAGCTGCAATTAGCTTGAGTCCTGCTTGCTTTCTAAGATGTTGATGTCTTTGGAGATAACTAATCCTGATTGCTTATTGCTGGCATCTGTGGCTTTTAGCCTTGCTGGCCTATCCAGTCTCAGGCTAACTGAACAGTTCACTGATGCCATTTAGGCATTTCTCTCTTGTTCTGCATGACTAAAGTAGATTATTCACATACTGTAGCACAAGCTCTATTTCTTCTTGGAACTATTGCAAATCTTTAGGATAGTTCTTGCCTCAAACAGAGTGGGAGAACCCCTCAGTCCCCGAGGCAAGCATGCTTATGAGAACTATCTTCTCCTTCCATTATAAGGGTTGTCTCAGGTGAAATCAAGGACAAGTATCTGTGTTGGGCTTCAGTTTGCCATGCAGTCATGGGTAAGGGGTATTAAGCTTGCTTCATCTTATTGCTGGCCTTATTCTCCAAGCTTCTCTCAAGGGCAGGTGATGGATGTAGTTTGTCCACCTGCAGTGCTTGAGGCTGTGCCTTCAGGATGAAAGGGCAGGATTGCTTGCACTTTGCAAAATGAGTCTTTATTACTCAATAGCATAGGCAAATTGGAATTAAAATGAACTCATGTCCTGTTTGAACTGTATTTTACAGTTACCAATTTGCAGTTTCAGCCTGGGAACCCTGTATGTTTCTTATCAAGAAGCGGCTGGCAAGAAAGGTCCTTGAGAAAGGGGGCCCACTGGAGTGAAATGTTTCCCTTTGTTTTACTGGAGGGAAGCACTCCCCCTCCCATCTGAAATGGTGGGCTGCGGCCCCTCCTTTCTGAAGCTGAATTCAAAATGCACCTTTTTCCTTCTATAGCATTGGCAACTGGGGTTAACTATTCTTGATCTCTGCCATCCACATCTTCAGTCCTCTGTATAGCATTTCCTTCATTAACATCTCTCTTGCTTCACTAACATCTCTCTTGCAGGCTGTGCTGGCAAGGTGGAGCTTGGCTCTCTTCCAGCTTTTCATCTACATCCACATCTATCTCTTCTCTGGCAGCTTTTGGCTTTCCTTCTTGATCCTAAGTTGAAGCTGTCAGTAACTTGCTTTATTCCCTTCATCTCACTTGCTTCATCTCTCTCCTTGTATCTACTTGTCAGGGCCCTCAACTGGACTGAAAACATTCTGTTCTAAAGCCTTCTGTCTTTTGTGGTTCCTTCTCACATCAAGGGCATTTTGGGAAACATCTGTCTTGGGTCTTCAGGGTTTATCTTGTGTCTCCATCCCTCCTTTATTTCCTGAGTGAAACCATCTTGGTCTCCTGCAGGGCATCTGGACATATCTGACCAGGTAACATGTATGCCCAGTTATTATTATTATTTATTATTTATTATTATTATTATTATTATTATTATTATCTTCATATCCAAATGCATCTGAGGAAGTGGACTTCAGTCTAGGAAGCTGAAGCCCACTTTTTCTTTCAGTCTTTCTATTATTATTATTATTATTATTATTCTTTTTGCTTTCAGGATTGCTTTTAGATTGGTTTGTGGGCTTCTTTTTGGAAGCGTGGCTTACTTCTTCAAGCTTTCTTATCATCACATTCCTGAGGTGGGAGGTGGCGGGGAACTAGAGTTGAGCCATCTTCAAAAAAGACCTGTTTCAGACTTTCATGGCTCTGTGCCAAAGTGAAAGGGTTTCATGCACCATCGCCATTTTCTTCTGGCTTCTACAGATTTCTATGGCGTTGCATCCCTAAATTCAAAAAAGTAAAAAGAGAGAAGAAACCTCCCACTCCATCCCTCTTTCCTACCTGCCTATCCTATTTATTTCTACAAGGATAGATCGACAGACACAAAAGGGATTTTTGACAGGGAATCGAGCCAACTATAGGAAATTGGGGGAGTTGACTCTGGAAGGGGTCGGGAATTCACTCATTCACTGCTATGCAATGCCTCCCAGAATGCCAATTTACCCAGGGCCGCCCCCAGGCACCAAATGGTTGGCAAGCATGCAGCCACACACACACACACAAAATCTCTCGACAAGGAAACCCACAAACCATTTCCTCCCCATAGAGAAAAGCAGAAAATACCTTATCAAAAATCCTTATCAGGGGGTAGATCAGCCCCCTCTTCGGTTCGTTTGAACCGGGCCGGAACCTTTTTTTTTTTACAGGTACAGAATCAGAAGAAAGAACCCTTTTTCCTCCTACTCACCAGCACGTGCTTTTTTCTTTTTTCCCTTTTTTTTTCTTTTTCTTCCCCCCCCCTTTCTCCAGTGCCGGATTCTAAGGCTGTTTGGAACTGAATCCCTCAAAGGTCACTTTGCTAATATGTGGGCTTCTCCAGCGGTCTCCAGCTTAACAGGCACCAGAAAAAGTCTGGGAGTGGCCACTTTCCTGATAAGATAGATAACGCCAGAGTCCTGCATATTTCAAAGTGATGCGAGGTGGAACCTCCCTGTTTTGGATCTCCTCACAAAGCCGGGGTCAGGGGCAGAGGTGTTGACCTCTTAGGTCCCTGTTCGGGCGCCAAATTATGTTAAGGTAAACAAAGGGTCAATTAACCCATTCACAACCAATGATGCAAGTGAGGCTTTGTGAGGATTCCTAAACAGATCCAATTTATTCCAAACAGTCTTCAGTCTGCATGCAGAGCTTCAATCAAGGGACATCCCATGACTGAACGCCCCAAACATGGCGCAAACAGTTTTTATTAACCCACAAAATATTCATTGAGCATGCGTAGTTTAACATTCATCAATATATATATGTGTGTTGTTGTTCAGCTTGTCTAAACTGCTCTCTGCTGGCCTGATTCACAATGAATGCTTTGTAGTAGAAACCTTATCAGCTTGCTAGCTACAGCGACCTTCAGGGAGGCCCGTCTTTCTCTGTGAAGAGAAATTCACGCTTAGTGTTCTTCTTCTCCCCCCTCCTTCCTAACCCCACAACTCAAGCCTAATTCAAAGCACAAGTTTTTCCTTTGCTGTATGGCTGAACTATTGATCATTAATGGGAGAGATTATTGGCTTCATTTGGTTATCAATGGCTTTATTAGTTTTCCACCTTAACAGAGAGAGGAAGAAAACAATCATTTAGTTTTAAAGTTACAAAGTTCTCATGCGAAACATATTGAAGAGAACAAATTCAGAAATAAGAGAAGAGAACCTGCAGAGTAGTCCTGGTTCCTGTCTCTCCCTGTCTCTCCTGTCGCTTAATGAAGTGGTACATGTCATTCTTTTCCTTCTAAAAATTTCAGTTCAAATGTTGCCTTGTTGTCCTAGTAGTTGCTGTGTATTTCCTGTGTGTATATATTTGCCAGCAGTTTCCTGTTCAGATTTGCAACTTCATGGTTTTAGAGAAAACAATACAGTCTAGTTCCAGTTGTGACTATTCTTGATTTCATAATTTTTGCTCTAAGAATTATCATGTCTTGATCCAAGATCATTTCAACAAATCACCCATAGTGGCAGATTGCTTGGTAAGCCATTATTTGGAAACAGCTATTTAGGGAACACAATGCAATCCTAAGCATGTGTTTATATAGCAGAAAATTCCATTTAATTTATGTTTACTGTATTCTTAGTGTGGTGAATATTAAGATATCTGGAACAACAGACAATATCCTCTTTTTGTTCAAAATGGTTGGGTTCCGCAGTTGTTGAGAGTTAGATAAATTTCATGTCTGTGAGGCAAGAATCAGCACATAAAAACTAGAAATTACTCCTGTCTCTCATACGGGGTAGTAGATATTACATAGTGGTAGTTAATGCATTACATGCTTCCCACAAACACTTTGAAATATCCATTTATTTTAGAAAGAAAGCTGTATGTTCTCATTTCTAAATGGAGGAAAATGAAGAAACCCTGTTTCATATGAAACATCAAACTCTGACAAAATCTATCAGAAAGAATGAATTTTTCAGCAGTTTTCCATCCCCATTACAAATTACTGTCTTGGCAATGCAATAGTCCTAAAATGCACAATAGAAACTAGTAATTTTTCTATATTTTCAACCATGCATAATTTTAATGAGCTTTCTATTGCAAGAAATATCATGCAAGAGATTTCTATTGCAGCAGTAAAATAAGATGCTTTAAAACAATACTGCAATAATATTTTTTTCAAACCCTGAGGAATATTAAAGAGCTGTTTACATAAATTCATATGGCATGCTCAGAAATGTTCTAGTCTCAAGGCAATGTGGAGGAATATGCGATCTGTAAATCTAAGATTTTAATAGAATTTATAATCCTAAAAGAAGACCTTGTAAAACCAAGGTGTCTTTTTGTTTGGAAGCAGTGAAAGAAATTTTAAATACTCAAAGAGCAAAATACATATGGAGGGGTGTCTTAAAAATAGTCCAGTGCTATAAATAAAGAATTAAATATATAAATTCAGCTAAAAATATTTTCTTCAAGAGAAAATAGTGTGCTGTTTGTGAGATTTGAATCTACACTTTCTTGAAACTCCTGTAGGCAGATTTTGGTTTTATAAATGGTAAGGTTTCCCATACGTGAAAGGTGGGTTGGGGTGGTGACATACCTGTGAACCAGGGATGTACCTAGAAGAAGTGCGAAAATTAATACATTGCCCTCAAATAATTATTCTGCTTCCCCATGACATTTTCTTTCAGTCTCCAAATTGTAGTCTTGCAGAGAGTGAGACACTTATATTTGCTGTGTTTGCATCCCCTGGTAAGTTTGTCTACCCCTTTTCTATGGCTACATAAACTATTTCTCAGTGGTCAACTGAAATTTTAAGTTATTGCAATGCTAGAAAAACAAACAAAACAAACAGCTTCGTTTATATACCGCTTCATACCCTTAAGGAGTGTCTAAGCGGTTTACAACTGTAAGCTATTTGCCCCCCAACAATCTGGGTACTCATTTTAGCGACCTCGGAAGGATGCAAGCCTGAGTCGAGCTTCAGCCCTTCATTGGAAGAGGCAGAATTCTTATTTGTGGGATTTTTATTTTGCCCCCCCACCAGAAGCTAAATCCCTGACAGAAACACTTCAAGTGATAAGAGTGGGAATTTGTTTGTTTGTTTGTTACGGTATTTATACCTCACTCTTCAGCCCTAAAGGCTATCGAGCAGCTTACAATTATTATTTTTAATTAGACTGTTCCCTGCTCTCAGGCTTACAATCTAAAAAAGGCACAACACAAAAGGAGAAGGGAATGATGGTGCGGAAGAGGACCAAGTCCCGCAGTACGTCTCTCCCTCTAAGGCCTGGACCAAAGCAGATGGACTGGAGGGAGGGCTCTACTTCTCAATAGGATAATAACAATAGGATAATCAGTCCTGGGATTTGTTCTGAGTTACACAGTTGTCGTTAGTCATTTAGGAAACCTGATGCCATTTTGACGATTGGCTGGAAATATTCATGGTTAATAAATGTGAAAATTGATAGATCACATGTGCTGAGTCTTAGTTATGTAGGAGTGCTTTTACAGGTTTGGGACTGTATTGGTTGCTGTTCTGGTTTAGTGTTGTGTGTGTGTGTGTTGTTGGTGTTGTTGTTGTTGTTGTTGTTGTTTTCAGGGTCTGTGAGGGTGGCACATCTGTTCCAGTGATTCTTAGCAGAAGGCGGTACATCAAGATGAAGTGGACCTTCAAATCTTAAAGCACACAGATGTTTTTTATGGCATTTCTTTTTTTATGCTCCTGGTTCAATGCGTTTGGAAGGTGTCAGCTTGAACCAAAAGGAAGCAGTAAAAATTATTATGAAAGGCATGTGATGGAAGAAGAAGGGGTTCTGCTTAGAGACTCTGAATAAGCAGATTCTTCCTGAAGTGCAGAGGCTGAGTCATTTTACCTCTAGAACCACAGAATTATACAGTTGGAAGTGGCCTCATGGGCCATCAAATCCAAATCTCTATCTAAAGCATCCCCAGCAAGTAGGTCTCCAGGTTCTGTCAAGATGTCCAGAGAAGGAGACCCCACCACCTTTCTAGGCAATTAGTTTTATTTGTAACTACTGTACTCCCAATGTCAAGAATTTCCTTCTACTGTTCCATTGAAATGTACTTTCCTGTGATTCAAACCTTGGATCTGATCCTATCCCCTGGAGTAGCAGAGAAGAGACATGCCCCCTCCTCTCTGTGTCAGCCCTTGAGGTATTTAAAGCATGCAATCATGTCAGCCCTAAGTCTTCTCTTCACTAAGATCAAAAAGCCTAGCTCCTTCGATCTTTTCTTATTTGTTTGTTCTCCATGTCTCTTGAAATCCTTGTTGCCCTTTCTGAACCTGCTCCAATTTATCTATATCTTTCTTAAAATGAGGCAATCAAAACTAAACACAGTACTCCAGATGAGACTTGACCCATGCAGAATATTGTGTGATTACTTCGCTCAACTTGGAAACTATACTTCTGTTAATTCAGGATAAAATAGCATTCACCTTCTTTGCTGTCAAAACGCTAGTCCATGTTTAGTTTATGATCAACAATAATCCCAAGGTTTGTTTTGCATGAAGTACTGCTGAGCCATGTATTGCCCTAGAATTGTGCATTTGGTTCTTGTGGCCTAAATATAGAGTTTTGACTTTGTCTCTCTTGAATTTCATTTTAGTAATTTCTGACTAATTTTTTAGTTTTCTAGTTCCTTTTGAATTCTGTTCCTATCTTCCAATGTATTATATGCAAATCAGATAAGGATTCCCTCCACTCTCTCATCTAAGGCATTGTGGAAAAAATGTTGCAGAATAATAGCCTAGAAGAGGACCCTAAGGCACTCCACTCCAGACCTCCTTCCACTTTGAAGTGCAGCCACTGATTCTTTGAGGATGGTTTTCCAACCAGTTATGTATCTGTCTGATAGCATTCTCATCTATTCCACATTTAATCAGCTTGCTAATCAAAATATTGGTGGGGAGGGGGCTTATCAAATGCTTTGCTGAAATTCAGATAAGTGATATCCACAGTATTCCTGCCATCTACTAAATAGTGACCTGGTCAAAAAAAAAAAAAAAAAAGATGTAAGATTAATTTGGCAGGATTTGTTCATCACAAACCCATATTGGCTCTACTGGTCATTCCATAGTCATCTGGATACTTATAGACAAACTCCTGAATAACCTGTTCCATTTTTTTCCTGGTACAGTGGGCCCTTGTTATGCGCTGGGGTTTGGTTCCAGGATCCCCCGTGGATAACAAAATCGGTGGATGCTCAAGTCCCATTAAATATAATGGCACAACAAAATGGTGTCCCATATATAAAATGGAAAATCAAGGTTTGCTATTTGGAATTTATACTTTTTTTGAAATATTTTCAAGCTGTGGATGCTTGAATCTGCGGATTAAAAATACGTGCATAAGGAGGGCCGACTGTATTGAAATCATGCTGACTCGTCTGTAGTTTCCTGTAGTTATTCTTTTTTGCCTTTCTTTGAAGAGAAGGACAATGTTTGCTCTTCTCCATGATTTCTGGGAAATGATGACAAAAGGTTGAAGGAGTCCATCAGCAAGTTCCTCCCATATTCTGAGATGCAGTTCATCTGGTTCTGTTAATTTGAACTCATTTAGTTTAGCTAGGTGAACTTCACTAACGCCCTAGCCATCTTGATTTGCAACCGAGAACCCTTCCAAAGGTCACTGTTGTTGCATGAAACAGTGGCATCACCAGGGGTCGGGGGGGGGATGCGGATCGCACCAGGTGACACTCGGAAGAAGCATGGCACCAGGTTGGGCCCTCCTCCCCCTTTGGTGCAGGAGGGGCATATATATGCCCTTGCTGTCCCCAGGCTTCCTCTCCAGGGAGAAAGCCTAGGAATGGAGGAGCAGGAAGTGTGTGTGTGTGCCCTGGCTGACTGTTCCATTCCCAAGCTTCCCCTCCAGGGAGAAAGCTCAGGAATGGAAGAGCAAAAAGGGGCATGCACACATCCTTGTCAGCTCCTCCATCCCTGGACTTCCTTTGGGAGAAATCTTGGGAACAAAGAAATGGGGGAAGCATATGCACCCTTCCTGCTCCAGATGACACCATAGTGAGTGTCACCACTGCATGGAAGCATACAGTTCCTATATATGTACTTGAGGGGAAAAAAAATAACTTCTGTAACTCTATGCTAGAAAGAAATCACTGTACCAAAACAAAAAAGTTTCCAGACAGGATCCAAAACGATATCAATAATTGCCTGTTATGCCAAATTCTGACTCTGACACAATTTTGTTCTCTCTCTCTCTCTCTCTCTCTCTCTCTCTCTCTCTCTCTCTCTGTGTGTGTGTGTGTCCCTGACCTGGTGGACATAAGTTACTTTCTTCTATGCCAAAGGATGCCTGGGCAATGTATTAAGATTTCATGAGGAATCAACAGTGTTCAGAGTTAATCGAGAGAGTAGAAAGCTCTGTTTCATCTTAAAGTGTGAATGGGTGTAAAACATCAGATGTACATGAGTAAATCCAGTTGTTAGTCCCAATCAGAATCACTGATAATGTAGAACAGCTGATTCAATGGATTTGCTGTAGTTGGAACTATCAACTATATTTAGTCTGTAGTGCTCCATGTCATACTTTAAAGTCTCAGATAATCTTGTATGTGTTCCTGGTTTCCCTAAAAATGTGTTGCACACCTGTTTGCTGATCAATGTAAACTAAACCAAAGTCCTTTTCATGTTGCAGGGAAAGCACACATTGAATGTAAATACAGGGCTAGAAGGCAAATGGTGTGGTCTAATTCCTGTTGGGAGTTCCTGTGATTGTGTTACTACAACAGGCCTTAAATGGAACCTCGGTAAGTGAGACATTTTGTTTCTAGTATGGGTGCATAGAAATATTTTTTTAGATGCTATAGGTGATACTGAAGAAGGATGTGTTGTGTGGGGGATGGGCTGCATTTCTGCACTACAGAAACAATTCTGGTTGGCACCACCTAAACTGGCTTGGCTCAATACTATGGAATTCTGGGATATGTAGTTTTGTGAGCTATTTAGCCTCTGAGATCTGGCCAAGAGAACCATCCTACTGTCTCCCAACACATTTATCAAAGTGGAGAGGGTTCTTAAGAGGACCTTTGTATGTTTGTAAACTGGAGGTAGAAAAGAAGAAGAGACATAAAGTTTGGTTTTTTATTATATTTCCAGTCATAGGATGGGATGTGTGGAAAATGAATAATTATATTTCAACTTGCAGAATCACAGAAACAAATGTGTTTGTCACTTAAACAGGTTTTCAGCAGAAGATTTGTTGAGGTCTTTCAAACACATTACTCTTCCAGGAGAGCAAGTTTCTAAGGCCTAATTCTCATACTTTATAAACCGTAAAATTGACAGGCAAATAATAGAGCAATATAGATTATTAAAAGTCTCCCTTTTGCCCTGAACTGCTTGTTATAATTCATTTATTTCTCACTTCTGGATGAATATATGATTGGAGGTTGAGGGGGTTGTAGAATTAAATAGGTTGTTGATAATATGAAAAGCAAAATGCAAAAATAAGAACCTAACCTCCTATCTCATTTCTTAGTTATGAAAAAGCTGTGGGTGAGATATCTGGGATTTTCAGCTCTTCATTCACCTCATAATCCATTCTTCAGACAAATCATTCCAAATAGGCAGCAGATTTCAGAATATTATTATTTAATCTGTAGAGGTGGGGAAGTTGGAGGGAGCAGGTTGTGCATATAGATGCACATTTAAGACAGATGTGCATGTGAATTGCAGCACTGATGTAAATCTCCAGTTGCTGCTTTTGAATGGGAAGTGTGGTGTGTATTAAGCCAAGTGGGTACTCATGATATTACTTTACTTACACAGTGCAACAATGTTCCCACATCCTAGAATAAAACAGAAGATAGGGTTTGGGTTGAATTATAGGCCTCAATTTTCTTAATTTATGTTTCTAATCTGCACCCTCCTAATTAGTTAAAGGGGCCCTAAATTCAGTGCAATTATACTTGGTACCAAAGCAAGGACTAAGAACAAATATTCTCACTAGTCACTTTAAATGGGTGAAACAACCCACAGTCCAGACACCAGATGAAAGCTATAATTTACCCTTGCTCTTCACTATCCCCAAGTATAAAAAAGTGACAGAGAGGCTCTGTCATCATCATGCACCATGCTGGTTGTGACCTATTTATTTGGAAGGATATATTCTAAAATGAGTAAAACAAGGAGGCTTGTGAATACTTCATTTACACAATCTAATTTTTATCTAATATTTTTATCATTTAAGATATATATATATATATATATATTGCCTTCCCCTGCCAACAAGGGCTCCCAGTGTGATGAACAAATAACAATTAAATCAATACAAAGGTTAAACATTTTTAACACATATTAAAATACTTTTTAATATATTTTAAAAGTAGTCACATAACAATCCTAAAATCCAATTTTAAAGTATATCAGTTGTAGAAGAAAGATAGAACTGGGCATTATCAGCATCCTGATAACATCCAGTCCCGAATCTCCAGTTGACCTTTCCGAGTAGCTTCATAAAGATGATAAAAAGCATAACAATACTATCCCTGTGGAACTCATAGGCTAATGGCTAAAAGAATTAACAACAACTGTCAATCACCACCCTTTGGGAATGCTCAGCCACAAAAAACTGGAACCACTGAAAAGCAATGCCCCCCAAGTCCCATATCAGCCAAACAACCCAGAAGGATACCATAGTCAATAATATAAAATGCTGCTGAAAGATCCATGATGACCAAAAGAGACTCACTCCCCCTGTCCAATTCCTAGTATAGATCATCCACTAAGTAACTAAGGCTGTGCCATTAATTGGACCATAGTCCCTTAACTAACCCATATTGGAATGATGGAAGTAATAGTGCCACTCTATACTGCTTTGGTCAGGTCCCACTTGGAATATTGTGTCCAGTTCTGGGCACGACAATTCAAAAAGAATGATGAGAAACTGAAGCATGTCCAAAGGAGGGCAACTAAAATGGTGAAGGGTTTGGAAACCATCCCTTATGAGGAAAGACTTAGGGAACTGGGGATGTTTAGCCTGGAGAAGAGAAGGTTAAGAGGTGATATGATAGCCCTGTTTAAATATTTGAAGGGATTTCATATTGAGGAGGGAGCAAGCTTGTTTTCTGCTGCTGCAGAGAACAGGACCTGGAACAATGGATGCAAGTTACAGGAAAAGATATTCCACCTCAACATTAGGAGGAACTTCCTGACAGTAAGAGCTGTTCGACAGTGGAACACACTCCCTCGGCACCCACCAGAAGCACTGAGGAAGTAGACTGAAGTCTACGAAAGCTCATGCTGCCAACTTCTTTCTTTCAGTTAATTACATATTGAAATGGATCCAGATAATCCATTTCATCCAAGAAAGTATGGAGTTGTGTTCCCACTCACACTAATACCTTATATAAAAAGGCAGAGATTAGAGATTGGCCATAATTATCTAGAGAGGTGGAGCCTAATGAAGGGTTTTTTCCCCAATAAAGATCTTACAGTTGCTTTGTTTAGAGAGATTGGAACATAGCCCTCTTTCAAACACGCTTTTACAACCTCCATCACCCAACTGGCCAGTCCTTCTCTGGCAGCTTTAAATAGCCAGGATGGACAGGTGGCTGATATCATCTCATCATTGTTCAACATGATGATGTGGTCAGGTTGCTTAAACAGAAACACACATGTCAAAACAAGTACATGCCTCAGTTACCTCCCAAGACTCTACCTTCAGTATGGACTCAGAAATGATCTGAGCAATTTTCTCAGCAAAGTATTCAGTAAATTCATAGCAACACATTTCTGAGGTCTATTCATCAGCAATCTGAAGTCTAGGAGGTTACAGCTCTTTTACTACCCAAAAAATCTGGACAAGATTAAGCTGATGTAATAGAGGAAACAAAGAATAATCACTACTGCAGAGTAGGCTCTAAAATTGGCCTTAATCTATACTTGATAGGACTCATCCCAAGCCTTTCTCCACCTTCACTCTAGTCATCAACTCAAATGCTTCATTGCCCTGAGCTCCTCAGAAAACCTGCACGCAGATAAAGGATGCTTGGGAGCAATTGCATCCCTGTTCCACAAATCAGCAAAGGTATCAACAGAATCACAAATTCTAGGAGCTGAAAGATCCTCCAGAGCATTCAGGAATCCTTCCGGATCCATTAGTCTCTGAGGATGGACCATTGTGATGAGTTCCTCACCCCCTGCAGAGGTTTGGAGTCCCTGCAAATCTAAATGTTATCAAGTAGTGATCTGTCCATGACAATGGAGCTATTTTAAACTGCTCTGTCCACAGAAAACTCTCATCGTGGCCAGACAAAACCAGAATAGGAATGTGACTGCTAGAGTCCTTCTATCATACATGGTGGACATGTATGACAGCAAACAAAAATGCAAACAGTTTTGAAAACAGAAATAATATTTAGCCTGGAATTATTTTTACTAAGTATGATAGATTTGGAAGACCAAACTGAGAGAGAATATACATACATGAAATACTGGAAAAACACGAAGATTCAAAATACCTCAGAATGGATAGAAAAACTAATGGAGCTGGCAGAAGAGGATAAGTTATCAAGTTTAGTAAAAGAAAATTCATTGGAAACCTTCCCAGAAAGATGGAAGACTATGTAAAGCAACAAAGAAGAGACAGAGAAATTATAGGATTTGATATATAGAAAGAAAGAAAAAGTATTGCACCATAGGGAGAAATGAAAGATATGATAGATGTACCTTAGAGAGGAGAAAACTATATTTAAGTTAACACAGAGAAAATCAGAAAGCACATTTAATAGGATGGAGAGAATATACGTTAGGCTTTTTCTTCTTTTCTTTTCTGTAATTAATGATTATTCTGTGTTTATATAGTTGCATTGCATGTTTATTTGGTTTTGTTTCTGTAAGTATATGTACTAAATGTGACATTAAAACTTTAAAGAGAAGGAGGAGGAGGAGTGAAGGCCTGCTATATGTGTAGGGGTAGATATTGAGACAGGCCAGTGGTTGACATGGAAGCCATGAAATCATGAGCTGATGAGGGTGCCTCATTATGGATATTAAATTCCCACAGTACAATAAATTTGGGGGAGATCAACACCACCTCTGAGATCACCTCCAGCAGCTCAGGCAGGGAGGTTTCATGTATACAGTACACCAGCAGAATCCCAATGCTGTCTTGTTGCCCTGTTACCAGATGTATGTACTCAGACATTGGATGACTGTCAGATAGGATACCTCAATAGAGGGATGTCATTACAATTGGTCATTGCAACTCTTGCTCCCTGCCCATCAGAACTTGCCTATTGCTGCAACTGGTAACTTGGTAGGAACAACTAGGTTAAGCTGATAACCCCCATTTTTTTGTATTTGATGTTGTTAATGATGTTTCATGTATACCAGCAAGGTCAATTTTCTTGTTCAGGATAAGTGTCTTGGATCACAAATTTCTTCTTAGTATGTAGAGAAATCTTGTAGCACCTTTGAGATTAACTGAAAGAAAGAATTTGGCAGCATTTTTTGCAGACCAAAGTCTCCTTCCTCAGATGCATATGGTGACGTGGATGTCAGGGACAGACATATTGATATGTGAGAATGTCAATTCAAATTCAAAATCCTTTATGTATGGAAATGAAGTGACAGCTCCAGTCTTAATGATGGTCATGGCCTTAGAAACTCACATTTGTGTGTGGAAATGTTATTCCTTGTCACTTACCTAGCATTACTCAGCAATATTTTGATCTAATGGAGTTCAACTATAGCAGACAGAAACGTGTTTGTTTGGATGGTAAACCAGAAGGATAAACATCTGCAAGATGTCTCCCCAGTTCTCTTCCATTGGCCTGTGTTATCTCCAGAGATAATCTCCCTGCTCCTTATGAATGAGATAGCAGCACTTTTTTGGGGTTTTTTTTTTTTTTTTTTTTTTTTTTTTTGGTGAACACATATTTCGCTGAACAGAATATGCCTCAGCACAGAAATGGATCATTTGTGAGTCCTAGAACAATCTGGCTTTGTCCCTTTATGCCAATCACAATTAAGAAAAACTTCACACAAATTACTAGTACTTTCTTAAAATGCAGTATGGCCATATAGGGGGAAATGCCCCTTTCCCAAAATATCACCTGCTGTCAGCTCCCACTGTTGCCACTGATGGATCATCCATCTTTCTATAAGGAAGATGTGCACACAGATTTAGGAACTAGGGATAAAATGAAGTTAAGGACTAGAATGTTTCATAGTTCAGAAGCAACTACTAAGAACACTTCTCATGTTCCCACCAAACATGCTTGTGTAGGTGCTGGGAGTGAGAGCAGCACCTCCCCTGAAAATCTTGGGGAACTCCATAGTTGGGGAGCTACAACAAAGAAGGCTTATGTCCTCTGGTGGGATCATAAGTAAGCCCTCTCTACTGCACGGATTAATACCTTCAAAGAACTGGATTTTCTGGAATATAAATATCTTATCAAATATAATTGCTAGGAAAGAGGAGTCTGTGCATATTTTGGCTAGTGTCAAACTAGTGTGCAAACATGTATATTTTAATGAATAAATAAAGTAAAAACAATGTATCATGAACCTTAAGGAGAGAATAGAATATCAAATCTAAATAAAGAAGTAAAAGTTGATGAGAATAGTAATAAAAACTGAAATCTATGCACTCTCCCTCCAGCGATAATACTAAATGCAGCTAGATTACCTGATTACATGTCTAACTCCACATAAATCAATGAATGTCAGCTCAAGATGGACTTTTTTAAAAAGTGTGGTATATATAGAGAGAGAGTAGTTTTTTTCCCCCCATTTACACTTTTCAGGCAGGAACTGCATACAAAGGCTAATGCCTAACCAAGTTTTGCTGTGCTTTTTTCTTCTCTAGCAAGTATATTTGGTGATCTCTTAATATTCATGAAAACTTGTTTCTTAGGCAGTAGAAGCCAGATTGCTCTAAAGTGATTTTCTCAATGTAAAAAATGCACAAACAAAAAGTTACAGTGACAAGATACATTATATAGGCAATCTCTTATGATTCAATTGTAATTTTGAATTTGATTCAACAGCTATTTCTTTTATTAGTCAAAATGAAATGTTTTGGTCTGAACTGTATAATACACACCTATCCGCCAATTGTTCCCATTTACTAGGGACCAAATTTATCTCTTATTAAATAGAAGTTCCTTTTTTTTTTTTTTTTTTTTTTGGAAACATTCATTGGGATACCTTTTCAGTACAGAATAACACATATTTTGTTGTGATTCTTTTGAAGTATTGCCATAAAATAATTAATTCTGCCTTTTAACAATGCCTTTTTTAAAAGTTTAGAGGATATGCCCATGAACAAGAGTTTACATTCTTCACAGTTCTTCTCCACCATTCAAACTGCAAGAAATTTACATCTCTAGGTGAAGGACAGACAAACCCTTTCCCCAATGGACATGCACTCAGTTAGAAATGGATGTACATAAAGATGCCATATGTTGCTCAAACTGCCCTACTTTTCAGTCCCAGATTTAATCCCTGATATCTTTTGGCATTGCTGGAAAAATGCTACCTGAAACCCTTGGGAGTCACTTCCAGTCCATGTTGACAATACTTACCTAGATGGATCAACCTCATACAAGGAAGCTTCCTGTATCCAGCCCTTTACCTTCTCCAGATAATGGCCTAATTAGACAGTTTCTGAATGTGTTTGTTTAAAGCTCTTCTGTATTGAGAACTGAATCAATTCTAAAGTTAAACATTAGGGCCTAAATCCAATTGTTAGTGCCAGCTACAGTAGACCCATTAAATCAATGAAACTTAACATATGTTTTGAGTTATCAAGTTCGTATTGATTTATAGAAAAATGAATCACTTAAATCTGTAGTCTACTTGTTCAAATATGCTAGTGGATGTGGTTGTAGTGATGGTTTTTTTCAGGAGGAGCACTGTAAAGAATTCCTCTATAACAGTGGTTCCCAAACTTTGATCCCTCAGGTGTTTTGGACTTCCGCTCCCAGAAATCCTAGCCAGCTTGGCCAACAGTTTGTGGAGGTGAAGTCCAGAACATCTGAAGGACTAAAGTTTGGGAACCACTGCTCTAAAGGCACTGTAAAGAATCTATAGAATCTATTCAATTTAAACTAAATCCAGATCTTGACCATGTAAAAAGCAAGAAATAAATGCAGTACAACACACGATATGAGAGCCAGTTTGGTGGAGGGGTTTGGCCACTGGACTATGAATCTGGAGACTAGGGTTCAAATCCCAACTCAGCCATGAGATCCACTGGGTGAACTTGGGCAAGTCACACACTGTCAGCCACAGAGGAAGGCAATAGCAACACCCCCCCCCGACCAAATCTTGTCAAGAAAACTCCATGATAAGTTCACCTCAGGGTAGCCATAAGTTGGAAACAACTTGGAGGCACACACCACCACCACACACACAACACCCTATAATTAACAACTCTTTCCTTATAAAAAAATCAGTTTCCCAAAGCTTCCTGAATTTTTTCAAAAGTCTGACTGAGGATATGGATGATGCCTTTCTGGAGGAAATAAGTACACATTCAAAAAGAAGAGAGTTGGTAATAAGAGTTTTCAACTATCCTAATATATGTTGGTAGTCAACGTCTGCCAAGAACATCAAGTCCATCAAATTTCTTACCTGTCTTGCAGACAGTTTCATTGTCTAGAAGGTGGAAGAGGCAACAAGGTGATCAACTATTTTAGATCTGATCCTGACCAAAAAGGGGTGGAAATAATGGGATCTTTAGCAGGAAATGACCATGCTCTCTTGGAATTTGTCATACAGTGGGAAGGGGAAACCAAATATAGCCAGACATAAATTCTAGATATTAAGAAAGCTGATTTTTGTAAACTTAGGGACGTACTGGCTCTAATTCTGTGGATAAGGATACTGAAAGAGAAGGGAGTTCAGGATGGATGGGAGTTTCTTAAAAGTGAGATACTAATGGCACAAATTAAAGCTGTCCCAATAAGAAGGAAAAATGAGAGAATCATAGAATCATAGAATCATAGAATCATTGAGTTGGAAGAGACCACAAGGGCCATCTAGTCCAACCCCCTGCCATGCAGGACCTCCAAATCAAAGCATCCCTGACAGATGGCCATCCAGCCTCTGCTTAAAAACCTCCAAGGAAGGAGACTCCACTACGCTCCGAGGGAGTGTGTTCCACTGTCAAACAGCCCTTACTGTCAGGAAGTTCCTCCTAATGTTGAGGTGGAATCTCTTTTCCTGCAATTTATATCCATTGTTCCGCGTCCTAGTCTCTGCAGCAGCAGAAAACAAGCTTGCTCCCTCCTCAATATGACATCCCTTCAAATATTTAAACAGGGCTATCATATCACCTCTTAACCTTCTCTTCTCCAGGCTGAACATCCCCAGTTCCCTAAGGCGTTCTTCATAGGGCATGGTTTCCAGACCCTTCACCATCTTAGTTGCCCTCCTTTGGACCCGCTCCAGTTTCTCCACATCCTTTTTGAATTGTGGTGCCCAGAACTGGACACAGTATTCCAGCTGGGGCCTGACCAAAGCAGAATAGAGTGGCACCATTACTTCCCTTGATCTAGACACTATACTTCTATTGATGCAGCCTAAAATTGCATTGGCCTTTTTAGCTGCTGCATCGCACTGTTGACTCATGTTCAGCTTATGGTCTACTTGGACTCCTAGATCCCTTTCACATGTGGTCTCATTCAGCCAGGTGTCCCCCATTTTATATCTGTGCATTTCATTTTTCCTCCCTAAGTGCAGAACCTTACATTTCTCTGTGTTGAATTTCATCTTGTTAGCATTGGCCCAGCTTTCTAGTATATTCAGGTCATTTTGAATTTTGATCCTGTCCTCTGTGGTATTAGCTACTCCTCCTAGTTTAGTGTCATCTGCAAATTTGATAAGTATGCCCCCAATTCTGTCATCCAAATCATTAATAAAGATGTTGAACAGCACTGGGCCCAGGACAGAACCCTGTGGCACCCCACTGGTCGCTTCTCTCCAGGATGAAAAGGAGCCATTGTTGAACACCCTTTGAGTTCGGCCACTCAACCAATTACAAATCCATGTAACAGTTAACTTGTCTATCCCAAATTTTGCAAGCTTGTTTGCAAGAATGTCATGGGGAACCTTGTCAAAGGCCTTACTGAAATCGAGGTAAACTATATCCACAGCATTCCCTTCATCTACCAAGCTGGTAATTTTATCAAAAAAAGAGATCAGGTTCATTTGACATGACTTCTTTTTCTGAAACCCATGTTGGCTTTTTGTGATTATGGCATTGGCTTCTAAATGTTCACAGACTCTCTGCTTAATGATCTGCTCTAGAACCTTTCCTGGAATTGATGTCAGACTAACTGGACGATAATTGTTGGGATCCTCTTTTTTTCCCTTTTTGAAGATGGGGACAACGTTTGCCCTCCTCCAGTCTGCTGGGACTTCTCCTGTTCTCCAGGAGTTCTCAAAGATTATTGCCAATGGCTCCGATATTACCTTTGCCAGTTCTTTTAATACCCTTGGATGTAGTTCATCTGGTCCTGGAGATTTGTATTCATTTAGATTAACCAGGTATTCCTGTACTGTCTCTTTACTTATTCTGTGCTCAAATTCCCCCACTCTGTCCCCTTCTTCACTGTCCTCAGGTTGAGCACCTTTTGCCTTTTCTGAGAAGACTGAAGCAAAGAAGGTGTTGAGTAATTCTGCCTTTTCTCTGTTCCCTGTTAGTATTTTGCCATCTTCTGCACACAGTGGTCCTACCATTTCCTTCTTCTTCCTTTTGCTGCGGACATATCCAAAAAAGCCCTTTTTATTGTTCTTAACCTCTCTAGCAAGCCTGAGTTCATTTTGCGCTTTAGCTTTTCTGACTTTATCCCTACATGTGCTGGCTATTTGTTTGAATTCCTCTTTGGTGATTTCCCCATTTTTCCATTTTTTATACATGTTCCGTTTAAAACTTAGCTCAGTTGTAAGTTCCTTAGTCATCCATACCGGTTTCTTGAGACATCTCCCATTTTTCTTCCTCATTGGAACTGTCTGAAATTGTGCTTTTAGTATCTCCCTTTTGAGGAACTCCCATCCATCTTGAACTCCCTTCTCTTTTAGTATTCTTGACCATGGGATCACCCCCAGTATTTCTCTAAGTTTATTGAAATCAGCTCTCCTAAAGTCTAGAATTCGAGAGGTGTTGAAAGAAACCAGAATGGTTAACTAAAAAACTTTCAACTGAGCTTACTGTTAAAAAAAAACATGTACAAGAAATGGAAAAAATGGGAAAGCACCAAAGAGGAATTCAAACATAAAGCCAGTGTATGTAGGAGGAAGATAAGAAAAGCTAAAGCACATAATGAATTTAGGCTTGCCAGACAGATTAAAATAATAAAAATGGCTTTTTAGTTATGTCTGCAGCAAAAGGAAGCACAAGGAAATCAGAAGGTTGCTGTGTGGAGAAGACGGCCAACTGCTAATTGTGCCTATAGAAAAGGTAGAACTACTCAATACTTTTTTTGTGTCACTTTTCTCTAAAAGAGAAAATAATGCATAACCTGAGAAGCGAGGATCAGGTGGTGTAGTAGGGAAAATGCAGCATGGAATAGGTAGAGAAGTAGTAAAGGAATACCTTGCTACTCTAATTGAATTCAAGTCTCCAGGGACAGATGAGCTACATCCCACAATATTAAAAGAGCTGGCAGAAGTAATTTTAGAACCACAGACAATAATATTTGAGAATTCCTGGAAAATAGGAGAAATCCGCACAGATTGGAGGTAAGCAAATTTTGTCTCCATCTTCAAAAGGGGGGGGGGGGGGGGGAGAGACAAGCTAAACAAATATTCCACAGTCAGCCTGACATCAAAACCTAGAAAGATTCTAGAGTAGATCATTAAACAGACGTGAAGTCGAAGGCTTTCACGGCCAGTATCCATAGTTATCCGTAGTTTTTGTGGGGTTTCCAGGCTATGGAAAAGAGTTGGTTATATATATATACTGTGTGACACTGGGAAGGAACCCTTCCAGGGTCACAGAGTATATATATACCCAACTCTTTTCCAGCAAGCATTCTCTGAAGATGCCAGCCACAGATGCTGGGGAAACATCAGGAAGAAACTCTTCTAGAACATGACCACATAGCCCGGAAAACCCACAAAAAACTATTAAACAGATGCTTACCGGTAGTAATAACTTAGAAAACAGTGCTGTCATCACTAAGAGTCAACACAGGTTTCTCAAAAACTAGTCATTCCAACTAATCTGATCTGTTTTTTGATAAAGTTACAGGTTTGATAGATGAAGGGAGTGCTGTAGATATAGCATATCTTGATTTCAGTAAGGTTTTAACAAAGTTCCCCATGATATTCTTGCAGAGAAGCTAGTAAAATGTGGCCTAGACAGTGCTACTGTTAGGTAGATTTGTAATTGGCTGACTGGCCTAACCCAAAGGATGCTGACCAATGGCTTCTCTTCATCCTGGAGAGAAGTGACTAGTGAGGTGCCACAGGGTTCTGTCCTAGACGCTGTACTATTCAACATCTTTGTCAATGACGTGGATGAAAGAATAGAGAGCATGCCTGTCAGATTTGCAGATGACACCAAATTAGGAGCAGTAGCAAATATTCCAGAGGACATGATCAAAATTCAAAATGACCTCAATAGTTGAGAAACCTGCTCCGATTGTTTTGATACAGGAGTGGGCTATAAATAAAACCTTATTAGTAATATGGGCTAAAACTAACAAAATGAATTTCAACAGGGAGAAATGTAAGGTACCGCACTCAGGCAGAAAAAATGAGATGCACAGATATGGAATGGGAGACACCTGGCTAGACAACAGTTCACATGACATGGGTCTTAGTAGATCACAAGCTGAACATGAGTCAGCAGTGTGATGTGGCAACCAAGAAACTCAATGCAATTCTTGGTTGCTTCAACAGGAGTATAATGTTTACATTAAGGAATTGCACTTTGTTCAGGCCTCACCTGGAATACTGTGTCCAGTTCTGGATACCTCAATTCAAGCAAGGATGTTAACAAGCTGTAACATGTCTAGAGGAGGATGATCAAAATGGTGAAAGGTCTGGAAGCCATGACCTATGAGGAGCGGCTTAGGGAGCTGGGAATGTTTAGCCTGATGAAATGAAAGTTAAGATAGGACATGATAGTGATGTTTAAATATTTGAAGGGATGTGATAGCAAAGAGGGAAGAAGCTTATTTTCCACAGCTCCAGAGACTAGGACAAGTACCAGTTGATTCAAACTACAAGAAAAGAGATGCCTCTTAAGTCTCAGGTGGAACTTCCTAATAGTCAGAGCTGTATGACAGTGGAACACACTCCCTCAGAGTGTGGTAGATTCTCCTTCTTTGGAGGTTTTTAAACAGAGGTTGGACAGCCATCTGTTGGGGATGCTTTGATTGTGGCTCCTGTGGTCTCTTCCAACTCTGTGATACTATGATTCTATGATTATTCACCTGGTGTCAGAAGGACAAAGAGAAAGGCAATCTACCTTGTGAGGAATGGAGTTCCAGAACATGGCAGCAGCCACCATCTTACTTTCCCATTGCAGCTTAAAACATTACTTTTGAAAAGAAATGTATTAAGTTACTAGTTTAATTTTTTAAATTTAACTTGTTCCTGATACTTATTTTGGTCTGGAAAGAATCTTCAAAGACACAAAGGTGAAAAACCAAAGAAGGATTTCTCAAGTGTTGGAAACCTCACCAAAGCCTAAAGCCTCTTTTGTGTTTTCCCCGATACTTCAAATAGTCCAGGAGGACTATAGCTTCCTCTTCCCACATTCATCATCCCTACTCGTACATGTCCATTTTGTGGCCAAGCAGAAGGTGAGGGCAGTTGAGGATGTCCCAATAGCTGGCACATGTAAATACAAGCCTCCTATGAGATGAAATGTACTCCAGAGGTGCAATAGGATGCCATGCACCACTTATCAACATAAAGCTGGATTGTGATTCTCAGCTGTCCCCTACTCCAGTCACTAGATTGCCATTTCAGGGGGGTGGGAAAACTGTGTGTGGGAGGGGAAGACACTTTCTTTCCCTTTTGAGAACGTCTTTGGAAACGACACACTATCAAAGATGTTTTCACAGCATGGAGAAAATAGATTAAATTATTCATTTTACCCTGCAGGAATGAATAATAAACAAAAGCACATCCCTATACTTGTTATGATGATATAAAAAGTTTACACATTGCGTTAGCAGTTGTTAACTCACTGTGTTACTTGTGCTCATTACTTTTCCCTTACTTTCTGTTGTCTTTCTGAAGGGGGGGGGAGCTGAGATTAAAAATAGAAGAGCATAAAACATATAACATGCTGTCAAAATGCCTCTAAAAATGCCCTTTAAAAGTAACTTTTGAAGGTAACTAGTGCACCAATAAAATAAATGTGCTGTGTTCTGTAGCTTATAAGATGTACTATTATTATACCCTTATCTACCTCCAGAAAAGGTAACAACAACAATGCTTGTAATAATGTTCCTTCCCATCCGATGTTCCTGTGGGAGGGAAGGGCCCCTCACTGTTGGTCTTTTGCAGGCAGGCAAAGACATTCTTATTTAAACAGGTCTTTTAAGATCTGGCAGGCTTGGTTTTATTGAGGGATGAGAGGGTTGGTCTTAGATCATCAATTTTAACTTTGTATGTTTTAAAATTTTATATTTGTAATTGTTATATTTTTGTCATTTTAATTGTACAATTTTAATTGTTGTGTCTTATATATGTTAGCCACCTTGGGTCCCACTTTGGGAGAAAGGCGGGATTAAAATAAAATAAACAGTGACATTGGAATCAGTGGGAAAGTGAAGCTTCTGTCCTTGCTTCCTTTCCTCCACTTTCACAGGAGCTTCATAAGCAAAATAAACTAACAGGTTTATTAGGAGGAGGGGGAAGATCGAAGACAAACATATTGTGGAAAGTGAAGATGAACCACATTCTTCTCTAACTCAGATTAAGATCATAGAGCATCCCCCTTTCACCTGGAAAGATATTCCCGGAATCTCCATTTAGAGCTAGAACAATCCTGCCTGAAACTCTGGAGAGCTCCTGCTGATCAGTGTTGATAATATTGAGCAAGATAGTCTAGCGATCTGATGCAAAGTAAAGCAACTTCTTGTGTTGCTTTATATTGAATAAAAAAAATATATGGAGTTCAGCACCATGTCTAGCAAAAATCTTTCCTAAAGTCAGAAAGTTTGAAAACCACTGTACTAGGAAACTAGTAAAGGTTAGAAACTGATGAGCGTTTGAATGTCCACAGAGCAAACTTTTTCTCTTTGCAGCTCTTTCCAGATGAAATAATGCACCTTATATAATTTCAGCCTAACATCTGTTCCTTTCGCCACATCACTAAACTGAACTAGTAGCTCCCTTGTATTGTGGAAGTGGAACGTAGAATGTTTAAGTAGAAACATAGCTATGAAAATATAATAAATGATGCCCCAGTTTGGCTGAAAAAAGTCCTTGTATCTCTGCTAGTCATCTTCTGTCCAATTCTATCATGAAATACTCAGGAAATCAGCTCCCTTAGATCACTGCAGAAACATTGCTGAAACAAAGCCCAAGAATTACTCATTTGTTGTACTCTTAAAACACTGCCTCATTTTCATAGTTAAATACCTCAAATCATGCATAATAAATGAGAGAAGTCTTTGCAGCTGAGAATATAGAGCTATGATTCACTGTTTATTTTCCTGACACATCTTTCCTGAAAAGATGTGAGTCACTCTACAAACACAGTTCCACACCTGTGTATAAAATAATGAGATGGTGAATGTTACTTTTAAAAGTATCGGTTGAGTCTCTGTTATCCAGAATTCCAAAACCCAAAATGCTCTAAAATCCAAAAGGTTTTTTTTTTCCCATGGGTGGCTGAAATAGTGACACTTTTGCTTTCTGATGGTCCAGTGAACACAAATATGATTTCATGCACAGTTTTTTTAAAAAAAATAATTGTGTAAAAAATTACCTTCAGGCTATGTGTATAAGGTGTATATGGAACATAAATGAATTCCATGTTTAGACTTGGGTCTCATCTCATTCTGTATATGCCACCCTGATTCCTCCTCTGCCTGCCCACCCCTCAATTCATTCCCCTGTCCTCATCTGTACAGACTCCCCTGTAAATAATAGTCCAGTATCATTGAGTAGAAATAGTAATTAGTCAGCCCTGTAGCCTTGGGACAATTGTAAGTTGCTCCATTTCCAGAGCAACCGTCTCTACTAAACCTTTCATAATAAATGTTGTGTACCTTGTTGTTGCTGTTGTTGTTGTGTACCTTCTAGTCGTTTCCAACTTATGGCGACCTTAAGGTGAATCTATCTCAGGGTTTTCTTGACAAGTTTCTTCAGAGGTGGCTTTCCCTTGCCATCCTCTGAGATCAAGAGAGTGTAACTTGCCCAAGGTCACCCAGTAGAGATCCATGGCTGAGCCAAGATTCAAACCCTGTTCTCCAAATTATGGTGCAGTGCTCAAACCACTGCATTATGCTGGCTCTAATAATAAACCATATGTATCTGTAAATATTTAAAAAAAACCCTCCAAAACCCAAACCACTGCTGGTCCCAAGCATTTTAGATAAGAGAGACTCAACCTGTAATTTATTGTTTAACTCATTATCATAAATGTTAGAAATAGAAAGTTAGTAGTACATTAAATTACTTGTTGCTTTCTGCTGATTTTAGTTCCTTTAAAAAATAAAACTCATCTTTAAAAAACTAAGATGATCTAATATGTGAATGTTATCCTCCCACCACAAATAACAAGGGAAAAACATGACAAGTAGACATTACTCACAGGAGGTGGGGGAGAATGACATGACCTGGTTTTGCTTGAAGGAGGTGGGAAGACATTATTACATCCACATTCTTGCCCAAAATAATGCATTACAGGTAACTTTTATTGCTTATATTATATTATTTCCATGCTGTGGAAGCAGGCATATATAAGCCACTGAAAAGGGAGAAACCATGCCTATTGGGAACAGAAATTAAACAGAGAAACAAATTCTACATAAATAAATGTTTTGTTACAATTATGTGTATGTACTTCTATTTGGAATTTTCATTGCCATTTAATTCACTAGCTGCTAATAAAGTGAATTTACTTACAGTACTTTGTTCTTTGTTAGAATGAAGAATATTTTTAAAAAATTTCCCCTGAAGGCCAGGATTACAAGTATTTTAAATCATATTTCAGTTTTTGGTTTTGTTTTGTTTTGTTCTTTTCTGGGGTGCTTTTTTGGTGGGGGGGTTGTTTGCTTGTTTGTTTCAAAAAGCATTTACAGACAAAAAGGTGAAAAAGCATGTGTCAGCTTGGCCATTTTTTGTTGTGGTATCTCAATATGTCAGTTTATCAAGATTTCCATTGCCATCAAAGATGAGGAGAAAATGTATATTCTATACCCTTCTACTTGTCAGAGTGGCTGAAAATCATTAAATTAAATTAAATGGAGGAGAAGAGAATTATTGCTGAAGAGCAATAATCTGAAAAATGCACATGAAAAAGAGATTTTGGGCACTATGAGTCAGTGAAGGAATAATAAGAAAACATGGATATCACAACTTAAAGAACCACTGGATTGTTATCTTAACACCTATTACCAGTAGTGGCAATGCCAGGAAGATGCTTGTATTGAGGCCAAAGTACGAGAAAAAGAGTGAATGTGTTTTATTTTGTTTTGAATAATTTTATGCAAGAACAGTTAATAGAGATTATTCACCACTTATGAGGGGGGGGAGGCATAGACATGTTCTACTAGAGCATAGTAGTAGTAGATCATATATTCCACTTGGCCGGAGAAACCTGGGTTCAAATTCACATGAAACCCACAGCACAATGGAAGCACTTTGCAAGAATAGTACAGTCAGCCCTCTATATACACAGATTCTGTATCCAAAGATTCAATCAAGAATGCTTCAAAAATATTCCCAAAGAAGTTTCAAATAGAAAACCTTGATGTTGCCATTTTATAAAAGGGACACCATTTTTCTGTTGCATTGTGTATAATGGAACTTCGCCATCCATGATTTTTGGTAGTCACAAGAGTTCTGTAACCAAGACCCAGTGGATTCCAAGGGGTCACTTTATTATCATATCCTTTTCTAGGCTGTATGTCTGTCAGCACCTTTTACAGCATTGTGCTATAGTTTTATTCTGTTGTAACCCACCCGGATATTATTATTCTTCTTCTTATTATTATTATTATTTTATTCTGTTTTAGGTGGAAAAGATAATTTCCTAGAAAATAACTCTTCTATCCATAAGATATCAGGCTCAAATACTTCTATAAAAGATATTCTGAATAAACGAATAAAATACAGATCTGAAGTTTGATATTTTTATCAAATTATAAGGGGGAACATTTAGGCAGAGCATGCTTTAAAAAAAACTGAGTCAACGATGTAGAAATTTAGCTGTGGGGGGAAATAGGAATAGTCCATCTAAATATGGAAATACAGGTATATGTCAGCTTCTAAATCTTACTTTCTTGAAACAAATTTCTTTTAGGTTTAGCAGGTGACACTATAAATCTTAAGTGAAACTCATTCATCTTCAGGTTTTTCTATCAGTGTATTCATCATGTTCAGCCTGTAAAATCAGTGTGAGAATGGATGAAAGCTAGCTGTGGGGAATCATTCAGAAACACAAGATTGTAGGACAGTATCACTGAACCTTCTTGCTTATTTAATTTGTTTATTATAGCCTTACCTACAGCCAATTGATACTGTATGAGTTTTTTTTTTTCATCGTCTGTAGCAAGACAGAATACAATTTTTCCACAGCTAACAGTCAAGGTTTATTAATTTCCTCTTAAAATAGAGAGATAATCACAGCTGGAGGTGGAACAACATGTTGACAGATATATGCTGGAGGGCTAGAGGAAAAATCCATAAGGAGACTTAACTTGACAGGGTGGGTTTCAAAGTTGGAGATTAAATGGTAGCCAAATCTTGTGGGTAATGGTGTTGTTGCTGTTTGTCCTAAAGTCATTTCTAAATTGTGGTGACCCCATGGTGAACCTATCACTGGATTTTCTTGACAAGATCTTTTCAGAAGATGTTTGCCATGGTCTTTCTCTGAGGCTGAGAGAGTGTGGCTTGTCCAAGGTCACCTGGTGGGTTTCCATTGCTGAACCCTGGTCTCCCAGAGTCCTAGTACAACACCTAAACACCTAGTACAACACCTAAACTACTATACATGCTACTAATTTTAGTGTTTGGAAATTGTTTGTTGTTTCTTTTAGAATAAAATGAAGTTCATTTTACGCTGGAATCCTGTTGAATTAGCTTGAAATTACTCTGCATGCTTAAAAGAGCTGCAAGTCTTGAATCCATGACTTCAAGGTGCTTCCCATCAAAGTAGGAAGCCAGGCTGCCTAAGAAAGTCTCCCTGACCAGTAGGCCAGTGCAAGTCAGGCCCAATCTCCGACAGTTCTGTTGTTTCAGACCAGATCAGTGGTCTGAGAAATGAAACACATTCTGCAGACTTCCTCACTTTGCTCTTGTGACTGCGTAGGATCTGATACATTCTTACTCATATCAGGGAACAGATGTGCCATCTATTTCACACTGACATGTTTTCCATTGGGAACCTACCTGCGACTTTCCTAAACAAATTACCAGAATTTAGGATGAAGTCTTCAAAATGTGTATGCGTAAAACTAAATGCCACTTTTAAGAAATACAGTGTTTCAATGTAGCTTTGTATAACAACAGTTACTGGACATGAGGGAGGACAAAGAACAGCATAACTGTTGAGTTACCACCTTGCATCTGGCAGGTGCCTTGTCACTGCTGGAAACCACACATTAGACTAGATCGGCCTTTGCTCTGATGCAAGAAGGCTCTTCTTACGTTATGTTATGCTATGCAACATCTATTCTGATTGGCTTTTTACTCAACTGCTCTGTTTGTGAAGCAATTTTCTAATCAACTGGAAGAACATTCATCAAAAGGAAGATTTTTAATTTTGAAGCAGAACAGTAGGAGATCAGCCACATAAGAGAAGCTGATAACACTGATATTTGAAAAGAAGAACCAGGAGTTGGTTGTGGGGGGTGGGGTGATTTTTAAAGCCCATGGAAATCAGATATTAATTATATAAAGAAGAGGTATATTGTCAAAGAATGCTATCAACACATTATTATCAAAAGAGTGTCCTGCCTTTTTTGATTTTGTAGTCTCTAACCAAATGCTTATTTGGGGCTGTACGTTTGTTCGTTAGAGGAAAAAAACACAGTTAACACCTCTGAAATTGGTTGACAATTAGCTACAAATTAAAACCTACTAATTGCAAAGTATTACTTGGTAGTCGTCAGCCTCTTTCATAGTACAGGTATACCTCAGTTAGCAAACGAGATGTGTTCCTAGACATAAAATTTGGTATCAGAGACATAAATAACATGGAGAGAATAGGGATCATTTTGTACAACAGAAAAAGAAACTTTTGATTAAAAACTAACAATGTGCATGTGTGAAATGAAAAAACCACATCGGGTAAGCCTTGCATAAGTAAACAAAAACATTTGAACTTTCTAGAGACCATCTTCCAAAATGTATCCAAAGACATTTCGCCACCACCTTCATCAGCTTCCATTTTTCTTATGATTTCCACGTTGGTGGCCAGGCTTATAGATCTAATCTTTTTAAACATGTTGGGGCGATAGACACCGCCTAATAGGGGCGGTCTGGCGCCACTTTTTTTTGCAGAGGAACTGCGCTGCAGCAGCTAGATGCTGCAACACAGTTGTGCTGCAAAAAAGGAGCAAGGAAATCGTGCTTGCTTTTTGCGCCGCAATTGCGGTGCGATTTCTGGAAAAGGCACCATTCGGCACCTTTCCACCGCCGCAACTGCGCAGCTGCATCTAGTAGCTGTGCAGCTACAGCGGCGCCATTACGAACACCGTCTAAATGGCGTTCAGGAATGGCGCCACTGCCATCACACGTTGGGGTTCATGAGCATGTGGATGCTGCATGCTCATAAACCCTTATCGCGCACTAAAGAGCCCTAATGGCGCTCTTTAGTGCCCATCTAGATCGGGCCGTTGAGGCTACTTGGTGAGGCAGGCTTATCTGCTCTCCCCTTTTCTCTCCTGCTCAGTAAGAGATTCTAGACGCAGCTGCTATTTGCCTTGTATCTTTCAGGTAGGCCCACACCGTTATAATAGGACCAGTTGAAATAGAAATCCCACTCTTTCCCAGAACAAGTGTTATTGCCTTATTTACTGTGGAGACACTGCAACCTGACCCCAAACACCTGTGTTTCTTCAGCCCTCTTTCACCATCCTCTCATTGATTCTGCTACCGTAAAACTTTCTGTAGTGAGACAGAAGATGAGGAAAAGGAGACTGGGAAAGTATAAATACCCTTTGTAAAAAGAATCTTCTTTGTTAAAGGTTTTATAACTAACATATGGCTGTATTAATAAATAGAATATTTTTGAGGCTTTGGAAAGCTCAGATCCTTACCATTTTTGCTTCACTTTCCAATAAGCAACTTTTGTTATCTCTGCTTCACTCGAAATTTAAACCTTAAGTATGGATTGTTCATGTATGTTTTTCTTCAAATTTCACTGAAATGTAGTTCATACATACACATACTTCACTGCACCCTTCTAGAACTATTGATTATTAATAACAGTAGCTGCAGGGCAGAAAACAGGGAAAAAATCACACCATAAAAAAAATGTATGTAATTTAGTATTGGTGATATCCAGTTGCTTAGATGGGCTTCCAAAAGAATTAATGAGATTAGTGGGTGATAGATTTGCCAATGACTCTTAGCCATGATTGTTAAATGGGAGTTGTAGGTCAGTATTTTTTTAGAGGAGGTATAAAACTGCCAATGCCTTCAAGTGACTTATAGTTTTAAATATAGTTACCCCCATTTTGCTAGGGCCACCTGCAATTTTCAGTAATTTTCCACATGTTTAATGCTGTCTGAATGAAGAATAGCATAAACAAATAGATCCCTGTATATTTTCCCCAGTAAAAAAGCCTGATCCTACTGAATGCCAGGTCAGTGAATGGTAAAACAGCTGCCATTCAGGACTTGATCCTGGAAGAACAAGCTGGCCTTGCCTGTATTACAGAGACCTTGTTGGATGCGGCTGGGGGGTTAATCTCTCTCAACTTTGCCCACCAGGATTCTCTGTGTAGCAATAGGCAAGACCTTAGGGCGGGGAGGTGGTGTTGCAGTGGTTCTATTGGAATAATATCCCCCTGACCAGGTGTCTTACCCCTCAGTCTACAGGGTTTGAGTGTGTTTATTTAAAGGTAGGCAGCCAGAACAGATCAGGGATTCTGTTGGTGTACCATCACCCCACTGCCTGAACTAGCTAGGCTGGTCTCAGCAGTGATGTTGGAGTCTCCTCAGCTTATATTGCTGGGGGACTTCAACATCCATGGTGAGGCTACCCTGTCAGGAGCAGCTGAGGACTTCATGACCGCCATGACAACCATGGGGCTGTCCCAAGTGGTATCTGGCCCCACTTATGCTGCTGGGCACACTCTAGACCTTGTATTCAGTACAGAAGGGGATGCTGGTGATCTGAGAATGGAGGAGCTTCCTACTGTTCTTTTGTCATGGACAGATCACTTCCTGGTCAGGTTTAGAGTTGCTGTAACTCAGAACTTCTGCAGGAGTGGGGGACCTGGTCCACCCCAGGAGCTTATGGATCCGGATGGATTCCTGATGGTTCTTGGGGAGTTTCCTGCTGCCTTTGCAGTGGTCCTGTCAAAGCAATAAAGGCAGCAAAAAAGCTCTTTTTTAAATTAAAACTATTGGAACTGCACAGAACTGCTCAGCTGAGCTGTTTCAAGTGTCACGGATCTGTTACCATCTGGTCCTGAGGAGAATGTAAGCCAATCAACAGCTCACTGTGAAGAATTTGCTCATCAATTTGCTGATAAAATCAGATTTGCTCTGACTTAGATGCCAGAGTTGATACTATGTCTAGTAATGATGGATGCTTTTCAGTTTGTGCAACCTGATGATGTGGATAACATCCTTGGATAGGTGAAAGCCACTACATGTATATTAGACCCTTGCCCTTTGTAGCTTATTAAACAGCCCAGAGGAGGACTGGTGGAGTAGATAAGGGAAGTGATTAATACCTGTTTACAGCAAGGCAGGGTCCCAACATGCCTAAAAGAGGCTGTGGTAAGACTTTTTTTGGGGGGAAAAAAATCCCTGGATCCTACTTTACTAGGACAGTCTCCAGACTTCCATTTTTGGGCAAGGTGCTGGAGTGTGTGGTGACCTTTCAACTCCAGGGGTTCCTGGATGAGACGGATTATCTAGATCCATGTAAGCCTGGATTAGGCCTGGTTATGGGACAGAAACAGCTTTGGTCGCCTTGGTGGATGACCTACACAGAGAACTACACAACGGAGAGTGTGTCCCTATTGGTTTTGCTGGACCTCTCAGTGGCTTTTGATAGCATAAGCCATGGTATCCTTCTGAGCTGCTTCTCTGGAATGGGGCTTGGAGGTAATGTTCTATGGTGGCTCCGCAATTTCCTGGAGGGGCATTCTCAGAAGATGGTGCTGGGGGATACCTGTTTGACTCCTTGGCCATTAGCCTGTGGGGTCCCTCAGGGCTCAGTCCTGTCCCCTATGCTTTTTAACATTTACATGACACTGCTGAGAGAGGTCATCTGGAGTTCTGCAGTAAGATGTCAACTGTATGTGGATGATACCCAGCTCTATCACTCCTTTCTACTTAATTCCAAGGAAATTGTTTCTATCCTAAACCAGTGTCTGGCTAATGTAATGGCCTGGATGAGGGCAAACAAATTGAAGCTTAATCCAGAGAAGACAGAGGTACTCCAGGTCAGACAAAAGATTCAGCCTTTGCTAGATGGGGTTACACTTCCCCTAAAAACTCAGGTTTGTAGTTTTGGATTCAGCGCTGAGCCTGGAAGCCCAGGTATCAACGGTGACCAGGAGTGCCTTTGCACACTTAAACTTGTGTGCCAACTGCGCCCGTTCCTAGAGAAGTCAGACCTGTCCATGGTGGTACATGCCTTGGTTACATCCCGTTTGGATTACTATAATGCGCTCTACATGGGGCTGCCTTTGAAAAGTGCTCAGAAACTTCAGCTGGTCCAAAGAGCTACAGCCAGGCTGTTAACTGCAGCTAGCTACAGGGAGTATAGAATTCCCCTTTTGCAACAGCTCCATTGGCTGCCAGTCCGTTTCCGGCAAATTGAAAGTGCTGGTTTTGACCTATAAAGCCCTATATGGCTTGGGTCCAGGCTATTTGAAGAACTGTATCTCCCTGTATGAGTCCCTGAGAATATTGAGGTCATCGAGAGAGGCCTTTCTCTCTGTCCCACTACCCTTTCAGGTGTGTTTGGTGGAAACAAGAGAAAGAGCCTTGAGTCCCTGTACTGGGAGAAAAGTGGGATATAAATGAACATAAACATCATCATCATCCAGGAGGTGTTATCACCGGTGTCCATGACTTCCTCTTTCACGTGGGGCGGTGCCTTCCTGACAATCACTGCTCTCTGTAACCGAGGACACCTCTCCCACACCTTCCCTTCAGAAAGGGACAAGCACTAACTGAGAGATTGGATCTTACTGTTCTATATTAATAGAACATTACATTAATATTTTATTTTTAAAAGATCCATATGCATGAAAATTAGTAAATAGAGAAACATTAATAAATCATGAAAATTGCTTTATTTTTCTGTGTGTAAAATTATTATGGAATGCAACCTTCAGTCTATTTACTCTAAAGGAGCCTTGCTGAATTCAGATGTTTGGTTAGCTTCAGGAAGGCAGTACTTATATGTTCTTTGATTTGTTAAAATTTATTTATTTATTTATTTATTCATTCATTGTCATCTTTTCATTTCTCATGGCAGTTGGCTGACATGGAAAATCTTCTGTCTCTCTTCCATTCTGTCTTCTTTTTTCTTTTCTTTTCTTTTTTATATCCATGTACAACAGACAATTTCTGCTTTCCTAAAGAACCTCCAAAAGCTGTTTTTGTGAAGCAACTTTCAATTTTCTGCCAGTAACCTCTTCATTTGGATCAAAGGAAGGAGGCAGCCCCATCTTTTTATGTTATTCCAAAAGCATTGTGTACAATCCCACTGGCAGAGTATACTAGATATATAACATTAACAATAAGCAATTAGTAATGAAATCCCAAATTACCAATAGCTTTCCCGTGTTGTTTTGAGAAGGTTAATACTGTGAAATGATCTGTGATTCTGACTGTGTTTTACATATTGTGTTTGGTGCTGCATTTAAATGATAGTTTTCACTATCTGTAGGAAAACAAAGCCCCATTGTTTGACACACAGTGCCATCTACAGAACAAGCTGTGTGGCCAAAGAATGCCATATAACATGCCTGCTGTTTTTATGACAGGACCGATGACATCTGTGGTCACAGTGTGTGATGAACCTGCGAAGTTGGAACATTTATCAGCTGCAGTGTCATGGTCAATAAATGCTAAATTAGAATCTATAAAGTGTGTTTGTCAGTGTACCCATACACACTACGGAACTTTTTCTATACTGTCAGGCACCAGAATGGAAATCATTAATTGTTTCAGTGCACCCTGGGACCTGACCTTACAACTGCAATGATGTGTTTAATTGTAAAAGTATCCCCTTTATGGAGGAAGGTCTAGCTAAACTACGTGCATCATTTGGGGACTGCATCACTTCTGAGCAGCAGAGAGTATTGGCAAAAAGTACCATTTTACGCAGGGGGGTTGTTTCCATTCTGAATACATTGACACTGGAAGGGATATAGTCAGCACATGCATCAGGAAATGCTCACCTGCAAGTTCATGGACACTTGCTTGTCATTCCACCTTTTCCTGCAAGAAATTGGAGACAGCCTTATTTAACTATCACAATAGTCTTATGGGGAAAATAAGGCTGAAAGACCATGACTAGCCAGCCCGAAGTCACCTGCTGAGGTGTCCAAGTAAAAAGAAATACCCTTTCACTATGGACATTTCTTACTTAGACATCTCTCATGCTCCTCTTTCACAGGCCTTTGCTCAGCCTAGTCCCTTTACCAGGGGAGGGGAGGAAATATTTTTGTGTCAACATAGACAAGAACTGCCAGTAAAATCCTAGCAACATCTGACTGTGGTGCTTTCAAGGAAGAATTCAAATCAATGGTTGGTGGCAACTAAGTACTGTCTGGAGATCCCATTCTGCTCAGCAGGAGCAGGAAGAGTTTGCCTCAGAGGCATTACAGTTGTGTGCCACCAAACCACCCTCAAACACCTGGTCTCATCTGATTTTTGAAAGCTCAGTCAGGCCCATTTAATACCTGAATGTAAAAATGCTAGAGAATCTTAAACTACTGCAGAAGGTGTACTATAATGACCACTGAATTCTTATAATTCTGCCTCTGTAAATCCTAGGTTTGGTTAGGTTTGGTAAATTACAATTGAAGAATTCCCAGTTATTTATCTCTTTGGTTTTTTTTCTAAACAATCCTATTAGGCAGTTAAGATTAACAAAATAAACTTTTCAAGAACTTACCTGCATATTGCTGAAAACAGAGTAAAACAGGAACATTTGACAATTTAAAATTTTCAGCAGAGATTTAAAACTTGGTGTTTTTGTATCATTTTGGCAGCACATCCATGTTTTCAGATAAAGTTTTAATCCAGTTATCAGAACATAAAAAGCGTAACAAAAGCAATTTACAAATAATAATGTACTTCGATATCTAAGAAAGTAGACAGTGTATTTATTTCATTAGATATTTTCTCAGTTGTTTGTTATTTTTGAAAAATGGATATACAGTCCAGATCTGTACATAGAGGTCATAGAGTTCAAATCCATAGGGCTCTAGGATCCTGAGAAATCAGACACTAATTCTGCACTCTCTATGCTAGCTGTTCATTTGTTAGAAGGAGAGAGATTTACTGACCATCCCATAACCCCTCTGGGTCATTTGATTATTACTGGCTGATGATAAGGCTCTTGAATATTTTCCCTCATTCTTGGCCTGTTTGACTATTAAGTTGCGGTAATCACCAACATTTCGATCTTTAAGTAAAGTAGTTTGAAACTCCTTAAGCATGGCACTTCCTGCAGACTGAGATTAGATAAATGAATGCAAATGATAATTGTAACTGATGAATGATTGATGATGGGTGAATATGTTTGCTGCTGTAGACCCTTGTAAATGATTCTTTCCCCATCAAGGATGGAAGCCTGTAGGCAACAAGCTGACTGCACAGCAATTGGAATTCAAAGCACAATCCTTTTACCACCATATGGGGTGTGGAAGCTAGCCTAGGGATACTCTCAGGGAGAATCATGATTAATTTATTAAGCTTGCCATTGAAGTCAAGATGTTCAGTAGCACATCACCTCAAGATAAACATAAAACCCTAGAAGAGCTTGGGAATCATATTGACAGAAACAGCATAGCAGCAGGAGGTAGACATGTTTTGAAAACTCCCATAGAGAGGTTACTCTGTTAAATTTAACAGCATCCATGCATTCCACTCAGACACCATGCTACCATTTATTTATTTATTATTTAGGGTTGTTGTTGTTGTCTCTCAACTAATCAGAGCTGCAGTGGCAATGTGAACGTATTTATAGCATCAAATACATGATGAAGAAATAAAAATTAAATTAAATAATTAAATTAAAAACAAGCTAAAATTCCTCCTTAAAAATCATTCTAAATCCACAGAGTAAAAAAACGAACAGCTAAATACAGCTAGAGCAGTTACTCCTAATTCTAAGAACTGAAATTCAAGTGAAGTAGTTTAGTCTTTGCTACCTGTAGTCAAATCAGAAGGGATGGAGCCAGCCTAACCTCCCATAGGAGGTTGTTCCACAGGCAACATATTGCTACAGAAAAGGTCCTGCCAGGTATACTCATATGCCTAGGCTCCTGGGACATGCACAGGGTCTCCACTAAGGATCTTCGATGTCAAGCAGGCTAATGTGGGAAGAGATGGTTTTGCAAATATCCTGCTCCTAAATTGTTTAGGGTTGCACAGGCCAAGACCAGCACCTAGAATTGTGCCCAGAAGCTAATTGGAAGCCAGTGTGGATTGATTTTATTTGCTCCCTAAAATGTACACCTGATGATAGTTTGGCCGCCACATTAGAGACTAGCTACAGCTTTGAGATCAGCCCCACAAAGAATACATACAGTAGTCTAATCAGGAGGTAAGTAAATAATGAACCACTGTGGTGAGATCTGCCCTCTTTGGAAAAGAGTGCAACTAGTACAGCAAGTGAAACTCAGCAAAGACACTGCAGGCCACAGCAGCTATCTGACCTTTTAGAAGTAGTGTTGGATCCAAAAGTACCTCCAAGCAACAAACCTGATCTTTCAGAGGTAATACAAGCTCATCTAAAACAATCTGTAATCTCAACCCTAGGTTAGCTTGCCTAGTGAACAACAAAACTTCTGTCTTGTCTGAACTGAGCCTCATTAATTCACCCGCATCAAAATTTGATAAACACATGAAATATCTGTTATTCAAAGGTTTCATAAGCTTTTTAAAGAGGAGAAATTATTAGCACTTCTCGATCAACGAGTAAGAATTTTGGATTTTAATCATTTCCAAATGAAGAGATGGGACGGGACCTTTCAGTTCACAATTTGATGTCCAGGATTTGTGTATTTTGAGTAAACAAAGCTACCATTCATACCAGGTGCTATTCCCTTGGTTAGGGTAATGTCCTCCCCCATCTTTGCCCACAGCTTTGCTTTGAAAAACAAATGAGAACAAAAGGAGAGAGCATTTTGTGTGTAGGTGGTGGTGGATACCTTCAGACCTTCTCCCTTTCTTGTCATGCTCTCCCATTCAAATTCTCAGAGAAGAAGGAGGTGGGGGTGAAATCCTAGCATTGGAAGGGATTTCCAAGGGTCATCTTGTCCACCCCCCTTCTACCATGAAGGAATACCTAGAATTCTAGGATTAGACATGGAGGCTGAGAGCATGCGACTTGCCCAAGGTCACCGACTGAGCCTGGAATTTTTCTTCCAGCACTAGATCTAAAACAGTACTTTTAAAAGAGAGATCAAATACTGCTAAATAATTCTCTAGGGTGGTGTTGTCAAATGATTTTAATCAATGGTTTTTAAATTGTTTCTTTTGAAAGGGGCTGAAACATTGCCTTCTTCTGAAGCGATATTTACAACCACCACTACCCAAATTAGCCAACCGTCCTCTGGCATTTCTAATCAACCAGGATGGACATGGATCTAACAGAGAAGTGGTTGGCCTCAGTTCTCCAAGTAACAATTTGGGCAATTTGCTTTTCTGTTATTACTTTGCAAAAAGAAGAAAAGCTTAAGGGTTGTAGGACATAGTTACACCACACATAAACTATGGGTGCTTCCTGATTAAATTTTATTGTACAATAACTTTGACTCATTTGTGGAATTTTACAATGTGTCTGCCACTTCTAAGCTTTCCTCATTTCTCGCCATTTCTTTCATTTTTTTAAGAACAGGTAATATTAAGCAGAAAAGGATGGAATAGCTGCACTGTCTTATGAATAGTTGAGCAATGAGTCATTCATCTTTAAGCACCCTGAATTAATACTATTCCTTCTCTCCAAGGAATCCTTGGAAGTGTAGTCCTGTATGAGTTGTGAAGATTTTTGTCATCCTCAGCAAACTACAGTTAATAACATGCTTTGGAGGAAGACATGAGTTTTAAATTGCTATAAATCTCATATGGGTTTTGTGCTGAACTGTTATTGCAGTATT
Organism: Urosaurus nigricauda; assembly: GCA_034509955.1. Classification (NCBI taxonomy): domain Eukaryota; kingdom Metazoa; phylum Chordata; class Lepidosauria; order Squamata; family Phrynosomatidae; genus Urosaurus; species Urosaurus nigricauda. Next base: position 60,081,582 of record JAOEGL010000006.1, read on the forward strand.
ATAGAACTGAAAGGATCCACCTGACCATCACATTCAATACCTTGAGGGTAAAAATCAGGATTCCTGTTTCCAGAATTATCTATGAAAGGGTTTGCATCAAGCACATTGTATCCTGCCTGGCCAAAGTTGTGTGGTTCACCAAAATGTAGGGGGTTCATTTTGTACATAGGCTGTTAGTCTATGCATAACCACAGCCTGCCACACTTTGTAGACATGAAGTGTAAAAGAGAAATGTGTGCACCCAAAAGACTACCACACTATTGTTTCAGTATCTTGTGCTGTATTTTGATTTTTTGATTTTTAAAAAGGAAAGAAAGAGGTTCAACAAATTCCCTTCTTGATGTAAGTACCAGCAGGATGTAACATGATGCGGGACTGGGGAGACCAGTTTATTCACTGACCGTTAACCATACTTATTGGCTTAGATTTAATTGCATCCTTGTTTTAGTATATGGGCCAGAATTCTTGGCTTTACTAGAATTACTTACAAACAAGAGGCAATGCTTGAAAGATATTTAAAGTGGCTAATATGCCACATTTAAATCTATGTGAACGCATCCTGTGAAATCATTATTCTTTGTACTTTTTTTAAAAAAATCCAACAATCTGTGACCAGAAAAACAAAAAAGAAGACAGGAACACTATAAAAAATATCATGGGTAACAGAAGAAAATTATGACATCATATCTAGAAAAAATGCTATTGCGCTTATGTTGGTTACTCAGTAATCTCTTCAGCGGTGAATATTTAGCAAATAGATTTCATGTATAAGGTGGATTGCATTCAAGTAGACTGAGAGCTTATCAGAATTTCATATTTTTGTATTGTATGCGCAAGGTAACCTTTCCATATCTGCCTAGAAAGCTTTTGTCAGCAGTAGGTAGCTCAAGAAGAGCACACAGATTTATCTGAAAAAGGGCTTTGTGTTTTGTTTTGTTTTTTAAAATGTTGAACATTCTGCATAGCTGCAGAAGGAAGAATCTAACCACAGTGTCTCATAATGGCCTTGTTTTATGAGCTTTTTGATCCTCCCTAGTTTTGTGTTTGCCCAAGACTCAGTGTAGTTACAGCTGCGTCACACAGTATGGAGCTGCAAGTCCAGGTTTTCCAGTGAGAAAGACATGGAAAAACCTCAGCCAGTCCTGTCTCCCTGATCAACATAGTCCTGTTATATGGATGACTAGAGATGTGTCCCCTGCAATTTCACAAGCATACATTTAAAACATCTTAGAAACATATCTGATTTGTAGTCCATGAATTTGCCCTGAGATGCAAATGCAGAGGAAGCCCAGATTGATGGCCTATCATAGGATTGGCCCCTTTATAGTCTACATAAAAGTCACAAAGCACTTGTCTGAATATTTGTTAAGTAGTATACCAGCTGCAGTGATGCTGATCCCACTTAGGCGAAAGTAGGCATTAATCCATAACAGGACTTGCTAAAATAAATCTATTAGTCTTTAAGATGATACAAGGCTTGTTGTATTGAAAAGGTTCAAGTTAGACATATTCATATAAAACTCACTTTGTTCTGGAGAGGAAGCTATCTTATGCAATGTAATGTACTTTACTTGTCTTTGAATCTTCCAGTTTGATTAGTCAATAATGTCTAAGCAGATGGCTTCTAAATTTGGAGGGGGTACTATTAGGGATTTTCTCCCTGCACAGTCTGTTGTTATGGTTTAGTACTAAAATTATTTGAAAATGAAGCCAAAAAGCATCTCTGGACTCATTATGAACACTAACAGCAGAAGTGTACAGTTTTCCCTTGATATAGACTCTGTTTTATTTATGCATTTTCACTTAAGATTGGTTGGCATCCTGATTTAGTACTATAGGTATTTTCACTTTTCTTGCATAAGCATCCACAAATCAGTCTTTCAAATCACTTCTGTTTTGTTTTCCCCTTTACCCTAACAAAAAAGAATAGTTTTTTAACATCTTTGTTGGGGTGGGGAACTGAGCAAATACAGAAAACAGATGTGAAGAGAAATACGATGGAAATTTCTGTTCATAGTTCTTCAGAATCATCTCTGCATTGACCCTTCACTTAATACAGTACCTAAAATACCCTCATCATGTAGTTTTGGTAGATCCTGCAAGTGCATAAATCCCCTTAAGCCCATTGAAGGGCTCCTTTTACAACCTCACACACACCGGTCTATCCTTCCCCTGCATATTTTCAGTCTGGATGGGTGAATAGATAGAGAACACGAAAAAGAGAGAGTTAGGTTTTATTGATCTGTGAGTTGCTTGAAAGTGGTGAATACATTTGGAAAATATATGAATGAGTGTCCCAAGGAATGTGTTTTCTATGGTTTCATAGCAAGTTAAATTATTGTAATTTAGACAGAATCTATTTGTGAGATCAACCTTGGCCCACAGGCAGAGGTCACCAAGATGTTCTTGCTTCCATTTTCATACTACCCATTTTTCATCCTAAAAGTTCCTTGGAGGTATGCTGAACAGTCAACTTTTAACTAGAAGCAGCAAATGAACAGTATATATCTCACACCCATAGAAATGATAGTTCCTTCTTGGCTTCTGCTTTCCAGTATTGGCTAGTAACACATTCCATAGATACTCTTAGCGATGTGCATTGGCACTAGGCTTTTCGGAAATTACCTTCCTACTGTAAGAAATCGTGTAAGGACATGGACAACATAGCTGGACCTGGAAAAGGACATATGTGCTAAGACTTAAGACTGAGCAAACTCCAACGAGCTTGGCAGGGAGCAAGCAGGCAGGTTTTTACAAGTTTTAAGGTAGGTCACAGGCTCAGGAAAGGATCTAACAAAAGTAGGGGGAAAGAAATAAAGACATTCAAGGGGACAAGCAAATCAGAAGGCATAACAAAGAATGACAACAAGAAGCTATTGGCACATTTATTCACTGCCCTGTCCTGCTTCCTTTTTGGAAATGATGTCCAAAGAGTACAAGGAAGCTCAAAAGATGCCACAGGAAACTGCTTTCCAAAACAGGGCTGATACCATGGAGGAGCAATTTCTGCTATTCCCCAATAAGTACCCAGTGTAGCAGTGATGAAATTACATCCCCATATCACTCTGGCTCACTTGCATGGTTTGCAGCTAGCAAGTTGTTTTTAATGATAAATCAAGCCTTAACTCCAGCAATGGGTTACTGGCCATACACTTGAGCTATCTAGTGTCAAAAAAACTCCGTACCTGACATAAAATATAGTTGTAGAATTTATCTTGGTAAATAAGAGAAGCTCAATTTTGCAGATTTAACTGTTTTGGCAATACATATTTGATAAAGCAGCAGAAATGGCTCTCACACTGGTATGTCACAAAGTTGAATTTTACATTTGGGGTATGAGCAGTAGGGTTGTCCTATTAATGAGGTAAAACAAATGCATAAAAATATTTATATATACACTCATCACTTCACATTTGCTGGGGTTAGGGGCACAGTACCCCTGTGAATGTGGAAAAACCACAAATTAAAAAAAATGCTATGTTTTTACCTGAGAGAACACTTCTTTAGGAATCTCTAGGTCCTCCAGTGCAACTCTGTGGTCAACACCTGCCAGATATTGACCATAGAATTGCTCTGGAAGAGCTAGAAATGCTTAGTGGACTGCTCTCTCTAGGAATCTCTAGGTTCTTCAATGCAACTTTTGGTTAAAGTTGACCATAAAGTTGCGCTGGAGGACCTAGATATTCCTAGAGAGAACATATTAATAAAATCCGTGAATAATCAAATCTACAAAAGTCAAAGTCGCAAATGTGGAGGGATGACTGTATATAGTAAATAATAGCTACTGACCCCTGTGGAGAAACCCTCACAGATATAAGCAAGAAGTTTGTTCAGCATTTTTTGTTTGTGTTTGTTTGGCTTGTTTTAATCAGGTGGGGGGATTTGTGAAATTGAAATTTCTACTTTAAAAAATGTATTAGAGAAAAGTCTGCCATTTAAGCAAGGACCGATTCACACTATGAAATAACCAGGTTGTTTCATAGGTGTTCACACAACCCCTAACTACATTCGGTGCAGTTTCGGGGGGGGGCACCAAAACCCCCACTTGACCCAGTGCATTTTGCACTAGGTCACCTACCACGTCTTTTTTGTGGCACCATAATGATCCAAATCTTTGTAGTGAGAACTCACTACCGGATCGGCCCGGATTGCGCAGGATCGTTTTGAAAATGGAAGTGTCTCCATTTCCAAAACGATCTGGTGCATCCACCGCCTCTTCCTCCTCCCTCTTCCTCTCCCCCCTGCACCTGCCACATCCTCCTCCTCCTCCTACCTCCTCTTCCTGTCCTCCCCCCTCACACTTGCCACACCACCACATCCTCCTTTGCCCTGTTCCCTCTTCTTCCTCCCCCCTCCTACCACAATTTAATCTCTCATGGCATTTAATCCTACTGATCCCCCCCCCCCGCGAGTGTGAACAGCAATAGAGATAAAATGCCACCGAGAGTTTCTATCATGGCAAACGTAGCGTGAATGAGGATCCAGTATGGCATTGCCAAGGAGACTCAGATCTCCTTGGTACAAAAAGAAGTGTGAATGATCGCCAAGATATCGTATTCCAGACATTATATTGATGATAATAATAATAATGATACTTATTTATTTTCCACCAAAGGGCAGAACATCAAATGTGTATTCAAAAACAGACAGTAAAACACAACACTATAAAATGCTAAAATACTAAAACAATTTCCTTATCAGTCAGTACCCATCTTGGTGACCTTAAGCACACTCACCAGTCAGGTGAACCAAAGAGGAAGGTCTTCAGCCCTTTGCAAAATTTGGTAAGATCCTCCTTGATCTTTGAACTTTGATCTCCTCCCTCCCTTGGTTTTTATGTTGTTGTTGTTGTTGTTGTTGTTGTTGTGTGCCTTCAAGTTGTTTCTGGCCTATGGCAAAACTAAGGTGAACCTATAATGGGGTTTTCTTAGCAAAATTTGTTCAGAGGGGGTTACATAAATCTCAATGTGTCAGTACCGGTCTCTAGGTAGGTATAGCAATGGGATTTGTGCCATGATATTTATTCCATACACTTTGAAATTATACAGTCCAGAATTCTAATACCTCAGTTTGTCCACTCATCCTCTGTAATATGTGGATTCATTCTCATGGAGGGTATTTGTGTGCTATAAGAGATTATGTAGCTACCCAAACTTCTCCCTAACTCTTGGTGAGTTGCACTGTAACTATTCTTTTAATGTTATTTGCACCTTGCATAATGTAGGCTAACTACTTGGGCAATCTCAGGTGTCATTAACGTCTCCTCAATAAAGTCCATAAAGTTTTGTTCAAAGATAGTAGCCAATCCAACATTTTTATAGAGAAAAGCAATTTAAAAAAAAAAGGGGGGGGTTTCTCTGTAATTAAACATCATAACTCTGTTTTAGATATATTTAATAGATGTAATAATGTTTACCTATTGCTTAGAAGCTTAATTAATCTTTATAAGCTGTGTTCTGGTTCTGAGACATGAAAGACCACAGCATCATTTTACTGATTCATACTAGATATAGGTTTAGCATTTGTATTGCTCCAGAATAATCTTCAGTAGTTCTATTAGCACACGTCTTATTTTTCTTACAAACTTTACTGGATGTAATTTCTCTTCCCAGCATGAGTTTTATTTTGCATTTTCCCAATTAATATGATTTGTTTTTTGAAAAGCTAAAAGCATTTGGCTGAGAGTACTGTAACTTTTAGTGTATGCTAAGTAGCTTGAGTATTAATTGTCTCCTGCCTGCATAAGGTACAGAAATAAAACCTGAATCATTCTGAACTCACTATAAAATCATATACAGGAATGAAAGTCTCCCCTCCCCTTTCACATAATATTAGAATTCTGAGTGGTTCTGTGAACTTATAGGAGAGACTGCATTGTGTTGTGTTGTACTTTGTTCTTGATCTTCTTGAAAGCAAGTATAAAGGCAAAGCTGGGGTTCAGACTGGAAACACAGAACAGCATATGACTATGACCATGTCAACAATATGTCATCCAGTGTTGAAGGGAAATTTCCAGGCCCATGCATTTATGGTCCTTTATCTTAGCATTAGTCCTTCAAAAATGGAGATGCCTTCAAATAAGAGACTGTCCTCTCCTCATTGAGAGGATTGATCCATTTAAAGTAGGATATATGGGCATCCTAATTCACAGTGCAAGCAAACTGAATGTAAAATAGACAAATGATACCAGAAACTTGACAAATAGATACCAAAGACTTGGCCATAAGCCGTGATACTTCAAAGCAGCTTACATGTTTAGAGCCAACACATCTCTGAGTAGCAAGAGATTGGGACAATAATACAATAATACACCTAGCTTCCCTGAAGTTTTGGTCTTTTTTTCTTTCTTTCTTTCTTTTTTTGTCAGAAAAGAATGGGCTGCTCAATGAACAGCTCAAATAGAGGAGACTTTATTTAATACAAGTTGCTAGAACCTATAATCCAAGTACCTTTTCTGTGTTGGAAATGGATACTCCAAGTGTCCATCCCATTTCTACCTCTTTTTCCGCTGTTCTGGGTAAGTGTTTATAAACTGGCAAGGAAAGGGAGTGTGGGTGGATCTGGTGTTTTAGGCAGTGTTTGGGGATGGGGCCAAACAAGCCCCGATTGGGCTAATGATGTTCATAAAAAATTGAGCTACAGTGTTCTCCATGACATCCTGATATATGAATGAGCTTAAATACATCTTGGCAAGAAACTATGGTCAACCTTCCATTACTAACTGATGAAATACTCATCTATCAAAGTTTTTAACTATCAGGTTGCCCTGATAAATGGCAGCTTTCTCCAATCTTTCAGATGTGTCCCACATATTCTACCCTTCAGGTTGCATGTGTACCACAACTCCCATCATGCCCACATATTCATAATCCTTCATCTAGAGAAAGAAATATGATGGAAGGAAGCTGTAGTTTTGAGAATATAATGTTAGGAAAGGTAGCCCTTTAGGAAGTAAAGAATAGCAATTGCCTCCATGTCTTGCTTCAAAACTTTCAACAACTTCTGGCCCACTGCTGTTGGAAACCACACACTGAATAAGATGGATCTTGTTTTGTTGTAGGATTAAAATTCTGTTTATCCTCCATGATATGAAATGGAGACATGATACAGTATATGGATTAAGTAAATGGCATCACTTTATTATAGTTTTTTAGGAGGAAAACAAGATCAGTAACACCATACACACCCCCTTCACAGTCTTGTAAACCTAAGATAGGAACTAGGAGATGTACCTCCTACTCCATACCTTACCAGATCTGTATTTTTCCTTTCTCACTCACCATAAATATAGGTAAAGATGGCCGTTGTCCACTTAATTTTACCTGTGGATGGGATAAAACAGGCATGTCCCCAGGGATACTCTCTCTCTCAGATCCTCTTGAGCTTTTCAATCTGTGAAAGGTTGTGGAACAGGCAACCCTTCACCACTGAGGTGCTTATCTGTGCATCCTAGCCTTAAATCCTTCCCTGTTGGTATAGGATTTGCCTCTGGTGACCTATACAATGCAGTGCTGTCTATATATTATGAATATGGTGTTCTAAATATTCAATTTTTCTTTTCATCCCACTATTTTCTGTTTAGTAATTTATTTTATTCTCCAAGCTGAATAGGGTGCAGTTGTGTGACTCACAAACATTTAACTTTAAAACCACTACAATAACTTGTAATAATTACTTTTTTGTGAATGTATTTCTTGCATAAAGCAGAGATTCTCTTCCACTTTTCATTACAATTCAAGCAGGTGTTATTTGCTGCATGTGCTCTTTCATAAAAGATAAACAGAAGGTGAGCGGGCAATGTTTGCATTGGTTTCACTAAATTCTAAGTTTTCAGCTGTTTCATTTTCTGTGGGAAAATGTTTCACATTTTGAAATATGTGAATCGAATACTTTGTTGATATTTTCACACTGATCTTTTGTTTATGTCCCAAAAGAAAGTTATTAGAAATTAAATCAGTTTACATTTTTCCATCCCTCTTTGAAGCTGTACTGCATAGGAAAGTTCTTGAATATTCCATATTCCAAAGGGCCTTGTAGGTAGAGAGCAGGGTTTTTTAAAAGGCATTCCTGCCAGCCACTGCAGAATTATGATAAAACTGTTTTGCTGAACATTCAATATATGAGAATTTGAGGATAAGCACAACAGCTTGGATTGCCTTCTGTTTCCTTTTCTGTTTATTTAGCCTTTGATTTCCCACCCCTTCACTCTTAATTTAATAATAGTGTGTTAGTAACCTGCTTCTTGGTGATTATGCTGCTTTTTGCAGTTACTAGTCTCCATGTTTCCTTCACTCCAATGGGAGATGATGGGATGAATCTGGAAAACAAGTGTGAATTCAACAGAAAAGATCTCTAGGTCCTCCAGCTTAACTCTGCCGGAAATTGACCATACAGTTGTGCTGAAGGACTTAGTGATTACTAGAGTAAACACTTCTCTAGGTGTTTGTAGGTCCTCTGGCGTGATTCTGTGGTTGTCTGGCAATTCGCAAGTTTAGCGAATTTATGTGAATTCTAATTGCGTTCAGAATGTGTTTAGAATGACTTCCCATTACCCGACAATGACTTCACATTACCTGAAATTGCATGAGATGCTCTAATACTCAATAACGTAAAACCTATGATTATGTTCAGAATGACTTCCCGTTGCCCGAAATTGCGTGAGATACACTCATACGCAATAACATGAAACCCCATGATTGCGTTCGGATTGCCATAGGATTATACTTCCAATTTCCATCATCTGATAACGTCCTTATTCTATTTGCCTATTTCCTGATCCAGATCAAGATCACCACCCTGCAGAGATTTTGAAAGCCTGACTCCTAGATTTATGTGACAAATACCTGGTGACTTGACCCTAAAAGTGCACCAGGGAGTCTAAACAATTCCCCCTAACTATTGAGTATATTTGTGAGATATCTTTATACTCAGACATTTGTCCCCTTACATTTTACATTTCAAGTGTATGCTGAAAACATTTCAGATTAAAAATAAATATGTCAATCAGTCCTAAGAAACCCCCAAATTGAGTCTCTTAAAATCACAAGATAGGCCAGGGTTTTCCATGTTATGAATTTTGCTTGTTTAAGCTCCATATAATTTTAAAGGTCCATAAATTAATCTGACTATTCTAAAAAATCTAATTATCTTAAGTGAACATTTTGTTAGTGACAGTATTCAGTGCAGGGTAAAGCTTCACAGATAATTGGCAGAATCTTCTTGATTTTCCCATCTCTTTATATAAAATGGATACATAGTTTAAATCTATAAAGTATTTTGTAACATGTTCTTTTTAAAACAACACTTCTCATTAAGTTTCAGCATGCAGATCACTTTTTAGGTTAGAGCTTTCTCTAGAACATCAAGGAAATCCTAGTCCTTGGAAATTAGAGGCCTTTGTATAAAACATGCAATGAGACAGTAGAATCGCACCCATCCAACCCAAAATTTGGAACTGCATACTTTGTCTCTCTGTATTATTCTGTCATGTACATGTGGAGTAAAAAGAAAAGTTTGTTGCAACCATGCACATATGAAGTCAAAGTCCTATCAGATGTCTCTGATTCAAGGCAATTATGTCCATATGAATCATTTTCTTAAACATTATTTGCTACATGAGATATGTGTGCCTCTGAAGAATGGGGTAGATAATTTAACCTGTAGAGTTTGTGGACAAGTTGTCTTGAGTTTGTTTTAGTATATTAGCATATTATTTTAGCATTTTATAGTCTTGTGTTTTATTATCAGTTTTTGATTATATATGTTTAACACTCCGCCCTTTTGTGGAAAGGGCTTTATAAATAAACATGATTATGATGACAATGTACATCTTTCATTCCCAATGGTTACAGCCATTATACAGAGACTCACAAGCTAACAGTATTTTCCCACATAGGGATAATATACCTCTGTCTTCCAGTGGCGTTTATAATGAGAATTTAGAACCTGCTACATTGACCAGAATGTGTATTTTCATTACAAGTGTCTTCCATTTATTTATTTTCCAAGTGTACAAAAAGCAGATGTTAACAGCAAGGGAAATGTTAAATAGCAATATAAGCTTCACATGTAAAAAACATCCCCAGGCTTTGAACACAGGATAGCTCTGCAGAGAGCTAGATGCAATTTTGTGAAGCTGTATGGTGCATTTGTTTCCTGGGTTCTGCCAATATTTTGCTTCAACTGGTGTGGTAGGTTTTCCTAATAGTTCAGATTATATAGTACTTTGGAAGAGTTTAAATGCAGCCCCTAGAAGAATGATCAGTCCACTTTTAGCTCCCATGCCCTTCCAGCAGCAGCAGGACCAAAATGATTGGAAGTGGCATCACTTCCAGTCATCGCCATCTTAAAAACTGGTAATTTCAATTTTCTAGCTTTGGGGTGGTGGTGAAAGTTGTGTAATGTGGTGCGAGTGAAATTAACTTTACCCAGCACATTTTTGCAGCCATTTGGAAGATTTCCCTCCATTTTAGTCCTCTTGAGTGGAGCATAATTAAATAAAAGGAATAATGGAAGTTAGGGCATGTGTCATCTGATTTGTTTATTTTGAGGGAATGGGGTTTTGAGGTGATTCAGGGATTTGGAAAGGCATGAAAGGAGGGGATGAATGAGACATGCAAGTAACACTTCCCTGCTTCTTCCAAGGAGCATGATTCGAAAGATATTCAAATATGCACTTGTTGGATTAATTTTTATTTGCCATTAAATTGAATTTGACTCATGGCAATCTTGTGAATGAGAAACCTCCAAGAGCCTTGGTCATCGACCACCCTGCTCAGGTCTTATAAACTCGGGGCCATGGCTTCCTTTATTGCATTACTCCACCTGTATTTATTTATTTATTTTACTGTATTTATACCCCGCTCTTTAGCCACAAAGTGTCTCAGAGTGGCTTACAGGTAGTTATTTAGATGGTTCCCTTGTGTCTTATCATATATCCAAAGTATGGCAGCTTCTATTTAATCAGGCTTCATTTGCTCTAAGACTCCTTCATTTGTATTTTGGAAGCCCATAGACCTCTTTTCCAGCACCACATTTCAAATGAGTTGATTTTCTTATTGTCAGCTTTCTATAATATTCATCTTTCACAAGATACATAGAGATCAGAAGTACAGTGTCTGGATGTTTTTGACTTTGGTACTGTACTTAATTATATGTTTTTACACTTGATCTTATTTAGTTCCTTTGTGGCTGCCTTTCCAAGTCTTAGGGGCTGTAATATGATCATTAGTTTTCTATTCTTAGTATTCAGCTGTAACCTGCTTTTGCACTTTCTTCCTTAACATTCATCAGTAGTCATTCCAAGCCTTTGCTTTTTTCCATCAGTACTGTGGTATCATCTATGTATGTTGAATTATTGATGTGTCTTCCCCCAGTTTTCATGCCTGATCTTCCTCACCAAAAAATTAAAAGCATAGGTTGGTAAAATGCACTCTTGTCAGTCCCCTCGCCAGTGGGAAGCCACACTTGAGCCCTGACAGTGGGGAGAAATACATGGACAAAGTAAAGCAGCTTGCAGTCACTTTGAAGGCAATGGGTTTAAATGCTAAACACGGTGAAAACAGGTGGAAAATGAAATGAAGCTGTGTGCTCTAGGGCTAAAACTTGGAGCAAAAAGAAGCTGGGATACGCCAACACAAGGCAGAAAATGTGTTTCATTATACCAGCATATAAACAGTCCAGCACTAGTTTGGGACTGTAGCAAAGCAAAAACATGATCACTAATAATGCAACAGATGGAATTACAACATATCTAAACCATGACAGTCCAACAGGGGTGCATGGGGTGAAGTGGGCATATATGGGGGGGGGGGGCTACATGATTATGCATTGTCAGAGTATCAGTGGAAACACTGATGCACTGCACAGGCGGTTCATGTTGCATTGTGTGGCCAATCATAGGGGCGGACATCCAACAAAATGGCATCTAGGCAGAACGAAGGAGATAATTGTGGGTCACTGGTGGTGCGTTTGTGCAATGTTGAGCATGCATGGTGGGCAGGTGACAAAAAAATAATTGTATGGTGCGACTTGTCTCCGCACAGTGCAGACAGACTGTGGGTGTCCAGGCTGCTTTCAGTACTGCCAATGCAGACAGCAGAGTTTTGACTTGCTTTCAGATAATTCAGGATGGAGCTGCTTTTTCCTGCCCATCTGCTCCAGTCCAGTGTCCTCTTATCTAGTATACAGACATTCCCATTTCTTTTAAATCAAACCATAATTTATCATAATCTACAAAAGCTTTGCTGTAAACTATAAAGCACAAATGGATTTTCTTCTGAAATTATTTGATGTAGTCCATTATGCAATGCATGTTATATAATCCCTTTTGCCTCCTTTTCCTCCCTTTCTTCTTTTACTGGAACCCAGATTGGACAACTGGCAATTTTTTGCTCCATATATTGTAAAAGCCTTTCTTGTAAAATTTTGGCAATCATTTTGCTTTCATGGGATATCAGTACAATAGTCTAATCTTTGCTGCAATCCTTGGTGTTACTTTTCCTAGGGGTTGGCATGTATATCTAACACTTCCTCTCTGTACGCTATTGTTTGTTTTCTGTATTTGTTCACCGTTTTTTGTTAGAATTTGTTGTTTTTTACTTTATTTAATATAAAAACATAAAATATATAAACAAAACATACATAGATATACATATACACATATAAAATCACATTTTTGTTAGAATTTGAATGGATTCCCTCTCTGCATCTTGAAACATCTCTATTGGTATGACACCGGTTCCAGATTTATTTTTCCCAAGTGCTTTTAGAGCCTTTCAACTTCACATTCTAGAAGTGTGGGTTCATCTTCAAATGGTTTTTCCTTGAAGGAATATGCCATCATTTCTCCTCTTTTATCTAGGTTTTCAGTATGTATATGGTTTGCGTTGACTTTTTATTTTATCCTAATCTCATAATATGTTCCCTTATCATATAGCATCTCTATTCTTGCTTTGAATTTTCCTTTAATTTCTCTTGTGGATGAGGTCTGTTTTTCTTGCTTTTTGTTGTCGTCTTCTATTTCTTTGTATTGCTTACTATAATCTATTTGTCCAAGTAATGTTCAGGATTCTGATCCTGTTTTTGTTACCTTTTACTTTTGTTTTGCATTTCTTATTAACCATGTTAAGAATTTCATTTGTCATCCATTTTTTTCCTTTTTTGGTTCAGATAGGGTGTTTTTGTATTCTTCCCTCACAGTGTCCCTGGTTTTGGTCCAGAGTTCTTCTGGTTCCCTGTGAGTTAGGCTTATCTTTTCATATGATCATCTACTGAGGAATAACATTCAATAGCCTATTTGAAATAGTCTGTAGACTAATTCAATAAATCATTCATTCATTTAACATTCAGTATCCCAAAAACTGTCCATGTCCTGGTCTAGAAAATTAATGTTGCCAATTAATGTCCATTCAGTTGTGTGGTAAAATCAAAAAAGCAACTATTTGTATTTTGGGGAAAGGAGCAAACAGATTTTTCTTGCCTGAAAAGAGACAAAATCTTCTAACAAACTTTTGCAATTGTCACTTTACTGATGGTTTGGTGTAACTAATATCACAGCAGTTCTAGAGTCATCCCTACTGCTTTGTAGACATAATGGCAAGGGGGCAATATGGTATAGTGGTTGAATTCTTAGACTGCATCTTAGGATAACTGGGCTCTCTAGGAATCTTGAGCCATAAAATAAACTGGCCCTGTCACTCTGAGCTTAATCTATTACAGAGGGATGTTACAAGAGTAAAGTGGAAAGGAGGAGAGCGATGTACATCACAATGAGATGTAAAATATAACTGTAACCAATAAAATAATACAAACATTAAAAACTATAATTGGGTTTATTAGTTCAGCACTGTCTAAACCAGCAAACAGGAATCTCTGGCCCCTGGGCCTAATTCAGCCCTACAAATGCCCCATCTCTTCATAGAGTTCCTTCTGCCCTTAACTTCATCAGTGATTGGACACAAGTTCAAAACTGATAGTGTCAGAATACTTTGCAGTGAAATGAGCTCTGAATTGCAGCCCTAGAAATTTTTGCAAAGGTTTTGCATGGCAACTTTTTGCATGGTGTAGGAGTTCTTGCCTAAAAGGTATTGTACGTGGGCAAACTGTCAAGATTCTTTTCTCTCTCTATCATTTTGCTTTGGCTCTGTTCAGCACTCTTAACCCCATTTGCTGTTAGAATTTGGTCCACAGTAGAATGTGACTCCTTGGTTGAAGGGTACTTTACTCTGATCCAAAGTGACTGGTCTAAGTTGAGAGTGCCTCCCAACAGAATACACTGGGAATGGACCACTCACTCTGCCTGTAAATCAGAGTTTTGACCTGATTTGTGATGGAAAATAAATTCACAAGGACACAGCATATTTTTAACAAATGAATCAAATTTGTGGTCTGCAAGACTATTATCAAATATTCAGGGGTTGCTCCGTTGGCCATATAGCAAGTCCAACAACATCAAAAATCCAACAAATAGTGATACCTTTATTGGGTCAAGGAAAATGCACAATATACATTTGCAAGCTTTCTGAACTCCACTGGCTTCTTCATCAGGCAAGGTGTTCAAATCCTACAGGAGAAAAGAAAATTGAAGATGTTAGTTATAGGTGTGTGTTTTGCTGTTTTTGTTCTTAGTTCAGGTGGTTTGGGGGGTATCTCTTGCAAGCTGACCCCTCCTCCTTCTGGCCATGTAGCAACTGGGAGATTCTCAAAGACCAGGAAATTTAACATCCATTTGCAACACAAAAAGATATATGGTTCAGCTTCTCATTGCCCTGAATTGAACAAAGTAAATGTACACTGGTAAAAATGCATATATTTGGAAAATGTACATAAAGATGCTTTAGCCAATTTGAAGTATGGGTTTCAAAATGTACAGTAAGAAATATGTATGCATTAGAAAAAGTGCACAGTATGGGACTTAGCTAGGACGAGAGCTTGGTGATTTTCTGAAACATGCGGGTAGCAACCATGTATATACCACCCAAGGCTACGATCCCTAAGCACGCTTTCAATCAAGTCCCCTTAATTAAAATAGGACTTACTTCCATGTACATGTGTGTTGGACATGTGTGTACATGGGGAACATGATACAGTGGAATTTATAAAACTTAATTATTAAAAACAAAAGTCAAAATTATGTAAGTCCATGTCCTGCGCATGCCCTGGGAATAAATTCCATTGTAAATTTGGTCTTAACCATGTGGAATCATTCATAACACTAGGCTGCATTAAATAGAGCCTCATTTTCTAACTACCTTGTAAGTTTGAGTGTACTTGCACTGTGCAATTATAGCGCCTTGATGCTACTTTAATTGTCATTCCTGCATCCTAACTTCTTAAGGAACCTTGGAATTTATAGTTTGGTGAAGTATTTAGGAATGTCTGCTGTAAAGCCCTAGTGCATTTGCCTTAACTGCAGCACTCAAGCTTTCTATCAGAAAATTCTAATTATCTCATCGAACTACAGGATTCCATAGGATGATGCCTTAGCAGTTAAAAATAGTACAAAGTACAATGGGGCTTTCTAGATTGGCAGGAAAGTGTGACATGAAGTTGCCTTTTCCTTAATGCTTAGCAGCTGCACCACAGCCTTTAGATGGAGCTGCGCTGTTCCACAGTTTTTAAGAAAAGAAGCTGGGAAAACCAGCACCTTTTTAAAGGCGCTTCTTCTCCCCTAAAACGCAAAAAAAAAAAAAAAAAGCGTTTTCATGGCACACTTTCCCTTTTTCTCATCTAAAGGCTAGAGTTTCATGCAGCCATGAACACACTTCTTTTTGCCAATCTAGAAAGCCCCTATATATATGTAGGGTAGATACTCTCTTATACTTTTTAAGATGGAATCAGATTTATTAATGAGATAGTTGCCTCCAGCAGTTTTGTCTACAGCCCCAGCCAACATAGCTAAAGCCTATAGCTTTAATCTTCAAGGCAATACCTCTTCTTAGAGAAACCAATGCTATCTCACAGTTCAACAAGAGTGCACAAATAGCTTTGGCATAGGAAAAGGTATCAAGCATGAGGGTTCAGACTAGAAATCCCAAACTAGATAGAGGCCTGCATATGTGTGTACAGGTAAATAAAAAAAGAAAGAAAGAGGGGAGTAGCCTCATGCTATGTATTTAACATGACACATAATTTGACCCTTATTTCTGGTTCACACAGTTCTTCCTTTTCATCATTACGACCAAGCTCTAATTTTCCTGGATTTTGTTGGGTTGGCAAACAAAATGGTAGAAAAGACCATCATGGATGTCTTCTGCATCAGTTGTCATAAATGAGATTTTTTTTAAAAAAATAAATTTATATATTTTAATATTGTTGTACTGTTTTTAAATGGTATTGAGTCCCTATGTTGGGAGAAAGGTGGGACATAAGAAAATAAAATGATGGTGGTGGTGGTGGTGATGATGATGATGATGATGATGATGATGATTATTGTAGCAGATTTTTTTTCCAGTAGCTGGCAAATGAGAAGAAATTGTCATCATCATCATCATCATCATCATCATCATCATCATCATGTTTTGCTGTTCTGTGCATTGTATGTGTTATGTTTCTCCTGAATGGCACACACATCACTTTTTCTTACTTAAAAATGTTGTTTCATATTTCACGTTGCAGAATTAAGCATCAGTTTAGAGTAACCATAACCTAAAATATGTGACTGTGAAAATGACTCTGTCTGTAGTTCATTTGCTTTTTCCTGGGAAAAAGCTTTTTTCCTAGGAATCACATATCTAAATATTCCATATATGTATGCGTGAATGTGTGTATCTTAAAGCTCCTTTTATATTCCCTAATGTGTTTTTTCTCTGACAGAATAATTTTATACTTACTGGAATAGATGGGTTTTGGTGTTGTGTGGTTTTGGTTTTAATATAGGAGATTTTCCAAAAATTCTGTTCCCGACCTACTGCCTGAAATGGCCCATCCCAGCCACAGCTGCACTATGTGAGTCTTCTGATCATGTGTTCCAGATCACATCTGATATGCACCACTTGAAATCAGCAGCAGAGAGCATGCATCATCTAGTATCATTGCCTAATCTCTGCAGGCAACCTGCTTTATTACGTTTATATTCTTAATGTGATTAATGATTAACTTTTTAAAACAACTGTAATTTCATGATTAACATGTGCAGTTTGAGAGGCCAAACAAACAGGAGAGTTCTCTACTGGCATTTCAGTGTGGCAGAAAGAAAATAGTCCATAGCAGCGCCTTTTTTGGGGTGGGGGAGATAATTGTCTGGAAATCAATGCAATTAATTATAGATGCCTATTCTAATTTTTAAAGGTCATTTCTGCAAAAACCAAGATAATGCAGTCTTTAACTTCTGCTTTGATTTGTTAGAGCAGAAGGACAATTAATTGCCCGTGCTTAATGTTGCCTGTTTGGACTCCCCTCTGTTCAGGAATCGGTGCTGTGTGTTGATTAAATGGCTACTGAGAGCTTCTGACTCTTTTTATAAAATCCTGGATTCTGAAAAATATGGACAGGAATGGAGTTGGAGTATGGCAAAATGGTGAACTTTTACTACTGTATTATTGGTATGCAAAGTGGAACGGTTTCCAGTTGTTCTAAGCATCTTTAGCCCATCTTCCTTCTTTCTCATCTTTCTTTTCTCATATAAAATGTTTGCCTCCTACCATCTGTTGGATGCATTTATGTATGGTTTGTTTGGTTTATTTATGAGATTCATAAGGAACAGGAAGGGATAGGAAAGATTCAAATGATATGGATGAATGTTTGGTTCCACCATGTCTCCTCCCTGCTCTGACCCAATAATTCCCAGCTTTGCAGGAGAGAATTGAATAAAGTCAATACCAATGACCTACACAAATTTTGACTCTCCAGACAGGATGTTTCAAATGGCAACCTACCAGGTGCTGGATAACCATGCTCACTGCTGACACGTTTGCAGCACTAACATACATGGTGTGCTTGGGGTGCTATCACACAGGGCTGGCTAGGCTTACTATGTGAATTCACTCGTTCCCATATTAAAAACAGAGAGATCTTCATTCCTCAATGAATATTATGCAGTACCTTACAAATTAAAAACAACATAAGAGTTTATTTTTAAAAAAAGAAAGAAAAAAGTCAACATGAACATTAGCTCTAATGAAAGGTACCACACTGTTTTTCCCTCCAGCATCCTTGCTGTGCAAGAATATCACAATGGTGATTTGGCAATGAAGCATAAGAAGGAGAGAACTAGCTGTGTTTCTTAGCCTTTGGCTCCTTTAATACATTTGCCAGCTGACAATTAATTACAATGTCTGATGCTAAGAACTGGCCAAGGACTAAAGCCCCATGCTGTATATCAACCACCAGCCAAGATTTTCAGATGGAAACAAAGTTGTGTCGCTACAGATACAAGCTGTCACTGTGAATTGCCATTCTTTCTTCTTATCTTTCTCTGCTCTTCTGATTCACTTCAGAATCCTGCATGAGTTCCTTTGCCAAATGCCCAGTTGTATCCATTGCTCAGAGTCTGCAAGAGTATTTGTTACTGCTAGCTGAACAGTAAGCTGATTCCTGTTAAGAGCATGGGATGGGTGTGTGTGTGTTAAACTATACATTATGCTGTGTAGCCTGCGGCTCCATTTCTTCTTTTTTAAATAAACAAGCAATGACCATTTTCAGTGAGTGAGCAATACTGTTCTGGATTGAGACTACCACACATTGGGAAGGAGATTGATCCTTTCCTCTCCATCTGCTTCCCTCCAAAATTCTCCACACAGACAATCAAACAAAGACAGGGAAAGATTTCACTTGTAAATTGAGGAAAGAAAATGGAGGGAAATTAATTACAGAATTGGAAGTGAAAGGAAAGAAGATGTCAAATTCAGAAAATATTATAAGGCATTTCTATGAGGAATATTCAAAATTGTTTAAGGAAAAGAATAATACAGATAGCTTTCAGGGAGCTGATAGAATATTTAGAACCGGAAGAAATTTTTAAAATAAAGGTAGAAGAAAGAGAATTTTTGGAATTGGATGCAGCGCGCCTTCGTTATACGTGGGCGCACCATACACGGCTTCCAGCATACACTGGAAACTGCGCCAGAACGACTTCTCCCATGCCCCAGAAGAAGCAATGGGGAGCGCACCAGGCACATGCACACAAGCACAAGCCCCATTAATTCTAATGGGGCTTGAACTTACGTGTTTTTTCCCTTACGCGGGGTGCAGGGGGTCCAGAACAGTTCCCTGCATAAGGGAAAGGCACACTGTATATCAAAATTGGAAATAATTCAGGCTATTCATAGTTTAAAAGAAAATAAAGCTCCGGGTCCAGATGGGTATACATCTGCTTTCTATAAGATTTTTGAATAGGAACTTTTAGATCCATTACATGAAACAATGAAGAGAATATGTCTTGATAAATAGATATGTTATCTTCTTTGAAGAAAAACACTACAGTTGAACTGATATTATGTGTTAAACAAATCTCACCTGTAATGGCACATTTAGATGTACTTGTTAGTAGCATTTGATGCTAAAATCGGATGACAAATTAGTGGTGCTTGTATTGATGTGCACACCAAGGCACAGAGGTGATGTACCCTGACACATAATAGGGGTGACTGTTGCACTAAGCTGTCACTGCCAGGCTGGGCCCCAGAGTGTCCCTGGAAGCCTCTTGATGGCAATCCCATCATGAGGTTTTGTGCATGAACACAGGGGACTCTTGCTAGGTTGGTCCCCTCTTGTGGCTGATATATAAGGAAAGAAGGGACATCAGGCACACAGTAAATTGAGGTAGAGTTACCAAAAGGGGTGGATAGAGAGAAGAAGGGGGGGCTGTAGTACAGGTGGATGCAGGTGACCATACCCTCAACCTAGATTCTGGACTTTGATTGACAAATTTGAATATATTTTTATGTCTGCAGCCTAAATATACACAAAATTGGCCAGCTCCTGTAGGCCAGTGGAAGGGGCCAAAACATTCTTCAGGCCTCAGGAAATTGATATTTTAGAGTACAGTTCTCAATGGAGACTATCACACGAAGGAGATCAGGAGTTTTTCTCATTAATATCCTGGAAAAATCACGTAATTACGTGTAACGATTTGACACAGTGTTGCAAAAAATCCACCATTAAAGTGGTCACAAAGAAGCATTAATGTGCATCTTTTTAATTTTGAGATTTACGCAACAATGCATTTACGATATCACTTTATTTGTGCAGTTTGGTGTGATAATCATTCACGCAATTATGCGCCATTTCCGCTTCATTTGTGGGATGCTTTAAATGCACTTTAATCTCTCTTTAATGTCAAAATCAGCTCCGGTGTGATAAAAATGACTGTCAAAAAGGATGAAGGCTGGGATCTTGTAGCTACTCCTTGTCCTTCCATTTATTAGAAGAACATCATAGTGTTCCTGCTGAGAAAGTCTTCCAACTAGTCCTTGTTCCTCTTCCTATGACAAGAGACCAGAAATTTTCATTTCCATGCTTTACCAGTCTCCATCCAGTCCTTATCTCCACAGTTCATAGAAAGAAAACTTGTTTAGTTTAATGCTACTTAAAAAGAACATTGCGATAATATAGATGAGAAAATGAACACCTATTCAGCTTGACAATTGCTTGTTCCAAAATTTGACACTCATTATAACAGGCAGTGATGGACATATAATCTTTGCCAGTGCCAAAAGTGATGGTAGTAGGAGAAAATGTTTGGTTCTGTCTTTTTACTTTTCTTTTCATATCCGTCTCACAAAATCAGGAGACTTGTTGAAGATACATGGCCAATTCAAGAGGTTGGGTATTTATCAAGGCCCAAATACTGGGAAAGTATCCACCATTCCAACAGACCCATTATTGTAACTGCTGCTGTTGTTGTTGTTTCTCTGTGTCTTCAAGTAATTTCTGACTTATGGTGACCCTAAGGTGAACCATGGGGTTTTCTAGGGCAGAGAGTATGTGATTCACCCAAGGTCACCCAGTGGATTTTTTCAACAAAGTAGGGAATACAGTATATCACACAAATCTGTATCTGAAGTATACCATTTTGTTTGCAAGTGAGGGCTCCTGTGGTCAAATCTGTCTCCTCATCTACTGTCACCACTCCCCTCCTCTCCTCCTCCTTCTTTTTCCTCTTAAATATAAACATCAATAATATAAATATCAATAATAGAAAATTTAAATATCAAGGAGAAGGCTCCCCTGTAACACGGGGTTTAATATTTCTTTGAAATCCTCTCCGTTCAAAAACACTTACATGGTTGCTACCCTTCAAAGTGAAATACCAAAATAGCAGTGCAACTAGCTGAAATGAAGTCTCAGCTATATTTTGCCACCTGAAGAAGTTAGAAGTTTCGTTGGTATTGGGAATCTCAAGAGAAAGAAAGTGTGCAGTGTATTTTAGGACTGCAGTTAAAAATACCAACAGCAGATCTGTTTTTATTGTTAAGCAGAATAATAAATAATAAATAAATAATGAATTACAGGGAACCACTTCTAATGAGTTAGGGACTGCAGCACTGTCAGAGACTGGAATCAATCAAAAAGCAGGAGCCATGTAGGGGACAAAGGGGGATTACGGTGGCTTGCTTAGGACTGGCTGCACACCCCATGTGCTCTGGCATGCACTCTGCTTGTAAAATATGTTATTCGGCTTAATATTTTTGGTATGAAGCTCACTTTTCAGCTCATGATTCAAGTAGTGTGTGTGTACACGGCCAATTACAAGCAAGCCTCACAAAAGAGTGGGTCGGATTAATGGAACTCATCTTTAATTGGCAAGCACTGAAAGAATGAGTTGTCAGATAATGGGACATCAAAAGTTGTGGACTTCCTGTATTATTACCGTATGTACGCGACTATAAGTCGAGAAATTTATGCCCCAAAATTGCCCCTAAAATCTTGGGGTAGACTTATAGAAAGGTCAACTAAAAAGCAGTGCTTAGTAGGGTCCCAAAGCAAGCAAGCCTGAGTCACCCCAATCTCCCTTGGGCGCCAATTCCTTCCCCCTCTGGTCCGTTTCCAAGGCTTGGCTTCCTAGCAGAAAAACTCCCCGTTTAAAAGCACTTCCCTCTATCTGATCCGTTTAGCAAGCCTTTCCCTCAAAGAGGAAAAATTCCCCATTTAAAAACACTTACTTGAACTTCTCTCTTGGTCCCTTCTACAAGCTTTGGCTTCACCAGGAAAAACCTCTTCATTCAAATCCACTTGCTTTTTCCAAGATCTGACTTG
This sequence comes from Urosaurus nigricauda, assembly GCA_034509955.1. Lineage (NCBI taxonomy): Eukaryota > Metazoa > Chordata > Lepidosauria > Squamata > Phrynosomatidae > Urosaurus > Urosaurus nigricauda. The sequence goes on from JAOEGL010000006.1 coordinate 60,103,779, forward strand.
CCCAGAAAAACCTCTCCATTCAAATCCACTTGTTTTTTGCAAGATCTGACTTCCCCAGGAAAAACCTCTCCATTTAAATCATCATCATCATCATCATCATCATCATCATCATCATATGTAAGACCTGACTTCCCCAGGAAAAGCCTCTCCATATAAATCCACTTGCATTATTATTATTATTATTATTATTACTACTACTGCTACTACTACTACTACTACTTGCAAGACCTGACTTCCCCAGGAAAAGCCTCTCCATTTAAACCCGCTTGTTTATTATTATTAGACCTGACTTCCCCAGGAAAAGCCCTCTCCATTTAAATCCACTTGTTGTTGTTGTTGTTGTTGTTGTTGTTATTATTATTATTATTAGCAAGACCTGACTTCCCCAGGAAAAGCCTCTCCATTTAAATCCACTTGTTTTTTGCAAGACCTGGCTTCCCCAGGAAAAAATCCACTTGCTTCCTTTCTCAGTCCTATGTTAAATCAGTTGGGAGAGGTCCAGAGAAGGACTTGCATATAGAAGTTTTACCCTCAACTTATCCACGGGTCATATCAAAATCCAGGATTTTGACCCTGAAATCGACTTATACATGAGGTCGACTTATACATGAGTATATATGGTAAGCTAAATAATAAATAGAAATCATACTTCCTTGCACATCTGATCTTATTTATTTCTGAGGGTGAAAAGGGTCAGGTCTGGTTAGTCAAGCCTTGTATGGGAGAACACCAGGGAATATCAGGAGCCAATAGGTATTGCTGGGAAACCCAGGAAAGCCTTTGCTAATAGTTAGCATTGACAGTACTGGCCAAGTTGGCACTGTGAACTGACTCATAATAAAGCAGCTCCCTATGTACTTAATTTTCATTTTTTTCCCCAAAGTAAATGAAAAAAAAAAGATGAACAAAACTAGCTAGTTGTATATCTTTCCCTCACATGTAGAAGTATGAGACTGGCTTACTTGTGTATTTACCAGTCCATGCACACAGTATACTCCTGTCTAAAAAATATAATATTTGGAGAAATAATTTAAACAACCCTGCAGTTAAACTTCTCTATATGGAGAAGTGCTCCAAGCCAGAAATCCTTCTTCATTAAAGTACCTCCATGAGGAGACATTTTAGAAGTCATTCCTGGTACGCTAAATCTTTCCCATGCTTGGAATATGGGGAACTTCCCTAAAGATGTAATTTAGCCTGGTTTTCTAGCTGGTTGGCAGTTTCCCTTGTGCAGCATGTTTTTTAAGGGAGGGAGCATTGAAATTCATTGTTTCCCCACCAGCAGTCAGAACAAGTAGTGTCTAGGAAGGCCTATATACTACGTGCTGCTTCTGCACATTGGAATTGGCCCCTAGTCACAGGCATGTACATAGCAACAGAAGCTCCTTGACTCAGACAATTTCCAAATTGCAGGGAAGGTCAGCATGTCTTGACAGGTTGATGATTCTATCACAGATAAGCATACTTTATGGGTTTTTTATGGCAAGAGAGCATTCTGTATTAATAATGGCCAAAGACCCAGCTGCCCTTCTGAAGCAGCCTCCCAAGTAAACATTAATCACATTTTCTCAGACTGGTTTCTTGGAGAAGTATTTCCTCATCTATTCTGTAGCCATTTCTGAGGCAGCCGCCAAGTTACAGTGATCTGAAGAATTAATCAAGAAACAATTATCATCTGTTGATGGCTACAGAGGGAGGAAGGATGATGAAATATCTATTTTACTTTGCTGAGTGTGTGCATGTGTAAATATGTCTATACTGCCTATATCTCTTTGCTTTTCATACAGTTTGTCCCTATTAATTAAATATAAACTTTCACTGTTAAACATGTATGTTGTATATATCAATATTAGACAATAAGGAAGAATATGTGTTAGTATTCATAACCTCAGTGAAGCAAGGGTGTGTTAACACGCAAGAGATCCTGCCAAGGAAACAACTTTTGTATAAAAATGAGGGAGTGGGGTCTGTGCAGAAAAAGTGTTTTGGTGAAGAAAATGTGTATTCTGTGCCAAAACCAATACTTTTTCCAGGGGACAGATAGTCTGTACAAAATATACTGATTCCTGTGCCTGTTTTCTGCCCCAAAATGCATGTTTCTGCAAAAAAAAAAAAAAAAATTCCTGAACGAAGTCCAAAAAGTATGAATAGTGCTCAGAAACAACACAGAAATCTTCACATTCTCAAAGCACAGGAACAGAATCACGGAAATGATGCATTGTTGCATGCAGTAATGAAATAAAAGATTTACATCCCTAGACAATAACTGTTAAAACCAAAACTGACATTTTATAAATGATGGGAAAATTAGGATTTAAATAAAACTGTGATTAAGCAAAGTACGGTCAAAAGAACATTCATCCTCAGTATTCACGAAATGGAGCTTTAAATGCTGCATTTGGAATGACAAATGGGGCTACCCGACTCAGCAGGATGGCCCGGTTGCCATGCCAGGAGAGCCGCATTTTCGGGCCAGCTCCCGGCAGGCTCCGGCCCCCAGCAGCCCTTGCTGGGCTTCCAGGCCTGCAGTTGGCTGGCTGGGGGCCAGAAGGGGAGGCACTTTCTCCCAGCACCGGGACTACAGGTCCAGAAGGCACTGGGGCTGGAAGTGCCTTCCGATTGGGTGGCATCGGCCCCGGCATTGCCCAGGATTGGATGGGGGCTGAGAAGGCAGGACTATTTAAGGCCACGTGGGCCGGGGCCTCACCACCATTCCCAGCTCGGCTCTCCCCACCCACCCTCCCTCTTTTTGGGTTTGGGAGCTTTGGTGGTTGCATAGGTCTTGGATCTGTTGGGCGTGGTTTCCATAGCTGCATAGCCCTGGATCGGGAGTCCAACAGGGACGTGGGGGTGCTGCATTGCAGTGGCATTGCCATGTGGGGGCCACATCGATTCAGTATCTCCCGGTGACAAGGGGCAGAGATGCACACATGTGAATAACCAGTTAGCATAGGGCGACAGGCATTGTTAACCAGTGGGCCCTTGTCATCCCGAAGCTTGGCTGTGACCAAGCAAAAGGGGTTCATTGATCAATCAGGTATTGCTGGATGGCAAATCCAGACCTCATGCATTGGGGCCAACCCTACGATATTGTTGTTGTTGTTTAATAAAGCTGTGGCCTTGTTTCTCCCAAATTTGGTGTCTTTGGTCTTTCCTGCTGTGACTCCCATATATGGCAAATGGTGTATATTCATAAAACGTAATCCTTTTGTGTTGATGTTTTGATTGTGCATTCCTACAGAACAGGAGATTGGACTGGGTGGCCCTTGTGATTCCTTTCAACACCATGATTCTAAATCTCCTGCTTCCTGCTGTGGCCCAAGCTAGCAGGAATTGGCAGAAACACTGCCGATAATTTTGTAGACCCCATTTTCAGAGGTCAGTATGGGTCTGGGAATCATATAGAGGGCACTGGTGCAATGGGGATGATGACCAGACCCTATGTTTGAAGAGGTACTGAAGAGGAAGATGTGAGGGAAAAGAGCTCTCTAAGATAAAAAATTTAACTAGAAAGGATCTGCGGTAATTTTAGTCAGATTAAAAGGAAGCTAGGCAGTAATGAACAGAGGTCTGTACATATCAGTGGTGTCAAGAAGATGGAAATTGTTCGGCTTCTCTCATAAATATGATAACTGGGTAATAGCCCAGTAAGGGGCACAGCTCAATATGTGACCAGTTTTACTTGGAAATCAGAACAGATCAAGCCCTTGTAATAAGAGGGATTGATTCAAGGAAGCTTCCAGCATCAAAAGCCCTTTAACACAGTTTGATTGAAAAATCTCTCCATATAAAATTCAACAGCATGTCCTAAGATGTTTAAACCATTTAGCACATGGTGTTACCAGCCTGGGATCCTGTCGGCAACCACTGCATAAATAGTGGCACGCAGGGAAGGGCTGTAGGCTCAGCAACTGTGAAGAATTGTCAGTTATTTATTGCCTTGTTTTTCACCTTGTGGATGGGTCCTTGTAACCTTGTAAAGGAATTATGAGAAGGCTTGTTTGGAAAATCTTCACTGCCACAGGAAAGGAAATTTTCCAAGCCAATGTCCATCAGAATTCAGACATTGGAAAAATAAGCTACTCAAAGCTGGCAGTCATCTTCTCCCAACCACAGTGAGATAAATGCATTACTTCCTTGACACCAGATGTGTGGCCAACAGGATTCTAGCTTTAGTTCCCTATATCAACTCACTACCATTATTATTTTGAATATGGTATCCAGATCAAAGTAGTGGGAGGCAGGCTTGAAAGCCAGCGGCTTTCTGTGGCGTGCACCCTTCTGCTTGTTGAACTGTAAAGTGAGACCTGCATCTTTACACCCTTTCCTTCTCTATAAGACAGGCAAAAACTTGATTTTATATGTAAGAAGGTACTCGGCTGGATCAGCAACTACAGTGGTTCCTTCCCTTTAGTGGGGGATCCATTCCAGATCCCCCTCCCTGCATAAGGGGAATTCCACGTATGCTTGAGCCCCATTAAAAATAATGAGGCTTGTGCCCTCAGCGTGGTGCGCATGCCATTACGGGATTCACCAAGGCTTCTTCTGACATGGCTTTCCATGTATGCTGAAAGCTGTGTGTGTCATGCCCGCGTATGATGTGGGCACACTGTACCTTATCCATCCTGTTGATAAAAAGTCCCTCTTGCCAGGGGCACTGTCTCATTCCAACTGGAGAATGTGCAGAAAATCTGTAATTTCAGCAATAAAGCCAGAAGATACCACCACTTCTTGGAGTCAGGAATCTTTTTTCAGCGTTCAAAGTCAATATGTGTGTTTTTCTTTACTCCCACCTCAAAGATTTCTCACTTGTAAAAGAAAAATGTTTGTACCTATGTATCCATTCACACACTAAATTTTCTAGGTGAAAATTAAAGGGGATTGTATAAATTAATGAATATTAGATTTAACAACACCTGGTAGTTAAGTGGAGCTGCCACATGCAGAGGGAATATATTTCTAAATACTAGGTGCTTAACACATCCTTATATCCTCATTTGCAAGCATTCAGAAATGTGTGTCTGGTGGTTGTTAGGATAAAATGATGAACAAAACCAACTTTGCTTTGAGCCAGCTCATCAGTTCTTTTTAAAGAATTATCACAACTCGTGTAACATTTGTGATTATAGAGTATGGTCTGACTCTAATTTACGCACAGATGTGGCTGTTTGAAAAGGGGCATAGTATGTGGGTGGTTTAATGAGTGGTCAAACTCACGCTTTGCTTGCAAAGGGTCTTAACTTCATTATTAAATCCTGGCCCTATCTTATTAAATGGGTCTCAGATGTCAGAGCTGGGAAATAATTATGTTTCAACTATATTGGAAATGCAGTACATTCATAACGCATCCATGAAAACACACCGGAAATGGGCAAGAGAAATAAAGATTAGGATCAGAGGCTTGATGTAGTATGGTACTGTGAAAAATGCATACAAAAGTACTAAAAAGAAGGAGAAATAAGTCTATGCTAGCAAACATTCCTACTTCCCAAGAATGTGATAAGAACAAGTGCTGCTTTAGGTTTCTGTACAGATTTGGGCAAGAATAGCAGTGGAGGTAGTAGTGGTTTGAGTGTTGTACTGTGACTCTGGAGAGCAGGGTTCGATTCTCAGCTCAGCCATGAAACCCATTGGGTGACCTTGGACAAGTCACATGCTCTCAGCCTCAGGGGAAAGCAATGGCGACCCTCCTCTGAACAAATCTTACAAGAAAACCCCACAATAGTTTTGCCTTAGGATCGCCATAAGTCAGAAATGACTTGAAGGCACACAAGAACAACAGCATAGCAAAAGTTTGTGTGATTCTAGGCTGCTTAAAAGAATAGCTTGAAGAAATCTCTTGGAATACTTTGAGGAATCAAAATAGGTGGATTGAAAAGGGGGAAGTAACGTGCAAGTTTTTTTGTGTGTTTTGTTTTTTGCCCTGTAACAAAAACAGTATTTGAGTTGATTCTTAGTTCATAGATGGTGATTTTTAAAATTGTTAAGTGAAGATCGTAGCAAAGGTTTCTGAGCAGTTGGTAAAGAGATCTCAATGTTTTCTAGCATCAGAAGAAGGTGCTTGGATTTATATTTCTTTTAAAAAATCTCCCTTCAATGTAAATTTCATTTGACGTGGGGCAATACATTATACAAGTGATAGCTCACTTCACATAGGTCACATCAGATGTATTTGCTGGGTATTTCCTTCTGTGAGCAGACAGCTTTCCTGTCTTTAGGGATTGTCTTCTTATCTGTGTGTTCTAAAGAAGTGTATTGCTCTAAGAACCATTGCAAGAGTAAAAGGATTTACACTATTGTTATGGATCCCAAACAATGTTGGTTTTGTTCTGAAAAGACAAAGTAAGTAGGTATAACTGACTCAGACACAATATTAGACTTAGCTGGGCTGAATATACTGTATCAGATTAGAAAAATGAAAGTATCCCTCTTCCTCCTCCTGAATACATTAAGTGTGAATATAGCATAATGACCAAACTTACTCATATTTCTGGGTCGTGCTTTAAAAACTAAATAGATTTGTAAAGATAAAATTATTTCATAATGGGCTAGAATTGTACTAAGATGATGATGATGATGATGATGATGATGATGATGATGATGATGATGATGATAATTGTTTTTGTATTTTTTATTTGTTTAAAAAGGCTCCAACAAATAACCTCCCTCGGGTTTTTTTTCTTTTAAAAACATAATTTTTAAAAAGTGGAATAGACTAATGTTACTAACAATTGGATAAGTTAATAAGAAAGGGAAAAGGTTTGATAGCTAGCCAAGCAAATCCTTAAAAAAGCAAAACATTCCTTGTATGTACATGCACATAGACACACTGCCTTCAGACAGCCATTCACTTCCTTTCAACCAGGAAAAAATGCAAATTTAATTTCCATATGTTTCTGTGGGATATATAATTTTGTCAATTTATACAAGCACAGAATTTAGATTTTCTTACCCAGTCCTTGAGTATAATTTTTCCCATACATCTCTGCATTCAAGTTCAAGATACAGGCCCTTAAACCTATCATAAGCCTTTTGCTGCATTGGCAGTTTTTAACACTCTGACACCTGTAAGTGCAGAAAATCTAAGTAGAGTCATTTTTGTGACTTCAGAAACTGTATAGGTTATAATTTTTCCTGCATTTCTAGCTCTGCAGAAGTTTGATTGCTGGTGGCTGTGGTGCACAGCTAGCACACACAGGAGTAATGAAAATGTGTAACTAAAGACTTCAATAAATTTTTTGAAGCCTCCAGTTTGTTATGTTGTGGTTCAGTAATACCAGAACAACTAGGACAGATTCAGGTATTGCAAAGAATGTTAACGAAGTTATATTAATGCCCTGCTGAATTATCGTCATTATATTATAGTCTCACATGGAACATTATTGCATATTTTCAGTCTTGATGAGCAACTTCTTTTTTCTAGAGGACCACTTTGAAAAGGAGAGTATCCAAGTATCCAATGTGTCTTTCACATTCTCTTACATTGTCCACCGTTGCACCCATTACATTTTTTTTCATCAGTGGAATAGTATGGATGCTAAATTGTAGCACCTCTGTCAGTTTCAGCCCAGGAACTAGTAGGTGCTTTAAATTTAAACTTTTCTTTATAAAGGAGATCATGTCTGAGGTATTTGCAAAACATTCTGGCAATCAGAGCATCTGAGGAAAAGGATTCAATATGGACTTTGGTTGGCATGCGTTTATGTGGTATGGCAAACTGGAAAAAAAAAACAATTTAATGACCATATTGTAAGGAAAGCAGTCTTAAAAGTCTGGAAAATATATAAAGGGAAGATTTATAGGAAAATACCAGTTTGAGTCTCAACAGAGGAAGCTTTTCTAGGTAAGGGGAAACGGGCAGATCAAGAATGGTTAAAATATAAAGACATTTTAAAAAAAGAAAATGGGAAATTGAAAATGAAAAGCAGGGAAGAACTCGAGCAAGAGGGATGAGAAACGAACTGGTTTCACTACTTAAAATTGAAACAGAGATATAGATGTTTAACAGATATTATGAAACAAGATGGTGTAACAAATGAAAAAACGGAATTAGACAAGATAGTAGAGGGAGAAGAAAAGAGGATAATATCTAAGCTATACAAAGTATGTTTGAAATTACAACTAGAGGCAACAGAAACCATAAAAAACAACATGATAGAATGGACAAAGGATTTGAAACATAATATAACATTAAGTAAGTGGGAGAGAGCCTGGGGTAAAGATCTGAGTTTTACACTGTGTAATGACCTTAAGGAAAATCTATATAAAATTATATATAGATGGTATCTTACTCCCACAAGGCTTGCAAAAATACACAGAGGAAAAGGGAATCTGTGTTGGAGGTGTAAGGAGGTACCTGGAACATTCTATCACATGTGGTGGAAGTGCCCGAAAGTTAGGAAATTTTGGATAGAAGTGCATAGAACAATACAGGAAATATTTCAAATCAAAATAGAATTGAAGCCGGAGTTATGTCTATTGACTATGGTAGAAGAGAGAGAAGCAAGGAGGTAGCTAAAATATATTCTGTATTTAATAACTACTGCAAGGCTAACAATTGCAAGAAACTGGAAAGGGAATAACCCTTTGGATGATGATGACTGGCTTATTAAGACTTTAGAGGTAGTGGAAATGGATAACTTAACCAAACTATTAAGGGAGGAGGAAATTAAGGAAGAAGATCTGGGATGGGAGCCTTTCATTGAATACTGTAAAAAAATGGTAAAAATCCATTTGAGTTTGTCGGAATTCTAAAGTGATATGGTGAATGCAAAGTAATAGGTCTAGCTAAAAACTAATTAAGGGAAAACGCAATATCTGACTCTGGAATCATTATAAATAGAGGTTAAATGTCTAAATAAGTATGGCAAAGGAAACATGAGATAATATAGGAAGGAATCTATTAAGAGAGATATAGAGGTGAATTTCACTAGTTCTGAAAACAATAGTAGAGATTAAAGAAAAGCGAGATAGGGAAATGGAAAATTCATTGTTGGAAAAGAGGAATAAAAAAGCAATGCTGTCAAGAACAGAAGATAAATGTTGGTGGAGAAAATAAATCATAGTGGGAGGGAAGGGGGGAAACTATGAATGATACTAGAAGCTTGGAATGAAATGAGTGTATGGTACAACTTTACACTTTGTTTTTATCAATTAAAAATTTAATAAAATAAAAAAATGGAATTTCAGTATGAAAATAATAACTTTTCTTTCCTCATCCATGAGAGAGCTTTTAAAAAGCTACATTTTTGGATTAGAGCTCTGGTCATGAGACCCTGTGCAGCATGGGGTGGGACTATAGAATGCATATGGGAAGAGTTAGGGTATATGACTGAGCCTGCTAAACTGATGCTTAAGTCCTGCTTGTGAGCAGAATAACACAGACTTGCTGCTAAGCGCTTCCATGTGGTTAAGCTTTTAAGGTACCCATTCCCACCCATAAGATTTTTTTCCCCCTTGAGGGTTTAAGTGTCAAGACAATGAAAGCAGACATGTTTATCACAGTTAGTACATCCTCTCCCAGGGCAGTCTTTTGCTTCCATTTTACTAAAGGATATATCAATTGCTTGTACACAATGGGAGGGCCCCCAGGTGGAAGACATGAAAGTTGTATTGCGGACTTCAGCAGGGCCAGTGTGTGAGTCAGTGATAGAGACAGAACAGATGCTGCATCTTGATCCTTGCAATGTGAATGTGGACTTTTCCCCCTTTCCTTTATTGCTCTTTCCTTTCTTCCTCTGTAGAAATATTATTTTATTGCTCTTCTTTCTTGGTCTTTCCTTTCTTCCTCTGTAGGGATATTATTTTATGTCTTAAATGTAAAAATTACAAGAACACGCACTCACAACATGCTCATTTTTCTCATTTTTAATTTAATTATGAACTTGGTTTGACTTCTCTCATCTGTCTAAATAATAGCATTAAAATCTTATATTTTAAACTCTTTTACTAGTACTAACATATGGGCATTTATGACCATAAAGAATCACAACAGCAGTCCTTCCTCCAGTTAAGAAGGAGAAAGTTTGGGCCCTGCAGATGTTTTGTACTGCAACTCCCATCATATCTTTCCATTGGCCCTTCTCAGAGGAATGGTAGGAATTGCAGTTCAACAACATCTGGAGGGAAACATGTTCCTTATCTCTGAAAAGTTGTATAGCTTTTGGTGTGTGAACAGTCCATATTGCTGATGAGACTAGTCTGATCTTTTGGGATTTCTAAAAAGTAATTACAGCATATTAGACCAGTTCAAGATCTTGATGTGTTTTTATTCTGTCTGATCATTAATTTCATTCATAGCTGAACATACAAAGCATACAAATATATTTGATTACATCTGCATCACAGTAAAGGCAGCATTAAGTCTTTAGAAACTATTGATTTTACTATAAAAAAAACTTTCTTAATCTATAACTTTTGTCAGGGTAGAGGTAAATATAAGATCTGCCCTTGCTTTGGGAAAAAAACCAAATTTTGCTTGGCATAGGCTGCATTTATATTACACACCTTTGAATTGTGTGCATTGCAAAGAATAAACATGAAAAACATAATTTCACTGTTCTATACCTTCCAATTTATCACAGATGAAAACTGGGACCTGTATGTCCAAGCAGCATCGAAGTGTGGTCAAGATGGTGAAAGTAATTAATGAGAAAGAGCACACAAGCTAGGCTGCAAGGGTTTGTTTTTGCCTGAGCCTTATGGGAAGGCCAGGATTTCTCCCCCTCCGCTCACTAGGGATGAGGCAGAGTACAAACTACTTTTGCAGTTTGAATTCAATTTGCAGCAATTGACAGCATTAGCTGAGGAGAAAGCAAGAAACTGGGGGCCTCTACAGACTGGCAAGAAATGCCAGCATCGGTGTGGAGTGGGTGGAGTGACCACACGCAGCACGCCCCGACTTTGCCCTGATGTCACCTGCACAGCGGGAGGCGTCACACCATTTCTTTGGTGCAGTGTTTAGATGCATTGGGCCAAAGAAACCCCAAAAAGCTACCGCCACCACACCAAGGGCAGCTTTTTGCCGCTCTAAAATGGAGCGGCATTTTGCTGCTGCTTTTTTAGAGCAGCAAACTGCTGGATCGGGGCTGTGGTGTGTGGTTGCTGCGGCCTCGATCCGGTGCTGAAAGGGGTGGTGGGACGCTGCTCTATCAAGGCAGTCTGTTTAGCCCTTAAGACACTTACACTTTAAAAGTAGCTGGAAAAGTGGGACAACAGAGGATTAATCAAGATTGTCCCTGCCTAATAGGGACAATTGGAAGGTATGCTGTCCCAAGAGATATGAATATAAATGGAAGTAATTGTATCTAAAGTGCTAAAAAATTACAGCAACTGCAGCCTGATACAGATGGGCCTTAAGGGGCGTGGCGATGGAGATACTAGAGTTCCGGACTGGCAGCAACTACACAGTCCGTCACCCTAGTATTTAACGGAGACATCATCATGGCAGCGTCCTGTCCCTGTCCACATAGGCACCACCATCATGACATCTCCGCTGCGCGGCAACTAAATATCACACACAGGAAGTGACATCATAACAGCGCTACTTCCTGGTTGCAGCACCACGAAAAAGGAGCTGCTCTAGGTGGCACTGCATGCATCATTCCCACATCAGCTACACTGCCACCTGAACGAAGTCGAGTGAGACCTCTTGCTGCGGCTGTCAGGGTGTATGGGGGCATGAAGCCCCATGGACACCCCATTCTGGGCCACGGGGAAGTGGCATTTTGCCACTTCTCCATGGTCCTGAAAAACAGGAGATTGGGGCCTCTGGGCTGCCGGTGAGGCTGCCCTGGCCCAATCCCCCATGGCCCTACATGTTTCACTCCTACATCGACAGAATGGGAGACAAACAGAAACAACAGGTTTCAAAAATTTATGCCCCTAAGTTAGGCTTCCAGTTCCTTTTGGTATGTGTGGCAGGACCTTTTTTCCTGTATATGGTTGCACATCCTATTTCAACATATCTTCCAAACATGCTTTACTTAGAATGGGGTGAGTACTGATTTCTTGCCATGGTGAACCACAGTAAGTCACATTGTTTCAGAATGTTTCTGTAGAAATTTTTGAAACCTGTTGTTTCTGCTTGTCTTCCACTCTGCTGATGTAGGATTGAGAGATGTAGTTGCTGTATTGTGCAAGTTTTTATCTCCAGGGCTGATGTTGTTTTTGTTAAAACAGCTGTTTTGCTGCATTACATAGTAGTGTAAGTGCTCAGCTACTTTTGGCAGCCAGTGGATTCTGGAAGACCCAATTGCCGTGTCCTTGTTCTTCTGGCCAGATGGTACTAACATGTGCTTTCCCCAAGTGTTTTTTTCTACATGTGCCTTTGCATTCTCCTTCCAGTCTCTCCTGTTGTATTTCATTAATCACTGTTCCGTTAAAAGGCAGAAAAAAATTGCACATTTTTCCTTCCTTTGTCAATTAGATTAAAAGGAAGAGAATTCTGTTGTAAAGTCACGATGTGTTCAAAAAGAAAAAGAAAAGAAGGCCTTCTGAATAGGATGTTGTTGTTTATTCTTTATTCAAATTTTAAGCCTGAGTTCAGCAAAGTCCTCTGTGTTGGCAGGGGTCAGGGCTAATTTTTACTGATTTCCTCCTTTGATTTCCCAAGCAATTAAACATCATTTTGAATGTTTCACAGTCCCAGCTTTCAGGACAGGCTTGAGGAGCTGCAGTGGACCCAAAAATTAGTTATTATTATGAACTCATATTGCACTTCTTCTTACTTGGCTTTGGGAGGATATGCTTCTTTTAATTGGCTGCCAAACACCGTCCTGTATGAATGAAAGTTCCCCCCCCCTCCAAAAAAAAAGTGAGTATAGTTTATGCCACAAAGCCTGTATTTTAAATCAGGCCGTCCCAAACATACCTTTCAGATTTGATGAAAATCCAATGAAAAAAATAATTGGTGTTCCCTCCCACATGAATTGAGTGTATACCACATAGCCTGTATTTCAAATCAGATCATTCAGAATATAACCTCCATATTTGGTCAAAAATTGTTCAGCTGTTTTTGCAAGACACAGTAACAGACAGAAATATTTAATTCTATAGATTACAATGCACACAGTCCACTCACCATGTTATCCACCTAACAAGCCTTTGAGATAATGTAATCTGAGAATGATCCAGTGTGGTGTATTGGTTTGAATGTTAGACTAGGATTCTGGGAGACCAGGGTTTGCATCTCCATTTAGCCATGAAAACCCATGGGGTGGTTCTGGGCAAGTCACACTCTCTAAGCCTTAGAGGAAGGCAATGGCAAGGCTCCTCAGAATAAATCTTGCCAAGATAACCCTGTGTTGGAGTCAAAATATATCAGACTTGACTTGAAGGCATGTAGCAACAAAAAAATCTTAGAAACTGGCTCAGAGTCACCAAGAAGATTATTTTGGAGGTCATTTATGAAATGCTGAGCTAGAACATCTGCACCAGATATTGTGCCCCCCCCCCGGCCTTGAAGACCACCTACAAAAAATACCACACACACACACACAGAAATGGTAACATCTTCCTCTGTTAAACTACTCTAACTGTGAACTGTACTATTGTCCAACTAGAACGCATCATTCTAAACCCATTAGATCTAGTCTAGATCAAGGAAGCTTCATGATGGAGCCAAGGTTTGAACCTGGGTTTCCATGTGTTGTTCCACTGCTCCCTAGTTTGCATTTTGCTGGCACTGAGCTTCCAGTGCTCTTTTTCCATGGACTGCACCAGTCACATCCAGTGCTGTGCTGGTGGAAAATACAGAAGAGCACCTCTCATTCCACTGGTATAAAGCATACACTGATTAACATGAAGGAAAACATCAGACAAAGACTTGTTTATACTTGTGTGTCTTCTCTGATTCCCTGTCTTCTCCCCAATTCTTTCTCCTAAGTAATACTTTGCAACATCTTAGCAGAATGAATGACCTTCATCTAAAGATTAATAGAGCTTTGTGTGGATGTTTCCACAGGTGTACAGTGAAGCCTAAGATCTTTGGTGCATCTATGTTCTTTGTCTGTGGGTACCGGAATCTTTGAAAGCTAAGATCATTATTGAAGAGGGCACTAGGCAATTTAGAAAGATCACTGTCTTCATATGACAGAAACTTTGCAGCAAAGCACTGTAATTTATGATGATAAATTGTAGCTGTCAGAATGTCGAGATCACTTCACGGAATTTATTTCCAAGCTCACATTTTGAGTTTATGTGGCAGTGCTTGTCCCCATGCCAGCCCTCCTGTGTAAACTTCCTAGGGAAGCAGCACAGAACATTGATAGCCTTTTTTCCAAAGTGGCTTGGCACAGCAAGGGGCAAATTAATTCCTGTATGCCTTAATGCAAAAACAACCCCACCTCCCCCCTTCCATCCCTTTGAAAGATAAGAAAGGGGGAGAGGATTTCAACTTCCCAGTTTGCTAGTATGTATTAAAACCCAGTTGTTCCATCTCATTTTAAAAAGCTGTTACTTACTTGAAAATGTTAAGATTTCTTTTTCCAGGCCTACATCTGACACTGTAGACTTGCCAGTGCTAGACTGCTGGGATGGCTACCTTGCAACAGAAACACTGAATATAAGACTTTAAATTTGCCAGTAAAGCAGGGAGAAAGACAAATATTGTCTAGACTGGTCTGGTGTTTCACAGTTATGGGACTCAAGACAATAAATAATTAAAAATGCACACACACAAGTAAAGCACATGTACCCAAAACCAGAAAAGTTTATGATTGAAATAGTATTGAACTGTAGAATTAAAACCATTTAAAAAGGACGGATAACAATGGTACAGTATTTTAGGAGGAACACTTTTCTTATAAAACAATTTCCAAAAGGCTTCTGGAATGAAAGGACCAGTAGTGTCACTGGGTGAGGGGGGGGAGTGGACTGCACCAGGTGACAGCCCAGAAGGGGGGTGACACCCCAGGATGGGGGGTGACACCCAGTCATCTCCCCACCCACCACAGGCATTGTTTTGGCCCTCTCAGGGGCTCCTCTGCCCCCCATGAGAGCTGCTCTGCCCGTACTTATAATTATTATTATAATTATTACTTATAATTATTACTAATAATAATTATTATTATTATTACCAGCTCTACCCAGGCCAGGCAGTCACTCCTTGGGCCCACACCAGCTCTTCCTGGGCCCAGCTGTCCTCAGGCCGGGGGGGGGCTCTCCCCCAGGCCCACACCAGCAATCCTCAGGCCAGGCGAGCTCTCCCCTGGGCCCACAGTGGCTGTCCCCGGGCCACACCAGCTCTCCCCTGGGCCCGTACCGACTCTCCCCAGGCCCACGCCGGCTCTCCCCAGGCCTGCAGGGGCATGGCTGCTGCTCTCACGGACCTTCTTCCAGTCCTGAACTTCCGGAACCCCACCGAAAGTCAGGGGCCAGAAGTCCCACTCACCCTGAAAGTCCCATCCCCACACCAGGTGTCCCCCATTGCAGGGACACCACTGGGAAGGACCTTCACATGCTGATGAAAAGGCAACAAGGAGTGAGCTAGCCTAGCTTCCCTAGAGAGGGTGTTAGAATCATAGAATCATAGAGTTGAAAGAGACCATAAGAGCCATCTAGTCCAACTCCCTGCCATGCAGAAACTCCCAATCAAAGCATCTCTGACAGATGGCCATCCAGCCTCTGCTTAAAAACCTCTAAGGAAGGAGACTCCACCACTCTCCAAGGGAGTGTGTTCCGCTGTCAAACAGCCCTTACTGTCAGGAAGTTCCTCCTAATTTTGAGGTGGAATCTCTTTTCCTGCAATTTATATCCATTGTTCTGCATCCTAGTCTCTGGAGCAGCAGAAAACAAGCTTGCTCTCTCCTTAATATGACAGCCCTTCAAATATTTAAACAAGACTATCATATCTCCTCTTAACCTTCTCTTCTCCAGTCCAAACATCCCCAGTTCCCTAAGGCATTCCTCATAGGGCATGGTTTCCAGACCCTTCACCATCTTAGTTGCCCTCCTTTGAACATGCTCCAGTTTCTCTATATCTTTTTTGAATTGTGGTGCCCAGAACTGGACACAGTGTTCTACAGCAGTTGTATAGAAGGTCCTCTTGCATCTATTCCATTTGCAGTTATTTTCTTTCCCCAGCTGCTCCACCTAATATACCATTCAAATTTCCAGTAGTGCTTCACAATTCAGAAGTTGGAAGGTTGTTTTTAAGAATGATAACAGACCATGCTGAAGTCACCCATAATTGAGTCATGCTAGTATGATGTCCTAGGTATGAGAGCATCATCATCATCATAATATAATTTATTTATGTACTGCCATCTGTGTAGTAGCTCTTAACACGAGCAATTTGCAATTGTTAATTTGACTGTTCCCTTCCTTCACCATTAAAAGACATTGCATACAAGAAAAAGGGCATAGAAGTTTGGGAGGGTAATGAATCTAGCAGATGTTGGCTGCTCTTCTCTCCTTCCAAGGCCACGGAAGTGCCAGCTAGGATGGAGGGAGGGCCTTACATCAGTTGCTGGACCTAGACATGATGGTCTAGGCATCATTATTCTGGTGAGTTATGGATGGCTTCCCAGTGTTTTTATGTTTATTTCTCTTTAAAAATGGGGGAAGAGACACTAACAGGTTCAGAAATGTAAACAACAGGAGTCTCTCCTGCTTTGGTGGGCAGCTTCGAGTGTTGCCCCAGGTAATTCCTTGGGTGCCTGAATTGTTACTAATAGACCTGAGAGCATTGTCAGTATTGCTACTCATTGTGAATTCTGTTGCTGAAAGTCAAAAATTCTGAGAAGAACTTGGAAGTAATGAGTTAAATGTCCCTAAGGTAACTTAATGAGTTATTCTGTTCTAAGAAAGACACAGAGAAGTCACATTTTGAAAATAGCACAATGAATGGAAAGAAAGCAATTCATTAGTGTAATTAGTAAGATTTTTCTTGTTAATTTTATAAGTCACTTTTAAAGTGCTGTTTTCTGATATTTTTCTGATAATTTGTCAAGTTGCATGACTTCCCCAAGGCCTATTTTTTTAAAAGCAGCCAAAAAAAAGTACAGGTAGATAACCAGCAATACAAAGAGCCACACAATGAGTTAATTTCTTTAACACTGTAATGAGCAATGGCAATGAATTATTTTTATAGCACTAAAATGGGAGCAAATTACTTTTAAAACTTAATGTCCCAAGACTTGCTTTTCAGCTTCCTTTTCCAACCACAGTAAGCAATACAACTTTGGTAGCATAAAGCTGAGGGACAGGAGAAATCACCCTTGCATTACACTGAGATGCAACTCCACCCAAAAACTTCCTACCTCTCAGCCCAACAGCATTTTGTATTGTACTTTAGTTAATATGAGCCACTTTGGGGGCAGGGGGATTTGGGGCTGAAAAGCAAAATGAAAACATACTATATATGCTCATGTATAAGTCTAGAAATTTTAGTCCAAAAATTGACCCAAAAACCCTGAGTGAACTTTTCATAGGACAATGTAAGTACTGCATTTTTTTTTAAAAAAATGGATGGCAAAAGGTGAGCAGGTAACAGAAGCACTAACCACCTCTACTCTCTCTGTGGCACCGCTTCTAACTTTTTTTGAATGATTGGATGGGAGAATGGTGGTGGCGGCAGCTTATAGGTACATCCCCTCATAGGATTGCCAAGAGGAATTGGGCTTTGACAGATTTGAATAAGGTATTTATCTATGTTTGTCAACTTTTCTGGCTTAAAATCAGGTAAAGTTATCACATTGAAATTAAGAGATATAATCACTGCTAACATAGTTGCCATTTTATTTGCTTTGCCTTTTCATCTATTTTGATTTCCTTAGCCCCCCTTCCCTACACATCACACAGCCACGCCATTTATTATAGTTCCCTCCTCATTCACCCAGCCTTTAAAGTGAGTAGAAACAGTTATGCCTGCTGGAATTTTGGAAGTTCTTTGACATAATTTCCCCTTTCTTTGTCCTTCATATCCTTTATTACATGCCCTTGACTTATCCACGGGTCATACAAAATATTGTTAAGTATATACGGTAAATAATACATTGAGTTGAAAATATAAGTAATACATATAATGAGCTAGATCCAGGTGTAGTAATTCAGACCATTCGCTGAAATCAATGGAACATAAATTAGTCATGGATAGCATAAGTCCTATGTTATACAAGGATCTGTAAGTATGACTAAATCTGGATCCAGCATGCATGGATCTGGCTGTTTTGTCACCTCCTCCAGCCATTCAGTGGCTTTAGTAGTGCCCCACAGGGCTTCACCGTGGCAGGGGGGATGAGGACATGGAGCCACACATGTGGAATGTTATGCTCCATATGCCTGAATGCAGGATCCCAGCCAAGTTTCTTCTTCCTGTTCCTCTTTTTCCTGCACCCCTCTCATATTCTCAGAGTACCTCAGAGTTATTTGTGCTCTGCAATCAAGGAATATCCTAGTCCCCAACTCAGTTCTGGGATAACCTATACATTTCTTGAGGTTGCTGTCACTTGTTCTTTGCTGCCTCCTCTTTCTAACATCTGTTTGATGTACTTGATGTGATATGACTCAGAAGTACATGCTCTTCATCCGGCCATATTGGCTGTTGGCAGTTAACATGTTTGTGTCTGTTGCCAATACTGATTCTGCCCTTGACCACAAACACATAATTCTCTTTCAAACCCACTCCCATCTTCTGTTTGGTTCTATAAATACGGGACCACTTTATAAGATTGTTGCAAGAAATACTAAATGTACTATAAAGTACTTCAAATCTTATCCTTGCTGATTTAATGTGTACAGTCGGCCCGCCCCTTATGTGGGGGATCCATTCCGGACACACACACACACCCCGTGTAAGGGGAATTGAGTGTATGCTCAAATCCCATTAAGTATAATGGGATGTGGCCACACGGTGCACCCATTGTTTCTATTGGGGCTTGCCTTCTGTGTGAGCTCAAGTCCATGGAAGGCAAGCCCGCAGAAGGGGTGGGCGAACTGCACTTCTCTAACAGTCTTGCTAATGTACTAGAATTGTAGCTGTAGAATGTAAGAGACTCTAGTATTTCTTCATTTTTTTAATGTTTGAAATTTGCATTATTCTTCGTTAACCATATGGTCAGTTCCTCCTTTTTTTGCCTTGAAAAGTGGAGCATCAATACCTAAATAAATAAAATATCCCTCATACCTAAGAATTATAGTGCATACAAGGTGAAGCAATAAAAAGGTTTATATTATATTTGTAGTACATTTCTGTAACATTATACATCCATCAAGCATTGCTGTGACTCAAAAGCAGCATATAAATGTTTTTACAAGGACATAGATGGGTTAATGGTTTTGCCATTTGCTTTCTCCTGTCTGTTTTAAAGACTGTTTTTAAGTTAGTCCAAGATTTGATGCTTTTGGAGAACTGCCTGGACAATTGGAAAGGCTTTCAAAGCAGCAGTCTCTCAAGCATGTGGCACACACAGATCTATATTTAAATCCTCCAGGCCAGGCCAGAATCCTGACAGTCAGCTCAAACCTTATATCCACCCCATTGATCCCAGCAGGATGGGTGGAAATGACTTTGTGTGCTCCGCCAGACATGATATCTGTTCTACAAATGCAACATCCCTCCTCATCTGCTGCATTCAACCGCTGTTAGCCTGATTCTTGAGACAGAAGTTGAAAACAGAAAAACTCACTGTGGTCCTCTAGGGTGAAAACCATCAACTAGGAAGTTGTATCAAATGAATAAAGAACAATGAGAAGTGTCATCTTTCTGACTCAAATCCGCATCTACGTTTCTGCTCACGCATCTGGAGAGTTAAGCAATACTTCAATTGAGTTGCAGTGCTCTCTCTGAATATTGCACTTTTGAGTTTTTTCCAGCTAGAAAAGATTGAGTTGTTCTATATGCATTTATGGAAACTTCAGCCTGCCACTTCAGTGTGCAGTGCCTAGTCCATCTCACTTCTGTATAAATGCTTAGTCCTAATTTTGAAAGAAAATAATAATAATAATAATAATAATAATAATAATACAGATCAGGCAGACAAATTTCCTTAATTTTCCTTATTTTGGAATTCTGTTTGCATAATGTCATCTGAGTTTCCTAAACATGAGAAATGTCAGGAGAGCTGTGCAGGGCAATGCCTTGATCTTTATTTATACTATGATATTTATCCATTCTCCATTATTAGAAGTTTTCTTCAATTGCCCCTGGTTTCTGAAATTTCAGCAAGCATTACTCTCATGCTATCAAGAATATCAGGACTAATGGCATGTATTTTTAAATGAATAATGAGATACTGAAAAAGTTTACTTTTGCATCCAGTGCTACTCCCAACAAAACAAAACTGGGAGATAAATACAGCACTGGCACAAAGATTGCTCAAAATAGTTTTTATCATTTATGAGATTACGTAGTCTAACATCAGGTATTTTAAGGCTAGGTTGAACATTCAAACAGGAAAATTTACCCTGACTAGGGGGAGACTCAGGACCAGAACTGGAGTGTGGGTATCTTCCTCCTTTCACTGGAGGGTTCTGAACTTTTGGGGAGTAAGTTTCATTACAGAATTCATAGTATACAGTTGCGGTTGGGCGGTTTAAGGTTCAGATTTATCAGTAAAGACTCACTGCCCTATGTGACCCTCAGCTGAAGCAATATCAGTATATCAGTATAATCATTCCTACTCATTTTATCTCTGACTGTCCATTCAACCAAGGCAGATGGACTGGAGGGAGGGCTCAACTTCATTCATTTTCAGTGCAACATGCACAGACTTTGGGCATTCCTGCTTCTAAAGATTTTCTCTGTCTTCAAAATGTAACAGCCTGTAGCTCTTCCTTTCATAGCCATCAAAGTTAGCTAACTCATGGGTCTAGTATAAAGTTAAGTCTGAATGGAATTATGTTTTCTTTTTGACCATCACTGGAGTCCAGTAGGATTTTTTTTTAATCTTCAGGAAATGCTTGTACTCTCCTGGAACTCAAACAGCACTGCATCTTACATAAAAGAGTGCCCTCCATGAATAATCTCCCCTAATAATTATGTTGAAGATATTGTTTGAATAGATTGGATCCAGAATATATGAGACCCACTTACTGACCCGGAACTTAAGTGGCAGTTCCAGGATGACAGAGCATATTTCCCTATATGAGCCTGTCTGGGATCCAGAATCTTAGGAGAAGTCCTTCTCTCAGTCCCATCACCTTCATACATATGGCTAGTGAGGATGTGAGATAGGGCCTTCTTGGTGGCTGCCACCAGGCAAAGATAATTTCATTCCAACAGGCCTTTAGGACTGAAGGCTTTTAAAGAAAGGGCTTTTAAGAGGGTAGTGTATTATTGTTATCATTCTGTTTTAAACTGTTATAATGTTGATCTTTTAATGTTTTTAGCTATTGTTTAGTGTTGTTTAACTGTTTTTCGCTTTACTTTAAGGGACATTCCCATTGAACTCAGTTGGACGTCTGGTAGGTTTGGAGCCTTTATTAGATCCATCTTAATAAACCCAGCCTTTCCTGTTGTCCTAAAGCAGGAGTGGGGATCATGTGGCCCACCATATGTAGGTGAACTTGAACTTCCATCACTTCTCACCACTGATTATGGGCTAATGGGACTTCAAGTCCAACAAAATTAGGAGGACCACATGATCTGGCAACATCAGTAAAAAGGAATTATATTGGTTAACCGATTGGCATATTCCCTAATTCCAGCATTAGCCCTGGCTCTGGTTTGTTTTTGCCACATAAAGACAGCTTTTGTCACCATGGTCTGCGCAGGGAACTGGACGGGGGGAGTATGTCCCTCATTCTGCTGGACCTCTCAGTCATTTTCAGTATCATCAACCATGGTATCCTTTTGGACCACCTCTCTGGGATGGGGTTCAAGGCACTGTTCTGTTGTGGTTCTAGTCTTTCTTGGCAAAGAAAGCTCAGAAGTGATGCTGGGAGACTCCTGTTCAACTCCCTGGATATTGGCCTGTTGAGTTCTGAAGGGTTCAGTTTTCCCCCATACTGCTTAACATGTACATGAAATCTGAAGAGGTTATCCAGAGGTTTGGATGTTTAACATCCAGTGTATGCTGATTACACCTAATAGTTATCTCTCCTTTCCATCCAGTTCTAAGGAAGCTGTCTCAGTACTGAACCAATGTCTGTTGTCAATAATGGACAGGATGTGGGTAAACAAATTGAATCTTAATCCAGAGTTCATTCAAAAGGCAGATCAGGGAATAAAGACTCTGCTTGTGCTGGAAATCTCAGGCATGAGTTTGGTGTTCTCCTGGACTCAACTCTGAGCCTGGAAGCCCAGGTTTCAGCAGTGTCCAGGCGTGCATTTGCACAGCTAAAAGTAGTGAGCCAACTGTGGCCATTCCTTGAGATGTCAAATCGGGCCATGGTGACACATGCCTTGATTACGTCTCATTTGAACTATTGTAGCACATTCTACATGGAGCTGCCTTCAGAAACTTCAGTAGGTTCAAAATGCTGCAACTAGAATATTGATCAGGGCCAGTAATAAAGAGCATATAACTCCCTTTTTGAAACAGCTGCACTGGCTACTGGTTTGTTTCTGGGCATAATTCAAAGTGCTGATCATGACTTATAAAGCCCTATACAGACTTAGGTCCAGACTATCTGAAAGACCATATCAGCTCATTCAAACCTGCAAGAATGCTAAGATGATGATGATATTATTATTATTATTATTATTATTATTATTATCCTTTATTTCTATATAGCTCTGTAAATTTACACAGCGCTGAACATACAAACTTTTAATTAGATGGTTCCCTGCCCTCAGGCTTACAATCTAAAAAGACATGACACAAAAGGAGAAGGGAATGGTGGTGGGGAAGGGGATCAGGTCCAGCAGTTCTTCTCTTCCTCTGAGGCCCGGACCAAGGCAGATGGACTGGAGGGAGGGCTCGGCTTCTTAATACATAGTTAAAGTGAAGCATCCTGGGGCAGACAAGGGCACACATCTGGGAACGCTTCCCTAAACAATATAGTCTTTAACTCAGTTTTGAATCTGGTTAGAGAAGTGATGCGGCATGCATGTGGAGGAAGAAGGTTCCAGGAGTGAGGGGCAGCAAGTGAGAAGGGACGAATCCAGGATGGAGCAGTGGAAATCCTAGGCTGGGACAGGAGGCCTTGACTACTAGAACGGAGGGTACGGGTAGGAATGTAAGGTGAAAGAAGTTCAGATAAATAAGGAGGGGCCAGTCCATGGAGGGCTTTGAAAGTCAACAACAAAAGCTTCTACTGGATGTGGAAGGGAAGGGGAGCCAATGAAGGCAGGATAAAAGAGGAGAAACATGGTCAAAGCAGCGAGTGGATATGATAATACATGCAGCTGAGTTCTGGACAGAGATTAAAGGATGGAGGTAAGAGAGAGGAAGCCCTGTCAGAAGAAGGTTACAATAATCTAGTCGTGAAACCACCAGGGCATGGGCCAGAATCTTGGCAGTGGAGGCTGAGAGGAATGGACAGATTTTAGCAATGTTGTAAAAGGAGAATCTACAGGCCTTGGAGGTGGCCTGGATCTGGGGAATAAATGAAAATGAAATAAAAAATGAAACCAAGACTACAGGCTTGCTGAATCGGTTGAATAGAAGTCATCAACAGAAACAGAAAAGGAGTATTGGAGGGTGGGTTTAGGTCGGAAGACAAGAAGCTCTGTCTTAGACATGTTGAGCTTCAATCGCTGATGCCACATCCACTGAGAGATGGCAGCCAGACAAGATGAAACTTGCTGTTCAAGCCTTGGTGAAAGGTCAGGGGTGGAAAGATACAGCTGAATGTCATCGATGTACAGATGATAGGAGAAACCAAAAGAACTGATGAGTTTACCTAGGGACAGTGTGTATAGAGAGAACAAAAGGGCACCCAAGACTGAGCGCTGGGGAACTCCAACAGGTAAGGGAACAGAGGAAGAAGTCTGACCGCCCGTGACCACTGCAAAAGATCTGTCTGACAAGTAAGATTTAAACCAGTTGAGAACAGAGTCAGAGAAACCGAGGTCAGAGAGCATATCAACCAGGAGACTGTGATCCACGGTGTTGAAGGCCACAAACAAATCGAGAAGAATGAGGCTAGAGTAGAGGCCATTTGCCTTAGCCCTTAAGAGATCATTTGAGATCTTGGTGAGGGCTGTCTCTGTAGAGTGCCGTGGGCAGAAACCAGACTGAAAAGGGTCCAGAAAGTAGTTGGCTTTGAGAAACTCAAGACAGTGAGAATAACAACCCGTTCCAGTACCATAGAAAGAAAAGGAAGAAGAGAAATCGGATGATAGCTAGATAAAGAAGAGGGGTCAAGAAAGGGTTTCTTCAGAATTGGGGAAATGAGAGCAATTTTGAAGTCCGAAGGGAAGGAACCCGAAGAAAGAGAGAGATTAAAGATATAGAGGAGCGAGGGCAGTAAATAGGGGGCTATAGAGATTAGAAGACAGGAGGGAATAGGATTAAGAGAACAGGTTGTAGGTTTGGAAGAGTTTAGCAGCATAGAGAGTTCATCCAGAGAAACATGTGGAAACGCAGAGAGTTTATTAGTAGAAGGTACCAGGAGATTAGTGGTAGGGAGCAAATCAGAACTATTTCAGATCGAATAGTAGTGACTTTTGTGATGAAGTAGTTGGCGAAGTCAGTGGGGGGAAATGATGAGAAGACGGGGAGAGGAAGGTTTTAGCAGTGTATTGAAGCAGGAGAACAAATGCTGTGGGCGCCTCTCGTTGGCGCAGATAAACAATTTATAATAGTTCTGTTTTGCCATTGACAGAGCATGTGAAAAGGATAAGAGGATGAATTTATAATGAATGAAATCGGCCCACTCCCTGGACCTTTCCTTCAGGGGAAGGCTTTCTCTTTGTTCCACTACCATTACAGGCTCACTCGGTGAGGACACAAGACAAAGCCTTCTCAGTAGCTGCTCTCACCCTCTGAAATGCCCTTCCGTGAGAGGCCCGTCTGGCCCCTCCCTGTTTTCCTTCCATCTGCATCAAAGACCTTTTCGTTTCAAGCAGGCTTTTAATGGTTAAGATTCTTATTTATTTGTGTGTTTGTTTTTAATTTTTGATGGTTTTTAAATGGTATGGTGTTTAGTGTGGGAATTTTTAATTGTTTTTAGATTTTAATTGTAAGTATTTTTAATTTTACTAATTTTGGAAGCCACCTTAGGTCCCATCTTGGGAGAAAGGCAGTATATAAATGAAGTAAATAAATAAATAAATAAATAAATAAATAAATGATTCATCCTGTTGGCCCCATTCACCATAACAGCTTCTCTACTACCACTGTTACTTCTTGTGCCCTGGTAGAAAGGTAGCTTGCATCACTTACCTATCAGCACAGCATCTTAATAGAAAAATGTTTCCAGCAAAGGTAGTTGCTCAACCTATTCCTCTGCAACAATCAAAGTTGTGAAAGCAGCTGTAAGGGGACAACTAGAAATAAGAGCTGGAAATCTGAGATGAGATCTCCTCCTGTTTGTTAAACCAGTTTAATAGCAGTTACTGACAGGAAGGTTGCTCAGTCTAATCACTACTGCAGTAACGGAGCAGAGTAGAGAGCCCTCCTTCCCCATATTTTTCTGCTGAAAATTCCTCTCCAGCTACTATTTGCCTCAAAGAGGAGACATGCAAATACTTATGGCTTATAGCACTGAGAGGAGTGGATTTTCATCAGGAAAATGGTGGAAGATAATAAAAACACGCTTCCTAATTGGATTGCACTTTTCTACGTTGCCACCACTACTATTGTTAAACACATGGAAGATGTGGGATATGATCTCCTGTCACATCTAACAGTACGATAAATGAAAATAATTAAATTAACAACATTAATGGATTGAATTGGCTGTGAAGGGCTCCCACTCCCCCCCACCCCCACCCCCTTATCAGTAGTTGGATATGTCTGTCTTCTTGAACACTTACTGGGAAACAAGCTCACTCTCTTGCTGTCTCCTGGTGTGTTGAAGAGACCAAGCAGCATGATGAACAGCCTGGTCTGTAAATCAGGTCTCATTGACAAGGAATCACTACAGCCCTAGAAAGATCTGCCTGGGGAGTTTATTTCCTTATTTTTCAATTGTGCTGTCACTGTCTTTTAACTCCAAGTGCCTGAAATTAGCTGGAGATGACAGGAATCCAACTAATTTCAGACACTTGGGGTTAAAAGACACTGACAGGCAGTAATGCATTTGATTTAGTCTATTATTGTTTTTTGTACTTTTATTGCCTAATTTCTAGGATGTCAATTTCCCCTCCTCTAGTTTTACTTAACAGTGCTTGAAGTTTTTAACACAAGGTTTATGGGTGAACTGGAAGACAGCTTCATGCCCTCCATACTCTGAGATCAGGCAGCACACTGGTATATATCACAGCACTTCTATGTGACTAAAGTCCTTCATCTTGAAGGTGTTTGAAGACTGGAGCTACATGGAATTTGTTGCAGTATTAAAATTTTAATGTGTTTTTCAGCATGGTCT
Source organism: Urosaurus nigricauda (assembly GCA_034509955.1). Taxonomy (NCBI): domain Eukaryota; kingdom Metazoa; phylum Chordata; class Lepidosauria; order Squamata; family Phrynosomatidae; genus Urosaurus; species Urosaurus nigricauda. The sequence continues at coordinate 60,130,197 of JAOEGL010000006.1, forward strand.
GCCACTATATTACTACAGCTGAATATTAAGATAAGCTATTTCAAGTATCTTTATCTTGATTACCCAAAGAATGCCATGTAACTAAGTATATACAGCAACATATTATAGCTGTTATATGACATTTGAGAGTCAAGGGTTTACCTCCACTAAGCAGATCAGAATCTGAAATAGTTTTTGTATTAATATAGAGGATTTTAGTTCTACTTGGCTTAGCTGGAAACCTTGTTATATCTGCTGAAGTGCTTTCCTCAGGGAAGGAAGGAAGGAGGTAAAGGAAGGCACTCCTTCATTCAAATTAACATAGGGGCTCAACAAACCACCCAGAAGGGGTGGCTCTGTACTGCCCTTTTCTTCGCCGGATTGGGGCCGCAGTAACCGCATGCCGTGGCCCTGATTTGGCCTTTCTGTGGTGCAAAAAGAAGCTGCAAAAGACAGCTTTTCAGCAGCTTTTCGGCACTCCATTGGCGCAGTGCATTTAAATGCTGCACCAATGGAGCGCTGTGACACCTCCCACTGTGCAGTTGGGTGTGCAGTGTGACGCAGCCATGGGGGTGGCCAGCGTGTGTACACCATGCCCCCATGCCACCGTATAATGCCAGTCTGTACAGGCTCTTTATCCCTTAAGAATATGAAGTCTCTTTGAATTCTGGGACTAACAAGGAGGCAGATTTTCAAAAGAATCCAGAAGAAATTTTAAACATCACACTGAAGGTTACCCAGAGCTAAGTATGTATTAATTACTTCTTACAGGAAAGTGGAGTTACCACAAACACTGCTTTCCTGTGAAAATAAATGTAGTTTATATCAGAACTGAAGAACCTGTGACCCTCCAAATACTGCTGAATTTCTTTTTGCATTAGTCCAAGCAGTGCTGATGATCAGAGAAAACAAAGAAACACCTCCTGGGCTCAGGCCTTTGAGGACTGGACTGTGCAAGATAAGCCAAGTTGAACACACAGCATTCCTCCTGTGTCAAATCAGTTTCCATGTTGTTTGTATTCTATGGTGAAGAAAGCACTTAATGGAAGCTAAATGCCCAGTTTGCACTAGTCCTTCTTATTTCATCCTGCTCTGGCATATCCCATAAACCATCAAGAATATTTTTTGTTGGGCAAAGATAATTCTTAGATGAAGTCTTTGAGGCACACCATTAAAAAGGATACCTTTTTCATATTTAACCAATAAAACTGATCATGATTTCTGGGTATGTCAGTACCCTTGAGTTGGAAAATAGAACATCAAATATTTTCTCAAATCTAACCAGTAACTTTATTTTTCAACAGACAAAAAAGATTATCTTAAACTTAATAATTTAGTAAGTTGTGGGTTTTGTTAAAAAAAAAACTTTACAAGAATTTTCTGTAGTCATTCTTCAATCCGTGATAACCCTTTGTATGAGACCTCCAAGTCATCCTATCCAAAACTGTCCTGCTCAGCTCCTGTAGATTCATGGATTCTTTGATTGAGTGTATTCATCTGGAATGAAGTCTTTCTCTTTTCCTATTGCCCTCTGCTTTACCAAGCATTATTGTCTTTTCTAGTGAGTCCTTTCTTCTCATGATATGCCCAAAATAAGACAACCTGTTTTTCTCATGATATGCCCAAAATAAGACAACCAAGCCATCTTTGCTTTAAGGGAGAGTTTGAGCCTGATCTGCTGTATGATCCATCCATTGGTCTTTTTAAGCTTTCTACGGTATTTTCAGAACTCTTCTCCAGCACCACATCTCAAATTGGTTATTTTTTTTTTCCCTATCAGCTTTCTTCACTGCCCAGTACTGTATAACCATACAAAAAAATGGGAAAAACAATGGTTTGGACAATCCTAACTTTGGTATTTAGTGATATATCTAACCAGATCTTGCCTGGTCCTACCCTTCCAAGTCCTAGTCTTCTGATTTCTTCTGAAGTCTTTGCTCTAATTGATGATTGAACTCCAATATGGAAAATCCTGAACTATTGCAATCTCTTCATCATCTGCTTTAAAATTATATAGTTCATCTGTGGTCATAATTTTTGTTTTCTTGATGTTCAACCTGCCTTTGCACTTTTTGCCTTGGCTTTCTTCAATAATCTTCCCATAACTTTGATTCTTTCTGCTAGAATTATGGTGTTATCTACATATCTTAGATTGTTTATGTTCTTTCCTCCAGTTTTCATGCTTCCCTCCTCTGAGCCCAGTCCTACTTTTCATATTATATTTTTGGCATACAAGCAGTGGTTGGTTTTACCCGGTGGAGTTGGGGGCAAACTGCTTTGCCCTTAACCCCCGTCCTCATATAGTTCTTATTTAAATGAATCTGTCATCAATTCATCCCTTTTATATAGTTCTTCTGTGTATTGTTTCCATCCATCTTTTTATTCCTTATTGGTCATGTAATATGTTTTCCTGCTGGTCATATAGGGGCTTTCTAGATTGGCAGGAAAGTGTGACATGAAGTTGCCTTTTCCTTAATGCTTAGCAGCTGCACCGCAGCCTTTAGATGGAGCTGCACTGTTCCGCAGTTTTTAAAAAAGAAGCTGGGAAAACCAGCACACTTTCCCTTTTTCTCATCTAAAGGCTAGAGTTTCATGCAGCCATGAACACACTTCTTTTTGCCAATCTAGAAAGCCCCATAGCATCCCTACTCTCGGCTTAAATTTTCCTTATTTGTTGGATCTTCCTGAAGAGGTCTCCTTTTTTCTTCCTTTTTTGTTGTTAGCTTCTGTTTCATTGCATTGGTTATTATACTCGTTCTCCTTATTTATGTGCACAAGTAGTTGTACATTTGCATTCAGGGATCTTATGTCTTTTTTGCTTCTTTTCTGTTCCATGCAAATACACATTAACAGCATTTATAGCAATGTGTTTCACTAGAAACACCTCAATTTCTGTTGCTAAAAGATCAGTTTAGTTCCTTTGTCCTGAGGACATCTGGTTTTACATACCATCTTCAAATTAACTATCAGAATCATCTTCCAAAACTCTTTCCCCAATAGATGTTAGTCGATATGCCAGGGCACAAATTCTTACCATATGTAGTATATAAAGCTGAGTGCACCTTTTAAGCAAGATCTACATCTGAAAAAAAGGACCTTGCAACAATCATGTAGGTTTGTGTGTATTCACAGCAGACATAAATCTTACACAGAGCAAACCTTCATACAGTGTAATGCTCTTTTTCAGGCAGATCCGGTAAAAACAAAAAGTCGAATACAAGGCTGAGAATCTAGAAAGATGTTATTTACAGAGTGCTACAGCATTGTGTCCAGCCCAGATTAATTTCTGGAAGATACTGTCAAGCCTGGTGATCTCATGGCAATAATTTCTAATATATGTGACATGAATAAGAAACTGTGGATTTGGATCCCACAGTAAGCTTTAGGCCATTCCAGATCATATATGCATTCACGGGGGGAGGGGGGGCACACTATACTTTAACTACTAACCTGAAGTTGCACTCTCCAGCTGGGCATGAACAGTCTGGGTTAATTTTCTGTCCCTCTATTTCAGCTCCTTTAAAAAATGTCCCAATTTCTCGCTCCTCTCGCATTCACTTTCCTACATTTTCCTCACTTTACTTCCATTAGTGAAAACTGAGTTAAAAGCACAAAAGTAGTTGGGGCTCAATTAACTTAGCAGAGGCGAAAAGCAAGAAGGTGCAGAAAAGCAAACTACAGCCTTTCCTAGCTTGTGTGTCCTTCTTCATTAATATATTTTGCATACTTGGTCGTACTTGATTATGTGTCCCAGTTTTCATCTGTGAAATGTTAGTGTGTGTGGAAGTGAAAGCTCCTATGATTAGTCCTTTTGGACAGTGGATTTGCCTATATTCATATGTGTATACTTGAAAACTGTGGAAACTAAATATCGTTCAGAGGATAATGAAGACAGCCTCAACTTTGCAACAATAGCATTATTAAAGTGTGACAGTCATTGCTTATAGTTATAATGACCAACAGCTTAGTGTAGGGATTGGGAATGTGTGGCCCTCCAGATGTTATTGGATTGTAACTCATATCAGATGAACGCTGGAATATTTCAACTCCAGCTGAGCACCATGTTCATGACTTATAATTTTTCACCCTAGGTACTCCAGGATAATTCATTGATAGGAAGGGAAAACAAAGTATAAAACCCCACTGGGCAAGAGAAAATCTTGAGCTTGTCTTTGGATCCTACCCAAAACATAAAAAAGTGTTTTTTGTGGAGCTTTCGAGCTATGTGGCCATGTTCTAGAAGAGTTCCTTTCTGACATTTCGCCAGCATCTGTGGCTGGCATCTTTGCCAGCCACAGATGCTGGAGAAATGTCAGAAAGGAACTCTTCTAGAATATGGCTACATAGCCTGAAAGCTGCACAAAAAACTATGGATTCCGGCCATGAAAACCTTCGACTCCACATAAAAAGTGTATTATTAAATATCTTGGTATTAGAAAGGAAAGTTTTTCTCCATTGTAGAGTCCATCTTTTGAATTGGAAACACTGAATGATGGGTTATTACATAAAAAACATCTGAGGAAGCAGACTGAAGTCTGAGAAAGCTCATCCTGCCAACTTCTTTCTTTCAATTAAGAAAGGTCATCTGTTAAGGGCATTTTGATTTTTGATCCTGTCCTCTGGGGTATTAGCTACTCCTCCTAATTTAGTGTCATCTGAAAATTTGATAAGCATGCCCTCTATTCCTTCATCCAAGTCATTGATAAAGATGTTGAAGAGCACTGGGCCCAGGACAGAACCCTGTGGCATGTCTAGAGTATATCTTCTGAGATGAGTGGGACTGAACATAGTAATCAATCCCATTGATTTCAGAGTGGTTCAGTGAATCTGCTCCTCCATTTGTGACAAAACGAAACACATTGAACTAGTACAATGAGAACTAGGTGAGTATTGCAGTGCAAATGCAGATGCTTGTCTAGAGGCTGTTTAGGAAAGGAAGCAGCCATCTATTTATTTTGGACATCAGTTTTTAATGACTTTCCATTCGCCAGTTCTCGGACCTATATTGTCTTGTCAATCATCTCCCCATCCCTTGCTTGTGAAGTTCCACTTAGAGGAAAGGGTAGATTGGCTACACACATTTCATCCCATTAATCATCTCTCCAGAAAAAAGCTTGTTTGAAAAGGGCAGGTAACACTGGAGTTTGTTTGTTGGCCCTCCATCCTTTTTTAATTCAGCAGAAGTAACACAACACATTTTGAAGGAGTAGTGATTTCCAGTCTTAACAGTGAATTCAGGGGAGGCACCCTGAATTGCCTTTACTGTGTTCCTTTTGGGAAGGTTTCTGTTGTGAAGAGAAATAAAGAAAGGCAAAGTGCTTTGGTACAATGCTAATGAGGCTGATATAATGATCTTAGATAAGTGTTGTCACTTCACTGCAGTGATAAGGGAACACTGTTCCCATGGAGGATAAAGATAAATTGAATTCCTTCCCTAGCAGAAGTGTAATGGTCCTGCCCAAGTCAAGTGAGATTTAAAAAAAACAAATTTGTCTGGAGGAGAGTGAACTCCATTGCCATTAGCTGTCTAGCACTGATCAATCCACCATACACAACAGGGTAGTATTTTTCCACTGCAGGCTGAGCAGTCTATAAAATACAGAATGAATACTTGGGTGGTGGGTAGATTTTTTATTTTATTTTATTTTGCATTTCAGTGAAAATGTAATACCATGTTACCATAAATGCCATTATCTTCTCAAAAGTAATAGCATAGTTTATTCTTCAAAGCTCTGCAATAAAGCTGTTTGTTAAAAGATTTAATTTGATCAGAAGCTGCTGTGCATAATCTGAGCTTTATGAGCCAAGTTATAGATCTGCAGAGAACAGTCATAACTTCCCTTTCCCATCCACAGTCCACAAGATGGAACCAATCAGCCATGCATACTGTAAGCCTGGCCCTGGGCCAAAATGTTGTGAAACATCTTTCTGGTCAGATGATGACATGGAAGGTAGACAGGTAATACACATTTGCACCGCATCAATCCAGATTATATGTTATCACATCTTTTTAATTTCTATATTTGCTCATGGCTGCGGTTAGGAGCACGGGGGTCTGGTATTCTAATCAGGTTGGTGATAGTGGAGAAGCTTCCACTGAAAAACAGTTTGCCCCATTGCAGAAATGTGCAATGGCAGATGAATGATGTTCTGCCAAATTTCTGTGATGTGCTGCTGCTTGAATCAAAGAAGAAGATGTCACACACACACACTCCATTCCATGTAGAGAAGTGATCTTGATCGGCAGCTGAACCTTGCTTCAACAGTGAACATGAACAGTGAGTAAACATGCCTCTATGGGCAAAAGGCTAGTTTATGGCCTCTTGGTGCATCCAGCTCTATCCTCTGTAGAGTTGCCAGACTGAAAACTGAAGATGGCTTCTGTACCTTTAATGGTTGTATGGAAGAAGGAATGTGTGTGTGTGTGTGTGTGTGCGTGTGCTGGATTTGTATCTTTCCCTTCTCCCAAGATAGGACTCAAGTTGGCTATTTCAGCAAGTCTTGCTTGTCATGCAACACCTGCTGAAATAGTCTCTTCTAGACAACCATTAAAAGTGCAGTGGACCCTTTGTATACCCAGGGGGTCCATTCTGGACTCACACACACACACACACACACACACACACCATGCATGGGGAAAAACGCAGGACCTCAAGTCCTGTTGTTTGCTATGGCCACACGGACGCCATTTTAATGCCCAGGACTTGTCATCCTCATGAGCTTGAGTCCGTGGACAGCAAGCCCACATATGGAGCGGGTGCACTGTACAGGACCTGTCTCTAGTTTTCATTCTAGCAACCCTAGTTCTTCAATAGATGGGAATGGCCCAGGCATTCAGGAGGACCAGCTATTGGGAAAGGGTGTTTTTTTACTGCTGCCCCTCAGTTTCTGTTGCAGGAAGTAGTTGCCTCATTATGCATAATAGTAGGGCACAGACAGACTGTTTGCTAAAACACTCACAAAAATCCTCTGCAAAGTGCAGGCATTCTGTCACGGACACAAATAGTTCAAATTTGTGAAGATAAGACATTGTACAACAATTTTATGAGTGGTACATAGATCTGATTGGGACAATCTATCTTCCTGAGCCAGATAGTGTTGGGCCCTAGTAATGACCTATCTAGATTTATTGTGGGGGTGGGCATGCCCTGGAAGCCAAACAGCTCTTCCTGCCAAATTCCAGTGCCACCAGAGCTCCAGAGGGTTACAACTGACCCTCACACTTGTAACATTTTGAGGGCTGTGGGAGTGAATGTTCCTGCTACAGTAGGATAAAACAGCAAATGTTTAGCATTTTTAAGTGCTAAGAGTATGTGCACAAAATTTTGGGGAGGTGCTGCAGATTTGTGGAAGTCAGGAGGGTCCCAAGAGCTGCACTGAACCCTCTGCATGGGCCATATGTACAGTTTTCATCCAACAAAGAGGCACAAGAATCCAAGGCAGTTTGAAATTAAATATTAAATATTAAAAAATAATATTTAATCTAAGGAACTAAAAATAATCAAAATACAGATAATAATGCAATCACTAAAACCATTAAAAACCACTTACTACAAGGATCTGATTAGCCTTGTCCACAGTGTAGCACCCTCAGCAAAGAGTATGTGCAGTTTAGCACGTAGCTAGCTTGAAACATTTTGCTGCTTGAGGTGAAGGGAAAGATTGTGCCTCCCTTTCTAATTCATGCAGAGAAGCCAGCTGGCTGGGCAGTTCAGAGCAGCTACATCTGAATTCAGTGCTGTCAGTGGAAGAGTCCACCATTATACAAGTGGCATGAGGCTACTTTAGGGGAAGATATTTGGCAAGAGGAAACAGATGTGGAGAATAGCTGGGACACTGCCATTGCGCTCCCTTTTTCAGCATTTGCTCTCTGGACTGATTGCCTTTCCCTGCCTAATGTTAGTAGAGCCAGTTTGGCGTAGTTATTTTAGTATTGGACTATCACTCTGAAGACCAGGGTTCAAATCCCTGCTCAGCCATAGAAACACCATGGGCAAATCACGCTGTCTCAGGCTCAGAGGAAGACAAAAGCCTCTGAACAAATATTACCCCCCAAAAAAAAAAACCTGCAATAGGGTCACCTTAGGGTTGTCATAAGTCATAAACAATCTGAAGGCACAGAATAATAGCAAACTAACATTGGAGCCTTTCATGACAACACATGGCCTGTGTACTACTTAATCGAGTTTCCATTGACACAAAAGATGCAGTGAAACACATGCACCAAAAATACTTAGTTAAGGTAGAAAATGAATCCTTTATCAGCAGTTTTTCATATCTTTTCTACCAGATATTTGGAAAGGCACCAAAGTAGTCTCATCTTGGAATGGATCACAGGACGACTTGTGTGAGTTTTGGACCAACTCAAGGGATGTCTGTGGCAATAGTTTCTTTTCAAGTTACTATTGAGAGTGGGCATCAGTATTTTGACACACACGCACACCCGTCTTGATCACTTTGCATTTTGACCCTCTAAGAAAATAAGTTGTTGACCCTGAATATAGGCCAACTAATATAGACCACTAATGAACACCATCTAGAACACAAGCAACGAATAAGAACACATGAAAAACACATGTTTGACAAAGTTATGGTTACTACGAGTAACTTTGTGACAATCAGCATCTTCATCTCAGACCAATTTGAATGGTAGCAACCAACACAGTGTGACAGGACTGGGAGAATCAAGAAGAAATGTGACTCCCACATGCAGATACCCACCCTTTAATGTGGTATGTTACATCCATCTTTTAATCTGCTTTATCATTAAGATTTTCAAGAGAATTAGGATCTAATAGTAATGTTGTTATTATGTGCTTTCAAGTTGTTTCCAATTTATGGCAACCATAAGGTGAAGCTATCATGGGATTTTCTTGGCAAGATTTGTTCAGAGGAGGTTTGCCATTGCTCTCCCCTGAAGCTGAAAGTATGTGACCTGCCCAAGGTCACCCAATGGGTTTCTTATCCAAGCTTGGAATCAAACCTTGATTTTCAGAGTCATAGTCCAACACTCAAACTAGGATGCCACTAACAGCCACACAAAAATAAGGCAGCAAGATTTCTTCCTTTCTGTAGTACAAGCAACATAACCAGAATTCAACTGTGATATCACAATTAAAAGAATATAATCCTTCCCATTATCTTAATCTGGGTGGGTGGGTCGATGGATAGATACACAAACAACCAGTTATAATGTTATCTACATGAAAGCTGTTACCAACATTTACATCACATTCCAGTATGACCAAAAATAAAAAAGTTATAGCACAAGAAGAAGAATGTCTTCAGATGCTTCTTTTAGTTCCTTCCAGTAATGGGAATAGTTGCATTCAGTTGTGTAGGAGAAAAGTATTGCACTTGAGATCAGTGTTTCCCAAATGGGAAACTTGCCCTCCATGGGTCATCCAGTCCTCACTGACAAGAATGAATCAAAAGTGTTAAACAGATCTCTCTGTAGACACACACTGCATACAGTGCAATGGTGCTATTTTCTTGTACTCAGTGACTTACAAAGAAAAACACATTACTAACATGTTGCTATTTATATGCAGATTTTGCTCCTTACACGGGGACTTTAGGGAATTCCTCTTCAGATAAATTGTAATAGAAGAATAGATTGTAATTCAGTAGTTAATTTTATTTGTGTTTCAGCTTATTTATCTCCATTTTCTATCATTTTATAATGCACAAGTTCCTTCATGGGGAAAGTGGAAATTTTGTATTTATTTTCACAAAGTTTTTAATTAAATATTTTTTTTCTTATATTCTAATACTGAAACTTGCAAAATCTTAAAATAATCCAAATTCCACGGCCCATAATGCAGAGAAGGACAGTGACAAGAGGTCAAGAGAACCACTTTCCAGATTAGTCAAGAGCTCAAGAGCTGCACTTTTGTTGTCTATCCATCTATCATCTATCATCTATCGATAGGCTGAGTCTCCCTTATCCAAAATGCTTGGGACCAGAAGTGTTTTGGATTTTGGATTTTTCAACTTCTGGAATATTTCCTTTGTATTTGATAAATCTTTGCTGTTGCTGATAAGTCTGCCACTGCCAGCCTTTGCCTTTCAATGGTGGTTTCTCTTCTTCAGTGAGAGATTACTTCTAAGGAGCCATTAGAATGACAGCCTTGGGGTCTTGGCAAGCTGGTGATGGACCTTTAGGGTCACAGAAAGGGGTTGGGAGCTACAGGCAACCCATGGACCATGCTCCCCACCCCACCCCCCACTATAACTGAAACAGCCAATTTTTCAGTTGAGCAATAGCAGTAGCAGCTTCATTTATATACCACTTCATACTGCACTAAGCAGTCTCTAAGCGGTTTACAAATGTAAGCTAATTGCATCCATCAATCTGGGTACTCATTTTAGCAGCCTAAGAAGAATGCAAGGCTGAGATTGACCTCACAACCTTGTGATTTGTGAGTGAGGGGCTGCAGTACGGGCATTTAACCAGTACTGGAGATAACCTAAAGAAATCTTAATGAAATGGTGATGGTGATGACAAAGACCACCATCACCCCTGAAAGGACTGAGCTTTGCCACAGGATCCTACCAAACCTGTATTAACCATCTCCATTAAAGCCAGCACTAGATTCCGTATTAGATTGGCCTAATAGAGCATAAAGTTTGCTTCATATATACACATTGGGGCTTTCCAGACTGCTCAAAAGGGGCGGTCCATACTTGCCCCTTTAAGCAGCGAGATGGGGCCAAGGCTGCTGCACCAGCAGCCTCCGAGGCCCCATCCCGCCGCTTCTGGAGGTCGCGGGGAAGCAGCAAACTGCGCCCTGGGCGCCTGCTGCAACTCGCTTCTCTCGGCGCTGGTGAGGGGAGAAAGGGGCTGCCTCTGCACCCACTCTCTTCCCTGGGTCCTTGGCACAACCGTCTAATGGCCGCGCCAAGGACCTGGCGCAAAAAAGGAGCTCCATTTCAGAGCTCCTTTTTGGGCTGCGGGAAGGGCACACTTGGCACCCTCCCGCAGCACGAAGTTGTCATGGTGCGTCCGTATGGACGCCGCCATTTTTAAATGGAGGCATCCATACGCTTTAGGGTTAGGGAGAGTGCAGACGCTGCGCCCTCCCTAACCCTAAAGGCACCTCAAAGTGCCCTTATCGCAGATCTTTTTGCCCGTCTAGATCGGGCCATTGTTCGTAATGAGTGAAGCCTCAAACGGTGACTGGAATGTGAATGAGCAATCACAGGCAAAACTTTTATATCAGCCCATGTTTTTCACTGAAGCCAGTTTAGAATGTTCAGGAATAAATCATTCAAGATGAGGAAATCATGATATGCATGTGAATTGGCAGTAGTATAGATTATTTGTGAGAGCCGGTGTGATGGAGATCAGGGTTTAAATCCCCACTCAGCCATGGAAACCCACTGAATGACCTTAGGCAAGTCACTTTCTCTCAGCCTCAAAGGAAGACAAAAGCAAACCCCTCTGAACAAATCTTGCCAAGAAAACCCTGTGATAGTTCGCTTGAGGTTTGCCATGAGTTGGAGACGACTTGAAGGCTCACAACAGCAACAATAGATTACTTGTACTCAGAGTACACTGAGAACTGGACAAAATGGCAACATACTTTCTGCTATTGGGAATGGGTTAGAATTACTGTTAAAGATGAAAATAGTTATTGACCTGTTATAGACATTTAGTGGCAAAGTCTCTGCCACTACCTCAGGAATGCTGGTTCTCGTTGCAGAATTCTACTGAGAGATTTGTTACATTCCTTAAAAACAGAGGTGGGAATCCTTTAGTTTTTGGACTGCATTTTGCATCATTTCAGATGGTGAGAAAAGTGAGGAGTTGCAATCTGGCAACATCTGAAGTGCCATTTTCCCCACCACATTTAGTAAAAGCCAAGTGATGTGTTCATGAAAATGATATCAGAGTTCTTCCTGGGTTGTAGCACGTCTGACTGCAAAGAACGGGATTTTATTTTCAACTAAGTTAAAAATACTCTTCGTAATGAAAACTAGCACATCAGGCAAAGACTTAGCTGGAACTAATGTGTTGGTTTTTCTCAGTGTATTATTTTTTAGGATGTGATGTTCTAAATCCAACTTTCTCTCTGAGATGCTAGCTTTCTAGGCAGAATTGTGCGCTTTTTCCAAAGGAGGGCATTCAAAATGAGATTTGATGTCTATGGCATACAATCCAGGAAGGAACCCAGTATACAGTTTTTCTCAATATATAGCTGTTTTCTGCACCTTGCTTTTCCCCACACCTCTGTGTGTGGTTGTGTGTGGTTGTGTGTGGTTTTGTGTGTGTGTGTGTGTGTGTGTGTGTGAAAATGCATGCACATTGCATGATAGACTGAAACCCAACTTATATTATTAGCTTTAGTCTCTGAACTAAAGGGCAGTTAAAGCAGTTTCAGGCTGGATTATTTCTGCAGTGCTTTTTGGAGCTTAGTCTCATGAATTAGGTTGGAAGATGTCATTTGTTGGATCAGTTATGTGCAGTCTCTGATATAGTTATCATGCTCACCTTAAAGAAGCATTGCTCAGAAAAGCAAGCATGTAGTAATTATATTTTCAAGACTATGTACACTCTCTGTTCTCTGTACACTCACCCCAATGAAATTATCCATGAAAGCTTCTCCTCCCACACACACAGATACACACACATGAAGAAGACTCATTCCAGTCAGATTCCCAGACATATAGAGTAGCTTACATAATTTCAGCTGGTGGCAGGCTCATCCTGAAGATCATTATCAATCATACTGAGCCTCATTCAAGTTAGGTTCTCTGTCACATAGACTACATCTACACCGCAGAATGAATGAAGTTTGATGACGCTTTAACTGCCATGACTTAATGCTATGGAATTTTGGGATCTACAGTTTTGTGAGATATTTAGCCTTCTCTCTCAGTGATCTCTGGTGCCCCAACAGACTACAGATCCCAGGATTCCATAGGATGAAGCCATGACAGTTAAAGCAATGTCAAACTGCATTAATTCTGTAGTGTGTCAGCAACCGTAATTTACACAATTTCAGCTGGTTGTAGGCCTATCCTGCAGATGACTACCAACCATACAGAACTCCATTCAATTCAGATTCCCAGCCAGATAGAATGATCTACACAATTTCTGCATGTTGTAGACTCTTCAGACCATTGCCAACCATACAGAGAGCTGGGAACACAAGCAGAAGTACTGGGACAGGGCATACATACACAAACCGTCTCCACTCTGCATATTTTCAGAGGCATTTTTAAAGGAGGTTTTACATTTCTAAAGTGGTGCAAGCCTGGAAGCCTCAGCTCAAATGTAATGATGGTAATTAACTCACCTCAGATGATATTTTACAAGGGAAGAGCTTTATCATATCACACAATCCTAAGAGTATATATTACTGTGGTATATCCTAAGAGTATATATTCCCAAAACATTGTCATCAAATAATTGTATCAAAAGATGAAGATGGGCAACTATAGTTCCCAAAAGTGCATACTACCTGCTACAGTTTTGTTGCCTTAGTTTAATCCTGTCCATGGTTGGTTGGCTGGCTGCTCTTTTTACCGTCTTCAATTACATTAGTTAGAAATGTTTGCTAGGCATGAAATCACTTGTTTACATGAATTATGTGAATTGCTACCAGTGTTTATTTCTTGTATATTTACTCGTATTTCAGTTAACCGCCTGCACAAAAGGAAAAAAAAGATTAAAGGTGCCACCTACTGTACATACGGAGCTATTGCTGAATTGGTTTGATTTCAATTAATATTTTCATTTTGTATTAGCCAGTCATGTAAGCCCAACTGAGTTCCTTTCTTAAACAGGAATCAATTACTTTACCTCATAATTCCCATCACAGAAGGAGAGAAGTAGTTTAATTAATATCTAATACAGATATTTTTAGAAAGTAAAATGGGAGAGCCAATGTGGTGTAACGTTTTAAGCATTGGACTACTACTCTGGAGATCAGCATTTGATTCTTCACCTGGCCATGGAAGCCCACTGGCTGCCCTTGGACAAGTCACACACTCCCAGCCCTTGAAAACCTCATGATAGGGTCACCTTAGGCCCTGAAAGGACTCGACAACAAAAAAACAAGTAAACGAGACAATGAGGGAAATTTGTAGCCATTCTCTGTTAAATAATTGGGTGATGATTATTGTTTTGTAGTGGAGATGGATGGGCTTTTGTGTATGCTGTTTTGGGTGCACTTCTTATGTTTTCTTAAAGTTATTTTGCATATGAGGGGTATAGTCATGGGTGGAAAAATACTGGAGTGCTATTTGGAAAGAAGACAGGCTGTCGTGTAGGAAGCACTTTGGGTAGGATGTTTGTAAATTAAATTGTGTGTATATTTTGGTTGAAGTGGCAATAGAATGTAAGTAAATGCATCATGTGGAGTTAGCGGGGTGGACTTTATCTGGATTTGAATTAGCCATACTCTTCGCAATAGCAAATCAGATTGGGTCATTCAGTACAGTAGAAATCTATGAAAAATGGTCCTATGACTCAAGTATTGTGGATATCACCAGAGAGTATAATGTATGGATGCTGTTTAAAAATAGGATCTAAATTTCTATATAGCACCTGCACCAAAATTCATCAGACATATTCCCATCAATTTCATTTTCCAGCCCACTCCTTTTCTTGCTCCCATCACACCTTCCCTTTCTCACTACCCTTTTCTTCTGTACGCTTACACTGTTCTGTAAACATATACACTATGGACCAAGTATTTCATGGCAAAAGAGTTCAGGTTTGATCATGTTAACAGCTCAAAATACATTAAAACGTTGACTTAGTGTAGTGTCACCTGCATTGCTGAAAGATTTGCTGCTTTCATAAACCTGTTTCATCTTCTGTATGAAATAAGGTGATATTCCAAGGAGAGGTCTGTTAAATCATAAGTCCATAGTATGTTTCAATAAGCCAGAGAGGTCATTTTAATGGGAATTTTACTCTGTGCCAGTAAGTTCCTGAAGATAGGTAGCTGGTACCTTCATTCTAAATAGCAATCTTTTATAGTGCTACCTTTAAAAGACTTGTCTACAAATTTAAATGTTATCTAGTTTTACAGAAAGGGCAATGGGCCTAGAGGGATTTGTGTCTTTAATTCATTTTTATGGACAACTCATTTTTAACAGGACCATCTTCTGAACTAGGCAAGACTGAAGGAGCACTAGCTTTAGCTCTGCCCACATACTGCTTCAAAAAAGTGAAAGTAAAGAGGGCATCACTACACAAATGGACAAAGCTCATTAGTCTGGGAAAATGGTGTCTTAATCCTGCTCAGCAATCATGTTGTCATTCCACTCCCACATGAGCACTGATGAAGGCAAATGGTTTTTAAACCTCCCTTCCACAGAGAGAGCAGCCACAAAGTTAACCCAACCCTTCCCCATATTCTCTCACTCCATTTGCCTATTCCTTGGCTCATACTCAGGACTGAATGGTTTATGGGCATCTTTGTTCCTATTCACTCTGAGACAAGTTTAAAACTTTTGTTTATATTTTTGTGAGAGCAGCCAAGGTACATACCAAGAAAAAATCTTATATAGGTATAATGGTGATGTAAACTATGGGAGGAGGGCCATAAGGCCTATACCTACTCCTGAGTGCCATATTGAGCCCTTAAGTGTTTAATTTCTATCCCTGATGTAGTTTCTGGAGTTATTGAATCTGGACCGGGGCTGGAGGAGTGGCATAAGGCCTCTTCTGGCCTCTGCTCCCACATAACTGCTCTTTTCCCCACCGGATGGGCCTGTGCTACCTACTCCTGAGGACAATCTGAGCAGCTGGTTTTAAATAGCTGTGCCTCCCTTCCCAAAACTTCGTCTTCCTGGGTGATAAAAGTATATAAAAGCAAAGGCAGCCACTTGGGGAAACTTCAGAGCACTACTCCTTCTTGAATGATGTAAAGAGAAAGATTTTGGGTGAAAATCAGGAGAGTGTGCGTTAAATCTTTTAGGAGGCCAGTTTACAGCCCCTGGGTGAGAGGCAGAGACTAAGTTCATTAGGTGCCCAGGTGAGAAGGATGCATCAGGGCAGATGTGGCAGATGTTTCTGGGATGGGGGAAATGCCCAGTTCATTCATTCTCATGGCTTCCTCTTAGTTTCTGCACACCATCATCCATAAGAATTCCATCCTTGTTGCCAAGGCTTTAAACATTTGTTCCTTGGACCAGAGAGGCAGAATGAGAATGCTGCTGGTATCCCATCCTCCTTGCTGTAGTCTCCTTAGATTAACTTTGTCCAAGGTAGCCTGAACCCTAGAATTGTGCTTCTGGGGGCTTTCAACATACATACCAAGGCTGTTCTGAGGACTGGCTCAGGACTTCATAACTTACCATGACAGCCACGAGGCTGTCTCAGTATGTTGTCAGTCCTACACATGAGGCAGGGAATACTCTGGATCTGTGGTTTGTTTGGGATTTTTTTTTCCATTTGGGTAGATGAAACAAAACCTCATTTTAGAAGTGCCTTCAATAACCCTGTTGGCATGATTAAATCATTTCTCCATGAAATTTGGTTTGATGGTAGCAGATCATCCCTGCAGGGGAGGGAGACTTACCCCCAGACTTATAGCATCTGAAGGATTCCAGAATGCTCTCGGGATTTTCCAGCTGACAGGGCTGGCAATTATGTGAAGGCCTTGATCCCACTATGGAATGAAGAGATGGAAAGGGCTATTGACACAATTGCTCCTAAGCACCTAATCCACTGCTATATGGAACCCAGAATTCACCTTGGATTATAGAAGATCTGCAGGCAGTGAAAGAGACTGGATAACAGATATAGTGCAGGTGGCATAGATCTTAGTGCAATTGGAAATCAGTAAAGACTCTTTAATATGCCTACTACGCAATAGCGAGACAGGCCAAAAATAGTATTGCAACCTCAGCCTCCCACCCAAAAGAATAGTGAGTCTTTTGGATACCAACTCAGAGTGTTCAAGTATGCAGCCCATGCCCACCTGCTGTGAAAAATTTGCCAGGTACTTCAAGAAAAAAGTTGCTTGCATTCATTCAGAACATGACACCACAAGAGCCAAGCAATTCCAGCCTCTCAACTCTAGGGGTTCCTGGATGAGACAGATTATCTAGATCGATGTCAGTCTTGTTTCAGACCTAGCTATGGGACAAAAACCACTTTGGTCACCTTGGAGGATGACATATACAGGGAACTGGACAGGGGGGATGTGTCCCTGTTGGTTCTACTGGACCTCTCAGTGGATTTCGATACCATTGACTTCTGAGTTGCCTCTCTAGGATGGGGCTTGGAAGCACTGTTCTACAGTGGCTCCATTCTTTCTTGGTGGGATGCTCTCAGAAGGTGGTGCTGGGGGATTCCTGTTGAACTGCTTGGCCATTGGTCTCAGTCCTGTCCCTTATGCTTTTTTACATCTACATGAGGCCACTGGGAGAGGTCGTCCAGAGTTTTGGAGTAAGGTATCAGCTGTACGCTGATGATACCCAGCTCTATTACTCCTTTCAACCTAATGCCAAGGAAGCTGTTTCTGTCCTAAACCAGTGTCTGGCCACTGTAATGGACTGGATGAGGGCAAACAAACTGAAGCTTAATCCAAACAATACAAAGGTGCTCCTGGTCAGCTGAAAGAAAAATCGTGGAATAGGGATTCAGCCTGTGTTAGATGGGGTTACACTCCCCCTGAAAACTCAGGTTTGTAGTTTGGGGGTATTTCTGGATTCAGAGCTGAGCTTGGAAGTCCAGATATCAGCAGTGACCAGGAGTGCCTTTGCACAGCTAAAACCTGTGCGCCAACTACACCTGTTCCTGGAGAAGTCAGGTCTGGCCACAGTGGTACATGCCTTGGTTACATCCCGTCTGGATTACTGCAATGCACTCTATGTGGGGCTGCCTTTGAAAAGTGCTCAGAAACTTCAGCTGGCCCAAAGAGCTGCAGCCAGGCTGTTAAGTGGAGCTGGCTACAGGGAAAATACAACTCCCTTGTTGCAACAGCTCCATTGGCTGCCAGTCCGTTTCTGGCCACAGTTCAAAGTGCTGGTTTTGACCTGTAAAGCCCTATACTGCTTGGGTCCAAGCTATCTGAAGGACCGTATCTCCCTATTCGAGCCCCCCCAGAATACTGAGATCATCTTGAGAGGCCTTTCTCTCTGTCTTGCCACCCTCTCAGGCACATTTGCTGGGAACAAGAGAGGGCCTTCTCTGTGGCTGCTCCCAAGCTTTGGGACTCCCTCCCTAGGGAGGCCAGGATTGCGCCATCCTTACTATTCTTTTGACACCATGTAAAGACACTCCTGTGCAGTCCTTTTAAGGTGAGAAGGGCTGAGTTTTTAATGCTGGGCTATACAAATTTTAATGGTTTGTTTTTTAACATGTTATATTTTAATTTATAACTGCTTTAATTCTTAAAATTGTTTGTTTTTTTATTTTATATTTATATATTTTAACATTGTTGATCTGTTTTTAAATTGGATTATTTTATACTTGTTGTTCGCTGCCTTCAGTCCCTGTATTGGGAGAAAGGCAGGATATAAGAAAATATAATAATCAGAATCAGAATCAGAATGGCCAGTGCACCAGTTAGTCAGTGGTTATGGGATCAGTTTCAGTTACTGAATGTTCAGCCCACCACATGTAAACTTGACCCTTGTCCATTTTGGCAGATAAAATCTAGCAGGAGTGAATTGACCTAATGGGTCCAGGAGGTGGTAAATGTCAGTGGGAGATGTCTGCCGCCTTGAAAGAGGCTGTAGTGCACCCTCTTCTGAAGAGGACCATCTGAACCCAGACGTATATGAGAACTACTGTCCAATTGTAAATAGTCTTTTTTTGGACAAGGTGCTTGAGAATGTGGTGACTGAGAAACCTCAGGGGTTCTCGGAGTAAACAAATAATCTGGATCCATTTCAGTCTGGTTTCAGGCCAGGTTACAACACTGAAACAGTTCTAGTTGCTCTAATTGATTACCTACTCAAGGCAAAAAAGAAGGGGAGAGCTACCCTGTTGATCTGCCTGGATCTCTCAGCAGCCTTTGATACTATTAATTATGGTGTCTTACTGGATCAGCTGTGGGATGGGAGTGGAAAGCTTTGTTCTGCAGTGATTCCATCCCTATCTGGAGAGCCAATTTAGGCGAACAGCATTGGTAGATCTCATTCAGTCCCATTAGCTATTATGTTATGGTGTGCCACAGAATTCCATCTTTATTATGCCTCCTATCACCCATGCTATTCAGTAGCTGCATGAAGCCACTGGGGGTAGTAATAAGACAGTTTGGATCAGCATGTTGATGACACACAGCTCTATTTTTCCTTCTTATTAGTCAGCTGGATCTGTGTAGGTGCTGAACCAGTACCTGGATGTTGTACAGTGGGCCCTCAGTATCCAGAGATTTGGTATCCATGGATTACGGTATCTGCAGACAAAAACTAATTTTTAAAAAATTTAACCTGTGATTGATGGCAACCAGGCTGAGCAGCAGGAACGAAGGCTGGGGATACATTCTTGCTTCTGCTGTGATTTGGCTCCAAAGGGACAGCTGGCATGCTCCCAGGAAGAACATAGGCATAGTGCTTGGGGCTTGCCTCCCCCACCCTCTTGGCTTATTTAAATCCCCCCACTACCACCAATGTGTGATCGAAAGCAATCCCAGGAAGGAGTTTGGAAGAGCACTTGCTTTCTTAGCAAGTGTCTGGCTCTGGGAGCTTGGCCTTGCCAGTGTTTCCAATCTAATCCCACCCCCCACCCCCCATCTGATTAAAAGCAAGCCCAAGGAGGCGTTTAAAACAGAGCAAAAAGCAGTAAGTTTGCAGGGGGGGGGATAGTAAACCAAGAGGGAGTGAGAAGGAAGCCCCATTCTTCCTGTTTCCTTCTTCCTGGAAGCACGCCAGCTACCCCTTTGGAGCCAAATTGCAGCAAAAGCAGGCAGAATGTGTCCTTGGTACCCAGGTCTTCCCAGCCCAGCAGTCTGGCTGTCATCAGTTGCAGGTAAATAATTTTAAATACTGAATTGAACATCCATGGATTTTTATTTTGCAGGGGTTCCTGGAACCAAACCCCTGCAGATACCGAGGGCCCACTGTGATGGGCTGATGAAGGACAATAAACTGAAATTGAATCCCAATAAGATGAAGACTCTGTGGATTGGTGGTTCTTGGGTCTGGAAATTTGGTAAACAGCCTGGATGGATTGCACTCCTCCTGAAGGAGCAGATGCATAGCTTGAGAGTGCTCCTAGATCCATCTTTATCACTGGAGGCCCCAGTGGACTCTATGGCAGAGTGCTTGGCACAACTGTTGACTGGCATGCCAGCTTCAGTCTTTTCTGAGCAGAGATAACCTGGCCACAATAATCCATGCACTGGCAACCTCCCAGGTACATTACTGTAATGTGCTCTACGTGGGACTGCCTTTGAAGTAGATTTGGAAGCTGCAGCTAGTACAAAATGCAGCAGCTTGACCTCTGACTGAAGCACCATAAAGCTTATCATGCCAGACTGAAATGTACTGGCTGCCAATACATTTCCAGTCTGAATTCAAGGTACTTGTGATGACATTTAAAGCCCCAAATGGCTTGGGACCTTGATCCTTTTTTCAGCCCCCCAGATCTCCCCACAGGCAGCATTGTGCACTCATTCATTGCTTCTGGTCATCATTCTGGGTGGTATTTGGTAAAAAAAAGAAAGAAAGAAAGAAAGAAAGAAAGAAAGAAAAGGTATTGAGGGCCACATGGCAGTGTTTTCACAAAGTGTGGGGTGTTAGATACAATTTGCATGGAAAGTACTGAGCAAAAATTGCATATTTAAAACATGGAGTGTTTTAAGAGTACAGGGTGAGGGGTGGGATTTGCAGCTCATGAGTCACAGAGTATAAGTGCTTGCAAGCATCAGGAATTATTGAATTTAATTTTCTTTTTCATTGCTTACAGATGGGAACATTCTAAAGTTTGGGACACTTGTCAGCACTTCAAACACATATGACGGCTCTGGGGTTGTGACCATCAAAACGGACAAGGCTTTGCTTTGGACAATGGGCATCCAAGAGAAAGAAAGTGCTTAAAAAGGTTCCCACTGCTGCTTTTGTTCAGCCAGCCTTAAAGTGAAAATTCCCACAGACCCTCAACTACTAATGCATAGAACTGTGTGATCATCTAACGGGTCACTGTACATTTTGTCAACATTTTTACACATTAGTCTTTGTATGCCATATTAACCTTGTGCAATACCAGGCATTTTAAGAATTTTTTTCTTGTTGGAACAATACGGTATTTTAAAAAAATATATAAATGTTGAAGTTGTTTTTGGATATACTATGCATATTTTTTTAGAAAGGTTTTGAAGGTGGAAACTGATAAACCTAACAACATAAACAACAATTATGCCTTCAGTAAATGCCAACTTGTTATTTGTCACTGGCCTAGAAGAAATAGGACATGCCTAAGGAAAAAAGTTATTTCCCAAGTTACAGCACCAAGAGAATTATACATACAGTCCCTGCTGTATGTGTATATTTAAAGAGTGCATGCACCAACACTAGACACAGACATTGCAAGGAAGGACACTGACATGAAGCCTCTGAAGTACTTATTTATATGTACCCACAGAGCCAAAGCTCTCTAAGCACAGGAAGCCTCGAAACTTTTCACCCCCAGGTTTCCTGTGCTTACAGAGCTCTGGCTCTTTGCCACTAAATGCTGTTAGTACAGCATGTCCCACCCCTTTATGCTCTTATATCCCTGTTATATCATTATTCTGTATAGGAAATTGACACGACTGGCTATGATGAGCTATTTCACTTGCACTATAAAGGTAAGGAGGAGACAAGGGAGGGGATGCCTCCTATAGAAGTATAAATGTGTATGTCTTATCTCTATAGGAAGCTTTGAAGTTACCCATAAATTACATTGTCAGCATAACTCAGGAAAGTGTGTATGCCATGGAGAAAATAGTTAATCTAATGCAAATCCCATTAAATTGTCAATGTAAGCAATACTCTTGCTTTAATCCATACAAACCACTGTAACATGTCTTGAGATACAATTCATCAAAGTTGTAACTGAATAGCCTGTACCAAAAGGGACGTTAAACTAATGCCATGTTTTATGCTAATACTTCCATTTAATAAATAGTGTCTTTTAAAAATTTGCGTTTTTTTAATTTTTAAAATTAAAATCATACAAAAGAGCAAAGAATTCAGACTGTTTGAAACTAAAAGTCAAACATCAGAAAAGCAATGGAGGCCTGGCCTATTAACTAAGATGATACACAAAGCATCTAAGCTTATGAAGTACTCCAGTGTGCTACTCAGTTATATTTGAACACCCATGCCCCTATTATCTCTGAAGAAATGGGACACTGCAGGAGACACCACTGGTCCTTAGTTCAAGAATAGGTAGCCTTCAGATGTTTTGTACTACAATTTGTATAAAAAGAACCAGAAACCACACTGTTTATCAAGATGTGCTTGTATTAACCAAATAGAATGCCACAACAGTTGTTCTTTAAAACCTGGTTTATACTGTCAAATAGTAAAAGAAGTTCCAAAAAGATTATTAATCCAGAAAGCCCACAACCTTCTCATATGTCACTATGTCCAATATCAAATCTTCATGAAGCATTCAGCCACCTCTGTCAAAAATAAAAGGGGAAAAAAGACACCATTAACCTGATACTATGCAATATGATATTGCTATGCAACTGAGGTTTTTTTTAAAGGGTGCCAAACACAGCAGCAGACCTGCTTCAACCATAGAGGTTTGTTTGAACAACACAATTTAAATTAGCTAGAAATACAGATTTAAATCAGGCTTTCCATTGACATTTTATACATATTTGCCAAATGGTGGCAATCTGACCATTAAGCCATGTTACTTTACAATTTAATATATATATTTGCACAGTTTCATTCTTACAACCAGTCTTTACACCTTTCTCTCACTATGTATAGTTTAGGATCATTCATAGCATTTTGAAGTTAACAGCACAAGCAAATACATAAACACACAGGAGGCTACTTTATATCTTGTTAGACTACTGACCCATATATCACACTATTGTGAACAGCAGCAGCTCTCCAAGGTTTCAAGAAAGATTCTTTCATTATTTATTAATCTATTATTTCTGCCAAGGATTAACTCTGAGGTCTTCTGCATGGAAAACATTTTCTCTGCTACCGAGCAATCCTCTCAGTTCTCAAATGTGGGTTACTTTCAGAGAAGTTGTATAAGATTATAGCCTAAATATGGGAATACAGTTGACCTTCTGTATCCACAGATTCTTCATCCATGGATTCAACCATCCAGGATTTGAATATTTTAAGAGATGTTTATATAAAAGCCATTTTATATAAGTGACACCATTTTACCACACTACTGTATTTAATGGGATTTGAGTATTCACAGGTTTTAGTATTTATAGGGGATCCGGGAACCAAACACCAGGGCCCACTGTAAAGGAAGATTTACAGTGGACAGTTTCTTCCTGTCTCCTTCATTCAGTCTTGTTTCTTTCAGCTTTGTTTTGCCTTGGCCCAGCCTCATTCGCAAATAATTGCATCAGTTGCTGAGACCTCCAGAGGATCCAGCAGATGAGGTAATAGCTGCAGGGACATAGTCAGATGCTTTCCTGATTCCCAGCCCCCCAAACTTTGTACCAGAATGCCCATGGGAAAATGCTTATGGGGAGGCTGCAGCAGCTCAATAGTAAGGTGGCCAGCTATAGCATAGTTCTGTGAATGGAGCCACTTACACATTGTCATACAGTGCTCCAGCTATTGAATATGGATCCTGTCACACAGAATCAAGGTAGGTATTTAGTTTATTTTAAGACTGCTTATATAAAGTTCCCAAATTTTGGGGGAACATGTTTTCTGAATCTAAAGAGAAGAGAAACCATCATCCAACAGAATGCATGAAAACAAATTTTAGGATTTTCAACACACATTTTTCTACCACCCATATCTACTTTGCCCCAGTACTTACACAATGATGTTGTTGATTGGAATGTGGATCAGTTTTACAAAGAAACCAATAAATCCCATTATTGCAAAACCTATTGCTGTTGCCATAGCAATTTTCTGGAATTCTGAAATTAAATAAATGAATAACTGGTCAAAGCAAAAATAAATAGGCCATTGCAATAAAAAATGATTTTTAAGAAAATGTATCTTGTTTTGGACTTTTTATTAACAAATTCAATATTACAACAAAGTTAAACAGTACATCAATAATTGTAACATATAATCAATAAGTCTATAAGCATGTATCTTTATTAAGTTTCATCAATTAAAACCAAATTCCTCTTTATCTATATCCAGGAACACATTCTTCAATAACCACTGCAAAAAAAAGGTCAATCTCAAATATGATTTTTTTAAAGAGAAGTAGCTAGCTAGCACTCTTTTATTTGAAGCAAGAACTGCTTGGAATTTTTTTTTGGGGGGGGGAGTAGGATAGCACTCAATGGCCCTGTTTTCCCCATGCCCACAGTTCAAACTTAGTGTGAAAATGGGTGACAGGCATACAGCAGTAAATACATAATCCTTCTCCATGTCATGAGGGGGAGGGCTGAGGATTGAAACAGCAGTGTGCCACCCGGTGCAGAGGGCGGGGATTTGGGGTGGAGCCAAAAAGGTCTGCTCCCAACTCCGTCCCATGTGGCTTTACTTCACAATAAACCCGGGCAGGGCAGGGACCGGGGGGGGGGTCACTGGACCCTCTCCTACATGGCTTTACTCTGAAGCCATGTGGGACAGGGACTGGAGGTTGCACGGAAGGGAGATGGGGGCACTCACCAGGTGCCACCCCCTTCTGTGGTGTCATCCTCCCTTCAGTGGTGTCACCCGGTGTGGTCTGTACCCCCCAGTGATGCTGATGGATGGAAATCTGGGTTTCTGAACACTTCAAGGATTTGTATGCACAGAAGTCCCTTTTACAATAATGCTGCACACAGGGGGAGGTGTAGGAATGATTCCCCCCCCCCCTTTACATGTAAATCCATGGTGTCAAATGTGCACAGTCCTAAGTGATCAATCAATGTATTTCTCCTGCTCCACTCTAAGAAACCTGTAGAAGGTTAATAATCCAGTCACACATATTGATAGATTATTTCTCAGTATGGCCATAATATATTCTACGTGTGTGTGTATGTGAGAGACACAGAAATAATATATATGTGTGTACAAAATACTAATACTACTACTACTAATAATAATATAGTATTTTATATTATCTAACAGATCATGGGGTGGTGAGGTCTCTAGCAATGAGCTGCTCCAGTGTAACAAAAAAATTAGACAAGATCACTAAAGGGGGGGGGGAATTCTGTAGGTCCTCATAACTATCAACGAGTACTTAAGACCATGTTATGTACTAGGACAATGCACTCATAATTTGATTCAGTATATCCCACTTCAAGTATTTCTTTGCTGGAGCTACACTTTCGCCATTGAAATGGTTATGTTCATTACAAACTTCTACTAAACAAAGGAAAAGGTAGGTTTGGCAGATACCATGCTGAGCAAGTCCCAGAACAACTCTTGCCTTTCTCCAGAACTTTAAGCTTCAGCATGGAGGTATGAAGACACATGATATTCAGAAAATCTTGCTGTTTTCCCTGTTTATTCAAGGTTCAGTATACAAAGGAAAGTACCTGCCCAAACCTGAATAGCTCTTCAAAATGTGAACTCAACAAAATGGATATTGCCACCCTATTCATGTGACTGTTTTTTTTTTAAACGTTACCTATACAGTATAAATCAACTCTGAGAAACAACTGAATCATCTTCCTTACAAAATGAAACTGCAAGATTCAGTACAAAAACACAATATGAACACTCTGGGTGCATCTACACTGTAGAAATAATGCAGTCTGACACCACTTTAACTGCCACTCTGCAGAATCCTAAGATATATGGTTTTATGAGGCACAAACACTCTTTGGCAGAGAAAGCTAAAGGCCTTAAAACTACAAATACTAGGATTCCATAACTGTGGCACTTAAAGTGGTGTCAACTTGCATTATTTCTACAGACAGATGCAACCATTGTTATCTATTAAAACGACGACTTTATTCAGATTTTCTTCTAGATGACATTACCTTTCCTATCTGGCTTTGTGCATCTTTTAACAAGCCTGATGGAATCCTTCACAAACTGGCGGCTGGGTTCCACAAACTGCATTACTTGATCCATGGCGGACTGCAGGAGAAAAAAATATATATATTTGCTCTCAAGAACGTTACACACAAGTCCTCTGAATCAGGTCATAAACTGCCCTTAACAGAATTTAAAAGATTTTAAGTTTCTAAGTGACAAGTTCATAATTTTCATGTAATTTGGATTTAGCTGTTGAAACAAACAAGTTCAAATCTTAACATTAAAGAAAAAAACAGTCCCACCCTTTGCAAAGTTTGCACATTTCAGCATACGTAACGCATTTCTATTACATTGGTATACACTTACCACATTTCTGCACTACACAGTTATAATGCTGCTATTCCACTATTAGTGCTCTGGCTGCCTCCTGTCGCATTTTGGGATTTGCAGTTTAAGGAGGGGCATTTAGAATTCTCAGCCAGAGAGCTCTTAGGCCTCACTGAAGTACAAACCCCAGAATGCAATAGGAGGCAGCCAGAACAGTAAAAATGGAATAGCAGCACTATAAAAGTGTAGTGCGGTAATATGGTTAGGCTTCTTAGGTGGTAATGTGGTTAGAATCATAGAATCATAGAGTTGGAAGAGACCAAAAGGGCCATCCAGTCCAACCCCTGCCATGCAGGAACTCCAAATCAAAGCATCCCTGACAGATGGCCATCCAGCCTCTGCTTAAAGACCTCCAAGGATGGGGGCTCCACCACTCTCCGAGGGAGTGTTAGGCTCCTTAATATGAAGGCATATTAGTTAATATTAGTTAACAGCCATATCACCTTCTAACATGCTTATCACTAAAGTCCACAATGTCTTACACGTTCACTAGTTATGGTGTTTGGTGAGGAGGATACAGGACAGAGCCTTCTCATTTGCTCCTCAAGCTATAAAACTGCCTCCTGCCGGAGGTCTGCTTCATCCCCTCTCTGTTCTCTTTCCCCCAACAGGCAAAGACTTTCTATTTAAGCAGGCCTTTGATTCTGGATCACATTTTAAAAACGGTGCTTGAAACTGGTTTGGCGTTGTTGTTCTTTCCAAATAGCTTTTAAACGATTTTAACCACACAGCCAACTGATGAGGGATGATGGGTGCTGCAGCCTGTTGTTAGCCAGAGGACCATACGTTCTCTAGTCCTGCCTCGAAAAGTACATCAAATTCCCTTCTATTGACATGTTGTGGTAGCATGGTTAAAATTTATAATCTTACTTATGCCCAAGAGCTAAAATGAGAGCAAAGGATTGCTATTCCAGGTCATGTCAAATGTTCTGTTTTGGAATGTAAACAACTCCGAATGGCTCCAGAATTGAATTTTTAACCCAAACCTAAAAGGAAGTACTGTATAAACAATCTGAGTACAGTTGAAACGCAACATATAGATAAAAGATTAATTGACGTGGGATATAGACCTATGCTAGGATATCGAATGAGTATACAGGGGCGTAAATGTTTAATTCATTGTAACCAATGAAATGCGATTTGTAGTTTCCTTTGTTCAAAATGCTATAAAAACTGGGCTCACTTTGAATTCAGGGTCCTAGTAACTTGGAAGAATTTCCTGCTGGGAACAATGCTGCCAGCTAAATAAACTATGGCTGCATCCACATTGGGGAAATAACCCGGTTTGGCACTGCTTTAACTGCCCTGGCTCAAGGCTATGGGATTCTGGGAGTTGGGAGTTTGTTGTGGGCCCAGAGCGGAGCAGAGGACCCCACAACAAACTCCAACTCCCAGAATCCCATAGCCTTGAGCCAGGGCAGTTAAAGCGGTGCCAAACCGGGTTATTTCCCCAATGTGGATGCAGCCTATGTTTTCCTTTCCAATTGGCTCCAGGTCTCCCTGCTAAGTATGTGGTTATGATTCTGTTACGCTACATGGGGCACAACATATATATGTATGTACGAAATACCATGAACACACCTCTGTTTTTAAACTACCCTTTTTTTATTTTAAAAAAAAAAGCCTTTTAAGATACTGTTATGCCCCTTAGAGTCTGGCTCTTTCCTTTCACCACACATGCTCCTATCACCACAGGGCTTTATATTGACAGCTGCCACACTTAACACCCTCCAACATTCGCTTTATCCGCCATGGCTCCGTCCTGGGATTTGCAGCTTTGTCATGGCACCCGAGCTCTCTGCCAAGAGGAAGCTAAATCTCTTCCGGGACTACAAATCCTACAGCGCCGAACCACGGCTGCTACGGAGGTGCCAAGCTGCGTTAATCCCACAGTGGCTGTTTTGTACCGTCCAGGTTGATTATCGCACCAATCCGCCGTTAAAACGGGGCTAATCCGCTTTTACTGCTCCGGCTGCCTCCTGTTGTGTTTTGGGGGTTTGTAGTTCAGTGAGGCTTGAAAGCTCTCTGGCTGAATACATTTGTCCCTCCCTATTTGCTCAGGTTAGGGGCACAAGACCCTTGTGAATATGGAAAAACCACAAACAACAAAAATGTCATGTTTTTACCTGAGAGGACGCCTCTCTAGGAATCTCTAGGTCCTCCATTTCAACTCTGTGGTCAACATCTGACAGACACCGACCATCAAACTGAGTTGCAAAGGCCTAGTGGAGTGTTCCCTCTAGGAATCTAAGTCTAGCTGCTTTCTCACGCTTGAATTTGATATTTGAATTTGATCCCGTTTTGCTCTTTGCTGGTCCATGGTTGTTGCTGTTGTTTTATTGTTTTAATGTTTTTACTGTGTGCATTTTTATTGATTGTTAACAGGTTTTCATTGTAAAATGTTTAATTCTTTTCTAAGGGAGGAAGGGTTGGGGGTTATGTTATGTATAATTTTTAATGTTGTAAGCCACCCCGATTGCCTGGGTGCAGACAGGGCGGGATATAAATAAAATTTATTATTTATAAATATTATTTATATTACTTATATATATATTATTTATATGACAAACATAAGGCATTTCCTGTTTAACTCTAGTTTAAATCCCGTTTGCCCCCAAGTGTGATAAAATAGTTAAATTGACCATAGAGTTGCGCTGGAGGAGGACCTAGATCTTCCTAGAGAGGACACATTCATCGAATCCATGAATAGTCAAATCCTCAAATATCAAAGCTAAACTACAACTCCCAGAATGCAACAGGAAGAAGCCAGCCAGAGCAGTTAGAAGCGAAATGGCCACGTTTTAAGAACCACAGAGTTGGAGGAGGCCACAAGGGCCATTCTGCCCCTGTTTCTGCTCGCTTTCCTTGCTTAGGAGCAGCTCCCAGGAAAGAAGCCAAACCCAGGACCCTTTTAGGAGCAGCTGAGGAAAAGCCTCTTCTTCCTTGGGCCGGCCTCCCTCTTTCCTCCTTCCTCCCACCCTTCAGTCACTCACCGACTCTTCAGGGCGACCTCCTCCTCGAGAAAAGAGACACAGCTCACAGCTTCGTCCTAAAGACACGTAGCCACTTGGCCAAAGGAAAGAACAGACCGGAACCGGAAGTGGAAAACTGGGCGGTAGAAGTGCGCATGCGCAGTGCAGAAAGGAGGCTGCTTTCCCTCAGTTTGGCTGCCAGTGGAAAAGTGCGCATGCGCAGTGTTTCCCCTCAGTTTGGCTGCCAGTGGGCCGGCTTCATGCGATGGGATTCTGGGAAGTGTAGTTTGTTGCGGCACCTTAGGTGCCGCAACAAACTACACTTCCCAGAATCCCATCGCATGGAGCCGGCCCACTGGCAGCCAAACTGAGGGAAAAAACAGCATCCTTTTTGTCCCAGTGACTCCAAAGCCTCCCTTCCTTGGACCCAAAGCAGCCACAGAGTTAAAAAATAAAAAACATTGTCCCTGAGGAAGTTTCATATAAATGTCCCACTTCCAGAACACAGAAATAAGCCCAGTTTGAGGCCTCTTTTTTTAACTGCCCTGGCTCAAGGCTAGGGAATTCTGGGAACTGTAGTTTTTTTGTGGCACCACCAGAACTCACTCTCTCTGACAGAAAAGGCTCCACTGCCTCACAACAAGACTACGTTTACCAGAATTCTTTAGGCTTTGAGCCAGGGCAGTTAAAAAGCAGACTCAAACTGGGATTATATCTCAGCAAGTGTGGGTTTTGGACCATACTTGGCTAGTTTTTAAAATAAATATGTTTTTAATAAAAATAATAATAATAATAAATATTTAAAATATATTTAGATGTAAGATATTAGAATATAAGAATATAATATAAGATCTAATATATAATATCTTAATATAAGATATTAGAATATAAGAATATATATATGGGGAAATGTTATGGATTGTATGTGTTTAAAATATGAAATAAATTGTAAAATTCAAAATAATAATAATAAACATTTATTTTTATTTATTTTTATTTATTTTTTATTTATTTATTTATTTATATCCCACATGTCCCTATGGAAAAATACATAATACACACATAATCTACAATCCACTATAATCCCTTATCCACTATCCCCTCATCTCAAAACAAAACTCAACAGTATAAAACACAGAATTAGTTAACTAATTATTAAAATTAGTTAAAAATAAACATAATGGAAGCTGGATAGTACAACTTGGGGACAAACCAGGTCTCTCCATATCAACGTAGTTGGAGAAGCCCTGCCGGAAGAGATCCATCTTGATGGCCTTTTTAAAGGCCTCAAGAATGGTGATATGTTGGATCTCCTCCGGTTGGTCATTCCATACTTTAGGAGTGGCTTTTAAACCAAGGAGCCACTGTGGCTTTTGGGTTTGAGTGCTGGGCCAGGACTTTGGGAGGCAACCACTCTGCCAAGGAAACCAATTGAGTGGTCTCAGAAGATGGCGGTAACAAGTGTCCCTTGAAGAAATCTCGCTGGGAAGACACCATATTAGGATCACCATAAATTGGAACCGACTAGCAGGCACACAGCAGCAGCAGCAACAGAACGCATCCTATCTAAAAGCCAGCTTGATAACAAAATGCTAAGAGAGGTAAGAATGAAAGCATTTTTGGCATAGAATTCAAAGATACAGCTGTGATAGTCTGTAGAATCCGTATGTAGAGAGATTTTGTAACACCTTTGAGACTAACTGAAAGAAAGAAGTTGGCTGCAGGAGCTTTCATAGATTAAAGTCTACTTCCTCAGTTGCATTTCTCCAAATGCTGCCAACTTCTTTCCTTCATTTAGTCTCAAAGGTGCTACAAGAGCTCTCTACATACTGATTCCACAGACTAACACGGCTATATCTTGTATGTAGAAAGATCTTGTAGCACCTTTTAGAGTAACTGAAAGACAGAAGTTGGCAGCAGAGCTTTCCTAGACTTCAGTCTACATCTGAGGAAGTAGAGTGAAGTCTACCAAAGCTCATGCTGCCAATTTCTTTCTTTCATTTAGTCTCAAAGGTACTACAAGATCTCTCTAAGCGCTTCAGACAGTTTCTCCACATTTAGAAACGCCCACATTTTCTTGGACTACATTTCAACAATTGCATCAATCATGAAACACTTTTAGGGCTAAAGTAAAGTTCCCCAAAGACCAGGTTATTTTCATAGTTTCCAACTATCCTGATTTCAGAGGAACAGTCCCAGTTATTCTTGTCATCCCGCTCTTTTGCTGCTTTTAAAAGGACCAGATTCTCTCTCTTCCTCTCACTTTTCCCCTTTCCCCTCTCTGCTTACTTCAGTAGCTGCAAACTGAGTTCAAAGTATTGTACAAAAGTAGTATGTGCTTGGATAATGTAGCAGAAAGAAGGGGAGAGGAATCTGGCCTTTTGCTGTAGACAGGCAAAGCAAATTTTTGCAGCCTCACCTAGTCTGTATATTCTTCCTCATTAATAACTTTCTCCATCTCAACCACACTCTGATGTTGTCTGGCCATATGCATTCCAATCTTAATCTGTGAAATGTTGTAGGGTACACATTTTTCTGCACTTCTTTCAAATAGACAAAATTGCAATATGTTGTACTTTCCCTGTATTGCAAGACAGTCTTGCAGGTTTCCAGTCTCATATCCAATGTTTCTCTTTTGCTAACCTTGGTTACTTAATAATCTCACAAAGAGAGTCCCAACAACAACAAAAACCACCCCACCGTAGGGCATGCCAGTTTCTGAGTTACAATGTTGATGAGAAATCAGGATTTCATGGTTTTTTTAAGCAGAAATCTTGGGAACGAGGGATATTTCAATGAGTAGCGGTTTTCCATTTCTTTGGCCGCAGCCACTTTTGTAAAGATGCAAAAATAAATCTCCTGTACTCACCCTTTTTAATTACAGAACATAAAGCATAAGAGTAACTCCTGTGAGAGTTTATTGATGTCGCATGAAGAACTTGCCTCAAGATTCCAGTGATGATGAAAACAATGACATCACAAAATCATCCTTTGTTATTGGGGGTCTCAGACTGCATTTTACCACATTAAGCATTAATAGTAGTAGCAACATAGAAGTACAATCATGGCAGAGAGGAATTATGAGGGTCATTTTCCATCAGGCCACTCATTAGCTTAACAACTAAATCCTCTCTCAAGTTAATTTCCTTAAATTCCTCCCTCCCTTTAAGGCCAAGCCATCTCCTGTATCAGTTCATCGTTTTCCTTCATCATGGAACCAAAAAATGTTCACAGCGGAATGCCTGATGGGGTCAAGTCTGGACTGAACTATGCAAATTCTGAAGATCGACTCTTCCTTCGAGAGTCATTAGAAAATGTAAATAATTCCTTATCACATACTCTGAACAACATCTGTGTAGGTGAGGCTGGTGATAAGTTTTTGGAAGATCCATGCAAAGACAGCAATTTGGAGACCTGCAGTGAGGACATGATGGGAAAATATCAAAATGACATTCAAGAAGTTGGATACAAAAACCTGCAAGTTAGTGATGATATGAGGAATCAAATCAATGAAAAAAACAAAGAAGCCTTTGCAGTTCTATCTAAGGGTGAATTTCAGAAAGCAATTGATCTGTTCACAGAAGCCATTGAATTGAATCCATATATTTCCACTTCTTATGTTAACCGTGCCAATGTCTTTATGCAGTTGCAGGATCCAAGTTCTGCCATTAAAGACTGTAATGTGGCTATTGATCTGAATCCCAGATCAGCAGAGACATTAAAACTGAGAGGGAAAGCATTCAAGAATTTGGGACATTTGAAAGAGGCAACCTGTGACTTTGCCTTAGCATCCAAATTAGAATATGACGAAGAAGCCAATGCTGTGCTCAGAAGACTAAAGTTAGAATTTCAAAGAATTTCTGAGAGGCAGGCAAAATGTACACTAAAATATAAGGAACCCGAGATAGTGGGGAAGATTAAGAATGTCCAGCTATCTTTAGACGATCAGGAAAATGTTCACAGAGTGAGAGTCTCTAGCACATCATTAGAGAATAAAATAGCAAAGAATAAAGAGGAGATCAAGCTAGATGATGGTGGTGACTCCCAAGAGATAACTGATGAAAATACAGAGATATCTGACAAGTGGAAGCAAGCCACTGAAAAAAAGAAGGAAGCTTTCGATGCAGTGGAGAAGGGAGAATTAGAAAAAGCCATTGAACTATTCACCGAAGCGATCACGTTAAACCCCCAGTGTACAAACTTGTACATTTGTCGGGCCAGCACCTTTCTGAAGTTGCGCATGCCAACTGCTGCCATAAGAGACTGTGACCAAGCCATAAAAATAAACCCTGATGCAGCATTGCCATACAAGTGGCGTGGGGGGGCATTTTATTTGCTGGGCTACTGGGAGAAGGCTGCTAAGGATCTTGCTTTGGCTTGTCAGCTGGATTACGATGATGACACCTTTTCTATGCTAAAGGAGGTACAAACAGAGGCTCAGAAAGTCAGTAAATGCCAGGGCAAGCCTGAAGAAAGGTGTAAGGGGGAGGGGTATAAGGAAAAGATGGAGAGGATGAAGGCTCAAGAGAGAATTCAAGCAAAGATTTCTCAAGAGGAACAAGAAATGCAGGAAAGTGTTTCAGAAAAACAGGAGAGAAGTACATTCAAAACCTTTCAAGAAAACAATGATCAATATAATCATTCCCCAAACCACAAAAGATTTCCTTTTTATTTTCCAGATGGGCAGGACAAAGTTTATGCTATGTATGTTGCAGAACAAAAAGCATGTCAGCTTGCAGGTCAAGGAAAACATGAAACATTTGAACTGCAGGAACTGGGGGTTCAAAAGGAAACTGAAAGGGATGAAAAATATATTAATAGTTCAGAGAGTGAGGACAGTGAATTAGAGATTGATACTGAAGAGGTGATTGAGCCAGATGATGATGTTCCTCAAGAGATGGGAGATGAAAACTTGAAGGTTACAGAAGAAATGAAGAAGCAAGCCAATGAAAAGAAGAGGGATGCCATTGAAGCAGTCAATAAAGGTGAACTTTTAAGAGCTTTACATCTGTTCACTGAAGCTATTAAGCTCAATCCAAAACTTACCATCTTATATGCAAACCGAGCCAAGATCTATCTGAAGCTTGAAAAGCCGCATGCTGCAATTAGGGATTGTGACAGAGCTGTACAAATCAACCCTGATTCTGCACAGCCCTACAAATGGAGAGGGAGAGCACTGCAGATGCTTGGTTACTGGCAGAAGGCTGCTAAAGACCTTGCATTAGCCTGTCAGTTAGATTATGATGAAGAATCCTATGCAATGTTGAAAGAGGTACAACCCAAGGCTCAGAAAATTGCTAAATTCCTGAGGAGGTGGGAGAGAAAACATGAGGAAAAAAACTATAAGGAGCAGTTGGACAAAATTCAGAAAGCTTCTGAGGAACATAAAAGAGTTCAGTCTAATGTACTGGAAAAAGAAAAAGATGATATGGAACATGAGAGGAACTTTTGGGAAGAAACCACGAAGAAGCAACAAACAGCAAGAAAAATAGTGCTGAGAAAACAGGAAGGCATATCCTGGGAGACATTAGATAAAGACCTAGAGAAAAAGAAACAATACAAATATATTGAGCAGGAGATGGAGGAGCAAAAAAACTTTCAACAGAAATTGCTGGAAGAACAACAGAGTCTTCAACAAAAGGAAGTGAAATACGAGGGAACAGTCCAGCAGAAAGAACTAGAGGAACAACTGAGAGCTCTTCAGGAGGAGTTGGAGGAAAAGCTAAGATCTTATCAAGAACAGTTGGATGAAGGTGAGAATGCTATGCAGAGATTATTAGAAGAACAAGAAAAATCACAGCAGAAAGTGCTGTATGAACAAGAAAGAGAATATAAAATGATCCTAGAAGAACAACAAAGAATCCAAATGTTGGCTCTGGAAGAACTGACAAGAGCTCAGCAAGAGGCTCTGGAGGAACTGACAAGAGCTCAACAAGAGGCTCTGGAGGAACTGGCAAGAGCTCAAATTAAAGCCCTGGATGAACAGGAGAGACTTCAGTGCCAAGCCCTGGAGGAACAGGAGAGGGCTGAGAAAGCTCTTGAAGCTCTGGAAAGAGCTCATAAACAGGCTTTAGAAGAACAGAAGAATGCTCACATAGCTGCTATAGAAGAGCAGGAGAAAGCACAGAAAAAATCTCTAGAAGAGAAGAAGATGGCTGAGGCAGCTCTAGAGGAACTCTTAAAGACCCAGAGAGAGGTCCAAGAAGAACAGGAAAGAGCTAAACGGAAAGCAATAGAAGAAAGAGAGAGTGCTCAGAAGGCCCTAGAAGAATTAGAGATTGCTCAAAAGAAGTCTATAGAGGAACAAGTAAGAGCCCAAAAAGCACTGGAAGTTCTTGAAAGAGCTCATAAACAGGCTTTGGAAGAACAGAAGAAAGCTCAGATAGCTGCTATAGAAGAGCAGGAGCAAGCACGGAAAAAATCTCTAGAAGAGAAGAAGATGGCTGAGGCAGCTGTAGAGGAACTCTTAAAAACCCAGAGAAAGGTTCAAGAAGAACAGGAAAGAGCTAAACAGAAAGCAATAGAAGAAAGAGAGAGTGCTCAGAAAATCCTAGAAGAATTAGAGATTGCTCAAAAGAAGTCTGTAGAGGAACAAGTAAGAGCCCAAAAAGCACTGGAAGTTCTTGAAAGAGCTCATAAACAGGCTTTGGAAGAACAGAAGAAAGCTCAGATAGCTGCCATAGAGGAGCAAGAGCAAGCACGGAAAAAATACCTGGAAGAAAAGAAAATGGCTGAAGCAGCCCTGGAAGCACTCTCACAGGCTCAGAGAAATTTCCCAGATGAACAGGAAGCAATGCAGAAAAAAGCAGTAAATGAGAGGAAAATGAACCTCAAAGAATTAGAGAAGAAGGCTCTGAAGGAACAGGAAAAAGC
Source organism: Urosaurus nigricauda (assembly GCA_034509955.1). Lineage (NCBI taxonomy): Eukaryota > Metazoa > Chordata > Lepidosauria > Squamata > Phrynosomatidae > Urosaurus > Urosaurus nigricauda. The sequence goes on from JAOEGL010000006.1 coordinate 60,166,451, forward strand.
TCACAATGCCATGGAAGCTCTTGAAAGAGCCCATAGGCAGGCCCTGGAGGAACAGAAACAAGCCCAGGAAATATCTTTGAAAGAAAAGAAAATGGCTGAGGCAGCCCTAGAAGAACTCTCAAAGACCCAGAATAAGATGCAGGAAGAACAGCAAAGGGCTGAGAAGAAAGCAATGGAAGAAAGAGAAATACTTCAGAAAAACATAGAAGAATTACAGGTAATCCAGAAGAAGGCCTTGGATGAACAGGAGAGAGCTGAGAAAGCTCTCAGTTCTGTGGAAAGAGCTCATAAACAGGCCCTGGAAGATCTGAAGACAGCTCAGATGGCTGCCATGGCAGAACAGGAGCAAGCACAAAAGAAATCTCTAGAAGAAAAGAAAATGGCAGAGGCAGCTCTGGAAGAACTGTCAATAGCTCAGAAAAAGTTCCAAGAAGAGCAACAAAGGGCTGAGAAGCAAGCAATGGAAGAAAAAGAGCTACTTCAAAAAAGGCTAGAAGAATTACAGATTGCTCAGAAGAAAGCACTAGAAGAACAGGAGAAAGCTGGGAAAGCTCTGGATGTTCTGGAAAGAGCTCATAAACAAGCACTAGATGAACAGAAGGAAGCTCAGAGGGCTGCTATGGTAGAACAAGAGCAAGCACAGAGGAAATCTCAAGAAGAAAAAAAGTTGGCTGAAACAGCCTTGGAAGAACTCCTAAGAACTCAGAGAAAGTTCCAAGAAGAGCAGAAAAGAGCCGAGAAGCAAGCTACAGAGGAAAGAGGGATACTTCAGAAGGAAATTGAAGAATTAGAGAATGCTCAGAAGAAGGCCCTTGAGGAACAAGAGAAAGCTCAGAAAGCTCAGGATGCTCTGGAAAAAGCTCATAAACAGGTACTAGAGGAACAGAAGAAAATTCAGTTGGCTGCAGCAGAAGACCAGGAACAAGCACAGAAGAAGTTTTTACAAGAAAAAAAGCTGGCAGAGGCAGCTCTGGAAGAACTCTTGAAAAAGGTCCGAGAAGAGCAAGAAACAGCTGAGAAGAAAGCAACGGAGGAAAGAAAGATAGCCGAGCAGACACTAAAAGATTTAGACACTGCTCAGAAGAAGGCCTTAGAGGACTTAGAAACAGCAAAGAAAAAAGCCAGAAAGGAACAAGAAAGAGCCCAGAAAGCTCTGGATGCACTGGAAAAAGCTCATAAGCAACTCCTGGAGGAACAGAAGAGAACACAGAAAAAATCTCTTGAAGAAAAGAAGATGGCTGAAGCAGCTTTAGAAGAACTCTTAAAGACCCAGAGCAAGTTCCAAGAAGAGCAGAAAAAGGCTGAAGAGAAAGCAATGGAGGAAAGAGAGACAACTCGAAGGGCTCTAGAAAAATTAGAGACTGCTCAGAAGAATGCCATAGAGGAACAGGAAAGAGCTCAGAAAGCCTTGGAAGCTCTAGAAAAAGCTCATAAACAATCCCTGGAGGAGCAGAGGAATGCGCAGGAAATATCTCTAAAAGAAAGGAAGATGGCTGAGGCAGCTCTAGAAGAGCTCTCAAGGGCCCAGAGAAAGAGCCAAGGAGAGCAGGAAGAGGCTGAGAAGAAAGCTATAAAAGCAAAAGAGAGCAGTCAAAAGTCCCTAGAAGAATTAGAGTTTGCACAAAAGAAGACCCTGGAGGACTTGGAAACAGCTCAGAAAAAGGCCATGGAAGAAAGTGAAAGAGTTCAGCAGAAGGCCATAGAGGAACAAAGGAAAGCATATTTAGCAAAGGAAGAACTGGCGAGAGTGCATGCCAAGGCCATAGAGGAACAGCAGATTGCTCAGAAGGTAGCTTTTGAAGAACAGCAGAGAACTAAGAAGATGATTTTTGAACTAGAGGAAACACGAAGAAAATTCTTGGAGGAACAGGAAAGGGCACAGATGAAAGTTCGAGAGGAGCAAGTGAGAGTTCATCAGGCCACACAGGAATTGGCAAAAGTTCAAAGGGCAGCTCTGGAAGAGCAAGAGAGAGTTCGGAAGACAGCCCTAGCAGAACAACAGAGAGCTCAAATGATGATGAAGGAATTGGAGGAAAGACAGAGAAAAGCCCTGGAGGAACAGGAACAAACAAAGATAAAGGCCCTCGATCAACAAAAGAGAGCTCATCTTGCTATGGAAGAACTGGCAAAGGCTAAAAAGGCAGCACTGGATGAACAAGAGAAGGCTCAGAAAAAGGCCTTAGAAGAACAGAAGAGAGCCCAGAGGGCCATGGAGGAACTAGAGAGAGTGCGAAAACAGACATTGGAGGAAATAGAAAGACTCCAGTATAAATATCCAGCACAAATTGAGGAGCCTGTTCTTAGAAAGATAAATGAGGCAGGCAAATTAATTCATAAAATGGGTTCTAACGAACCAGAAGAAACTCAAAATAAAGAGATTTGTGCTGAGCAGGGAAAGATTCCCAAAGACCTAGAACAGAAAGAACACCCACAATCTCAGAAGAGCACAGGCCATGAAAAGAGCTCAGAAATACCATTCTTAAACTCTGTTTTGGACTTTTTTCAAACTGAATACATTCCAGAATTCTGATCCTGTATAAGGATTAGAATTAGATGAACTGATTTTGAAGGCCATCTGCACATATTGTGTAAATTAAAGTAAAACTGGGAGGGAAGGAATAAGAAATGAAATGTTTCTGTTTTTAAAGGGTTTCCCATATACAAAGTATTTTTTTAATCAAAATTAAAATAGCCCTACTGACATAGCACTGAATGATGGCACAGCTATTCGTAGACACATGTTCTTTTCTCTCTTGATATATCATGAGAGCTCACTCTGTGAGCAGAAGAGCAAAGTAAAATTCGCTGCTGCTTGGCTGATCAACTGTGAATAGGACACAGGTTCCTAACCTGGGTGCCCACACCCCAGAGGGTGTGAGATGGAATTTCAGGGGCTCAACAAAGAGTCCTTGAGTCATTAGTCATGACTCATTACTCAGGGTTTTTTTCTGAATAAATTAGAATCTATAATTGCTCAGTTTAGATTTGCACTTTATGCACTGAGTTAAAAGCTTATTTTTTAAAGTTCAGTTTGTTCACCTGGAGTATTTTACGTGTTTCAATTTGTCTAGAAACTAGACTTCTTCATTTTCAAATGGGATATTAATTTTGTAGCGGATGCAAACATTATTTCCTTGGGGTGTGGGACATAGAAAAGGTTGGGAACCACTGAAATAGGAGGTTAAAGAATTAACACCTGACCTCTTCTCTCCTTCCTATTTATGAAAACCTTTTACACTCTGGCCCCCAAGAAGAAAACAAGGACCACTCAATAGCTCGCTGTGAAGAATTTGCAAAACACTTTGCAGACAAAAACACTTGGATTCACTCTGATGGGTGCTGCAGTTGACAAAGGTCCAGTGATGTAATCTTGGCACCTGCTTGTCCTGTTTTATTGGATAAGTTTCGATCTGTGCAGCCTGATGATATGGACAGGATCCTTGGAGAAGCGAGGGCTACTACATACGTACTGGATCCTTGCCCTTCCTGGCTCCTGAAAGCAGCTAGAGGGGGACTGGCTGAATGGATAAGGGGTGTGGTGAATGCTTCACTACAGCAAGGTAGATTGCCTTCCTGCCTAAAGGAGGTTGTGGTGAGGCCATTACTGAAAAAGACCTCCCTGGATCCCATCATCCTGGATAACAGCCGGTCTCTTAATATTCCATTCTTGGGCAAGGTTCTGGAGCGAGTGGTGGCCTCCTAGATCCAGGGGTTTCTGGATGAAATGGGTTTTCTAGATCCATTTCAATCTGGCTTCAGACCTGGCTATGGGATAGAGAAAGCTTTGGTTGCCTTGGTCAATGACCTCCGCAGGGAACTGGACAGGGGGAGTGTGACTCTGCTTGACCTGCTAGATCTCTCAGCAGCTTTCGATACCATTGACCATGATATCCTTCTGAGCCGCCTCTCTGACGTGGGACTTAGGGCCCTGTTATGCAGTGGTTCTGGTCCTTCTTGGAGGGGCAGACTGAGAAGGTGGTGCTGGAGGACTCCAGTTCAACTCCTTGGCTGCTGGCCTTTGGAGTCCCACAGGGTTCCGTTTTGTCCCCCATGTTATTCAACATCTACATGAAACCTCTGGGAAAGGTCATTCGGAGTTTGGGGTGAGGTGTCACCGGTATGCGGATGACACCCAGCTCTATCTCTGCTTTCCATCTGAGTCCAAGGAAGCTGTCTCCATACTGAATCAGTGTCTGTGGTCAGTAATGGACTGGATGAGGGCAAGCAAACAGAAACTTAATCCAGACAAGACAGAGGTGCTTCTGGTCAGTCAAAAGGCAGATCAGGGAATAGGGACATTGCCTATACTGGATGGGATTACACTTACCCTGAAATCTCAGGCTTGCACCTTGGGTGTGCTCCTGGACTCCACTTTGAGCCTGGATACCCAGGTCTCAGCAGTGGCCAGGAGTGCATTTGCACAATTAAAACTTGTGCACCAGCTGCACCCATTCCTTGAGATGTCAGATCTGGCTATGGTGACACATGCCTTGACTACATCCCATTTGAACTACTGCAATGCACTCTGCATGGGGCTACCTTTGAAAACTGTCCAGAAACTTCAGCATGTGCAAAACACCACTGACAGAATGCTGACTGGGGCCAGTTGTAGGGACCACATAACTGCCTTGCTGAAACAGCTTCACTGTCTACCGGTTTGTTTCAGGGCACAATTCAAAGTGCTGGTTATGACTTATAAAGCCCTACACGTCTTAGATCCAGATTATTTCAGAGATAATATCTCCTCATACAAACCTGCTAGAGCCCTAAGATCTTCCAGGGAAGGCTTTCTCTCAGTCTCTCCACCATCACAGGCTTGCCTGGTGAGGACATGAGAGAGAGCCTTCTCGGTGGCTGGTCCTGCCCTCTGAAATGCCCTTCTACGAGAAGCAAGCCTGGCCCCCTCCTTGCTTCCCTTTTGTCAACAGTTAAAAACGGCTCTGTTCAGGCAGGCTTTTAATGTCTAGACATGGGATGGGTTTTATACATGATAGGGATTGGAGTTTTATTGTGGTTTTAATGTTTGTAATTTTATATTGTTTTTAGCTGTTTTGATTGTTTTACGGCACTTTATACGGTTTTTATAACTTATTGTGAGTCACCTTAGGTCCCTTCAGGGAGAAAGGCAGGATAGAAATTTAAAAACTAAATAATAAATAATAATCCAGGAACTCACAATCAAAGCACCCCCGACAGATGGCCATCCAGCCTCTGTTTAATGCCCTCCAAAGAAGGAGACTCCACCACAGTATGAGGGAGTGTGTTCCACTGTCGAACAGCTCTTACTGTCAGGAAGTTCCTGCTGGAGACTTCGGGTATTTAGGCCACAAACTTAATGCCATCAGTCAAGGAGCCCCATTGAACTCAGAGGGACTTGCTTCCAAGTGAACTTGTATGTTACCATTTATGGACTTCAGTTTCTTTGATCCTTACGGACATTTTAATGCCTAGCAGAGAAACCTTCGTCCCATCATCCTAAACAGGCCCATTGGTGTCCCTGATCCAGTCCCTAGAGGTTCCTAGTCACTCCTAGTGTTCCCTGAAGTCACAGAAGCTCCCTGAAGCTCCCTTAGACAGAGGAAGCCAAGGGACAAAATGAGCTGTACAGCTTTGGATCTGAGAAAGTGAGCAGAGAGTCAGTGCTGTACAGCCCATGGATGGTAGCAATCCAGCTCACTACCCCAACCAGTTTCTCACTCCTGCTCACCTCTAATATCTAAAAACAACCCTTACCCATGGATGACAATGCCTAAGGCTATTGAGGGCATTCTCTGTACTGGGCACCACAATTCAAAAAGAATGTGGAGAAACTGGAGCGGGTCCAAAGGAGGGCAACTAAGATGGTGAAGGGTCTGGAAACCCTGCCCTATGAGGAACGACTTAGGGAGCTGGGGATGTTTAGCCTCGAGAAGAGAAGGTTAAGAGGTGATATGATAGCCCTGTTCAAATATTTGAAGGGATGTCATATTGAGGAGGGAGCAAGCTTGTTTTCTGCTGCTGCAGAGACTAGAATGTGGAACAATGGATGCAAACTGCAGGAAAAGAGATTCCACCTCAACATTAGGAGGAACTTCCTGACAGTAAGGGCTGTTCGACAGTGGAACACACTCCCTCGGAGTGTAGTGGAGTCTCCGTCCTTGGAGGTCTTTAAGCAGAGGCTGGATGGCCATCTGTCGGGTATGCTTTGATTGGGAGTTCCTTCATGGCAGGGGGTTGGACTGGATGGCCCTTGTGGTCTCTTCCAACTCTATGATTCTATGATTCTATTCCTTGGAAAGATGACTGCAATGTATTTATATTACCCTTCACTCCAAATACTTACACTAGATGGCACTGTAGCTCATTCATAAGCAAAACAACAGTTGTGCTCTCTAGAACTGCAATGTGATTTTCATAGAATCACAGAATCTGAAGAAACTCATTTCACAAGCTATAAGCAGCAGATTGGAACTATTCATGGTTATTAATGAATTGATCTTGAAGGATACAATGAACATTAATTCCTTGCCAATAGTTCTGCAGGTTTCAGCAATCTATCAGTTGGTTCAGAACTAACTGTCTGCAGCTTCAATTTGCTTGGGGAGAAATGTAGGCCTTGGTGACCTTCTGCTAACTTGGATTGACAGCCCCAGATACTTCAAGCTCAGCTGTAATGAAGAAAAGCTCAGCTGTAATTTCCCAATATCAAGCTTTCTCCTCCCTCCTATGGATTTGGTCCAGGGGTAGACAGTGTGTGTCCTGATGTCTGACTACATATCCCATTGTCCTTCACCAGGTGCTGTCAGGGGCTAATTGGTGTTTTAATCCAACAAAATATGTTGGAGAGCCAAGTGTTCTCCACTCCTGGTCTGCTGGCTGGCAAGGGTGGCATTCTTTTTCTCAATGGTGAAACTGCCCAATATTTGGTGAGCTAAGAATTCCAAGCTTCTTAGCTGGTCACAGCACAAAGCTCCAATATTTTATAAAATGGTATTATACAGTTTATTGTTCCAACTGTTTTGGTCTCTCCCTAGTCTTGAGAATGGCACTGAAAAGCGAACGATACAAACCTAGGATAGACTTCACATCTGTAGGAACTAGTGTTTGTTATTTATTTATTTATTTTACTGTCAGAACCCCAAGATCCCCCAAACAGCCAGGTGTAAAACTTTGCTTCAGGAAAGGGGCTGGACAAATTGGCAGAAAGGGGCGGCAAGTTGCCCCAGATGGAGGCCAATACCACAGCCTCCGGGAGGCCTAAAGAGAACTCACTCCCAGTGGGTTCTTTTTAGGCCATGTACGGGGCGCCATTGGCATACTCAGATGCCATGATGACGTCCACATGGCACAGTGCTGTTTGGGCACTTGCACCACACAGACATTATTGTGGCACATCCCATCTGTACAGAGGCGCACCAAGGTGGTGACCAGGGTGCATGGTAGGGTTGCTGAGCATGTAAATGCTCAGCCCTCGCGCCCCCTAGTTCGGACCCAGGCTGGCACAAAGTTCCCATATGTACCGTCCCTAGGTTTATTTAATTTTACAGATAGGAACAGGGTTCTTCTGAGTACATACTAAACATGAATTTGTTTTTAGTACCAGAACGGATCTCATTATCCTTTCAAACAACAATCTATAATAATAATAATAATGTTTTATTTATACCCCGCTCTTCAGCCAAGACTATCAGAACGGCTTACAATTTGTTAAACAGACAGCTTCATTTACAATTGTAAGCTATTTGCCCCCAACAATCTGGGTACTCATTTTAGCGACCTCGGAAGGATGCAAGCCTGAGTCAAGCTTCAGCCCTTTGCTGGTCTTGAACTCGCCACCTTCTGGTTTTGAGTGAGTGGCTGCAGTACAGGCATTTAACCACTGCACCACCAGGGCTGATATCTGCATCTAGTTTTCTCCAGGAAACCTTTCCCCAAGAAGCTGCAGGGTAGGACTGCCCATTTTTCAACTGACCTCGATATTAGTTCCTTAAACTGCTACCTTCATGCCAGTAAAAAGCTCCACTTACTGCAAACCACTATAAAAGGCATTGCTTATAGAGATGTCTGTTGAAAAGTAACATAATCTCTTTGCACACATTGCTGCTAACTCTGGTTGTCCATCCACCAAGAGAATTCTGTCTTTGGCCTCCTTGACAATGAAAGACAATTTTGATTCTCATCCAGCAGTATGATGCAATCATACATAGGGGAACAATGTTCTCTAGATGTCAGACTTCAGCTTTCATGATTGCTCATCACAGGATTATTGGCTATGGCCAATTGGCTGATGGGAGGTACAGCTGAACAACATCTGGACAGCCTCACCTCAGAACTCTTGATTAACTGAGTGTGTGCATGTGTGTGTGTGCACACGCGCCTTTGTTGCCTGTTCCCTTATGGAGACCTCATGAATTTCATAAAGTTTTCTTAGGAGAGAATACTCAGAAGTGGTTTTGCCAGTTCCTTCCTCTGAAATATTGCCTACAGCACCTGGTATTTGTTGGCAGTCTCCCATCCAAGTACTAAGCAGATCTGACCCGGCTTAGCTTCCTAAATCAGACAGGGTCTGATTCCTTTAGGGTACATGGGCCCTAACTACATGGAGGCACACAGGAGCAGTCAACATGGCTGTGAATAGCCACAGAAGTGATATTGCCCCATTGCTGGGATGAATGTAGGGGTGCATTTCACATGCCAGCAACCCTAATTCTTCTCTCAGTATTTTCCAAATGTTATTTCTGGTCATCCCTGATTATCTGTCATTTGATCCATTGTTTGTTTAAGCTCAAGTCAAATCTCATCACTTTCCCCAGATGCAGGACTGTTGTTATTATTTTGTATTGTATCATTAGTCCCCACAATCCAGGCCAACAGAAAATTTTAGTCTCTGCTGATTCCGGCCAGTTGGTACAGCTGAAAGGGACAAGCGTGGGCTGTTCTTTGAGCTCTGCTGGACCTCCACACTCATGCAGGCCACCCTGGGGAGGAAGACAATTCCTACATTCCTGGTTGTTTCCTAGAAAGCTCAGCCAGAAGCACTGGAAGCGAGAGGTCTGGACAGGTCTCCCAATACAAATGCAATCTGACAGTGGAGACATAATTTTAAAAATCTGCATTTTAGTAATTATTAAATATGGAACTATAACTTATTTCTGTATGTGTGCTTATAGCATTTCATGAAATTATATATATTTAACACAGCTGTCTTTTAAATTGTGAAACATTTCACCACTTTCCAATTGTTAAAACTGTTGTGCTTGAAGTGTGTGTAAATGGAGCTGTTTGCTGTGGCTTTTTAAATGAAAGCTTTTAACCAGCTGTTCCCTGTCTTTAACTAGACAGTTAAAAGTGTGGTTTGTTTGTTTTTTCAATCAGTTGTGGCTTCTCTCTGTAATGGTGAGCTACTGAATGTCTCTAAATGAAGTTTCCTTGCTCTCCCTCTGGCTTGGCTTTAACCAGACTCCAAATCTTAGTTAAGTGCCAGGTGTAGTATAGCAGTTAGAATAGAAAACTAGCACTAGGAAGAATCATAAAGATGGAAGAGACCTCAAAGTCCTGCAGGAACACACAATCAAATCACCCCTTGACAGGTTCAAAAACTCAGATTGAAAGACTAAAGTTCAAAAACTTCATTTGAGCAACACAACTGTAGCCAGCTCAAATTAACAAGTATTGCCATGGTCAGGCTGCTGCTAAAGGCCTATAGCAAAAGGCCTATAGCAAAGTCCCCTGGATATTATTCTTCTGTTCATTATTACAACCTATATGTTCATCTACTTCTCACTCTGTCCCAGACAATGGTATTCATATGAAGGAAGAGAAATATATGTCACTATCTACTTGCTTGTTGGTTCTTTGGCTAAAAAAGTGCTGGAAGTGCCTAGCACTGAAAAGTCAAGAATGCTTCAGAGTGGGCAGTAGAAATAGGGTTAGATAGTATGAGTGACGCAAAGTGTCCTCCCTTCTTGTCTACCCATCCTGACACCTCTATGATGTAAATTGATACTCTTAGGGATGTCTCCCCACCTCTTCTTTTCCCACCAATCCTCCTTCAGCTCTTCCCTATGATGAAACTAGTATAGATTAGCACCTTGACTAATTTTCCCATCTTAGAATGAAGTTTAATTTGTTTCTCCAAGCCACTGGTGTCTTTATTCTTTAGTCAAGATTTCTAACTGCTGCACATATTCTTTATCAAAAAGCAGGCAGGTATTAGTTATGTTGAAGAGGAGGATGAGAAGAAGCAATAGCAAGAGGTAGTGACAATGCTTGTGAGAAAATTAGACAAGGAGGGGCGCCATCAAGGCTATCTTAACCAAAACTCAAAGCCAGCAGTGGGACTGACTTCTAAGTAGTCATAGATGGGGGTGTGATCTAAAATTGCAATCCTATGGACAGCTAACTAGGAGTAAGTCTTACTGGACACAGATTTACATTAACATAGACATGCATAATAGATACACATAAATAATAGTGCCCATTTCTTGAAAGAAAAGGTCAACACAAACATTTCTATATTTATTTCCTTATTATGTGAACTTATTAAATACCAAATGAACTTCAGTGAATCGAGTTACCCTTACTTGCAGCCCTGCCAATTAAAATTTCCCCTCATGATTTAAACTGTTCGCTGTCAGTTAATTTGGTTGATTAATCTTCTAATTAAATTAATTAAAACATACAGGAGACACAAAAGACTGCAGCAACTATAAGACCAAAGCACTAATTGCTCACACAAGCAAAATCATGTTCACAATTCTGCAACATAGACTCCAACCATACATGGAGAGAGAAATCCCAGAGATCCAAGTGTGGTTTAGGAAAGGAGGAGGCACTAGGGAACACATTGCAAACATACGAGGACACCATGGGATTCCAAAAGAAAATCAGCATGGACTACAGCAAAGCCTTTGACTGCATAGATCATGAAAAGCTATGGAATGCCCTTAAAGACATGGGAATGCCAACACATCTGATAGTCTTGATGACAAATCTGTACTCAGGACAAGAGGCCACTGTCAGAACAAAACACGGAGAAACAGAATGGTTCCCGACTGGCAAAAGGGTCAGACAAAACTTTACCACCCTACCTGTTCAACCTATATGCAGAACATATTATACGTAAAGTAAGGTTGGACACAGAGAAGGAGGAGTGAAAATAGGAAGAAGGGATATCAACAATCTAAGATACAGGTATTCAGAGGAAACCAACTCATTTGAGATGTGGTGCTGGAGAAAAGTGCTGAGGATCCCTTGGACAGCCAAAAAGACAGACAAATGAGTCCTAGAGCAGATCAAGCCAGAAATCTCCCTGGAAGCCAAGATTACAAAACTGAAGCTGTCGTGTACTTTGGACACATAATTAGAAGGCATGACTCACTGGAAAAACAATAATGATAGGAAAGATGGAGGAAATCAAAAAGAGGAAGGTGACATGATAGATAGAGGGACTGGAGATCATGGGTATGAATTTGCATGAACTGAGCAGAGCAGCAGAGGACAGGGAGTCTTGGAGACGTCTCATCCACAGGATCACCCTGGGTCGAAATCGACTCGAGGGCAGTTAACAACAACAACAAATCCTAAAGGCCAAATACAGCTTGCAGTAACAATTTATAAAATGACTGTACGGTCCCCCCCCCCCCTGTGGAATAATATATCCCTCCAGTCCATCTGCTTTGGTCCAGGCCTCAGAGGGAGAGAAGAACCACTAGACCTCATCCACTTTCCCACCACCTTTCCCTTCTCCTTTTGTGCTGCCTTTTTTAGACTGTAAGCCTGAGGGCAGGAAACTGTCTAAATATAAGATTGTATGTACAGCACTGTGTAAATTTACAGCGCTATATAAGGTTAATAATAATATTAGGGTGGCATGAAAAAAGTATATTTCCTTATTTTTTCCTTATTCTCTAGGGGAAGTGTTTTATGTACATTAAACCTTAGTATTTGTTACTTATTTACATTAAGAAAGCAATAGGACTGGAGGAAAGGAAGTGAATATTCTGAATATATGTGACCTCTGTGTGTGTGTGTGTGTGTGTGTGCGCGCGCGCGCGCATGTGTGTGTTTTAATCTACTTGATATCTGGAGAAAATTTTGTACTCAGTGCAATGAGAAGAACAATTTCAAATATGGCAAAACAGTTCATCAAGGTGCCATTGCTAAAGATTGTAATTGGGAGGTGGAAGAGATGATGAGCTATGATGCAGTCAGCCAAGATAATCTAACTAGTCACTTCCTAGCCCCATTATCTATATTTCTTTTATTATGGACCAGTGCTTTTACTGTATCAGCCAGTTTCCTTATCATCTTTGACAGTTTGTCATTATTTGTACAGCTGGTTGATTGTTAAAAGTATAGCAAAATGTCAGGGTCAAGGACAACCTGTCATTTAAGACTTCCACTGATGTAGTGTAGTTAAGTAAAAGGTTTACTCTAAAACTGTAACCTACACAACTCTTCTGAATTTTGTGTATTTAGGTATTTTATTTCCCAATATTAATTAAGTTCCATAAAGTGTATTCACATCTGTGTATTAGGATGAGTTCACATATTATAGCTGGAATTCTGCATTGCATTTCTGCTCTCCCTCCCCTCTGCTCAGTTTCCAGAGAAAGTCAGGTATTTTTTTTTTTATAATGGTGGCTTTCTTTCTGATTCTGTTTACTCATGGAACTTCACAATTTCACACATTTGCTTTAGATCTTATTGCAAAAATTAATAAATAAATATGAAAGCTCTCCCAACATTCTTGTTCAGGGCCCGTGGGAGCTACCATTAGAAGAGAGCCTAAAAAATCCACTAGACTTCCAGATGTTTTTCTTAGGTGGCATCCATGCTGCAGAAATATTGCAGTTTGACACTACTTTAACTTTAATGGCTCAATGCTATGGAGTTCCGGGATCCGTAGTTTGACATTTAGTCTTCTCTGCCAGAGAGCTCTAGTGCCATAATAAACTAAAGTTCCTGGCATTCCATAGCATTGAGCCATGAAAGATAAAGTAGTGTCAAACTGCATTATTTCTCAAAGCAGATGCAGCCTTAGAAAACTGTAATCCAAAAATGGGTATTACAAAGAGAATATAGTTTGTCTTATTTTATGTTCTGTATCTTGAATGATTGACACATAAAATGAAGAGCCATATGAAGACGAACCCCAAATTCTAGAAAGCAAGGTGGAAGCTGCACACAGAGAAATTGGGAAGAATAAATCCCCAGGGACTGTTGAAATTCCAATTGAACTTCTACAATCAACACAAACAGGATCAACTCTAGTGTTAACTAAAATATGACAATAAATATGGAAAATGAAACAGTGGCCAACATATTGGAAATGATCAATATACATCCCCATCCACAAAAAAGACTGCAGCAACTATCGGACCATAAAATTAATTTTCTGTGCACTCAAAAGTATGCTTAAAATTCTGCAACACAGACTCCAATCATATATCAAAAAAAAAAAGAAAGAAAGAAAGAAAGAAAGAAAGAAAGAAATCATAGAGGTGGAAGCAGAGTTCAGGAAAGGAAGAGGCACTAAGGACCACATTGAAAGAAAGAGGCACTAGGGACCACATCGCAAACATACAATGTTATGGAGCGAACTAAAGAATTCCAGAAGAAAATCATCTTGTGCTTTATAGATTAGGCAAAGCCTTTGACAGAATAGATCACAAAAAAGCTGTGGAATGTACTTAAAGAAGTGAAAGTGCCACTACATTTGATAGTCCTGATGAGAAGATAGTCTGTGTAGTTAGGACATATCATCCACAGACCTTTTCAAATTTTAGAGTTTTAAAATCTCCACAGGAGGCCTTGCTCCTTGGTGGGGAACACAAAAGAGAGCCTCTTTAGTGGCTACTTCCAGGCTATGGAATTTCCTGTCACAGGAGGCTGGGTTGGTCAATCCCTCTCTGCTCTTTTTTAGTGGCAGGAAAAGATCTTTTTATTTAGACAGGCCTTCGACTTTGACAGAAAGGTCTCATTAATAGAGTGTGGGCTCGAACAGACAGGCCAAAATAAAGCTGCTTTGAGCCACTTTGTAAGTGTGCTGTTTAAATGATGCATGCACCCTAAGAGGCTGGAAGCTGTGACAAAGCCACGCTCCAGTCCTAAGGATTCGAGCACAGCTTTGTCGCAGCTTCTGGCCTCTTAAGATGCATATGTCGTTTAAACAGCATACCTTCAAAGTGACCCGAACCAGCTTTATTTTGACCTGTCTATTTAGGCCTTGTGCTACACTGTTATCTTTACTGCTTTAAATGTATGGTTAATGTATTTAATTCAATAGTTTAATAGGGTCGTTTGTTTAATGTAGTAGTAGTAGAAGCAGTAAAATTTTATTCAGTCATTGACCAGTACATAAATTGTTTAATGAATTTTTTACCATTTGTTTTATACATGGTTTTAATTGTATTTAATAATCCACCTTGAGTCCCATACTGAGAAAAAAGTGGGATATCATTATTGTTGCTGTTGTTGTTCCTGCCCATGGCTATCAGCTGCAGGATAAATTATACAAATGCTAAAATTTTCAGAATACAGACTAAAATAGAACACATACTGTTTGCTCTCATAAATTGTGGAGAATCAGTTTTTCTTACAATTTTTTTTTCTTTTAAGCACAGTACTGCTACTCTTGCACTCTCTTCAGTTTTTTTAAAATGGGTATTGTAATATTAGTGATATGCAAATTTACTTAAATCAGTTAAAAGGCACACAGTGTACCAGCTGGGCCCTTATACTCTTTTAATTGGTGGATAGCCCTCTCACTGAGCCCGCCCACTCATGTTCCAATGGTTGCTATAAGTTACCAGTCAACCTTCTCTTCTGGAATTTGACTTGATGTTTATGTGGTTTCTGGATTTGTCATGATCTGTTGGTTTCTACCCATTTCCCAAATGCTACACAGCAAAGAAACAAATGCAGATGTCTGGCAGCATTTAGCAAGATGTTTTTTTTTCATTCTTGATCATATAGTCACAGACAATGTGTATTTTGAAGAGAAGGATTCCAGGACCATGGCAAGGAAGTTCTGAATCACAAGTGTCAGGACTGAGTTACTGGGACAAACATTTCAGTTATTGTGCCTCATCAGCCTTCCCAGAGAGAGGACAGCCAGACACAATGTGAAGGACTCATGAAAGGCACAAACTCAGGAGTGGGAGATGTTCCCCTAGTAGCCTGTTCAGACACTGTTTCTAGAGGTATGGATGTCCATCCAAATTTGCATACAAAAAAGTGATCCAGATTTATAATGAACAACAGAAGCAATATTAGGTAATTAAATGTAATCTTAAAAATAACTTCTCTTCAGAGTTTGATTTAATTAGAGCAAAACTACAGATTACATCTAATGTGTGCTTTGATGCTGCACAGTTTTTGCAAAATTACTAAAAAGGAGCTGTGTCGGTAGGGGTTGTGTCTCCTGCACTCCCCCTGTCTCTTTTCCTCTCACTATTCCCAAACAGGTTGAGTGCCTGTATTTTTTTTTTTCTAATTAATTTTCTGTGGGGGTTAAAACATCAATTGCAATAGCAGAGTGCTGGAATTTCACAAAAAAAAAAAAATAAAACAAAAAAAAGGTACAGTGAGTATATCATCAGACTATCAGCAGATGTCGCAAATGAGGAGGGACACTACAAGTGATGACAGCATCACCTTTTTAAAATTCCTTTAAAAATTTGCCAGGCCTTTTCTATCAGTATCTTCACTCATCCTTTTGGTCCCTGTCACTAGCATACATTATGTGAAAGCCAAAAGGCATTATGAGAAATTGGAGGTGGTAGTGATGGTGCTAAAAAAAAACAAAACTCAAAATTCTGCAGCATAGACAAATCACATATGGGGAGAGAGATCCCAGAGGTACAAGCAAGATTCAGGAAAGGAAGAGGCACTAGGGACCATGCTGCAAACATACAATGACTAATGGAGAGTACAAAGGAATTCTGGGGGAGGGGGCGGAATCACCATGCACTTCACAGACTACAGTAAAGTATTTGACTGTATAGACCATAAAAAGGTCTTGGGAGTACCAATACATCTGATAGTCCTGATGAGAAATCTGTACTTATCTCCCGAACCTGTCCCATCCTTCATCTGTCTCTCAGAGACAGCTTGGGGCTGGAAAAACCCCAAGTGGCCCCTTGTCACGAACCTTTTCTGGCCTCCACCTGTCTCTCAAAGACAGATGCGGGCTGGGACAAGCGCAACAGGAGTAGGAGCAACAGGCACGCACATGTGGCTCCTTCTCCTGGACATTTCCCAGCCTTCAGCTGTTTCTCAGAGACAGCTGGCGGATGGGAAAAGGACAAGGGGATAAGGAGCCATAGGCATGCACCTGTGGCTCCTCCTGTCAAGGATGATGGGAGTTGCAGCTAGTCTTATACTTGCTTTAACTCACCACCTTGTTGTGCAGCGGAGCAGACCAGTTTTGATCTGTGGTTGTTGCTTTCTTCTAAGCATGCAGAGCTTCTGAGATTAGGCTGAAGACCTTGACAAACTCTTTCAGTCTTCTCACTCCTCTCTCAGAGATGTTTCCAAACATTTCCTTGGTTCTGGTGGCTCTTGTATCTTCTCTCTCAAGATACCAGGCAACACAGTAGACTTGTATAAAAGATCTACTTTATTTAACTACATCTACTCTACTCTATACATTGCTCAACTCAGCTATTCTCTACTCCATACTACTACATACTCTATACATACTATACAGAACAGAACTAAGCATAACAGAACTGAATGGAACAGAACAGCAGGAACCCATTGGCATACGTTGTTAATATTATTATAACCACTTGTGGGTGTTTACACTCATTTTGATTGGTTCACATTGTTCAGCCCATACTTAAGTCCAACCCAAGTATTTCATCATATTTCATCATACTGTCTTGTACACTTAGAATCATAGAATCATAGAATCATAGAGTTGGAAGAGACCACAAGGGCCATCCAGTCCAACCCCCCTGCCATGCAGGAACTCCCAATCATAGCATCCCCAACAGATGGCCATCCAGCCTCTGCTTAAAGACCTCCAAGGATGGAGACTCCACTACACTTCGAGGGAGTGTGTTCCACCGTCGAACAGCCCTTACTGTCAGGAAGTTCCTCCTAATGTTGAGGTGGAATCTCTTTTCCTGCAGCTTGCATCCATTGTTCTGCGTTCTAGTCTCTGCAGCAGCAGAAAACAAGTTTGCTCCCTCTTCAATATGACATCCCTTCAAATATTTGAACAGGGCTATCATATCACCTCTTAACCTTCTCTTCTCCAGGCTAACCATCCCCAGCTCTTTAAGTCGTTCCTCATAGGGCCTGGTTTCCAGACCCTTCACCATCTTAGTTGCCCTCCTTTGGACCCGCTCCAGTTTCTCCACATCCTTTTTGAATTGTGGTGCCCAGAACAGGACACAGTATTCCGGGTGGGGCCTGACCAAAGCAGAATAGAGCGGCACTATTACTTCCCTTGATCTAGACGCTACACTTCTATTGATGCAGCCTAAAATAGCATTGGCCTTTTTAGCTGCCGCATCGCACTGTTGACTCACGTTCAACTTATGGTCTACTTGGACTCCTAGATCCCTTTCACACGTAGTTTCATTCAGCCAGATGTCCCCCATCCTATATCTGTGCATTTCATTTTTGCATCCTAAGTGCAGTACCTTACATTTCTCCACATTGAATTTCATTTTGTTAGAGTTGGCCCAGCTTTCTAGTCTATTCAGGTCATTCTGAATTTCAATCCTATCTTCTGGAGTATTGGCTACTCCTCCTAATTTGGTGTCATCTGCAAATTTGATAAGTATGCCCCCAATTCTGTCATCCAAGTCATTAATAAAGATATTGAATAGCACTGGGCCAAGTACAGAACCCTGTAGGACCCCACTGGTCACTTCTCTCCAGGTTGAAAAGGAGCCATTGTTGAGCACCCTTTGAGTTCGGCCAGTCAACCAATTACAAATCCATGTAACTGTTAACTTGTCTATCCCACATTTTACAAGCTTGCTTGCAAGAATGTCATGGGGAACCTTGTCAAAGGCCTTACTGAAATCAAGATATACTATATCCACAGCATTCCCTTCATCTACCAAACTGGTAATTTTGTCAAAAAAAGAGATCAGATTTGTCTGGCAAGACTTGTTTCTCTGAAACCCGTGTTGGCTTTTTGTGATTATGGCATTCCCTGCTAAATGTTCACAGACTCTCTGCTTAATGATCTGCTCTAGAATCTTTCCTGGAATTGATGTCAGACTAACTGGACGATAATTGTTGGGATCTTCTTTTTTTCCCTTTTTGAAGATGGGGACAACGTTTGCCCTCCTCCAGTCTGCTGGGACTTCTCCTGTTCTCCAGGAGTTCTCAAAAATTATTGCTAATGGCTCTGATATTACATTTGCCAGTTCTTTTAATACCCTTGGATGTAGTTCATCTGGTCCTGGAGACTTATATTCATTTAGGTTCACCAAGTATTCCTGTACTATCTCTTTACTTATTCTGTGCTGAAATTCCCCTATTCTGTCTTCTTCCCCATTATCCTTAGGTTGAGCACCCTTTGCCTTTTCTGAGAAGACTGAAGCAAATAAGGTATTGAGTAATTCTGCCTTTTCTCTGTCCCCTGTTAGCATTTTGCCATCTTCTGCATGCAGTGGCCCTACTGTTTCCTTCTTCTTCCTTTTGCTACGGACATACCCAAAAAAACCCTTTTTATTGTTCTTAACCTCTCTAGCAAGCCTGAGTTCATTCTGCGCTTTAGCTTTTCTGACTTTATCCCTACACATGCTTGCTATTTGTTTGAATTCCTCTTTCGTGATTTCCCCACTTTTCCATTTCTTATACATGTTCCGTTTAAAACTTAGCTCAGTTGAAAGTTCCTTAGTCATCCATCCTGGCTTCTTGAGATATCTTCCATTTTTCTTCCTCATTGGAACTGTTTGAAATTGCGCCTTCAGTATCTCCTTTTTGAGAAACTCCCATCCGTCTTGAACTCCCTTCTCTTTTAGTTTTCCTGACCATGGGATCACCCCCAGTATTTCTCTAAGTTTATTGAAGTCAGCTCTCCTAAAGTCTAGAGTGCGTGTCTGACTATGCCTGGCTTCTCCTTTCCGCTGTATAACAAACTCCAGGAGAACATGGTCACTTCCACCTAAGGATCCAACCACTTGCACTCCATTGACTAGGTCATCCCTGTTGGTTAAGATCAGATCTAAAATAGCTGATCCCCTTGTTGCCTCTTCCACCTTTTGGACAATGAAATTGCCTTCCAGGCAAGTGAGGAATTTGCTAGACCTTGAGGATTTGGCTGAGTTTGACTTCCAGCAAATATCCGGATAGTTGAAGTCCCCCATCACTACTACATCTCTCCTTTCTGAGTGTGTGGTCATCTGTCCTAGAAAGGCATCATCCAATTCCTCTGCCTGAGTTGGGGGTCTGTAGTAGACTCCCACAGTAACATCCCTGTTGTTTCCCTCTCCTTTAATTTTTATCCAGATGCTCTCCACCTGGCTTCCAGTACTGATGTCCTGGATCTCTTCACTGGTGTAAATATCCCTGACATATAATGCTATTCCTCCTCCTTTCCTGTTTGGCCTGTTTCTCTTAAAAAGGTTATATCCCTCTATTTCTACATTCCAATCATGAGACTCATCCCACCAGGTTTCAGTGATGCCTATTATATCATATTTGCTTTGTTGTGCTAGGAGTTCCAGTTCATCCTGTTTATTTCCCATACTCTGTGCATTAGTGTAGAGACATCTAAGAACATGTGTTCCCTTATCTTGCTGCCTGTGCAAAATTTTTTGCTTTCCACTATTGGGTCCTTGCACTGTTTGCCTTGTTCCCTCTATGTCATTTTGACTATTTTCTCCAGCCCTTTTGCCTTCCAGTATAATGTCTCCTTCCCTCATATAACTCAGTTTAAAGCCCTCCTGATCAGATTTTTGAGACTATTGGTAAAAATGTTTTTGCCAACTGGCGTGAGATGCAGCCCATCCTTTGCCAGAAGTCCCTCCTCATGGAACCGCAGCCCATGATCCAAGAGTCCAAACTGTTCTTGGCGGCACCATCTACGGAGCCAGTTATTCACCTCTGCTATTTTCTTCTCCCTTCCTGGACCATGCCCTTCTACCGGGAGAAGAGATGAGATGACAACCTGTGCATCCATCTCTTTCAGCTTCCTACCCAGAAGGAAGCTCTATGATTCCCACTTTATGATTCTCAGGTGTTTCCGATATGTATTCCATAATTCTGTCCTTGTCATTTGTCCTTGGCTCTCAGGACTTCTAAATTACATTAGCCTTTTCACCTGTGTAGCATCTCAATTGCTTTTGCTTAGTCATTGTGACTTTCACATACATACTTTATTTCTTCCACTGTATGTCCCATGTTGCATTTTCCTTAACACCTCCTCCCAGTCATTTCCCTGCCTTCAGCTGTCTCTTCAGGGACAGCTGGAGGCTATAAAAGGCGTGGGGAGAGAAGTCCCGCCCCCACTGGGTAACACCTGGTGCCAAAAATTCTTAGTTGGGGCATAAGGCTCCAAAAAGGTTCACCATCACTGGCCTAGAGAGATGGTGAAGTCTTCTTCTCTGGACCTCTTCAGAAAGAGGCTGAACAGCTGGGGAGGTTTTAGCTAGAGATTCTACACTGAGCAAGGTTTTAGACTCAGTGGCCCATGAGACCCCTTCCATCTATGATTTCATTATTCTCATCCACAGTGGGAAAAGGGAAATGAAGTACAAAGGCATATTTATTGTCTGTTATCTTTGTTGGGATGCAGTGGCTGAGCAGTTAAGACACGGACTCTGACAACTGCAAGGTTGGCAGATCAGCAGTTTGAGACCCAAGGGCTCTGTGACAAAGTGAGCTCCTGTCTCTAGTCCCAAAATCTGCCAACCTAGCAGTTCAAAAGCATGTAAAAATGCAAGTACATAAATAGGTATCATTTTAATGGGAAGGTAACAGCATTCTGTGTGCCTCAGCGTTTAGTCATGCTGGCCACATGACCACAGAGTCATCTTTGGCAACACTGTCTCCTTTGACTTAGTAACAGAGATGAACATTGCCACCTGCAGTCAGCATGGTCCCTAGTGCCTCTTCCTTTCCTGAATCTTGCTTGTACCTCTGGGATCTTTCTCCCCATGACTAGACAATCGTGGCAAAGGAGAAACTTTTCCTTTTTTAATTATCCATATATCTCTGTTCCTTTGTTCCTCCTATCCAACAACACACCCATCCATCCATTTTTGCCCTTCCATCAAAATGCAGATTTAAATATTGCCAGAACACAGAGTTGTCTTTTGAAAGCAAAACTATGGGTTCTATTACTTCATAAATAAATTAATAAGTTATTGTTGTCAGTGTTGTTTGTGCTTTGCTTTAAATAAATGGAACAGCACATCTGTTGAGCATGAAAATCTGTAAAACTTTTAGAAATACAATCAGCCCTCCATATCCATATTTTTTTTAATCCATAGATCCAAGCACCCAAGGTTTGAAAATATTTTTAAAAGTATAAATTCCAAACAGCAAACGTTCACTTTGCCATTTTATATAAGGGACAACATTTTACTATGTCATTGTATTTAATGGGACTTGAACAACCAAGGAGTTTGTTGTCTACAGGGGGTTCTGGAACCAAATCTCAGCAGATAACAAGGCCCCACTGTGCAAAAAATCTTCCAGTGTATAAAATCTTGGGAAGCAAGATTTCCCAAACAGGAGACGATGCCCACATGGTTAACACCAAAATCACTTCAGTACAGTTAGATTAAAAACTAGGGTATTTGTTTTTTGGGGGAGGCATATGCAAATAGCTCTTTATTCTTGCTTCACAGCTTGCATACCTTTTCTTCCTTTATGGTCATGACAAATACTTTGGATTGCAATCTGATGTGTTTGCTTCTCTTTCTGATCTTAACAGTTATGCCTAGTCTACATTCTTATCATTTTGACATTCCATCTCCACGTCTCTCATATCTATAGCTTTTCACCACTTGTAAATGAATTGTCAGATTGTTGGTTTCTGAAAGGAAGATGACATGAGTAGTTACTTAAAACAGAAAGAAAGCAGGGAGGGAATTTAGGGTAGGAGACAAAATAAGAAATCTTGAACCATATCTAACTTGACCTTTGCTTTCTCTTAAAGTTCCTGTTTTAATTGGTACATTAATCAGCTCAAGTCTCTGGAGACTATATTGTTCTTGTATGCTATCTTTTTTCCTGTGTGTTTTCAATTTATTTGTTTTTATATTTTAATTATAATTTTATATTTTATCCATTATTTTATTCTCATTAGCCTCTCTGAACACCATGTTTTGTGGAAAGATGGAATAAAAACTTTATAAAACATATATATACTGTAATAAGGAAAGGAAAAAGAAATGTTACAAACCATCTTTCCTTCTAATAATACATGGTTTCTTTTGCTCACAAACAAAATATTGAGATAGTTCAAATGGCATACAGTAAGATGAAGTAAAATAAGCAGTGGAAATTGCCTAGCCCATGTAAAACAGGGTTTGGACTCATGGGACCCACTCGACATTGTTGGACTGCAACTCCCGGCATTCCTCAACTCACATATACTGGCTAGCACTGCTGGGGTTTTCAGTCCAACAACATCTGGAGTACCACATGATCCCCACTCCTAAAGTAAAAGTGTAGAGGTTAAGCAACTGATGGCTATTTCCAAGGCCAAATTAAAGGGTTTTGAATTGTTCCAAAAACAGGATCCTTAGCTTCCTCTTATGAGGGTTGGTTTGGCCTGTGGTGCATCAGGCTCAATAGTGTTGCCATGTCAAGAGGTTTCTTTCCTAGTGTCAGAGGCTGAGGGAGGGGTGGCTCTGACCATGCTACTCACTTGTGTCCCCGCTGGCATGATTGAGGCCAGAATCACTGAGGCAGCAATATCAACACCTCTGCAGCATCTGCCTCTTTACTGAGGGAATTGAGCTGTGGTAAGTAGTAAATGCTACCAACCCATGGGGAGGATGGGGCAAGAGGAAATACAGCCTTCTTCTAAGGAGCATTTCTCTCTTGACAGCATCCTAGTACAAGAAGCTTGTGTGTAGATGTGGAAATGTCTATATTTTTGACACCAGAAGCAGCATGGATCTCCAAGCCTGCAAGGTCCTTTGAACATTCACACCAATTGCATCACTGATAATCCAGCCTTGATTATTTATCAACTGCTTCCTATTCGCATCCAAAGGAGTCCATACCAACCATAACCATCTTCTTCCAATTGCTTCTGCTGCTGCAAGCCAGGTTTGTTTCTAATAATACATCTCTACCCAAGGAATAAATTTAAAACTCCAGAATCGCTTGATTCTCGGAGACAAGGCTGGATGAAGCAAAGAAACTTTCTGTGGAAAACAGTTGTTACATTTCCAATGAATCTACAAGTATTGAGTGACCTGATAGCCCATGATCCAAGCAGAGTAGCAGAACCTCATCCTACCACTATAGATATCCTGACACTGTAGGATGATCTGCTTTGTTCAAAGGACATTTGTATTTGTTAGCAACACCATCCTCAGAGGGAGATGGATCTTACAATTTTTTAAAAGCTCAGACAGAGAGAACACGTTTGTCATTGAGGCATTTCACTGTTCTGCCATTGTCAAAGCATTTGTGGAGAAGCCATTTTTATAATAACAGAAGATCCCATTATTACAGAAATGGCTGCTCCATGAATGATTTGTCGATGGAAGAAGATCGGGAAGCGCTTCAGTGATGTTTCAGAAGTGTGACCGGTGATCCCACCTCCATGCCTCTAAAGTGTTTGGACCACGATTCCAGCGCAGTATGTGACTCGTGTGATAAGGTCCATAGGATCTCTTCCTGCCTAAAGCAGTAAGCCAATCTTGCATGGCAGGGGGTTGGACTTGATGACCCTTGTGGTCTCTTCCAACTCTATTATTCTATGATTCTATGATTCTATGAATCTCTCTCTGCCTAACCCCCTGTTGGGATCCCTGCCAAATTTCTCCATCCACACATCTTGGGGATATCCCAGTTCATTCACTGCTTTTGTTAAAAGCATCAACCACACTGGTATTCCATTGTCAATTCCTGGAACAAATCATTTAGCCTTTGTTACCTGATCTATCATTAGGTAAAGTGAGTTAGTCACCTCAGGCACTAGCTTTCTGATGACATGTAAGGATTAACAGAGTATTATTTAGATTGTTATTATTATATTTTTATTGTTAGGGATGGAGAGAAGTGTTTCTGGGAGCCTTTTTTTTAACCTCATGTACCAAAGTTATTTATCTGGCTTTGTTTGCCATGCACCTAGTTGAGGGAGAAAGAAATTATTTTCTTAGACAGCAGAATGTTTGAGTTCAAGCTTTCAGATGGAAATGATGGAGAGGAGGAAAGCAAGCAACATTTGAGGTTTAATACTCACAGCCTATATATACCCTAAAGGCAGCAAATCCCATCTGATCTTTGAAGCTAAGAAGGGTCAGTCCTGATTAGTACTTGGATGGGAGAGCTCAAATGAATACCAGATGCTGTAGGCTATATTTCAGAGAAAGGAGCTGTAAAACCATCTCTGAGTGTTCCTTGCCAAACAAAAACCTATGAAATTAATGTGGTTGCCGTAACTCATCTTGAAGGCACATACTTGCACACATATTTAGGAAGGACCTCAGCTACATATTAAACAAACCCATCCTGTTTTTATACCAGGATAAAAACTGACACAAAACTATTGTGGGCAGTGTTGGGAATTATCTCTCAGAACCTTTCTCCACACTCCATTGTGCAATATAAGTACAAAAACCATAATGTAAAACCTCAGTACCATACATTTGCTGTTATTGATGAGACTATCATCAGTTAGCAGGCCCCTTTAAGCCTTCACCTGATGTTTTATTTATTTATTTATTTATTTAACTGGAAAAACATCACCACATGACAGAGGCTTTATTTGAATGAGGACTTCACCTTGGAAGCTATTTAGAATGCATATGCTCAGTCCTCCAATATGTACAACTGAAAGACTGTTTTTCCCTTTACTGTTTAGCAGAGTACAAGCAGCCCCCACACATATGGGATTCCTGGTATGGTTTCCAGGGCCGAGAGTCAGAATGTAATTTCCAGGGACGCTTAAGATCTGGCACCTTCTGTTTTAAAAAAGAAGCTCTGCTTGTGACTATCACCCCCCCCCCAAAAAAAAAAACATACACAAGTCAAGAAAACTTCAAATCTGTTAATGATATTTAACAACTTGGATGTTAAATCATTCCCATCTTTTTAGAAACTGTGCGTGGGATGAACCATATTTTACAAAAGCTACAATTTTTATACAATTGCATTTGTGTTTTTTGGGGTTGTTTTTTTTGTTTGTTTGTTTTGTTTTTTGTTTTTTGCCTTCCAGGTCAGGGATTTTTTTAAAAGAAAACTCTCTGTTTTAAAATCATAGGTTTGAATAGGTACTTAAAATCTGTTCTGTAAGGAAAGGGACCTTGGTTCTTACATAACAATAGTCACCTTCCTCTGTGTGCATTGAGTTCCAAGCAAAAGTGTTAAAGATTTATATACACAATGGGTCTTAAAATTAGCAGCTGTGCCAGAAAGGTTCAAGAATTTTAGACACCAACCTTTTATGAGTAACAAACTTTCAATTGGTTAAACACCTTTTCATTAATGGATTATTCTCTTAATGAATCAATCATAATTAAATATGTTTTCATTTTACTGAATTGAAACACCCAGATTCAAACAGGCAATATGTACTGCATTTGAAGTATATGATAGTAGCTGACATCACTATTTCTTTGAGCTAGCTGATTAAAAGGTGGATTGAGGAAGCCATCAACACAACGTCTTGGACACCACATCTTTCTGTAGCTGAAACAAGGAAAAGGATAATTTAAAGGTTCTTCGTTGAGACTTGCCATTACATCTGGCCCAGGCCAAAGTAAGATGGAGGTTGCTTGTTGAGATCTGCAAATCCAGTTGGGAACAACGTGAACAGATGACAGAACCAGTTTTTCTGGCTCACAAAGCAAGGAAGGTTGTGCATTAAAAGCACTATAAATTTGGTTTTATAAAAGAGGTTTACACATTTGTGGCATAATTTTTCCTCTCTATGCTGCATTCTCAAGAAAGCTTGTGATCTAAACAACTGTAGACATGAAAAGTAGCTAAAATGGGGAAAGGTGAGGTCAGTTTGACCACTAACACCTCATCTGTATGATTTTTCCATTTTCAGGGTGATTGTAACAGATTGACTACAAAAGCTAGAAGAATACAAACATAAGTTTGTGCCTAGATTCAGGATGTAGTGTGGTGCTGAATTACTAAATGACAATTCGCTCCACTTCAAGACTGAGGAAAATCTCAAGTGTGAAGTTAGGAAATTTTAGATTTTTTTCAGGATCTATTTGATCCCACTTACAAACCAGCACTTGTGGAAACAACTAGCAAATTTACCATCTAGTTGTTGCTGCAGCTACTCCTCTGTGCTGGTCTCCCATTTTACAGCCTCACCAATATCACAAACTAGGATCTTTTTCTAGTAAGAAGGAAAGAGTGTAAACATATTCTCAGAAGCAATGTGCTAATTCATCCATCTGCCATGATTTCCACTACTGAGGTTTACCAAAATACGACTCACTTAAGTGGAGTGATTCTTGAGTTCAGCTTTTTAGGTGAGTCAGAATCTTTCCCACTGGTGAGATTGCACGTCTCTTGCTTCTTAGAATACAAATGTGTATGTATAAATGTTATCTTACTGTATACTACCTAGAATTAACCACTGGGGGATGGGGTGGGGCATTCCTTGAATCAAACCCCAGTGGATACCAAGGACCCACTGTAACATAAGGTACATTTCAAATATTTTGTCCACATCCTTTCCCATTATTTCATTAGCATATTGTAGCCAAAGCTCTTAGTATATTTTATCATACAGCCCTTCATGTGTTTCTTTCCATATTAAACTTCAACAAAAGTTTATACATTCTATCAATAACGTGTTCATCATTTGTCCATAGGTTCACCAAGGGCTGGAGATAATAGTCAAACTGTTATAGAAGGAACAAAGCAAATAGTGCAAGGACCCAATAGTGGGAAGGAAAAAACTTTACATAGGCAGCTAAGGGGGAGGTCCCATGGTTTTTTATGTCTGTGCATTAATGCACAGAGCATAGGAAATAAACAACAAAGCACATATTAGACAATGGGCATCACTAAAACCTGGTGGGATGAGTCTCATGATTGGAATGTAGTAATAGAGGTACTTAAAAAACCTGCAATAGGGTCACCTTAGGGTTGTCATAAGTCATAAAAAACCTGAAGGCACACAACAATAGCAACCTAACATTGAAGCCCTGGATGACAACACATGGCCTGTGTACTGCTTAATCAAGCTTCCATTGACACCAAAGATGCAGTGAAACACATGCATCAAAAATACTTAATTAAGGTAGAAAATGAATCCTTTATCAGCAGTTTTTAATATCTTTTCTATCAGATATTTGGAAAGGGATCAAAGGGGCTTTACAGACCACCCAAAACAGGTGGTCTGGCACCACCTTTTTTAACTGTCCACCTTCCCTGTGACAGCTAGACAGAGCGACAAAGGTGCGCAGTTAAAAAGGAGTGGGGAAACCCAGCTCCTTTTTTGTGTTGCAGTTGTGATGCAAAAAAAGTAAAAAGCGCCATAGGGTTTCTTTGTGATGTCGCAACTGTGCAGCACTGTACAGATGCCGCGCAGCTGCAACACTGTCATTACCTACGCCGTTTAAACAGCGCTACATAGTGACGACACCCCATCACGTGCTAGGGTTACACTCCACCCCGAGGCAACCCTACCATGTGACGGGGGCGCCTCATTGTGCCCATCTGTTTCAGGCCAAAGTAATCTTATCTAGGCACAACACAGCAAATATGATATAATAGGCATCACTGAAACCTAGTGGGATTAGTCTCATGATTGGAATGTAATAATACAGGGATATAACATTTTTAAGAGAAATAAGAAAGGAGGAGGAGTAGCATTATATGTCAGAGATATTTATACCAGTGAAGAGATCCAGGACGTCATTCCTGGAAGCCAGGTAGAGAGCATCTGGATAAAAATGAAAGGGGGGGGGGGAAATAATAGGGGTGTTATTGTGGGAGTCTACTACAGACTTCCAAGTCAAACTGAGGAATTGGATGATGCCTTTCTAGAATGGATGACCACATACTCAGAAGGGAGAGATGTGGTAGTGATGGGTGACTTCAACTATCCGGATATTTGCTAGAAGTCAAGCTGAGCCAAAACTTTACGGTCTAGTAAATTCCTTACTTGCCTGGAAGACAATTTCATTGTCTGAAAGATGGAAGAGCCAACAAGGGGATCAACTGTTTTAGATCTTATCAACTGGAATGATCTGGTTAACGGGGTGCAAGTGGTGGGATCCTTAGATGGGAGTGTTCATGTTCTCCTGGAGTTTGTTATACAGTGGAAAGGAGAATCCAAGCATAGTCAGACATGCCTTCTAGATTTAGGAAAATTGATTTCAGTAAACTTAGGGAAACACTGGGTTTGATCCTGTGGTCAGGAATAGTAAAAGAGAAGGGAGTTTAGGATTGATAAGAGTTTCTCAAAAAGGAGATACTGAAGGCACAATTTCAAACTGTTCCATCTAGGAGGAGAACAGTTGGTTTCAAGCAGCCAGGATGGATGACTAAAGAACTTTCAACTGAGCTGCGTTTTAAATGGGACATGTATAAGAAATAGAAAAGTGGAGCTGGGAAACATGAAAGAAGAATTTAAACAAATAGCAAGCATGTGTAGGGGTAAAATTAGAAAACCTAAAGCACAAAATGAACTCAGGCTTGCTATGAATATACCATATATCAGTGGTGATGAACCTTCTAAAAACCAAGTGCCTAAACTCAGTGGCATTCCCACACAAAGTGTCACCTGGTGCTGGGGGGGGGGCAAGATTTCCAGGGGCAAAACTTCTGGGGGCAGGATGGTGGGACTTCCATGGGGGAAAACATGCAAGGAAAAAATAGAGGACCTGATCATATAAAAACTCAAAACAAAAACAAAAAAGCCACCCATATAAATATTAAATCCATCCTTCTCAGCCCTGCTCAAAATGGAGAACTTTTTGGAATCCCTCCTAGATAACCAGGCCATGAAACCACTGAGTGACCTTGGGCAAATCACACAGTCTCAGCCTCAAGTGATGGCAATGGCAAAAATCCCCTCTGAAAATAATCTTGCCAAGAGAACCTCACATTAGGTTCGCCTTAAGGTCACCATACGATGGTAATGACATGGAGGCACACAACAGCAACAAATGTAATAAAGCACAGAAGGCACACTACAATAACAGGAACAACAAATATGTCAGGCCTGCACAACTTGGCAGTAGATAAGGGCCAAAAATTTTAAAACGCTAAACGTCTTCGGGCTGCAGATAGGTTTTTAGTGGCTCACTTTCCAACTTTTCACTTGAGGGGCGAGCGTTCACCATTTCTTTGCTGCCACCACCCAGCTATTTTCCAGAAGAAAACTGGGTGGCAAAGGAGCCTTGAGGGGCAAGCACTGAGGTATATGCAGGTTGAAAGAAAAAAGCTGGTATCATGAGCTTTTTTAGCTTTGAGCCTACTTTCTTGGATGCATGAACTTTCAATTTGTCTCAAAAGTGCTACAAGATGGGTAGAGGTGCCTTCAGCAGTCATCCACCCCCTGCCCCCCATTGCAGTGCCATGCAGCTGCTGCCTGATGGGATTCCAAAGGCACCACCACCACCAATCCCCAGGCCTTGAGAATGAGGGAGAGGGAAAATGAATAGAGGGGTAAACCAGTGTGGCATAGTGACTTGAGCATTGAACTGTGACTCTGGAGACCAGGATTCGATTCCCTGCTCCTCCATGAAACCCACTGGGTCACCTTGTGCAAGTCACATGCTCGCAGTCTCAGGGAAGGCAATGGCAAACCTCCTCTGAACAAATCTAGCCAAGAAAACCCCATGATAGGTTTGGCTGAGGGTCACCATAAGCCAGAAACAACTTGAAGGCAACAACAACAACAAGAATGCTTCAAGAAATAGCCAGTGTGGTGCAGTGATTTGAGTGACTATGACCCAGGACACCAGGGTTTGAATCCCTGCTTGGCGATGGAAACCCACTGAGTATTCTTAGGCAAGTTGCATTCTCTCAGATTCAGAGGGAGGCACTGGCAAAACCACTTCTGAAGCAATCTTGCCAAGGAACCCCTGAGCTACACCTTAGTGTTGCCATGAGTCAGAAACGATTTGAAGGCACACAACAACAACAATGCCCCAATAGGAAAGCCAGAGTGGTGTACAAGTTTAAAAATTGGAGACCAGGGTTTGAATCCGCTCTCAGCCTACTGGGTGAGCTTCAGTAAGTCACACTCTTTCAGCCTCAGAGGAAGGAAAAAGCAACCCCTCCCTGAACAAATCTTGCCAAGAAAACATTGTGGTAGGGTCACCATAAGTTGGGAAAGAATTGAAGGAACATACCAAAGCCCCATTAACCTCAATGGGCCACGATGCCACACCCCACATTAGCAGCAGCTGCTGGGAAGTCCTTTGGGCAGAAACCGCACATAACCCTGAAGGCTGGGGGGCAGGGAGCCTTCAGAGCCCCATGGGGCACCAGCCCCATGAGACTCTGAAGCATGTGGAGGGGGGGTAAGGAACCTTCAGAGCCCCATGGGGCTACTGTAGTGGCAGCGAGGAGGAGGAGGAAGAGGAGGGAGGAAGTATGGAGGAGGAGGAGGAGGAGGCAGCAGTGGTGGGGGAGGAAGAGGTTGAAGAGGGGGAGGGGGAGGGGATGCAGCTGCCCACCATGGTGAGTCAGGCTTCAGGGCCATGCCCACAGAAAGGGCTTTGTGTGCTCCCCGGCACATGTGCCATAAGTTCATCGCCACTGGCTTATCTTGATTTCAGTAAGGCCTTTGACAAGGCCCCTATGAGATTCTTGCAAACAAACTAGTAAAATGTGGGCCAAACCATACAACTGTTAGGTAGATTTGTAATTGGTTGACCAGCTGAACCCAAAGGGTGCTCAGTAATGGGTCCTCTTCATCTTGGAGAGAGGATTCTGTCCTATGCCCAGTGCTATTCAACATCTTTATCAATGACTTTGATTAACGAGTAGGGAGCATGCTTATCAAATTTGCAGATGACACCAAATTAGGAGGAGTAGCTAATACCGCAGAGGAGTGGATCAAAATTCAAAATGACCTTAATAGATTAGAAAGCTGGGGAAAACTTACAAAATGAATTTCAACAGGGATAAATGTAAGGTACTGCACTTGGGGAGAAAATGCATAGATATAGGATGGGGGACACCTGGTTTAACAAGACTACATGTGTAAGGGATCTAGGAATCCTAGTAGATCACCACTTGAATATGAGTCAACAGTGTGATGTAGCAGCTAAAAAAGCAAATGTGATTCTAGGCTATATCAATAGAAGTATAGTGTCTAGATTGAAGGGAGTAATAGTGACATTCTTTTCTGTTTGGTCAGGTCTTATGTGGAATTCCGTATCCTGTTCTGGGCGCCACAATTCAAAAAGGGTATTGAGAAGCTGGAACATATCCAGAGCAGGGAAACCAAAATGGTGAAGGGTCTGGAAACCATGTCCCAGGAGTACCAACCCAGGGAAATGGGTATGTAAGAGTGTTGTATTGAGGCTGAGTCGAGTATGTTTGCTGCAGTTTCAGAGAAAAGGACCTGGAGTAATGGATTCAAACTACAGGAAAAGAGATTCCACCTTAACAGAACTTCCTGACAGTAAGAGCTGTTCAACAGTGGAATATACTGCCTTGAAATATAGTGGAGTCTCCTTCTTCGGAGATTTTTAAACAGGCTGGATGGCAATCTGTCAGTGGTGCTTGGATTGTGTGTTTTTGCATGGCAAGAGATTGGACTGGATGGCACTTGTGGTCTTTTCCAACTATGATTTTCTGATTCTATGAACACCTGAAATTATTGAGTGCTCATGACCTGATTTTGGCAGATTTGTGAATATCAGTTAAAATAATTGCTGAGGCACTAGAGATATCTTGGGAATGCACTGGATTTATAATTCATGAGCAGTTGGCTATGCAGAAGCTGTCAGCCAAGTGAGTGCTGAAATGTTTGCTGACCAGAAAGAAAATTGAGTTGATTTTGCAGCATTTTGAGCAATCTAATGATTTTTTTAAAAAAACAACAACAACTCATCTCTGTTCATGAAACATGGCTATATCACTATGATCCAGACCAAACTGCAGTCCTTGCAGTGGCAGCATTTGGGTTTCCCATAGCCAAAAAAAGTCAAGACGCAAAATGTAAGCAGGAAAAGTCATGGCCACAATCTTTTTGAGGTAGAGAAAGGTATTTTTATGACTGAATATCTTCAGTAGGGCCAAACAGTTAATGCAGAATGCTACTCTAA
Source organism: Urosaurus nigricauda (assembly GCA_034509955.1). Taxonomy (NCBI): domain Eukaryota; kingdom Metazoa; phylum Chordata; class Lepidosauria; order Squamata; family Phrynosomatidae; genus Urosaurus; species Urosaurus nigricauda. Next base: position 60,198,850 of record JAOEGL010000006.1, read on the forward strand.
TTTGCTGTCCTGCTTAAAGGATGCACTGAAGGAAAAATGGTGATAGAAGCTGCTGTGAGATATTTTCTTTTTGCAGGACAATGCACCTGCTTACAGAGCTAGCAAGATGATAGATGTTTTGAAGAATCTGGGGTCTGAGTGCATAGACCATTCACCATACTCACAAAACTCTTTAAAAGAGTTTGAGAAGAAATGATTTGGAGGTGATAGCAGCAGCAGAGCAATATTTCAGTGACCAAATGTCAGAATATATATATATGGATAAAAAAAACTTGAGAAACAGTGTGCCAAGTGTGTTGAATTTTGGGGTGAATAGGTGGAATAGCATGTAAGTTGCATGGCTTTAAATCATACCCCTCTTGCTTGGTCTAGAACTTTTCAGCATCCCCACGTATCTATGCTATGTAGAATTTCAGTGATACAAATAAATGCATTACTTAGAATGTTGTTCCTGTTCCAGACTGAACTAATTGTGTCAAAGAACCCACTATTTAACCAATGGCTGAAAGACTTATCTAAGTTTAGATGGCAAGGGTGAAGTATAACATATTGCATGATGCAAAGCAAAGTGAAGGGTTGGGTTTACCTTATTTGAAGATATGCTTTGCTGCATGTTGTTTGGTGTAGTTAAAAGATTAGATGGTGGTGAGAAGCAAAAGACTTTTGGAACTGGAAGATCATGATCTGAGGTTTGGATGGCATAACTATCCATGGTATGATAAAGTGAAAGTGAAAGGAGAAAGGAGACTGAAGGAGGCGAGTGTGTGTGGAAGTGGAGAGAGAAACCGGCTTGGAGGAGACAGAGACGAAGGGAAGACTGTAGCTGGACCAGGAGAAAGGAGACTGAAGGAGGCGAGTGTGTGTGGAAGTGGAGAGAGAAACCGGCTTGGAGGAGACAGAGACGGAGGGAAGACTGTAGCTGGACCAGGAGAAAGGAGACTGAAGGAGGCAAGTGTGTGTGGAAGTGGAGAGAGAAACCGGCTTGGAGGAGACAGAGACGGAGGGAAGACTGTAGCTGGACCAGGAGAAAGGAGACTGAAGGAGGCGAGTGTGTGTGGAAGTGGAGAGAGAAACCGGCTTGGAGGAGACAGAGACGGAGGGAAGACTGTAGCTGGACCAGGAGAAAGGAGACTGAAGGAGGCAAGTGTGTGTGGAAGTGGAGAGAGAAACCGGCTTGGAGGAGACAGAGACGGAGGGAAGACTGTAGCTGGACCAGGAGAAAGGAGACTGAAGGAGGCGAGTGTGTGTGGAAGTGGAGAGAGAAACCGGCTTGGAGGAGACAGAGACGGAGGGAAGACTGTAGCTGGACCAGGAGAAAGGAGACTGAAGGAGGCGAGTGTGTGTGGAAGTGGAGAGAGAAACCAGCTTGGAGGAGACAGAGACGGAGGGAAGACTGTAGCTGGACCAGGAGAAAGGAGACTGAAGGAGGCGAGTGTGTGTGGAAGTGGAGAGAGAAACCGGCTTGGAGGAGACGGAGACGGAGGAATAACAACAATAATAACAACCAAGAAAGAAGAAAGACTCTGAAAAAAAAAACCCCACAGGTGAGAGAAATCAGTACAAGGACACACTGAGAAGCACCAACAGGGCAGTTTTAGAAATATAATTATAATAGCTCAACGGAGACATCTAGTGGCAAAAAAAAAAAGAAATCCCTTGACAAAAAATCTAAAGTAAAAGCATAGCTACAAATTTTGACTGGACAAAATGAATACAAGGCTACAAACTATCAGAATTCAACAAACACAAGGACAAGTGCAAAGAAGAACATCTTTAGAAAACATCGGTACTCAAGACACCTCCTTAATGATGCTTGAAGAGATAAGACAGATGCGTCAAGAAATGAAACAGGACAAAGAAGAACTTAGAAGAGATATGAAAAGAGATAAAGAAGACATCAGACAAGACATGGAAAGGATGAAAGGGGAGATATCCCAAGGCATCAGGGCAGACTTAAATGAAATTAATCAATCTATCAAAACAATAACGACAGATGTTAGACAAGTTAAAACTAAAATGAAAATGTTAGAAAGAAAAAATCAAGATCTGGAGGAAAGATTAAAAGAAGAAATTAACAAAAGAAAAGAAATGCAAGAGGAAAAAATTATCTGGGATCAAAAGATGAGAGAGAGATGCTTGAGAATAAGAGGCTTACCTGAAGTTGAAAATGAAAATCTTTTTGAAAGTATGGTCATGATTTTGGCTGAATTTCTTAAAAAGGACAAAACAAAAATGGAGGAAGAACTGGATAAAGTTTTTCGCATCAACTCATGGATAGCGAAGCAAAAAAAATTACCCAGAGACATTGTGGTATACTTTGTAAGAACTAGGATGAAAGAAGCAGTGCTACAGAGACAATATGAGGCAAAACTGATTGTAGATGGAGTTGAATTGCAATTGATGAAAGACATTTCAGGAACAGTGCTAAGAAAACGAAAAGAATACTCATTCCTAACCCGAGCCTTAAGAGACGCTGGAATTCAATATAGATGGGAAACTCCAGAAGGAATAACATTCAGATATAGACAAAGAAGAGTTAAAATCAGCTCAATTGAAATGGTGAGAGACTTTCTAGAAGACTTCCTAAAAGACTTGGAACAAGAAGAAGAAGAACAGAAAAATCAGAAAGAAAAGAAAAATATGTCATCAAAAACTAGAGACATCAAGACCAACAAGGAAGATAATACATCTGAAAGAGAGGACGACTCAGAAGAATCCAGAAACTCTACTGAGGAAGATCTACAAATGTTAGGGGCAACAGGAACATTAAATGAATAGTACAATAAAAGTATTATCCTGGAACATAAAAGGGTTAAACTCCCCTCAAAAAAGAAAAAAAGTCTATCACTACCTAAATAAACAAAAATTGGACATTTTATGTCTACAAGAAACACATATTAAAAATACAGAAAAAAATATTTAATAAACAAAAAGTTGGGTAAGGAATTTGTATCTGCGGGGGATAAAAGAAAAAAGGGGGGTAGTGATATACATAAATGAAAAAATCCAGGCTAAAGAAGTATTCAACGATGAGAGAGGTCAATACATAGGTGTAGAAATAAACGTAATCTCAGGAAAGACATTAGTGATAGGGATTTATGCACCAAACACTAACAAGGACAAATTTTACAGTAAATTAGGAAAAATAATATCGCGGTTTGATCACACAGAGATTATTATGATGGGAGACTGGAACGGGGTAATAGACCCTAAGATAGATAGAAAATCTCAAAAGGCTATTAACGAGAAACAAGGTAAACTTCCCAAATCTTTCTTTAACATGAAAGAACAATTAATTTTAATGGATATATGGAGGATAAAATATGGCAATGTTAGGGACTACACTTTTTTTTCAGATCGTCACCAATCGTGGTCCCGTTTAGATATGTTTCTAATTTCGCCGGTAATAGCTCCCAAAATAAAATCAATGGATATTTTACCAAAAATAACATCTGATCACAACCCCATAACAATGGAAATCTTAATTGGTAAGAAAGAATTCCACTGGCGTTTAAATGAAAATATATTGAAAGATGAAAAAATCGTGGAACAATCACAAAAAAATCTTGAATGGTTTTTCAAAGAAAACCTAAACAATGGGGTTGGATCAAATGTGGTCTGGGACACGTCTAAAGCAGTAATGAGAGGTTTTTTTATTCAGAAGGGTGCAGAAAGAAAGAAAGAATCAGACAAGAAAATAAAGAATCTTCTATATAATCTAAAGCAAAAAGAGAATAAGATAAAAAGTACTGGAGATAACAAAAAACAACTTCTAGAAGAGATCCAAATTTTGCAGAAGGAAATCTCTCTAATATTAACTGAAGAGATGGAGAAAAAAATTAAATACTCAAGACAAAGGTTTTTCGAACAAGGAAACAAACCCGGAAGATGGTTAGCGTGGAAAATAAAGCAAAATAGAACAAAAGCAACAATATGGAGAATAAGGGCTGGAGAGAAATTAGCTACAGAACAAAAAGAAATAATCGACGTATTCCATAAATATTATAGGGACCTATTCACTAAAAATAAGATAGAAGAGATTGAAATGGAAAGATATATTAAAGGGACAAAAATACAACAAATAAATAAGTCTCAACAGGAAGATTTAGATAAAAATATTACACCTGAGGAAATAAAGGAAGCAATAAAAGAATTAAAAACAGGAAAATCCCCAGGACCAGACGGACTATCAGCTTTATATTATAAAAAGGTTATAAACACTATAGTAAATCCACTCACAGAAGTTATGAATAATATCTTAAAAGGAAATTTTCCGGAATCTTGGAAACACTCATATATCACACTGATTCCAAAAGAAGACACAGATAGAGAAAACCCGAAGAATTACAGACCAATAGCGCTTTTGAATACAGACTATAAAATATTCGCGGCAATATTGGCAAAAAGATTTAAAAAGGTACTACAAAATTGGATAAACAAAGACCAGAATGGATTTCTACCACAAAGGCATATAAAAGATAATATAAGAAACATAATAGACATAATAGAATACTTGGGAGGGGAAAGAGGGAGAAAAGCCGCACTGATCTTTTTAGACGCTGAAAAGGCGTTTGATAATTTAAATTGGGAATTTATGCTAAAAATACTTAAAAATATGAACATTGGAGAGAAATTTTTAAAATGGATTTCAGAGATCTACAACGATCAAGAGGCAAAAATCTTAATAAATGGGGAAAAGACAAAAAGCTTATATATTAAGAAAGGAACACGACAAGGATGCCCGTTATCTCCATTACTTTTTATAAGTGTAATAGAAGTTTTAAATAATAAAATTAGAGAAGAAAAATCAATTGAAGGGATAAAAATCGGAAATAGTGAATTTAAACTGAAAGCATACGCAGACGACGTAGTTTTTACGCTAACCAACCCAAATGAAAATATCGAAATATTACTGGACATTATAAAAGAATATGGAAAGGTGGCGGGTTTAAAGATTAATAACACCAAAACCAAGATATTAGCAATGAATTTAACAGAAAAGGAAAAAAATAAACTAACTGAAACAACAGGATTTGAAATTAAAGATAAAATAAGATATCTAGGAGTTAACATCACTAAAAGAAACTCTGACTTATTCAAAAATAACTATACAATTGTATGGAATGAAATTAAGAAAGATCTTACAAAATGGTCTAAATTAGGATTGTCTTGGTTTGGAAGAATAGCAATAATCAAAATGTGCGTGACATCCAAATTATTATTTCTCTTTCAGACATTACCGATAATTCAAAATGAGAGACCCTTTAAAAATTGGAATAAAGATATTACAACATTTATTTGGGAGGGAAAAAAACCCAGGGTGAAACTTAAAATACTTCAAGATAAAAAGGAGAAGGGCGGATTGGGAGTGCCAAACTTTAAATTATATTTTTATGCATGTTCTATGGAGTGGATAAAAGAATGGATACAGTTAAAAAATGAAAAATTACTACGATTGGAAGGTATAAATAATAAATTTGGATGGCACGCATATCTGATTTATGATAAGATAAGAGAAGATACCAATTTCAACAAGCATCCGATAAGAAGATCGTTGATGAGAGTCTGGACGAAATATAAGAGATACTTCATAAAGAAAATACCGGTATGGACATCTACTAATGAAGCATTCCATAAAGATTCAAGAATACAGGAGACGGGATGGCTGACATATAAGAACTTGCAGAGGAAAGGAAATGGAAAACTCAAAACCATAGAGGAACTCATTACAGAGGGTGTAAGATGTAATTGGCTTCAATATAGGCAACTTGTTGAGCAATATAGGATTGATTTGAAAACTTCACAATTAGAAATAGGAGAGACAGATTTTGATAAATTGATGTTAAGTAATCAAAAACATTTCATCTCTAAGATGTATAAATTGCTGCTTAACTTGGAGACGGAAGATGAAACTATCAAACAATTTATGATAAGCTGGTCTCAAGATATAGGAAAAGCAATTCTTTTGGAGAGCTGGGAAAAGAACTGGACAAGGAGACTGAAATATACTTTAAGTGCTGAAGTTAAAGAAAATTATTATAAAATACAATACAGATGGTACTTAACACCGGTAAAATTAGCTAAGATCTATAAGAACAACAATAGGAAATGTTGGAATTGTGAGGATAAAGAGGGCTCTTTTATTCATATGCGGTGGGACTGTAAGAGGTCTAGAAAATACTGGAAACAAATACAGTTAGCAATTGAAGGAATGATCAAAGTGAAGCTAAATTTTGACCCATCAGTTTTCCTACTCGGTATGATAGAAAAAGAAATTGAAAAGACATATGGGAAAATTATATTTTACTTGCTAACGGCGGCAAGAATGATCTTAGCTAAAAAATGGAAAAGTAAAGATGAGCCAAGTCTAAATGAATGGTTTGTAAAGGTGTACGATATGATGTCTCTGGATAAGTTAACATATCTCTTGAGAGATGAAATGGATAAATGTAATCAAGAATGGGAATTGGTTATGAAATACATTAATGAAAGAATAGGAGCTCACTCCTAATCCTGTACTATTTACGTTTAACTTATAAACACCTGTAAAATGAAATAGCAACAGATGTGTAAAAAATGGGTGCAGATAATATTGAGAAAATATAAAGGAAAAATCAATCAAATAAGGTAGACAGAAAGTACCAATTCGATAAGCATTTATTGATAATGACTATAATTAAGTGACACATACCAATCAAAGTCAAAGTGCATCAGTATCATCAGAATTAATATGTGATAACATAACTGCTACTAACTGCTAAATCTGAACTGAAAAAAAAAGTATTCACGTTCTAGACTATGGATTATGTTTAAAAAGGAAGTTTTTATTCTAGTGAAAAAATGAGATTATTGAGGAAAGAAGGGAAGAAAAAGAACAAAGAAAATATTAATTTTTTTTGAGGTATATGACTTTTATTTGGAAGCAGCTGTAACGTGTTGTATACATTACGTTTCGATCTTTTTCTTCTTTTGCTTGTTTGCTTGTTTGTTTTTCACTAGAGATATCACATGGATTTATAACATCTACAAAGGATTTGTTTTTATGTAATGTTTTTAATCAATAAAATTTATTTTAAAAAAAATAAAAAAATAAAGTGAAAGTGAATGTAGATTTTAACAATCACCAAATAAGGAAGGCCTTGTTTAAAATATGAATTAAATATAAAACCAGGTTATGTCAGAAAATGCCTTTATATATTTCAAGGTTTCAGTATATCTTCATAGAGATTCTGATGATATGAAACCATCCCTAGCAGAAACATCAGCATAAATATAAAATGTATGATAACAGTCATAATAATAGTGAGAAGTAATTATTCTGGTGCTGATGATAGCATGTTTTGTTGTATTCAGAAGGCTTCACATATTCTGACTCAGTATTCCATGTGAAAACTCTTTGGTCACTATTATCTCCATGTTTCAGGTATAGTGGTGGTAGTTCCATATTAGGACGGGAGAATTTTTTTTCAGTATAGAATTTCATGCATATTTGATATACACTTTTCCAATTCTAGGTATTTGTATGCATATTTCTTAATGTACACATTGTATACATTTCCCCTATTAACAAAGGCTTAATCTGCTCTGCAGAAATAATGCAGTTTAATACCACTTTGACTACCATGGTTCAATGCTATGTAATTCTGGGATTTGTAGTCTTATTATATATTTAGCCTTCTATGGCAGACAGCCCTGGTGCCCCACTAAACTACAAACTGCAAAATTCCATAGCATTGAACCATGGCAGTTAGCACTGTCAAACTGCATTATTTCTACAATGCATATGCAGCCTAAGCCATGTTCTTCCAATCATGTGTATTTCCTTGTGTCTCATTATGAAGATGAAGGGAGAATCTGACATCCACAGTTTGCTTGTGGTTTGAAAAATGGTAAGAAATGATAACAATGTATCCTCTAGTTTAAAGTCCAATTAAAAGTGAAGATTGTTGTTCAAGGCCAAACAGCTCATTATGTTCCCTCTGGCCTGTCCAGTCCCAGTACAATTAATATTTAAACATAATATTAATACAATTAATATTTTAAAAGTTTGAACCTAAAAAGCTGTTTTGGAAACTGTTGGTCAAGGTCTATCCTTCTTCATTAGGCTGATGAAAATTTGCTACACGATTAACAGAATAAGAAAACACTCTCAATGCCCCTTTCCCAATTATCCATTATTTCTCTATATATATCAAACACTTTTCTGTAGCGAGACCTAACAAATAACAGCACCTGATTAAAGAGTGTACTCCCCTTAGAATAGCTGATTGGTAAACACATACCAGTGTCTTGTTAGAAAATACAACAGGAAGAAAGGAAGCAACTTTTTGTGGATCAATAGAAAGCTGTATAATTGGTGCTCAAGTTTAAGCTATGTTGTCCAATCCAACTTCACTATGCCTAGTGATTAAACGAACAGTGTCACATACACATTCAACATGTTTATGCGGAACGCATGGAGGGACAATTTATGCTTAGCTTTTTGAACGTTATTGCAACAATACCCAATTAATTCTTTCTGAGTCTACAGGACTAGTTCTGCATATCCATAATTTTGTTACAGATCACTAGTCCTTACACATTGCTGCACTACCCTGAAACTATGGGCTTAGATAGGCTTGAGATTCTTTTAAATGTATCATGTTGATCAGCTCATACAATTTGCCATGGAAGAAAGTTTATTTCCATTTTGTTATTGTTGTTGTTGTTGCTGCTGTTGTTGTGTGCCTTCAAGTCAACACCAATTTATGCTGATCCTAGCATAAGGTTTATCAGGCAAAATATCTTCAAAAGAGATTTGCCATTGCCTTCTTTTTAGGCTGAGAGAGTGTGACTTGCCCAAGACCACTTAATGAGTTTGCAGAGTTGAGTGGGGATTCAAACTTTGGGTCTCCGAACATTCAAATGGCTACACCACACTGGCTCACTATTTCCATGTATGCCAGCACTGAAGGTTGGCTCCTTAATAATTACCCATTTGACAAGGTCTGTAGGACTGGAAATTAAGGAAAATTTAATTCTGGACAGAGTAGGTGAGTAGGGGAAGGGAATGGAATGCCATACTTGCCTTCTTGGATTTAAAGGTATGGGCTGGGTCCATGGGAAACTATTTGGAAGTGAATATGGGTGAATTGCAAAATAGTACAGTCAGATGTAGTTGATCAAAACATTTGAAATGTCATGATTCATAATGAAACAATACTTAAATGACTTTAATAGAAACTTTAGGCATTCAGAAGGCTGGTTGACTACATTTCCAAAACCTAGACTCGGTTCAAGCACAGAGCAATCAAAAGGATTCCTGTATAATTTCAAAGTAGGACGTTACCTTGTTCTTTTCTGCATTTGTCCTTTCAACCCTTCCCCCCAGAAAATTACTGGGTGGCTGTTTTCTAATCAGATAGGTGCAAGGGGTTTGGATAAGACAGGAAATTGAAAAGAAATAGAATTGGATTATGCCAAGAAGCTTAATCCTGTGATATGCTGAACATTGAGCTCCTTGTAATGTATTCTTGGAGCCCCATCGCCAGGTGTGGAATCCTGAAGGAGGAAATGATTGTATTGCAATAGCAATGCACCACCTCAGCTGGAACTTAAAGAAAAATGGGGATTTATTTTTCCATGCAGTAATAAATTGGGCATTGGCTTTCCATCACATGAAATGTGTATTTGTCTCCCTGCCTCATTTCTCAATTGGCTAGTTTGATCTTGTTTTATAGAAACACTGTTTCTAGGACTGTTTCCAGGTTCTCATAGTTCCATGCCATACCTCACAGGCTAGTTATGATTCAAATTACCTTTTCAAGGCTGCATGCTATTCCAAAGCACTTCTACAGATTCTGAGTCTGGATTTGCCATTCATTTCAGTGTGAGGCCTTTCTTCTTCTTCTTCTTTTCTTTCTTTTTTTTTTGCAAAGAGGTCTCTGGAAGAAAGAATTAGTGGTTAGACAGATTCGGATGGAGGTGAGAGCTGGCAACAGATGAGAATTCTTTTTAAGTACTGAAGATTTTATAAGAAAGGCTTTCTTGTATATACTCATCTCTCCATGACTTCAAATAAGAGATTTGCTATTTTTATAGTTTCAATAGCCAGTTGTTTAACCAGAGATCACAATGAGACACAAGCAATATGTGTATTTTACAAGTTTTTGTGGACATTCTGTATTTGCAAATCCACACAATAGCAGAAGGACAGTGTTTAATACTCAGGTAAGTATGTAACCAAGAATAAACATTAGAAACCTTTGGAGCCACTGGTTGTGGGAAATTTATTATGATGCCTGTAGATTTACTGACTGGATACATTTTTGTCCTGCTCTTCTGCTGAAAAAGGTTCCTAGAGTTGCAATTTTCCAAAAGGTAGCTGTGTTTGGGTGCTTTCACTCCTCACAGTTATAGCACTTGTTATGACTGCATCCCATGGAATCCTGGGATTTGTAGTTTGGTGAGCCACCAGAGCTCTTTAGCTGAATACCTTCTACCTAAACTGCAAATTCCAGGATCCTATAGGATGGAATTATGACAGTTAAAGTTGAATCATGGAACTAAAGCATCCTTAGTTTGTTGCAGCGCAAACCATAAAGTGTCTTGACTACTTACAGACTAACAAATGTGTTATGGCATACAGTTCATCAGATAGGGACTACACACAATAACCATCTAGAAAATAAGCAGTTCAAGGGGAAAAGGAGCAAAAGGTTGTTGTTTCCTCAACTGAGCTAGTTGTCATCCTTCCTCATGTGGCAAGCTGGTAAAACAAGTCTCCAGCCTCCAATTGAGACAGCACAATGGAGCTGGTCTCTTGTCCAGGCAACCCATGGTACAGGAAGTGACTATATTGTGATCATACAGAATTTCACCTGCAACACAAAGGAAAATGTGTATTTATTTTTCCATGTACAAATTAAATTGGAAATGACAATATGAAGGTACTTACAAATTATACATGACAGTCTTAAAAGAGAAACCTCCCCGTTCTCATACACAGAAAAAATGTTTTTTCTAAGACAATTCCTGCTGCAAGTATGAATCTTCTAGAAACAAAATATGCTCAGAGTTGTCCATTATTTGGCAGCTGATTCTAAATGATGGCAAATGTATTTAATCTAAGATTATTCTACTTTTAGTCCCAAGGATAGTACAACTAGTAAATATTTCTTGTCCAGCCTTGGGTACTATGCCCCTTGACTGGAAAGGAGATGTCATTTGCTGTTATCCCTTTGGCAGCAAAAAGTCTTGAGTCAGCCCAGAGAACGCATGGGAAACAAGACTTAGAATAAGTGACCATTGTGTAAAACATGCAGAAAGAGTTAACTATCAAAAATTTCATTCGATCCTTCCAGCTTGCTAGGGAACTGTCATATTTTTATTCTTGGGACTTTCTTTATATTTTAACATTTTGTTCTGATTTATAAGTTGTAAATTCACCATCCAGTCATGTTGAAGCCTGTGTGCACTTCAGCAACATCTGGCAGAGTTCCTTCTCCAAGAATGTAATCCCACACCTTGCATTGTACCTGGGGCTGGCAAAGAAAGTAGAAATCTTTTCATGCTAGTTCCCACAGTGTTACCAAAAATTAATCAGCCTTTAGGGTAAGAAGAGGAGCTTCAGCTAATGTAACCAATCTCTCTTTAAAAATGTTAAGAAAAATATGCTTGCATGGCAAAGACAAGCATATGAACTATACATATAAATAGACAGTTTTATTGGTACAGCACAAGGTTGGGAACTGTGACCCTCCAGATGTTTAACTTTACAATTCCTGTCCCTCCTGCCAACAAAGCCACTGATGAAGGATTGTGCCAAAGTCATTATGGGAACTACTATCCAAAAAACCAAGATTACCACAGTTTCCCACACCTCCTGATAATGATTGTAGTCCTAGATGAGGACTGGGGGACCTAGGTCTAAATCTCTGCTCAGTTTACTGGTTGAAATGGACAAATAATTCTGCCCCATCCAAACCTACCTCACAGGACTGATCTGAGGTTAAGATGATAGGGGAGAACCATGCATCCTACCCTGAACTCCTTGGGGGAATGCTGGGAAATTATTATTATTATTATTATTATTATTATTTTAAAAAATGACAGACAGCTAAAAAATAGGACAGGAAAGATTCTGTAATATTGCAAGATAAGTATCAAGGGAAGGTCAGCTCCTGCTTAATTAAGTATTAACTTACTCATGATTAGACTTAAAGTGAAAGGGAACAGGGGAGGACACAGAACCAAGTGCAAACTGTACCTCACCTTGTATAATTGAGGTGTTTCCATAAATATTAAATTATGGTGATTCAGGGATAAACCATGAACAGTCTGGAAGAAATGGAACCACACTTCTTTCACTGATTTTCCTTAACCAATCAGAGGTACAGAAGTATGGAAATGAGTGTAGTTGAGGGGAGGAGGCCAAATGAACACATGAGAGGGGTTGGGTCAGACCCCCCTGAAAATTAACTAGGGGAAGTACAGACGGGTGGCTAGAAGCTGTCCCTGTAAGCCTTGCGTCTGTGCTACAGCATCTGTATGCTGCAGCACAGACGTGCCGTCAAAAAGAGCCACTCTAGGCAGCCCTTTTTTTGGTGCGTCATAAGGGCTGCAACAGCTCTTCCACCCAGAGATGTTTGGGTGCTCAGGCGTCCTTATGTCATGAGGTTTCACCCTGTGTAGATGGGGCTGCTGCCTTGTGACAATGGTGTCGATATTATGGCTGGGCGCATATGGATCCTGTGCCGTATCGAGCCCTAATATCGGTGAAAATGGCCCATCTGTAATGGGCCTAGCTTTCCAGAATATTCTCAGGGGACAATCCTGACCCAGGGGCCAAAACAGATATTTGCATAATTTAGCTTCCTCGGAATTTCAGTCCAATTTTTCCATGAGAAGGCAAACAAATTGGTGGAGAAATTCATTGGCAGTGGGGACGGTTCTAAACTTTCCCTACCCACTACTCCTCCGGTACTAAAATAACCCTCTCCCTGTTCACCCATTATTTTGTGAGTCACTTTTCCATTAGCTTGACTCAAAAAACCAAAGTGGGATTACTTTGGGGAGAAAACAGCCCCAGGTAACATGTGTAGGACAACATTGGCAAGTGCTCCACTGTCCTATTCCTCAGTCTTTCCCTAAAAATAACCCCATGTCTCACATTCATGTTTTTTTTTTCAGGAGACTCAACGTATGATTGCACAGGCTATTTGCATTGGTTTCTCCTCGCCCTTATGTAGCCCTGTCCACAAAGGCAAGTGCAGACTTTATTTTTACTGCGCACCTCATTTTTAACCTCACAGGTAGTTACTCATTCTGGCAACAGCAACACTGGGCAACACAGCAAGATGTGTGTGTAGACAATGGTCTGGTGTCACTCTTGAGGATCATGGAAGAATTTGGGGCAACTTCATGACCAGAACACACCAGCAGCAGCCCAAAATATTCTGGCCAGACCTGCCCTTAGCTTCAGGAAATCAAATGTGGCAGTGTGCCATTTGTACCAGTGCTTTCTCTTTGCCATACTAAAACTTTCAGAGCTTGGAAAAGTTATGTTCAGTAAAGTACCAGACGGCCCAGTGAGTTTTCCAAGCAACGACATTTACAAAGGGCACAAAAGACAATTGTGCCTCTGTGGTTTTGTTTTGTTTTGTTTTGGTAATCCTACAAAAAGTGGGCCTTAGATACTACCATGTTTGGGAAACACTAGCCCGTGGCGGTACACAAGAGAAGTTTATCCATGCTGGGACCTGTTCTGGGTGTCATCACAAATACTAAGTAATTATCTTCAGGTTTAAATTTCAAATGGCTGGCTTAGCATACATTTTGCCAGAGAGAAGCTGAATCATGTTGTTTAAAAAACTTTCCTGGCCAGTACTAGCAGGCAGCAAGAGCATGTGATTGTCAGTTAGTGTAAGAAGAACACACTTCCCAGGAAGGTAAATCTTTCCTCTGTTCCATGAACAAGCTAACAGAAAGTAATTAAGTCTCTCAAGGCTGCTACATTTACAGATCTGTGCAATCCCATCATGGGTCACTGTGGCATCAACTTCCATTGCCTGTGGTTCTGTTTCAAGGATTATTTTGTTTTAAAAACAGGATTAGAATGAGGAAAAGGTTGCCAGATCTATTACCTTTTGTAGATTGCCCAGCTGCTGCAACACATGAAAAAAGCATTTGATAATATACTTCAAAATAGCAGGTGAACTGTTATCAGATGAATTTGCTTTGCATGAACAGGTGTGCTGTCCTTTTTGAAGAGTTTTTTTTGTTTTTAATGAAATTATTAGTGGTTAAGTCATACCATTTCAGTCATTTGGCTAGGAAACTCCCAACTTGTTATGTTTTAAATTTGTTTTATACCAATCATTCAGTGAGATACTCAGTTTCAAGAATCATTGCACTGATTCCAATTATGGTACAAGAAATGAATACTTTCCTTCTTGTCTAACAGTGTACCTACACTGCACCATAATAACAGCTCAATGCGACTTTAACTGTCATGGCTTCATCTTACAGAATCCTGGGATTAGTAGTTTGGTGAGGTACTGAGAATTCTCTGCTAGGGAGCAATAGTTCATGTCCTTGACCTACAATGCTAGTACCCTGTCAGTTCTACACCAACTATAAATCTCAGAATTCCATAGATGAAGCTATGACAGTCTGTACAGACTGGCTGGTAAAGCCAACTTCCAGGCTTTGATGCCACATGCCCCCAAGACATCCAGAAGCCAACCTTAATAATAATACTAATAATAAAATTTTATTTATAGCCCGCTCCTCTGGCAACAATCGGAGCGGGTTACAGCAATAAAAAGTCACAGAGTAAAACAATTCCAATAACCTTGCTGATCATCCATGGGCAGCTTCTAGCCAGTATGGCATTTACACACTGCATGTCCCTGGAGCCCCTGGAAGCCATCCTGGGCCTCTGCTGATGCTGCCAAAGGTGGCCCTTTACTGGCTCAAATAGGAACAGATCTTTTCTGCTCCTATTTGGGCTTGTGTCAGGGCGAATTGGGGCTGCAGCGTGTGTTTGCCATGGCTCCGGGTTGACCAGCTCCCTTTTATGGTGGTCTGTTCTGCTCCAAAGTAGCATCAAACTGCTGTAATTGTGTAGTGAAGGTGCATTCTCAGTTCATATGGACTAAAGCGTAGAAATTTCCATGGTAGATCAGACTTAAGGTCCATTGATTCCATTTCCAACAGCAAGTGGCCATCTGTCTACAGAACAGGATGGAGAAATGCAGCCCAAGGGTGTGTGCACTGTGCAGTCCCAAGGCTGTTCTTCCTGAAGCACCACATTAACACAATGCAGTTGCAAATCACCCTGCAAAGTTTCAGCAGCAACCCTTAAGAATTTTAAATTTGAAAACAAATTGAGAAAGAAATTTGAAAACTTGAATTTCCTGGGCTTTTAAAAGGCTTTTTTCTGGTTTGCTACTCAAATTCAGAAGAGTGGCTGTTCCACCTTTTAGAACCTCTTCCCTAGGATAGTTCCTTCTTTGTTATCATTTCAGTGGCAGGTTAAGACCTTTCTATTCCAAGAAGACTTTGGAAACTGATTTTTTTTAACAAGAAAAGGGCTTTTTATGATGCTGTATGGTTTTTAATCTTTTTAAAATAGTTGTAATTATGTTGTTTAATACTACTTTCATCTTAATTTTTTATGTTTTTAACTACAGTATATACTCAACTATGTTGATCTCATGTATAAGTCTAGAGCAGGTTTAGGGGTCAAAATTATGCATTTTGATACATCCTATGAATAAGTCAAGGACCCAGCAAATGAAAACCACCCAGGGTGAGGGGGATTCCTAGCAAACAATTAAGTAAATGCACATCCTGTAGGCCTTGCCATTCAACAAGAGAACAATACACAGATTAACATGCAAATCACCTCCTCTCAACCAACAGTATATATACCCCACTCTCTTCCATGCCAGCATTCTCTGAAGATGCCAGCCACGGCTGCTGGTGAAACTTCAGGAATAAACTCTTCTAGAACATGGCCTCATAGCCTGAAAAACCCACAAAAAACTATGGATGCTGGCAGTGAAAGCCTTCGCCTTCATAGTTTAGAGGGGATCTGTGCTTCTTTTAGGTGCTCCTGGATGGATTCATCTTCCACCACACTACTCAGAGAAGAGGATAAGGAGTAAAGTACAATACTTTCCCATGGATAAGTAAACCCAGGTTTTGGGGGTCAATGTTTTGACCAAAATTTCTAGACTAATACATGAGTATATACAGTACAATATATGTGTTTTTATTGTAAATTTATACCTTTTTTTGACAAGTGACCTGACATCCTAGTATGGAAGAAAGGCAGAATATAAATAAAGTGATGGGTGAAAAGATGGAATTAGCCATTAAATTTCAAAAGTATAGAGGTGGCCCTGCAGAGTTGGTCCCCAGAAACAGGATATGAAGATAATAGCTTTTCCCTGAACCTGGCATACAGTAGCAAGCTGCAACTATTATGGAGGGTCCTTTTTACTATCAAAACTAACCAAAATGAGTGAATTTGTCTAAATATATCTTACTGAGTGGAGATCACTATGTCTTATGACAGTGAATGCAACAAACTAATTATACATTACATAGTGAAGAAAATCAAGGGTCTGTTTATAAAGTGTTGGCATGATCAATTTGAATGGCTGTGTAATAACACTTCTGTAAAACAAGAGTGAATTTTTCAGAAAAGTCTGAGAAGCAGCACTGACTAGTTTGAGGCCTGACACCCAAGAAGTAGGCCATGGAGGTGTGTACATTGTTATACAGTACTGTGTCAATCCTCTACCAATTGTACCCATCACTGCAGTGTTCCACCCTTGCCTTCAGGCCAAACTTGGCTACTGTTCAGTCACACACAGCTAGTTTATAAACTAATCCATGACTGTGAAGGATATCATATCCATCTGCCATTTGTATTATCATTTTAGGTGCAGAGGGAATCCCCTCTCCAGGTTTCAAACCACATTGTATTTACTTGAAAGAAGCATAACCAAATCAATCAAAATTGTATTGCTTATAGTCATAGGACACTGCAAACATACATAGCAAAATACATTACAGTGTGGTGTGTATTAACATGGAGAAATACATAATATATTATGTTATGTGCCATAGTATAAAATGTAATATACCGTATAAACTCAACTATACGTCAACCTCATGTATAAGTTGAGGGCAGGTTTTGGGGCCAAAATCATGGATTTTTGAGATAAGTCTAGGGTAAAACCTAGGGACATGTAACAAAGGACCTAAAGGATGAAGGAAAGGAAAACAATGCCAAAGAACTTAGAAAATTCTGGCAAGCATAACTGCTCATACTAAACACTGGATGGATGAGAGAATGGAGTGGGAGAATCAGTGCTTCCATGATAGATTACGCTCTTGCTTTTTACAAGAGGACAGTTCCTTTTTAAAATAGAGTTAAAGTACAGTACTTACATTGACCCGTGGATAAGTCAACCCAGACTTTTGGGGTTGGTTTTTTGACCAAAATTTCTAGACTATGCATGAGTATATACAGTAGATCATATAAAAAAAATAAGAACAATAAAAAATCTATGAAAAACTTAAAACTTCTAAAAAGAAAATTCTTTTTCCATATTACACTAGCCAAAGAATCATATTTTCTTGCTATCAGATACCAATTGAGTCAGGGTTGTCATTCTGATTTTCTTTCCTGTGATTTCAAACAATGCAAGCTGTAAGAAATATACTCCCTCTTGTCAAAAAAAAAATTTACTAGTTGACCAGCCACTGCATTGTGACACAAACTGTGACAACACACACTCTCAAAAGTTGGCCTGTAGTAAAAAAATGCAATGAGTAACTCACTAGGTCTTCTGTGCAGACATTTCAGCAAATACACAGTCTTTCGGTTACAGGTATGTGAAGATATCTTCCCTCCAGGAAGGCAGTTGGCATTTGCTGAAAACTTAATTCTGTGAACCAACAGTTTATGCAACAGGTATTTGGAGTACAGTTTGGAGGCTACATTCCCTAATGGGGTTTGTAGCCAATTCAGGCGGTTGCATGCATGCACTAAGTGACTATTGTTATACACTATTCAGTGGACCTATGTAGTAGGCATGCTTGCTAACAACTCCATTTGCTTTTAAAATGTCTGTGGGTTTGGATAGGATGTTAACATTACTATTATTTTGCCAAGGTACTAAAAGAAAGTCACAATCAGTTTTTTAAAATCTTGCCATTTTCAAACTTCCAGTTTGGATTGGAGTCGGCAAGCAAAGACCGAAGCTGAGCTCCAGCTCCCAAAACTTAATCTAGGTGGTTTTTCCACATATACCTGTCAAGTGGGTCCCCAGCAACTAGGGGACACTGAAGAGTAGCTCTGCTTGAGACATCTGGTGGGAAACAAAAGTGTCATAATTTCTTTTTCTCCTATATGATTTTTAACATCTTTGCCTGCTGAAGAATCTAGTGAAGCATTGGACGTTTTCAATGTGTTTTGTGCGTTTTGGTTGGCCTTATAAAGGTATCAGTGTTTTGTGATTTCGGATGCTATTGTATAGATTATGTTAAGCCAGTGGTGCTCAACCTTCCTAATGCTGGGCCCCTTTAATACAGTTCCTCATGTTGTGGTGACCCCCAACCATACAATTGGCTGAATGAGACAACATGTGAAAGGGATCTAGGGGTCCAAGTAGACCACAAGTTGAACATGAGTCAACAGTGTGATGCAGCAGCTAAAAAGGCCAATGCAATTTTAGGTTGCATCAATAGAAGTATAGTGTCTAGATCAAGGGAAGTAATAGTGCCACTCTATTCTGCTTTGGTCAGGCCCCACCCGGAATACTGTGTCCAGGTCTGGGCACCACAATTCAAAAAGGATGTGGAGAAACTGGAGCGTGTCCAAAGGAGGGCGACTAAAATGGTGAAGGGTCTGGAAACCTTGTCCTATGAAGAACGCCTTAGGGAGCTGGGGATGTTTAGCCTGGAGAAGAGAAGGTTAAGAGGTGCTATGATCGCCCTGTTTAACTACTTGAAGGGATGTCACATTGAGGAGGGAGCAAGCTTGTTTTCTGCTGCTCCAGAGACCAGGACTCGGAACAATGGATGCAAACTGCAGGAAAAAAGATTCCACCTCAACATTAGGAAGAACTTCCTGACAATAAGGGATGTTTGACAGTGGAACACACTCCCTCGGAGGGTGGTGGAGTCTCCTTCCTTGGAGGTTTTTAAGCAGAGGCTCGATGGCCATCTGTCGGAGATGTTTTGATTGGGAGTTCCTGCACGGCAGGGGGTTGGACTGGATGGCCCTTGTGGTCTCTTCCAACTCTAAATTTACCTATTACCATCTAGAAAATCTGCATACCTCCAAGGTCTATGGTTAGGCATCTGCATTTCAGAAATCCACTTCCCCATTCCCTACACATGACTTGGCCCGTCTACTCCATTCCATCCTATTGAATGAAAAACAAGGTCACAACAGTCATGAAACTGGATGGGGTGGGACAGACTGTTTGGATATATTGTATCTTGTTATCTAGTTTCTGTTCTCCAGTGTAAATAACTGTCAAAAGAACTTACACACAGACTGATAGGAAGTCTGTATAAGGACCTTACAGAAACACAAAACAGTTTCAGGACAGAATTTATATACTTACCCAATCTTACCCACAGTGTTTCAGGTGAAAGGGTTATTGTTTTTGTCAGATGCAATCTACAAATAAAAGGTGGGGGGAGAGAGTATACATGTGTGTGTGTTTGTGTATTATGGATGTACATGTGTGCGTGTGTTGTCTGAGCACAGAATATAATATATGCAAAAAATAAAAATGAAATATTTATGCAAATATTAATAATGGGAGGAGAGTTTAATTGTTTTGTTATTTTTAGTGACTACATCCTTTTTCTTTCTGCCCCATCCCCAGAAAAAAACTAACCACAACCAAGAAGACATTATTGCATTGTCCTCCCTCTTCCTGTTCCGGGTGGAAGACCCAATGGTGAGGGTGGGTGAACAATGTTTTCCTTTCCCAGCTGGAAAAACATTTTTAGCTGCTACTCTGATACACATGAGATGGTCCTGATTCAAGCACCAGGTGGTGGTGTGGTTATATCGATACAGCTAAAGTTTGCTCATACAAAAGTTTAAAATGTAATTATGCTACCAATAAAATTAAAATCAGTTGAAAACGACCAAAAAAAAAAAAAAAAAAGAGCGACCAATATAAACAGAGTTCTCCTTAGAAGCACTCAAAGGCCTGTCAAAACAAAAAGCTCTTCATCTGCTCACAGGAGGATAGCCAGGAGATCCCTCTCTAGGAAGGGAGTTCCAGAGACTGAGAAGAGCTGCTGAAAAGGTGTTCTCTCACGTCCCCACTAGATGTATTTGTGAGGGTGGTGGGACAGAAAGAAGGGCTATTCCAGACCTTCTCAAGGCACAGGCTGGCTCATATTGGAAGAGTTGGTCCTTCAGCTAACCTGGACCTGAGCCACATTGAACTGTGTAGGTCATAATAACCAATACTTTGAATTGTACTCAGAAACAGGCTGGTAGCCAATGGGGCTATCGCAAGAAAGCACCAAGGCTGCTTATTGGAATGGGTTGGATCTGCTGTGCATGCATTTTGAATTATGATCATTCATGTAGGCCTTCATCTCTCTCTCTCACTCTCGTTTCCCCTTCCTTTTGAAGAAAGTAGACAGATATGTCTTTGACATCTAAAGCCAATGCCTCTGGGATCTACTAACCTTCTATTACACTAAACCAGACTTGGAGCCTCAAGCTAACTTTGGTCCAGCAGGTATTTATTTTGGCAACAGGAGTCACAGCATGCTTTTATTTGGCCCTATAATGAGGAAAAACGGAGGATGACACCAATTTTACTGTGAATATTATAACCCCTGTCTGGTACCTTCCTGGATAGTTAAGCAACAATTGGTTAACATATGGTATTGTTTTATGTCTGTTATATTTCTGTACAGCAGCACTCGTTTTAAAATTGTATTCCAGCACTGCTGCAGGTTCCTCAGAAGCTTTTCAGAGTTCCTTGGTGAGAAGATCAGGAACAGCAGACAAGAGCCTAAATCACCTTTAGGTCTGGTGGTGCAAGAAGTCCAAGAAGGAGGTGATGGCATAATACAGCTCTCCTGGCACTCCCCCCATCCCCCACCCAGGCATTCAGACTGCTGCCACACTGCAGAATTAGTGCAGATGAAACTGCTTTAACTTCAGTTTGACACCACTTTAACTGTTATGGCTCCATCCTTTGGCATCCTGGGATTTGCACTTTATTGTGGCACCAGAGCACTCTGACAGAGATGGCAAAATATCTCACAAAACTACAAATCCCACAATTGCATAGCATTGAGCCATGGAGTTAAAGTGGTCATGGATTCATAGAGTTGGAAGAGACCACAAGGGACATCCAGTCCAACCCCCTGCCATGCAGGAAATCACCATCAAAGCATCCCCGACAGATGGCCATCCAGCCTCTGTTTAAAGACCTCCAAAGAAGGAGATTCCACCACTATCCGAGGGAGTGTGTGCCACTGTCAAACAGCTACTGTCAGGAAGTTCCTCCTAATGTTGAGCTGGAATCTCTGTTCCTGTAGTTTGCAACCATTGTTCCGTGTTCTAGTCTCTCAAGTACCAGAAAACAAGCTTGCTCCATTTTCAATGTGGCACCCCTTCAAATATTCAAACAGGGCTGTCATATCACCCCTTAACTGTCTCTTCTCCACGCTAAACACTATACTTTTATTGATGCAGCCTTTTTAGCTACTGCATCACACTGTTGCCTCATGTTCAAGTCCCCTGGAGGTACAAAGTTTAAAAACTGCTGTCATGCTGGAAACAGAGGAGCATTTCCTTGCTGTTTTTTAAAAGGGCTCTTTAAAAAGACTTTGCTCATTTGTTCTGACATAAATTTCAAACATTGTTACTCTTCATGAATAATTAATAGACAATGATGTAATATGCTCTTGAACTGTAATATAGTGATGCTGTAGTGATATCTTCAGATCAGAGTGTTAGGAACTTATTGCACCGCTAAAAAACCCGGAAACTGACTTTGAAAAGTGGCTTGCTGGAGCACTCCTGGGACCCGGGCTGCATCCGGGCTGGATTCTGTCAGCAGATTTGGCATCAAATTACATGTGATAGAACCTAGCTGTGATAAACTCCTTAGTTTGTCTGCAATGAAGTCCCTGAATTTCAGGCGCTCATCTGACTTGCACCAAAAACTTTATATGGAAAAATATGCAAGACTGAACAAAATAGCACCAAAATGCCTTCATGCAGTTTTGTATCACCAAACCTCTGGTAACTCATCTGGGTCCCAACCCAAATTCAAATCATTGCTGTTTAGCTAAGGAGCATCACCAACATTCATAATGAGGAGTGAGTAAGTATTGCCCTCCAGATTATTTGAATTTCCACCTTGTTGTCCAAAATGGTTGGGGGACTTGGGGTCCCTGCCAGTAATGTCAGTTTCTCTTTTGCATGTTGGGATAATTAGTTCAAAAGGAGGCATGCAAGGTGGATAATTTACTAGGATCTTTTACACATTTTTCATAGAATCATAGAGTTGGAAGAGACCACAAGGGGCCATCCACTCCAACCCCCTGTCATGCAGTGGAGATGGCCTCTGTTTAAAGACCTCCAAAGAAGGAGACTCCACCACACTCCATAGGAAGTGTGTTCCACTGTCGAATGCCAGGAAGTTCCTCCTCATGTTGAGATGGAATGTCTTTTCCTTTAGCTTGCATCCATTGTTCCGTGTTCTAGTCTCTGGAGCAGCAGAAAACAAGCTTGTTCCATCCTGTTTGTATATATTGCTCCATCAATATATACAAACACCAGGATAAATGCTCTCTCTGTCATACACACATAGATACATTTGTTCCATCGCACATACACACAGATACATATTTTTGAGGACTGGCACATAGGAATGCAAATTTTTAAAAAGCCAGCTGCCCAACAAGTGCAAACTAAAGCTCTAATTAGTGATTTTTCTACCACTCCTTTGCCTGGACCTGCTTTTACTGCTTAGAGGTAATTCTAAACAGGTGACAGTTTTCCTCTTACAGGCCAGCACACCAAATCTCAATGAACATGCACCGGCAACATCCTCAGTGAAGGTATACACCAGGACATCATGGTAAGGATCACACACTGCTTCACTATGAGCAAATTACCTATTATTCCTGTTTTAATCCTAGGGTGTGCTTGCCCAAGAATTTCTCTGATGCTGTATCAAGTGGGATTGAATCTAGTCCAGTAGTACTTATGCACTTTTAAAATGGATTTTATCTGCATAGCAGTTTGTTTCACAATAACTAAAGCCTACCTATTCCTGCCCTAACTAAATAGGTACACAACATTCCTGACTTATTGTGTCTGCATCTGCATAAAATTCTCTTAACTTTTTTTTCTACCCATCACTTCAATGAACTTGCTATTCATCTTTTAACAAGTTAAAACAATTTAAATATATTGGCCAAGATCTTGCATCATTATAGGTAAATAACATTATATAGTTCCATTGTCGTACCTACATCTGATGATTTAGAACCCTCCCCACCCCATTTAAGAAGCCTGGCAGTTGCACCAACCATAGGAATTCCAAGACATTGGATGGCAAGGTGCTGAAGGATGATGCATCTAGTCTGCTCTCACCAACGAGTTGTATCTTAATGGCAGGAGGTGGCTGGACACCCTGCTTTCCAGCACTTCAGGACTCCTTCAGAATATGCAGCTGTATGGTTTCTAAGGGGACATGTGCAACTGATGCCATGGTGCCACAACTGTAATTGTGAATAACAATATTGACAATGTCATGATTCTGGCTTACCACATTGTAAATACTGAACTGAATTCCAGCAAACACATTCAGATTTGGGTGAAAGCATTATTAAGTCCCAAAGGTTTTAATTAAAAACATATGTTTAACTTAGTATCAGAATGAAGCAGCATTGGGGCCAATTGGGTTTGCATTTTACAACTGAGAGTGCAAATAAGGCCCTCTCTTTCTTCCACACATAGGGTGCATTCCTGCATGGCTCAGCACGGCAGTTTCTGCATGCAAAGCTCTGGTATGCTGAGTTATTTACCACCCCTGTCCTACTGTAGGATTCCACTTCAACCACCTCGCATTGTCATTCTCTACTGGAAGGTTCATAGAGGCATCTACCTATGTGAAGAAATTACATCAGGCTCTAAAGTCTGCCAGGATCCTCTGGTCCAGAAGTCTCAGAAGCTGCTGTAATCATTTGCCTTTTGGCTACGAGGACGTAGCCAGATGCTCCTGTGATTCTCCCTTCTTTCCACCAGATATGGAATGGCCACATGGAGGCTTCAACAGCTTTATGGTAGCTCCAGAGGAGTGGCTACTGCAGAGTGAGGAAGGAACACAAATATATGTATACAGGTTTAGAGTTAACTTACACCCACATATGCCAGTAACAGAATGCTAACCATAGAGTATTGTTCCCACTGGTGAGAGAGCCTATCCACAGCAGACCTCTGTCCTCAGGGGAGAAACCAAAAATAGGATTGTTAGTAGAAAAGGGCTGCTTTGTTTTGATAATCATTAATAGGCTAAAAAATCTAATTCAGTTAGATTTATATAAGGAGAGGGGGAAACAACTATTATATTAATGATAAATCACCACTTACGTTGAAACTAAAATCCTGTTTTAAAGACCTGCATTAAAGGTACTCCACCCACCCATCTTTCTTTTTATATAGTGTTTATTTCATATAGATTTCAAGTGTTTTTACAATTTTGTTGATTTCTTGAGATGCACACAGAGAGAGAGTTTTCTAAAAAAATCCAGGTGGACTAGGGTTTTAAGTTAAAGAACCAGTTGTAAAATGTATAATCTGTTCACTCTTCAGCATGGTGTCTGTTTTAATTAATTAATTGATTAATTCTGAAATTAAGTTAATGCTGAAATTCCAACTTCAGTCATTCATTAATTTAAAAAAATAAAATTTAATTAAGTTGTGCCTTTTCATTTAAAAATGTTTAGCTCAACTGAGAACTTAATTGATTAAAATCAGTATCTTCCTCTCACTGGAGAGACATTCCTTCTTGTATCAAGATCCCAAGCTGTTTTAATGCCTTGAATCAATGCAAGCAGAAATGCCAATCAAAATGACAGGAGTTTGTGTGAGAAAAGGAGAAGAGACAACATGTGTGCATGTTAGTGAAATCCAGAACATCCAGCAACAGCTGCAGAGGACACATTTTTGCAGCCCTGTGGCTCACATGCAACACTTCTATTATTTTTACATACTTACTCCCTAACCCTTGGTACCTCTAGACACCGACAATCGAACCTGTTTCAACCTGCATCACAGATTCTGCTTCTTAGTCAGTCATGCTACAGTGTGACTGAACACCACTGACTTTTAAATATACAGATAAGACACCTTTGCTGTCTTTGTTCACCATGGAGCAGGGAAAGGGGAGAGGTGCAAAAGAATGTCCCCTATTACTCCACAGGTTAAAGAGTTGTGAACTTTTCCCCTGAAGATGTTATGAATTATTCAGAAAAGAAAATGAAAGTCTAAGCTTTATGTGAATAATTCAAACCTCCCTGTGGTTCCTGAAATACTCTTTCTCAGCAGCAGAGTTTTTAAAAATGTGCAGCATAAAAGTGGGGAAGTTGAAGCTGTAATTATTACCATGCAAGTAGTCAGACCTTGGTATCCACAGATTTTTTTTCCAAGCATCTATGGCTTTAAAATATTTTCAAAATATAAAAATTCCAAAAGCAAGCCTTGATTTTGACATTTTATATAGGGACACCATTTCACTATGCCATCTTATTTAAAGGAACCTGAGCATCCAGGGATTTTGGTGTGCACGGGGGTCCTGGAATCAAACCCCAAAGGATAACAAGGGCCCACTGTAGTTTCTCTTTCAAGATCTCCTGTTAACTAGACACTGTACTTTCCTAATTGGGTCATAAAGTCAAAGTGATTCCTTCTCTTCCTCTTCTTCAAACAGGAGAGACGCTTGATTATATTCCAGTCAGTACGTATTAGCATTCTAGGATTCGTTCTAAAAAATGACTGTCTAGTTCCAGTAAGGGATATTAAATCCCAATTTTTCTCGTTCCCAACAGATGTCGAAAACAATGAAACAGTTTTTTGTCCTATAATTTTGGGACACTCAGGAACTTCCACTCTCTCACACACATACACATATATCTACAATGAAAGGAAACTGCACAGTTTTTCTATGAAAGCTGAGCAGCTTTCCCAAAAAAAAAAAAATGCTTAATATTCCAGAAACTGCACAGCTCTTCTCACAGCTGTACAACATACAAACTGGCAAAGGCAGCAGCTTCAGTAAGCCTAAGTTTCTTTTTCTGTCATATAACATTTAGTTTTCACAATATTAAAACTGGCAAGGCAATGCCT
Source organism: Urosaurus nigricauda (assembly GCA_034509955.1). Classification (NCBI taxonomy): domain Eukaryota; kingdom Metazoa; phylum Chordata; class Lepidosauria; order Squamata; family Phrynosomatidae; genus Urosaurus; species Urosaurus nigricauda. Next base: position 60,225,257 of record JAOEGL010000006.1, read on the forward strand.
GAAAAGATTGTGAGGGCAGGTTTTTACAGCAAAGGCTCACAGTTTCTCAAACTCTTGTGCAGTTTTCAAAAAGGTGATACTTTGCACAGTTTATATTGTGCCAGGAACCAAAAATAAAATTCCGGCCAGTAATGGGAACTTTTGATGTGCAATTATTTTTCCCGTACAAGTTTCATGAGGGGTTGAGAATTCAAATTTCAACATCTGTTTGGAAAATGATGACTTCCCATTGCATCCCTAGCTCCAGTCATACCTTGGCCCTTCCATCAGGTGTGAGGATGCTGCCTAAGGTTTCAGATTTTTGGTTTTAGCCAACAAGTTGTTGGCAATTACCACTGAAATGGACACAGATTAACTTCAGCCTTATTGGTTTCGCTGAATCTGTTCTAAGTATGAATGACACACTGTCAGTTCATTGTATTTTTACTGTCAGGGATGGGGAAAAATCTTTGTACAGTTTTCTGTCTCAGGTGACAAAATAACTTGTTTGGCCTTGAGTAGTATACATTTTGACTAGCAAGGGGGAGCCACTGCTGCTTTGCCTTGGCAGCAAATATCTTCGGAATAGCTCTGCTTGGGTATAACCAAAATGCTTCACGTATTCTTTCAACAGTCTATTGAAGAATGACTAAGGGCCAGTACAGACTGCACCCGCCCCTTTCCATGGAGGATTGGGGCCAGGGCAGCCTCACCAGCAGCCCAGAGGCCACAATCTGGTGTTTTTTGGGACCACGGAGAAGTGGCAAAATGCTGCTTCCCTGTGGCCCAGAAAGGGTTTTCCTTGGGGCTTCATGCCCCCGGAAACTGACAGCCGAAGCCAGAGGAGAAAGAGGCCGCCCAGCCCCTTTCTCCCTCAGCTTTGTTCCCACAGCAGTGTAGCTGATGCGGGAACAACGTGCACGGCACCACACACCAAAAAGCAGCTGCCTAGAGTGGCTTTTTTCGTGGCGCCACAACCAGGAAATGGTGCCATTATGAGGCTACTTCCTGTATATGATGTTCAGTTGCTAAGTGGCAGGGCCAGCATCATGGCAGCCTCTGTGTTGACAGACACCACCATGATACCACCAGCGGCACATACTAGGGTTAGGGACCGTGTAGTTGGTGTGCGGTCCCTAACCCTAGTATCACCACCAGGACGGCGCTTAGTGGTCGTCTGTACCAGCCCTAATTCGTTCCCATTTGCATTTTTAGAAGCAATAATATAGCATTAATATATATATATTAAATATAAGCTTAGCTGGAACCAAGACCATGTTCATACTTTCATCGCACACAGCCAGAATTGGATCCAGGTCTAGACTTGCCAATTAAACAATCCAAAGACAAGGCTTGTAATTGGGCCGGTTTATATGTTACAAAACATCTACACCACAAAGACACTTCCCAATTGCCTTTCAGGTTCCTGCAAGAACAATCCCTCAACAGTGCTCTTTGCAGGAAACAGCTGCCTCTATTGCCCATTATTCTTTAAACTCCCACCCCCATCACTGGTTCTCATCATTGCCCTCTAGACCATTCCCACCCAGCACATATGAAATTCTTGCATTTTTCTAAACTGTCTGATTTTTTCCTATAACATATCCCCCCAACACACACATACACACACATAGACACCACAGTCTCTTCACTCATCTTTCAGACATTTTTACAAACACAAACACTTGTGTGGAATGATTCAGGGATTTGCTTATTTTTTATTGCTTGTTTTGCCTTCAGCTTTATTGGGCTGGAACTCAGACAAGGCATCTGAATGCTGGAGTGAAGTGTATGCCTGATATGAATTAAATGCTTCGTTGCTTCAGTCTCTGGCATTGTCCGTGTTTATAGCAACTTAGGTTACGTGAAGTTGTGTAATGACATTTTTATGACATGAGTTTTGTTGGCGGGGGGGGGGGATATGTAAACAAAGGCTTTCCTGCATTTTCTGTTTTGCAATAACTATTAAAGCACTGCGGATCAGAAAGGAAATTATTTTATTTTTATACAGAAATGAAGCCGACACAGTAAAATATTCTTTGTTTATGCAAGATGGCCTTTCCAGTATGAGCTTCTGTGTTAACTGGTAGGTGAGGCAATTGAGGCTAGAGAACAGAGTTTGCAGTAGCCTTTGATAGCCTGTGACTAGTACAAACCAGATTCACTCCCCCTCTCCATTTAGCACCGTCCAGGTGTATCCAGCAAGCCCAGATGGTCACATGGGATGGGAATGGTGGAAAGTATAGTTCAAAACAACGTTCAGGAGGTTTACACAACTGAAAGAAGAACAAATTGAACAAACAATGATAGGTAAAATTATATATCAAAATGATGTACCAGCCATATACTGCCAATCAAACTTTATGTGCTATCAATGTCACGAAAAACAATCTATACTCTATTTTTCCAGAAATATTTTCAACAAAGTCCAAAATTATTTTCAAGAGAGTCCATAAATTAAAGAATCAAGAATGGCACTTGTGATCCTTGAGGTGAAGGTAAAGTCTTTAAATCCTGGAGACGGCTACCTCCGGAGACTATGAGGCCGTTTAGACTCTTTCTAGTCTTCATCAGTTTAAATCAACAGATTTCATAGGGCACAAACATAAATCATCCTGTGCTTGGTGGAGAATCAGCAAATTATAAATTCATTAAGACCCTTAGGTACACAAGATTTTAATTCATGGATCCAGAATGATTCTCTCTGTAAAACTATAGTAAATAAAAGTTAATAATAATAATAATAATACAACAGAGTGCTTCTTGAGAACAGAGTATGCATCTGCAGTCAGTCTCAGATGGAGTACTAGTTTGTCCACTGTATAGCAGTCCTAGGGCCGGTACAGACCGGCCTTTTGAGGCACCCCCATCACGTGTTAGGGTTGCCTCGAGGTGGAGCTTACATATGCCCCGCAACCCTAGCACGTGACGGGCATCATTGCTGTAGAGTGCCATTTACATGGTGCACGCAGCAATGATATTGCAGCTGTGCAGCGTCTATACAGCGCTGTGCAGTTGTGATGTCACAAAAGCGCCAGCAGTTCTTTTTGCATCGCAACTGCAATGCAAAAAGGAGCTGTGTTTTGGTGCTCCTTTTTTACTGCATACCATTGCCACTGCGTTTAGTTGCTGCAGTGATGGTATGCAGTAAAAAGACAGACTACAGACCACCCTTTAAAAAATTTTGTACTTGAACAAGTTAAGTTTGGTCCATTTTTCAGGGGTAACATGCATACTATGCTTTTACAGAGAGAATCATTCTGGATCCATGAGTTAAAATCTTGTGTACCTAAGGGTCTTAATGAACGTTTGGATCTGTCTGCTTTTTTATGATTGTTTCATGATACTGCTATCAATGTTTATCTGTTCATTTTGCAGCTCTCATAGATTGTATTATAATTATTTGATGCAGTCTAAATATGATAGAGTTCTATTGATATGATGTATTCATTATTTTTGACAATTGGAATGTTTTGTATTGGGAATTGTATTTACTAATGTATATTTTGGTACTATTGAGTGTGCATTCAGCCGGATTTCAGATTTATATGTAGGGATACATAGGGGCTTTTTAGACCGCCCAAAAGGGGCGGTCCATACTCGCCCCTTTCAGCAGCGGGATGACGCCGAGGCTGCCGCACGGGCAGCCCCGAGGCCTCATCCCGCCACTTTTGCAGGCCGCGGGGAACTAGCAAACTGCCGGTTCCCCGCAGCCTCCAAGCGGGGTGCAGCAGGCACTCTGGGCGCCCGCTGCACCCCACTTCCCTCGGCGGGGCTGAAGGGAGGAAGGCCGCGGCGAAGGCCATTTAAAGGCCGCGGCAAAGACCCGCCGCAAGAAAAGAGCTCCGCGATGGAGCTCTTTCTTTGCGGCACGGGAAGGGCGCGATTGGAGCCCTCCCACGCCGCAAAAGCATCATAACGTGCGCAGCGTGTCAAAACGCTGCGCATGTGATGACGCCTTTGCGGCGCCACCGTATGGACGCCGCTATCTTTAAATGGCGGCGTCCATACGCTTTAGGGTTAGGGAGGGTGTAAATGCTACGCCCTCCCTAACCCTAAAGACGGGCTTTTTAGCCCTAAATGCTCCCCTTTTTGCCCATCTAAAACGGGCCATAGTGTTTTGTATTAGTGGTACATACACCTTTACAAGTTTTCATGCAATAACCAGCCACCTGCAGGCTTTGTTATATAATGAGTTACACTGCATTATACAATTACAGTTGATTCTCAACTAGACACGGAACTATAGTTAAGTCCAAGGATTTATGTTTGTGGTAATTTGTTAAAACCTCGATTTTTGTATGTATAACATTGAAGTTGGCACTTTGCAATTAATATAACCTTGAATTTATAATTTGCTGATTCTCCACCAGGCACAGGATGATTTATGTTTGTGCCCTATGAAATCTGTTGATTTAAACTGACAAAGACTAGAAAGAGTTGAAACGGCTTCATAGTCTCCGGAGGTAGCCATCTCCAGGATTTAAAGACTTTACCTTCACCTCAAGGATCACAAGTGCCATTCTTGATTCTTTTATTTATGGACTCTCTTGAAAATAATTTTGGACTTTGTTGAAAATATTTCTGGAAAAATAGAGTATAGATTGTTTTTCGTGACATTGATAGCACATAAAGTTTGATTGGCAGTATATGGCTGGTACATCATTTTGATATATAATTTTACCTATCAATTGTTTGTTCGGAAAGTATAGTTCAACTCCTTTGGACGATGTGACACTTGGGAAAGCTAATCTAAGCCCCTAGCATATATGCCACAAGATGTTTTTCCTTTATGAGTAAAGTTTATTGGTAGTCTTCATTTTCCCCACAGAGAAGAGAAACTAGAGAATACTAATAAAATGTTTAAAGGGTATTGGAACATTAAACTGATGTTGTTTTGGGACCAGTTTCACCAGTCTATTGCTTTAAGGAACCCTGGTCTACTGTACTAATATCATTTTCTTTGACAAGCTTAGCAACCATATCCATGTAGTTCATTCTTTTTCAACTATTATGTTTAGAAATAAACAATTTGTTATAAAATACCATCACCAGTCTCTTTAACAGGTAATATGTGTCATCCTGGGCCTCTTAGAGATCCTATTTGAGAGAAAATCCTATGAGATCCTATTTGAGAGAAAATCCTATATTCTCTCAAAAATATGCTTTCTTCATACTTGCAGGGCAGGGAGAGTTAGCAAGTGTGCAGAACTATACTGTTTTGCAAATTAAAGCAGCAATGAATCAGGCTTAAAGAACGCCCCAACTAGGACACAAATTCAATGCCTTAGAGGACATATAAATTGCTGGGGTGACCAATTAAGGCATGAGATTGGGGGTGGGGGGGTGGGATCAGTTGAAAGTGAGGAAAAAGGGAGGAAAACAGCAAGAAAGTGATTTGGCTTCTTAAGATCCTCAGTGTTATGAGGGCCTTAACGTTAAGAAATATTGTGAGGTTCACCTCTCCATGCCCCTGAATGTATCTGCCACAGCTTGCAAGCCGGGGGGCGGGGGGTCACATCGGTAGTAAAGGGCTGATTCACACACCTCAGGAAGGCAAGTAAATCCCATCAAGAAACTGTACACTAATTTCAGGTGATGTTTGTTCCTGTCTCTCACTCCCGTGGATTACCTAAAGCAGGAATCTGTTCATTTACATTCTAATTCTCACCTTGGAAGTCCCCACCTTAGGTGATTACCTCATACAGTTCGGACCAGTAACCATGGGACCCCTGGATCTTTGCCCCAGGCGGAAGCTTTCCCTATAAAACCCCCAAATTTCCATTGTTTGCAGGTAGACACTCTGTCTCTCCAATCCCGCTAGGCCTGGTTTGTCATTGCCACTCCGAGCACTCAGGAATGGTTGAATCCCACATCTCAGCTACCAAACCGTATCTACTGGAGTAACATCGCTACTGGTATATATAAATGCTATCGAAGCTTTATTTCTAATCTTTGGGTTATACAGACTGCCACAAAGGGGCGGTCTGCAGCCACCCCTTTACTGGCTGGATCGAGGCCACAGCAACCTCATGATGCTGCCCCAATCCAGCCTCTGAAGGGCACAAAAAGGAGCTGCAAAAAGCGACCTCCAAAAGGTGCCATAGCTGTGGCGGCGCAGCTTTATGACACCCCTTTAGCGCTGCATCATATGGATACAGTGCCAGAATCATCCCATGATGATGCATGACATGTGCGCACCAGAATGGCACCCTGGGGGCAGAGTTAGGGCATCCAGAGTCAGAACGCTGTGCCGGTCTGTATAGGCCCTTAGTCCCTGGTGTGTGTGAGAGAGAGTGTGAATTCTGCATATGTGTGTGTTTAATTTCTTTAATTAAACATAGTTAATAAAAGAATCTGCCTCTAGCTCTTTGCCTCTCCACCTCCATAAACATAGAGACCGTATCCTGAGGCTGCTTGTAACTCAGCCACAAATTGAACTAAATATAAAATTCCCTAGACTTTATAGTTACATCAGCTTGTAGCTAGGATGGGTAGTATGTTGTCTCTGGACTTCCTTTCTGACCTCCCTGAAGCCCCCACCAGTCTCCAAAAGCCTCCCCCCCCCCCAATTTATTTAAAGACATTATCTCTGGAGTAATGCAGATCATGAGCTTAAAGCCAGTATGGTTTATGGTTAAAGTGCTGGACTGAGAATTAGAAAATTCAAATTCATCCTCAAGGAATACGAAATTCATTGGGCAACAATGGGCCAGTCACATTCACTCAGAGTGGCCTAATTCATAGGTGTATTGCAAGAACAAAATGGTGGGAGGGGGGAATGAGCCAAGTATATTGCCTTGAGCTCATTAAAGGGAAGATGGGAATGTAACAAATAAATAAATAGACATCTCAGACTTTACAGTCTAAATTTCAAGACCTGGGGAATGTCAGGGGGTATGATTAAAGGCAGGGCATGAAATATTTAGATCACCAGATGTTCTGAATTGAACTGTTCTCCAGTGTTCAGATAATGGCTGATCAGATGGGAAACAAGGGAATTCATTGGGTTGGGGGGGGGAAGCTCTATAAAGCACAGGAAGAGTGGCCAAGGGCTGCATAAAGCACAAAGATCACTTGTAACCCACAAGTCAACTGCAGGGGGGATAAGAACCTGTGGTCAAAGAATTTTGTGCAGACCCAGTTTTGTATGGCCTGCAGAATGAGTAGGGAAACATACAGGGGAGAAGTATTGGGTTGCACAAAAGAAGAGAGTGGTCTACAATCCTGCTGAGTTTCAAACCCAACCCAGTTTTGGCTCTGAGCCCCTAGCTCCACTGACTGCTGCCTCCGCCCTGCTAATGCTAGGCATGTGGCCCTAACCTCAGGCTGATACAGACGGGCGCTTTGCACTAGCCTGGGCCCAAACTAGGGGTGCACAGGGGCTGATCGCTTATACGCTCAGCATCCCTACCACACACCCTGGCCGCCATCATTACACACGCCCATCCATACAGGGTGCACCATGATGACATCCATGTGGCGCAGTGCCCAAACAGCGCCATGCCACGTGTATGTTATGATAGTGCATGGGCGCAGCAATGGCAACCCATGCGCAGCTGGGACCGGGTTCTTTTTAGGCCTCCCAGAGGCCATGGCATTTGGTTGCCACAGTCTCCATCACCGACCCTTTCCTCCTATCTTTGCAGTCCCAGATTACTCCTAAAGAAATGAAGCCATCAAAAGGGGGGAAATCTACATCCCATAACTAGATCTAGCAAGAACATTCTTATGTTCTTATAAATATCAACACTACACTTTTCTAAGGAAATTTCTAAATATGCAATGCTTGGCATCCTGTGGTTTAGTGTCAATTAGAGGAATAACCAAACATTCAATTCTTGAATGGCTAGTAAACCCATCTGTGAATTTAATTGATTCAGTGAGTCTACCACAGTCCAGACAAAAAACAAAATTCTGCAAATTATTGCTTTGCAAAAATAAGCAAGTAAATAATGACCATAGAGGAAATACATAAATTCACCCTAGACAATGAAGACATCAAAATAGTTCAAGAGTTCCCATACCTAGGATCAAACAATGACTGGAATGGTGAGTGCAGCCAAGAAATAAGGAAGACTAGGAATGGGAAGGGTACCTTTGAAACAACTAGAAAAGTTCCTAAAAAGTAAAGACATACAACTGAGCACTAAAGTAAGAATCATCCATGCCATCATATTCTCCATCACCATTTGAGATGTGGTGCTGGAGAAAAGTGCTGAGGACACCATAGAATGGGGGGGGGGGGACCAAACCAAACAAATAAACAAAACAAAATAAACCAACCAAACAAAAAACAAAACAAATAAATGACTTCTAGAACAAATCAAGCCAGAAGCCATGATGATGAAACTGAGGCTGTCATACTTAACCACATCATGAGAAGGCATGACTCACTAGAAAGACAGTAAGGCTAGAAAAGGTGGAAGGCAACACACCAGGAAGAGGAAGACCACACATCAAGTGGCTAGACAAAATTAGGGAGGTCAGGGGCGCGAATCTACAAGACTTAAGCAGAGCAACGGACAATGGGGTGGCTTGGAGATGTCTCATCCATAGGATCTCCATGAGTCATGGCCAACTTGAGGACATCTAACAAGAAACAACAACAATATTCTCCTGGAACTTCTGACTTTAATTTGACTAATCTCCTGTTTTGCCCACCAAAACTGTTGAAACCAGTTTCTTCAATCTGTTTCCATGCCCTGTATCCCCACCTACACTTCCCTTCTCTTCTTTGCTTAATACGGATTTCATTTAATATGCTATTTTGTTACTCAGATGCATCTCTTCCTCTCTGCTTGATTTTCTTTTGAGCTGGTAGTAAACAACAGTAAGTTGAGACTCCTTATCTAAAGGAAAAGAGAATCAAATTTGTGGCATGTTTAAAGTTTTATTGAATAGCAGAAGCAATACACACCCACACACGCACCTCTCCTCTTTTGCATATTAGAACCTGGGGTAAACATGGTTTGGGGTACGAAAGAAGTCACTGGAGCTTCCTAATCATTCTGGTTGAGATGGGTCAGTTCAATATATGAGGGATATGTGTGTGTGTGCAATGGGAACCAAGGGTATTTCTGTAATGGCCACTTTCCCCCTAGAAATCTGCTCAGAACAAGGCACAGGGAGGAAGACTGTGATTGCTACCTAGTCAAAGCTATAAGGTACCTACAGTGCCAGGCACATCCCCTTGAAAATCAGCCAGCTCCACATATACCACTGGATGCCTCCCCAGTGTTTAGGCTTGGAAATAAGGTTAATTCTCAAGAAAGAGACTGCCAGGATCATGTAGCGTAGCGGTCTCAGTGGTTCAATTACCCTCTCAGCCATGGAAATCCATTAGTTGACCTTGGATGAGTCACACTGAGCCCCAGAAAACCCCATGATAGGGTTGCCATACATTGGAAACAACTTGAAAGCAAATAACAACAGCAATTAAGAAAGGCATTTTGTCCTGCTCCCCAAAGATCCTCTTTTAGAATATATACTGAAGCACAGACAGCTATAACCACGTGGGAGCCAAATCCATTGTTTATTTGGATTGAGTAGTATTGTCTTCCACTATGGTCCCTGCTGCACATTCTAAATGCTGCTTCACTTCACAGATGATTACAAAGTTGCCATAATCCTTTAGTAAATCCTCTTCTCCAGAAGCATTCGCAAGGTGGATCACTGCTGAATGATGCATCTGCCCTGCTCAGATCTGGCCCACTGTTATCCAAAAGAAGAACTTGCTCTATAAAGTTGATCTGATTTTAATATTACTGGAGGAAAATGAGCACAAAAGTAGACAACCATTTTGTGCAGTCCATTTTCAGTATGTGTCTGTAGATATGCATGAATGGAATTGCTACCCTGCTAAATGATGGAATTAATGTTAGAATCATAGAATTGGAACAGACTTCAAGGGCTATCCAGTCCAAGTCCCAGCCATGCAGGAACACAATCAAAGCACTCTCAACAGATAGCCATCCAGCCTCTATTTAAAAACTTCCCTGTCCTGGGAAAGTGGCCAAGAAGGCTGATGGCAACACAAAGCTCTTAACAATATCCAAAACTTAATGCAGCCCAGTAAAGCAAGCAAGAGAGTCCAAGAGCACAAACCAAGAGAGTTGTCAGATATCCAAAGTCCAGGGTTCCAGAGAGTGATGAGACATGTAGGCAAATCCAAGGTCAAGAGATCCAGGGAGACAAGACAACCAGCAATTCAAGGAGCAGGGTTTCCAGCCAGAAAACAAGGGAGGTCAGGCTCAAGCATGCTTTTGCAAGGCAGCTCAGATGATCTCTGACAATGGGCCTGGCGTCCTCCACCTGTTTATATGTGTCTCATGAGCACAGCTGTTTGGTGATTAGAGAGTGTTTTTCATAAAGCCTCCTTGAACGCCGGAGGCACGCACTTTTAAGGCCTTCTCTGGCTGAAGGTAAGTATGTTGGCCTCCTCTTCCTCCTCCTCCTCCATGTCTCTTCTGTCTGGAATCTCTGCTGCCGGCAGGCTTGGTTGCTGAGCCTCCAGACAGGCCACAGACTCTTCTTGAGCTGGTAGGGCAGAGGTAGGACCTGGCTCAGCTACAGGCTCAGGCTCAAACTGGAACTCTGGCTCAGCTCCCTCTTCCTCTGAGTCCTCAGCCTTGCTGGGCATGACACTCCGAAGGAGACTCCACCACTCTTCAAGGCAGCGTGTTCTACTATCAAGAAGCTGCTCAACATGAAAACATAGTTCATTAATGGAGAGATATATTTGAACAATATAAAAATGGATGTCCAGACAGAGAGAGATTTTTTTTCTTTGTAAGGCTTGTTCTTATGAGAGCTTTTATTGGAATGTTATTTTTTTCCCCAACTGCTGTGAAAACCAGCATCGGATGTTTCCACAGATGGATGCAACAATAATAACTATAGTCCAAAAATTATCAGGAAGGAAATTCCCTGGACAAATGAATATATTATTCCTACTTGCATTTACCAACGGTGGCTATCTGTGTTTTGCAAAGGAGACGTTCCTTGGGAGATACATACCAGAAATGACTGAACCATGCATACAAATGAGGTCAATATGGACATGAAAACTGTGAACAGAGATTTGAAGCAGAAAATCATGGATGCTTAGTTTCTGTTAAGGAAGAATATGAAAGCAAGACATTCCATGATTTCCGGGGCCTGCATTTTCTATACCCCCGCTGTAAAAGCTAGCCAGTTCCTCATTCTCTATTTGTATCTAATGAACATCAGACTACAAATCATGCCCCCTATTTTTCAGATTGGCAAGCAAGCTGCAGTTACAAAATCTGTATTATGTTTAACTGGACAACTAAAAGATTGCAAACATTCGCAAGATATGGAGCTCTCTCGATCTTTTCATCTGGTATAATGTTCAAAAAATTGGTTCTTGGGGAAATAGGAGTTAGTTTTATATTGAAGTCATGATGTCTGTATAGTTTAAGCCTTAAGACATTCAAATTCAGATCTATTAGGCACAGTGATCACTTCACATTGCACCTGGAATTGCCCTTAAAACCACTGGGAACAAGGAAGTAGCTAGCAATGTTTGATCTCTCATTTCTGAAAATATGGACCTTATCAGACGGGAGGAATTTCTCTTTATTGCGAATGGAGCCAATTTGAATTCACGTGAATTCCTATTGCATTCGGAATGCATTCAGAATGACTTCCCATTACCCAAAAATGACCCCCCCCCCATTGCCCGAAATTGCATGAGATGCTTTAATTCGCAATGACATACAACCCATGATTGTGTTCGGAATGACTTCCCTTTTGCCCAAAATTGCATGAGATACTTTAATTCGCAATAATGTGAAACCCCATGATTGCGTTCAGATTACCATTGGATTATACTTCCAATTTCTGACGTCTGATAAGGTCCAATGTAATGTACCTGTTACTCAGAACTGTCTCTTCTGGACAAAGAATACATCTGACCTTTACTGGTAGAAAATGAATGGCGAGAACCTGAGAGTCTTTATGACAGCAATGGCCAACAATACTTTAGATTATGTGATTGAACCCTCTCCCTGCCAAACTGCTTTTGTAACATCTTGCCATTTAAAGAGATCTGGTGATCTTGAAAGGTTGTACATTTTTGTGACTTTTGAGGGCTAAACTACATCCCACATTAAATACATAGGGCTATTTTGCCTCAAACACACAGCTCCACTACAAATTCAACTAATTTTCTGTGCAGGGCAGATTTCAGCCAAGCAGCATCTCCCATGAGCCCCACAGGTTTTGCACGCAGTGTGGTACAGTGGCAGAGAAACCTAGAGGGAAAGGGTAAAAATGAGTTCCTCTCATTGTATTTCCTTACTGCTCTTCCTACTTCTAGCACTTAACAAGAAAGGTAAGGAAAGTAGGAAAGGGGGTGCTTGAGGTTGAGGCTGGCAGGCAAGGCTATTGTGACCCATGAGAAGGATGAGGAAGCTGGGAATTCTCCTTCGATTCTCTCAGCCAAATAAAAATCTCATGGCTTGGTACAGGCAAGCTAGACCAAAGGACACACTTTTCTTGGCCAACAGCTAAAATGTACCACAGGAGATCTACTTCCAAGGAATACAGCTTTATTTTGAGAAGTTGAGCCACAGCTGACAGAGTGTCTTTTGTACAGGTCATTTGCTTCCTTGCAGATTCAGTGTCACACTACCATCTGCCTCGAGTCAGGGAAACACACAAAGGGAATAAAGTGTTCTTACAGGTCTGGCACGCTGCCCTGCACATTAGGTTAACTTCAAATGTTGCACTTTGAAATGCTTACAGATTCTAGAGGCATGAATCTTTGGGAACATCTGTTGCGCACAGGCCCATTCAAAATGAATAGGAGTTACACAAGAACACAGCTGGCTGGAACACCGGTTCATTTACATAGTGCTTCTAATAGGCCATGTTCCTTGCACACAGCTCCAGCTTTTGCCTTGCTTTCTTTCTTTTGTAAAGGTCATTTTTAGAAGTCACACAAACAAATTAATCAAGAGGAGCATCCTACTAAGAAACTGTGTATTTTTACCTGCCAATGTTTAGAGAAAGACTGTCTATGCTGCTGATCAGTTGGAGCCTTTCCAGCCATATCAATAAGAGTTAATTAGACATAGATCAACCTTGGACAGCAAAGAATTTTTATTCTACTAGAAATCCTCTCATCCCTTGACTTCAGTGGGATTAAAACAATGTAAAGCCCTAGTCAGTCATTGTAAATTAAACACAGGAGGAGTGGGGAAGTATTTGGCCATGTGTGGAGGAAAACCGATTTCTGAAGAAGTGAGCCCATTATCAGTAAACATTTTTCATGCTATTCAGACCACTAAAAATCAGTAATCTGAATTTTGTGGAAAGAGAATCTTTGTATTGTATAAAGGGAAAAAAATGTGTACTCCTTGTTCCATGCATAGAAGAGGTTTTCCTCTTCAGAAAGTCACTCTACACATGAGGAGAATGACAGAAACATAACAAGAAGGAGCACAGCTGGTGGGTTCCTTGAATATTAATTTTAAAACCACTGGATATGGCTTAACTGTGTGGAAGATTGCAGCTTCAGCCTCCTCATATCCTAAAAATCTGCCAGCTGTTCTTTAATAAATAGTTTGAAAAACATCCTCTGGCCAAAATCTAAGGCTCTAATTTAAAAGCCATTCATTCTGAAAATCAAATATTTCCAGATGCTTGGAGAACCTGATATTTTGTTCATGGTACTGTTTAGACAAGAGAAGAAAACATTTGCTGCTGCATTTTATTTTAATTTATGGGGATCCTTGGGTTCAGAGGTCAGACCTCCCCATTTCCAGGAGCAATGCATCAAAAATGGAGAAACAGGAATACATGTCACTTAGATCCCAGGGCTTGCTTAACCATCAGAAGATCCATTCATGGTTTTTGTGTGGAAGAAGGGAACGGGAAAGGAGCTACATTTTTCAGGTTGCTCAATAGGGAAGATCCTGCTCAATAGTTTTTCACACTTACCTCAGAAATGTGGGTCCCACTAGAACACATTACCACATTGTTATTTGTCCATAAACATGAAGACAGCTGTTCATATTTTAATCTCACAAGAATAATATTTTATTCATATTGACCTGAGATCCAAAACAAATGATTTGGCTATTTATTTTTAAACGAACGTGTAAAATTCATTTTTCATTTAGCCCTCCCCATATCTCTGCCCGTTTTTTTTTCCCGTCAGTCTATAATGTTGTACTTTCTGGTACATAAAATAACTTTACAATATAAGTAAAGAAGTGGGTATTAATGGTCCAAACACTCTTTATTGGTTCCAAAAAAATAGTAATCAAAAGACAAATAGCATAGTCTAAAAAAGATGAATAAGTGAACAGTAGGTTGGCCACAAAGACACTGGCATTCCCCCTCAAACACAAATCTTGGCATAGATTTGCGTAAGATGTGCATGTATTGAGTTTAGTATAGAAATGCAAATTTAAAATCAGTATGTGTTTGTGTGTATCTGTGTTCAAATCATCTGTTGAATTATGGCAACCCCATGAATTTCATAGGTTTTTCTTAGGAAAGGAATACTCATAGATGGTTTTTCCAGTTTCTTCCTATGAACTATAGCTACAGCACAAGATATATGTTGGCAGTATCCCATCCAAGTATTAACCAGGACTGACCTTGCCTAGCTTCCAAGATCAGATGGGATCTGGTGCTTTTAGGGTATTTAGGCATGTTGTTGTTGTAGTGTGCCTTTTATGGCGATCTTATGGTGAGCCTATCACGGGGTTTTCTAGGCAAGATCTGTTCAGAGGGGGGTTGACATTACCGTCCTCTGAGGCTGAAAACATGTGACTTGCCCAAGGTCGTGGCCAAGTGGGGAACTGAACCCTATGTTTGCCTTCTTTTTCCTCTGTATAACCAATTCCAGGAGAATGTGATCACCCCTATCCAAAGATCCCACTACTTCCACCCTACTGACCAGTTCACCTCTAGTTAGAGTCAAAGCCAAAATAGTCAATCTCCTTGCTGCTCCCTACACCTTCTGGACAATTAAATTGTCTGCAAGGCAAGTGTGTATGTTGGAGTTTATCACTTGGCAGGAATTTCTCTCAATTGCGAATGGAGCCAATTCGCAATTACGTGAATTCGCTAGTTTAGCGAATTTACGTGAAATCTGATTGCGTTCGGAATGCATTCAGAATGACTTCCCATTTCCTGAAAATGAACCCCCCCATTGCCTGAAATTGCGTGAGATACTCTAATACGCAATTATGTGAAACCCCATGATTGCGTTCAGAATACTTCCCATTGCCCGAAATTGCATGAGATACACTCATTCGCAATAACGTGAAATGCAATAACATGAAACTCCATGATTGCGTTCGGATTGCCATTGCATTATACCCCCAAATTCCGTCGTATGATAAACTCCTTTGTTGGAACTTACATTCTTGGCAGAGTTTGACCTCTAATAAACAGCAGGGTGGCTGAAGTCTCCTCTTTAGTGGATAGACATCTAAGACCATGGATCACTCTATCTAGCAGCTTCTTTGTTGCTTTTTCCTGCCCGTTGTTGGGTTTCTGTACTATCACCGCAATTCCACCTGAACTGAGGCTATTGTCCCCAGTTCTTTCCCTCTGCTGCCCTCTTGAATACTGTCTCTCTCTCTCTCCCATCTTACTCAGTTAAAGCCTTTCTGATCAAGTGTGCAAGACTCTAGCAAATGCATTTTTACCAATTTATAATTTATAACCCATCTCTTGCCAAAAATCCTTCTTCATTAAAGCAAAGAGCATGATCCAATTATTATTGTTGTTGTTAATATTTTCTTATTTCCTGCCTTTCTCCCAACATAGGGATTCAAGGTGGTTTACACCAAATTTAAAAAAGCAATACAATTTAAAAATAGCACAACATTAAAATGCATACCGGTAAATATAACATTTAAAAATAACTACATAATTTTAAAAGGAGTTAAAATATGTTGGATAGATGTAAAGTAGGCAAAGAATATATAAAAGAAAGTTTGCAGGAATAAAAATGTCATGGTTGCATTATATGCAAATAGAGCAATGGATCAAAAATTGGAATGTGGAAAGGAAAGAGAACACACAGATTGAATACTTAAATCAGAAAGGAAGAAAAATGGAGGAAATTGAGAATATAAAAGGAGTACCTAGCATAATGTATGAAATATTGATGGGAAATAAAGGCAAGGAAATAAAGGGAAATGTTTTAAAAGAAATATGGGAAGAGGAATTAGGATGCAAACTATGTGAGAAGGAATGGAATAAAAATTGGGAACAAAGACATTTGAAAAGCTTATCGGTACGGATTAAGGAAAATGATTATAAACTGATATGGAAATGGTACCTGACACCTGTGAGATTGCATAATATAGATAAGAATAACTCAAAAAAGTGTTGGAGAGGTTGTCAAGAAGTAGGGTCATATATACATATGTGGTGGCAATTAAATATGCAAAAACATTTTGGGAAAATGTGATATTAGAAATAGAAAATATTCTGGATTTAAAAATAGATAGATAACCAAATATAGTATTGTTATCGTTATATAATGTTGTGGAATGGAAAAAAGAGGGGGGGAAATCATGTAACAAATTTGTTTACAGCAGCAAGATTAATTATTGCAAGATGCTGGAAATAAAAAAATTAATGAAGAATTGGGATTTGTAGAAAGAAGTATAGTATTAGCGATTAATGATAAATTAACTTGTAATTTGAGAGTAAAAAAAGGGCAATGGAAAAGAAATGATTTTAATGGAATATGGAAACAAATTATTGAAAAAGTATTGAAAAAAGAAGATGGAAAATTACCTTCACAAGATGAACTGAAATTTTGGGTGGAGTATCAGGAAGAAAACGGGAATGGCTCTGGAGAAGGGGAACACTGAAGTGATGCATTAAAGATGTTTAGATATACAATAAATATAAAGAAGTAGAATGTAAAAACAGAAGTTATATATAAAAGGAAAAGATATGTTTTGTATACTTTAAGAATTTTAAATAAAATTTTAAAAATTTTAAAAATAAAATATAACATGTTAAAATAACAAACCTTAAAATTTAAAACACACAACATTTAAATCCCATCCCTTAGCAGCTTGAAAAGGCTTGGCAGCATAAGAATGTCTTTACTTGCCACCGTAAGGATAGCCAGGATGGAGCCATCCTGGCTTCTCTAGAGAGGGATTTCCAAAGTTTAGGAGCAGCCACTTAGAAGGCCCTCTCTTTTGTTCCCACCAAATGATCCTGAGAGGGTTATGGGACAGAGAGAATGGCCTCTCCCTCTCCAGATGATCTCAACAACCTAGTGGGCTTGTAAAAGGAGATATGGTCCTTCAAATAACTTGGACCCAAGCCATATACAAGCCAACCGTTTCCCAATGGCACCATCAGTGCAGCCAATTGTTCACGTCTAGTATTCTCTCTCTTGCTGGGCCAAATTCTTCAACAGGAAGAAATGATAAAATAATAAGCCATGCCCCAAAGTCCTTCAGCTTCCTACACAAGGCCCTTCTCCACATGAGAACATATGATACTGCAAGATATAGTCTTCTGCAGTATTTCAAGTGTCTGCCTCCCATGTCTGGGAATCATCCCCCTCCTTTTAGGCTTCTTTTGCATCTTGCCCTTTCAGAGGAGACCACTCCACCCTTTCCAAAATTAAGCTTAATCTTCCCTGATAAACAGAAGTGTAAACTCATGAATCTCATTTTTTTGCACTTAGTCTTTCAACAATACAATCAGCTTACGTTTTGCTGCAGTTATAGACCCCCACATCCTCAGGTAAAAAACAAACAAACATGGCACTGATGCTGGAGGTTACTGCAACAATTCTGTCACCATCCATGTTCATCATACATAGAGGCACAGGTCTCCAGGCCTCTTCTTCAAAGTACTGAATAAAACTTCCACACACAAAAAAGCCTACTTTTTTTACCTGTTTGTTGAGCTCCAGAGACTAAGGTGACACTTTTATAAAGTTAGTAGGTGCTAGTTCCACCTCAAACCAAGCAAATGACTCACTTTATTTCAGAAGAAGCCTCACTTCCCTTGGATCATGTGCTCAGGAAGAGCAGGCAACCAAATATACACCAGCCAAATAGCTCAAACAAATAATTAGCCTCTTTTCTGAAAACACAAGCTTATCTTCTTTTGTTGCTCCAGAGACTGAGCTCCAGAGACTAATGCAGGAGCCATACAGAATTAGTGGCTGCTAGTTCCATCTGCATCCAAATTGTGACTCATATCTGGCCTTTTAGTTTTAGACCATGCACTCAGGGGAGACAAGGCCCTAAAGACACAAAATGCAGATGTTTGATTGTCTAACCTTTTCATGAAATCCAGCTTTTTTTTAATGTGAAGAAACTTAAGAATTTTGGTAAATTCATCCTTAAAATGAACTGAGATTAAATTCTCCCCCATTGACAAGTAAGTTCTCCCATGTGCTACACATACATGTGTGGAAGGAAAATGACAATAGTTGTCAGAGGAGTAAGCCACAGTAGGGAGTTTATCATATGACGGGATTTGGGGGTATAATGCAATGGCAATCTGAACACAATCATGGGTTTTACGTTAATGCGTATAAGAGTATCTCACGCAATTTCGGGCAATGGGGGGCGTTCATTTTCGGGAAATGGGAAGTCATTCTGAATGCATCCTGAACACAATTAGATTTCACGTAAATTCGCTAATTCGAATGGGCTCAATCCAAAATTGGGAGAATTTCTGCCCATGTGATAATCCTATGTGAGCTAACACTATGCAGAACTTGCAAAAAAACAAGACAAAGCCAAAAAGCCTACAAGGCAATTCTTTATAACTGGAGCTGTCTGAAACAGTAGTCTGTATACCATAAAATATTACACAGAGAAAGTTACTCTAATTGGGAATCTTATCAGACAAGATTTAACACTGCTAGACTGTCAAAATGCCAGTTTATTGGCACAATAAAAATCACTACAGGAATGCTAGTATGAGTTTCTAATATACCTTCTTTTGCAGATTATATATAGCTGCATTTGCAAGATTTTGATAGTACAGTCTTTCCACACTATATGATGATTATAAATTACCAACGGTTACAGATAAAATCAGGCACCTACAAGTTCCATGTGCATTGCTGGTTAATCTCTCCAATGTAAACTTCATTCATTAGATGCAAGACATTTTTCTAGCTCATTAAACTTCTCTGAAAACAAGTACAAACAGGTTTTAAGATGTGAGTTCAACTTTATTATTCTCCAAGATCTTATTTGATATCTAAGGGAGGGAGTGGGAGCACACACATTCTCTCTATTGAAACCTAGTTCTCTTGCAACTGGAAAAACTAAATCAGCCTCAAGAAAAGAGTATTTTCACCTGACCAAACACATGCAAATCTGACTAATATTTTCCTGCACTGATATGTAAGTAAGTATTTTAAACTCACTATGCTGGATTGTTTCTGATGCTCTCAAGCTCTGGATGCCGAAGATATGCCTGGAAAATATTAAAAGTTAATTGTCCATCCATACTCTCTCTCTGAATATGAAAGCAACCACACTTGCATTCTGCAAAGAAATATTTCCTTTCCAAAGGCAGTTAAACCATCTGAACTGTGCAGAAAAGTGTCAAAATCATGGCCATGGAAATCAGTGTTGACATCACTATCAAAAGAAAGTCAAATTACCAGCTCTTGACTCCTTTTTCTTTCCATTACCACTTCTGCCATGTTGAATTCCATTTGCATCCTTCCCTTTCTTCAAGTATGTCAAGGCAGCAGCAGCAGCGCCCCCCCCCCCCCCCGTGAAGCACATTTGTTTGAAAATGAGTGAATTGCACAGCACTATTTACTGAAAGCTTTAGGTCTGGGCAGGGATCTGAAGTTTGACTTCAGCATTCCAAGTTCAGTATACTAAACAATACATCACCCTATTTTTTGTAAAATAGCTTTACTTGCAGATTCCTGTGGAACAACTACACCTTTCCAGGTATGTAGCTTCCAAAACCTGAACAGTACAGGAACAGAAAGGGCTACGTGTTTTCCTAAGTTTTAATTTATGATATGTCTCCACATTGATGCCTCTCCGTCAAAAGGAAGGCTGACAAACTTTTGGGCTTGGTAAGTGTCAGGCTACATAATTCAGGAGATGCAATAATCTAAAACTAGTTAAAAAGTACAAGAAAGAGCAAAAACGCCCACTGATGAACCAGGCTTCAAAATGGAGTCTGCATTTGTCTGTAAGTGTGGGCTTGTGGGCCTTATTCATTTCTGGCCTTGGTTTTACTCTCATTCTATTAAGCTTCATTTAAGCAGAGGTATGGTGCACTGATGGCAGCATACAAATATTCCGCAGATGTACATTTCAGACTGGGAACCAAGCTGAAACCCTTCTGATAAATGAACCCTCAACATACTACACAGCCTTTTTCCTACATTACAAATCCTGGTTCATTAATCCCAGCAAACAGCCTTGTGGAAAGCTGGGGAATGATTTTAAACAGACTGAAAGTTGAAAGAGGAAATCATCACAAAGGTGCCAATGATTCTGAAAAGCAGGAGGGAGCAATGGTAGTCTGTAGTTTCACCAAACATAATGAAATAATTTCCTGTCCTTTTCCACTTTAGTTGATACATCTCTACAACCATAACAGTAAACAGCATTGTAGTGGAAGCAGGGCAAGAAGGCCCACGTGATGGGGTTTTGTGATGTCGTCGTGCTTCCTTTCCTTCTGGCTACCCTGTTCCGCATAAGCTTTGCTGTGGATGGATCAGGGTCCATAGATTTTCATAGCAACATTACACATAATCCTGTTGTTGATGCATGGCTTTGAGTCATTTCTGATTTATGGCAGCCTTAAAGTGAACCTATCATGAGGTTTTCTTGGCAAGATTTGTTCAGAAGACATTTACCATTGCCTTCCCCTGAGGCTGAGGACATGCCCAAGATCACCCAGTGGGTTTCATGGCCGAGTGGGAGATCAAACCCTGGTCTTCAGAGTGTAGTCCTACACTCACACCACTGTGCCACTCCAGCTCCTTTGAGCTAAATAATCCCAATCCCAGTCTCAATCTTTTGTTAACCCACATTTTCACCTGCTTTTAAAATAAACCAGTTTCTCTCTCCTTCTCACTATCCTCCTTTGTCCTCAACTTCCTTAATTGCTGCAAACTGAATTCAAAGTGCAAATGTAGTTTGCACTCAATTAAAGCTGGGGGTGGAAGATGGAATCTTGTCCTTCCCAGTAGGCTCAGAGAAAAGCAAAGTGCTGCATCTTCTCCAAACTTGTGTCTTCATCCTCCTTACTAACTTTTGCCATGTTGATCACACTCTGGTTTTCAGGTCCTGGTTTTCATCTGTGAAATGTTGGAGGACATGAATTATATTATTGTTGTAATTCAAATTATTTCAGGATAACTTCATATTGAACCGAAAATGAAGGCCCATTTGTTTTACGTAAGAATGTCTCATTCTAAAAATGAATACTGTTAGAACTGGTTAGTGAGACAACAGAACTGCTGCATTTCTGTGTTCTGCTTTGGGACATGATCATTTCCCATAATAAACACTTGTAGCATAAAATTTTTCTGCTATATCACTGCCAGGGAGAGGAGAAGGTAGTGACCACTACTGGGGGGAAAAACCCTGGAGCAAAAAGACTTTGTTTAAAACTCATATTTGAAATAAGTCAAAAATTTACCAGTGTGTAACCTGAACGTATCAAGGACTGCAGAAAATATAACATTATCCACTGTGTTGCTTTCTTCTATACGGCACAGTCCCTAGTCCTAGCTCTCTTTAATTGGAATGGGAAAATACAGTCTGTTATAGAAAGCCTTATTTTAAAAATAAATGGCAAGCACTACCTTTGGAAAGATTGCTTGGTTCCAAGACATTTGCCAATAAAAATTCCAGGGTATTTTTCCCCTCTAGAAATAATGAAGGCAAAAAGCAAAATTGGCAGGGACACAGAAAGAGCCAAGAAAACATATGAAAACATAACTGTGTTTGAATAAAGCAATTCATTATAATCTAAATGGTGATAAATGATAAATACCAACTGTTTTTCTTTATTATCTTCTCCCATAGTATCTTCCCATTGGGAAGGGAAAAAACCAAAGAAGTTGGCTGATGGAGATTCCCAAAACAGAAATGTCGCTCTATAAAACAATTTGCACTAGGCTTTCAGATATTAATATTTTTAAGAACACACACACACACACAAAAACCACACCCTTGTCCTTTCTGTAGCCACACCTCATAAAAATGTTTGAGCATGATCCCATTCAAATGAAGCAGTTCTGAATTTCACCAATTTAAGTGGGAGAAAGTTCAATGTGTAACATCAATACTGTACATTAACATCACAGTTCAAAAGAGTGCTGTTTTTGGAGACTCTCCCCTCTCATGAACTTGTCAGTGTGTTTTGTGCCAGACAGCTTCTCTCAGTTGCAGACACAGCTACAATATTAGTATTATTTTTATTTAATATTTTTCTACATCTCCTACAAGAAGCTTAGAGTGGAATACAAGCTGATTCTCCCTAGTTTTGATCCTCAGTTTCATTTATGACATAGATTAGGCTGAGAGCTATATTGGACCATAAAGTTCTTCCCTCTTATATTATGCTCTTGGTGTGAAAGGAGATTTTGATTTTAAAAAAAAAAAGATGTAGAGAGATTTGAACTTAGACAATTTTTTAAAGGTATTATGCCTCAGGTGCCAAAATAACTTCGCTGGCCTAGAGTACTATGCACTTTGACTTGCAGAGTGGGCAGAGGATCCATTTGCTTCTCTTCCTCAAGAAGCAAAAGATCTTGGACCCGCCCTGAAGACCACTGGAGCAAAGATGAAGCAATAATGCTGATCCTTTCATCCAGAGCAAAATCAATTAAATAAAATCTTCAGGATCAGGACAATATACAATTATAAGGTGTAATTGTATAATTTTTTAAGATATGTGGTAAACATTTTCAGGTGGGATAGCTGAATCAGTGTGTTTAGAGCCATTACTGCTCCTCTCCCAAATGCTGCAGATAAATAAGGAGTGAAGAACAATTAACCTCATAGCAGGCTTTGATGTTCATAACGGTGACTTTGGTTAGCAACCAAGAAGTCTCCCATTCAAACACTGCCAGGCCTCAGGCTTCAACAAATGCTCCTTCATGCTATAACCCTGGCTATATGGTTCTAGGTTTTCTTTGGAACAGAACTCTGGACTTACAGTCTGGCCTCGCAAAGCTTTTCTTATGCTCTTGATGTTATGTGCCATAGCATTTCAGAAAGGGTTTCAATATCTAGATTATTGCACCGCCTTTTATTCCTGAGCTAGGTGCAGGACGAATTCTATTGCACAGCTCCATCCCATACCTGATGCGGGCTTCTTTCCGAATTTTTAAAGAAAATCCTGTTACTGAGCATTTACATCCAGTGGCTAGCGCAGGAATAAAAACTGGTACAATAATCTCCATATATAAAATAGTTGCTTTCTTGTGAAAGATAATTGCTCTTGAGACAGTATGTACAAGACCTATATAGTTCTGAGATACTTCAGTGTTATGCTTGTTATACTTCCTCTGCAACCTTGCATAACAAATGCAAAGGAAATAAACAGGTAACAATTGAAATTAATAGCAAAGAAGGCTTCTTTGCTATGCATGATAGCTCATCTTGCAAAAAAGTAGGAAAATTTACCCAGTGTTCCCAATGTTGATTTTTTTGCTTATGACTTGAATGAAACAAATGTTTCATTGTTTCAATGTAACATCTACAATCCTTAGTTTGCTAATCGATCCTGAACTTGTATGAAAACGTATTTGATGTCAGATTCTGAATATCAAGTTTGATCAAAATGATTTTATAAATGTACATACTAAAGCAACAAAAAAAATCAATACAAAAATCAAAAGTCTTTGTTCAGGAATTAGTTGAAGGATTTGGTCCAAGATTTTATTACTATGATCTTTATTTTAGTTCCAGTAAATAACACAACAGGTTTCTTGCCTCTCTGATCTATTATTGATGGGGAGTACAAACTATTAGTGGCATGTGGACACTGAAATCCACTTTTGCAACCTCTGAAAGTGCCTGACACTCCTCCAATGTCCCTGCAACTTTTAAAGGCAACTTCCAGACTCTCCCTTGCTCCAAAATCAACCAAAACAAATGGAAACATTGTAATTTATTTCCTCACTGCATTGCTGGACCCCGCAATTCCTCAAAAAATATTTAAAATTTGTTGCAAACCTCCAGTGTATTATTACAACCTGTGAGGGTTGACCCATATGTCTTCCACAGTTGCCCATTCCTAGGCTGAAAGATAGATTTATAATTTGTAATAATTTATACATTATACATTGTAATATAGGAAAGTTGCTTTGACTAACACATTTATAACATAAATTAAAATGTTTCATGGATTATATGTATTATTCACAGTGAAATAAATCTGTTAGTCTTTAAAGAGACCACAGGACTTTGTTATTGTTTTGCAAGACTGACATGGTTATTACTTTAGAAATGAACATTGACAAATACAAATCACATAATGACAGCTTGGCAGTTTCAAAATGGATAGTGGCCTTCAAGCTGTGAAATGTGCTTGGTAAAGGTTTAACTGAACAATAGAAGCAAACTTCATCTTCAGTGATATTGAAGATGCTGTGAAAAGAAATTGCTGAACAAAGACACCTTCCTAGTTTCTTTGATTCTCATGGGTGATTTAATAGTGAAGACTGATTCCCTGGTCCTCTCAAGTAAGTTAAATAGATTTCCAGCACAGAATTGATGTCTGGTTGTTGTTGTTTGATCTTTAGAGGGTGCATTTCATGTGCA
The DNA here is from genome assembly GCA_034509955.1 of Urosaurus nigricauda. NCBI lineage: Eukaryota > Metazoa > Chordata > Lepidosauria > Squamata > Phrynosomatidae > Urosaurus > Urosaurus nigricauda. The sequence goes on from JAOEGL010000006.1 coordinate 60,250,036, forward strand.
TGTTCCTAAACAACTCAAGCAAATACAAACAGAGAGACACACTACCACCACCACCACCACCACCACCAGGAAGGATGAACTCCCCACGTCCCCCATCCACCAATTCTTTCTGTATTTAAAAAAAAAAACATTCTGGCAATTTCCCAAACTATTTTGTTTATTTATGGGATTAATATCTCATTTTTCTTCCAAAATAGGATTCAAGGTGGCTGATGTGAGAAACCAGCTTTTTTCCTCCAGTGTGCCAGGGACTTGTACAATTTTTGTGCCTATTTGGCCACAATTGTTTCACCCTTTCCTGGAAACTCACCAGGCATCTGCCCCTGATGGCTTGTGGGAATGATTGCTTTGGGTAGCACTGACCTAGTGGCTAAGAAGTAATTTTGCTATGTTTTGGTCCACCCACTCTATTTTTAGGATGAGCAAAATCTTTTTTCTCTATCAGGAAGTTATCCAAAGTCACTTTCAGTTTGGGAAAAGGCCCCATTATCCTAAAATGTGTTTTGCCAATACAATTATAGTGCAATTGCACCCATCCAAAGCCCCTACAAGAAGTTTTTGTTTGTTTATTTGTTTCAGGAAAAAGAAAAGTTACCCAAAAAAATTAGGGGGGCATTGCAAGGTGTTAGAGTCTTATTTTGCGCACTCTTGCTTTATAAGAGTACAGTATGAGAGATACTATTCCGGATAAATTTAGAATCTAAAATCTGACATGAGGAACAGAAGAAGTGAAAAGAAATGAATCCAGAAGTAAACAGGGAGATAATTATTTCAGTTTACATGTAGTTAGGCTTGCTTACAGGTCTGGCTACAGTCCTAGACATACTCACCTGGGAATAAGGGCTGTTGAGCTAATTAGGTCTTATTTCAAAGGACTGTTGAACTAATTGGGTCCTTGAATCCACTATTGATTCAAAACTGCTTTATATTCAAACATGTTCCATTTTTAAAAAATCTGAGAATACATATCCTTGAATTCACAAACCATTAAAGTGTCTCCCAGAATATCTCATTACTTTTCTGATGCACATAATTATATCTGTGTTGATAGATATATGCACAATATTATCCTGAACCTGCCTTGATTATCATAGCTGGTTTTGGAAACTAAACAGGGTCATAACTTGAATGGAAGACCATTACGGAATCCCATGAATCTTCAAGCATTGTTAGAAAAGAACCCTGCCTGAAAATCTGGAGATCTGCTCCCAGTCCATCTACTGGACTAGATGGACCAATAATTTTACTCAGTATTAGGCAACTTCCTAAATTCCTGTATAATAAAAGAAAGTGTGTGTGAATCTGTCTTCACCATAGCAGCTGCACCTCCTAACCTCTCCTCCTCCTCCTTTGCACAGCCATGATGGTAAAAAGTCACCAGCGCTGCCTTAAATATAGGGCAGAGGAGAAAGAGATAAAGTGCAAGATGAGGGAAAGAGGTAACAAGAGCAGCAGTGTGGGGAGAAAAAGTGAGGGGGCAGCAGGTAACAATAGTGGGATTGGCTCTTTTTGTCCTGCAACAGGCATTCGTGAAAGGAGACTTGGCAGGGGCGGCTTAAAAAAGTAATATTACTACACCAAAACAACAACAACAGCACAAGCTGCTTCCAGTGGCACAATGAATTCTATGAGCAGAGAGATGGAGTAGCCATGGAAAGCCCTCCAAGTCCCATGATAGCAAACTTTTACATGGACCACTGAAAAACAAGCCCCGGAAACAGCACCAAAAGCCCCACAACATGGTTCTGATATGTGGATGACACTTTCACCATTTAGAGCCATGGAGAAGAAGATCTGAACGTGTTTCTGAATCATCTAAACATCCATCCGAACATCCAATTCACGATGGAAAAAGAAAAGGAAGGAATATTGCCATTCTTGGATGTCCTGGTCATCAGCAAACTGAAGCAATAGCAAGTACATTTCTATACAGTACTGCTTATCAGCGCATTTAAGCACTCCCTATGCGGTTTACAATGTGTAAGCTAATTGCCCCCAACAATCTGGGTACTTATTTTAGCATCCTCAGAAGAATGCAGGCCTTGAGTTGAGTTTGAGCCCTTGGCTGGTATTGAACTCACAATCTTGCAGTTTGTGAATGAGTGGCTGCATTACAGGCATTTAACCACTGTGCCACCAGGTCTCCGAACCAACATTTGGGCCACACAGTATACAGAGTTTAAAATTTTATTTTAAATAAAAGTTTATTTTAATTTTTCTGAAAACGTGAAGCAGAAAATCTACACACACGCACACACACACCTAAGCAAGAACTCCAACCATTATCCAGACAAAAAAGAAGCAAAATAGAAAAACTGGTAGACCAGGTAAAAAGGATCTGTGAACCCCACTTCCTGGAAGAGCACCAAGACTGGGCTCTACAGGCTAATGATACTCTAACTCAGACATCAGAAGGGCTGCCAGACCCAGAAAAACTCGTAAGAGTGAAGACAAACAACCACCCAAACAGAAGGTATTTTTACCATACATCAAATGAGTTACAGATAGAATATTGAACTAAAAAACTAGAAAACATTATTGAGATACAATGGTTCATGTCTGACACTGTAACTCTATTGATAATGTCAGACAAAAATCTAACTTATTGGCTAAACACACTCCGAGGAAGGCAGCGTTTTATTCTCACAGAACAATTGAGCAGAGTAGTGACTGAAGATTATGTCCCATAACTCCACTCTTATGTGGATTGTTTTAAAAGAAAAATTGGAATCTAGGCTGGATGATGGTGCTCTAAGGTATAGAGTAGCATGGTTAGAAACCAGGGAAAACTTGACCAACTGGGTGGTATGACAACCCTAAACTAGAGGTGTGCATCTCTGAGTTATGTTGTTTTAAAAGATCAGTTACATATAATCAAAGTAAATTTGAAGTTTACATTATGATGCTCGGTTGTTAAGATAATCATTACATTATCCTGCTCAAGGAGGCTCTTGAAGAGCCTTTAGAGGAAGCCTTAAAATCTGTTTCCAGCTGGTTTCAGTGGAGCTTTAGAGTACCATAACACAGTCCTTGTTATGATTCCTTGCGTGTAATCCAGCTTTCTGCTGATAATTACTTATTCCCAGCTGATCTGTTCCTAGAGGTCTGTGCAGTGCACATGAAGAATGCTGGGTGACTAAGTAAGGAGAGTCTTCTGAACAGGACAAAAACAGACCTCTTCCCCACCACCCTGCAAGGATAATATGAAATAGATGTCTGAGGAGAGCAAAGGTGGTAGATTATTCTAAATGAGATGAGAAGAGAGACGGTTAGAGAGCTGACTTTGGGTTCTGTCAGATCCCAGCATATTGGAGCTCTGTCTCTGTCTACAGCAGGGGTCACCCAAATTTTAAAAAACTTTTAAAATAGTTCCATTAAATACTTTATTAGCTGCATGACCATCTTGAGCCACTAGGTGCCAGATCTTACCTAATCAGGAGTGAGAAAGCAGGAGGCAGATTGGAGTTACTCCAAAGATCATGGAATCAGTTCCATTTATTAAGGGCTGGATTAACCATTAAACAAGATAAACACACAGGAGCAATATAGAAAGCCCCAGGAAGCAGTGGGATGGGGCCAAGGCTGCCGCACCAGCAGCCTCCGCGGCCCCATCCCACCACTTCCAGAGGCCACGGGGAAGCGGCAAACAGCTGCTTCCCCGCGGCCTCCAAGCGGGATGCAGCAGGCGCCCTGGGCACCCGCTCTACCCCGCTTTCCTCGGCGGAGCTGAAGGGAGAAAGGGGCTGCCGCTGCGGCCCCTTTCTTCCTGGGTCTTTGCCATGGCCGTTTAAAGGCCGCGGCAAAGACTTGCTGAAAAGAAAGAGCTCGTTTGGACCGCGGGAAGGGCAAAGGCATCATGGCATGCGCAGCGTATCTAGATGCTACGCACGCCATGACTCCACCATTTAATAATGGTGGCGCCCATACCTGCTAGGGTTCGGGAGGGTGTAGAAGCTACATCCTCCTGAACCCTAATGGTGCCTTAAAGAACCCTTATCAGGCTTATCAGGCCACACTTAGGGTATCACAGAAATTAGCCATTGCCAGATTTACCTGGATTATGTGGTGTAAAACTGCGAATGGTACAGCTGAACCAGGTTCCACAAACAAAAGGCTCCCACAACAGGGGAAAAAACATACACATACACAACAACAACAATGTAGTAATAATAGAGGTTAATGATATACATTAATCTTGGGAATACAACAGCATTAGAATCTGGTCATTGGCAAACTGCCACACAGTCTACAGAAGCTCATGTGATTACTTCCCAAGCCAGGGGAAAAGGTGTGGCTACCACCCAGCCTTTGAGACTGCGAGCAGGTAAAAACACAAACAAGGCTTATGGCTTCTAAATGGAATGCCTGCCTGCCTGCCTGCTTATCTGCCTACTTGCAAGGGAGGGCACATTCTGTTTCCAAAGCAGAATGGATGCCTGAGTTTCTTTAGTTTTGTGTTTGCTTTAAAAGATCTAGCTTTAAAAGATCTAACTTTTTGTACCAAATACTGTAAATGACTAATTTGCCACAACAGTCAATTCCTTCAGTTCCGTAATTTCTCCTTCTGCCCTGCCCCTCTGACCATGTCACTGATCCACAGAAAACAATCTTGATGTGAATGTACATGTAGTTATTTCAAGAATTTTTTCTGCATGCTGCTTTACTTGTGTGCAACATCACATATTCACATCAGCAAAACTACAAAAATGAATAAATAAAAACCGTGAATGAATTCTAATACATACCAGAGGTGGGCAACTTCTTTAGCATCTCTACAGTGTGAAGTTCACCCAGTGCTGATTTTATTTTTTATTTTTTTAAAAGGTTCATGAGGTATGTCCTTGTTTACAAGCCCACTAACATTCCCTGAACATTTCCAGGGTTATATTTGACTTTCAGAGAAAATGTATGCCTTTACACTAAAAATTGCAAGGAGTTAGGTGCAGTGAGTCCAGTGGCAGGGGTGACATAGTTATATGAGATGCCTGGTGGGGGTATAGAAATGAGTGTAATGACATAAGCAACCTATAGAGCATGTGTGGCATGCACATGAAATATATGGTTGCATCAAAAAAATTTCTAGGAGTGCTATATGTTTGCATGTTTCTACCCTTCAAAAGCTGCTCATGGCTGTTATATTACCCAGTTTATTGCATAATGCACAGACCCTTCAGGTGTGTATAGGATTAACAAGTTTCCTTTGAGTTCATTCTAGGGAAACATTTTGTACATCTGACAAAATGGAGTAGGCTAATCTAACTTTAAAGCTGTCCAGAATCTGTACTGGAAAAATGTATCCTGCAGATCAGATGGTGACCTCTCATCTTAACAGTTATAAAAAGCGCACACATCTCTCCTTTCTGTTTTGTGTATTGTATGTCATGCTGCTTCATCTAGGAAGGCTCTTTGTCACAGATTGTTACAGATTTTGCAATCCAGTCAGGCATACAACATATCATTTTGCATTGATATAGCGTTTTTACCAGCAGAGTAAAGAATTTACGTTGTGTGTTGTTTTCTTTTTTAAAAATTGCTATCAATAAATCTATTGCTGGATAGAATAAAAATATCAGGAAAATGGTAATTAAAAGAAATTAAAACAATTGACTGTTGTGTGTTTTAAAATTACAGTACTTAACAACATTTGAAACTGTTCAAGAAAAAAAAGGATCCGGGTGAACTATTTTGGCAGCCCAATGCCTATTAGATCTTGAAAGTTAAACTTAAGAACTCTTTAAGGGTCTAGTCCACAAAAACAAATGTTTCTTAGATCTTTCTGTAAAGTTTTAATTTTCTTTTCTCTGTTTCTTCTCCCAGGGATGATTTTAATGAATCCAGGCACAGAGGAATGTAATGCTGCTGATGAGTAATGCTCCTAATTGTGCCAGAGGTGTCTAATTATTAATCAGTGCAATAAAATTAAGCTGTAGGTTCCTCTAGAATCACTGATCATAGCAAATGCTGATTTGCTACTGCTTGATATTATGAGGGGAGGGATGGAATTCCACTGGAAAGCCCCTCTAAAACCTCAGGGTTCCAATTTGGGCAGAAGTATTTCTGGCACAGATACAGAACTGCTGCATTGCAGCAGGTTCCCAGTGCATTCTAGAAATGGAAACAACACATTCTGCCAATAATTCATGAGCCAGCGCTGACATTAACCAGGGATAACCATCCACCCATGCAATATCTGTCTTGTGTACAGCATGGTCGCTATCATAACACGGAGGCAGAGACATTTTCAACCCCACCCCTGCACATCTTCAGACCTCTGGGCAAGTTATGGAAGTTACTAGACCAAACTGGGCATCTCTGCAGACTTCTGGAGTTCCCATCATAGCAAGAGAGAGGCAATGACACCTCATTCTGGAGAAATGAAATCATTTTATCCTGCAGAACAATATTTTTGATACTTGATTTTAAAAAATCGCTTTTTCGCTGAGGCGTTTTAGGCAAAAATTTGTTCTGTCTGCTTTAATCTGTAATTTTAATTCTTTTTCATTGTTATTGGGGCTGTGCAGACCGGCAGTTTGGGCTGGGTTGGGGTGGAGTCGAGGCATAGCATCGACACAATGCACGGCCTGGCTCTGCCCCCAGAGTGATGTGACACTGCGTGCTGTGCCACTCCGCATGGCTTGCAGTGTCACGGTGCACCTCTGGCACTGCATCCGCACGATGGCACCACAGTTATCATGCCCTGGAAAGTCCAGATCTGGGCTGCGGCGTGCAGTTGCCACGGACCCGATCTGGCTGTAAAAGAGGTGGCCAGAGGCCATCCCTTCTGGGCTGTCTGCACAGCCCCATTGTTGTCTTTTTTATGGCTGTCTTGTTTTTATTATATTATATTTATAGTTTAATCACAATTCTGTACACAGCTCTGACATCCTCAGCATGAATGGTGGTTTATTCTAATAAAATAAAACAACCAACCTAATGAATACAGTGGTCCCCCGCCTTACGAATCCCCCGGGTTGCGAAAACCCTGGGATCCGAAAGGCGGCGGACCGGCAATGTATCCCCCGGGATACGAAATATCCCCCGGGATACGAAGAAAAAAAAGCCGCGCGGCCCCTTTAAATGGCCGCGCGATCCGTTGATTAAAGCGGTCCCCTGGGAAACGAAAGCTTCCGGGTTACGAAAGGTAATCCGGAACGGATTACCTTCGTAACCCGGGGGACCAGTGTAGATAGATCAAAATATATTTTATTATTTTATATACTATCTGTTTTAATATTGTAATAATTTAATTCTGTTTTAATGTACCACTTTTCTAAGTTTTTAATTGTACCGTTTCAATCTTGTAAGATACTTTGAGTCCCACTTTTGCGGAAAGGGTGGGACATAAATAAATATCATCATCAAAATGCATTTTATCCCAATTTTGTCAGAACAATTCAAAATTAATTGACTAGGCTCACCATGTTTTTCCCCTGTCCCTGCTCCCATACCTTTAATAATCCAAAAGTAAACAAATAAAATATTTCCTATCACTTCTCATTTGAACCAAGAAAAGCCTCCACTGATTGATTTCTTCCTGTGACTTGTTTCTTTCTGTGACTGGTTTCTTTCTGTGAGGTTGTTAAAGGCACAGGTGCAGATCCAGAAAAATAAATGTGGCAACCCTTATTACGCTTCAGTTGGTTTGTGATTAGTTGGAAATGGTTTGATGGAATCAGCAACAGAAGAAATGTACTAAGTCTCTGCTTTGGCGGGGGGGGGGGGGGGGGGTACTGACAGAAAAACTATCCCTGGACAGTATCAAAGTGCAAAAGGTGTAAGCATGACTGAGGGGCTTTCTAGTACGTACTCGTCCTGAGAAGCAGCGGGATGGAGCCAAGGCTGCCACATCGGCAGCCTCCGCGGTCCCATCCCGCTGCTTCCAGAGGCTGCGGGGAAGCGGCAAACTGCCACTGAGGGGCTGAGGGGAGAAAGGGGCCACTGCCGCCGCAGCCCCTTTCTCACCGGGTCTTTGCTGTGGCCATATAATTGCTGCAGCAAAGACCTGGAAGCAAAAAGGAGCTCAATTTTCGAGCTCCTTTTTGCGCCACGGAAAGGGCGTGCTTTGCGCCCTCCCGCGGTGCAATGGTGTCATGGCGCATGCAGCATGTCTAAACGCTGCGCGCGTCATGACGCCATCATGGCACATCAGTATGGATGCTGCCATTTAAAAATGGTGGTGCCCATACGCGGTAGGGCTGGGGAGGGTCTAAATGCTGCACCCTCCCAGCCCTACTCATGCCTTTTCTAGCCCTAAAGGCGCTTTTAAATGCCCATCTAGATCAGGCCTGAATATTTCTCCATGTATTGCACATAAAAACAACTAAGTTCTAATTGATCACAAAATACTGGTCTCAGGGAGAAGTCTACTTCAGCTTTCTCTTTGTCATGGTAGATTTATTAGCTTAAATATTTATACTAAAATCTTTAAAAGGTTACCTCAAATAAAAGTATATATATCTACCCCACAAATGTGAAATTTTCAAGACGCCAGTTTAGTTGTACTTTTAACAACAGCTTAATCTATAAGAGCAAGCAAATTTCCCCCTCCTCCTTGCAAGAGGAAGATTCCTCCCTGAGAAGGGGACAAAGAAGGAACCAGCCACACATTTCCTGCTGCTTTTCCACCATTCCCCCTCCTCCCTGTAAGAGGAAGATTCCATCTTGAGAAGGGGACAGAGAAAGAGCCAGCCACATTCTCTGCTGCTCTGCACCACCCTCCTCCTGCCTCCAGTGGAACATTTCTCAGAGGCCACTTCTCCTCCCATCATCCTCAGCAACTGGGACATTGGGCAAAGGTTTCCAAAGCCACCCCCTTCCTTATCTATTAGATCCTTCTTGTTTTGTTGTATTAAGGCAATGTTATCTAGCACTGTTGGATATTATTTTTCTGTTTTTCTCATTGCCACACTTTCTCCTGCTGTTTATTGAGCACCGCATCCATCCCTTCCCATGGCTCCACGCATCTCTCCTAACCTGATCCCTATTCGACCTCTCCCTATCTCCCAGCTTCCATTCTTCTGCTCCCTCTGGAACTGTCACTCTGCCACTCCGAAAGCAGCAGCAATTCATGATTTTCTTTCTTTCTAGATCTTTTAATCTTGCTTTAACCAAAACTTGGCTCCTGGCCCCTGATATTGCTACCTCTGCTGCTCTCTCCTTTGGTGGTCTTTCTTTCACCCACATAAGCCGCTCTGAGGGCCGAGGAGGTGGGGTTGGTATCTTATTGTCTAACTCCTGCCAGTTTCAACCCCTTTCTCTTCCCCCTAGCTACTCTTTTTCTTCATTCGAGTCTCATTCTATTAGACTCTTTTCTCCTTTGCAGCTTCGGGTCACGGTCATTTATCACCCTCCTAGTTCTGCTAACCAATTCCTTTTGGACTTTGAGTCATGGCTTACCTTTTTTCTCTCAGACTCAGTTCCCTTTCTGATTCTAGGTGACTTTAATATCCACCTTGATGATCCTAAGAATCCTTCAACGTCTCGCCTTAGCTCTCTCTTAGCTTCTTTCGATCTTCAACCTCATTCCAAATCCTCAACCCATTTTTCTGGTCTTGACCTAGTTCTCGCTACTAAGTGTGTCATATCTGACTACTTGGCATCTGACTATCCATTGTCAGATCATCATCTAATTTCTTTTACTCTTACTTATATCCCACCTCCTTGTCATGTTGTTCAACGCACTTTTCATAATCTTCAATCTGTTAATTCTGACCACCTCAGTCAGACCTTGGATTCTTCTCTCTCTTCTTTAAATCTTGGGGACTCTGCTGACTCAGCAATGTCTTTATTCAACTTCACTCTCTCTTCAACCCTTTGACCTCTTTGCCTCTGTATCTGTTCACAAGTCCTCCTCTACGTCTAGGCCTCAGCCCTGGCTCTCTCCCACAGTTAGGTTTCTCCGGTCCTGCTCTCGAGCAGCCGAACGCCTTTGGAAAAAATCCAGGGACTGGACCAATTTCATTCACTATAAATGTATTATTTTATCCTTCTCACGTGCCCTGTCTATGGCAAAACAGAATTACTATAAATCATTGATCTGCACCAATGAGAGGCACCCACAACATTTATTCTCCTGCTTCAACACACTGCTAAAACCTTCCTCTCCCCCTGTCTTCTCATCGTTTTCCCCAACTGACTTCGCCAACTACTTCCTCACAAAAGTCAATGCTATTCGATCTGAAATTGTTCCTCCTGATTTGCCCCCTACCACCAATCTCCTGGTACCTTCTACTAATAAACTCTCTGTGTTTCCATCTGTTTCTCTGGATGAACTCTCTACGCTGCTAAATTCTTCCAAACCTACAACTTGTTCTCTTGATCCTATCTCCTCCCATCTTCTAATCTCAATAACCTCTTCCTTCCTGCCCTTGCTCCTCTATATCTTTAATTTCTCTCTCTCTCTTCGGGCTCCTTCCCTTCGGATTTCAAACATTCTCTCGTTTCCCCAATTCTAAAGAAACCCTCTCTCAACCCCTCTTCTCTGTCTAGCTACCGTCCGATCTCTCTTCTTCCTTTTCTCTCTAAGGTTTTGGAATGGGTAGTTTATTCTCGCTCTCTTGAGTTTCTCAAAGCCAATTCCATCCTGGACCCATTTCAGTCTGGTTTCTGCCCATGGCATTCTACAGAGACAGCCCTCACCAAGATCTCAAATGATCTCTTGCAGGTCAAGGCGAACGGCCTCTACTCTGTTCTCATTTTTCTTGATCTGTCTGCGGCCTCCGACACTGTGGACCACTGTCTCTTGCTTGACTTACTTTCTGACCTTGGGTTCTCCGACTTTGTTCCCAACTGGTTTAAATCTTGTTTGTCAGACAGATCTTTTGCCGTGGTCACAAGTGGTCAGACTTCCTTCTCTGTTCCCTTATCTGTAGGGGTCCCTCAGGGCTCTGTCCTGGGTCCCCTTCTGTTCTCTCTGTACACATTGTCCCTTGGTAAACTCATCAGTTCTTTTGGTTTTCTCCTATCATCTGTATGCCGATGACACTCAGCTGTATCTTTCCACTTCTAACCTTTCGCCGGGGCTTGAACAGCAAGTCTCCTCTTGTTTGGCTGCCATCTCTCAGTGGATGCGGCATCAGCGCTTGAAGCCCAACGTGGCTAAGACAGAGCTTCTTGTCTTCCCACCTAAGCCCAATACTCCTTTTCTGTTTCTGTTGATGGCATTTCTATTCAATCGGTTCAGCAAGCCCGCAGTCTTGGTTTCATTTTTGATTCCTCTCTGTCATTTACTCCCCAGATTCAGGCCACTGCCAAGACTTGTAGATTCTCTCTTTACAACATTGCTGAAATCCGTCCTTTCCTCTCAGACTCTGGTCCATGCCCTAGTGGTGTTGTGACTAGATTATTGTAACCTTCTTCTGACAGGGCTTCCTCTCTCACACCTCAATCCTCTAATCTCTGTCCAGAACTCAGCTGCACGTATTATCACATCCACTCGCCTCTTTGACCATGTTTCTCCTCTTTTATCCTCCCTTCACTGGATTCCCTTCCCCTTCCGCATCCAGTGCAAGCTTTTGTTATTGACCTTCAAAGCCCCCCACGGACTGGCCCCTCCTTACTTGTCTGAACTTCTTTCTCTTCACACTCCTTCTCGTACGCTCTGTTCTGGTAGTCAAGGTCTCCTGTCCCAGCTGAGAGTTTCCGCTGCCCTGTCCCGGATTCGTTCCTTCTCACTTGCTGCCCCTCACTCCTGGAACCTTCTTCCCCCACACGTGTGCCTCATCACTTCTCTAACCAGTTTCAAAACTGAGTTAAAGACTATATTGTTTAGGGAAGTGTTCCCAGAATTGTGCCGTCTGACCCAGGATGCCTCCTTCTAACTTTGCATTAGAACCCTAGCCCTCCCTGCAGTCATCTGCCTTGCTCCAGGCTCCAGAGGGAGAGAAGAACCACTGGACCTCATCCCCTTTCCCACCACCTTTCCCTTCTCTTTGTTGTTGTCTCTCTTAGATTGTAAGCCTGAGGGCAGGGAACTGTCTAATTTATAAGATTGTATGTACAGCACTGTGTAAATTTACAGCACTATATAAATAAAGGTTAATAATAATAATAATAATAATAATAATAAAACTTTTCAGTGCAAATAAATTTTTATTTAGGCAGGCTTTTGGTTTTTAAGGAATATTGGGCTTTTATGCAGTCTGCTGTGGCTTTTTCTTACTATATTCTGTATGTGCTTCTTAAATTTTTAAACTTTTCTTTTTAAAAATATTTTTTTTTAAATTTGTATGAATAGGCTTTAGCTGTACTTTGTCTTGACCTGTTGTAAGTCACTTTCAGCCCCGTGCTGGAAGAAAAGGTATAAATACACACACACACACACACACACACACACATATATAGTTTTTACATAAATAAGCAATGATAATGGCTACTAAAAACAATGATCTGCACCCATGGTGAAAATGTCTTGCCCTGATATAGTATTGGTTATAGGATTCAAAGGCCAAATAGTTATGAGGATCCTCATTTATTTTGAAATGCTTGCTTGAGAAAGTTTTCACTGTTACATCAGGCTATTGGGAAGACAAGTTGCAACAGACTATTGGGAAGTGTAACAAGTAAGCAGCCACCACACAAACCCACATACATCCCTCCTTTTTCCTCTCTCGTTGTTAAAATTGAGCCTGTGTTGACTTTCCCTGCAACATTTCTCACACTGTATATTTGAAGAAACCTTGCTGGAATGTGTTGCAGCCTGTTTTGGGGAAACAGATTATTATGATAATAATAGCACAGCATTGATTTTTTTTTTTTTTTTTTGGCCCAGTAGAACACAAATTAACATTTAAGCTTAAAAACCCAAAATAACATTTCATAATTCTATTCTTGTTTTCTTTTTTCACCTAGATACATATTTAACCCTCTTTCAGGGCAATTTTTAAAATATGCATGGAATGCCTTAATCAGAGTATGAAAGTGCCCCATGTCCACAGGAAAGAGCCAGAGTGTCATAGGCTGCACCTGCACTGCATAAATAATTCAGTTTGACACCACTTTAATGGTCATGGCACCATCTTTTGGAATGCTGGAATTTGTAGTTTATTGTACCAGCAGAGCTCTCTGACAGAGACACATCTAACAAAACTAGAATTTCCACATTTACATAGCATTGAACCATGTCAGTTAAAGTGGTGTCAGCCTGGATTATTTCTGCAGTGCAGTTTGAGTGCAGGACTAGAACTGTGGAAGATCAAGATTCAAATCCTAGTTTAGCCATAGGAACCTGCTCAGTGACGTTGGGCAAGTCACACTCTCTAGCCTCAGAGGAAAGCAATCACAACCCCCCTCTGACAAACCCTCTCTTATCAAATCTTGTCAAGAAAACTCCATAGTAGGTTTGCATCAGGATCACCATATGTCAGAAATGACTCAAAGGCAAACAACACATGCCCACAGAAGTATTTGGGGGTTGAAGAATCAAAAGTATTTCACAGTATCCAAACCCCCCGGGGGAGAAAACTTAAAATGTTCACATGTGCTGGAATGTCTGTTTTAAGTAGATGGCAGTCTCCTTTTTTGGTAAGAAAATACAACTAACATAATTGTTGTATATTACATATCCTATAATTTTATTTGTTTGTTATTTAACAAAGTAGATAAAAAACCTGAAACACAGGTTTACAATCCTTTATGTGCCTTCTGTGTGAATTCTGTAATAAAACATGGCTCTTGGGAACTAAAATGTCTTGTCTGTATAGTTAAGGTGAAACTAACTGGTGGCTATATTCAGTTAAGTAGGTGCTGTAAGGGCTGTCCCTCTGCCACACAGCTCCAGACATGCACATGCATGTGCTCACGCCCACAAACTTATTACTAGTTTGTATACATTCTTAATTTACAAAACACAGCTCAGTTGTGTGCATGTCAGGTCAAGAGTTAAATGCAACACATTGAAGGCATTGACAGCAAAGCATAAATCTCTGCCTGGACAGAGGATAAAATAAAGCTGGAAGGGGGAAAAATTAAAACAAAACTTTCCAATTTGCACATGGTTCCCTTGTGCAATGAGTTTAAATGCCATCAAACATAAAGGTATTTAAAGTTTTATATGTTTAAAATTCAGTCCACAAGACTGCAAGGGGAGTACCTACTTTCTTTTCTGAAGTGAAAAAAGGGAAGAAAAGGGAGGAATCTTCTGTGAATCTGGTAATCCGGAGGATAATGACTACTATAGCCACCAGTTCTGCAGAAACTGGGAAGTCACGAGAGGCAATACCAGAGGGCTGCAGAGTTGCACAAAAGCCAGACGCCATGTATTGCTCACCTCTACCGACTAGAAATGGCAGTGCCAGAAATGTTCCTTCATTTTCAAAATGATTTTGTATACCCAGACTAAGTCATGTTTTTCCAGTACAAAAACTGAAAATAGACATTACTTTTACTTGTGTGTGTGTGTGTGTGGGGGGGGAATTGTAGAAGTTTCACATGACTCCCCCCCATACACACACATCAATATTAAAATAATATCTGATTAGGGTAAAAGGGGGAGGTGCAGGGGATACCTCTGCCCTTGGCTCCTATATGTGTTTGGCCGATGTGAGAAAAGGCTCTACATGTGTACTAATTCCTTCCTATGTTTTGAGAGGTGTCATTTTGTCTTTCTCAGATTTTGCTCTGTACCACTTTTCCCTTTGTTGTTATTTTCTGCCTCCAAGACATTTCTGATTTATGGTGACCCTAATCTATGACAGAGTTTCTTAAAGGAAGATTTGGTTAGAGGGGGTTTGCCTTTGCCTCCTTCTGAGGATGAGAAAGTGTGGCTTGCCCAAGGGCACCCAATGGGTTTCCATGGCTGAGCAGAGGTTCAAACCCTCGTCTCCAGAGTGTTAGTCCAACACTCAAACCACTATACCACACTGGATCTGTTTGCCCCTTATAATATTATAATCTTAGTGGGCCGCTATTTATTTTTGGAAATCTTAGAATTAATTTCCCCCCACTCTACCTTCAAAAATGATTTCAGGCTGGCTACATATAGCAGTTTCCCCATGTGATTCCAGTGACTGGAGTCTGGAGCCACATATTCACATACACAAATATTCTAAAAGGAAACATCAAAAGAACATGGTTAAAAGTGTTGAAACACTGTGGTGAGCCCTTTGTCAGAACAGCTTGCCACATGGCACTGCCTCTGCGCATTTGATATTTCATGTCTCCTACGCCATCAGCCGTGCAGGGGAACTGGGCCTCGATGGAACAGAATGGTTGGATTCTGCTTAAAGTTTCACTAAAGTGCTTGCATGAATGGCTTAAGAGGCTACTGAGAAAAAAATCAGTTTGATACACCAGCTGTGTGTGTGTGTGTTTGTGTGTGTATACATTCATTTGAAGTCTCAATGTCTGACTCATTTCTCTTGCTGAAGCCTTAAAGGGTTCCAAGAAAAACAAAATCACTGCCAAAGTATAAAGGCTTGGAGGGAGTCCCTAACACAGAAAGCCCCCTGCAGGAACAGGAGTGTTGGCAAGTGTGGACTAGTAATCCTGGGAAATAAAACCATTTGTTTATGTGAAAGGCAGAGACAGCTTAAGCTAACAAAGTTAGAGCTTCTCTTGTCATGGGCTTTCAATGTTGTTTTAAGCTCTAAGTAAAGAGTTGTATTTGCCTTTCTTGAAGAGGCAGGAAAACACCACCTTACAAAAGGGGATTGCTCAAAGCTCTCCAAAATCTCAGGCTAAGGAAGGAGGTGACATTCTTAACAGTAGCAATTGTGGAAGGTTTTAAACCTCTGCCTCACTGAAAGACCAGCTTCACAATTTACTTTTTACAATTTACTTTTAAGAAGACTATCGACTCATTTGAGATTATGTGCAGGAGAAGAGTGCTAAGGATACCGTGGATGGCCAAAAAGACAAACAAATGGGTCCTGGAACAAATCAAGCGTGAAATCTCCATGGAAGCCAAGATGATCCAATTGAGGCTGTCATAGTTTGGCCACATCATGAGAAGGCATAACTCACTAGAATAGACAATAATGCTAGGAAAGGTAGAATGTAGTAGAAAGAGAGGAGGATGCACGCCAGATGCCTAGACTTAATGGGGGGGGGGTCACAGGCCTGGATTTTCAGGAACTAAGCAGAGCAGTGGAGGAGAAGGGGGCTTGGAGGTGTTTCATCCACAGGATTGCCATGAGTTGGGATAGACTAGAGGGCAGTTAATAACAACAACAACAACAAATGCTAAATCAGATTTAGCCTTAGAGTGTACACTCTTCACCACCGCTGCTTTTTACATGCTGCCTTATCCTGTTGTTGTTATTGTTATTGTTGTTGTGTGCTTTCAAGTTACTTCTGACTTATGGTGACCCTAAGGCAAGCCTCTCACAGAGTTTACTTGGCAACATTTATTTGGAGGGGGGTTTTGCCAGTGCCTCCCTCCTAGATTAAGAGTGTACCTTACCTATGGTCACCCAGTAAGTTTCCCTGATCTCCAGAATCCTAGTCCTATGCTCAAAACACTGTACCATGCAAGCTTTATTACCCTGTCCCCCACCAACGTCAAGGAAAAGCAATGTTGATAATGTCACAAGTGCTTGCTTGACATCCCACAATTTACTGCTTTATAGTCCCATCCCCACCTATTGTTCTTTTGCTCTAGAACAATAAAATATTCATAATATTTTCAATGCTGCAAATGTTTTTTGAAATCACCTCCACCATATCAAATGACATGTATGACTTCATTCCTACATGCCAATCCTGTCTTCCAACTCAAAAAACCCTAGCAACAGAACTGATGATTTTTTTTACACCCTGCTGATACAAATTTCCACCAATAACATGGGGGGGGGGGTGCTGCTCTCTGGGACTGGAAGGGGTTTGGATTCAACACCTCCAAAGTATCAGAGCTTTGCCTACAAATCAGCTTCTTTTTATTCTCTTTCATCTTACAAAGGTAAAGACTGTAACATCTGTAGCAGCTGGGAGGGCTGTCCTCCTGAGTTCCAAATATGGGAAACAGCAGTCCACAGAAATGTCTTCAATGAAATGTTAATTATTAAAACTTTTTTGGAACACTGAACAAAACAATATGAGCACTGAGGCCTTCCAACTTTGCTCTTTCATGAAGAGGTATAAAACACTTAGGTGGGATGGCCCTTTCACACTTCACAACTAGTGTGCTATGACTCTGTGTTAACTTCCATGACAACATCCCATAGAATCCTGGAATTTGCAGTTTAGTGGAGGATATTTAGAATTCTCCACCAGAGAGCTCTACTACCTCAACAAACTACAAACCCCAGTATTCCCTATGATGCAGCCATGGAAGTACTACTATAATTTTTTAGTGTAAAGGGGCTTAAGATCACCTCCTCCATGCTGAGGCCTCTCGCTTCCACTCTGAGGGGAGACCTCATGTGTCCAATAGCCTCATAGGATATCACACAATGTGTTCAGCTCAGGATCATCCCAGGACCTGAAGTTTCCAGGGCAAAGCCTGAGGCCTAGGAATGGCCATTGGTTTAAAATTACGCGTTAAGCACCAACCACAATAATAGCATGCTATTTAAACACACAGAGAGAACATACTTTCCTGTTTGTAAATTCAGGCAGAAATCTTAGCTAAAGGGGTGGCTTCCAGATCAAGGTGAAATGAAGAGATTATTCCTTTTCACTTACTTATGAGGATGGTATAAGGAACATTGAATTTAGTCCACTTGCTTCTAACCAAAAGGTGGACACTGAGCAGAAGGTGACCCTTGATGCCACAACAATTGGAAGGGGGGGAAAAGAAGTCAGCAAAGAAATATAATAATAACAACAACAACAACAACAATAATACGTTTTATTTCTAGCCCACCCCTCTGAACGAGCAATCGGGGTGGGGTACAAAACAGAATAACAATTAACAAAGCAAAAATACAAAGCAGTTATAGCAACAACAAAAATACATAGTAATTATAACAAAAAATAAAATTAACAAAGCAAAATACATAACAATTTGCCTGGAGTCCTGGTGGTGCAGTGGTTAAATGTCTGTACTGCAGCCACTCACTCACAAACCACAAGGCTGTGAGTTCAATACCAGCCAGGGGCTCAGGGGTGACTCAGCCTGACATCCTTCCAAAGTCACTAAAATGAGTACCCAGCTTGTACAGGGAAATTGGCTTACACATTCTAAGCTGCTTAGTTTAAGTGCACTGATAAGTAGCATAGAAATGTATTTGCTGTTGCTATTGCTATTGCTGGAGATGGCCCATGAAAACTGAGATGTGGCAGCCCTGGTGTCAAACGCTATGTACAAACTACTTCAGAGGCTCCCAACGGTTTTCACAAAGAACATTTACAAAAGTAGTTATAATTTGTTCAAGCCTCTTCAATTACAAAAGCATCCCCAAATAGTGTCAGGTTCCAGTCTCGTGGAGAAAATGGCTGTGATTCTCCCTCTTTGGTAGTCAGACTGGCAGCTGCAGTTGGTGAAACCTTTTCTGTAACTGTCACAAAGGACCCATCTCACCCTGTGGTTCAGTTTGGAGACTTGCTAAAATCCTAAAAGTAAATCTGTTTATGTATCTTATTATTTGGTAGTTTTATTAAAAATTCTTGCTGTAGAGGTAAAACAAACTCTAGCAAAGTATTTGGAGGGAGAGAGTAAAGCATTTTATAAAGGAATACCCTCCAGCATTTCACAGATAAAAATGAGATCATATTTCTGTAATCATAACATCTCTAATCTCACACCAAATATTATTGTCTGAGAGCATCATATTGCATGCTAATAATGAACTTGGGTGGTCAAAACATGTATCAGCTTGAAGCCAATGGGAGATAATGCAGTGGCCTCATTAGCCATACTCCATGTGTACAAGTAGGTATATCAATCTGTAAAATAAAATAAAAAATAAAATGTCTAATGAAGTCTAAATATGGGCACATCCAGACAGATTAAAAAGACAATAAAGCTCCAGGTTTTTTCCTATTCTTTTATTTTGAAGATCCATATATCTTTTATCCCAGAATATTTTCTGCAAACTCTGATACAATCAGACTTTTTATACTAGCTTCCTGGGTAGGTTTAATATAGCTCAGTATAAAATCAGATGACAACCAGTGTGGCGTAGTGGTTTGAGTGTTGACTACCACTTGGGAGACCAGGGTTTGATTCTCAGCTCAGCCATGCAGCCCACTGGGTGACCTTGGGCATGTCTCAGGGGAAAGCAATGGCAAACCTCTGAACCAATCTTGCCAAGAAAACTTCATGGGTCACCATACATTGGAAATTACTTGAAGTCACACAACAATAACAAATCAGAAAGAACAGGAACAAAGTCTGGGAATTTTCAGTCAGTCTGAATATGCTCTATGTTGAGTGGTTGTCCAGAGCTATGGAATGTTGCTTTGTTAACAGATTGGAAGGAGAGGAAGTTGGCCTGCTTCATCACTCATGGCTTATTTGTTGTTGATGTTAACAGCTGTCAAATTTACTTTGACTTATGGCAACCCCATGAATGAAGACCTCCAAGACACCCTATCCTCAACATCCCTGCTCAGGTCTTGCCAACTACCTTGCCTTACCTTACCAAGCATTATTGTCTTTTTCTAGTGAGTCATGTCTTCTCATGATATGACCAAAGTATGAGCCCAGTATGGTCATCTTGGTTTCTAGGGAGAGTTCAGGTTTGATTTGCTCTAGGATCCAGTAATTTGTCTTTTTAGCATCCATAGAACCCTTCTTCAGCACCACATCTCAAATGAGTTGGTTTTCTTCCTGTCAGCTTTCTTCACTGTCCAGCTTACACAACCACACATAGAAAAAGGAAATATGATGGCATGAACAACCTGACTATTGTTATACTTCAGAATCTTGTTTAGTTCCTTCATAGTTGCCCTTCCAAGTCCTAGTCTTTTTCTGATTTCTTGACTGCAGTCTCCATTTTAATTAATGATTGAGCTGACTACTGCTACTGCCCAGTAGCCACTTGGCACATTTAAATCAGGAGTGGACAAAGTCCAGTCTGTGGGCCACATGTGTCACACCAGGATTGATTTTATGCCCTCACAGGGCTCCCATATGGTTCAACATTTTTTGGTATTATTTTTTAAAAAAGAAAAATTCATTTGCTTCAAAGTGTCCAAAAATGACCTTTAGGGGTTTGGAAGGCATTTCCATCAAATTTGGAGGCACAATTTTGTACTTTGCCCCCCCCCTACACACACACACACACACATACACACATACCACTAGTACTGCTGCCCAGTAGCTGTTTGGCACATTTAGTCTGGCTCCTAAGTAAAGGTCTGTCTGAAATGGGAGACCCTATCAGCAGCACTGCTGCCATCAGCTTCTGCTGCCACTCTTGCCTCACAGGAGCATGCAGTCCCATAACCATGGAAAGGTAGTATCATCGGTATTCCAGCAGTTTATATCATCCCTGAAGTTCTATGTTCTGGAAATCTTGAACTGCAATCCTCTCATGAAGTGGCAGGGATGCACAGAAATGGCAGAGTTAATAGAGTTGATATGTTTGGTTGATCATTAACAAGCTTAAAATATTCATTCAATTTCATTAGAAATGTAATTATTTTATATAGACTCAGTAATTAAATTTAAGGTAATTACCTGCAATGAAAAGTTTATCAGCATTGTGTTGAAAAGTACCACCCATCATTTTATTCCTTCACCTACCTCCCAGGTTTTTTTTAAACCTATCTCATCCATTCTACTGAAACCCCCTCCCTTGCTTTCCCTTTCTTCCCCATTATTTTCTTATTACTTATAATATTATCCCTTTAATGCACTAGCCCAGCTTATCCTTTCTGTTGTGGGTCCCTGACGTTCTCTGTGGCTCACTGACTGTCTGAAACCCTGCAGCTTTCTTATCAAGAAGCATGGGCACATTTCAGCACTTTCTTGCATGCTCTGCTTGTCCCTCCATGTTACATACCATATTGCTACAAACAAATGCCTATCCTATACTGGCTTGTGAAGCCACTGGACTAAAAAGTTGACTACAGTACTTCCCGTGTTATTTATGATTAACATATCCATCATTCTGCTGGTAAAAGAGAGAACTGTATGTTGCAGGGGTTTCTAAAGCATTTTCTGTGCACAATGACTTATTTCACCTACAGTTGCTACAGGAATTTGGTCAATGAGGCCTAGTCACAAAGTACCAAAGGAAGAGAGATTTGGTTCCCTAAAATGGTATATATATAACATTTGATTTTATAGGAATTAATTCAGAGGGACATTAAAGAACAGGGCTGTCCCCATCATTAGGTGGATAGAGGCGAGCACTTCAAGCAGCAGGTGCTTGCAGCCAGAAATGACAGCATCCCCTGACCCCAGCTGGCCCTTCGGAACTTTCCCAGGGTTGCTGAAAACTATAAACCAGCTTTTGCTATTTTTTTTTTTTATATTACTTAGATTTAACATAGGAATTTAGCACACAGCTAAAATAAGAGATTTACCACTGCCGAATTCATTCGAATTTGGGCTGCATCCAGATATTATCAGACGCATTTTGCCAATGACAATGCCGACCAGGTGCAGCTCGGATAACCTCCGGGTAGAATCTGAGCTCAACCAGCCGATTTGCAAAGCTGGGAGCTTCCTGGTTTTGAAAAGAAGCAAGCTGAGCTCAGATTCTACCCGGGCTACCTCCAGTCGGTGGCACTGGCGGCAAAATGCATCTGATAATTCCCAGATGCAGCCTGAATTAGAATTGAATTAGGCAGCCATTAGTCATTTTTTTAACTAGGTGCTAAACTCCATAGTGTGAAAGGGACTGAAAATAAATGAAAACTGTGTATCAGAATGAGGGAGTTAATATGTTTGCTAAAAATAACCTTTTTCTTAAACTCATGTAAAAATAAACAACATTTTTAGCTATACTGCATTACTACTCAATTAGCAGCATTAATATGCTTGCATACCCTTCAACATTTCACAGGGAAAAAAACAGTAAACACAGGGCCAAAGAAATCAGAGTGTGGTTAAGATGACAAAAGTTACTCACGAAGGACAACCCACAAGCTGGGAGGTGCTGCAACAGTATGCTTTTGCCTCATCTTACTGGAAAGGGCAAGTTTCTTCCTCCTCCTCTCCTCTCCCCCTTGTTATAAGTGAATGCAAACTACTTTTACACTTTGAACTCAGTTTGCAGCAACTGAAGAAAGTTGAGGGCAAAAGAGGAAAGTGGGAAGAGGAGAGAGAAACTAGGATATTTTAAAAGCAGTTGAAAAAATGAAACAGAGGATGATTCAGGACTGTCTCGACCAAATCAGGACAGTTGGACGATATGCCCTTCAATGAAAATACACTGTTTCTTACTGATCATCAATCTGTGTATCTGCAACACATTTAAGAGTGCTTTGTGGGCTCTTCTGTTAGTGAATGTTTCAATGAAGGAATTTAATTGTCTTGCAAATTTTAATTCAATGGCTGGGAAATCTGTGAGGTGTTCCTGGTGCACAGTTAATTTCAGGCAGTTTTAAAACCACTCAGAGTACTGAATGGCCTCTGTTTCAGCTACAGTCACGGGGAGAGTGCAATAGATACATAGAGCTATACACATACTTGGAAATATACTTGAAATATTGAGTTAATGAATCGTATTTAAAAGGCTCAGTGGTTCCAAAGTTACATCTTCAGAGTCAGCTAAATGAATTGCTTTCACGTAGTTCATTTCTCCATACAAGTTGACTGTGACATCAGCATCTTAATCTTCAGTGAATGACTTGCATGTTTCTGCATCTGGTTTGCAATCATCTTATTTTATTTCCACAGAAACTTGAATTTCTCATCCAAAAGCTTCATAGTTTTATAATTATTTTTATGACTGGTAAATACGACAGTTTTATGAAAGAAGAAACTTTATTTCTTCTGAATTTCTAACAGCCACTTCATCCAGACTGTTTCATATTAAATTATTTCATCTTTTTAGTCAATTTCTCCAGAAATTCTTTCTCAGGATTCATTGCACTGGCAAAAGCCTTTCAGAAAGTATGACATTCCAGTTTTCTTGAACATAACTAGAGAGATTATTACATTAGAAAAAAATGTGTCTTATCCCCAATGGGATACATTCGTGTTTTGGATTGCAAGCAGGTTTTATCACATTCAAAATGCTTTTGCAACTAGCATGCATCCCAGTCGATCAAACATGGGAAGCTCCCGTCTTTGAAAATCAGCCCGTTAAGTGTGGCTGGCACCCAGGCTGCATGCAAGTTGCAGTCACCCAGCAGCAGCCGGAGGCATTTTTGAGTGTGATAATATCCACTTGCAATCCGAAACACGGGACTGTGTCCCATCAGGTATAAGACGTGGGTTTTTTTGTAATGCGATAATCTCCTAAATCAACTAACTAGTGGTTAGTCAACTAACAAGGTTTCAATTTTCTTGACTTCAGCATCACTGAGAAATGTCAAAATAAGTTGTGAGAAAAGTGCATGTGATGGATCTAATCTGAGGTCTTTTTATTAGCCATTGTTAGCCATTATAGATCCTATTGGTGAAGAACAGCTGACAAAGTTCCAAGAAAACAGTAGGAAGTAGGCACAGTTTAAAACCAGCTCCAATCAATGGGGTCGAGAGAGCTTATAGTTATGTCTTCCATTTCAAATTAACCTGGCCTGACCCTAACAGGATGTGTTTTTGCCCCCAGTAAGACCAGGAGATTGATGAGAGAGAGAAGTGATAATTAAAATGGTGAGTGCTTCTGCACTGTAGAAATAATGCACTTTGATGCTGATTTAATGGCTCCATCCCACACAATCCTGGGATTTGTAGCTTTGTGAGGCATCAGCACTCTTTGGCAGAGAAGGCTAAAGATCTTGTAAAACAAAAAAAAAAATCTCAGGTTTTCATGGGATGGAGCTACAGCCAGTGGCCGTTCACAACAGATGACACACCAGAAGAGGTGTGACACCTAGTAGGGCCCTCCCCCCCCCCCGGGCTGTCGCATCATTCTCTTCATGAGGAAAACGACAGGGTGGCCCCAAGGGAGGCCGAGCATGCCAACCTGGAAGCCCCACCCCGGAGTACCCCCCAGCAGTGGGTGATACCAGGGGCAGGGGTGCCACTAGCTACAGCACTTAAAGTGGTGTCAAACTGTATTATGTCTACAGTTTAGATGCACCCTCAGTTGATCCAGGTCAGTCAGCATGACACACTACAGCTGTGCAAAACTACCCTAAGGTGACTTTCAAAAACAGATGTGCCAGCTCAATAGTTTGTAGATAGTAGGCTTAGTTGTTATCTGTCACTGACATCTAATCTTGCTTGCTTACATAGCTCATCACTGTAAATGCCTTGATGTTTGGAAAATTCCATGCACTCCATGTGACTCCCCTCTCCATCTCTGATGAAGAGCTGTCTTTCAAGTCAGGAAGTTGATGCTGGCTGATGGCTCCTATGAGACTAGGCTCTGAAAAAAGTGCTCATCCCTTGGCAAACACTGCTAAAAGTAATTGAAATAAGATGTCTGTGATATCTATTGCTTAATGTCCCTTGTCAAGGACTCATGAAATACTGTGTGCTACATGCTTTCTTTATGATGATAATTTTATATAGAGTAAGGATTTTACTGACAAAAACCAACCTCAAATGACGGAGAACTGGAATACATTTTTAAACTCTGTAGCATTGTCTTAGGTTTAGGAATGTGTTGCCTTCACCACAATATTTCATTGCTCTGTAATTCAAAGGTGGTCTAAAGTAAAATCATGTACTTTTTTAAACTTAAAAATTAAATCTTCTTGATTTCAGTCTGATTCTTTACAAACCAAATATACTATCACTGTTGCAAAAAAAAAAAAAAAACCCCACACCTTTTTGAAATGCAGTCTGGAACAAATACATTACAAACACATTTATGAGAGTCTATTCAACTGAATTATGACAATTTATTGAGCAAAAGACAGGCTATCAGATAGAGACAGACAGACAGACAGATGTTAGATAATACATGGACACTATCTGATGTCTGGTAAAGCACTGTAAATGACACAGTGGGCTGATCTAGACTGGCAAAAAGGGGTGTGTTCATGCCTGCATGAAAGTGTAGCCTTTAGATGACCCACACTGAAAGTTTGGCATGAATGCACTTCTTTTGCATTTTAGTGGGGAAAAAGCAGCTTTAAAAAGGACCTGCTTTTCCCAGCTTCTTTTTAAAAGGGGTGTAACAGTGCAGCTGTGTCTAAATGCTGCAGTGCAACTGTGCAGTTTTTTAAAGCTCCCAAACCCTAGCTCCAGCTCTAATCCGAACCGTAGACATGCCCAGTAGGGACTCTGGGATGCTGTAACTTTTATGCAACTGTGCATAAAATGTCAATGCATTCATAAAATAAAGAAGTTTATTCATAAACTTAAATTGTAACAGATTTCATATCTTTTTAGGGGGGGGAGGGATGCAGTTTGTTTTATTGATGTAATAGTATTTTAATGTGTATTTATACCCCACCTCAATTGATCTCAAAGGGGTGGGGTATAAATAACAACAACAACAACAATTATTATTATTATTATTATTATTATTATAAAATAAAGGGGTTCATTCATGGTTCACCGATGCAACTGTGCACTTAAAAAAGGGAAGCAAAACCACAATAGTAATTTGACAGATCTTCATAACTGCACAGTTCATGTGTGATGTACCTGCACAACTGTGCAGTTCGCAGTTGGCAATACAATTGCCTGTATGATGTAGTGGTGCAACTGTGCAGTTTGCAGCTGGCAACAACAACAACAACAAAAAAGGTTCAGCACGGCCAAAAGCTCCATTCATTGCCACCCGTGCAGCTGCTCCGCCTGTGTTTCTAGCATCCTGACAGCTTCCAATGTAGTTGCTGAGCAACAGAAAAGACTTCAGATAAGTTGCCTTCACACCTCCTCAGTGTAGCTGCCCTATGCCTTTTTATTACACACCTGGGGCTTGCAGTGTAGCTGCTAAGCATTAAGGAAAAGGCAACTTCATGTCTCCCTTTCCTGCCAATCTAGAAAGCCCCAGTGTTATTCATTCATTCATTCATTCATTCTTGTGGGATGTGTATTGGACCAGAACATCTAGTATGTGCTGGGTTGTTTGAGATGTCGCAATGTTTCTTACCAAGACCTAGATTTCATATGCATGATTTTGTATTCTCCTATTGGCCTTCAGCTATATACATGAAAAACATTTTGTCCAGTACTTACCAGACCTTGTTTGTGGAAAGGTCTGGATACTTAACCTCCAAGTAAGTGGTGTCTAATATCCATGCATGTATACAGAGAAAAATCAAAGGGGAATCTCTTACCTTAAACCAGATACACTTCTATCTCTGAGGGAATGACAAAGCTTTTTGGATATGGTAATGTAAAACAGCAAGTTTGGGGCATCAGCACCTGGTGACACCAATGTAAAAAGGAGTGGTGAATCTGTTCTGGCAGTCCAATGTTTAAAAGAGCTATCCAAGGAGTGGAAATCCATCCTTAATATATGTTCAGCACTTTCGATAGCTCAAATAAAGTTTGGACTGCTTATGACTAACTAGATGCTGTTGCCCCCTTTATCTCTCTCCATTGGCTAGCCAAGATAGGACAAATGATAGCTGTAGTCAAACAACATTGGGTGTGCTACAGGTTGAATAATCCTGGCATAACAAAGCATAAAGGCTCTATTAGTTACAAACCAATATAGCAACCAGGTAGTGTGCCCTAAAGGCATCAGATCACATCTGATCTTGGAAGCTAAACAAGATCAGCCCTGGTTTGTATTTGGGTGGGAGGCTGCCAATGAGCTATACATCAGAGGAAGGAAACTAGCAAAACCACTTCTGAGTATTCCTTGCCTAAGCAAACCCTATGAAAATCATGGGGTTGCCATAAATCAACAGGTGACTTGAAAGCATATATACACACATAGTGTATCTCTTTTCAAAATATACAAGTGTTTAATTCTGTGAAGTCTGATTAAAATCAAAATCAATTAATTATTTCAGTAATTTGATTAATTTTATTTAATTTACTTCAAAATCCATCTCTTTTGGTTATTTCAGTATGCAATGGGGTCTTGTAACATCTTTGAAACTAACTGTGTGGAAAAGGTTGTTGCATAACCTTTTGTAGACTTGGTCTGCTTTCTCAGATGCATGGTCTCAAAAGTGCTACAAGATCCCTTTCCATACTGGTATTCCAGACTAACACAGCTATGTCTCTGAATCCCCTTTGGTTATATCAGTTAGTGCTTTAAATTATCTCAGATTAAATCAGTCTTTTTGAGACATGACTCAACTGTGTTAATGACAAAAAGATAGAAATCATTTGAGAGATGTGCAGCCTGGACTGTCTTCAAGCTTATTTTGACTTGCAGTTCCAGAATGACTAGGAGAGGGGCACTAATATAGCATGCATTTAAAATGATATAGTACTAAATGGGCTATATCTGCTTTCTTGTTTGGATCACAGTTTTAAATTAAACTGAGGAGAATGTTTATTTCAAAAGGGCAAAGTTTAAGAATTTGGGTTAAACATCTGGCAGCTGTGAAAAGCAGCAGTGACATATCTATTACTCTTTTCCTTTCTCCCTTTGTAACACAGAATGTACTATTTCATTTGATGCAGAGTGTGATGCATAATGGTGTGTATCCCTCACTGAAAATCATAGTCACATTGAAAGCCTATTTCATATAGCCTACCACAGAAAAGAATAGGTAGAAAGACACTGCAAAGTTGAGCAATTTCAGAATCGGCTTCAGTAGTGCTGGTAGATAATTTTAGCCTTTGAGGTTAATGGTCTTATGACCATTAATGGATTAATGATAAGAAAGGGCTCTTTGCATGCTGTCTATAGATCCCTGGGCAGTGTGCAGTTGATCAAAATGGCTTTAAAATAATTTCAAAACAATTCAAAATAATGAATCAGAAAAACACATCAACACAAACCCTACACTTTGCTAGATCAATATCAGGCTATAGCCACGGAGTCTCAAAAGTATGGGTTAAAAGCCAAGTTCTAGCTTGGCACTGAAATGCAGTGTGTATGTTTTAAAAAAAACTTGTGACAACTTTTGGGAACATAAGTGTCTTTTTTATACAGAGCCAGAACATTGAACCATGTAGCCCAGTCTTATCAGCTCTGACTGGCAGTACTACTCCAGGGTTTCAGGCAGGATTTTTTTTCCTAGTCTTTCCTGAAACTCCTGGCAGTTCCCAGGTTGAATACCATCCATGTAGTCCCATACAAGCCTGATCCTGCTTACTATCCAAAGGAATTTTTACACCTGTTTGTATCAACAACAGGATTCTTGCCTATGTTTTTTGTATTTTAATTGATCATTCATTCATTTCTTTTTCTCTCAGTAACAATGGGCAAGTGTGCATATAAACTATCCAAATTGATGACATCATTGAAGTGGTTTTTGATATGATAGTATGTTAATCATTTTCAGATTACTGTTAAGCTAACCAGTAGCAGCAGGTGACAGTGTGCAAGGCTTTGGTCATGGATGTGTTCTGTCACACAGGTTAGCTTTCACTGCTGACCAACATATACTTTCCTTTGGCTAACATTTGGGCTTTAGAGTTAAAGCAACCATGCTTGTGTATTAGCACAACATCTGTTTATAGCATCTATATTTTAATAAACAGAATACTACTAATACTTTTAATAGAAAAGTAAAGAAAGAAAACTGAACCCCTCCCTTCAGAGGTGGGACAAAATAGTCCTTTTCCTGGCCACGTTTTGGCCTTGTTCACACCAGCTCTTTTAAAATCATTCACCAAAATCCTATATTACCATTGTGTACTACACAATACACTTAAATGACATTGCTACTTACTGAATTCTGGTGTGACCTTCTTAAAATTCCACTTATCAGTATGCAGCTGCTGGGATCGACAGGGCTCCCTTCTTCTATAAGTCAAGAATCAACTGCCCAACATTCCCATCCCCTCCCATGAGAAATCTCCAGCTTGATAGGCATAAAAAGGACCTTTGTCACAAATCACCCCTGGCACTGGAAACACTTGTGCAAATGGGATGGGAACGTCAGGCAGCCACTTCTTGATCAACAAGGGAACTGATCACAGTAGCTGCTTACCAGTAACTGGGATTAAGTGGACTTTCACAGTCTCTACATAGCCCATAAACTAGGGGGTTTATAGGGATCATGAATACAGAGCAGTTATGAAGGTGAAACTCTAGGTTACATTTTTGCAATTGCCTAACAGGATTCCATCCAGTATATCTGTAATCACAAATCATAAAGAGAAGAGAACTCAATAGCCACCCAGTCCAAGACATTCTGCCATGCAGAAAGACACAATCCAAGAACTCATAACACATGGGCATCCAGCCTCTGTTTAATGACCTCCAAAGAAGGAGACTCCACCACACTCTGAGGGAGTGTCTTCCACTGTCAAACAGCTCTTTCTGTCAGAAAGGTCTTCCTAATATTTATGTGGAATCTCTTTTCCTATAGCTTGAATCCAGTGTTTCATGTCCTTGTCTCCAGAGCAACAGAAAACAAGCTGGCTCCATCCTCTATATGATCTCTTCAAATATTTCAACATGGCTATCATGTCACCTCTTAACCTTCTCTTCTCCAGACTAAACATACCCAGCTCTCTAAGTCATTCTTCATGGGGCATGGTTTCCAGACCTTTCGCCATTTTGGTTACCCTCCTCTGGACATGTTCCAGCATGTTGATATCCCTCTTGAATTGTAGTCTCCAGAGCTGTCCAAAGTGTTCCAGGTGAGGTCTGACCAAAGCAGAATAGAGTGTCACTATTACCTCCCTTGATCTAGACATTCATGCAGCCTAGGATCTGGTCTTTTTAATTGGCACATCACACTGTTAGCTTTTGTACAGCATGTGGTGTATGAAGACTCCCAGATCCCTTTTGCATGTACTGTTGTCAAGCAGGTGTATATCTGGTGTACCAAGTGTACATCCTATATCTGAGTATTTCATTTTGTCTGACTAAGTGAAGTACCATGCATTTCTCCCTACTGAAATTAATTTTGTTAGTTCTGCCTAGCTCTATTATATAGATAATCTATATTTATATCTAAGTAACATACAATGTACTGGTGATACTTTGGCATTGGTCTGTGTTCTGACCTCTATTTTTGTTGTTGTTGTTATAGAGGAATAACAGTCAACAACGTTATGTTATGTACAATTTATATAGATTGCTGACCTGCATTCTCATCATTCACATGTATCTCACATGTAGATATATCATCATACAGAAGTTTCTGAAGGATGCCTGGTATCTTTTTGCCCACTGAGTAGTGTTCCTTCATTTGGAAAAACATATGATAGAATTCACAAATGCTGTTGTAGTATTCAAGTCTATGCAGTAATATTTATGCTTTATTTATCCCAAAATAAACATTCAAAATAGATTTGATTCAGATCTTGCTGTTGGATTTTTAAAGCCACCTTCATATCTTACTGCCACATTTCCTGCGGCTATCTTGATTGCATATATAAGTAAAAGAAAATGGCAGAAGGAGTTGTACAACAATTCTAGCACATCATGTAAATTACATACTCTGCCCTTGTTATTTCACTTGTGTCAGGAATTTCCTCAATTTAGGCTTCAGTGCTTTTAAAAATGCAAGCCCATGCTTTCTTCCTCTGCTTGGAGGTCCTCTGGGACTTGAACTCAGCTTGCTCCATGTGAGTTGACAGCTGTTTAAATCAGACAAGGCATGTGGCCCATTGAATCACCTGTCATGTTGATTTATAGCACTTAAAAGATCATTTTAATGCTTTTAAACTCCACCATGACTCTTCAACTGTCATAAAACTCCATATGTTCTTTGAATGTTCATGTTTTCATGTTAGTAGAAATATATGAAATACACACACAAGCGTGTATGTTTAACCATTTTTCACATTTCTTGTGACTCTATGGATATGACTCTTTGTCAAATCCCGCCACACTGACTCCCTATCTCCTCTTACATTCAGTAGAAATCCCTTCTCCTTGTTTTAGAGTTCTCCATAGGCTAGTCCCACCTAATCATTTTACTGTTACTTCTTATTCCTACCTTTGATTCTCCCAAATATACAAAAAAGTTTTTTTTCATTTACCCGCTTGCTGCCCATATACCCAGAAAAAAGTCTCCTCTATTTTTCAAACTTCCTCCTCAGAATTTTTATAAGTTTTAAGCTTAGTAGTAGCCAGTACCCTAATACTGAGCAACAAATGTAATACATTCTATCAGTACAATCCTATGCATGTATCATTAGAGTCTGTTTCATTGAGTCCAATGGGACTAATTCCCTGCTAAGTATGTATAAGATTGTGGTTTAAATGTGGGTGAATATATACAATAATATGACTAATAAATGGGTCCCATAGCAAATTAAACTGGAATTAGAAGCCAAAATTACTGCACTGAAGCCATCTCACTTTGGCCTTCTCATGACATGACTCATTAGAAAAGGCAATCAATCAAACAATCAAAGCCTTTATTACAGTCAACAGACCTCCAGGCAATATAAAAATTTAAAAAACAACCAGTTTTAACACAACAATAACATATTAAGAATGAATTTGCAGTATCAGTACAAGTATAATTAAAACTAACAAGCTTCTAGCTCTTCATCTTATTAATCAGTTAACAACATAAGCAGACCTTGTTATGTAAAACAGATACTGCTCTTTCTGCTTATTGGTTGCACTATAAAAATAGGCTAGGTCAAGAGAAGGTGTTTACTGTTAGTTACTAGCACCTGTTATTGATTCTTGCTGTAGTAGTTTCTATAGCCCTGCAGGTCTTAATTGCTGCAAAACAAAATTTTGCCACCTCTTCTGTAACCTTTTTATCAGTGTCCTTTAATAGATATCTTATATACCAGCCCTGAGATCTTCCCTGAAATTTATCTAATAAGGGTTTTATTAGTCTCTGTCTGTCATCCTGTAAAAAGTACATATAAGAAGGATATGTGATATGGATTCTACAGACCCTTCTCCACAATGGGTCTTTATACTCAACATGTTGGAAATGGTCTTCCAATACCACAGATGGAAATGCATTAAATCTTGCTTTGGTAAATGCCAAGCGATATTTGGGAATTGTGAAATTTTTTAGATAGTTTGCACCATTCTTTAGATTAAATTCCAGGCCTAGATTAGTAGGAGAACAAGTTGTGTTGGCAATTGATAGTGAATGCTGGCTATCAATATCTCTGATCCTCTGTATGAGGATTTTTCTTGCCGTTGTCCAATTTAACGTGCAAAGAAAACTATCTGAAAGGCCCAATCTCTGGAACTTCTTTAGGATCGCTCTAAGTGTTTGAGATTTATATGAGTCCTTCCATAAGAGATTAGCGTAGCCTCTTTCTGGGCCTGCAAACATGAGCCTTAGCCAGTATCTTAGAGCCCATTCCCATGCAATACATTCCATTGATGTACACCCAGCTTCCAATCCCAAAGTTGCTGATGGCACACATTTAGGGACTCCAAATAAATTTCTAAGAAAGGTTGATAGGACCCGTTCAACCAATGGAAAGAAGCCCAATATCCATATTGGGATGCCAAACATTAACTGAGGGATAACCTTAGCCTGCTGTACCCTACATGCAGCAGGTATAAATTGGCCTCCCTTGATATAGAAAAACTGGGATATTGCTTTGCTGCTATTACTTGCAGAAAAGGCAATAATCCTTGGTAAAGTGGGAAGGGGTAGGAAAAGAGGAATGCAGCATTACAAATTAATATACTCAGTGAAGGAAGCCACCGCCCTGAATTTGCAGAATCTGAGCAGGGATGTTGATGAGACAATGTCTTGAAGGTCTTTAATTCATAGAGTTGCAGTAAGTCAAAGCTGATTTCTTTTGTTGTGTGCCTTCAAGTCTTTTTTTTTACTTATGGCAGCCACTATCACAGGGTTTTCTGGGGCAGAGCACAAGGTCACTCAGTGGGGAATCGAACTTTGGTCTCCAAAACTGGAGTGACAGCAATCAACAGTAACCAATAATTAATTTGTAATGTGATGTGTAAAAACATATCTGTCTCTTAAATGTGCAGGAGAGTGGTAGGGAAATGCATCAAGAGTAATTTATACGTGCATAATGATTTTTTTTTTTTAAATGGAGCACTCTTCAGATGTGGGGTTCCACTACTCCAAAATAATGTCTAAGGTGATACAAACTAGCAATATTTTCATAACCACACTTGCAGCATTTGATAATGAGAAAACCTCTGAAGCAAAAATGCACATTTTTTTTACCTATTAACTTCAGGTGTCATTTGTATCACAAAGAGGTTTTGTTATTTGACTGAAGTGAAAAGCAGTTGGATCATCAGATGATTCATCTCTCCACAAAACAAACAAATTCTAAAGCCAAGCAGAGATAGTAACTCATCAGGAATTCTAAGAATGCCCCATGGAGGGCAGTAGACGCATGAGCCCTTTCTTTCGACAACTTTTGACCCTGGAGGGCTGAATGGGTTGGTAAAGTTACAAAGATTTGAAATAATTTACTGATGTGACCTGAAGCTATATTGGGAGAGTCAGAACAACTCCCTTTTATTACCATTTTTGGAAACACCTACTAACATCTGTGGGATCCATAGGACTAGCTGACATTCACACAAAGGCAAGAGAAGCAGAATGCTGCACTGCCCCTAACAGAAAAGTTACTGTCACAAGCTCATCACTTCTAATAGACAAAACACTGTTGAAAGACAATATCTGAGTTAAACTCTGCACAAAGACTGACAATTAAGTTGATAGCCTTCTCATATACAAAAACAATTGTAATGCAAAACTGTTAACATATGTTGAGGCCATATTTCCATAACAGAGCAATGTTTGGTAGACTGGGCCCTCAATATTCACTAGGGGTTAGTTCCAGGACCTCATCCCATGGATACCAAAATGCAGGGATGCTCAGGTTTAATGGAATACAATGACACAGTAAAATGGCATCCCTTATATATAAAATGGTGGACAGCAAAGGTTGGATTTTGGAATTTCCCCCCCCCCCCCAAAAAAAATAGTTTCAAGCTATGCTTGATGCAAAATCTGTGGATACAGAGGACCGACTGTATAAGGTTGTCACTGAAATTAATTAGATACAGAAGTTCTTGGGTAAAATCTCAAGGACTGACAATGATTAATGAAATGACAGTGGTATCAAGGAGTTCGTAAGAGTTTCAGTGTGGCTACAAATGAATTCTGAATCCAAAATCTACTCTTGATTTTGGACCAAGTGAAAATGTTACATTAGCCTGGTACAAACAGGTGCCTTACATTGGCCAGGTACAGACACCCTCGGGCCAAAACTAGGGCTCGGGAGTGCGCAGCGACCGCACGCTCCTGAGCCGTAGTTCATGCTGGCAGTGTCATGACTACGTGGCCCTGCCCACATGGGGTGCACATCCATAATGCAAGTGTGGCACAGTGTCCACATGTTGCAGTGCCGTGCATGCATCATCAATGCACGCCCATGTGCCAATGGCTTTTAGCAGGTTCTTTTTACTGTGGAGGGACGCCACATGGTTTGGCTGCTGCGGTGTCCCTCGGGAGCAGAAAGGGGTACTGCAGACCTTCTTTTCAGGGCTGTCTGTACAGCCCCATTGTTTGGGAAGAAATAATCAGTTCTTCAGATTTTTTAAATGAAACAGAAATGGCTGGTAAACAGCTATTACTTTGACAATTACTTACTATTACTTTGACAGCTATTACTTTGACAATTACTTACTATTACTTTGTTTCATCTTCTTCCAAGAGCCAGCTAGTGATATTGTATCCACTATAGAGGACCAAGTCAAAATATATCTTGTTTTACCCAAAGATGTGTCCATAAAGCAGTACCATAAAGCAGTTAAGGGTCGGATCACCTTCATACTGGTATTGCTTTTAAACTCCAAACATAGTGTTCATATTGTAATTTTCTTTTTAAACGATCAACCCTAGAGGAAGAATTTAGGTTAAGCCATGGTGCAAGAAGAAGATGATCTAATGATCTAACCTAACCATGCTGCTCTCTACCAGCAAAAAATGAAACCATATACTCCTTTTCGAATAATGGGATACAACTGTTTATATAGCACCTTGGAGAAATAGTGATTTTCATAATCTAAGACTCCATACCCATATCTTGATTGAATTTCATTCTTTTGGCTGGAAGAATGATACTTCTTACTCCCATCCAATGTATAACAGAAAAAACTAAACTTTGAATTCTGTAAATCTAATTTATGTCTTGATTTTTTTTAAAAAATGGTACTGTCATTAATTTTTTAGAATTTTTGTTGGGCAGACTAAATGTGATGAAAACTTTTAAGAAAAATTATACTGCTCCTTCCAAATTACATGGAAAGATTTTTCCTCCTCCAAAGCTATCCTGCCAGCTGTAGAGGTGTTACCTTCCATGGTGCTCTGTTTAAACAGTTTTATTTATACAGACAACACAGACAATATAAATCTCTAATACTGTTATTGTAAAGCCTTATAAAGAAGCCACCTCCTACCACTTGAAAAAGATGAGTGAGTCCTTTCTTCGAACAGCAGGAACCATTTGAATATTTGAGCAATATTCTAGCCCAGAACATCTTCAGACCATGTTTAAACCACTAAGTACTGTTATCTCTACGCAGAGGAGAGATGGTGAATCCTTTTTTTCCACAAGAAACTGCTTGAATTCTCTCTCCTTCAAAGGGGAGGAAAACACTCTAAAAATAGCATGAAAGTACTTTGTATTTCTTTATAAACATTTTGAGGAAATTAACTAAGACTTAAAAGAGTTATTTAGGAGCTGGAGGGGAAGGTGGTAAAGTAGTTTAGTATTTTCCCCCTCACTGATTTATTAAGATGCACCTTGGGCACTATTCTAATCTGATTTACACATCACATGAGATATATTTTATTACATGGGAAAATGTCCTTGTCTCTCTCACTGACAAAGAACTGGAATTCACCTGCCCAGTGAACAGCTTCCAGCATGTGTGCATGCAGCCATATGAGAGGCAAGAGGCCCAAGAAAAACATAGCAATCCAAGCAAGAGAATAAAGGTATATCTGTAAAATCTTTGTCCCAACAAGCTGCTTTCCAGTTTGAAAGTCTGTGAGCATTTGTTTTCAAAGAACAATATCTAGGTCGTTGTCTTCATTAAAGATAACCAAGGCTGAATCTACATGGGCAAATGTGTTTTTACCGTAATCTCAGCCCCGTTGGAAAACACAATGTTCTCATTCTAGTGTGAAAACACTTACTTTTATTATATTATAATACTAAAGTGATTTGAATAACCGTCCAGTTTACACCATAGTTTTGGGGAAGAACTTTTTTGTTTTTAAACATGTGTTTTGACCATTAAATTGGTACTGGGGTGGAATAAAGGTTGGGGGAAAGGGGGCACATTGGTGGGTGGTGACCAGCTGGTGGCTAAGTAGTACAGAGTCATCAAAGATGTGTCTCTTGGGTGCCTGTTCACCCACGAAGAGCTGGAAGGATAAGCACCATTTATTTCTTCTTTTTTTCATCTTTGCACTCCAGACCTATGTGAATCTTTGATCTTTGAATATTTCCTTGCCTTTAAATGTCCTTTTGAGTAGAGTGTCTCATGGGGCATGCATTATAAGAAACATAATTTTTTGTGAAGCTTTTGGGCCATGTGGCCATGTTCCTTCCTGAGGTTTCACCAGCATCTGTGGCTGGCATCTTCA
Organism: Urosaurus nigricauda; assembly: GCA_034509955.1. NCBI lineage: Eukaryota > Metazoa > Chordata > Lepidosauria > Squamata > Phrynosomatidae > Urosaurus > Urosaurus nigricauda. The sequence continues at coordinate 60,286,648 of JAOEGL010000006.1, forward strand.
GAGAATGTTTACCTGGAAAAGGATATATCTCCTGTGTGACCCTGGAAAGGGAGGAGTGATTGCATATGTATTGTTCTGTTGCTAATGGCAGTCCTCAGGGTGGGAGAATATGCAAAAGAGGATTACTGTCTGCTAATTAGTGATCATTGTCTGCTAAGAATACCCTGGCCTTAGGCTGTTCTTCATTTGCATTTGTTGAGTTTTAAACTTGCTGTTCTTCTGGACTGGTAGCCAAGCCTTGTTTACCCTCAGGGTTTCCTCTTTCCTGTTTAAATTGTCCAGATGTTTATGGATTTCAGTGGCTTCTCTGTGAATTCTGACATGATAGTTGTTGGCATGGTCCAGAATTTCAGTGTTTTCGAAGAGCATTTTATGCCCAGGATGGTTTATAGCATGTTCTGCTACTGTTGATTTTTCCGGCTGACCCAGTCTGCAGTGTCTCTCATGTTCCTTGATTCTTGTTTGCACACTGAGTTTGGTGGTTTCTATGTAGACCTGTCTGCAGCTGCATGGAATGTGGTAGACTCCTGCGGCTGTGAGAGGGTCTCTCTTGTCCTTGGCTGAGCAAAGCATTTGCTGGATTTTCTTCGTCGGTTTGTAAACCATTTGAAGGTTGTGTTCCTCACCAGTTTCCCTATTCTGTCTGTGACTCCTTTGATGTATGGTAAAAATACCTTCCCTTTGGGTGGTTGTTTGTCTTCCCTCCTCTGGGTTTTTCTGGGCCTGGCAGCCCTTTTGATGTCTGAGCTGCAGTAACCATTGGCCTGTAGAGCCTCCTCCCTTCCCAGGGTCACACAGGATATATATACCCAATCCTTTTCCAGGCAAACATTCTGTGAAGATGCCAGCCACAGATGCTGGCAAAACATCAGAAAGGAACTCTTCTAGCCCAAAAGTGCCATAAAAAAACTATGGATGCCGGCCATGAAAGCCTTCGACTCCACATTATAAGAAACACTTTCTCAGGATCATGGAGTAAGACCTAAGAAGACAGTATGGGTTTCTCAATAAGTATTTATAATACTGCATAAAATTATAATAAAAACACATTCGAAACACTACAACATCTAAAATATACATACATATATACACAAATACATACAAACACATATATCCAAAAATGATGACTTCCTTCTCCTTTCAAGAATGAGTGCTTCATGTAATTTTACTGACTCTTTTATACCTCAACACATATCAATTTCAACCATCTCCTACTTACCTCTTACTCTTAGTGATTCCATCTTTAAAGATTTTCTAGATCCATAATTTTTCTTTATTCTTTAAAGCCTAATATTGCCGTTTCCCCCATTTTTGTTCCCAAAGAGGTAAAACACGATTCCAGTCCTCTCTATGTTGTTTTGTTGTTTTATATCTTTTGTTTTATTATATATTTATATGTTGTTGTTGTTGTTGTTGTTGTCATGTGTCTTCAAATCATTTCTGACTTATGGCAACCCTAAAGCAACCCTATCATGGGTTTTTTTTGGCAGGTTTCTTCAGAGAGTGATTTGCCATTACCATCCTGTAAAGCTGAGAGGTGTGACTTGCTCAAAGTCACCCAGTGGATTTCCATGGCTGAGCCAGGATTCAAACCCTGGTCTCCAGAGTCTTAGTCCAAAACTCAAACCACTACCCTCAGCCAGAGAGAGAGGAGTGGACAAATTCTTGTCCTGTCCATGCTCTTTCTTTCTTTCTTTCTTTCTTTCTTTCTTTCTTTCTTTGCCTGGCCACAGCCTTTTAGCCACACTCTGATGTTACTCAGCCACACATGTCCCAGTTTTGTTTTGTGACATGTTGGAGGGTCTGCATAACCCCTCAGTCAAAAATGGGGCAGCAAAAAAGTGACCAGCACCTAGAGAGCCCATGAAGCAGCAGAATCCTCCTCACCATCTTTCTTACAATGGAGTTTATCACATGGGTGGAATTTCTCTCAATTTCGAAAGAAATGAAAGTGGGGCCAGTTTGGAATTGAGTGAATTCGCTAGTTCAGTGAATTTACGTGATTGGGTATTGACACTGCATAGCATTCAGAACTGCCTGAAATTGCCTCCCAGTGCCTAAAATTGTGTGTGATAGTTTCTCACGCAATAACGCGAAACCCCACGATTGTCTTTGGAAGGACTTCCCATTGCCCAAAAATGTGTGTGATCAGCTTTTGCGCAATAACGCTTAACCCCATGGTTGCATTCAGATTGCCATTGGATTATACTTCCAATTCTTGTCGAGTGATAAACTCCAGTGCCTTGTTCTGAGGACAAATGAACCCCTGAGAGAAAGCTACTGGGCTAGAGGCAGCAATGAAATAGAAAGGGAGACCTTTTTCTATGTCCTCCTGCCTCAGATGTCATGAGATTTTCCACTGGGGAAGGCTGAATGGACCATGATGGAGAGAAGGAGGAGTAGCAGAAGGCCAAAAGGCTCTGAGAGTTGGCAGTCAGATACCTGGAGGAATGTGGGCCTCGACGGGTGCCTGACAATGCTGATCCTTGGTGCCAGTCCTGAAAACCACAAAAATGGCATTCTGATGTTTAGTCAAAAATTCTGGCAGCTGGCCTCTAATTCTGGTGTATATGGATAATATTTTAGGTCTAGAAGTGTGTTTTTCTTTTTGCCCACTGTCAAGGAATAAATTTGACACTCTTCTCCTAAACACCACCTCAGTTTTGGACTATTCATTCTCTGGCCCACATGTTGATTTAATAAAATAAAAATAAAATCATTTCTCTTCCCTTTCCTTCCTTCTTCTCTTAGTGTTAGTCTGTTTAATCCTACTTAACCTGGGGGGGGGGGGGCAGAAATCATTCCATTCATCTCAGCTGGCCAGGTGTTGTATGGAAAAGGGAAGAGTTCCCTTTGAGTTTCTTCAGAACAGATTTAGGAAAGGATCTGGTAGATTCACAACTTTGGTTATCTGTATTCTGAATGAGTGGAAGGGACCCAAGCCACTGAGCACAAGATTAGGTTAATACGCACAACCTTGCTGCCATGGTGGTGCTCTACTCATGAGAAGAATGGCACTGTGGCAGTGAATGAGAAGGGACAAGTATGCTTTTTTGGCCCCAGCCCCTGAAGGACTGCTGCCTTCCAGGAAGACTCATCCCCAGAAGCACTGGGTGACAGCAGGGACAGGGACACCAGTGGGGGTATGTGAGCTACGACCCAGTTGTTTGAGTTGGACTTTGGATTAAAAGGAAACAGAACTACCAGCTGGATTTTGATATGCAGAGTTGATAAATTTTCACACCTTGTTAATACTTTGTTATGTAATATGGCTTACTCTTTGTTACATTAATTTGCATCATGTGCCTATCAATTGTAAATATTGTTTGAGCAAACATCATCCTTGACTCTGTCTCATAGTCATACATTATATTGGAATATGGTGAGTAGATATACAGATGGATGGATAGATGGGTAGGTGGGTGGGTGGGTGGATAGCTAGACAGACGAAATCTATTTTATATGTGCTGTGTGTCTGCACGGTTCTTCTAGAACACACATGAATATATTTTCTTCAATATATTTTTAGAGTGCATTCCATGCTGGTAGAATTCAAAGACATAAGTGTGTTAGCTTGAAGAATCAGTAAGTGACGGGATCTTGTAGCACCTTTAAGACTAACTGAAAGAGAAAAGATGCATCTGAGAAAGTAGGCTCAAGTCTACAAAAGCTCATACTACCAACCTTTCTCTTTCAGTTAGTCTCAAAGGTGCTACAAGATCCCTTTGCACTGATACATTGTGTGTCCCCCAATTCCATTAATATCATCAGATGTTTCCAATCTCCACTTTCTGCGAATGTAAAAGAATCCAAGTTAAACATTGCTGGCTTGTGACTGAATTGAATCGTCGCATGCCAGTAGATGGGTTTTTAAAAATGCAGTAAAACTCTGGTTCCTGGTAAGCACAGGGCTAACAAGAAATCAATGCTGAAATCCTGTTTTCTCTTAAGTCAATAGGAAAGTACACTTGGATTAATCATTAACTCTTTGAGTTAGAATGATAACCCAGTGTAAAATGAAGCCGTAAATACCTCTGTTTAAAAAATGGCATTATTATGTCTTTTTTTATCAAATGAGCATAATGTACTAAAAACACAACCAGAACCATAATCAAACCATTTTAAATCCTAAGACTGGGGTATTAATAAGAATACAAGCAATGTTAATTGCTTCATATATTTTTTATTAATTGTTTGTTTTATGTATGAATTCCGTTACTTTTTCAAACCCAAAGTGGTTTATAATCAGAAAGACAGTAAGTAGAGAGATTTTGTAGCACCTATGAGACTAATTGAAAGAAAGAGGTTGGCAGTATGAGCTTTCATAGGACTCTTTCAAACGGGGAGGAATTTCTCCCAACTCCGAATGGAGCCAATGCGGATTTATGTAAATTCGCTTGTTTAGCGAATTTTCATGAACCCCTGCTCCGTTCGGAATTACTTCCCATTGCCCGAAAATAACCCCCTCCTGCCCGAATTTGCATGCGAAGCTTTAATTCGCAATAAAGTAAAACCCATGATTGCATTCGAATTGGCTTCCCTCTTGCCCGAATTTGCATGCGAAGAGTTAATTTGCAATAACGTAAAACCCATGATTGCATTCGAATTGACCTTAAATTATACTTCCAATTTAGCCTTGTATGAAAGAGTCCATAGTCTACTTCAGTCTACTTCCTCAGATGTTTTTTGGTGAAGTGGAAGCCAGGACAGACATATATATGCCATAGGTATGTGAGAATGTTAATTCAAATTCAAAATCCTTTGGGTATGGAAATGAAGTAGCAAATCCAGTTTTAACTATAGTCATTTGTGGACTAAGATATAGCCATTGGACATGGAAATGAGATTGCAAGACCAGTTTGGCCTTGGAAACTAGCCTGCAGGTGGAAAGAATATATGAGTGCAGGACACCCCCATGAAGATGGGATTAGATAGTGTTGAAATGTGTATAGTGATCAAGGAAGCCACTGTCCCTGTTCAATACTTTGCTGAGGGACTGTATGGATGAATTCCAATTCTGCTGTTTCTCTTTCCTATCTACCTTTGTAGTTCTTTTGTTCAAGGATCGCTGTTCTGAGGTCTGACATGGAATACCAAGAAAGATTAAAATGTTCTGCCATAAGTTAATGCCTGATTTATGAATTGAGTCTAAAATGGTCCAGAAAATCCCCCAAAACATGGTGAAAATATTCCTATTTCCTGTGGTTTATGTGCCCCTCTACCCTTCCATATTGCCCACCTGTTTTAAATTTAAATTAGTGTGCTGTTTTGTTATATGCCACCCTGTGATCTTTATATAGAGGATGAGATATTAATTAATTAATTAATTATCTTACTACAAAATAAGGGAATTCTAACTGAGGTAAAGGTAAAAATCAAGTGACAGCCAGATGAAAGAAAACTGATGTGGTGGTGATTTCACATTTACACATCACAAAAACATATAGTTAGGGAATGAATCTAGAATTAGCTGTCTCTGAAAAGCTAATTTCACAATGCAGTTGTGGTATGAGCATTGTACTGATTCTGGCAATCAGGGTTTGATTCCCCACTTGGCCATGGAAACCCGGTCACCATAAGTCAAAAGCAACTTGAAGGCACACAACAACAAAATAGTCAATACTAAATATGACATGTGATGGAAAGGTTCACCAGAGTAAACCTCAGGTACATGAACAGGTAGGGAAGACTGTGATGTTCCCTGGTGTTTTAGAAATCATTGATCATTGCCTCACTTGGACTTGAGTTTATTGCAGATAAAAATATGATGTCAAGAAACAAGGGTACAATAAAGACTTAACTTTAAAATAAAATATTTATTTTCTTTCAAATTAGGCACACATTTGTAAAAATAACTCTCTTTCATAAACACAGAAGCACATTATGCCTATTTTTCAACAGCTAGTGTTTAAATGTTTAGCAACAGCAAAATCACACAGTAGAGTTCTTTGATGATTGCACAAGTACTTGATGTGATAGATTTTCATATACAGACAATCCTTTGATCTGAGAATATTTTTTAACATGATTTCCTACTTGCAGTCTAAAATGGCAATGTCCTTGAAGACCTTCATCCCATGATTCTGCTGAATGTTCAGCATCAACCCAGTGGCAGCTCATAGTATGTTATACTTCAATGTGGTTGTTAGCTAAAATGTGTTTATGTTAAACATATTCATCTTATGATATGTTACTCTATGCTCTTGTGATGTGGCAAGCCAAAAGAAAATCTGAATAAATAAAGTTACAATTAAATAAATACAATGTTTAGCCCACCTGCCTCTAAACTCACCTTAATGTGGCCCAAAGAAATTGTGGATCAAGCATATCCAGAATCTGGCATGAAGACATATGTTTTGGAAGTCCTTTCTGGTGAATGTTTTCTTGCCAGAATACACATCCTGCAAATATACCAGAAAGAAATTGATGCTATTACTTGTTTGAAAATTGTTGCTGCTTCCTTGCTTTTCTTTTTAATGTTGTTGTTGCATTTCAAAAACATTACTAATATTCCAGTTACACATAGCTAAGCATCAACAGTGTCATTTGTTCCTGTACATCCATAAATCAAGTGCAAAAATCAGACAGATATATGAATCAGATTAGTTCATGTGGCTGATTCACTTGATTAGTCTCCTGAAAATTGGTATTCCAGTACTAGTAAGGTGCCTATTGTTTGCTCAGTGCCTGTCATTTTGATGGATGGTGTTTGTGAGGGAAAGTTGGTATACTGGAATCTCCCACTAAATTTTACTAAAATCCCTATCAGTGTGGGCTAGGCCATCCAATATCAGCATTGGAGAGTGGGGTTTCTCCTAGAATCATAGAATCACAGAACTGGAAGAGACCACAGGGCCATCCAGGAACTCACAATCAAAATACCCCTGACAGATGACCATCCGGCCTCTGTTTAAAAACTGCCAAAGAATAAGACTCCACCACACTCCAAGGCAACATTGTTGAACAGCTATTACTGTCAAGACGTTCCTCCTAATGTTTAGTTTTTTCTGTTGCATGCATCCATTGTTCCAGGTCCTATTCTCTGGAGCAACAGAAAACAAGCTTTCTCCATTCTCAGTATACCCCTTCAAATACTTAAACAGAGCTATCATATCACCTTTAAACCATCTTTTCTCCAGGCTAAATATACCCAGCTCCCTAAGACTCTCCTCATAAGGCATGGTTTCCAGATCCTCACTGTTACATTCTGCTCTGAATGGCAAATATTAGCATATACTGGAGAAAAGAAAGGGGTAGATAGAGGGAGCTAATGGAATTGTAATCTAGGGGGCTTTCTAGACTGGCAAAAAGAAGTGTGTTCATGGCTGCATGAAACTCTAGCCTTTAGAAGAGAAAAAGGGAAAGTGTGCCATGAAAAGGCTTTTGTTTTTTTGTGTTTTAGGGAAGAAGAAGCGCCTTTAAAAAGGTGCTGGTTTTCCCAGCTTCTTTTTTAAAAACTGTGGAACAGCGCAGCTCCATCTAAAGGCTGCAGTGCAGCTGCTAAGCATTAAGGAAAAGGCAACTTCATGTCACACTTTCCTGCCAATCTAGAAAGCCCCTAGGAGATTATCACACAAAGCTTCCATCCCATTGCTGTTGTGGCTTTTAAAACACCCAAAACAGCAATGATTCTTATCACATTACCATGCAATTGCCAAATGAGATCAGATTGCCCATGAAACTTATCATATTACCATTCTGGTTACTATCCAACATTATTCAGTAGCATTTTTGGCAGTGGAAGGGGAGGGTACAGTAAAAGCCCTTTATTCATTCATTCATTCATTCATTTATACCCCTAAAGGCTATCAGAGCAGTTTACAATTATTATTTTAATTAGACAGTTCCCTGTCCTCAGGCTTACACTCTAAGAAGACACGACACAAAAGGAGAAGGGAATGGTGGTCGGGAAGGGGATCAGGTCCAAAAGTTCTTCTCTCCCTCTGATGCCTGGACCAAGGCAGATGGCATGGAGGGAGGACTCTGCTTCATAATCTAGGACAGACCCGATGGAGTTTGGCCAGTCCTTTCACTCTCTCCTGGGACAGATGGTGTTCCATGGAGAGCGGGCACTTCAACTTGAGGCCAGGTCTGATGGTGTTGCTAGTGTTTAAATCCAGTTTGTATTGCCCAGGTGAAATGGCTGCCTCATCATCGCTAAGAAGTCTTGCTTTCATTAGGAATGGTAGGTGTGTGTGGTGTATGTGGTGTGCGTGTGTGTGTTTGTCCCCATGCTGTGAAAGCCTTTTCAATCCAATTTGTACTGCCCCAGGTGAAATGGTTGCCATGTCAGCACTAAGAAGTTTTGCTTTCAATGGGAATGGTAGGTATGTGTTTTGTGTGTGTGTATCTGTGTGTGTCCCCATGTTGTGGAAGCCCTTTAAATCCAATTTGTACTGCCCCAGGTGAAATGGTTGCCTCATCAATGCTAAGAAGTTTTGCTTTCCTTGCAGTCAAACCCCTTAAAATTCACTCTAATTACCCCTGAATGGCCAATGGCACATTCTTCAGTAATGAGATAACTGCAGGGTTGACAGCTATTCATGGGATGTTCCGATTCATTAAGAGCAGTGGCAGAAGCACGGATTGATTACAGGATGTTTACTACCTGGCTACGATGTGGTGCAATAAGATCCATCGATTACAGTGTCAAACCTGCTTCTATTCTACTATTGAAGAACCATATGAAACTTCTTTCACATGATACGTTATAATGCTTTGAAACTTCTTTAACCATCAAGCCTTCATCTTACAGATTCCTGGGTTGTGTAGTTTTTGTGAGAAACTAGAACTTTGTTGTAAGAGAAGTGCAAATAACCCACCAAACTACAGATCCAAGATTCCATAGAATGGAAGCATGGCAGTTTAAAGAGATACCTAGGTGCTATAATCGTGTAGTATAAAAGAGACCTTAAGCTATCTCTTGGGCAACTGCCACACTGCAGAATTAATGCAGTTTGACACCGCTTTTCATGGCCCAAACCTATGGAATCCTGGATTTTTAGTTTGTTGTGGGATCAGAGCTCTTTACCAGAAAAGGCTAAATATCTCACAAAAACTACAAATCCCAGAATTCCATAGCATTGAGCCATGGTAGTTAAACTAGTGTCATGCATCTACAAAAGCTCATGCTGCCAGCTTCTTTCTTTCAGTTAGTCTCAAAGGTGCTACAAGATCCCTTTGCATACTGATTTTCCAGATTAACATGGCTGTCTTTCAAATCTGCATTAATTCTGCAGTATAGATGCAGTCCTGGCCTTGGTGAGCTAGGGGCTCGACAGACCTCTCCGAAAGGGCAAACTGGAGCCACCCGTTTTTGTTCCTGAGGGAGGCCGCAGCAGCCAAATAGTGCGGCCTCCCTCCACACCAAAAAGAACCCAGAAAACTGGGTTCTTTTTGGTATGCAGTGCAGATACCATTAGTGCACCATTGGCACACTGTCACAAGTCAATAACACAAGCATGGTGGCTAAATGTGTGGATGTATTGCATCATCATGGCAGCCCCCATGTGGACTGGGCTGAGCCATGATGGTACTGCCAGAATGGGGTAGGGCTTGGGAGCATGCAGTCTCTCTGCACTCCCGAGCCCTAATTTTGGCCCCAGGCCACCGCAAACCGGCAGTCTGTATTGGATCTGGTTAGCTTTCTCCTGCATGAATAGCTCTGTTCTCGATTCTGTATCTGTATCTTAATTATTTTGCAGTGTGACAGAGGTTTTTAACTGGCTTTGAGATAAAGTCCTGTTAATGCATTTGTTACCCGTAGACAACAAATGGATTAAGGAGGACTTTTCAAGAATAGGCCATTCATCTCTGATGTCTTTCTGGCCACCACATGGTCAGTCTCAGCCAGGAGGTGGAGAAGTCTTCACAGCTGTGAATGCATGGATGTACACACCTCTTCAGGAAGACAGGGACCCTGGTCAATCAGAGTTCTCATCCTCATGTGGAAAGAAGGGCATGCATATAACTGCCTACAGCCCCTTTTGTTCTGATGCCTAGTACACATAATCGGGGGGGGGGGGGGGGAGTAAAATTAACAAGCCCCTCAGTATCAAGAAGGCTCAGTTTGTCTGAAAATTCAAAAAAGTTCCTTCATGCATTATTTTCTGAATGATAGATAATATAAAGTTGTAAAACAATAATGATTGTTCTCTTTAAAAGAGAATTGCTGGTCCTCAACTCTTCTCCATTACATAAATTGCCTTTTTTCTCACCAATATTTTCCCCCAAGAGGTGGGTTGCCTTTCCTGAATGCAGAAATTGCAATTCATATCTGTTCTTTCTTACATATATTTGGGGATAATACGTAGAAAATTGAACCTGGACCTTGCACATCTATCCTGTTATTCCATGAGAAGGTTTTCTGTTCAAATAACTCTAATTTCACTCTTTGTTGTTAAAACTTTACCCACCAGCATCTGAAAGAAATATGTATGTAAAAGAGCAAGCACTTATGTTGTTTGTTTGTTTGTTTTGGATCACATACTTGCCCATCTAACCATTTTGGCTTATGTATTAAACCTGGGTGACTGCAGGTTTCTACAGAGTAAAATGCACTGGAGCCCTGAGTAAAGATGTGGTGGCCAAAATTCTTCACTGCTTCACTTGTCTCTTTGCCTAACTACCTGTTTATCTGAGCAGAATTAGCTCTTGTCCATGGCCAGGAAAATGAGCAACAGAAATAATAAATACATTATAGAAACACAAGAATTCCATGGTTTGACCTGGAAAGGGTCAGGCTTTTGGAAGCATCCAGTTTAGTCATTGGCAACAGTTCCAGCTATTTGTGATTGCAGGTGCCCAAATCAAATGCCCTCCAAAGGCGGAAAGGCACGTCTGCCCCTGCCTTTGCCTATCACTGCAAATCCCTACCAAATTACATGTAGGAACAGCAACAGAGGCAGCACTCACAAACTCAGGTTATGCTCACGCTGCCTTTTAGGGAGTTTGTTCACTTTTGAATAGAGCTAATTGCAGAAGGTTGACCAGTTCAAATACTTGCAACTTTCATAAAAGATAACAGCAACATGAAAGATACAGTGGCTGCATACTTATTATTTCACTAAGGAGAATGTATGTCACTGATGCTTAACAGATGCAATGGCTGTTAGTCCACGTCTAAGCACAGTTCAAAGTCCTGGTACATGCATTTGAATCACTGTGCAGTTTGCAACTTCAGGCATTGATCTGAAGAGTGGTGTACTCATGCAAATCTGCCCATGCTCCCAAACTGTTTAGGGGAAAAGTAGGTGGAAACTCTGGAGAAAGATTTGTCAGTTATGACACCCCATATTTGTAATCATCACCCTAATGAGCCTTTTCAGTTCTCTAAACCAGCCCGCAAGTCAAAATGGTCTTGACCATCTAGTCTCATGCAAGAACAAGAAACCACATCAGTTTTCTCCTTGCCTGCCAGACAGTCAAGATATTTTCTGCTACTTTCTTGAGAACTGTTGCATTTGTAAGAACAATGGCTGCTATCTTGTTGCATGGATTTTTAAAATTAGAAATATTGTATGAGTTGCATATATCTTTTTGATCAATCAGGCAGTCCTTCCATGCTTGCTGTGTATGTATGCTTTACTTCACAAAGAGAAAAGACAGTCATTTTTCACTGAGACATTTTTACACAAATTGCAAAAACCTCAATTACGTTCTTGAGCTAGAGGCAAGAACTGTCATGGAGGCTGGCAATTTCTTGCCATTCTCTCATGAAGAATGATAAATTCTATGAATGTTTCTCATAGTCCTAACAAAGAGTACCCCCCCTCCCCAGTGTGTGCAACTTTTGAATTAGTTTGCTTACATTGGTTGCCCATTTTATTTGGTGCATAATTTACAGGTTTTACTCATCCCGCTCATCTAATATGATAAATTTGTGTGCATGGATATGAGTGATGACTCGCTGCACTGTTTGTGAATGAGCACTCATACCATAAATTTCCTCTCAAAATGAAATAGCAGTATTGCCAGCTTTACAAATGAAGATGAACTGTTTGTATTATTTGTTTCACCTGTTGGTTGAATAGATCAGCAGATAGCTGCGAGCAGACATATCCCGAGCTTGGTGATCCACCTTCATGCCTCTGCCTCTGTTTGCTTTTGACAGACCATGTACATGAGGAATTTTTATTAGATACAAGTTCATATTTGTTTCTTTGGTATTCACAGTTTAGAAATTTGTTTTCTGACGTCAATGCAGACACATGCTGATTGATTAACAGTTTCAAACAAAAGGTAGTATCATCTTGTAGAACACTGCATCAAGTAGTTGAAGTTTCAATGAGTTCATTTGATGAATGATCCCTACATAACTTAGTCATGAGTTTTCACATACTCACCTTCCAAAGGTTTTGCTACTACAAGCCTTGTATGACCACATGCTGAAGTGAACAAAATATTGACCTATTCATGCAGTGTGCATTGAAATTCATCTGTAACCTGGGGCATTGTCTATACACACAACTCTATAGACACAAGATAACATAAAGTAATTCCTCAAAAAAAAGTAGGGGGGATACATTCCCAGTTTAACATTTTGCACTGAAGAAAAGGTACCTTTAAATTTCTTCAGTTCACACACAACACTCCAACTAGCCCTTGCTACATTGCCTTACAAATACACAAGCTGATTTATATTTATATATTTTATTTCAGCAGCTATATTTATTTATATTTGCTTGAATTCCCATTTGGATTACAAATGTCCCTGTGGTCCAAAACAGGGACCACAGAAATAATCCAGTTTGAAACCACTTTACCTGCCCTGGTTCAGTGCTGGGGATACCTGGGAATTGTGGTTTATTGTGGCATCAGATCTCTCTGACAGAGAAGGCCCAATGTCTGACAAAACTACAGTTCCCAGAATTCCCTAGCATTGAACCAGAGCAGTTACTGGATTATTTCTGCACTGTGTAATTTTCATTTCTGTGTGAATAAGAATAAATTCACATACATTATATGAAGCTCAGATAGCATTAAGCTTTGATTCTGAAGTGCCTTCTATGTATACAAATTCTGGGAATAAGGCATCTTAACTGTGCGTAGTTCCTTTGGAAGGATAGCACAATAGCTGTCTGTCTGGAAAAGGGGTTCCAAACCTGGGGTGCCCACATTCCTAGGGGGTGCGAGATGTATTTCAGGGGGTGCGATAAAAAGTGTTTTGTTTCCTTGACTGACAAGTCATGAATCATCTTCCAGCTAGCTCCCTGTATACCTTGAGAAGTAGTAGTAGGTGGTTGTGTTGCATAGATTTATTTAATTAGATGTTTATTTAATCAAAAGCAGATAATTTTACAATTTGCAATGGGTTACATCTTTTTCCTGAATTAGAATCTGATTGCTCAATTTAGGACCCTATTGCATGGGATTAAAACTGATACAGTGGTCCCTTGCTTTATGCGGGGGATCCGTTCTATATCCACACCCTTGTAAGGCAAAAAATGTGTATGCTTGAGCCCCATTCAATAGAATGGGGCTCATGCTCATGGCGCGGGAGAGAGTGTACGCCACGGGCATGCGCACCATCATTCTCCAATCACGCGGCTTCAGCATATGCTGAAGGCTGCATATGGTGCGCCCGCATATAGCATGGATGCACTGTACTACATTTGAAGATGAACCTGTCTAAATTCTAATTTTTAAACCACAAATTGAACTGCATACAATACTGAAGGTGGACAAATTGAACTTAAAAAATAATAAGCTTTTATAAAATGCCATTCTAAGGACCCTACCACACGGGGTTAAAAGAGTGGCTTACCTTTCCCAAATTCAACATTAATTTGGGAAGCAGCTGGTTCCTATCACACTTAAATCACTGCAGAATCCACGCCCGAGTCCATGCTGGATGCTGCCAGGATCGTCTAAGCCACTTCCGATGCCATTTTTAGAAATCGGAAGCTTGTTTTACCACTGTCCAGACTGGAAATAGGAACTGCACAGTTGCAATCCACCTCTACTTCTTTTGATAAGAAGAAATATTTCAAATTATTTCCAGAGTAAAGCTCCATACTCTCCTCTTGCATCTTACTATGTATGTTCTTGTGCTTATTGTGAGAAGCTGTAAAAAATCTTTGAACCTTGGCATTTGTGCTTCTAGCTTCCAATAATCCATATTTAACTGAACTACTCAAAGGGGGATTATTTTACAGAACATCCCACAAAATTGAAATATACCCAATGACTGCATTAGAAAAAAAAAAGGTAGAGATTTATGTATGGCAAACAATAACTGAATTTAAACAATAGCTAGATGATGAAAATAAAAGCTGGTTCAAAGTGGAGAAACACTACCTCAAAGAAATGAACCTGCAACAAGAGGATTCTAAGATCCAGACCAAGGTTCCAGCATCTGAATATGCTTTAGAGTAATGGATTTAGGTCCCAGTGAATGGCAGGAATTGATGCTAAACCAATTCAGGTTTTAGGGGTTGCTAAAAGAAAATGGGAAGAGGAACAACCTTGTGGTGTTGGTATTTATGTCAGAGAGCCAGGAACAAACAAAAAAATCTTAACCACACCAGAAGGAGAAGGAAGAGCAGAAGAAGCTGCTATGTGCAAGGAAAGCAGAGACAGCAAAGTAAAATGCAGACTGGAGTTGCAAAAGTTATATTTTCCTTGGCCTAGTGAGGCTTTCTTCCTGAAGAGGAACTAGGGAACATTGCAGCTACATGAACCACTATGCAAAGGATGTAGTAAGAGGCTAGTAAGGTTTCAGATCAAGAATTCAAATGCCCTTGGAATCAGCACAGAACCTCAGAAAAGAGAAGAGGCTGATGAGATTCTTTAGCTAAACTCTCATGCTAAATATATTGATTTCATCTTAAAAGAGGCTAATCAAAGGTACATATTTAGCTTGGTAACTGTGCAACTTTGGAAAAGCCCTGAGTTCTTCAGATATAGAGCAGAATATAAATATTTTCACAAATAAAATAAAAATAAACAGGGTGTCTTTTAAAAATGAGAGTAGAAAAGCAGAATGTCTACTTAAGATAGGACCAGCAAATACAAGTTCTCAAGATATGAATAGATCAGCAGTTCAGTATAGATGATCCAAGGGATTTTTATGCAAAAATTCAGAATGAATTACTAACAATATGGGCATTTAATAAACCCTTTCAAATGCATCAAATCAACACAGTAGAACCTAAAAGCTAACAAAACAGGAACATGATCAGTGTTTGATAAATTCAGAGCTCTTCCAGATTAGGCCAAAGAAGTATGGTTTATCATTATACAGATTTGGGGGTTGGAGGGTTTTATTGTTTATTGTCCTCTCTGCATCCCCTCATTCCAGTCCTTTGTGGGGCTGTTTAGCTTCTTGGGTCTGCACTACAGATTTTCCTAAGGTTGTCGTTTTTGGTTTTGGTTTTTAAATGAGGCATGGTTTGCTGAGGTAGTCTTATGGTTTGAAGGGAAATTTTGCAAAAGTGCTGTTTCACTGATGCACTATAGCACTTTTCTTTTTAATTTAAATTTTTAAAAAGAAAATAGGAGAAGAGAAAGGAACATATTGTTCAGTTATGTCTAAGAATTAAAAAGAAGCCCAGTTCAAGATGAGAATAGAATCTTGCAACTGATGCTGCAAATTGCCACAGAATAGTCCAGGGGCTTGTCCACACTGACCAAAAAATTGGTCATGTTTCATAGTGGCCATGAGCTGGACATACAATTAAGATTACTGCATTGCATTCTCAGAATGTTCTCAGAACATTCTCAGAACCGTACAAAACAGGAGCGGATGGGACCAGAAGTAACCGTTCCCATTTTGTACCATTCTGAGAACATTCTGAGAATACAATGCAGTAAACTTAAATGTTTTTGATGATTTGCAGGGAAGTTACTGTGAATTCTCAAGGAATGCTGTTCAGAGGGTTTTAATACGATTACCAAAAAGCATTCCATCTCCCCAATATCCCAATAATTCGCTCACTCACTTGTGCATAGATCTGCAATGTATGTATGGGGCGGGAGGGAGTGTTTGAGAGTTCCACATGAGTAGGGAATAGGGAATGTTCACACTCCACATAAAAACAAAGACAACACTTGAGTGGGGGAGAAGGAGAGGATAGCTCAATCTAGCCTCTCACTACTAATCTCATGGCTATTCCCATAAACAAAAGATAAATAAAATAATTTTTTCTCCATTGTGTATGTGTGCACACATGCATGTGTGTGCACATTTAAAATTCCCTCCCTACATCACTAAGGCAGTAAAGAGGGGAAAGGATTTGGATGGAGAAGCATCCAACTATAATGCAAAGTGGTCTAGATTGATAGGCAAATAATAACATCTATTGGTTGATTGGCTGATGCATGCTGGAGAGGCAAAAACCAGTGGAGCAAAGTGAGGTCACAAGAGGGGAATGTGTGATCAGTTAAGCCCGAAATCTCCTCACAATGTTTGTTAGTGTGAGGTGTTAAGGGGTTTCTCCGGGGTCATTGTAGACCAGGAAAATGCAAGGTGAAGTTGATTTTTTTAAGTCAGTGTAGTCAATTCCCAGGACAACAGAACCATTGTATAGATATATTTCCTGAGAACTACAGCAACAAATACTGCTACCTCCTGACACATTTGCTACATGGGGAGGAGCCCTCAGTTAAAAGCCATCTGAAACAGATACGTCTTCAAACCCTTTTAAAAGTATATTCTTTGGAAAATACCAAGATCTAAGTCTGCCACAAAACCACTCTGTTACTAATGCCTTCCAATCTTACTGGGAGGTCAGTAAACAGGGCTTTTCATTCAGGTCTTGGGTTCAAGAAGTTTAATGTGAATATATGTGGTAGTTCATATAATCTGGCACTAAACAGTTTTAGTGTTTTCACCGTCAAAAGCAGCACTTTGAGTTGGGCCCAGAATCATAGAATCATAGTGTTGGAAGAGACCACAAGGGCCATCCAGTCCAACCCCCTGCCATGCAGGAACTCCAAATCAAAGCATCCCCAACAAATGGCCATCCAGCCTCTGCTTAAAGACCTCCAAGGAAGGAGACTCCACTACACTCCGAGGGAGTGTGTTCCACTGTCGAACAGCCCTTACTGTCAGGAAGTTCCTCCTAATGTTGAGGTGGAATCTTTTTTCCTGCAGTTTGCATCCATTGTTCCGCGTTCTAGTCTCTGCAGCAGCAGAAAACAAGCTTGCTCCCTCCTCAATATGACATCCCTTCAAATATTTGAACAGGGATATCATATCACCTCTTAGCCTTCTCTTCTCCAGCTAAACATCCCCAGCTCCCTAAGGCGTTCCTCATAGGGCATAGTTTCTAGACCCTTCACCATTTTAGTTGCCCTCCTTTGGACCCGCTCCAGTTTCTCCACATCTTTTTTGAATTGTGGTGCCCAGAACTGGGCACAATATTCAAGATGGGGCCTGACCAAGGCAGAATAGAGTGGCACTATTACTTCCTTTGATCTAGAAGCTATACTTCTATTGATGCAGCCTAAAATAGCATTGGCTTTTTTAGCTGCTGCATCGCACTTTTGACTCATGTTCAACTTATGTTCTACTTGGACTCCTAGAACCCTTTCACACGTAGTTTCATTCAGCCAGATTTCCCCCATCCTATATCTGTGCATTTCATTTTTGCGTCCTAAGTGCAGTACCTTACATTTCTCCGCATTGAATTTCATTTTGTTAGCACTGGCCCAGCTTTCTAGTCTATTCAGGTCATTTTGAATTTTGACCCTGTCTTCTGGAGTATTGGCTACTCCTCCTAGTTTAGTGTCATCTGCAAATTTGATAAGTATGCCCCCAATTCTGTCATCCAAGTCATTAATAAAGATGTTGAATAGGACTGGGCCCAGGACAGAGCCCTGTGGGACCCCACTGGTCACTTCTTTCCAGGTTGAAAAGGAGCCGTTGTTGAGCACTCTTTGAGTTCGGCCAGTCAACCAGTTACAAATCCATGTAACAGTTACCTTGTCTAGCCCACATTTTACAAGCTTGTTTGCAAGAATGTCATGGGGAACCTTGTCAAAGGCCTTACTGAAATCAAGATATACTATATCCACAGTATTCCCCTCATCTCCCAAACTGGTAATTTTATCAAAAAAAGAGATCAGATTTGTCTGGCAAGACTTGTTTCTCTGAAACCCGTGTTGGCTTTTTGTGATTATGGCATTCCCTTCTAAATGTTCACAGACTCTCTGTTTAATTATCTGCTCTAGAATCTTTCCTGGAATTGATGTCAGACTAACTGGACGATAATTGTTGGGATCCTCTTTTTTTTCCTTTTTGAAAATGGGGACAACGTTTGCCCTCCTCCAGTCTGCTGGGACTTCTCCTGTTCTCCAGGAGTTCTCAAAGATTATTGCCAATGGCTCCTATATTACATTTGCCAGTTCTTTTAATACCCTTGGATGTAGTTCATCTGGTCCTGGAGACTTATATTCATTTAGGTTAACCAAGTATTCCTGTACTATCTCTTTACTTATTCTGTGCTGAAATTCCCCTATTCTGTCTTCTTCCCCATTATCCTTAGGTTGAGCACCCTTTGCCTTTTCTGAGAAGACTGTAGCAAAGAAGGTGTTGAGTAATTCTGCCTTTTCTCTGTCCCCTGTGAACATTTGGCCATCTTCTGCACGCAATGGCCCTACTGTTTCCTTCTTCTTCCTTTTGCTTCGGACATACCCAAAAAAGCCCTTTTTATTGTTCTTAACCTCTCTAGCCAGCCTGAGTTCATCCTGCACTTTAGCTTTCCTGACTTTACCCCTACATGTGCTGGCTATTTGTTTGAATTCCTCTTTCATGATTTCCCCATTTTTCCATTTCTTATACATGTTCTGTTTAAGGCTTATCTCATTTGAAAGTTCCTTAGTCATCCATCCTGGCTTCTTGAGACATCTTCCATTTTTCTTCCTCATTGGAACTGTTTGAAATTGTGCCTTCAGTATCTCCCTTTTGAGAAACTCCCATCCGTCTTGAACTCCTTTTTTAGTTTTCCTGACCATGGGATTCCCCCCCAGTAATTCTCTAAGTTTATCAAAATCAGCTCTCCTAAAGTCTAGAATGCGTGTCTGACTATGCCTGGCTTCCCCTTTCCACTGTATAACAAACTCCAGGAGAACATGGTCACTTCCACCTAAGGATCCAACCACTTGCACTCCATTGACTAGGTCATCCTTGTTGGTTAAGATAAGATCTAAAATAGCTGATCCCCTTGTTGCCTCTTCCACCTTTTGGACGATGAAATTGTCTTCCAGGCAAGTGAGGAATTTGCTAGACCTTGAGGATTTGGCTGAGTTTGACTTCCAGCAAATATCCGGATAGTTGAAGTCCCCCATCACTACTACATCTCTCCTTTCTGAGTGTGTGGTCATCTGTTCTAGAAAGGCATCATCCAATTCCTCCGTCTGACTTGGAGGTCTGTAGTAGACTCCCACAGTAACATCCCTGTTGTTTCCCTCTCCTTTAATTTTTATCCAGATGCTCTCCACCTGGCTTCCAGTACTGATGTCCTGGATCTCTGCACTGGTGTATATATCCCTGACATATAATGCTATTCCTCCTCCTTTCTTGTTTGGCCTGTTTCTCTTAAAAAGGTTATATCCCTCTATTTCTACATTCCAATCATGAGACTCATCCCACCAGGTTTCAGTGATGCCTATTATATCATATTTGCTTTGTTGTGCTAGGAGTTCCAGTTCATCCTGTTTATTTCCCATACTCTGTGCATTAGTGTAGAGACATCTAAGAACATGTGTTCCCTTTACTTGCTGCCTGTGCAATTTTTTTTGCTTCCCACTGTTGGGTCCTTCCACTGTTTGCCTTGTTCCCTCTATGTCAGTTTGACTATTTTCTCCAGCCCTTTTGCCTTCCAGAATAATGTCTCTGATCAGATTTTTGAGACTATTGGCAAAAACGTTTTTGCCAACTGGCGTGAGATGCAGCTCATCCTTTGCCAGAAGTCCCTCCTCATGGAACCACAGCCCATGATCCAAGAATCCAAACTGTTCTTGGCGGCACCATCTACGGAGCCAGTTTCACCTCTGCTATTTTCTTCTCCCTTCCTGGACCATGCCCTTCTACTGCACTGGTAATTCTGCAAGTGGTACACTATGAGTATAATATCTTCTGACAAGGACCAAACAAGACCCCAAGTAGCCACCATGTCTAAGAAGATTTCCATACCAGGGCTTACCATGGGGTAAGCGCTGGTAAAACACCAGAAAAACATCAGGGGAGAGTGCATGTATCTGAAAGCCTGGCACACTTCCTAAATGTCAGGGAGTCATCCCCTCACCTCCAGCATCCCTGAATTGTTTGGGGAGCAGCTATTTCCCATTCTCACAAAGTTTCTGTTGTTAGGAAATTGCTGCTCTGCAAACGATTCAGAGACGCAGGAAGCAAAGGGATGATTCCTTGATGTTTAGGAAGTGTGCTTTCACACATGCATGCTTCCCTGATGTTTTTCTGGAGTTTTACTAGCGCTTACCCCACTGTAAATACTGGTTTGGAAATCTTGTAAGTAACCTTCAAATTGGGGCAGTCCCATATAAAGTACATCACAGTGATGTGGTCTAAATTTCAAGTATATATGCATAACTAAAGGTAAGTTTGATGACTACAGTTGGTTGCAGCTGGTATATCAGCCGAAGGTGGTAAAAACTACTACTGTGTGTGGTTCCGTAGAGACAAAGAACTCCCAAGCTGCAAATTTGGTACAGTTCCTTCTTTAATCTTTCCAACTATGCTAGCAGACTTTGAGAATCTCTGTTTTAAATCATTTGTTTTTCCAGCTTCAGCTTTGTCTTTCGAAAGCTGATTTAAGGATAATACCACAGATGACGAGAACAGAGCAGAGTATGTTCTGATACAGAGTACTAATGCTAAGAAATAAGGTTCATATTAGGAAAGCCAAGAAAGCCAGACAAAGTACAGCAGACTAATTTCAAGAGCTTGCAAGCCCTGTATGACTTTCAGAGTGCTTATGGAGACATGTAAGCATTTTAAGATATATTTTAGTCATCATACTTATGACTTACAATATGCAGTGGTGTGAATAGTTAATGAATCAACATTAAATCTCTCCCCCCCCCACGTGTGCTTATCTATTAATACTTTTTTATTAAAAAGATAAAATATGATTCTAAATGTCACTTTTTATTCCTTGTCCATTGAATATATTGCATATTTAATCTGTTACCCACTATGGAGGATGTGTCTTGGAGGACACTCCAGAAACTGATTACTTAGGGGGATTTGTATTTTAGCTGAAAGATGGGGGCTGGGGAGGTAACAGCCCACGGGATCTTTTGCCAGCTACACCCTGTCTGGATTCACAGAATTCCAGAGGCAGTTTCCAAATAATATAAACTTTTATTTAAAGGGGAAATAAGCTCCCTCACACACACAACCTTGCACACACACAAGAACTACAGAAATCAATGTGTTAATGTGGAATAGATTATGAGGATCCACTGGAGTCTGGTTCCAGGCTGGAGTTTGGTTCCAGGATCCCCCATGGATAACAAGATCCGTGGATGCTCAAGTCCTATTAAATACAATAACAATACATTTTGTTAACCTGTCTGATTTCAAATACTATTGTTTTTGTAGGGCTTTTGGGCTATGTGGCCATGTTCTAGATAGCCTGAAAGCCCTACAAAAAACAATGGATGCCAGCCATGAAAGCCTTCTACTCCACATTCAAATGCTATTTGTACATCATTTTAGAAAAATTCTCACTTACATCATAATTCAATAAAAATGCCAAACCTTTTGTCCACATTCTTTCCCATTGGCTTGTAACATCATAAGGTGTGCTTACTCTAACATCATATGGTGTGCTTACACTATAACACAAAAGTAGATTCCGAGTATGTTGTAAACTTAAGTATATACTGTGTCTTGAAAAAGAAAATACTGTTGAAGACAACTCAGTTATTTAAGAATGGACTGAAGAGAGGCAGAGAGAAATAACACCATCACACTTGCTGCATTTGACTGTGGGCTTCCTTGGCCTTGTAATAAAACTGCTGAACAATGCAAAACAAATATTTATAGCTTGTACTGTACAACTTTTACATCTATACTGATAGCACAGCAAACTACCTGCTCTCGACAGATAGATTTCCAAGATGAAGTCCAGGGAGCGGAGAATCTTTTTCTAGGTTAACAATAGCGTGGTCTTTATCGTTGACTGCATCCATTGTTTGGCCTTGCCAGCTTTGTAAGAAAATGATGTCAGTATTAGATACTCTCCAAGAAGGAAATACATACCACCCTTTTCATTAATAAAATTTTCTGGAGAACTTCATTAGTATATAATATAAGTCAATATTTTCTCCCCCAGGCTATTTTTGCAGCCTCCAAATCCCCCGTTCAACCTTGTCTGCAAAAAAAAAAAAGCAGGAAAGAAAATTCCCTTTGCTGGAATCTTCCTGGAGGATTCGCCAATGGATTCGCCAATGGATTGCAGGCCACCTGTGTTCTTTTTGACAATACAAACAAAACCCCCATCACTTTTGGAAAGTCACTATCACTTTTTGGTTTTGACATTTTTAGAAGTCCATGAGGGCTCCCAGTGGAAAACTGTCACTGAGACCCACCCAATTTGCAAAGTCCTGGTATAGCTTTAAAGATATCTTTCCACAACAATGTATCTACCATCTTATCACAAGACATTTTTTATATGTGTGGCATATTTTCAAAATCATTTATGCAAAAAGAACAGTTCAAACGAAACAATTCAAATGAAACACAATGGGCCGATCTAGACGCACCAAAAGAGGCAAGTCTAGGGACAAAAAAGGCGTGAATAAGGTTCTGGAGGGCATAGCTTTTACATCCTCCCGAACCCTAGCATGCCATGACGCCTTTGTGCTGCGGGAGGGCGCAAATCATGCCCTTTCCGCAGTGCAAAAAAAGAGCTCCAAACGGAGCTCCTTTTTGTGGGCAGTCTTTGTGGGCAGTCTTTGCCAGTCTTTTAGACAGCCATGGAAAAGACCTCCCTTCAGCCCCGCCTCCGCAAGCGGGGTGCAGCGGGCGCCCAGGGCACCTGCTGCATCCTGCTTGGAGGCCGCGGGGAACTGGCAGTTTGCCGCTTCCTCGTGGCCTCTGGAAGCAGCGGGATGGGGCCGCGGAGGCTGCCAGTGTGGCAGCCTTGGCCCCATCCCGCTACTTCCTGGGGCAATTGCGGACCGCCCCTTTTGGGCGTTCTAGATCGCCCCATTCATACTGAAATAGCAGCTAAAACATTCCAAAGGTCACTCATATTAACACTGGTATAATGCAGGAGACTTACAGGCACAATGTGCAACGATTTTTTTTTTTTTAAGCAGTAGTTAAAAGCAAATGAAAACATTCCAGAGTGAATCATAGCTGATTGCTAACTGGAATAAATGTACTTTCAAAACCCACCTAAAATTTGTCACTGATGAGGCCAAATTTAACTTCACTGGGAGAGAGTTTCATAAATGTGGCCAGCCACTATTGCACATCTCTTGTAGCTCCACCAGACTCGGTGACCAATCTGAAGGCCTGGGCAACTTCACATGGATACAAATTATCCTTCCCTTAACATGATACCAAGGCATTTAGAACAATTATTATGGAAAGCTAAAGAAGAAAGTGAAAAGGCAGGCTTACTGCTGAACATAAGGAAAACAAAAATAATGACCATGAAGGGTTTATATAAATTCAGCATACATAATGAGGGAATCAAAATAGTTAAAGATTTCCCATACCTTGGATCAGACATTAATAAGGTGGAGACTGCAGTCAAGAAATCAGAAGAAGACTAGGAAGGGGGTGACAGCTATGAAGGAACTAAACAAGATCCTAAAATGCAAAGACACAGCTGAACACTAAATTAGAATCATCCAAGCCACTGTATTCCCTGTTACCATCTATGGATGTGAGAGCTGGACAGTGAAGAAAGTGGATAGAAAGAATGGAGATTAGTGCATTGGCTTTAAAGTACCTTATCCCTGATGGGATAAAAGTGTATTTAATTTTAAAAACAGGTGTTATTGCATTCACCTGTGGTTGGGGAAATGCAACCCATATACAGCAACCAGATGCCAGCAACCAGATGCCAGCCAGCCTTAACCTGCACCTTTTCAAAAACAGGATCCTGTTTTTGAAAATGTGCAGGTTAAGCCCAGCTGGCATCCAGGCTGTATACTGGTGCATTTGCCCAGCCACAGGTGAATTTTGACAATTAAATGCACCTTTATCCCATCAGGGATAAGGCACTTTAAAGCCAATGCATTAATCTCCAAACATGCATCTGAGGAAGTAGGCTCAAGTCAATGAAAGCTCATGCTACTAACTTCTTTCCTTCAGTTAGTCCCAAAGGTGCTGCAAGAATCGTTTGCATACAGATTTTCCAGACTAACATAACTATGGAGATTATTGCATGCAAAAATAAAGCGTTTTACCCCTGCCGAGATACGGTCACTTACAGGATGCAATCAGGAATTATTGCATGAAAAATGCTGCCATGAAACTGTATTCTGGCTCCATCTCGGCTCTCAGCCATGCTTAGCCATCCGATTTGCAAACACAGTTGGCTTTGCAAATCAATTGGCTAAATGTGGCTGGGATGCAACTGGAATGCAGTCACCTGGCGGCATTGGTGGCATTTTTTGTGCAATAATACCCATTTGCATCCTGTATGCAACTGTATCCCAGCAGGGGTAAGTCACTTTATTTTTGCATGCAATAATCTCCTATGTCTTTAAATTCCAGAATATAGTAAGAGAATAATATTTTAATTGTCAGAATATAGAACTCTGCACTGCATTGCCACTCACAACAAGTAAGTACTTTAAAGTCTGGAAACTGGGCAACAACCTGTGACAAAGAAATCTGTTCACTGTTTCATTCCACAGCTTATAACCTAAGGCAAAATGTATTAAAGCAACTTACAACTACCATTCAAAAAGAAAGAAAGAAAGGAAAAGAAACAACATTTTGTATTATTAATATATCATAATACTAGCTTTCAACAGCAGTAAATTTCAAAGACATAGCTGTGTTAGTCTGTAAAATCAGTTTGCAAAGGGATCTTGTAGCACCTATGGGATTAACTGAGAGAGACAAGTTGGTAGCACAAACTTTCATAGATTTAAGCCTACTTCATCAGATTCATCATGCATCTGATGAAGTAGACTTAAGTCTACAAAAACCTGTGGTACCAACTTCTTTTTCTCAGTTAGTTTCAAAGGTGCCAGATTTCCTTTCACATACTAGATTTCAAGAGTGATTTGTCAGTGTTTCCTTTTCTCTTTGGGGAACAGGCTATGCAGGTCTCAATCCTCATAAAATCTTGACAGAATGATGAAGTATTAGTAATTTGATGGAATGGCTATAACTTTACAGATGTATTTAGTTTAATAGGCTTGGACTGATAGAAAGCTGATTCATTTATTGAATTCTGAAAGAGGTTGGCTGTGAGTCTATGTAATAGGCTCCAGCAACTGTAAATTCTTGAAGAACCAGGCAACTAGTTTACACAGTTCTTTAAAAAGGATTTTAAAGATCATATGTGCTTTGTCCATGTGGGATCATTAAATGATTTCTCAATGAAAACTCACCAAACATTAACTTTTTCTGATCACCTTATCCCTCTTCTCTATACATGCCTATAGCTAACACCGGTTATTATAGGATATCACAGTTTTAATGATTAGACATTTAATTGTTGGTTTGTAAATTGGAGCTCGCTTGCTCCAACTGCAGGCTTGCCATCCATAGGTTTAAGCATCTGCGGGAGGTAAACCCCATTATCCCTAGTGGCTGTGCATGCACATGTCTGCAGCAAAGTGGGCGCACATGTGTACTTGGCCATTGAAAACCACAGAAAATGAGGTCCCACATTTTTTTAATTTTTTTTATTTTTTTGCATTGGGGGTGGGTCCAAAATGGAACACCCATGGATAATGAGGGCCAACTGTAATACCCTGCCCGGATCACAAATCAGAGTGCTTTTAGTAGCACAAATCTGACTTGTTAACATGAGAAGACCATTCTGGAAATTGAACTGTTGTACATTGTGGGACCAGCATTCCTGCCTCAGAGAAAACCGATAAGGCAAAATAACAAATCTGGTATGAAATTTCCTAGCGTGGTCTCATTAGATTAGGATGATTAGTTCTTCTATCCAAAATAAACATCCTGGAATGTTTAATGAATTTCAGTTAACAGGGACTGATAAAGTTCAGAAGACAAGAAAGAGAAAGGAGACCAAAGGGGATATTCTCTTCCTGATTAGAAAGCCAAGTCACCACTGAATTTGGTCTAACAAGAAACGATGAAATGATGAGGACAAAACTGATTCTGGAGATCAGGGTTCAATTTCCACAGTCAGCCATGGAAATGTATTGTGTAACCTTGGGCAAGTCACACAGTCTCAGCCCCAGAAAACTCTGTGATAGGGTCACTTTAGGGACACCATAAGTCTGAAATGACTTGAAGGCACACAGCAACAATAACATCTTCTATAGGGTAAAACAGCAAAATCAGTTTCTTTCCATTTCACAGACAGCAAAAAAAGATGGGCAATACACACGCACATCTCCCCATTCTTTTGTACCACCCACACGCAGAGAGACAGAGTTATTGATGTATCGTTTGTCTTTCACTTAATCAGTGGGATCAACAGAGTATAGTTAGGAATTTGGGGAGAGTGGAGTAGAATTGTACATGAACATGAAATAGGAACAGTCTGGACACAAATAGTGTGAGGTGTCTGAATTGAAATTATTTATTAGTAAGTATTTTTAAATTACAATGTAAGGATTATTTGTATCCCAGTCATGACATGACCTTTCCTTTGGTTGATCAGAACAATCAAAGAAGGGTCAGTCATTAGACAGAATGAGGTGGCCACCAGATTCAGTAGACAGTTTCATGAAAGAGCAGCAAATTCCAGTTTCTCATTCCATTTGTTATTATTGAGGGTTTTTTCATTGCCAAGAGTGGGGAGAGCTGTTTGTAAGATTTTCTGCCCCGTCTGCTATAATAACTTGGTCGGGTTTTTTTTTATATACTGTTAATCTAAACTTAGATGGAGAAAGTATGTCAACTGTTTGATTGCCTCAGGCAGCAAATTTCCATGAGTCAGCCCTGTCTTACTGGGCATTTGGGAAGAATAGTATGGATATGTTTTTCATTATATCTTCGCAAACAATAGCATTGAAAAACTTGTAATGAAAGGGGCTTGGAATATGCTAGGAAGATGACTGGATTTAATGGTCCTCTATGACTATATTGTTGGGATCATAACATAACATTGGTGCTTAGGAACCAACTCAAAGCCAGAAGACAGGGCAATCTATTGAATAGCTGTTCCAAAACATTATCCTGGAGAATTGCATTTTGAATAGCAGATATAAAATTCTAACAGCGCTTGATCTGAAAAAACAAAGAAATTATTCTGAATTTTAAGGCAGATTTTATTTTTCTACAAAAGCACTACAGCTCATTCTTCCAGATCGACTGTTTTAAATTAAGTTCTGCTTCCCCACCTTAGCCTCAAGGCTAGTCAGAAAGCAGCTAGTTTCAACTGAATTAATATTCTTGTATTAACCAACTTCAGTATTTGAACTGATTATCATCCTTAGAGCATGATCCTTTACCAGATGTAAATTTTACTTGCTTTCCCAGTCCATCTATGCAGAGGTAAATGAGCTCAGTTATTCCCTTGAAAGTGTGCATAGGATTATAGTAGCCTAATGGTATTTCATTGTGTGCACTTAAAGGTTTGCATATGAATGCAGATACTTGTTTTTACATTTGGTTCCTGTTTTGCACGCTGTGGATTGGTTTGGTGCAGGGAATCTCAGTAAATAAATTTCTTTTGGGTCTAACTTTCAGAAACAGCAGATAAGGTGCTAAATCTGTGTGAGATGTACCACTTCATATTGCAGAAGAGGGTTCCTGTGATGATACAAATAGCTAGAAGAAGGAAAAGGAGAAGGTGTGCACTCCTTTACAGCCAATGAGTATGTTATATACATATCTAATTTTCTGTGCAAAGTAAACTTTTATGTAGAGAGGAGCATTTATTATATGAGTCCTGGCAGCAATCTGGAGTGGTCCAAACTAAAGGAACAGGTTTACCTCTTTAGTTCTGCTCATGACAACCAGGCCTAAGATCTACAAATATATATAAGGAGCGTTGACATGTTCCAGCCCCTCAGATCTAGGCAATTAATGAGTATATTGTGCAAATAATAATTAAAATATTAATTTGTATTGTAATAACAAAATTCCATTGCTGCACTGTTTTTTACAACCCACATCTTTTTCCCTTGCAGTTTGTACGCTTGCTCACATGTTTTATAATAACAACTCCTGCCTTCAGTATCTGCCATGGCTGTAGCTGTGCTGGATGCTGAAGGCACTCCTTCCTCCCCACCTGGGAAGGCCTTCAGAGTATACTGCAGCTGCAGGCATGCCAGACCCTGAAGGGAAACCTTCCCACCCACCCAAAAAGGCTGCAGCTGCACCAGACTCTGAAGGCAATATTTCCCATTAGCAGCCACTACTGAGCAAGGTGGCTCTGAGGCCTCCATAGAGCTTGTTTAGGTCCTGTGCAGATGCTTGATGAGCAGGAAAGCACCCTTTCTCACTCACTCGGTGGCCATACCAGTGCCTCTGGGTGTACTGCCCCACTGGGTGACACCTCCCTCTAGGGTGTCACCAGGTGTGGTCGGCACCCCCATGCCCTCCTAGTGATGCTTTTTAAATATCCTGCACCTTTCACTACAATGGGTGCATTGTTTTCTGTTCAATTTTTTGCAAAACAAACTTCAGCTAGACTTTCCTGGAAAAGCTAAAGTCACCTGCAAAGTTGTAACACTGAGCCAGAGAAATAAGAGGGAGATTGAGCAAAGTCTACTCACAAATGTCAGTCAGATGTGAAACTTTATTAATTGGATAAAGTCAGAAGGCTGAGTAGGCTAATTTCTTGCAAACTGGAAAGATTAGTAGCTATACATTTCCCCCCATAACTGAAGTCCAAGAAGGACTAGAGACCTGTTTGTATTTTAATACTAAATCTTGCAATCTGGCCCAGATGAGAGGCCAAATAGAGACCAGTTAAGATACTTAAGGTAAAATCTTCTCAGCCAGGGAGTACAGCAGCTCTGCACATAAGCCAGTTGCTAACATTGTGGACATAAGGCCAGAACATGGAGGGTTACTTATAAAAATAGCTTCTTCTCATTACCTGTAGTATTTAAAGGTAATTCGTCATTATTCATTACAGTATTTAAGCAGTAACTCCTTGTTTGTTGAGTTCCTAATTACTTTTTCTTCTGGTTTTCTGTTGTTTTCCCTTTAAGAAAAGGCCTGTATTCTAGAAAGGCTGCTTAGTTATGTAACTATCTTCACACACAGACACAATTTCTGGGGGAAAGGTGAACTGCCATCAGATCTCCGTGATGCAGTTATCATCATCTTGTATAAGAAAAAAGAAGTGAGATCTGAATGCTCAAACTATCGAGGTATAGCACTGCTCTCCATTGCTGGAAAAATCCTTGCAAGGATACTCCTGAACAGATTAGTTCCTGCTATTGCAGAAGAACTTCTCCCTGAAAGCCAATGCGGCTTCAGAGCTAAAGGAGCACTACAGATATGGTATTTGCTCTTAGACAGCTGCAAAAGAAATGTAGAGAGCAGAACAAAGGACTCTATATGTAACATTTGTCGACCTTACCAAAGCCTTCAACACTGTGAGTAGAAAAGGTCTGTGGCAGATCCTGGAACGACTAGGATGTCACCCCAAATTCCTCTAAATGATTATCTTGTTACATGAGGGCCAGCACGGACAAGTCAGATATGGCGATGTTCTCTCAGAGCCCTTTCTAATAACTAATGGTGTGAAACAAGGTTGTGTTCTCGCTCCAACTCTATTTACAATCTTCTTCAGCATGATGTTCCAAAGGGCTACAGCAGATCTCCAAGAAGATGGCATCTATATATGTTACTGTACTGATGGTAGCTTGTTTAACTTAAGCCATCTGAGGGCCCGCACAAAGACTCTAAACTATCTAGTCCATGAGCTGCTTTTCACTGATAATGCTGCCCTTGCTGCCCATACAGAAGCAGCTCTGCAGCACCTAGCATCCTGCTTTGCTATGGCTGCAGAGCTGTTTGGGCTGAAAGTCAGCCAGAAGAAAATGGAAGTTCTCTACGAGCCTGCACCACAGGAGGAGCACTATCATCCCCACGTCACCATAGGCAAATCTGTGCTTAAGTCCGTTCAGCAGTTCACCAACCTGGGAAGCATCATCTCCACAGAAACCAAGATTGATAAAAAGATTGATCACAGATTAGCAAAGGCATATAGTGCATTCAGAAGGCTTCACAAGGCTTCACAAAAGAGTCTGGAGTAACAAACACCTGAGGCGAAGCACAAAAATCAGTGTGCACAGAGCGATTGTACTGTCTATTCTCCTCTATGGGTCTGAAACATGGGTCACCTATCCCCAACATCTACAGCTGCTCGAATGCTTTCATCAGTGCTGTATATGCACAATCCTAAATATACATTGGACTGACCATGTGACTAATGTTGCTGTCCTTGAGCAAGCAGGGATCACCAGCACTGAGGCCATGCTATCAAAAATGCAGCTGCACTGGGCAGGGCACGTTTCTAGGATGGAGGACCATCGCCTCCCAAAAATAGTACTCTACAGTGAACTTGCCACAGGTCAGCATAAGATGGGTGCCCCAAAGAAAAGATACAAGGACTCCCTGAAACAACATCTCAGGTTGGCCAAATTGATCACCAACAATGGTCTGCCCTGGCCTCATATCAGGAGGCATGGAGATGCACTATCCACAATACTGCAACCTCTTTCGAGAACTCATGCCAAACGAGTCTCGAAAAGAAACGACAACGCAGAAAGAACCACAACTTGGAAACATCACCCAAGGAGACTTTTTGCTGTGCTCTCTGCAACCAGACTTGTTTATTTCAGATTGGCCTTTTTAGTCATCAACGCGCTTGTAGAAAGTGTGGAATGAGTGCCTCCTGAATCTTTGTTAGCGAAGAATAGCTAGAGAGATCTTAGTTGTGTAGCAAAGTAGCGTCTCCTGGCCCAACCTCTCCAGTACTGACTTACTGGGCAGCAGCTACTGTGAAAGATGGTGGTTTCTTCTTGGGTTTTGGATCTAGTGGGCTTGGTTTTCAGGGCTCTGTAGCACTGGATTGGGA
The DNA here is from genome assembly GCA_034509955.1 of Urosaurus nigricauda. Taxonomy (NCBI): domain Eukaryota; kingdom Metazoa; phylum Chordata; class Lepidosauria; order Squamata; family Phrynosomatidae; genus Urosaurus; species Urosaurus nigricauda. The sequence goes on from JAOEGL010000006.1 coordinate 60,317,826, forward strand.
GTCCTATGGGGACCCGGGGGTGCTGGGAGTTTGCGATGTTGCCATTGCAGGAGCAGCATCGTGACATCGTCCCCTGGGGACAAAGGGTGGAGATGTGAAGATGTGATAAACTGGTTAAGAGAGGCAGATGGGTGATTAACCGGCTACCCCCTTTTTGTTAACCTGAAGTTTGGCTGTGACCAGGCAAATAAATTCATTGATCAATAGAGGATCGATCGATGACAGATCCAGACCTCATGCATTTTCAGGCCAACCCTACTTTCAGCTGTTGTTAATAAAGTTGTGGCCTTTTTATTTCCAATTGAAGTGTTGGTGGTTATTGTTGCGGCACCTCTACTCCATAGCAAACACACACTTACCAGTAATCTCCAATGTAATAACCAGAAGCAGGATTTTTGTTGCAATTGCATAAGAGATAACTGGTGGAACGTATGTGTGGGTGAAACTTCAGTATGCTGCATTCTAACTGAGAGAACATTTGCAGCCGATGCTGCCCAGTAATTCAGGGCACAGGGAATTGTATGATCCCTATGAATTCCCTACACTATTGAAAACTAATGATCATGAACCATTGGGGCCATTAAGGTTGGTGTCACCTGGTGCGGTAACTCATTATATCACCCCCGCCCTCATTGACCTGTTCCCATACCACACCATACAATATCCTTAGTAATGTTATTCATTGGAATAATTTTTGTCAAAATGACTCTAAACATGGTCGTTTGAAGCAACATTTTAAAATGTTCAGAAAATGTTATTCATAACACCAGTAAAATAACATTGTCCCCAGTTTCTATATTCCTTTTTAAATACAACTTAATTGCATCCTCATTACCTAAAAATATAGATTGTTAAGAGTAATTAGTTACATGTAGTTCTTTACTTCCAAACTGAATTCAATGTTAGCTTTTGTGGAAAGAGGAAAGGTGTGTGTGTGTGTGAGTGAGTGAGTGGTATTATACTAAAAAAAAAGCTCAACAGAGTTAAATACCACTTATATTGAAAAAAGAATATTTATTGACTTAACATTAATTCTAACTTGATATTTAAATCTACATTATGTTACTGAACTTAAAAGTTTACTGGAATGAAGGTGTGAAGCCCACCCATGATTTCACTCCCCCCTTCCTGTTCTGTGCTTGGGAAAGAAGGAAACAGCCCATTTGTCACCCAGCCACCTACTTAAAGAGAATGAATGCTATTAAAAAATAAATATGTACACACAGAAAGTATGCTGGAATCACCAAAAAAACCCTTTTATTTACAAATATAAATTATAAGCCAGATTCTCTACATCCTCTGTCAAATACACCCACAATAAAAATAATTATGGATAGGACACTGTTTTTCAGAAACAATAACCAAGGATAATTTTCTAATTCTGGGATAGATATGTGAAGAAAAAGCCAGGTTAATGATGATATTGCTCAGTGTCTTCAACTTTCCTGAAGGACCTTCACTGTGCTGCTTTGCTGCTGTTTGGATACTTTTTCTTTCTCTTCCTCAAATGATCTCCATGACTTCTTTCCATTTCCCGGGCTGTACTCACTGAAAAACTAAGTAAAAGGAAAGAAACTACAGGAAAAGAGATTCATATTACAGTAAAAGGGATTCCACCTCAACATTAGGACGAACTTCCTGACAGTAAGTGTAGTAGAGTCTGCTTTTGAGGTTTTTAAACAGAGGCTAGATGGCTATCTGTTGGGAGTGCTTTGATTGTGTTCCTGCATGTCAGGAGCTTGGACCAGCTGGCTCTTGTGGTCTATTCCAACTCTACAATACCAGGTATTCAGAGGGTCAAGATACGCTGGGAAAAATGTATAAATCTAAACATGACACCAAATTAGGAGGAGTAGCCAATACTCCAGAAGACAGGATTGAAATTCAAAATGACCTGAATAGACTAGAAAGCTGGGCCAACGCTAACAAAATGAAATTCAATGCAGAGAAATGTAAGGTACTGCACTTAGGGCACAAAAGTGAAATGCACAGATATAGGATGGGGGACATCTGGCTGAATGAAACTATGTGTGAAAGGGATCTAGGAGGCCAAGTAGACCATAAGTTGAACATGAGTCAACAGTGCAATGCGGCAGCTAAAAAGGCCAATGCTATTTTAGGCTGCATCAATAGAAGTATAGTGTCCAGATCAAGGGAAGTAATAGTGCTGCTCTATTCTGCTTTGGTCAGGCCCCACCTGGAATACTGTGTCCAGTTCTGGGCACCACAATTCAAAAAGGATGTGGAGAAAATGGAGTGGGTCCAAAGGAGGGCAACTAAGATGGTGAAGATGGAAACCATGCCCTATGAGGAACGACTTAGAGAGCTGGGGATGTTTAGCCTGGAAAAGAGAAGGTTAAGAGGTGATATGATAGCCCTGTTCAAATATTTGAAGGGATGTCATATTGAGGAGGGAGCAAACTTGTTTTCTGCTGCTGCAGAGACTATAACGTGGAACAATGGATGCAAGCTGCAGGAAAAGAGATTCCACCTCAACATTAGGAGGAACTTCCTGACAGTAAGGGCTGTTTGACAGTGGAACACACTCCCTCAGAGTGTGGTGGAATCTCCTTCCTTGGAGGTCTTTAAGCACAGGCTGAATGGCCATCTGTTGGGGATGCTTTGACTGGGAGTTCCTGCATGGCAGGGGGTTGGACTGGATGGCCCTTGTGGTCTCTTCCAACTCTATGATTCTATGATTCTATGACTACATAGAGATAAGTTAACAACTACAAATCAAAACAAACTTTCTGTCATTTTTTTTAAAAAGGTGATCATTAAAACCTTTGGATACCCCCTCATAGTAACATAAACAAATATATCCCATTGAACTCAAAGGCAATACAGACCAGCAGTTTATGCCGGCCTGGATGTGGACTAGGGTTCAGTGTTCACACGCTGGAAACCCTTACTGTGCTGCCCCACCACCATCATGGCATGTACCAGTCCACACAGTGCATGCCATGATGATGTCCGTGGCACGCAGCGCCCAAACAGTGCTGGTTGGAAAGGGCATCATCATGGCCTGTGAGCGCTCCTATGACGTCCCTTCAGGAAGCAAGTCAGAGCAGTTTCTTTTAGGGAGCAGGCTGGTGCCACAGTGAGCAGCTACTGCAGCACCGACCTAAGCAGGAAGAGGCAGCTTCTAGCCATCCTTCTGTACTGCCCCTCAGTAGCTTCATTAGGGTTGGTTACCCAGTGTGGTAACTCATGGTATCACCCCCCCACACTGACCTCCTCACCATATATCACATCATACAAAACATGAGTCAATGTTTTTGTATTAATGTTACTCATAAATCATAATTCCAATATATCACTGAATCCAATAGCAATGGTTTTGCTATAAACAACTAGCAAAATTAAAATTATACCTTTAAATTACATCATCATAAGCAAATCTAAATGTATTTACATGTTTGTAGTTTCCTGTGGTTAAAGTTAAAATCTGGTAAGATATGATATTGTGAAAGAAAATTTAAAATTATTTTTTTTAAAAAATGAAATTTTATTTTTTAAAAAAATATATACATTTTTTAAAAAAAATCTGGGCCCACTCCTTTCTTCTCCCACTGGTCCTCATCCCACTCACACCATCTCTTCAGCATTTTAAAGGGACACAGGAAAATGCCACAGACTGTTTCTTCAAAAAGGCAGATGTTTGGGGACCAGTGGTATCACCTCTCCTTAGAGTGTCAGCTGAAGCAGTCTGAATCCCTCTAGTAACACGCCTGATTGAACATATTAAAACAATCAATGTTGCAATATCTACACACATTCATTCATACATGTATGATTTGCATGCCAGAGACATTTGTACTCCTCCAAAATTGTCATTGTGCTTTATGCACTGGTGGAGCAATGGTTAAATGCTAGTACTGCAGCCACTTACTAACAAACCACAAGGTTGTGAGTTCAATCCGAGCCAGGGGCTCAGGTTTGACTCAGCCTTGCATCCCTTCGAGGTCACTAAAATGAGTACCCAGTTTGTTGGGGACAATTAGCTTATGGTTAGAGATGGTTAAAGGCAATATATAAATGAAGAGGCTGTTGTTATTGCTATGTATTCCTTTTCTCTCTAGATATATCTTTTTCTTGCTTCACTCCTCCCCATCTCTCTCTCTCTCTCTCTCTCTCTCTCTCTCTAATTCCTAAATCCATGTCCATTCTTCCTCTTGTTTTCCCTTTGATCTGTAGTTGTCTTTCCATACTCCTTCCACCCACACCTTCCTTCCTACAAGCTAGACCACAAGGTGGTATGCTAAAGTCCTGTTCTTTCTACTCCTCCCTTCCTTGCAGCCATCACCCACCATGCAGTGAAAAGCTCCAGTGAGCATACCAGGGGAAGACAGCAAAATGAAGAGAAAACAACACCGCAAACCAAAAATATTATTCTCCTATATCACTGCCATGACAGTGCTGCCCAAACTACATTGAATTAGCTTTGGAAGAAAATACTTTATATTTTGGTTTTATATTTTTTATGTAAAAACAATTAATGTAATTACTATTTATGCATTTGGTTCTGATCTCTGGACCTCCTCACCCTGGTGCCTTGTGAATGTGTTATAGAGGATGTTGTGCTGGATTGGGATTGCTAGAGTGTCCAACAGATCTGGTAGGTCACAATTTGGAGAAAGCTCTTCTAGGATTAGAATTTGGTGCCAGTAGATGGGCAAGGACAGGAGCTGCTGGGGTAAGAAACAGATTAGCCCCTACACAGTAAGCACTTCAAATATACCTTTTCCCCCCCTTTCTTCTGTATTAATGATTGACTGGTAACTATTGCCTATGCAGACATGTAAAACTGCACTTGGGAACATTGACATAGAGAGGACAAAACCTGACTTCTTTCTCTTGCACAGAGCAGCCTGTCTTTGGAGATTATCGCTCTCCCTGTTTTTCCCCAATCTGGGCACGGGCTGAGACCAAACTGGGACCATGTCTTATTCATGGCTCTGTGCCCAGATTGTTACCATCCTATGCCAGATCAGGACTTCTCCTATACTTAGCTAAAACACATCTTTTCCACTCTTAGCTAAGTAATGGGAGACATTCTGATTGGGTATGGGATGGTTCTGATCTGGGCATGGAGCTGCCCAGATCAGGAAAAAAGCCATGCAATAATCTCCTTTTGCGACGGCACCATGTGATCTTTTGTGCCTTTTCCTTGACAGAGATAGTTCATACATTTACAGTTGGTAAATTGTAAATGTAATTTTATAAAATCACCAGGACCCTGAAATTTCATAAACTGGTCCTAATCCAAAATTCTTAACTATCCCCCCTGCCCCGATATCTTCACATATTCCATGCACTATTACTTTTTTTCAGTCTCCTGCTCTAAGGTCTGCTCTATAGGACCATGAGCTGAACATGCAATAGCTGAGGCAATCTACAGCACCAATCTCTGTTGAACTGGAGTTTATAGTAAGTCACTAATCCATGCCAAAGCTAAAGGGGGTCTTTGAATAACAAAATAACTGAGCTATGCCAATATTTCTGAAATGAGAGAAAATCTGGCACCGCTCCTTTGCGCACATGCTCAGACACACTCACTTACACACATGCCTCCTTTGTTCAATGCCAACATAACTTGGAAGGGGGGATGAACTTAGAAAATACTGGTGTGGATTTTCACACACTTTCATGCAAGTTCTGAGCCAAACAAATGTCCTGAGACATCAGAGGAATGTATGTAATTAACACTTGGGATTTCACTATATTAAACAATAGCTGTGGTTCATATAATTCTTCATATGCCTTCTGACAAGAGCCATTTATGTGTTTTGGCTCTGGATGCAATGTTAAATTGGCTTTAAATTATCTACATAAAAGTTTGGTTAAGAAAGCAAATCACCTGATGTTAAAGAAATGCTTTGTTTCTACTTTTCAAATGGGGATATGTATAACTTGCAATTACATTTATCTAGTCCTTTCTGAATTATTATTATTATTATTATTATTATTATTACAGGCTGTAATAATAACTGGCAGTGAACTATCTGTTGATGAACTGGGAATATGTAAAAACTGCTTTTGGAGTCCATGTTTGTGAAATATATCAGAATTGATCATATTCTATTTGTCATTTTTAATTTAAATGCACAGATCATTTATTTCTTAGGGCCTAATTACATTACACAGCTGCAGTGCCCTGGACAGACTAAATATCTAAATGCATAATAATAGATGGAATTAGAGATGCAAGGCTCAGGGCTTCATTTCACAATAAAACACTGATTTGGGGACACGTATAGCTTTCTCTGTGGCTCTTTCCTCCTTGCCTTTTAAGGTCTGCAGTCCAAAGATCTGGATTTTGTTTGTGTGTTCATTTGTTTTAGCTGCTCATTACTAAATATACTGGTCTTTCTTAAAGATATTCAGCATGGAGAGTTACATTTCAACTCTGATTTTTAAATTCTTGCACGAGAGGAAAAATCTGAACAGCAGGCTGTTTCCAATCCAAAGCATTTAGTATACTTCTCAATCCTACTTGAATGTGTTGTTGTTGTTGTTGTTGTTGTTATTACTGTCTCCTTTTTTATGCTTTAGGGGACTCTGATGCTGTTGTATAGACAGCTCATCTTCCCCATGGATCCAGAAGCCTCAGTGGTAAGCCTGGATTTCCCATCAGTGCAGAAATGACATATGTGGCTGACAGGAAAAATATTGCTTTGCTGCTGACATTGCATCCTCCCAAAAAGCTATTCCAAGTGGTGAAAGTGCTGCACAAATCCAGCACAGTGACTGATTAAGACGAGTTCTTGGAAGCTTGTTCTGACACATTTCAAGGCACTACAAGAACAAAGTCACTTACATCCATGACTCTGCTACAGATGGTACAGATGCAGTGGAGACTTCCAGTCAGGTTGAGTCAGATTGTGTGGGATTCATTTCATTTGTTGGAGCCTTATGACACAGGAAAAATTATTGGATGTTCTGAACAACTATGGATCTTCACCTTTACTCTTTGCGGACTGTGAAATCTAGGTATGTGTAGGAGTTGGATATTAAGGGTCACAGTTCAAGGCAGTGGCATCATTAGGGTTGGTGTGGGGTCGAAGGCTGTCATGGCTGGCATCCATCCATAGTTTTTTGTGGGGCTTTCAGGCTATGTGGCCATGTTCTAGAACAGTTCCTTTCTGACATTTCGCCTGCATCTGTGGCTGGCATCTTCAGAGAATGATAGCCTGGAAAAGGATTGGATATATATATCCTGTGTGACCCTGGGAAACCAGTGCTAATGAGAAACAGCCTGGGGTCGGGGATTCCCAGCAGACAATGAGCACTGGTTAGCAGACATTAATCCTCTCTTGCACATCCTCCCACCCTGAGGACTGCCATTAGCAACAGAACAATACATATGCCTCCTCCTTTTTAAATTTTTTAATTAAAAAAACAACAACTAAGGTCTCTCCTTTCTCCTCTCGCTGAGCCTCACCCCACTCACACAATCTCTTCGTCAATTTAAAGAGTCACAGGCAATTGCCACTGCCTGTTTCTGCCCACAGGCAGATGTTTGAGGATCAGTGGTGTCATCCCACCTTAGGATGTCACCTGATATAGTCCACATTCCCCCGCACCCCCTAGTGGTTCAAGGTACATTTAATTCTTTTTTACAGGAGATGATTGTGTACAAGACCTTCAATGAGACTGTGGTGTATTCACTCCCTGGACCCAAAAAAGTTTGTCACAACTATCACAGAACTACAAATATCCCTTTCACAGACAAAATTCTTGAGAATGTGGTGGGTGGGCTTGGAGGTAGCAAATTATCTTGCCCTAGTTCAGTCTGGCTTCTGGCTCAGGCTTGACACTGATCATTCTGATGTTCCCATTGTAGGGAAAAGATAGGAGATTGCAGCTCTGTTGGTTCTCTTGGACCTTTTGATGGGTTTTGTTACCATCAGTCACAATATCTCAACTCTGTTGGCTGACATCCTGGCTGGTGAAATAGTGAAACCACTCTTCCCTGCAGGATCATCTCACAAATATGGCATTAGGAATCTTCGGTTCAACTCATATCCATTGTGCTATTGTATCCCTTAGGGTTCCATTCTGACCTTCATATAAAACCACTGGTAGAGAACAACAGGAAACGTAGAACAAGTTGCAAGTGTTCATAGTAAGTTCAGAGCTGGAAGAGTCCAGAGTCATACCAGAACCTAGTAGTACTTTGACCCTCAGAGGTGCTTGGGAAAGTTACTGCTTTTACTACAACGGCCATAATCCCTGAGCTAGCATGAACAATACAGTGGTTTCCCATTTTTAGTCAGGTGGCTTCTGATATGAATGCTGCTATCTTCTTTATGGCATTGCCATTTTAAAATTACATTGCAGATTCAGGTTCCCTGGGACATGCACAGAGCTTGGATGTTGTTTTTTAAAACATTGCAGCCAGCAAGTCTACAATACAATTCATGTTTTCAATGCTTCTTTTTCCAGGGTGACCAGATGTTCTAACTGCAAAGGAGAACAAGGTAACAAAAATGTTGCACATTTCAAGAAAAATGTTGGACATTACTAAACAAAAGCTAAAAACACTGATAAAAAGTTAAATTCATGAAGGACATTTTGAGCTGTTTGACAGTGGAACACATTCCCTAGGAGTGTGGTGGAGTCCTCCTCTTAGGAAGTTTTTCAACAGAGGCTGGATGACCATCTGTTGGGGGTGCTTTGATTGTGTATTTCTGTGTGCCAGGGGGTTGGACTGGATGGCCCTTGTGGTCTCTTCCAACTCTATGATTCTATGATATTTTGAAATTCCTCCTGGACAGAAGGATGAAATGTAGGGGATGTCCTGGAAAAGGAGGATGCCTGTTCACTCTGTCTTCCCCTCTTCCTTGTCTTCCTGTCTTCCTCACTTCCTTGTTGCTCCTCCTCTGCTTCTTGCTAGTTGCACAAAACTCTACGAAGAAAAGCTTTTCTTTATCCTCTCCATTGCTCAGACTGAGTTAAACATTTAATACTTGGTAACAAATTCACAAATACTGGATAACAAATTTACAATTTTTTTGCCAGTAACTACTAGGGGCAAATTACCTCCTGGTTATTACTGACAAAAATTAACATCATTCTAGCTTGTTAGCACAAATAGTAACTAGTTACCAAAGTAACTCATTACAAGTGACACATTACTTGCAAGCTCTGAACAAGCAATATAGGGCGCCCTTTTTAGATGAAAGCAGATAAGCCTACGGCCAACCTCTGTATAAAGCTCCAGGGCCAAAGGTCTGTGAAAGCATATCAGCTGCCAGCAAAAGGAAAATCTGGCCACACTTCTGTGGAACCAGCCTGACTCTACATGACATCTCACTTCTAGCACAACCATGCATTTTACCTCAAATTATGCAGTTTTGGAATAATAATAATAATAATAATAATAATAATAATAATAATGTTTATTTATATCCTGCTCCTCTGTCACCAATTGGAGCGGGTTACAATGAATAACAGAATAATATTACTATGAAAAAGGAGGCCCAAGTGCAATTAATCCACACTCAGCAGTTTGGATTCTGCTGTTCTGTTCTCAGTTACGCTTTACTCCTGCATAATTGATGTTTTGATCTGAAGTCGGCAGTAACATGCTTTTAAAATGTTCATCTTAATATATGGTGTGTTTGTGTGTGAGAGTGCATATGCATGAATCAACTCAGACCCCTGCTGTGTTGCACGTATTTCTTGCCAAGGCTTATTGCTTTTAAACATTAGTATTCTTGAGCAGGAAACCCGTGGTTTTATGATTTGTGACAAATCATTGTAGAGACACACTAGTTTGGTGTATTGAGGATACTGTAAGGCTGATCATATGAAGTTAGTCTGAGATGTGTGCTTGTCTGGAAATGTGACTAGCAATATTAACTCCCACACCAACCCTCACCCCCGTTTTGTCTTTCTGTCAAATATACAGTTAGACTCTCTCATATATTCTTTCCCCAAGTATGGTAAAGTAGTTAAAATAAATCTAGGCATTTTAATTTCTGCAACTGGGCAAATGACAGAAACTATTTTTTAAATTAATTTTAATGTAAATCTTAAGTGCATCAACACATTTCAAATTAACAAACTGAAAAAGAAAAACCAAATCATAAACCAATTAGTAAAAACAACACAGAGCAGTAATTGTAAATCACTTTCAATCAAAACCATAACTTAAATTAATAGCAGTAATTGTAAATCACTTTCAATCAAAACCATAACTTAAATTTCACTCAGAACTATAAACAGTGTTTTTATCTTGCTTTCCTGAAAGCAGAATTGGCTAAGAATGCATAGCAATGTCAAATCAATCTCTGCGGATATCCTGCTTTTCCCACCCACAAGTCCCTTCTGTGCCAGTTCTTTGTAGATTTTTTTTAACTTTAAACATCTGTATTTTTGGTGCATTTTTTAAAAAAATAGATGCATTAATTAATTTGTGTGCTACTGACTCAAAAGTATCTGTGCATGGTTTTTAAATGTAGGCAGCACTTTTGTGTGTTTGTAAGCACTTCTAATACAGTATGCACATACTGTCAAGTGTAATTGTTTTCCCCTCTGAGCACATTCAAGGCCAGAGATGTATGATTCCTGTGAGGTGCGAAATCAACCACACCTATAAAAATAACCTTGATTGAGTAAATGTATTTTCAGCTTTGGTTGCTTCAGAAAGTGCAATTCAAAGCTGCTGTATTTGGATATAAGTCTGCTTACATGCTGTTAGCATTAATCAGATTGAGGTAGTCAGGCTTGTGAATCACAACAAAGACCTTTTAATTAATTTAGAAACTCTCTGCACCTTAAACCTTGACTGTCTTTTATCCTTATTGGATAATACTATAAACTCCAGTTAGCTCACTTAATATCTACTGTATACTTGCCCCAGCTTTCTAACTCTTACGTTGAGCGTAGGCTGTTCTTATACTGAACTGTATATCAGAAAAATAAGCTTATTAATTTAATAACACCCAATAGAACACAAAAACAAGAAATTTAAACAATTAGAATTTTAGGGTTGATTGTGGAATGCTCTCTCTTTATTAGTAGTAGTAGTATTATCCTATCCTTTTCCTAAAGCTGGGACTCAAAGCAGCTTACAATACTTTCTTTAAAAGTGCAGTTAAAATCATATAGAAATGGTACATTAATATAGAATTAAATTATTACAATATTACAACAGATTGGATGTTAAAGAATAAAATACAGTTTAAAAAGAGAAAAGTGTTTGTAACACTTTAAAACAACACCCCAGCCCATTCCTTAAAAGCTTTCTGTTTAAAAGCCTGTCTGCATAAGAAGATTTTAACCTTCCGATGGAAGGCCAACAAGGAGGGATCCATTCTGGTTTCCCTGGGATGGGAAGGGAGTTCCAGAGTCTAGGAGCAGCCACAGAAAAGGCCTTCTTTTGAACCCCCCCCCCCCCCAAATTTGGGTGCAGTGATGGTGGGAATGCGAGAAGGGCCTCTCCTGATAATCTCAGAGCCCAGGCCAGCTCCTATAGGGAGATATGGTCTACCAAATATCCTGGACCTGAGCAATATGGGTGTGATAGATCATGCCTAGCACTTTGAATTGTGCTTGGAATCACACTGGCAGCCAGTGGAGCTGTTTCAACAGGGGCACCATATGGTCTCTGTAACCTGCCCCAGTTAACAGTCTGGCTGCAACTCTTTGGACCAGTTGCAGATTCCAAACAGTCTTCAAAGACAGCCCCAAGTAGAGTGCATTACAATAGTCCAAATGAGATGTAACCAAGGCATGTACTACCAGGACCAGATCCAACATCTCAAGGAATGAGTGAAGTTGGTGCACAAGCTTTAGATGTGCATAACACTCCTGGGTCCCTGCAGAGACCTGGCTTCCAGCTTCAGAGCTGAGTCCAGGAGTACCTCCAAACTGTGAACTTGCATCTTCAGGGGGAGTGTAAACCCACCTAACACAGGCTGAATCCCTAATCCCTGATCTGCCTTCCAATTGACTAGGAGCACCTCTGTCTTCTCTGGATTAAGTTTCAATTTGTTTGCCTCATCCAGTGCATTACGGATGACAGACACTGCTTAGGAGCAGGACAGCCTCCTTGGATTGTGGTGGAAAGAAATAGAGTTGAGTATCACATGCATATTGATGGCACCACATCCCAAAACTCCACACAGCCTCTTCCAGTAGTTGTGTGTATATGTTAAATGGCATAGGGGACAACACTAAACCCTGTGGTCAGGGGGTGGAACAGGAGTCCCCTAATATCATCTTCTGGGTTTGTCCCAGAATATTATGGTGGCGATCCTTGTAGGAAGGTTGTAATTCTTCTTCTGGCAATGAAAATGTTTTTTTATTTTAAATTTGTTAGCAATTTTTCCATCTCTCTGGGATATAGGTAATGATACTTCTACAGATATTTCTATTTCATTAACAGTAAATAACCTAACTCTCATGTACCCTGCAAACTGCTTCTGTTATATTGTGTTTTTCTCCACTGATTCCCCTTGGAGTCAAAATGTCCTCTGTTGAGTTTTACCTGACCAGTACATAGGAGTTCTTTCTTAAGCAAAGAATAGAAAGAGATGATAGGAGATAGGAGAATAATATATTGTTTGAGAAAATAATAATAACAACAACAACAAAAAGACAACATATATCTTCCAAAGAACAGTGGGAATAGTTTTAGCCTTATTTTCTTGCATGCCTGAACCTGTCCTGTTTTTCTGAATATTTATTTCCTCTTTTAAGATTCTTTAATTTTCCTTAGGTGATTCAGAAGGGCTGGCTTTTACCCAAATATGCCTCAAACTACGTGATTTGGTGCTATTCAGATGATAAGCTGAATCAAACTATGTGATTTGACGCTATTCAGATGATAAGCTTTAGAATAATGGATTGTGAAACTGGAAGAGAGATGTACATTTCATGTCCTCTTCTGTTCATGCTGATTCCAGGCTGGAACCAGATATAGTCATACTCAGAGTAGGAACATTGAAATTAATGGGGTTAGTCATTACTAACTTTCTGTTGATTTCATTGAGTTTACTGTGACTAAGGCTGCATCTACACCGTAGAAATAATAAAGTTTGACACAGCTTTAACTGCCATGGCTCCATCCTACATCTACAGAATACTGGAATTTCTAGTTTTGTGAGGCACTAGTATTCTTTGACAGTGAAACCTTGTAAAACTACAGATCCTAGGAATCCATAGGAAACAGAGTGATGTAAAATTGCATTATTTCTACAGTTTAGATGCATCCTAGGTTTGGACCTATTCCTATCTGCATCATAATACTAGCATTTTTATTGCTTTACTAATAAGAACTCTCCCCTGTTTAAACCACTATTACATAGGGCCAAATTTTCTTTCAATGCTTTTTGAACAATATAGCTGGACTGTTGGATTTAACCACCACATGAGTGAACCACCCAATTGCTTTAAGCAATCCTCTTGAGATCTCACGACTCTCGGGCAGAAACAATGCAATTTGACACCACTTTAACTGTCAGGGCTCAGTGCTAAGGAATTCTGGGACTTGTAGATTATTGTGGGATCAGAGCACTGTGACAGAGAAGTATATTATATATATATATTCCATAATAACAGTCGCCCCTCCTAACTTACAGATCTGGGATACGTGCCCTTGAATATCTGTGGAGAGGCAACCTCCACTATTTCCAATGGCATACACACAGGAGCGTTCCCCATTAATGCCTATGAGGCTTGAATATGCGCGAGCGTCTATTTTCGCAGCAGAATCCAGAACGGATCCCCCACGAAAACCGAGGGCTAACTGGATGTAGCATTGAGCTATGGCAGTTAAAGTGGTGTCAAACTGCATTATTTTTGTAGTACAGAGTCAACCTGAGTATACCAAGTGTGAACTGCTTTTCTGTTACTGTCATTAATGTCTTCTGGAAAACTTAAAATCAAATCTTAAAACATTTCATGTATTGTGACTTTAGAAAAATGAGGATGCTCAAGTGCTTTTTATATCTTCCTATCTTCCATGCAGTAGTGTTTTCAGGGGGTCCACAGGAACTTTTGAACAAACATGACAGCTTTGGATGCTGGTGGGTGAAAGGTTGGTGGGACATAGAAATGGATATGGCATATATGAATGGATAAATAAGTGGGGAATTAAGTGAGAAGGAAGTGGACAGGAGTTTTTATAAGGTGACTACTTACGGTACATACAGATTGCTTAAAAAGAGGAAATGTAGCACTGAAAAGAAAAGAGAACAAAGCTAATAGTATACAATCTGAATGTGTTCATACACTTATTGGCAAAGAATTTTTAATTAATTATCATAATTTATTTTTCAACCAGGTTTGGACTGGAGTCACAGTTCTTCAAATACTGTACAAGATTACTTCAAATGGAGAACTATCATTATTGACAGCCCTTCCAGAAGAGGATTGTCCTTTGTAAAGTAAGACACATGGTCACCCTAATGCCAGCATGGGAATTTAGGAAGAGATGTCATATGATCAGAGCAATAATTAATAAATAATTAATAACCAACAAATAAGGGAAATTAAGATTTAGAACTTATATTAGAACAAATATTTTAATTAGTTCATTAAAATATTTCTACCCCATTCTATATCCAAAGATCTCTAGGAGGCATATTATAAAATTTAAACTATTTCAAACAAAAAAATGCAGAACAGTAAAGATAATTTATGGTCTAAAATATATTAAATTATTTAACAATTAAAACAATTAAAACCATATACATGTACAAATCACATTACATCTAGAAGAAGAAGAAGAAGAAGAAGAAGAAGAAGAAGTAGTAGTAGTAGTAGTAGTAGTAGTTTTATTTATAATCCGCCTCTCTGATCAAACAATCGAGGTGGGGTACAAGTTAAAAGAGAATTACATTAAAATATCCTTTCTGATTCCCCCCCTCCCACCCCTTAAAATAGAATTAAACTATAGAAAAAAGATTAAAGCAACAAGCAGTAAAATAAACAACATGACATAAAAGATAAAAACAGTTTTCCTTCAGATAAGAAGGGATATGACTGCTGGGTGCTAAAACTGGGAGTAAGCTGGAGTGTCTGGACAAGAGCTTTAGGAGCCAGGAGAATTAATCATTGTCTGGGAAGGCCAGCCAGAAAAGATACATCTTTACGGCCTTTTTAACACGGTAAAGAGTTGTAATAAGACGTATCTTGTCCGGCAGGCCATTCCACAGCCTGGGGACGAAAGCAGATAAGGCCCTTTCAGAGGTCTGTGACAGCCTGGTCTTAATGGGCTATAGCAGGTTCCTCCCAGAGGACTGAAGCGTGCGGGATGGCTCTACGGGGAGAGGCAGTCCCTAAGATAGGGTGGACCCAAGCCATGTAGGGCTTTAAAGGTTAGAACCAGCACCTTGTACTGTGCCCAGAAGCTAATTGGCAGCCAGTGGAGAGACTTAAATACTGGAGATATATGATCTCTCCTCGATGTTCCAGTGATAAGCCTGGCTGCCATATTTTGAACCAGTTGAAGCTTCCATGTTAGGCACAAGGGTAGCCCCATGGAGAGTGTGTTTCAGTAATCCAAGCGTGAGGTTACCAAAGCATGTACCAGTCTCTAGGTCCCTCATGTCTAGGAAAGGGCGCAGCTGGCATATCAACCGAAGCTGATAACAGGCACTCCTGACCGTCGCATTCACCTGATTAGTCATGTGAAGCGACTAATCAAGGAGTACCCCCCAAAAAAACAAAAACAAAAAAACAAACAGCTTCATTTATATACCGCTTCATACCCTTAAGGAGTGTCTAAGCGGTTTACAATTGTAAGCTATTTGCCCCCCCAACAATCTGGGTACTCATTTTAGCGACCTCGGAAGGATGCAAGCCTGAGTCAAGCTTCAGCCCTTTGCTGGTCTTGAACTCGCCACCTTATGGTTTTGAGTGAGTGGCTGCAGTACAGGCATTTAACCACTGCGCCACCAGGGCTGTGAACAGAGTCCTTTGAGGAGAGTGTGACTCCATCGAGGACTGGGAGTTGTATTCCCAAACCTGGTTTCGGGCCTGATACTGTCGGTACCTCCGTTTTGTCTGGATTTAGTCTCAATCTGTTTTTCCTCATCCAATCCATTACTGCTGCAAGAGGAGAGACACCATCTGAAGTCTGAGCTGATGATCTGGTCATGGAGAAGTATATCTGAGTGTCATCAGCGTACTGAAGACACTGTGCTCCATGCCTCCAAATGATCTTGCCCAGCGGCTTCATATAAATATTGAATAGCATTGGGGACAGGATGGCACCCTGAGGGACGCCACAATTAAGCTCGATTTTGGAAGAGCAACTGTCCGCGAGCCTCACCCTTTGGGATCTGCCAGAGAGGAAGGAATGGAACCACTGCAGCATGGTGCCTCCAATACCCAACTCTCTCAGCCAATCCAAAAGGGTGGAATGATCGATTGTATCAAAGGCCGGAGAGATCCAGGAGCACCAGCAGGGTCACTACCCCTGTCAGTACTCAAGCGGAGGTCGTCAGTCAGAGCAACCATGGCAGTCTCAGCTCCATATCCTGTCCTGAAGCCAGTTTGAAATGGATCGAGATAATCGGTTTCATCCAAGACAGCTTGGAGTTGGGAGGCGACTGCTCTCTCGATCAGCTTGCTTAAAAATGGTAGCAAGGAAACTGGTTGATAGTTGTTCCTATCCAGGGGGTCAAGGGAAGGTTTCTTCAGGAGAGGCTTCACAGCTGCCTCCTTCAGACAAGATGGTAAACTTCCTTCCCTAAGGGATGCATTGATCATATCCCAGAGGAATACTCAAAATGCATCACCCCCCTGGGTGACCAGCCAGGATGGACAAGGATTGAGAGAGCAAGTTGTCTCCCTTACACTTCCAAGGAACTTGTCCACGTCCTTGATACTCGCAGAGTGAAACTCATCCAGCAAAGTGACACTAACGGAGTTGTTGGACTCCTCTTCTACAGATACTGATGAAACCATGGCATCCAAGTCGGTCCTTATCTGAGAGATTTTATCTGCAAAGTGGGTGTTAAACGTGTCACAGCAGGCCATCGTTGGGTCAAGTAGGGGGTTTGGCACGGGGGGACCTGCGTCAACTCTCCAACCACCCTAAACAGCTCTGCTGGGCAGGACTCTCCAGACGCAATGCGTGCAGAGTAGAAGGATCTCCACGCTGCATGCAAAGCCTCCCAATAGGTGCGAAGGTGCTGCCTATGGCGAGTTCTGTCAGACAAGAGCAGAGTTTTCTGCCACTTGCACTCTAGTTGTTGTCCAGCCTGCTTCATCTCCCTGAGTTCCTCTGTGAACCAGGGTTTGCGGTTCAAAGCGGGCTGGACTTTATGCCTTTAGCTGAAATGACTTTAGCTGAAAACTATATTTTCACATGACACTGAAATGAAGTCAGTGTTTCATCTGGCGGAACACAAATGAGTGGGCCTCAGTCTTCGTTATGTATGGTTTGAGCTCTTCAAGCCCCCCAGGCTGCATGGCTCCGCTGCAGCCCAACATCTTGGCTTTCTCACTGGGCCATGTGGGGTCCTCCGAGTACCAACACCTCATGAACCCCTGCCTCTCTATCCTTCATAGCATCATAGGTTTATGCTTCAATGAGCCCTTGTTACCAAAAAGGAGTGGTGATGAAAGAGACTGCCCTTTCCAACTTCCTCACAGTCTTTTCCCCCCTCTAAGGGACACAAAGGAGGGTTCCACCAATGGACTCACTCCTGAGACAGACATATACAAAGAATAGATACGTCATGCAGATGCCTTTCATAACTGGACAATAGAAGGGGAATGCTATGGTCCCTTAGAATTTGTGCAACACTCCATATTGAAATTGTTTTACCCACATTAATTATATGCAGTACTTAGACATCTACAGTAAGCAATCTCCAGAAGTTGAGGGTTAGATTTTGCCTCCCTTAGGGCACATCACAAACCAGACTATGTCCCTCCACAGTCTGTTATGTTTTCAAAATCACGAGTTCACTTCTTGTTTTAAAAGCACCAGAACTCTCCAGAACATATGAAGAGCATATGTTGTAGAAGCTCTCACCATGAGATATTATGAAATCTTCATTATTTGTGCTTTATATTTTTATAGAGACAATTAGGTCTGCTTTTGTTTCTCTACTAGATACTATGAGGAGACTGGGACTGGTCACCTTCTTCCTGTGAATCCTTATTCTGCTTGTAAGATACGATGCTATGTCTTACATTCCACAACATGTTTCAGAAAATAAATAAATTAATCAATCAATCAGTAAATCATGTCCTCCGTCAGAAGAATGGCTTTAAAAACTATGGGTTGTTAATGAACAATATAGATTTGATATACAAGCCCATTCATTGGAGAATGTTTTGACATTGTGCGATTATGAGATGGCTGAGTTCATACAGTTGAGACTGCAACTCGGTATACACTTCCCTGGTTCACTGAATTCAGTGAGCCTTCCTCTTTAAAAAATACATACATGGGACTTGCAGTGTAGCTGCTAAGCTTTAAGGAAAAGGCAACTTCATGTCACCTTTTCCTCCCAATCTAGAAAGCCCACAGGCACCAGTTTGTTTTTTTATTTTATTTTTTAAAAAAACCTATTGAAACCCACTCTTCACCTTCAACCCAAAAAAGCTGAGCTTGGTCTAGCTTTAAATGTGGGGATTTTTCTACATAATCATGAATGAGGTGCACATCTTCAGGGAGAGAAATTCTTAATGAGACACTAACAGTGAAACCACAGCTAACTCTTTGAATGGTTACTTGAAAGAGCAGGAGTCATAACTTGGTACTAAGGTATATGTTTTGCCTGCAAAAGGTGTCAGGCTCAGTCTCTACCATCCAAGTGTTGAAGAGCCTTGGTCAACAGATATTCTGCCTGGGACTTTTGAACAACTGCTACCATTCCAAGCAGACAACAGTAATTAGACTAACATGGCTATCCCACCCAGGGTGAGGCAGCTTCACACATTCCCATTTGGACTGCTGGGGAAAGTGGAGCTGTAGCCATAGAGATGACTCTCAGCCAAAGTTTGGAAAAGTCATTTTTGGACTATACTTCTCTGAACTCCACAGCCAGTAACTATGCTGGTTGGAGGATTCTGAGAGCTGTAGTGTGCAAATGTAACATTATCCCTTCCCTGCATCCTAATCATGCTTATTATTTGTTTTGTTTTTAAATGTACAGTGTATTATTTCCCTTCAATGGGAAATATCAGCTTACCATTCCACATGGCTTAAGCCCACCAAGCAAACAAGATACAAATGATAAAATCCAAGGCACAGAGGTTCCCATGCTGGGGTATATGTCATGACAGGTAATCTCATTCCTTTCCTCCCAAGCAAGGGTGTTGAAATGTTGTTCCCTGAAAGAAAGACCTTTGTATGCTAACATCTGTGTTTACACTGTAGTAAATGCAAACATGAGCAGAGTGATTCTGCTGAAAGTCAGGAAGCTGGTTGGCATCTTGTGCCAAGAAAATATTACACTGGGAACAATTTGTGCTTGCCTAAATTTCTGGGAAATGGTATTTGGTGACCAATTTACACCCAGATTCTAGTTCATGAAATACTTCCAATGCACCTTCTCAGTGCCAATGGGCATATGGATTAGGAGCCACACTCCCTCAAGGAATGCAAAAATGGATAACGGAAAAATGAGGCAGAGGATTAGAAGAGATATTCCAGACCCTGAAAACGAGGTGGGCTTTTACAATGCAAACTTGCATATACATTATGCTATTATCCAGTGATGTGGTACAATTAGAAGTGCAGGCTCTCAACATGGCAATCCCCATAGCATTGTGACCATACCACCAAGAAGAGCTGTGTTAATCCATGCTGACAAGCCACTTCGAACAGAACAAACAAGGTTTTTATAAAGCTAATGGGTCTCAGCTGCCCATTCCAGACCAAACCACACCAACATACTTTGCATAATGACAGGAATCAACTCATAACAATATACTGTTGGTGTGATAATACATACTACCCACTCCAACTCCACTGCTGCAAGACTGTCTTAAGAAACAAGGTCAGAACAAGGAAGTCATGGGTGGGAGACAGATGACATTATCTTCCCTGCGTAGCAAAACGTTCTGGTCCTTTCACCACTACACTCCTGCTCATATCCAGTTAGCATTTGATTTAGCCCAGATACTGAGACTCATATAGAACCCGCAAAGCAGTGTTCTCTTGCAGGACTAGACACAGTGAAGTATGGAAAACTGAATGAGACAGGATCAACCCAACTGCTGATGGAAGAAACAGGTAAAAGACGTTGTAGTAAACATACAAGAAACAGCAACAGGAGAAATAATAGTAGTAGCATGAAAGAAAGGCCACCAGTGGGTCAAGAAGAAAAGAAGAGATTCCTTGTTAATAAAAGTGGATACGATGTAGGGATGGGGACTATGGCACTGCCCTAAGGAGCTTTCCTGTCCTGGGCTTTTTTCCAGGTGTGTCACAGAATTACTGGATTCATGATCCAGCATGGAGCCTTATATCTTTTTTTAAAAAAGGGTGTATGTTAAACTGACCAAGTTTGAATGATGAATAATATCAGCTCTGTCCAATTCCTGAGTCAGGGAAAGGGCTCTTTAACCACATTCTGTGCCATGCAAGGAGCATCTGACTCCTTGGAAGAACCTTACCTTCATTATGCATTCCAAAATGTCATCCTGAGGCCATGAGGTGGTGGCAGATGCTTTTTGAGCAAGGATGTGGTGCCCATTGAAACCACTAGCTCACATGACATCACAGATTCCAGGAGCTGGATGTTGTCTTTGGAGGGAGAAGCCTCTGAGTGGATATTTATTTCCTGTGGATCACAATAAGATGATGAACCTCTTCCTGTGGAAAGTTTGCCATTAATCTTCTGGGAGTTTTTTCCAGCTCCTGTGCCACTGTTGCCACAACATCTAAAGCAAAAAGGCTGATGTGTTACAACCCTGGCATTCCACTTACTACCTTGCTCCAAATGGCACAGTTGACCCAAATCTATATCTCCATTATTTCCCTCCTCATTCCCCCCCCCCCTTGCTCTTGGCGTTTTAGTGCACCACATGTACAAATGCAACATGCATACAAAAACTTTAGTGCTGAGGCAGAGAGCTCTGATGCCAACTGGGGATGGGCAAGTAAGGGTAAGTAGGCTTCAGAGCCAACTTACCAAAATCAAAATCAATTTTTTTCCCCTTCAAGCACAACTTTCCCTGAGATTTTTCTCCTCACCCGGAGACCTGAAAAGCAGAGGAATTCTCTGAGACTTCAGCCACTGTCCTGAGACCTGGGAAACTGTCCTCTGGCCCTACTCAGACATAATTTAAAACTAATTACCTCAATCTGTGGGGATAAGGATGTGGAATGAATAGAGACAAGTGTTTAGCAAGTGGCAACTTACTACCATATTCATATAACCACTGGGCAAGTCTTCATCTAGATTGTTCTGCCAAGCATGAGAAGTATGTTACACTCTCATGCTTTCTTGGATTTCTTGTCAGATACAGAGGTGCTGGCTATGATTACAAGTCAGTGATGGGAAGGCATTTTGCACATATTTTGTACCTTTCTTCTTTGATACTACACTACTCAACATTTGTGAGGCCTGGTATAAAAAATATACTCCTATTAAGAGGAAGATGCTGCACTCCCAAATATTAAAGCAAGGAGAAAATGTATGAGAACTGGGCTTGGCAAGCATGGCCATCATCCAAAGAAATGTTACCACATCTCTCTCCCTGTGCAAGTAGGCTGCCCATTGTGAAAGTCAAGTAAGGACATGTAAGAACATGCCTAGAAAGCTAAGGGGGTCCAACTACGAGAGAAGCTGAATATTATGATGGTCTGACTTTGTAAGAATAGAAGTAGAATAAATAGCAAAAATGTGTTGTTGTTGTTGTTGTTGTTGTTGTTGTTGTTGTGTGCCTTCAAGTTATTTTTGACTTATAGAGACTTTAAGGTGACCCTATAATGGGATAATCTTGGCCAGATGTGTTCAGACCAGGGTTTCCTTTGCCTTCCTCTAGGGCTGAAAGAGTGTAACATCCCCAGATCATGGATACCCATGGCCAAGGTAGGATTTGAACTTTTGGCCTTCTAGAACCCTGGTCTTACACTGAAACCACTAAACCATATTGTCTCTAACAATATGCAGTAAGATGTGCAGTCTTTTTATAACGGAGAGAACAAGATATAGGTACTTGTAGTTATGCCTGAATGCATGTGGAAGCATTCTAGTAAAAGAGAAAGATATGGTAGCGGTCATGAAGTTAATGGAGTTAGTAATTGCAGACATTTGCTGATGTCTGACAGGCATATTGATGGTTATTATAGTTCATGCAAACTATTGATTTCATTTTACCAGAGGCTAGAAAAGATTAACTTAATGGACATACTATGAACAACAAGTCAAAGAGCATAAGCTTTTGTGTATGGTTGTGAAGAAAACTGAATTAATTTATATTGAATGTCAAGGTTACAGGGGGAAGTCAAACTACTCTATTATAGTGTTTTCAAATTGTATTCCAATGAACTCTTGAGTTCTTTGGAATCTTAGCATGGATTTCTCAATGATAAGATTGTTAATCTCTGACTGACTTCCTTAAAGGCAACCATCCTTGGTATTTCCATCCAATGCACAATTACCATAAACAAGATTAGGCCTGAATCCATGAGGCCCTGGCCCTGACTCTATTTTCAAGATATATTCCTACATGTATAGGAATAGTGTAGTGGTTTGAGCGTTGGACTAGGACTCTGGAGATCAGAGTTCAATTTCTTGCTCTGCTGTCCTGTCCTCACATTGCACTAGCAGGCAAGGTACCAGGAATTCAGAAGCCAAATGAGCCAGAAAAATTCAACATCAATCAGTCCAAGGTTAGGAGTTGCAAATCCTATGCACAGTTCACAATAGCAGAAAACAAGGTTAAGAAATAGTCCAGGCTTGTAAACTGTACATTCAGGTCTTGCTGTAAATGCAGGAAAAAAACCCCATAGAATCATAGAATCATAGAGTTGGAAGAAACCACAAGGGACATCCAGTCCAACCTCCTGCCATGCAGGAACTCTCCATCAAAGCATCCCCGACAGATGGCCATCCAATCTCTGCTTAAAGACCTCCAAGGAAGAAGACTCCATCACTCTCCGAGGGAGTGTGTTCCACTGTCGAACAGCCCTTACTGTCAGGAAGTTCCTCCTAATGTTGAGGTGGAATCTCTTTTCCTGCAGTTTGCATCCATTGTTCTGTGTTCTAGTCTCTGGACCAGTTTGTTTCCAACAACCGGAGGGGGGGGGAGGGATCCCACACCTTATAAAGCATGCTGACTGAACCCCACCCTCCTTACAGCCTGTATTTCAGGAAAGTGTTCCCCTGCTGCATGCACATAGCCTCTCACTTCTCCTGAGGGTGGGGGCTAGATCTGTTACAGACACTGCAACCATCTCCTTTCTTGAGGTGTTATGTCTCCTACCTCCTTCTCCTGTAGATCACTCAGGAAGCTGAACTGGAGGAGGGCCTGACTGAAGTAAATCAGCTTCATCTTCAGAATCTGAACTTCCAGTGGATCTGCTTCATCCTCATGTCTTCACAAACAAATAGCCAATATGTCAGGCAGAAAGGTTTTAAAACAGCCCCCCCCCCCATGCAAGGTTTATATTTGTGGATATTTTTAAATAAAGGATAGTATGATAACATATTTTTATGTAATAGGAATGTCATGCCGTCAGTATCAATTAACTCAAATTGTGCACTTGTAACTCAGAAAAATATACATTATTAGATAATTTTGAGAGGGTTTGGAGATGCTGTACACAATAATTTTGTCTTTTTCTTACTGGTGACAAGGTTAAAAATGGTATGCTATCAGAACAGTAAGGCTTCTCTCATGGTAGAATAATACAGGGACAGATATTCTCTCCAGTTGTAATGGACAAAATAAGAAAACATTTTCATGCCTAAATAAAACAGATCATTTAGATTCTCTTATGACTCTGATGATCAGGATTAAATTCTCTGTCCAGTTGTGAAAACCTAAGGGTAGCTTTGGGTGAGTTGCACACACTCAGCTCCAGAAAACCCCATGATAAATTCACCTTAGGGGCACCAAAAGTCAGAACAATACAGACCACACCACTGCATTTTCCTCTTTCCTACCCACTCTTGGTTTTCTATCTATAGCTAACAAATTAGTTTATCCTGGTTATGATTGCTGTAGACATACAGTTGTCTGATCATCTGGACTTGACTGGCAAAGATAGATTCCTGTGCAGCATGGTGAATGGTAAAGGACTGTGGGAGCTGTAGTCCAGAAAACCAACTTCTGGAAGACCAAAGCGTTCCCAAGAAATGTTGACTAAAGTCTACAAAAGGTTACCAAATTCTTGCTTGTTGAATCTTTAGAGGTACCATATATACTTTGAGAAATATGTACTTGTGGAATTGATATTGTTTAGGTTTTTGAGCCCTCTTATATTCCTTAAGAGCCAGCATTGTGTAGTGATTTGAGTATTAGACTATGAAGATTACCACATGCAGCTTTTAAATTTCATTGGGAGGGAACTGGCTTTGGCAATGCTGATCGCATGATGCCACATCCCACCCATACCTGTCCTGTCCTCCAGCTGTCACTTTTCATTCATGGGGGAAACCTATGCATTAACTGGCAATCACGCCATGCCATATGTATGAAAAGTCATTCCTGGGGGAGTTGTGTGATTGCCAGTTATGTGGTGTCATTTTAAGGCTTAAATCATGGCTGCAGAGCTCCAGAATTGCATGAAAGAAGTTGGGAGAAAAAACAACCTAAAGGTGTGCTGGGTAAGAAATAAGGGAGGGAGGGAGGGAGGCAGGATTAAGGCGGAGGGCAAGAAGTAAGCAGAATGGGGACAGTAGGTCAAGTCATGTGAATGAGACGAAGTGTGGTGGTGGCTGCTCAGAAAATGGTAGGTTACCATTTTAATTTAATTGCATGACTGCTGAGGGAAAGCATCTGGTGTGATAATCTATGGACTTTACCACAAGAGAGGAATTTCTCTCAATTTTGAAAGAAATGAAAGTGGGGCCAGTTTGGAATTAAATGAATCCATAAGTTCAGCGAATTTACGTGATTGCATATTGATGCCGCATTGCATTCGGAACTGCCCAAAATTGCCTCCCAGTGCCAGAAATTGTGTGTGGTATTTCTCACGCAATAATGTGAAACCCCACGATTGCATTCGGAAGGACTTCCCATTGCCCAAAAATGTGTGTGATTGGCTTTTATGCAATAACATGAAACCCCATGATTGCGTTCAGATTGCCATTGGATTATACTTCCAACTCACATTGTGTGATAAACTCCTATGACTCTGTAAACCAGGGTTTCAGTCCCTGTGTGGCCATGAAAACCCACTGGGTGACCTTGGGTAAGTCACATTCTTTCAGCCTCAGGAATACAAAAGCAACCCCTCTCTGAACAACGTAAGTTGGGAATGACTTGAAGGCAAACAACAGCGACAAATATTTTCTGGGCTGTTAATATAAAATAGTTTCAATAGTCAGAGTGCTATAGTTTATGTATATGTGTGTGTCTCTGGCTGTATATATCTTACAATGTTGTTCCAAGGAGCCAATTCAACATATATTAAAGTAAATGAGATCCCTTCAGAAGGACCTGTATCAGCCCTCAGACAGATCTGTCTCTAGCTCAAAAACAAATGAATACCAGCAGTCAGCACTCTATTTCCACAAAGAATGTGCTTTTCCAGCAGGACCACCAACAGTCAACATGTGATTCTACCAAGCCACAGACTCACTGAAAGGAAATCCAGTAACTGGGATTTAATTTCCAATAAAACACAATGTAACCAGAGGGTCCATGTTGCAAGAAGTACAGCAACCATTGCTTCTGAGCATGCATTAAAACCTTTTGGTCAATATAAAAGGATATATTTGAATGAACTAGATTGCCTTTTTGTGTTGCTAATGGAGTTTAACATTTATTTCTTGGATTTTAGGAGTCTTTGTCTCCCAGGAATGGCCGCTGTTTACATGGATATTTTTCCATACCATCTTATCTGAGAATTATAACAGCAACTTGACAAAATATAAGCCCCTGACAATATGACATCATCATATTTTCCTTTCTCCTATACAATTTTAACACCTTTTCCTGATAAAGAAGCCAGTGGGTCTCAAAAAGCTTGCATCATGTATTTTGTACATTTTGGTTGGCCCAAAAAAGATTTTGTGAATTTTGCATATTACTGTACTAGACTGATTTCATTTCTGAATTTGGAAGGCTTTCAAAGAAATCAAAACCTTGTGAATGGTATATATTAACTAATAGACTAAATATTCACCTTACCTTTTCTAAAGTAGTCCTTATGTAGCTTCTCTTCATATAGACTGGCCCAGGGATGTATTTCTTCATTTATTTTTTCCTCAAAGGAAGGAACAAGGAATTTTAGCAATATTCTTCAATATTATGCATATTGTGAATATTCACATTTCAATACTTCTGTGTCAAATTCATACATACAAACTGCTGCTTCCTGCATGGAAAATGTTGTAGTTCTTCTGTACAAAATTCACGTATTTCTGCACAGAAAGTATTTTTGCACAAAAAATATTTTCTGCACAGAAACAGCATTTTCTGCTCTAATATATATATTGTGCAAAATATTGCTCTTTTCTCTTCCCAAAACCCCCAACATGTTCAGTTTTTAAAAATAGAATATGTCCTGAACTGCAAAGATTTTCATTAATCCAGGATTCTCCTTCTCAGGGTTTTCCAGCAGACAAGAAGCACATTTTTTCGCCACTTGTTCAATATTCTTTCCATCCCTAGACTGGTCTAGTATCAAACTGATTGCACCAGCAATTTAATACTTACTAAGGAAAGTATTAGCAGATGCAGAATCAAACAAAATATTGGATCTACACTTTTGCATAGTAAAAAGTAAAGGTTTCCCCTTTACATGAATGTCTATTTGTAACTAACTGAACTAACTAACTAATTCTGTTACTAAGCCAAAGAGCCAGCATTGTCCAGTGGTCATGGGCTTTCTAGATTGGCAAAAAGAAGTGTGTTCATGGCTGCATGAAACTCTAGCCTTTAGAAGAGAAAAAGGGAAAGTGTGCCACGAAAATGCTTTTTTTGCGTTTTAAGGGAGAAGAAGCACCTTTAAAAAGGTGCTGGTTTTCCCAGCTTCTTTTTTAAAAACTGCGGAACAGCGCAGCTCCATCTAAAGGCTGTGGTGCAGCTGCTAAGCATTAAGGAAAAGGCAACTTCATGCCACACTTTCCTGCCAATCTAGAAAGCCCCATTGTTACTTTCCCACTGGAGTAGTACCTATTTATCTACTTGCCTTTGCATGCTTTCAAACTGCTAGCTTGGCAGAAGCTGGACCTAGTGAAAGGTGCTCACCTCATCATGCAGCACTTGGGCCTTGAACTGCCAACCTTTCAACCTTATGATAATCAGAATTGGCATCTTAACCACTAAGCAGCAAACAGAGAGAGACAAGCTCCACATGCTCTAAGATGGTCAACTATTTATTCAGTATTTAAAAAGCCCCACTCGGTCTTCCTCAGCCCCTAAGGAAGGCCACACTAGGCCTTCCTCAAGGGCTGAAAACAAATATAAAGACAATAAGATATAATATTAAAAAGACAGGACAACACTCATAAACTGTGATACAAAAATATCCATATAGTTCTAAACAAAGCTATACATACTCTTCCAAAGAAATCACTGGAGTTGTGACCACTCTCCAAAGTACAGGACCATAGAGATAAAGGGAACAGACACTGCAGCATATCTGTATAAATACATATTCTAGATGACCTTGGGAAGGTATAACCAATGATATGTCTTGGGATGGGACATAAGGACATATCATGCAATCTGTCTAGATGGTTGCTCAATCTACTCATGTCATCGTATTACAAACATATCCATACATATGTTCTGATATATACTATCTCTATTACATTCAAATTAAAGATCACAGGTCCAAATCTTCATTAAACTTGCAGGCACCAAGGATTTCAATCTTAGAATCCATTCTATCTCTTTTTTAAACAAATATATTCTTTATTATATTATTTATTTATTTATTTATTATTATTATTATTATTATTATTTTTTTTCAATTACCCAAAATTACCAACGAAGGAGCTCCCACTCTTCTATGTTTTAGATTAGAAAGGTGTTTCCCAATTCTACATTTATTTGTTTTGTGGTCTTCCCCACATGCAGTTTCTTGCATGTACATTGAATAAAACTGAACAAAACTATTATTGCATGTGCTGAAGTGGTCACTGCAATTTACAAGTTCTGTTTATTTGCTGCTTGGCTATGTGTTTTCAATTTCTTACCTATACTATCTTAACCACTAAGCCATCATGTCCCCTTTGCATAGTAGACCTGTTGAAATCAATGGGACATAAATTGGGGACTTGTTCACTGTGACTTGATTAAATACTACTGATTTCTGTAGGACTGTAAGAATAATAAAGTCTCAGTTCAGCTTCATGACACTGTAGTTGCATTACAATGGGCTTTAACTCTGACATTCAGAGCAAGACAAGAACATATAAAGAGCTGCACAGCATTAAACTGAAGGCTCAAACAATCCAACATTTTGCCTATATACTGGAACTGATTTATATTTGTCTAATTTATACTGCCTTACAGGATATTATTGCATGGGCTTTTATCCCGTCATTTTCCCATTAGGATAAATGTGCATTTAACTTTAAAGATGGGTCTTACCACATTCACCCATCTGCAGCCCATCTGCAACCTGGGCTTATCCGGTGGCTTTTCAAGCACAGGAAAATCAGTGATAATCTCCACAAATGTTGATGGTTCCCTCCACCCTGTTGCATTGCATCCTCTAGAGATGCTTTCACTACATAAGCTGTGGTAGTACCTATCAAGCAAGTGGAATGAGGCCACACGTTGTTCGGTCATAGAACTTTTGCCAAATCCTAGTTAATCAATTGGTTCTGGCACATCTTTCAGGAGGCCATGAATGCAACTGCACCCTTAAGCAATATTAAAAGGTAAAGGCATTCCCAATTGACAGGGTTGTCAAGTCGTGTCCGATCGTAGTATGTGTTGCTGATCTTTGTTACTAAGCCAAAGAGCCATTGTTGTCAGAGACTACTCTGTGATCATGTGGCCAGATGATTGCACAGAATGCTGTTTTAAGCCCATGCAAAATCTATTTGTTGTTGTGTGCCTTCAGACATTTCCAACTTATGGTGTCCCTAGGGTGAATCTACCATGGGATTTTAGAGGGCTGAGAGTGTGTGACTCATCCAAGATCACCTAGTGGGTATCCATTCAAACCCTGGTCTCCAGAGTTGTAGTCCAGCACTCAAACTACTATACCATGCTGGCTCTGCTAAATCAATACTATATTTTAAAGTGTCATTCTTTGTCCATTTACAACTATATTCACATGCTGGACCAGAAAATCACCAAACCTGGGCCAAATGGGATAAATAAAGACTATAGGAAATTTCTGGAGCCAATCTATCAAGTACTTTGGGTAACTCCTGAACAAAAGCTGTCACCACTGCTACTACTATTACTGTTCCTATTACTATAGAATGCATATTAATTAATCAGTTTTGACCAAGCTTGATGTTTAGATTTAGAAAGGCATCCCAAACATTTGGGCCTAACTGGCAAACATCAGCTTCTTTTATGAAAATTGCTGGTTTGGGTTGATTTTTCATGGATCTTGGTTTGAAACAATTTTTAAAGAATGTTGGTGTTCCAGTCAAACTACTGTTTCTTTCCAATTATAAGCAAAATCATCAATGTCAGTCTGGGCAACACTGGGCAAATCAACTAATAGCCTACAAAAATAGCAGATTTGAGTTCCACCTTTCATGGTATAGTATACAGAAATCGATACAAGAATTTTAGATGAGCAATACAAATGACTTCTTCCGCTTTATATTATTGCAGTATTGGCCCCAGCCCATGAATGGTGGCTTGACAACTACATGAATGAAACAAGAGACAGGGAGTCAACATGGCTAATTCCTACCTATTCTAATTCCTAGTTTCAGATATCTCTGCAAACCACTCAAGACAACAAAGTTTAGAAACTGGCAACAAAAAACTGTAAACAGTTTCTGGTCAGTTTTATGCCTAAAGGGAAAAGAGAGCCCAACATTTTATTGCCTCAGTCTTTCAGAGATGAAAGCTTTGAGGGTCTCCAATTCAATCTTCCAACAGCAAATATATAAGATATTAATGTTTCATTTCTATGGTTCCTGATCCCAATGGGCATGAAAATTCATCTTGAAAGCTGGAGATTAAAAAGAAAGAAGGAAGAGGGGAAAGGAAATGTGGCAGCACCTTTAAGACTAACTGGTTATTATTTTCACATGAACTTTTATGGATATAAACCCACTTCTTCGAATGCAGTACCGAGGTTTAAGGCTCAGGCATAAAGCATATTCATACATTTGTGGGAATGGGATAGAATGTAATAGGATCCAGAAAGATGCAAATCCTGAGCCTTGCCGTATATTTTCAAAGAGCTGTGTAAGATGATACAGGTCTTTTGGATCTTTACAGTGGTCAATTTATGCTGATGGGTGAAAGCAATAAATCTCCTTACCAAAAGTCAGTTTCCCAGGGTTCAAAACTCTCTCTGAGAAGATTCCTTTTGTTATGTATCAGTAATGAGGACTTGAATTAATATGTGTTATTTGCCATGAAACCATTGTCTTTATTCATACCTCTTCTAATGGACTGGAATTTGTGAATGTAATTCAATTCAGCAGTTTCTATTCCTAGTCTTCCTTTGTAATTTCCTTATTCAAGGACCCCTACCTATAAACCCCCTTACTGTCTGTCCAGGAAGGTTGAAATGTTCTGCAGCTGGGTTGGAGATGTGATCTCTGGTACTTCCTGCCAGCCCACATGGATTTTTTTTCTGTCTTTCTTTACCAGAGAGAGGTAGGAAAGTGCACAAATTGAGCAGGGTGGCATGGAGATGGCAGGGAAGACACTGGATATGCAGCATGTAAAGCCTGCCCCCAGCCATCAGCCATACTCCAAAACAAAGGAAAAATATGAATAACCAGACAGCAGGTTTACATTTCCTTTCCATCATAAGCAATGAGAGGGAAACCAACTCTTAACAATCACAAAACAGGTGAAGCAGGAGCAAAGAGTGGCTGTTGCCTTGTCAGCAAGGCTTCAGAAAAAATTATACTCAATGGCATAGTGGAGCCAGGGCTTGCAGAGACATGAGGCTAGAACATTTTTGACAAATCAGAACAATGACATTTATTGCTTCCCCCTCAAGCTTTCATCTTCCCTCTGAGTCTAGCTGTATAGTCCTTGTGGCAGTGTGCATATGTGTGTGTGTGTGTGAGAGAGAGAGAGAGAGACCCCATCAACAATATATTATTTTGAGTTATCTTTGTTAGTAATCATAAGACTTAAGTGATTAATTAAGGCCAATTAACTTTACAAAAGATCAATTTCTGATGGAAAGGAACCTGCTAGAACTGGTTTGTTGGCATAACTACATGCAACTTTGGACTAAAATCCAAAACACACTGCAGAAATAATCTGGTTCAAGATTGCTTTAACTGCTCTGCCTCAGAGCTTGAGAATCCTGGAAGCATAGTTTATTGTCCACCAGAGCTCTCTGACAGAGAAGGCTAAATGTCTCACAAAACTACAGTTCCTAAAATTCCCTGGCATGGAGCCAGGGCAGTTAAAGCAGTCTCAAACTAGATTATTTCTGCAGTGCAGTTTGGACCTAAGAGGATTATCATAATGAGCGCTTAGGCTTACAATTTTAAGACAGAAAGCTCTGTCTTAGCTATAGCATTGCTGCATGATAGTATACATCAAGAATAGATGGGGGTATATATGACAGGCTGTGAGCACAAGCATCCCCCAGGCTGCTCCCCAAAGGGCCCTGCAGAGTCAAAAAATCATTTTGCTCCAGAATGCCAAATGTCTTCTGGGGACATGGGGAGAAATGTCACCATGTCTTTGCCCACCCTTGGACCATTTTGACACAAGGAGGCCAGGATACAACCCTCCAAGGCTAGTTTGCCTACCCTTGTCCGAAAGTTTTTTTAAAATTTCCAATATCTAGGGAAAAGATGGATAACACAAGCAGTTATATAACACTATGTAAAAACTATAAATGTCTTCAAAATATATCAAATTGCTACCTTTCTTTAAGAAATCATGTATTCAAATTAGTCCAAAAATGGGACAGAAGAAGAAAATGTCCTGATACTTTCAAAATCATAACAGCCCTGTGATCTGGGTCTTGTGAATGTTTGTCAGCTTTTCTGCAAGGTTCCCACATCCTTTTTTGAAAAATAATACCTAAACTGGGCATGACCTTCCCAAGGTTCAGCTCTTTAAACTCTGTCTGCCTCAGTGGGACAGTTAAAAATATTTCACATTTCCCCATCAGAATGAGTGCAGTGCAGACTGAGAGTCATTGCCTCTTGCCTACTATCCATGTATATCTTATTTACACTTAGGAAGAAAAGCATAAATTGAAATGAATACATAAATTAAATTGGTAGGACCTGTGTGTGAATTAACTTGAACAGAATGATGCTTTAGTAAGTAATTCCCCTAGAGCAAATTTGTCTGATCTCTTGTTGGGGATCATAAAAAATCTTAATACTAAAGCTGAATATCTGACAGGCCATCACTGCCTTATAAATCAAAAGCAACCTTTTTGAGACCATCTGCTAAACTTTCAAAGTTATGTTGGTAATGCTGACACGGACAATTTTGTAACATCCTTCCAACAGTTGCCTGCCGAGTCTTTTAAAAGTGAGCTGACTTAGCTGATTCCACCCACCTCAGCCTCTGAGACCTGTAAAGAGATGTTGCTACAAGGAGAGCAGAAGGAAGACCAATGGTCAGCAGGAATTTCCAGTCTTTTGTGGTACATGGATTTAGCAGAGCAAGGGAGGTGAACAGCGTACAAATGTGTTTTCTCAATTTCATTTTATATGCCTTCCTAATGCTGAGAATAGATGTGGTTCATGTGAATACAGAGGAGGAACTTTCTCCCCTCCAAACATGTGTGGTCATGCATGAATGAATATATTCTTTCTAGCCAAAAGCATTTAACTGGATAATAAGAGCAGTGACTTCATGGGAAAATTACATGAGAATACTAAACATTTAGATGGCTGGATAAACTGGATTTATGTCTCTCAATATAAGCATTTTCAGTAATATCTCCAGATGTTGTAGCCCTACAAGTTCTATTTTATTCACTGTGCAAATGTTGAAAAAAGACTGTACTGTACTGCGGCTTCCTTTATTCCAGTGCAGAGATGAGACTTCCTCTCTCTGCCCCACCACTTGATGACTGCAGCATGGGAAGGTACCTTGCATAAGTAAGTGAACATTACAAATCAAGCAGGACAGACAAAATGTTCAAATAATTTAACATTACTCCAAACATTTTAAAACTTATTTATTTATTTACATTATGTCAATTCTTGTATTAAGAAAATAAATCCTTCTCAGGTGATTTACAGGTGAACGCAAAGTATCTGTTAAACCACAATTTTAAGGGAGAGAGTCATTTCACACACAGAGCTGTGAACCATCAAAAGTGGGTGAATGCAAGTCATCCATCACCAAGGAATGAAATATAGCAAATAAAGTTTTGCATGCATGACTAACCCACTGAAATCAGACTCAAACACATCTCAAACACAAACCAACAAAGGTTTCATTGAAACTAAATAAATACATCAGAACTACTTTGAGTGAGGCTTTCAGCTCAGACATATTGCATGGTCACTCAGAAATAAATTCTATTTCATTGAATAGGACACGGTCCTGTCTCCTAATTAAGTGTACGTAGAATGTATTCATTTGCTTTTGCTAGCTTATGCTTAACATTTCTAACTGGAAAGAGTTCATACTTTGGGCTGAAATGCATCAGGTACTGAATAATCAAGTGATTTAATATATGTGTGAAGCAATCTTAATTTTAACTACTGTCTCTAAAGCTACTATGTTTCATCTCACTTGCTGAGCAGCTAGGTAGGATGGACAATAGCTATACACCTTCTGTTCTTTGCTGGGACAAATTTGGGGCTTTGGGACAATACAAAAACCACTCTGCTGTATGATCAGGATTTACCATAAGCAAGAACTAAGTTGTGCCACTATGGAGATTATCACACTGCCCTTTCCCATCCTTTCTTCCTAAGATAGGCATGGGATGTAAACTTTTAAAACTGGATTTTATCAATAATAATAATAATAATACATTTTATTTATACCCCGCTCTTCAGCCAAAGCTATCAGAGCGGCTTACAATTTGTTAATTAGACAATTAACTCCCCTCAAGATGGTGGTTGAAGGGAGGGCTCATCTTGCTTCCAGCAGGAGGTGGCCTGCATCTCTCTCCCCTCAAGATGGTGGTTGAAGGGAGGGCTCTTCTTGCTTCCAGCAGGAGGTGGCCTGCATCTCTCTCCCCTCAAGATGGTGGTTGAAGGGAGGGCTCTTCTTGCTTCCAGCAGGAGGTGGCCAGGCAGGAGGCATCATGTACCCAATGTGTGTACATGTTTGTCCACTGGATCGCCTATCATTTTTCCCCCAAGTGCTTTTTAGACTGACTAGCCATAGCATGTGGCACATGGGGAAATTGCTCTGTTCTAGTTTTGTATCGACTTAGAGGCAGTGGAAGTTCTGCCTTTTCCCAAATCCATTCCTCTCATATAGACCTCTAACTCATTTAACTACTAGACATTGGTCCAAAGCACACTGCAGAAATAATCCAGTTTGAGACTGCTTTAATTGCCCATTAACAGTTATGAACTGTTCTTCATAACATGGACATTTTAAGACATAAAATAATAATGCATAAAAATGCTACATCAAAAAGTCATGAGAAACAAAAGACTGGAACCTTCAATACTAATAATTGTATTCCAGATTTACCCTGCTTTACTGCAACCCTCCTCCTCCACTCCGATGGGTCCACAGCTTTCTGTGCAGTATCTGCAATAACTTCTACAAAACTGACATCAACCAGACTTTCCTCAAAATGCTAGACGTTACTGCAGATCTGTAACATTGATTCAGGAGACTGGAAACTCATATTGAAAAGAGATGTTGGTTAATGTATATATCTCTATAGTATATCTCTATAAACACTGATTGATTACAGACACTCAAAGGCAGGGTAGACTTGTTTATTGTAAAGTGGCTGTGTATTTTGCCTAAACTGCTTGTAAAAGGACTAGAGGCTTGAGGTTTTTTAAATAAATAAATAAATAGGCATAGAATTCAGATGAGATGATGATAGCCCAGGCAGGCACTGAGTAAATGCTTAGATTCGAGGGAAAAAAATCTGACCATGTTGTCTAGGGCTTATGGGAGTGGTGGTCAAAAAGTGATTTTCCTAAACACTTCTTCATTGCCCTTCCAAGACCAAGCCATCCCAAAATACCTTGCATAACAACAGGGTTAACTCATTTTAGCTTTGTGAACCCTGGCTCTATTCTGTCACTAGGTCATATTCTGTCGGTGAGGAGTTTTTCTATTTGAATACTCAGAAATGCATCACAGCTGTGCACTCTGGATATCAGGAAGCCTTGGTTTACAAACACAAATCTGTCCTTGACGTTTTAAACAGTTTGCTGGTGCCAACTGCAGTGCATAAGCAGAAAACATGCTTGGGCAAGCAAATGTTACCACTATGTTACATGCTCCTAGAAATTCCTTTAGAAAGGCAGAGCAAAGAGGCTGAATGCCTTCTCATCGTGGCTGTCTGTGTTTGAAAGATTACTATAGAAAGACAGATGATAAAATGCAACAAATAAAGGAAAATGCTATAGCAACAGTAGGAACATGTTCTGTTTTATTTTTCTAAATGGAAACAAAATGAGTAGGAGACAAATACACAGAGACAGAGAAAGAGAATCACTTGGATATCTGATATATGAGGAAATGAATTCTGACCTGGTGGGAAATCTTTTGGAAAGTTTAGATAGACATATCCATCACTTAATTGATCTCAAACAGGAGATGATAAAATAATCAATGTTCAAATGGGCACAGAACGTTGGCCACCCTATAACCAATAAACTTAGATTGTTGGGTGAAATCTAAGAAGAAAAATATAAAATTCACACTTTGTAGATTGTAGATTGTAACAATCTAAAAGAAAACTATTATATAATGTTATATAGATGGGACATCATGCTAGAGAAATTAGCCAAAATGTACAGAAACTGAAATAACAAGTGCTGGACATGTAAAAGTACTCCATGAACATTCTTTGATCTGTTCAAAGAATCTTGGACAGTAAATTTCCCTTGCAACTGGAAAGTGTCTTTTTAGCATGATGCATATGTTGGGTGATAAGAAATACTCAAAAAATTATTTTATATATGATAATGGTTCTAAGCATTTTGTATGTGCAAAAATGGAAAGGTTGCAATACACAATCAATAGAAGATTGTCTGATCGAACTGTTATGATGTTATTGAATTAGACAAATTGACACTAATGATTAAGGGAAAAAGAAGACTGGAAAGATCTGATATTATATAGGAAAACAGTTGGGGGCAATAATAGGATTTTAGCCTGGAAGGTTAGATGAGTATTATATTATTATTATTATTATTATTATTATTATTATTATTATTATTATAACAGAGCTGTTTTAAAAAAAGTTTTGGTCCACTACAAGCACTTAAAGACAGATAAGAAGGAACACTAAAGCATGACAAAACTAGGATTAGAATCCTGAATGCAACTGTTTATTGACTCATGTTCAGGGACAAAGAGAGCTACTATAATAATAAATGCAGAGAAATAAAAGATGACAATAAAAAAAGGAAGAACAAGAGACTTCTTGCACAAGAACCTAGACATCAAAGGGAAATTTAAACCAAGAGTAGGGCTGCTTTCCAACCAGCACGGGATCCCATTACATGGCCAAGTACAAACAAAAAGCCAGTGAAAACAACACACTGAAGAACTATATAAAAGACGTTAAAGGGTAACAGATTAATTTAAGGAAGAACCATTTGAAGATGAAATTAAAGTTTTAGAACGTCAGGCAAATGCAAAACCTGAGAGAAATGAATCACGGGGAACAAGATGGCATAACAACAGAGGTCATTCAAACTACAGAGGCAGTATCTACTTTACCTCTAGCTAAAATCTGTCAACAAATATGGGGGGGGGGGCACAAAGTGGAAATGTTCAATATATATTCCAGTCCTCAAAAAAGGGGGCACCAGAAATTGCAGTAACCACAGGACAATTACATGAAAGCAAAAATATGCTCAAAATTCTACAACAAACAGTTTTACCATATATGGAGTAAGAAATGGCAGATATCCAAGCTGGATTCAGGAAGGTAAGAGGCGATAGGGGTCATACTGCACACAAATGTTGAATAATGGAATGGACCAAAAAATTTCAGAAGGAAATCAGCCTATGCTTATAGATTATAGCAAAGCCTTTGATTATGTTGATCATTAAAAAGCTATGGATTGCTCTTAAAGAAATGGGCGTGCCACAATGTTTTATTGTCCTGATATGTAACCTGTATTTACAGCAAGATGCCATCAAAACGGAATAAGAAGAAACAAAGTGGTTTCCAATTGTCAAGGGGATCAGGAAAGGCTGATTTTGACCACTTATGGTGGTGGAGGCAAAAGAGCAGCCTCCCCCCCCAAGCCTTTTGTGTCCATGGAGGACTCAGAGGTCAACCAATCTCCTCCCCCCATGCCCTCCGAATCCTCAGAGGATTCAGAGGGCAGCCTCCCTTTCCCCATATCTTCTGTATCTGTATCATTCTTATATAAGTTTGTGAAAAATCTGAGGAACTTAAATTGTATATCCTCTTGTGTCATTGCCTGGCCTTCACTATGATGTCTGTGATGGTTTTAAACTCTTTCTCTTTTTTTAATCTTGTTTGCTAACCATTTTCATGGCTTATTGGCCATTTCAAATGCATTTTGTCTTATTTTTCTCAAATTATTTTGTAGCTCATTAACTAAGGTCCCTTCCAATTTCATCTGTAAAAGCTTAATATGTTTAATTAAGTTTGTAGCATTGGGGTCTTTTTCCAATTCAATTTCTGCTCTTCGTATTTCAACTTCTAACTCCTTGATTTCCTTAGCCTGTATTTTTTTTAATCCGCTGCTTTTAAAAAAAAGAGAGAGAGAGAGAGAGACCCCTCTCATTACTGCCTTATGCATGTCCCAAATTGTCCTTTGCTGAAGTTGGGTCGAATTGTTTTCCTTAAAGTAATAATTAATATTTTTTCCCAAATCTACAAGAAAATTATCATCCATCAGTAGGTTTGACTTAAGTCTCCAATTGAATTGCTTGGCAACCACTTCTAATTCTTAAAAAATGGGATTATGGTCTGAATCTGCTCTTGGCATTATGCCCATCTTTTTGATTTTTGAAAACAGAGAAGAAGAAACCAGAAACATGTCTATACGGGAAAAGAAGCATACTGCACCAAATGAAATGTATATCCCGGGTGCTTAGGATACAACGTGGACCAAACATCATAGAAATCAAATTTATCTTTCATGTGAAAGAATGATTGTGGCAGTTTACCCTGCTTCTTCTTATGCTTGTTATGACTAGATCTCTCTATTTCCAGGTTCAGGACCCCATTCTAATCCCCCATTAGGAGAATTCTGTCATATTCCCATCTCTCCAGTTTTTGCCTCAGTGTTTTATAGAATTTATTTTTATTTTCATTGGGAGCATACACACCTACCACTAGCATTTTATTATGAGAAAGGGATAGTTTGACTGCTACATAATGCCCCTCACTGTCCTTACTGATTTCTTTTATCGATATTGTATTCTTTATATATAGTGACACACCTGCTTTCCTTTTTTCATGCAGGGAGTAAAAAAGTTGTCCAAGTCTGGGATTCCTTATAAATATTGAGTCATCTCTTTCTATCTTAATCTCCTGTAAACATAGGATATCATAATTTTTCTTTTCCAAGTAATGAAAGCTCTTTTTTCTTTTATAAACAGAGTTAAGTCCTTTAATATTCCAAGAACATACAGTTATTGTGTTCTTCATCTTTGTTTTGTTGTGCTTATAGTTAAGGTAGTAGAGAAAGGAAAGGGAGAGAAAGAAAAGAAAAAAAAGGAAAGGAAATGGAATATGGATACTTCGACTACTGCTGTTCTACTCTGTTCTCTCCCTCTTCCCCAGTGCTCTTGCCTTCCTGGTCTTTCTCTTTATCCCTTTTAAGTCTTTTTAGAAAGTCTTCTGCCTTAGGTTTAGAGTTAACTCTGTATCTTTTTTTGCTTGTAGTTAAATATCACTCCTTCCATTCTGCCCCATGAATATCTAATTTTATGGGTATTTAAAGCGTGAGTCAACCGTTTATATTCTTGTCTCTTCTTTAAAATAGCTGTTGGTATATCTTTGAAAATCTTTAGTGTATGCCCTTCTATTTGAAGTGTGTTCCCATAACTTCTTAGCAAAATATCATTCCTTATCATTCCTTACAAAACATATTACAATGTCATGAGGTAGGCTCTTTTATTTTGCTATGTCAGAGTTTATCCTAAACAGTTTATCAATTTCCATTTCCAGAAATTCTTCTGTGATGCCCATAAATCCTGCAAGAGGTGAAACGAGTTTCTCATATAGAGCTTCTTTTTGTGTTTCTTTTAAACCCTTAAATTTAAGGCATTCATCCCTACATCTCAACTCTTGAAAAAGGATTAAATTCTCTTCAGCTTTTTGTTGCCCTTCTAGCCTTTCAGTGATATCCTCTAGCTTTTGCATTTTCTTTTTGATAGCTGCCACATCATTTTTAATTGTAGACAAGTTCTTAGATAATTCTTCTATTTTTTTTTTCAAATTTCTCTAGTCCTTTGTTTAGGTTAGCATTTGATTCGTTCCTATAAGCCTTTAATTCCTGTCTGATTTCTTTTTGAAAATTCTTTAATAAGTCTTCGAACATAGCCTGCATCTGAGTAGTATCCTGCATTTTAGGTGGCTTTTCTGTATGTCCACTTTTGTTTGATTGGTTTTTTGCTACCTATAATCTAGTGGTTACTGACATACTAGTCTGGCTGTAATTTATTGATTATCACAATAATACTACAGGTAGATCATCGTTTCTTAACTCTCATCAAGATTAATTAGTCAAACTATATCATGAATGAATCATTTGAACATAAGAAAGTTGCTCTCTAAATTCTTCCTTTTGTTGGAGACAAGAGATAAAAGAAAGGTCCTTTTGAGTCTTAAGAAGTGTTAACTCTTAGTCAGCATAGATGTCTCTTATATTGAAAAGACAGGACCGCACGTATCCAAACTGGTGGCTGAAGGTAGTCAGCACTCACCTCAGAGAGGGGCGGTAACCAACTGCGGGAGGAAGAAGAGGGGCCTTCTT